>BSBN01001169.1:0-2400000 GCA_027924645.1 Cunninghamia lanceolata
AAACCACAAAGTAAGTTGAGAGGAAGAAGGCATGAGTTAACAAGGGAAGCATAGAGAGGTGTGTGGCTCATGTGTAGGTGTGTGATGCACAAAGAGATGTGTGGAGGTTTGGGTGTGGAAAACTAGAGGTATCCAAGTAATAAAGAAGTAATTTTATTCTATATATCATGGAGAAGAGATGTCTATTAAGGGACAATACTACAAATTAAAAGGTATGTCCAAATGGTAAAGACATCCAAGAAGATGACATTTTGATATTGTACATAATTTTCACAACTATCTAAGGAGGTTAGTAATTTCTCTAAAAACACTCTAAATTTGTTTGGTATAAAAGCACCTACTTATAATGGGTGGCTATCAACCTAATACACTATTCGGGGAGCAAGCCTAGAAATGATAGCTCACCCGTTGCTTTAAATTTTTTTATGGATCATTGCTATATGTTTAGTAGGACGACTATTTCTTTTCCTTGTAGAAACATGGCAAATTATACATACTTATACATATAAAAATCTCATATGATCTCCTTAATAAGACCATTAGATCATTTTTAAGTATTGTCATAGCATATTATATGTTGACTTACTTATTAATTGAATTATGGGCTTTTATTATTTCTACACCAAAAATAAAATTTATTGATTATTATATTACTAACTATGTTGATAACCTTACTGATGGGACATATAACTCAATCTATGTCCTCAAAATATGGTGCATGTTATGGGACTTTTTCCCTGATAAATGAATTAAATAAATAAAGTTTGTAAAAACTTTAGAGAGTAAAAATAAATATATATGAAAAAGAAAATTGAAGAAAATAAGAAGAAATGTGAAAAAAAGAAAAGAGAAAAAGAAGTTACTTTCAAGTTAAAATAAAGGTTAAAGAACCTTATTAAGAACACTCGTATTGGAGTGTGTTTCATGAGAAGTTACACTTAAAAGGTTAATTGTAATATTATTTATGAAATGGTGTGATAGTTGGAACCATCCTCTGGGTTATTATTTAAACCCAAAAAATAATGTAATAGAGGGGGGAGATACATTTTATTTGTTGGAGAGAACGAAGAAAAGGAATCACAAAGGAAATGAATCAATAACTTACCAACCAGGCAGTGAGCATTGGAGAAGGGGCACACAACGTGTGTCCAACTCAGGGTACAATGTACACCTGGGATTGTCCTGGCCAAGGCTATTGTGCTGTAAAGCATGGGTTGTGTTGTAAAGCATGGATGGTTCTAAATAAGAACTAGTTCCTCCTGAAGTGCTCACTAGTTGAAGAGGGTTGAGTCGCTGATTTGGTCCCCTAAGTGATATCTGGAAGGAATTGCATATTCAAAAGATATGCATTTTTTTAAAAGAAAAAGTTGTAGAGCCACTAAACTATTTTATTAAAATTAAGAATATTACAAAATCCTGGTTCAAGAAGAGCATACCGATAGCAAAGAACTAGGAAGAAAACCTCTGGTTATAGCTCTAAAAAAAAATATCTACAATACATGATTTTTCGATGACATGAAGGCATTAAAGGTCACCTTCAAGAAGAAAAATTTCCCATAGGGAATTACAGTAGAAAATAGGGTTATAGGCTAGCAAAATTACCCCATGACAGCCACCATAAATCTAACAGAGGAGCACTAGTGGACAGAAGCAAAACAGATGTAGCAAAACATATCAATGGAGCTACAAATATAAACCAAAAAGAATAAGATATAGGCACTGGAGGGGAAAGCTTGCATCAAACAGCTTCATTCAAAACTTCTATCAGAAAGCCTTGAGCAGATTCAACATTCTCCACATAAACATCAGCTCCTCGTCATGGCAATGAAGGCCCACAAGGTAAGGGTCCTCTGGCATCAAAACATTCACAACACCATCAAAACATTCACAACACCAATGTCTACAGTAGGCGGAGGGGGAGGAGGAGGTAATTGAAAGTGAAACAAATAGAATAAAGCTCGAAACACCTCTCTGGCCACATCCACCATTTCTTCACCAACCTCTCTGCCATGACAATGAAGGCCATTTAGGATAGACATCCTGCAATTCCTTTGTAGCCCATGGAGAAAAGAGGTGTAGAGACAATGCACTGCGGGCCTATGAACAATATCTTGTAGAGTAAAAAGGCCCCCTATAGGAGCAGCCCCCAAATGTATATCATAGTCCACCACAGTTGTGTTAAAACTATCTACAGAAAATAAAAAATCTTGCACAAACATATGCCCGAGCCTTCTCACCAAATCAACATCTTGAATGAGATCCATGGAGTTAGAAATAAAGTGTGACACGACCTGGGATGGATACAATGCCATAGGAAGAAGAAACAAGTCGCGACCGCACACATAAACAATTGCTCTCTCAATGTCCTCATCATAGATTTTGAAGATTTCACCCAAGGAGAAAGCACGAGAGACGCCAATAGAAGGCTGCTCCCATTTCTGAATTGGCAGGAGAATCTGAGAGTTTCTAAGAACCGAACCCATGCCTCCAACAAAAAAACCCTCAAAGTAGGAAGAAGGGAATCACGAACAATGAAGCACCATAAAACCAATAATGAGAAATAGCATCTAGATAAGGAGAATATATTGATTCAAAAGATATGTATTACGTTTCTTCTATATAAATCTTTTTTTTAAGTTACAATACATTATATGTGATAATTTATATAGGTAAACCTTAAAAAGCTTCAACAAATTATTTTCTTTATTTATGTTGTGTAAATTAATTTCTAAATATTATGTGTTGCATTAAAAAGTAATTATATTGTTTATAGATTTGGATACATTACATTTGGTATCAGAGCATTAAGATTTTGAGCTGCTAAAAAACAAAATTATAAATGTTAAATTAAAATATAAGATAAAGAGATCTAAATTTAAAATAATATTGAATAGAAACAGTAACATATAAATATTTATTTGAATATCAATAGAGAAATAAATAAAGGAAGATTAAATAAATATAAGATTAAAATTTATATGTATTATTAATATATTATGGTTGTAAAAATATGAGATAATTAAAAAAAAGTAGAAAACCATTAGGTTAAACAAGTGAAAAGTGTAAAATGAAATGGTTTATAGCATCACTTGAGTTAAAATTAATAAAGTTGGGTAAAACATATATTCTTGGCTTTCTCGTTTATTATAAATATTGACATAGGTGTATATGATTTTATATATATACTTAATAGTAGATGTTTCTATATTATAAGTCTTAGGTTAGATTTTAAACAAGTATAGGTCATGTTGTTATTATTAGAATGGTTACATATATGTTAAAATGATAATAATAAAAAAATTAATATTAAAATTGATACAATATTTTAATAAAAATTTAATTCTAATTCCATTGTTTGTTATGATTACAAATACATAGATCATATTGTTTATATACATATATCTGGGTGAAAGTTCAAAGCTCTGTCACACTTTAATAAAGGAAACGTCCAACATTGTTTTAACTTTTTTAATTTGAATCACTACAAAGTGACGTATATGTTTTGAAATTTAAAATGATGTAAACTAATAAAATGTATATTTTTTAGTTTATTTTATGTTTGTATTTTAAAAAAAATAAAAAAAAATAATTTAAATGTATTATTTTATAAAATTGACACTATAATTTAGTTGCTGATAAAACACTGAAAAAAAAGGTTGAGTGGGAAGTTGCACTTTATATAGTAAATTTCATTTATTTTCTTTCTATATTTTTTTTTGTATATTCATAACTCAAAACTTTAGTGCATAGATTAATTTTTCCCCAATTTGATAAATATATATTTTTAAATAAATCTTGGAAGTTGTGTGTAATGAAAACACAAATGTTTTGATGGGACGTCAACTTTTGGCTTGATTATTTATTCAAAATAGAAAAAAATTATATCAAAGAATCTCTCCTCTAGTGCATCATATTTTTTTTTTCAATTTTTTTGATAAACTTTACTATTTTTTCTTGAGAGGACAATCAACACCATATTTTGGTGACGATGACCTACTTTTAGTAGAAATAAAAAAAATATACACACTAATTGAAATGTTTAAAACATTATATTTTTACAAATTAGACTTATAGATCTACAAAAGGGTATTTTTAGATTCTTTTAAAATGATTATTAGCACGAGTAGGAGTTGTTAGAACATCAAGTTTTTTAAATAATTTCAACTTTTTGTGTAAATGAGCCCCAAAGTGATGTTACATATGTTTTTAGTGGATGGTTCTAATTGGAAAAGTTGTGGCCTAGAACTAATTTAGTTAGAATAAATCTAGATAGAACATAAGTTTCACTAAAGATGACTTTTAATTGGAAATGCTTAAATTCATTTATGCTGATAAGTTGGCTCAAAGTGTGACACAACTTTGAACTTTTACCCATCTATAATTTTAGGGTTTGAGTTATATATATGATTTTTGAAAATATATCTATATATAAACTATATGTTATGTATTTATACCTCATATAATATTAATTTAATTTACTATATGTGATTATATATAATATGATATAATCTTATAATTATCAAATAACATTAAGTTGAGATGAAAATAAATTTGTTAAATATATATTAATTTATGACTAGGAACTAGTTGTGGCTATCGCTAATTCAACTCAACCTAAGAAATCAACCAATAAAATAATTTTCCATGGATAGGACATTGTGAGTTGGAGAAAATTTTTGAACAAAGAATCTTGCTAAAGGAAGAAAAAAAAATGGTTTCCTTGAAACTATGTGAAGTCAGTTAATTGGATAGTGATAATATGCTTATTGTTAGCAAAATTGACATCTAGATTTATTACCTAAAATCTAAGCTAGGTTATATTGCGGGCCCATAACCCATAGGATCAAGGGTCATTTTCCCATCTTAAACTTTGGAAAATATGATGTTTGAATGCGGTGGTTTAAATGAAACAATGCTCTTATAAAATATTGAAACCAAAAATATTATTTTAGAATCTGATTTGGGTACATGTCAAAACTTATAGGAGGAGAGATGATCTACAATTACAAATTATATATTACTATAAACCAATTTTAGCAAGTAGTTTATGGTACAAAGATGATTATGTTTTATGGGAAGTTTAAATCTTCCATGTGTTTCTTTTATAAATAATTTTAGAGACTGAGGAAATTGAGACAAATCCTAGGTTGATAAAGACTTATTAGTACTTTTAACAAAAAATACTAAAGCATTGAATCAAACCAAATCAAGCACACGAACATAGTCAAAGGTCTTGAATGAACAACATACTTGAGCTCTTTATTGTAACTACGATGTAATCAACTTACACATCGTAGGCACATGGATATTTAAATGGAATTCTTGTTGACTAATTAGAAAAGGCACAACCAAAATTCCCAAGGTCAAGGCATAAGATGAACTTGTCTTAATAAAATAGTCATTAGTGTTACAAAATTGTCAATTCAAATGTTACATAGTTGGTACAAGTTGTTTCTCGTTATTGAATGCATATTTTGGTTGTTGTAGACTTATAACTAGAATGGATGCATCTTGGGAACTTTAGAATGACATCTTTTTATACACTATTATTCATGTATTGTATGTTTTAATCCATGATTGTAACTAATATGCGATTTGAAGGCTCCAAGGGAGTAGACAAATTGGTAAAACATTTTAAGATCAATTTTTAGATAATTCTTTAAGATTTGGATTTGGATTTGGATGGCCAATCCAAAGACTTTGAATTGAGATAATATAATCCATTTATTTACTTGGAGTAGACATAATTAGGTAGTTGAACAATCAATCTATGTGAGTGATTTGTTAATTCCTTAATTTTTAAAAATACCTTATAGGATTATGTGTACTACCTTTTGTTTTATTGTGTTATGTTATTGGACTTGATCAATTCAATAACATTATACATGTTCTTTATGCAATATTATATAGAAAGAGAGTATAGTCATGTAGTCTGTAACGCATGATTATCATCTTGGAATATATGAGTATGTAAGTTATATAATAGTGAATGATGGGTGAATGCATAGTACGAGATATGTATGTTATTTACTAAGCAGTACATGAGTGACCAAATTGAAAAGTTATTAGGGGATTTAGTAAATAGAATTGAATTAATTCCTTAATTGTAAATTCATGATATATTTGATGTACAAGTATATATATATATATATATATATATATATTTATTTATTTATTTATTTATTTATGATTAGGTTATTGAATAGAAAAAAATCATGTTGAATAGAAAGTGTTATTGAAAATTTCTAGAAAATTGTAAAATAGAATTATAGATGAAGTTAAGTAAAATGAATTTATAACATGATATTGATAGTGCTACATCCATAGTTACTTCCCAAAGGATTGAAAACTTCACTTTGATACCACTTGGTGTAGTCATGGCAGGAGGGTTCAAAGAATGAACTATCTAAACCATGCAAAAGTAAATGATTTTGCATGTTTTGTTATAGATTCTCCTTGAGCTACCGAGAACAACTAAGCTACAGGGGGAGAATAAATGTAATGTATCCAAATCCGTAAACAATATAATTACTTTTTAATGCAACACATAATACTTAGAAATTAATTTACATAGCATAAAATAAAAGAAAATAATTTGCTAATGCTTTTTAAGGTTTAACTATACAAATTATCACATATAATGTATTGCAACTTTAAAAAAATATTTATATAGAAGAAACATAATACATATCTTTTAAATCCACAATTCCTTCCAGATATCACTCAGGGGACCATATCAATGACTCAACCCTCTTCAACTAGTGAGCACTTCAGGAGGACCAGTTCTTATTTAGAACCAACTAGTTCTTATTCAGAACCATTCCTGCTTTACAGCACAACCCATGCTTTATAGCACAATCCATGCTTTACAACACAATTATCACATATAATGTATTGCAACTTTAAAAAAATATTTATGTAGAAGAAACATAATACATATCTTTTAAATCCACAATTCCTTCCAGATATCACTCAAGGGACTATATCAATGACTCAACCCTCTTCAACTAGTGAGCACTTCAAGAGGAACCAGTTCTTATTTAGAACCAACTAGTTCTTATTCAGAACCATCCATGCTTTATAGCACAACCCATGCTTTATAGCACAATCCATGCTTTACAACACAATAGCCCTGGCCAAGACAATCCCGGGTGTACGTTGTACCCTGAGTTGGACACACGTTGTGTGCCTCTTCTTCTGGAATGCTCATTACCTGGTTAGTAAGTTATTGATCCGTTTCCTTTGTGATTTATTTTCTTCTCTCTCCAACAAATAAAATGTATCTCCCCTCTCTATTATATTATTTTTGGGTTTAAATAATAACCCAGAGGATGGTTCCAACTATCACACCCTTTCATAAATACTATTACAATTAACCTTTTAATTGTAACTTATCGTGAAACACACTCCAATACGAGTGTTCTTAATAAGGTTCTTTAACCTTTATTTTAACTCGAAAGTAACTTCTTTTTCTCCTTTCTTTTTTTTAACATTTCTTCTTATTTTCTTCTATTTTCTTTTTCATATATATATTTATTTTTACTCTCTAAATTTTTTACAAACTTTATTTATTTAATTCGTTTCTTGGGGAAAAAGTCCCATAACAGTGCATCTGTTATCACATGGATGGAGTAATATTTAAATAGCTTCTATAGATCTTTAATCAAAAGTTGACTACAAAAGTCACTACAAAAGAGTCAATGTACTTAGGAGATTACTAGAAGTGTTTTTCATCTGGGTGCTATTACAAGTCCCACTTTATTATATGATAAATCTATTTACTCTTACTCAAGACTCCTATTTCTAGAAATAAAGAACATTTGAATTTCATGGGTACTTCCTTCAAAGGAAAGTCTTTCCATCCTAATATTATTCTCTAGTTCTACTAGACTGATTATAAGATGACAGAGATCCTAATTTCAAGATGAATTGGGCTAGGTTCCTAGTAAAAGAAATCATATCAAACCTTTGTGCAGTACCAAATTCTCCAAATTCAAATCAATGTTTGGTCATCGAGGGGGAGTGTGCATGACAATAGCACCTCTAGTTGTAAGACCTAAGGCATAAAATAATAAGACCTTAGCCATTTTAATGCCTCGAGATTTAAGGATTTGTCATTGAGGGGGAGCGTGCATGACAATGGCACCTCTAGATGTAAGACCTAAGGCATAAAATAAGACCTTGGACATTCTAACACCTCATAATGGCTAAATCCTTGGATGTAAGACCTAACATGTATAACATAAGACCTCTAGGCATTATATATAATCCCTATGGGCATATTGAATATTCTTCTCTCTGTAAATCTTCCACTTGTAAAAGCATTGTATTATATAAGACCTACGGGCACTATGTAATGAACCTGAGGGAGGCTGGTTTGAGGAGTTCTGGGCTAGACAATAAAAACATTATAAGACCTCGTTTAACTATCATTTTTTAAAACATTGGGATTATAAATTGTGATAAGATGACTTTCATGTAGTCCAAAATACATGCTCTTCATTTTGTCATATATTTGTGTTATTGTTATCACTGTCAAAGAAGGCCTATGTTACTGGGGTACTTCATTTTTTCATTTATAGAAATTGACATGTGATGCCCTTTATTAATATTAAGGGGGAGTGTTAGAACACAATGTTATTAGGGGTCATACCCTTATAACATTTATATATTGTTCTAATATAAGGTTATAAAACCTTATGTTATAAAGCATATACCATTTAATAATTAATATTCTAATAACTATTAGATTATTAATTATTTACAAATGGTTACTTGGAATGGGTGTGACTAATACCCCTTCAGGCATTTTTCCACCCCTTCTCCTTTATTTAAGGAGGTTCTCTCTCATTTGAGAGGTATGAGAATTTGGAGATTTATAGTGAATTATATCACTATGCACATAAGGTGTTATTGGCCATGTGGAAGTAAGGAGAAGTATTTCCCAATGTTCAATTTATTTATTTAATAGACTATTTTTTGTAGGTGTTTTAATAAAATGATGCTTTATGGGGTATTTTATCCGAAATGGTTTTCCCCATGTATATCTTGTGTAATGTGTTAAATCTATGTTTGTATAATTCTCATTTATATTTATTTTATATTTTGTTCATAATGATTAATATCCTAAAATCCTAATTTCTAACACAGAACAACATAACTTATAAAAACCATAAAATCCACTACCCCAAGGCCTCAATATAAAGATAGATGTAATCTAGGAAACCATAAATGGTTTCCAATACATTGGACTCAAACCATGAGCCAAGTAGTCAACATGCAAAAGAGGCCTCATAACATGTGTCCAAGACTTACAAGAAAATTTTTAGAGTTTGTCAAGTATCAAAATAAAATAGTGAGAATGTGGGATTGTATTAATCATTATCCATTCTAGAGAGACCATGGGATAATAAATTACTATAGATTTTGTTTTAGGTTTGCCAAGAACTCAGAGGAGTTGATTCAATGTTTATAGTAGTTAGTAGATTTTCAAAGATGCCATTTTTCATCACTTGTAAGAAAACTAATGATGTTTATGATATAACTATGTTTAGAGACAATAAAAATATATTTCAATTGCATGAATATTTTTCATATTTTGTGTGAACATGTGTAGAGTGTTATCATTTGTTATGTAGTTAGATAGTATTTAATTAGACCATCCAACCACAACTACATCATTACCTAAGAGATCTCATGCTAACATTTATATAATTATCCTTCCAACAAGAATGGAATCAAAATGTATTTCAATACTCAAGAGAATCACAGTGCATCCAAAGAAAAATAATATATCATATGACACACATGTGACACTTAGAAACTATCCCAAGGTGACAAACAAGATAACAAGAAGAAAGAAGCCCCAATCACCATTATACAATTACTCACATACTAATTCCTAATTATGCTAATATCAACATAATCACAACACACAAGGAGATCTAGATCATCATTACCACCATCCAAATCACACATCAAGGTTAAACATAACCAGTAATGATTAACACTATTTAAAAAAACCACACATCATATAATTATCTACCAAAGAGTTTACTAGAATCCAGCATCATAATAAGTACTATGTGATATAGAGGTTAGAAGATTAATCATCAAATATCAAAAACTAACCAATAGCATAATATCCACAATCAAGAAGAGTATAAAAAGAGTCATAGAATGGTTGGGCCTTATAAATGCATGAATTACTATTGTGGGTACATAAAAACAAAGCCCATTTTAATAAAATCATATAAATTAGGACACAATTATAGTGCCTACTAAGTAATTGTAGGATTTAGATGAATTAAGGAAGTTTATTACATAAACATAATATCTAGTTCTTACATGGAAAATCCCATCTCAATAGATACTAAGTGATGTTTCTCAAATAATGAAGCCACCTATTACAGTAGCCACATGCAATCAATCCTAACACCTTGCACATAGCAAAATAGTGGTAAGCCTATGAATGTGGAACTTGACTCATAGGGAAACCTCTCGGGTTAAAAGGGCTAACTCATTTACATGATATATGTAATTAGCTCTATAATGGTTATTTGTGAAGGGGGGAAAGAAAAGAATGTCTAAAGGGAAATTATATTCTAAGAGAGGTTGATATAAAAAAATATAAGACAATTTCCTTCCACCTATCATCGAAACTTTAGAAGCACATGAATCATTAATCAATAGAAGCAACATGTGAAATCATATAAACACATGTAAGCCAAGGAAACATTCATTTCCATAATACAAATATAGAGTCAAAACAATGTGTCCACAATTGTTTCCATTATTGTTCCTAGAAGTGAACTATTATGTATACAAAAGAAGGTTTGATTGCTCCTAGAAGAATAACACAAGTCTAGATTGGCCAAACTTAACAAATAGTGGAAGAAGACTCCATTTGATAGTTTTTATATACAAGGCTTGGTTACAAGCATAAATTTGAAAAAATTCATCTCAAGCCTTGACTAAGTGGCTCCTATTTGTACAAAATCAAGGGAAGAAAGGAGAGAAAGAAGGAAAAGGGAAGGCGGAGGGATGGTCCAACATTGATAATTGTTAAAAAAATAACCAAAATCTCCATAGATCTTGTTAGTACTCAAAGTTGAGATCCCAAAATCCCTAAAGCCAGGAAACTTCTTAAGTGTCAGGGGTGTCTGAAATATCCCACCCTAGATAGGATATTTACTTTCTGGATTTTGCCTGTCTATTTTTATTTGTTTTATGGTTTTTTGATATATTTGCAATGTTTGATACAACAATATAATAAAATAAAATAAAATAGAAGATATTGCAATAATAATTTTCAACTCGAAAACTGAACATTACATAGGGAATACACAACTAAAAATTCCAATTTTTTATATCATCTTAGATACTCAGTATTTTCACAAAATATTGACAACCCAATTCATAAAATATCCCCTATTATCCAAAACAACAATACCCAAAAAATTTACAAGAGATATGAGTGAAAAGGAAAAGACCCAGTGCATAGAATAACTTAAAACCAATTACAAAAACATACACATATTTATTTCTTCAAGTGAAAGTATTGTTGTCATAAACCAACTAGGGTCTGGCAGTGAAAAAGCTACAAAATGTAATACACTTCAATGGCTACTCTCACATAATGAATGTAATGTCTGCTGCAGGTTTCCAACACCTCCAAACAAGGTAGAATGACCCCAAACAACCAAGCGAATCTCCTCCAAGACTCCCACGTCCAAATCTGTCTGTACGACCAGCCTAAATTGGTACGACCAACAAGGGAAAAGAGGTCAACAGTCCACAAATTTCCTCCAATCAATCTCAATCTGCCAATAAAATAATCCTCTGCTATCCTCAATGAATCTGCAAAAGATATGTGCAATTATCTCCACAAACCCTCATCAAACTATATCAAATCAACACAAGTGCAAACATTGAATGTATTTGCCTCTTCAAGCACCCTTGGATGGTCTTTCACACGTGCAAAATGCTGTTATTGATGGAAGTTTTCGTTCCCAGCAGCCTTGGTTTCAAATCTCTCCAAAACCCTCAAACTCATACCAGAGCAAAAAACCAAACTATGAATAATCCAAACATAACAAAGGAATTGCCTTTTCCTTTCTTATATTTCCTCAAGAGGGTCAATTCACTTTTGGAGGGAATAATTTATTTACAATCACTTTCTAATATTTCCCAAGGTGGGTGCCCAACTCCATGACTTAAGTGACTTTTTAATAATATTTTATTTTTTGACACTTAGCCATTATAACCCAAAGTCCAATATTAAAAAATAATATTAATAATTTATGAACTTTAAAATGGAGGCCCAAATGAACTTAGAATTCAGTGATCTATAGACCATTGGAAAGGTCTCACCAAGACGCTTCATCTCCAACACTAAAAATCTTGAAACAGACAGAAACCCTAATTTGCCAAAAATAACAAGTCTGGGCCCAAGCAAGCAAAACCACCTTAGAAAATGCCAAACTGAAGATCATACTGAAACCAAGCCAACATCCACTCAAATATTGACCAACCCATCCAAGTCACTGCCAACAATGGTTCCCTAACCAGGCTGGTTAGTCTACGGGAACTCAATAATAGACTAACTCCTCAACTATCTGTCTAGGCTAAAAAGATGACAATACAATGTCAAACTCGAGAAAAGGGCATCAACTTATGTTTAGGATGAGGTAGCTAAGGACAACATTGATAAGGCGGGTAAGATCTTCTTCTTTTGGCTCTATTAGACCAATGGGGTATTCCCTAAGGCATAAAAGATAGAACAAGTAATGTCACAAAATCAAGCCTTGCTACAAACCATACTTGATGCACAAGATACTCTAAAATGCTCTTTCCATAACCACTGAAAGAAAACCTAGATATTCAAGCTTATCTTCTGTTTCTTCTCTGCAACCAAAATTCCATCCTAAAAAATGAATGCAAAATGCAATATATACCTCATTCAATATATCAAGTAGCTTTCAAGGGAGGGATTTGACATTTGAAAAATAAAATGGGTGACCATGCCTACCTACATCATAACCGCATGGGTTATACTATCAAACCATGCATATTTGGAGTGTTTTTGCATGCTTTGGTACATAGATTTCATCATTCAAGGGTCTATAAGAGTCCTGAGGCATATGGAATCCACCTACCATGCTATCAGTCCTCAAAAATATTATTAATAGTGGTCTTGAGACTTCTTGGAGTGTCTCATCGCATCTTTGAAAATTTATAAAAATGGGGTTTTTTACATTATCGAGGTTTAGGGTTCCGATAGAACTTGGAACTTGGAACCTGAGGGTGAGGAAAATCTTGGAATAGGGACATCCCTGTGTCCATGAAAATCTTGAAATCCCTAAAGTGCAAAAATACACTTGGAGATCAAAAATTTTAGAGGAAATGAGGAAAGGACAACATAGGGATAAGAGGAAAAGAATTTGGGGGAATGGGGTGTAGATGAGGGAAAATTACACCTTGACTAAGAGGTATTAGCTAAAGGAATTTTCCACTACACTATACTATGAACTATTTTAATTTGTTAACTACTAGTTTTCAATAGAATAACGTTACTAGTCCCTTTTTACACTAAAATATGTAAAGGAAAACTATACTAATTGCTTAGAAAATAAAGAAATTCTAATAAAATACTAGAAATGAAATGATATATAAACATAATTTAGAAATTTTAGGTACATAATAAAAAAGAAGAAACACAAAAGAACTTGGAGTCAAACAGAGGAGCCCTTTGCTAGGGACACTAGTGTGTCATGGGGATGTCTGTGCATCATGCTATAGTTTGAGCTGTATGAAAAATAAAACAACTCAAATTTGTTCCACTCCTAGTCACCTGTACAACACAACAATGAACAACATACCACCAGTAATCTCCAGGTGACAGAAATAAACTAAGACTGAGAAGAAATGAATAATATAACTTTGGATAATTGAAATGAATAACAAGAATAAAATGGTTTTAAGTGAGAAATCACAAAACCAACCTTGAGGAATGGGGCTTCCCACTCAAATCTTTAGTCCTACCAAGAAAAGAGAAAAATTTTGGGGCTTCTTTGGAGCTTTCCTTCAGGTCAAGCCCCTATTTTGGTCTTTCAACCTCCATGGGCAGCCAAGATGGAAAATATTGAGAAAACGTGTGTGCTACTACTTTCTATGTGTGTCTAGAAGGAATAATAGTAGTGACAAGCTATTTTGCAAATGAAATATAAATCTAATCTACTCAATCTAGAGATAAAACTAGTGTGATTGAGTGAAGGAGAGAAAGGAAGGTGGAGATAACCCACACACACTTACAAAAATCAAACAATGGACTACACTACAATAGAACAATAAAAAGAGAGTAAATGAAACCAAATCACCTAGTTAATGGAGGTGCAAATTGCTCAATTAAAGAAGAATAATCCAACAAGCAATGGTCTCAAATAACCCCACAAAGAAGTCACAAAACCCTCAAGAGATTTCACAAGAGCATGTATATAACAACACAAGTACAAATGATCCTTGAGAATGCACAATAAAAGGATGTAGATGAGTACAACGAGAGCAATACTTCACAAATGTTCACCAAGTTGTAGAAGAGAGCCAAAGGTAGAGTTCAAAAATTACTTGAGAATGAGAGAAGAAACTTCAAAATCCAAGAATGAGAGGGAAAATGAAGAAGGTAGGTCAAAGAAGATTGTTTGACGATGCAAAGGTGTTACAAGGAATCTCCCATGTCATGGAAGGTGGCCAATAATGCATATAGATGGTCACTTGGCGCCACATAGATGCAATATACTAGCATGACGTGTGGATGCATGGCTGGTAGCGTCCATAAATGGTCACTTTGCACCACATAGATGCAGGATGCTAGTGCGACACATGGGCATCCACACTAAGCACTAGCTTCTAAGTGACTCTATCTCTTGGTCACATGAAACACCTTAGGATGAAGAGAATAATAAGACACTAAAATAGATTTTCATGAAAACAAGCACAAAGCTCAAGCATAACACAAATGTACGTGTGAGGGTTAGGGAAAAAGGATAAGACAAGGCCAAAGTGATCCTAAAAACATACTAGGGGAGTGGACACCAAAATGAGTGTAAAACATAGAGTGAAATTGCAAGGGTATGCAATTTTTGATGTTACATTTAGCCCCACTTTAGCAGGCTTATGACCCTAGGTGATATGCTACGCTAAAGTACAAAATAAAATAACATTATAAATAATACCTCAAAAAGAATATTTTAGAGTTCGTAGAGAGTTCTTCTAGTGAAGGGATCAAGCCTGTGGACTGAGAACCTACAAAAACACAATATTAGACAACAAAAACCTACACAAGAGGCAATGTCAAAACCAAATATATATAATCTATACAAAGAAGGATTAAATCGGAAATGATTTTCCTAAAAATCAATGTTAGAAAAACATATAATCTAATGCACATTCTACTAAAAGTCTACAACAATCTAACACACCACACACAAGAAAAAAGAAAATAATATAAAAAGGGCATTTCTAGTGTTGTGCTACTAGAAGGATGCCAAGTATGGTTCTAGGGCTAGCACACTACGAAAGCTAGGAATCATACCAAACTCTTGTGGACCACAAGGACTAACAAAATGCATTGTTAGGTGACTCAAAAAGAGTGCCAAAAAGTAGCAAAATGGAGCACTACTAGCTAGCATTATGTTGATGGGTGGCTCATATGTTAAGCAATATCAAGAATTACTCAGACTAGCATGGCTAGGTAATCCTAATAAAGGTGGTCAGTCTAAGCAAGTGCATTTACTTAGGACCACAAGCTACTAACACTACAAGGAGAAAACACTTCAAGGAGCGTGCCATAAATGTTGTGTGAAAAAGTGGAAAGAGTAATAGTATGCCCCCACCTTAAAATAATTATATAAAGCAACAATATGCAATTAATTTTAAGGTGTAATAATGGGAAGAAGTAGCATAGCTTTAAGAAACATATATAGGAAGATATGTTCCCAAAGCTGCCTTAAAAAACAATTGCTCCTAAAGAGAGGCAACAAAAGTGATGTTGCATACATGATACACAAAAGCTTGTGTAAGCATGGTATGACACCAAGAAATGCAAACATATGTCACATAAAAACAAGAAACATCACTGAAATCACAAAGGGATCTACATGTGTTGGGGTTACTATGTATTTATAGGAAGGGAATCATCAAGGGACAACTAAGAGAATCATCATCATCCCCCAAACACAAAACTATGAGCACAAGGAAGAATGTCATAGGAAAGCAAAAGAAAATAAAAATTTTGGCTCAACATGGAAGGAAGATAAATCTTTCAATGCTTTGCATCATCCTCAAAATATCAAAATAGCCAGGTAGACAACATATAGAAGAAGGTAGAAACAAATAGAAGAATAACACAACATTTTCATTCTTCTCGTATCCACATGTCTGCAAGGGCATAGTGGGTCCCCCAAGTAGAACTAACAAACATATAACAAACTTTTTTTTATGGGGAAAACATAACAAGCAAATATACACATGGAATGAAGGTACAACCCTCATGGTTCAGGCATCATTAGGTCATCCATGTCCCAATCTTGGATATTATAAGGGGATGAAGGAACAACTAACAAGGAGGCCACATTAAGAGTGGTACAAGGAGACTTCCCTGGAACCAAATGTAGAGGATCGGTAGTAGGAGTAGGATCATCTTGAGCATCTGCAAAGACAAGTGTCAACATTTGTGTGAAAATTGTGAACAATGATGGAATACTAGTAATGGACTCAAACATTCATTCTGTGGGGGAGGAATCATTGGAGTCATTGTCAGAGTACTGCACCAAGCACGGATCTTCAATGATGTCATTAAAAATGTGAGAACTAAGAGTCATAGGAAGAGGAACATCCTCCACAGCTAGAAGAAGTAATGAAGAAGGGTTCAGAGGTGGTGGAGATGACGGAATACACTTTGGCTTGCGAAATGGCGATATAGGGTAATTCTTAGGCTTATGTTTAGGTGGAAAATAAGTTATGCCAATCTCTATGGAATCAGGGTAGAAGATATCAAGAAAGATCACATGGTAGGTGTGTTGAAAAGGAACAAGAGTTGCAAGAGTGGTGCTAGAAATAACATTGATGTTAGGAAGGTCTAAGGGCTCCGAAAAGGGTGGCATATTAGGAATGGAAGGAAGGATGGGATCCTAAGTAGAAGGATCCAAGACTACTTGAACCCTTTTGGGGTGGAGTTCATCTATGTCTGACTGAGGAGAGGTAGGGGTCAGGGATGGAAGAGATTCGAGCTGGGAAAGAAGAGGCTAAGGCTCAGAGGCAAGAGCAAGCTCAGGAGATGGCTACATAGGAGGGGGACACTCATGGAGAGACTGCACATCAACAACATGCTCTCGAGCTACAACATGTCCACGATGCTTGCAGTCTCTCACAAGTTGATTTCATCTTGTGTGAGCTAGGGTTTCTACTGAAGGAGCTGAGGGGTTTTTCAACATAGGTTCCTTTTCTTCTCTTGTCTCAAGAATAGGAGAAAAATAAGGAACCATTGAGGGTTGAGAAACCACAAGGAGAGGGGAGGTTCCCATGACATAGGTTTCTTTCCTCATGCCACCAAAGAGGTGGGAGGAACATGAGCAACCATTGAAGGTCAAGGAACAACAAGAGGGGGCAAGGGTGTTGCAAAACAAGCTACTTCCCTTGCATCATCGAAGAGGTGGTAGGAACAAGAGAAACTTCTGAAGGATGAGGAACCATAGGAGCGTGAGGCACATGAGGTTCTACTAGTTGCTGACCTCTAGTCCATGAGTATGAGGTTAGAGGTGGAACAACCAAGTACAGGCTAGGCATGTGGGGATGCGGAGGTGCACTCTGCATGGGTTGCTTTCCTTTAATTACCTGTGGGGTAGTAGAAGGAATAGGAGAAACCTCCAAAGGCAGAGAGACCAAGGGAGAAGTAGTCTGAGGAGAGGAAGGGGAAGGGCCACTAGACAATTGTGCAATCTGACTAGCCATGAACTTTTGATACAACAAGAATAAAAAGTCATTGCATGGTTGGAGAGGTTCGGTTGAGGCTAGCCAAAAGTAGTCCAAAGAGAACTTTCTGTTAGTTGCCACTGCACCAAAAGATCGACCTGTTAATGCCCGATACAACCACTTGACTTAACAAGCATGGGAGGCGGTTAAGCCCTTGTCACAAACCACCACAGCGCAGTGCTGAACAAGAAGACCAAGGGTCACACCTTGCAACAATCCCCCCTCAGCGCAAGCACGGGGTTTGAACCCGTGACCTCGGCTCTGATACCAACTATTAGTTGCCGTTGCACCAAAAGATCAACCTGTTAATGCCTGATACAACCACTTGACTTAACTAGCACGGGAGGCGGTTAAGCCCTTGTCACAAACCACCGCAGCACAACGCTGAACAAGAAGACCAAGGGTCACACCTTGCAACACTTTCCATGCATGATGAGAAACTAAAATCTACTATGACAGATTGTATGCACTGCTCCATCATGCGAGAACTTTAAACACTTATGGACTATGGAAGGGACTGCTCTCATAGAAGTGAGTTAGGGATGGCCCAACTTCAGACAAAAATGGTCTGAGGTAGGGATGATAAAAAAAAGAACATCCAAGGTCTTAGGTCCAACCTAGATAGAAAAGGTAAGTGAACCTATGGTGGGTCAAGACATCCCATTATGCGATTGTATGTAGACTTTTGATTTCTTGTATGTGTCTTTATACAGTTCATGTATGTATAACAATTCCTCTGTGATAACATCTACCATGCATACAGGGTCGATTAGATCACCCCTTATAGGTTTTCCATTAACCTCGGTGGCAATGTACAGAGGGCCATTGTATACATGCATAGGCACATCAATGGGGGTGAAAGAAATGATAGGTTCAAGAATAGGGTGCTCTTGAGCAGGGTGAGGGTGAACATTCACCATCCCTATCATTTCAACAAAGGATGATGAAGACAAATCAATAGTCTTATCTAGCACCACAGATGAAGATAGAAGGTCAATGAAATTGGTAGAATGGTGAGACAAAGGATTGATGTCTATTTGGAGGTTTTGGTTAGGTGAAGTAATTAATTTATTTCCTTTGTCATTAATGCTAGCTACTTGGATAACTTTCTGATCGATATAGTCTTGAACAATATGTTTAAGACGTAAACATATTTTACTGTCATGTCTTGGAACACGGTGAAACTAACAAAAAGCCTTCAATTCATAAGGAGGTAATGTTTTGCAAGTATCCAAGGGAAATATGGATGGAAATTATTATTTAGGAGTTTCTACAAAATGGATAAAGAGACTTTTTAAGAGGAGTGAATTTGTGATTATTTTGTTAATTGGAAGAAGAGAGGGCTAGAGCAATTTGTGAAGGTGTTGCAGCTGCTACATTATTGATTATTGTTAATGCATTATTCTTGAAGAAATTTTTATTCTTTTTGTAATTATTAAATGATGAAGAGGCATTGGACTGCCCAACAAAAGTTGATGAGGTAGGAACCTTCAATTGGCTAATTGACTGTTGGTAATCATGGAGTGTCATACATAAGTGTGCAAAAGATGGATACTTCATTAACAAATTCTTATCCACTGCTCAGAATAAGAAATCAAATGATCAGGCAAAGAGCAAAACTGTTCCAACATGGTGTCTTTCAACAACTACGGAAATAGTTTTACTAACAATGGATCCTGAAAGAAAATAATCACTACACAAGGTAGTGAATGCAGATACATGCGTCTAGGGATCACCTTTCCTAGAATACTTTTCAAAACATGACACATCGAAGCCTTGGGGAAATGGGGTAGCAAGGATGTTTAGCGATAATGGACTATGTCGGTAATAGGTGAGAATGAGAAGCTGTGTAGCTGATGTTGATAAGGAAGCAAGCTATTGTTGCAAGGAACCAACATTCTAGAGAAGTTGGTTAATAACAGGGTTGATGGTATGCATGGGTGCAAAAATGGGAGAAGAGGTGAGGGGAAGGGATAGCTACTGAGAGGAATTGATTGTTAGAACACATTGATATACTAAGAGAGGGGGTGAATCAGTATATGCCACTTTTTAAAACAATTCTACTGAAACAACAAGATCTCTACTGCATCAATCAGGATATGAAAGAACTATGCAACCATAAGAAAAATCACACATCCACACAAGAGACCATAACACCAAATTTACATGGAAGCCCAAGATGGGAAAATCCACGATGAGCAAGTTGCTTGGATCTACTATCCAAATCCAGCCTCACAAAAATGAAAAGGTGAATTACAATATTTTGTAGGCTCCAACCCACCTGAATTTCAACATGAGAAGGATTGCAATCCTGTTTACAAATCTGTAGGCTCCAGCCTACCAGAGACTTCAATCTCAAAACAAACCGAACATCAACCCAACACAAGGCTCCAACCTATCTAAGTCTCCAACCTCCCACAGAAACTGAGCTCCAACCTATCTGAAGCTTCAACCTCCCATACAAACTAAGCTACAACTTAGGAAACTAAAACAATAACAAAAACATTCAACACTTACACATAGTGTGCGAACTTAGGATCTTCAATTCATGCCCTTCGTATCCTTCAACTTCACATATCTCCACATGCCTAATTTCTTGGTATTTGCATGTATTTCACTTCTCATTCACATTCGCTTGTATCCATATATTTCATTTTAGCATTCATAGACACAGATAGATATTTCTATGCAAAGCTCACGTACTAAAATCACATTCAAATGCACAAACTGATCTTTCATTTATACCAAACTGTAGAACAAATGATTTCCATGTCGGCAACATAATTTTGATTTCCAACGTGTGTAATTCTAAAGGTTCGGGCCCAATTTGAATTTCCAATGACTGCACGTTACAAGGTCAGCATCAACCTGAAATTTTGCTTTTTTAACACAGGGCCCAATTCACATTTATTTAGGTTGACCCAAAATGGGTCTGGACCAAAACATAGGAAAACCCACATTTTACCGTGATGACCCCAACCATGTAATTTTAGAATGTGAGTCTTGAGATGCCTCACAGTAGCTTGACAATGGAGGTGTATCACTATGCATGATATGGGCAAGACTATGGAGGAAATCAAGACCATTAGGGTGATTGATCAACATAGAGAGAAGAGCCTCAACTAGAGGAATAGTAGCACTAAGTAAGTCCTCATTACATAGGTGATCTTGGTAGTCCTCTAGGTGATGGTCTTACTCTTGGATCTACTCTGGTAGAACACTACCTAATGCAGCCTCATGGTCAAAGGTTGCCTCAGTGTCATGATAACTAGTCACTGAGATAGTAGAAAGAGAAGACAAAGATGGAAGAGTTATTATAGAAAGATCATAAGAGAAGTTTGTCAAATATGGTGTTGACCTTATTGGAGTGTTAAGAGCCTGAGATTTTGAGTCATAGTAGTGTGTCGCAAACTTCTTGAAGTGAAGGAAAAACTACTCCTAGTCAAACGTGTTAACCAAGGGAGTCTTTCACTATCGTTATACTCAAGTTTTGCCTAGTTTTTGTTATCTAATATTTTAGATAAACCTATGTCTACAAAGCTATTTTTTGTACTAACAAAAATGAAACGAATTATGCTAAATTATTAAAGGAAAGAAGGAAAACTAGCAGAATGTAGGAAATGAGAAACTACAGATACAATTTTAGAAAATGAAATACAAAAATGAAAGGAGGAGAAGTAGAGAAACTTGGAACCTGAATATGGAGCTCACTGTCCTAGACGATAATGCATCGTGGGGACATCTATGCTAAGCACTGACATCTCAAATCTAGAAAAATAAAAAAGTATTCTTCCAAAAAGGTTTCTTAGCACTTGCACAACATAGCTATAGGAAGGAAAATGACCCAATGATATCCAGGTGATAGCAAGTGCATAAAATAATACAAATATTCTATGAGAATGAAGCAAAATGAAATACTAATGAAGAAAAAGAAGAAACACCAACAAACCTTTGCGTGTTTGAATGTTACTCCTTAAAGTACCTGCTGCTAAAATAGAGAAAAAATGTTGGGTTGCTAAGGATCTTGCCTAAGTCAAGCCCCTGCTTTGGTCTTTCGACCTCCACGAGCAACAAGAATAATGATATGGATTTTGAAAAGAAGTGTGTGCACCTATTCCTTAAATGTGACTAAGAAACAAACAACAATGACAACGAAACAAACTAGGAGCAACTTCCCTAGTCTACGGGGAAGAATACCCTAGAACATGCACAAAGAAAAAATGAATGGTGTTCTACACCATCCACTTGAAAGATAAATAAAAAACAAGCTATGAGAAAATGGATTTTGAATGTAAAAGTAATATTCATCAATGCAAATGTTATCTTATTTTGACCCCCAAGGCCAAAATAGTCCAAGAACCTAGAAATTACAAGAAATGTTGTCAAATCTATCTAGGGGATGTTGTGGAGGTGTTTTCATGTTCTTGATGTGTTTTGCCTTGTCAAAACTTCAAGAAAATCCTAAAGAATTGCTACGTTTCCTTGTCTGGCGACATTTTGAGCTCCATCGACACTTAGCGAGATTTTCATCTCTATCGGTATGTCGCAGAGATTTGGGTCCTATCAAGATATATCTCAATGCCTTCATCCTCCCTACACCCTTATAACTCCTACTTTCCTCTTGCAAAGCCCTTAAGTCCCTTCAATAGGACTTTGACTCCGATTGGGATATATCTTGATGCTCCAACTTTCCCTGCCTCCTTCCAACCTTTGCCTTCTTGCATCTATCTTTCCCATTCCCACTTTCCTTCGGATGTGGGAACTCAGTGCCCATCTAGATTTATTTGGATGACCCTCGGATCTCTGCATATCTGGATAACTGCCCTTTCTCTACATTCCCCTTTCACTCCCCTTTGTTGGAACTTCTACCTAGATATGGATATATCCACTTGCCTCTCCTTCCTCTGCAATTTGGTTCCCCTCCTCAGACCCACAATCCTGATACCCTCCTTTTCCATGCTTTTGAAGACAGGGTTACAAAGCAAATGTACTGGGTAGAATTTCGACCTAGATATGGATATATCTAGTCGACGCCCAAGGTCCCACAAATCCAGTGCAGCCTCAAACCTTTGAAAAAATGTAAAATGTGCAGAATGGTGAATGTAGAAAGTTTAGTCACATCCAGATGCCCCTTGAGTTTTTGCAAAAGATTAAAAGCAACTGCAAAACATGAAAAATATGCCTCAGATCTGTCCAGAACGCAATTAATACTGATGGGAGATGATTTGTAGGTGGTTGTAATAGTGTTGGTGCCCCAGACATCTTGATTTTTGAAATGAATAAAGAATTCAAATGCCCATACCCCAATAGGATACTCCTTGTCCATTTTGGCATCTTTTTGGCATGATTAAGCTCTAGATCTACATATTCACCTAATTTTCATCATTTTGAGCAAATTTATTGCAACATGGGCTCATGGATGGAGCATTGACCAAGTCTACCCACGTTTGAGACTGCAGCAGTGATTTTCCAAGGCCATATAAGCATGTAAATGAGGTTTTTCAAGAGTTAGATGCTCTTTGGATTTTTATATAGACAAATGATTCATCTGCAGGTCAAAACCTTATGATATCTTCTAGAGTTGGATGGATTTGATGTGTTGTGCTCTCTCCCAGACCTTCTATTTCCCTGTACCAATTTGAATATGAAAAAAAGTTATCATTTTATGTCTTTTCTCACCTGTAGTAAATCATTGCTCTCTTTGTAATGGCTTCTTAGCCTCTATGATCAATAATAACTGATATTTTGCCTCTCTTTGCATCTCTATCTTGTGTTCATTTGATTTCTATGAATCTATGTTGTGGATGGATTATCCATCTTGCATTTAAAGTCCTCTATTCGAACCTCTATTGATTACATAATTATGTGTGAGTCTTTTTGAGCATTTGAGATCATTGTTGTTCTAGTTCAGGGTCCGTTGAACAACTAAACTTGGTGCATCACCTTATTTTTTAGTTTTCTCTCCTCTCCCTTTTTCCTTGATGGTTGTTAGCATTATGTTTATCTTGAATTCTCAAAATTTGCAATTCGAAAAGAGGAACCAACCTTCTCTCGAGCTTTGGTCTCATCTACAGGTCCCACACCTTGAGACTAATCCCATTATTTCACTAGATTTGTTGTAGCAAGAATCTCCAACAACAGGGTGCAAATCCATGTGACAACTATTTCTGGCACACCTAGTGGGACTCTCTACTCAATGTTATGAGTTGGACTAAGAATGTTTGGTGTTGTTCTTAGTTTATTTATTTTTGTGGAAGCATTCATCGAGCACCTAGTGACTTTGTTGCTATAAGATTCGAACCAATCCTAAATTTCACACCAAGAGTGCAGACAAAATCTTCTTCAAGAGGTAATTTTTAGTTTACTAAAATATCTTCAACTACTTCAAGAAGAAGAAGAAGAAGAAGAAATAGATTATCTTACTCTCCACTAAGAAAAACAAATACTATTGTATCGTCTCCTCCAAGAGCCCAATCTACACCTCCTCCTATTAGATTTTAGTATTCTAAGAAAAGTCTACGTGTGCCTAGACTAAATTTGAACATCCTAAACATGGATCAACCAAGAAATATGGATTGTGTTGCCTTCAATGGAGGAAGTCCTCTAGACTTAGCACAATATGATGATATCCCTACTGCAGCCTTGAAGGAAATTCCCTTCTTCACTGGTGAAAGTTCCACAACACCCATTCAACATATCCAAGACATTGCCAGTGTGTGTCCTGTCCATAATGTCACCAAATAAAATGTTGTTGTGAGACTCCTTGCTTCTTCTTTCAAAGGAAAAGTACTCCGGTGGTATAGGGGTTTATCAGCAAATTCTATTCATGATTTGGATGAGTTGGGTGACAAACTTTACCAACATTTTGAAGACAAAAGTGATCATCTATCCCTTAAGAAACAACTAACAACAATTAAAAGAGCACCCCACAAATTCATGGTTGATTTCAACTACAGGTTTCAAAATACTTGGGATAGAATCTCATTGTTGGTGAAACCCTCCCTAAACACTGCCTTTTTATATTACCTAAGATCTCTAAATAATGATATTGCTGTCATGATCTAGTCCATGGGAGGAAATGTTTTGCCAAATGCGTATGACATGGCAATAAGGGTAGAAAAAAGTTTGACATAGGCTAGAAAAATTGCTCCTAGACCTCCAATGCCATTATTCTTAGAGGCTCTTATTATTCAGTCAAATGTGGCTACAATTCCCACAATAGTCAACCGTGCACATCTGATGATCACACCTTCAAATGAGTTGCATGAGGTCAAGGCCCTACTGCAAAACTTTGGAAATGAATTAGTAGCAATGGAGAGGCAATAGACACAAGTGAATAGGCCATATCAGCGTTTCAATCAAGCTTATTAGCCTAATAGGTAGCCCTACCAGAACAATGCACAAATACAAAATCAACCCAGCTATGCCAGGCCTCTAAACGTCATAAACCTAACTGTTGCAAGTATATTAGGAGCTCTCTTGTTCCAATACAAAACAATCTAGCTCAGGACAATGAATGGTGTTATCCATGCATTCAGCCCCACAATCAAAACTTATTTCAAAGCAGACAATTCAGTTAGGCTTTGATAGTCCATGTTACGTTGGAAAATGTCCCCTTGGGGGCTTTTCCCTCTTAAGGTTTAGCTCCCAGGTCCTATTTATGTATTTAGAGCATTTTTCATGTTAATCTGACTTCCCGATGAGAAAACCTGAAGTTCCATGGCAATTTGGACTTAGGGGATGCACTTAACAATAATCCTGCATGAAATAGAGGGGTGGACTTGGGCGCCCGCACCCTAGTCCTACCCTATTTTAGGTCAGGCTTAATTTCAAAGTGTCAGTTTGTGACTATTATTTAGGTCCTATGCCGACACGGTAAGTTTCAATTATGAAATTCTTGGTGGGAATGTTTGTAGTTGTACATATAAGCATGTTTAGGCATACATTTGTAAACTAGATGGCAATTTTGATTTATGAGCTTGTGTAGAAGTGATAAAAGGCATTCATTGTGTGTTGTAGAGCAGACTTTGTGTTGTTATTATGTTTGTATTTGTAGATTTGGTAGCCATCTCCTCATGGAATGAAGAGATTCTTCCTTCCATGAGATCTTCACTACAAGGTGATATCAATTGTGTTTTCAATCATTTATCATTTGGATTTTGCCTCTATCCTGCAGGGATATGCACTCTTTCTCTGACAACTGTGTTTGGAAGACTTGAATGTCTCTCTGAGTCTTGACTGAGGCAAGCCTCTAAACACCACAACCCCCAACCCATTTTTCCATGATTGCAAGTTATAGGTTGCAGGACCAGGAAAAGTGGAGTTGCAGGAAAGCATTGTAGACTTTCAGAATTGCAGATATGAAGAGAAAACAGGGACCTAGACTCGGGCGCCTGTTCATTAGTCCTCTGAAACCCACAATTGAAGAATCTCCAGAACACCAGGAACAGGTTGCAGACAAGATTCCCAGATCCCAACAAAAGTTATGGCACTAGACTAGGGTTCCCACTCATTAGTCCCCAACTGTTCCACTTTCTGAACTTTAAAATTTGGTACACATTTGATTATCATTTAGTATCTTTGTGTGCAAGCATTTTTCGTGATTTGTCCGTTTTCTTCCAAATTTGCATAATTAGGGTTTTGAGCATAATTGGGCATAACTGAACAACAAATCTACACAATTCCAATTTTCCCTACATTTCAAGTGACTGCAGTCCTGATGGTAGACTTCCTACTCGACCTAAAGTCCTTGAATGTTTAAGGTGAAAGGAGGATTCACATAAACTATCAAATCAAACCCTCTTACAAATTTCACCTTAAACAGTCCAGAACCCATCAATCCATACAGAACAACAGATTGGTCCTAGTCAAGAAATCATGGGAGGGCAAGATCAAGCTCAAAATGAATCTACATTGATGAATTGGCAGGAGGATGACTTATGTGGTGTTAATCAAGGCACAAATATAATAGCATAAAACACACTCAAAAAGAAGAGCAACAAAAGATGTGTCAGTTCCTATGATGGGTCAAGTATCGGCTTCTCATGCACCCCCAGTGACTGAAAAAGATAGTGCAAAAGTCAAGACCCCTTCAATATGCACAAATCAGGTCATTGGTGGAGTGAATCCAACACAGGGATAGTAGCATATCAATCAACAAATAAAAATAGACTCTGCCGCTACAAAAGTTCTTCCAAAAATTAGGCATATTCCTTTCACGATGGTGGACCAAATGAAGAAGACCAATTTTAATGTGACCATGTGAGAAGCCTTATCAATCCCAACTCAAATAAATCTACTACAAGAAGCTTTGAAAAACTTCAATCAGTCTGTTGATGAAACAACAAAAGGAAAACTATTGCCCTAGTCAATCTATGCCAATCGAAAGAAGAGGCAAACACAAGAAAAATCAGTAAGCCTCCTCCTTTCTATGTTTCTCTAATCATCGGTGATAATTTATTGCATAATTGCATGATTGACTCCAAGGCAGGTAACTGTATTATGCGTAAGGAAGTTGTTGACCAATTAGGCATTAAATATGAACATGTGAGTAAAGGAGTAGTGCAACTAGATGGTATTGTTGTTAAGATAGTGGGTGTGGTTAAAGATTTGAAGCTTACCTTGCATGCATGCCCTAGCTACACCATCTTGCAAGATATTTCAATCATTGATCTCCCTACATACTTTGGCATATGCTTGTCTAGAGACTTCACTGCTAAAATAGGTGGATTCCTATCTTCTGATTGGTCCCACATGTTGTTCAGGACAAGGTATGGCACAAAAGTGACCATTAAGGTTGAACCCATATCCAAAGATCACATAGAGCCTTATTCCCGTACTCCTATCAACATGATCTGTATTATACATGATTTAGAGGATGACAACAATATTTATGGAAGAAATTCGAGATATACTACTTGATGAATGGGAAAATAGTTTCCAATTTGATACCCTTGATCATGTAGAAGAAACAAGGTTGGGTACCTATTGTATCCATGATGATGATTCCATCATCTCGAACCTTATGAAGTCAGAAGAAGATCCCAGTGGGATATGGCAAATGTATTTTGGTGGCTGCAAAAGCAAGAATGGAGCAAGTGTAGGTGTAGTGATGGTTTCACCAAAGAAAGAAAAATATTTCTCCGCTTTCAGATTTCAGTTTAGTTGTACCAATAATATGGTTGAGTATGAGGCCTTGATTCAAGGCATGCAACTGGCACATAGGAGAGGAATAAATTTTTTACAATTGATTGGTGACAGTGAACTAGTTTTCAACCAAATCAAAGCTCAAAGTGCCTCAAAGAATGACTTGTTGAAGTCATACAAACACAGAGCATGGTATCTAATTGAAGACTTTGATGCCCTTCAATATTCAAGCAGTGCCTAGGGAAAGAAACAAGGATGCTGACAGGATAGAGACAACTGGTGAAAATGATTAGAAAAATGTCAACTTCTTGCAAGAGGAGGGAAAGTTTGTTGTTAGAAAATCAGTCAAAGTTGCAAGAGCAATACGGTGACCAAGTGGTCTAGCTAAAGAAAAACAAGTTATCCAAGGGATTTATTACCTTGGAGAATATCTTTGACATTGATGATCGGCCCAAAAAATAAAAAATGAGTATGGCTGTCAAAAAGAAGACTATGAAGAGTTAGAGATTACACAAGGAAGAGTCCTAAAACATGGAAAGGTATGTGATCAAGCTAAAAGGCAGGGTTTCATTGAGCTTTGTAATGAATATGACGATCTTATTGCTAGGGATTATAGAGATCTAAAATGTTTTGACCCTAGTTTAATTCAACATACCATTGACTTAGACCCCAATGCAAAACCTGTTTGCCAAAAGCAAAGGCTAGTTAATCCCAAAATAGAGCCACTAATGAGGAAGGAGTTGTCTAAACTCATAGAGGCCAAAATTATTTATCCAATCAAGCACTCCTCTTGGGTGAATAACCTAGTTCCAATTAGGAAGAAAAACAAGGATATCAAACTGTGTGGACTTTAGAGACTTGAATAAAGCCTCCCTTAAGGACCACTATCCACTTCCCTCAAATGGAGCAAACCCTACAAACAATGGCTGGAGCTAAGAGGTTTTCCCTTCTTGATGGCTACTCAGGATATAACCAGATTCTTGTAAAAGAATCAGATCAATATAAAATAGCCTTTACTACCAAATGGGGTACCTTGGCTTATCAAAAGATGCCTTTCAGGTTGACCAATGCCAGTGCAACCTTCCAAAAAGCAATGGATTTGGCCTTCAAAGGTCTAATCAATGATATCATTCTAGTGTATCTTGATGATTTAACTATCTATTCCAAGCATGCAGCTGACCATTTGGGTCATTAGAGAATTTTTTTTGAAAGATATAGGGAGTATGGTATATCACTAAATCCAAAGAAATGTGTATTTGCTGTCCCAGAAGGCAAATTGTTAGGACACATAGTGTCAAAGGAAGGACTTGTCATTGACCTAGAAATAGTAAGTGCAATCCTATCACTTCCCTTTCCTAGTCACAAGAAGGGCCTGCAAAGCTTCTTGGGAAAAATCAATTTTGTAAGGAGGCTCATACCCAACTTTGCATCCATGGCGAAACCTTTTACCTCCCTGCTAAACAAACATGTTGTTTTCGCATGATTAAAAGAGGGTAGATATAGTTTTGAAGTTGTCAAACAAGCCATTGCACAAGCCCCCATGCTGGTTAATCCCAACTATGAGAAATATTTGATCATTTATGGCTTTGGAGGTAAGGAAGGTATATCAGAAATACTAACCTAGAAAAATAGTGAGAATATGGAATAGGCCATTGCTTTTTTCATCCAACCTCTCAAGGATTATGAGGTCAAATACAACTTTGTGGAAAAACAGATGTTTGTTGTGTTAAAATTGTTTAAAAAGTTTAGGTATATGCTTTTAAATAGCAAGATACAGTTGATTGTTAACCATCCCAGTGTGAAAGAGTTTCTTTTGAGCAGAGATGTCAGTGTATAGAGGGCTGGTTGGATTACAAAAGTCATGGAATATGACGTGAAAATCAACATCACCAACTTGGTAAGAGATAAGGGATTATGTGAGCAGATGGCAATAGACGTTGGGGCTGGAAATGACACAATCTATACTCTTGAACAAGCCCAAACAACTGAACTCAATGCTTCAAATGACTAGTGCCATGACATGATTATATTTCTGTAGCCAGGTAAATATCCGGATGGATTAAATCAATCAAAGAAGAGATATTTCAGACTTCAGTCCATCCCATATGTTCTTTTGATGGTGTCTTGTTCAAGAAAGACATCAATGGAGTTCTTTTAAGGTGCATTGAATAAAATCAGACTGAAAAAGTGCTTAAAGAATTCCACAATGGTCTCTTTGGAGGTCATTTTTCTCCTAGAACTATTGCTATCAAGATAATGAGGGCTGCTTATTACTGGCCCAACCTATTTAGAGATGCTTATGTAGGTGGGTGAGAAGTTGCAGAGAATGTGCCTTATTCACAGGCAAACAAAAGTTGGTAGCTCTTCCTCTTCACCCCATCCAAATTGATCAACCCTTCGCCCAATGGGGTTTAGAATTCATTGGCATGATCAATCCACCTTCCAACACTAGTCATAAGTGGATTTTAACAACCATAGACTACTTCACTAGATAGACCGAGGTTGATGCATTGAAGGACGCCATTGAGGCTTCTATTCTGGACTTCCTTGAAGGTATAGTTATGAGGTTTGGTGTCCCATCTAGTATCATTTCTAATAATGCTAAGGCCTTTGTGGGCACCAAAATTAGTGAGTGGGTAGTTAAGTTTGGGATCTATCTGAAGACATATTCCAACTACTATCCTCAAGGGAATGGCTTAGCCGAGTCCTCCAACAAAAAAATGATTAGAATCATCAAAAGAACAATTGAAGACAACCAAAGGACTTGACATTTCAAGTTGAAAACAACTCTTTAGGCTAATAGAATCACTCCCAAAAGGGTTATTGGCAATTCACCCTTCATGTTGGTATATGGAAGGGAAGCAAGGCTTCCATTGTCATTGGAGTTACCCTCACTTGAACTTGCACAGTAGTTGGAATTGCTGGAAAATGACGCCATGACAGTGAGGCTTGCGAAGCTGATGAAGCTAGAAGAGATGAGAGATGTTGCTATGAAGGATCTTGAAGCCCACCAAGGTTAAGTCAAGAAATTTTTTGATAGAAAATCAACTGGTAGAGCATTCAGTGAGGGAGATTTAACTTACTGAAGTGGGATGAAGACAGAGCTAAGGTTGGGAGGCAAATTTGATGCATTGTGGAGTGGCCCATATATCATCACTAGATGCAAACAAGCTAATGCATTTTATCTCTCTAAACTGAATGGTGAATCTCTTCCAATCCCAGTCAATGGGATTCACCTCAAACCTTGCTTTTAAGTTTGGTTTTGAGATTTTGTATATATGTTAGGTGTGTTTCCTTTCAATAAATGTTGTTGCACTCTGTTGCACCCTCATTAGGAGGATGTTCACCTTGTTGGTTTGTGTGTTTGTGTCATTGTTTTATTGTTTGAAGGTAAGGTTCAGTTGCTTGATCAGATGTTGCTACAACCCCTTTTACTCTATGCCCAACAGATTGTATGAGGCCACTGGATTCTCGTGTTTAGCTGGCAAATGCCCCTACAAAGTCACCAAAATGTTGTCCTATTTTGACCCCGAAGGCCAAAATAGTCCACGAACCTAGAAATTATGAGAAATGTTGTTAAATCTATCTAGGGGATGTTGTGGAGGTTTTTTCATGTTCCTAATCTGTTTTTCCTTGTCAAAAATCTGAGGAAATCCTAAAGAATTGCTAAGTTTCCTTATCTAGTGGTGTTTTGAGCTCCATCAACACTTAACAGGATTTTCATCTCTATCAACATGTCATAGAGATTTGGCTCCTATCGGGATATATCCAGATACCTTCATCCCCCCCACACCCTTATAACTCTTGCTTTCCTCTTGCAAATCCCTTAAGTCCCTTTGGTGGGACTTTGACACCGATTGAGATATATCATGATGCTCTGACTTTCCCTACCTCCTCCCGACCTTTGGCTTCCTGCATCTATCTTTCCTGCTCCCACTTTCCTTTAGATGCAGGAACTTGATACCCATCTAGATTTATCTGGATGATCCCCAGATCTCTGCAAATCTGGATGACCCTTGAATCTCCACAAATCTATATAATCACTCTTTCTTCGCTTTTCCCTTTCAATCCCCTTTAGTGGAACTTGCACTTGGATATGGATATATCCACTTGCCTCTCCCTCCTCTACAATCCAGTTGCCCTCCTCAAACCCACAATCTCGACACCCTCCTTTTCCCCGCTTATGTAGACAGGGTTAGAAAGAAAATGTGTTGGGCATAATTTTGACTTAGATATGGATATATTTGGTCAACACCCAAGGTCCCACAAATCCAATGCAGCCTTGAACCTTCGCAAAAGTGTAAAATGTGTAGAATGGTGAATGCGAAAAGTTTAGTCACATCCGGATGCCCCTCGAGTTTCTACAAAAGGTGAAAAGCAACTGCAAAATGCGTATAATATGCCTCAGATCTATCCATAATGCCATTAATGCTGATGGGAGATGATTTGCAGGTGGTTTTAACAGTGTTGTCACCCTTGACATCTTGATTTCTGAAATGAATAAAGAATTCAAATGCCCATACCCTGACAAGACACTCCTTGTCCATTTTGGCATATTTTCAACATGGTTAACCTCCAAATTTGTGTATTCACCTGATTTTTTCCATTTTGGGAAAATTTATTGTAGCATGGGCTCATGGATGGAGTGTTGACCAATTCTTCCCACGTTTGAGACTGCAACAATGATTTTTTAAGGCCATATAAGCATGTAAACAAGTTTTTTCAAGAGTTAGTTGCTCTGTGGGTACAGATAGAGGATTCATCTATATGTCAAAACCTTGTGATATCTTCCAGAGTTAGACAGATTTGATGTGTTGTGCTCTCTCCTAGGGCTTCTATGTCCCTGTACCAGTATGAATATGAAGGAAAGTTATCATTTAAGGTCTTTTCTCACCTGTAGTAAGTCATTTCTCTCTTTGTAATGGCTTATTAGCCTCTATGATTAGTAATAACTAATATTTTGCCTCTCTTTGCATCTCTATCTTGTGTTCATTTGACTTATGTGAATCTATGCTATGGATGAACGATCCCTCTTGCATTTACAGTCCTCTATTTGAACCTCTGTTGGATTGCATAAGTCTATGTGAGTCTTTTTTAGCATTTGAGATCATTGTTGTGCTAATTCAGGGTTAGTTGAACAACTAAACTTGGTGCATCACCTTATTTTTCAATTTTCTCTCCTCTTCCCTTTTCCTTGGTGGCTGTTAGGATTAGATTTAGCTTGAATTCTCTAAATTTACAATTCAGAAAGAGGAACCAGCCTTCTCTAGAGGTTTGGTCTCATTTGTAGATCCCACAACTTGAGACCAATCCCATTATTTCACTAGATTTGTTGTAGTAACAAGCTCCAACAACAAGATGCAAGTCCATGTGACAATAGTAAACAATATTACTAGCTTAGATGACAAAGGAGGAGGCTACAACTCCTTGAGGGCCAAAATCTGGTCACAAACAACTTCAAAGCCCCAACAAAAGAGAGATTCCTTATTGGTAAATATGCAAGCAAAGATCTCCAATAGCTAGCAAAGATAACTCTACAATTCAAAAAAGCATAGGAATCCTCAATAGCTGTTGTAGAGAGAGGCACCAAAGAGTTCACAATATTTTTCCAAAAGTTACAGAAGAGAGTGTGAGAGAGGGTTCTAGCTTGTTCAAAATTTTGGTTGACAGGGAAAGAGGAGTCAATATCCAAAGAGGAAAGATTCGTTCAAGGTCAAAGAAGCATTATGAGAATCTATTACACCATAGGAGATACTCAACATATCCTAGAAATAGCTCACTAACCTTTTCACGTTTGTAGGATGCCAGCACATCATACAGATGTTCATGATAAGCACTAGCATTTGAGTGAATCTACCTTAGAATTTTATGAAGTGTCTCCAAGATAAGATAATCACAAAGCATTAGAACAAAATTTGATGAAATTAAGAAAAGAGGCTAAAATGAAGTAAACATGAGCCTAAAATGCACAAAGGAGATTCAAGCACCAAAGTGGTCACCAAACGTAGTGTGAAATTGTAAGAGTATGCAATTTTCGACGCTACACTTCTATGAACAATATAGTTTGAGTTAGATGATTGGATCATGAAGCTCATAAATGAAGTTTTGACCTCACAACACACAATGAAATGTGATGAAAAAGGTTTGTTGTTTTTAAATGATTAAGGGAATGTGATTAAAATGTTGAAAGAGCATCGAGTTCACCAAAATGTAGATCAGGAAAAATTATACCTTGAATAAGAGGTATTAGCCAAAGGAATTTTCCACTACAACTACAATAGGAACTATTTTAGTTTTCTATCTACTAGTTTTCAATAGACTAACATTACCAGTCCTTTTTTGAGCTAAAAGATGTAAAGGAAAACTATAATATATTGTTAGAAAATAAAGAAATGCTAATAAAATACTAGAAATTTGATGGCAACTAATTCTAGTACACTTAAAACTGTTGTCCAAACTCCTACTATGTTTCAGGTGACAATTAGAACCTCAGACCCAAATGGTCTTGCTTAGTTCAAAGCAAGAAAAAGTAACGAATCTCAAGGACCTAAATAGAACAATGTTTATCTCATTCAATGGCTTTGAATGTAGTCTGCTTGGTCTCAACTCAAATAGAGCTGTCTCTACTAGATTAACATGACACCATTCAAACAATCTTTCCTTAGGAAACACAACAAAATTTCATGTATTTTATTGGTAAAGAAAAGAAAGAAAAAAGATGTAGCCAATTCAATATTTTCTTGCTGTCCCCATGAGTCTAACAACTTTGAGCTAGAGCAGAAATGTTATTGAGGCCAAACACGACTGGAACAGATGCAAACAATGGTTATATATGAGTTATGCCTTCAATAAAAAGAGGAACATTAGCCATTAGACTGATCTTGGCTTCTAATTCATTGCTCAACAATCCAATTCGCTTCCATGGCAGGAATTTCTCAATGATACAGAATACCATTATAAGAAAAATAAACTCCAAACACATATACTTTGAAAGACAATCCTATATCTTGGTATTGAAATCTACAGATTGGTTTAATTAAAATTCATTCATTGTTCCCACATATATTTGAATTAAAACTCTCCACACTAACAATTATGTTGCCAAGAAACGTACATTTTTCCCCTATTTTGACCATGGTCCATATAACCAAGGGGCCGATGAAAACTTCAATTCAAAGACTGAGTTTTATAGATTTCATTTCAAATATCGAGTTTATACAATCAAACCCAAGCTGCTGCCATAACCAAAGAAAGTTCCATCTTTACTCATATTAATATTGCTTTCTTCAAAAAAGACAACAAGAAGATGCTACAGGAAAACCCCTCAAATTAGAATGTAACTGATTTCTTCTCTATTGTTTTTCTTGTGTTCGTTGTCCCAAAGACTCCCCTTCGTTCATGGAACTACCTTCCTTTCTTCACAACGAACTCCCTCCTACCAAAAAGACAAACCTAACTGCCTCGAAAATTTGAAGTAGGAGTAGTGTTATCATCAAACTCCTACACAGTAGCTCCATGTCCAATATCCATATGACTTTGGGGAAAAAACTAAACATGAAGCCTCAAAGGCTAAAGAACAAACAAGAAGAACTACCAACAACCCCAACCAAACAAAAACTAGGTGCTACAACCTGAGAACAAACACAAAAAAAGAGAAAGCAAAGCAAAATTCACTTTGGAAGATCGGATGCTCCTGCATCAGGGTCCCCCGGAGACAACAAAATCATGAGCTCTTGCTCATGAGGTCATCAATGCTATGACCATAACTTGAGATATCAGTTGTTGTTAACCAAGTGGCATCCTCCAAAGGATGATCCTTCCACTTCACCAAGTACTTGAAATATTCCTTGTCGCGGGTTTTCTTCAACAACTGTTTCTGCAAGATATAGTTAATGTCAACTTTTGCTGGCTTTGTCACTTGTTGTTCCCAACTTGGAATCAGCTTCATTTCTATTGTTCCATCTGTTTCAGCACCTTTGTAGGGATAGAGATCAACCACGTTGAAGATAGGTGATATATCCATGGATGGAGGAAGGTCTATCTCATATGCATTGGCTAAAAATTTCCTGAGAACTCTACAAGGACCAATCTTCTTCATTTTCAGCTTGTTGTATTCCCCTTTTGGAAATCTCTCCTTCCTGAGATGAGCCAAAACAAGATCACCAACCTGAAAATGCACTTTCGTTCTCTTCTTATCAGCATAATGTTTGTACTATTGGCTACTCCCCTCAATCTACAATTTGACCTCTTCATGAAGGTCATGGATGACTTTGGCAAAGTCCTCTCCATTTGCACTTCTCCTCTCTAAGTTACCAAGATCTATGAGTTAAAATACACCCCTTGGATGCATACCATAGACAATATAGAATGGGTTCATACCTGTGCTCCTATTTGGAGAATCATTATATGAAAATTTAGCTTGTGCTAATGCCATATCCCAGTTGCCAGGTGTGTTTCCAACAAGACTCCTCAACATGTTACCCAAACTCCTGTTAACTACCTCTGTTTGACCATTTGTTTGGGGATGGTATGCTGAACTGAAAATGAGATGTGTGCCCAACTTCTTCCAAAGTGTTCTCCAAAAGTGACCCACAAACTTAGTGTCTCTATCAAATATTATACTCCTAGGTATACCATGAAGTATACCTTTAGCCTTGCAATTGGTTTTGAATAAGCTTTTCCTTTGCATAGGTTCTTGACTCTCCTTTTGTGGCTTCAACAGTACTCTTTTGAACAACAAAGACTCTCCTGTCCCAGGTTCTTCTAAGTGATGAGAAGGTGATCCCACACTCTCTTTGTAATGTCCCCTTTCTGAGAGGGTGTTAGCCTATACTTGGTTCCTGTAGGCTAACCATGGTGGTTAGGGAACTCTGGCAGTTTGTTTGGTGGATCTTAGATACTTTGTGGAAACTTACTATTTTTAGTAAGTTAGGGTTTCACTTGGATGAGGGAGTTCATGATTGGAGGCAGAGTGTTTTGTCAAGACCTTTCCAACAGTCTATAATTCATAAGATTTTGAGACCGTTTGGGCTTTTATATTAAAGTTCGTAAATTACATTTATTTATTAATATTTGGACTTTAATATATATTGTTAGTGACTAAGGAAAAAATAAAGTGAAAGAAAAAAAAAGTCACTAAGCCTTGGACACCATTCTTAGGGAAATAAAGAGTAAATTAAAATTATATTTTCCCTCTCATATGGATCGACGCACAAGGAGGAATTACAAAAGGCAAAAGTGAAAGCAATTCATTCATTCATGACATATTATATTTTCTCATGTTTTGCTCTGCAACTTTGAGGGTTTGAAGGAAACCTTTCTCGGCTCTTGGTGACAAAAACCACCATTGGTAACAACTCTTCGCATGTGTGGAAAATCAACCAAGGGAGCTTGAGGACAACCATACTCATGGCTGTGATTGTGCTTCATTTCATACAATTTGGTAACATGTGCAGTTGTTGCGAAGGTTCAAACAAAGATATATATCTGATTATTTGCCTCCATAATTATTGTTGCATAATGGAGAATAGATTGCAAGTGATGGACATGGTTTTAGAGCTGTTTTGAGATCTCATTCACCTCATATGTTGGTCGTACCTTCCCTATACCGGGCCTATCAGCTATTATCATAGTCATTTGGTGAGTGTTTGGGTCTCTCTTTACTCTATATTTTGGCTTTGAGGTAGTGCAGATGGGACAATGGATTTGCAATAGTGTTTAGAGGGTTTTTTAGAAGCATTCTTCGTTGCACCACCATTTCTAGCAGGCCATACTTCACTAGGGAGGACGTGGGTATCTCCAAGAGGTTCAATTCATGCATTCTAGTCTCATTTCTTGTTCATAGTGGGTTGTGATGCCTTTATTTATGATTGTAACACTGTATCAGGAGACATATGTTGAGTATTGTTGATTGGTAGAGTGTTTGGGCCTTCCGTATTGTTGTTACAGACATTTCCAACCTTGTATTCCTTGATCAACGAAATGGGTATGTGAAGAACTTCCATTTCTTAGCATTTTGTGATGTGGGTATTGCTTATTTGAGTTTCTTGATGCAATATAAATGAAATAGACTTGGTGGGTATTTCCATTTCCTTTGCATTTGCAATATATTTGTATGCATGCTATGTTATGTTATGGATCCAACACCAAAACACAAGCAAAGATCAACTTAACCACAAAAAACTCCTCAAGCGGTGAAAGAAATTTAACCTAGTTTAGAGCTCATATTAAATACATAAGGGGTGGGTTATTTCAGTGGTATCAGAGCTGGTGCATCTTGCCATCCTGTGTTGATCCGCTTATATGAGTGACGGAAGAAGGCTTTACACTAGACCTACTCCGCATTGGCATCCACCTAAGGTTCCAGAAGGTGAAACAATTTCTGGTATTTTGGGCATGCACAGAACTCTTCGAGTGGCAGTGATAGCATAGTAGGTAGTATGGGGGATAGAGGATCTAATCAGCCCAAGAGCCCTAACACAAGAATAGACAGGAGATTTGATATTATGTTGGATATGATGTCCCAGCTTCTCAGAAAGTTCAACTAGGGAATCCCAATTGTTTACAACAATGCAACACCCGAGGGTGAGTTTAGTGGGTCAAACAATGACCATTACAGACATGCATGACAGGGTAGCAGACATGCAGGTCAGGGCAGTCGACATGCAAGACAGAGTGGTTTGCACAACACCAGGACTACCCCAGGATCGGTTACTAAACCACTACAACCGACTTTTCCGTCCAGAGAGGAGGCATTGGTTTAGCAAGAACCAAAGGTACAGCGTCCCATGGCAGATGATGTCCAGATACAGCATGCAAAGTATATGACATTGGCTCCAGCTATTAGAGAGGTGCTAACATTCGACCAGTGCATGAATCAGAAGAGACAAAGGGGAGCTATGATGGTTCGAGGAGATTATAGAGCTAACAAAGCTAACCAGGAGTACCAACATGCATTGAGAAAAGTCCCCATGGATTGGTTTGATGGGAGTGGCAAGATCTCAGCTAGAGCTTGGGTGCAAAAATTGGATAACTACTTGACACTTAAGCCTATGCCGGAGGAAGAGGCACTTAACTTTGCCACTATACATTTGGATGGGTTAGCACATGAGTGGTGGTACCACGGATTGGTCACCCTTGGCCATGGCCTTAGCACCACATATGATGAGTTCACTAACAGACTCATTGAGAGGTTTGATACCAAGGACCCAGAGTTGCAGTTCAGAGAGTTGGCGCAGTTGAAATAGTATGGGTCACTTGAGAGTTACATTTCTGAGTTCTAGAGGCTCAGTGTCATGGTTCCTAGCATTTCAGAGAGGAGATTGATAGTCCTATTTACAGAAGGGCTTATGGACCCACTTAGGGGATGGGTTAAGGCTTTTGACCCACCTTCACTTCATGAGACCATTAAGAAGGCACGGAGTATGGAGTTTGCAGTGCCTAGGAAACAATTCGTCTCCAAACCCTTTCCTTCACGAAAATATAAGATACCATCACATCGAGAGAGACTTTCCCACAGAAGAAACCAGCACCTTGTTTAGATGATGATGCACTAAATGAATACAGGAGGAAGAAGCTATGTTTCAAATGCAAGGGTCCATGGGATCCTAATCATAAGTGCCCAATGAAAGGGTAGGTCAAGCAGTTGGAGTATTATTCTACTGAGGAGACAGCTTCAGAGCATTTAGAGCAGCAGAGTGATAGAGAGGACAACGATGGGGAGACTGTAGTAGAGGAGGTGCAGGATGTACAGAATGCACATAATGATGATTTTTCGACAACACATGTATCTCTGCTATTCAGAGAGAGGGTTCCTTCAGGATATGGGGAGTATTGGAGGGATAGAGAGTAGTCACCTTGTTAGATACAGGGGCCACACATAATTTCATTGACGAGGGCCTAGTTGCACGGAGGGGACTCAAAATTGAGGAATTTGAGGGGCTTAAGGTCAAAGTGGCAGATGGATTTGTTATCACTTGCAAACGAAGGATCCCCAATCTAACCACCAGGTTGAATAATTATGAGTTCCAGGTCAAATACTATGTGGTCAGTATGGGTGACATGGATGTAGTCCTTGGGATGAAGTGGCTACATATGATTGGTGAATTTTCCTTCAACTTGAGGACCATGGAGATGAAGTTTGAAGTGGATGGTCAAAAACACATTTTGATGGGAATGTCAGATAGAGGGTTGATGATAGTGTCCATTAGGAGGACGGAGAGGATACTACGACATGATCAGGTGCAGTGGGCAATCGAGATTCTTGTGATGCCAGAGGTGCCCAAGCAACAAAAATGGGAGTATCCAGTAGAGATTCAGGCTTTACTATCTAAACACTTCAAAGTGTTTAGTGATATACCTCTAGGAAGACCTCTAGACAGAGGTTTTGAGCACGTCATAGAGTTGGAGCAAGGTACCAAATTAGTGATTACAGTTCCCTACAGGCATCCTAAGAGATATAAGGATGAGATAGAGAAGGCCATTCAGGAGCTTCTCAAGATGGGACACATCATGCCTAGTAAGAGTCCCTTCACTTCTTCTGTACTACTAGTGAAGAAGAAGGGTGGCAGACTCAGAATGTGCATTGATTACCGAGAACTGAACAAGAAGACCATCAAGAATAGGTACCCCATCCCTAGGATTGATGAGCTGCACGGTGCATGTTTCTTCTCCAAGATACACTTGAGGTCAGGGTACCATCAGATACGGGTACATGAGGAGGATGTGGAGAAGACATCATTTAGGTGCCACTATGGGCACTTTGATTTCTTGGTTATGCCCTTCGGCTTAACCAATGTACCTGCCACCTTTCAGTCTTGCATGAATAAGGTATTCAGAGAGCAACTAAGAAAGTTTGTGCTTATTTTCTTTGATGACATTCTTATATTCAACAGGACTTGGGAGGATCATCTGAGGCACCTTGATATTGTCCTAGGTATACTTGACCAGGAGTCCTTATATGCAAAAATGTCTAAGTGCAAGTTTGACATGACAGAGTTGCTATACCTGGGACATATCATCAGTGCAGAGGGTGTTCGAGTGGATCCAGAGAAGATCCAAGCTATAATAGATTGGCCACCACCTAAGAATCTCTCTTAGCTCAAGGGATTATTTGGCCTCTATGGATTCTACTGCAGATTTGTGAAGGGATTTTCTCAAAAAGCTACCCCCTTACAGATTTGACACAGAAGGGAGCTTTTGAATGGTCAGATAGTACTCAATGGTGCTTCGACAGGTTTAAGGAGGTGATGAGCAGTTGTCCAGTTTTGGCCATACCAGACTTCTCGAAGCCATTTGAGCTTTATTGTGATGCCTTGGGGGAAGGCACAGGGGTGGTGTTGATGCAGGACAAGCACCCCATTGCTTATGAGAGCTGAAAGTTGAGAGGTCCTGAGAGGAGTTATAGCATCTATGACAAGGAAATGTTAGCTATTATGCATGCACTAGCTAAGTTTAGGCAATATTTGGTTGGGGGAAAGTTTGTTGTCAAATCTGATCACAATACCCTGAAGCATTTTCTTAGTTAGAAGGACCTGAACGATTGGCAACAGAAGTGGGTCAGCAAGCTACAGGTGTATGACTTTGACATCGTCTTTGTCAAAGGAAAGAAAAACATTGTTGCTGATACTCTATCCAAGAGACCACACTTGTGTGCTATAGGTGAGATTGTAGAGGATTGGAAGGATATGATTTCTGTTGAGTATACGAAGGATTAGTGGGCTTTTGGGGTTGTTGATGGCACCATCCATTATGACAGGTACACTATTGTAAATGACTTGATCATTTACAAGGGGAGGATCTTTCTGGTGCTAGGTTTTGCTATGAAGCAGAAGATCTTGAGAGCTTTCCATGACTTGCCTGTGGTGGGGCATCTAGGATTATACAAGGCATACAAGCAGGTTAGAGAGAGGTTTTCTTGTAAAGGCCTCAAGACAGAAGTGCAGAAGTATGTGAGGGAGTGTCCAGTGTGCCAACAAAATAAACATGAACGCTCCTATCCAGGAGGTTTATTGCAGCCCTTACCCATTCTCGAGAGCAAGTGGGAATTCATTTTGATGGATTTTATTACAGGATTGCCCAAGGCCTAGGGCAGGGATTGCATTTATGTGGTGGTTGAAAGGTTGACGAAGTTTTCCCATTTCTTTTTCTATTTCAGCCACCCATACAGCAACTCAGGTTGCTGATTTATTTTTCAGGGAGGTATTCTGACTTCACGACTTGCCTAGGAGTATAGTGAGTGACAGGGACAACAGGTTCCTAAGTAATTTTTGGCAAGAACTCTTCAGGCTACGTGGGACAGAGCTCACCCCTAGCATGAACTACCACCCCCCGATAGACGGACAGACCGAGATAGTTAATAAGTGGGTGGAGGGATACCTCAGAAACTATATAGCAGGGTGGCAGAAGGCATGGCTCAAGTGGCTTCATTTAGGGGAGTATTGCTATAACACCACTTACCATATGTCAATTTAGATGACACCATTTATGGCATTCTATGGGTACGAGGCTCCAAGCTTCTTAGATTTGTTATTTGGAGACAATAGAGTACCTAAGGCTAAAGACCTCTTGAAGGAGAGCCATGATATCATGATGTCTTTGAAAGAGAACATTTAGAAGGTGCAAAACTAGTAGAAGCAATATGCAGATCAGCACAGGGTTGAGCATTCTTTTTAGGTAGGAGATATGGTGTATCTTATGCTGCAACCTTACATACAATCTACTCTTAAGAAGAGTGGTATAGAAAAACTTAAGCCACGGTATTATGGACCATTAAGGATCTCCAAGAGGGTTGGAGAGGTGGCTTATGAGTTGGAGTTGTCGGCAAATAGTAGGGTGCACAACGTCTTCCATGTGTCTCACTTCAAAAAGGCAGTGGGGCACAATGTGATTCCTTCTACAGAGTTGCCTCCTCTTGATGAAGAGGGGAAGCTTATTTTAGTACCTGAGGCCATCATTGATACCAGGGAGAGGACTTTGAGGAAGAGGGTCATTAGGGAATACTTGGTGAAATGGAAGAACCTGTCGGTAGAGGACGCTACATGGGAGAATGAACAAATCTTGATGCATCCAGATCTGAGATTGCTTGAGGCAAACAATCTTGGGGAGGGCGGACTATAATGTCCCCTTTCCAAGAGGGTGTTAGCCTATACTTGGTTCCCGTAGGCTAACCATGGTGGTTAGGGAACACTAGCAGTTTGTTTGGTGGATCTTAGATGCTTTGGTGGAAACTTACTATTTTAAGTAAGTTAGGGTTTCACCTGGATGAGGCAGTTCATGATTGGAGGCAGAGCATTTTATCAAGACCTTTCCAACGGTCTATAATTCTTAAGATTCCGAGACCGGTTGGACTTTCATATTAAAGTCCATAAGTTACATTTATTTATTAATATTTGGACTTTAATATATATTGTTAGTGACTTAGGAAAAAATAAAGTGAAAGCAAAAAATAAGTCACTAAGCCTTGGACGCCCTTCTTAGGGAAATAAAGAGTAAATTAAAATTATATTTTCCCTCTCATATGGATTGACCCACAAGGAGGAGTGATAAAAGGCAAAAGTGAAAGCAATTTATTCATCCATGACATATATTTTCTCATGTTTTGCTCTGCAAATTTGAGGTTTGAAGGAAACCTTTCTTGGCTCTTGGTGATGAAAACCACCATTGGTAACAACTCTTTGCAGGTGTGGAAGATCACCTAAGGGAGCTTGAGGACAACCATACTCAGTGGCTATGATTGTGCTTCATTTCATACAATTTGGTGACTTGTGCAGTTGTCGCGGAGGTTCAAACAAAGAGATATATCTGATTATTTGCCTCCATAATTATTATTGCATAATGGAGAATAGATTGCAAGTGATGGACAGGGTTTTAGAGCTGTTTTGAGATCTCATTCACCTCATATGCTGGTTGTACTTGCCCTATACCAGGCCATACCTATTAGTTGTTATCATAGTCATTTGGTGAGTGTTTGGGTGTCTCTTTACTCTATATTTTGGCATTGAGGTAGTGCAAATGGGACAGTGGATTTGCAGCAGTATTTAGAGGGTTTTTTGGAAGCATTGTTCGCTACACCAACATTTCTAGTAGGTCGTACTTCACTAGGGAGGACGTGGGTATCTCCAGGAGGTCTAGTTCATGCATTCTAGTCTCATTTCTTGTTCATAGTGGATTGCGACGCCTTTCTTTATGATTGTAACATTGTATCAACACACATATGTTGAGTATTGTTGATTGGTAGAGTGTTTGAGCCTTCCGTATTGCTGTTACAGACATTTCCAACATTGTATTCCTTGATCGGCGAAATGGGTATGTGAAGAACTTCCATTTCTTAGCATTTTGTGATGTGGGTATTGCTTATTTGAGTTTCTTGATGCAATATAAATGAAATAGACTTGGTGGGTATTTCCATTTCCTTTGCATTTGCAATATATTTGTATGCATGCTATGTTATGTTATGGACCCAACACCAAAACGTAAGCAGGGATCAACTTAACCACAAAAAACTCTTCAAGCGGTGAAATAAACTTAACCCAGTTCAGAGCTCATATTAAATACATAAGGGGGTGGGTTATTTCACTCTTGCTCTGCTTGTACAACTTGATTACTTCGCTCAGGCCTTGTGTGGCCTTCTTGTAGAAACTCAGAACACTCCCAACTTTTGTGGCCATACTTGTTACACTTAAAACATTTACCAGGGAAACCTCTTCCTCTTTCTTGTTATCCTCTTCCAAATGGTCTCCCTCCTCTATTTTGGAAACCTCCTTTCTCTAGATTGGTTTGTCCACTGGAAGTACTTGCCTTTCCACCTTGATGGTGCTGTTGTCCTCTATTAGAGTGCTATCCTCTTCCTCTAGCTCTTCCTTGCTGGTTTTGCTTTCTCATAAGCTTCTCTTCTGCCTTAATGGCAAACTGATATGCTTCTTCAAGAGTCCTAGGTGACAAAAGACTCAACTCATCTTGCAAACTATATCTCAATCCATTGAGGTACCTAGCAACCTTCTCCATATCTTCTTCACTATGGCCTGATGTCATGTCCCCATATCGGCACTTCATAATTAAATTGATTATGTGCATAACCTTAAAACTAATATATTTATAATATTATCATATATATATATATATATATATCACGATATGTTATATTATATTAATTATAAACAAAATATTAATAATATAAATATTATTAATATAAATATAAATTCAATATTATTATCGATGTAATTATTAATATAATATAGATATTATATATTATTATCATTATATGATAATATCATTATCAATATTATTCTAAATACAACTATTATTATATAAATAAATATTAATATTATAAATTACCACCATTAACTATAGAGATCAATGATTATAAGAATCATAGCTATGATTCATACTATGACAGATTCCTAATGAAAAAAAAAGAGTGATTAAAGAATATGGCAGTAGGGCAACATGAAATATAGGTAGCGATTAATATATAGTCAGCACTAAGTACTCCCAACAACAACGATAACAAAAGGAAAGCATTATTATAAACAACAAATGGGATATGTTCATAAGTCAACATTGAAAGACTAGACAAGACCAATGATTATGTTTAAAAAGGCATCATTTATATACCAGAACATTAGCCATCGAAAAGCTAATAAATGATATTAAATAGCAAGCACCAAGGAATTGGCAATTGTGATGTCCCTCCTTAATACGGGTAGTAAAGGGAAATCAACATCACACCCAGTCAAGTCAAAAGCAAAAGACTTCATACATGGCCGACTCTAATCAGGCATCAATACCACGTAATAGTGATAAGGCATCAATCTGAATTGAGGCAAAGAACGAATTCCTTCATGTAACCGATCTCCATATATATGGATCACCATTGAAATCAGCGATAAGCATAATACCTTACAAAGAATCGGTTAGGCAGCACCAAAATGAATAAGACAAAAACATCATAAAAGACAAAATGGACATAAGACAAAGTGACGCCGCCCAGGAGGACAAAAGAGCGATTATATTAAGGAACAAAGATTTGTTAAATGCTGATCCTAACACAAAGGACGCTGATTATGGGATTAAGATAATAGTTTGACTAAAGATGGTGATCCCAAGGAAGGGACGTGACTAGTCAAAGGGATGCAATTGTTGAAAGATATATAAGGGAATCGTGGTCATTCACTCAAGGATTGGTTGACTCAGATTTCAATCACTCAACACATCCTCATCGATCTAGTTTAGAACATCAGGGAATCACTTATCTGCAGCGCATTGATCATCCCAATACAAGTTAAACACAAAGGCAGCAATCAACCAATCATAATACATATTCATTTCATACAAATCAGTGCAGCATCAAACAAAGAATAATAACTTCTGGGAAAGCGATCTAGCACAGCCTATCAATACTCAAACAACCTATAAGGTATAATTCATGCATTTTGAATAAATATTATCTTAGCAATATATCTAAATAATACATTGATAAGATGATATATAAGTGGCCATCAAGTGCCATATGATTATCCATCATGAATGATGGGATAAAGTCCAATTCCTATAAGAGGATTATATGCATAAGAAGCATTACTTCTATGATCCATGAGATCACTAGAAAACGAGAAGGCAAGATCCTTAATGGTATGACTCCTAACCTTACTCATGATATACTAGGGATGATTGTCACCATGCCACATCGTTAATCTTATCTATCGTCCTATAGGAACCTGTGAATTGTTAGGGAACGACGATATTATTCAGCGCCTTAACGAGTGATCCTTAAGGAACAACGATATTATTCAGTGCCTTAACAAGTGATCATTAAGGAACGGTGATATTATTCAGCACCTTAATGAGTGATCGTTAAGGAACGACGATTTCATTATTATTAATAGTCTCACATGGTAGGTGACCCTCAAGTGGTGAAGAATTGTCAAGTGTAGCAATGAAACCCTTGAGCCAAGTGGTGAAGAATTGTCGGGTGTATCAATGAAACTCTTGGGCCTATGGCAGTGGAGCTTGCTATTCAGCACCCTAACAAATACATTCCCCGATTCCACTAGGATAAACGATTAGGTTAGATTAGCGACCAAGCACGATAGTCATCATATCCGAAGTATATCATGAGACCTCAATATGGTACTAAAGAATGAGAAAATATAGATTGAATAAATGTGATTGTTCATTATTATTAATTATGTTAATGATGATACTAACCCTAATTATTGTATTTTGATCTCATTATTGATCTATTAATTACTAATGTTCTCTTAAGAAGATTTATTTGTGTGCAAGGTGAAGACATCTAGAACTTTATAAAAGGGGACATTACAAGTGGTATTAGAGCAGTCATCCTACCATCCTATGTATAATACGCATGCCTTACATGTATTCAAGTGTATACTTTGTGATTTATGTGTATTCAAGTATGTGTATGCTTTGTAACATATGTTCATGTGAATACTTTGTGTATTACGTGTATTCGTGTGTATGCTTCATACTTATGTGTATACTTGATGACCTTGGGATGTTGGACGGGTCCACAGTGTAGTATGGGATGCACCAAATCCCCTTCCCAATTGTCCGACGGTATACTTCATTGGAGTGTACTTGTATTTGAGTGTGTACTCTGACTTGACTATGTATTCAAGTGTATACTCTATGACTTTGCAATTGTATTCAAGTGTATGCTCTATGGCTTTGTAATTGTATTCAAGTGTATACTCTGACTTGACTATGTATTTGAGTGTATACTCTATGACCTTGCATTTGTATTTGAGTGTATACTCTATGACTTTATGTATTCGAGTGTATACTCCATGACTTCATGTGTTCAAATGTATACTACATGATTTATGTGTGTACTCCATGACTTATGTATGTTCAAATGCACACTTCATGACTTACTTGTATTCATATTCGTGTGTATACTTGTGTGTTACAGGTATGCTTCATGCCTTATGTATTACGTGCGTATAGTTTGTGAATTACCTACATGCTTCATGCTTTATGTGTTACGTGTGTGTATTGTATGTATGCTTCATGCTTGTGTATTATGTGCATATATTTTGTATGCTTAATGCTTTGCGTATCAAATGTATGCTATATGTTTCATGTATTACGCACGTACACGTGTGTATTATAAACTATGATCATACTTTTGTGTATTATGCATATAAGTTTTGTATGCTTCATGTGCATGATATTTGTGTGTGTATACTTCACATATTCCGTGTATCTAGTTCTATGCTTCATACATGTATACTTCGTGTATCTCGTACACTTCATGTATTACGTATATATATGAGTATGCTTCAAGTCTAATAAACAATTGTAAATGAGGGAAAATTGTCTTAAAATTACACACTTCTCGTTGTCGAGAGATATTGGGAAATACAAATACACGAACAAGATGGAACGTTCGACAGATGACCTCATACTTTGGAGAATGACTAACATTGACTATTGGATTGAGACAAGAATACTAACAATGATTCTCAAAGAGATCGATGGTTTTTAGAAGTATTGCTTGAGGACAAGCAAGCTTGAGTGGGGAGGGTTGTCATGTCCCCATATCGGCACTTCATAATTAAAGCGATTATGTGCATAACCTTAAAACGAATATATTTATAATATTATCATATAAATATTTTAATATAATATAATTTATATATATCACGATATGTTATATTATATTAATATAAAACAAAATATTAATAATATAAATATAAATTCAATATTATTATCGATGTAATTATTAATATAATATAGATATTATATATTATTATCATTATATGATAATATCATTATCAATATTATTATAAATACAAATATTATTATGTAAATAAATATTAATATTATAAATTACCATCATTAACTATAGAGATCAACGATTATAAGAATCATAGCTACGATTCATACTATGGCAGATTCCTAATGAAAAAAAAGAGTGATTAAAGAATATGGCAGCAGGACAACATGAAATATAGGCAGCAATTAATATACAGTCAACACTAAGTACTCCTAACAATAGTGATAACAAAAGGAAAGCATTATTATAGACAAGGAATGGGATATGTTCATAAGTCAGCATAGAAAGACTAGACAAGACCAACAATTATGTTTAAGAAGGCATCATTTTATTTCCTAGAACGTTAGCCATCGAAAATGTAATAAATGATATTAAATAGCAAGCACCAAGGAATTGGCAATTGTGATGTCCCTCCTTAATACGGGTAGTAAAGGGAAATCAACATCACACCCAGCCAAGTCAAAAGTAAAAGACTTCATACATGTCCGACTCTAATCATGCATCAATACCACGTAATAATGATAAGGCATCGATCTGAATTGAGGCAAAGAACGAATTCCTTCATGTAACTAATTTCCATATATATGGATCACCGTTGGAATCAGCGATAAGCATAATACCTTACAAAGAATCGGTTAGGCAGCACCAAAATGAATAAGATAAAAACATCATAAAAGACAAAATGGACATAAGACAAAGTGATGTCGCCTAGGAGGACAAAAGAGCGATTATATTAAGGAACAAAGATTTGTTAAATGCCGTTCCTAACACAAAGGATGCCGAATATGGGATTAAGATAATAGTTTGACTAAAGATGGTGATCCCAAGGAAGGGACGTGACTAGTCAAAGGGATGGAATTGTTGAAAGATATATAAGGGAATCATGGTCATTCACTCAAGGATTGATTCACTCAGATTTCAATCATTCAACACATCCTCGTCGATCCAGTTCAGAACATTAGGGAATTACTCATTTGCAACGCATTGATCATCCCAATACAAGTTAAACACAAAGGCAGCAATCAATCAATCATAATACATATTCCTGTCATACAAATCAGTGCAGCATCAAACAAAGAATAATAACTTCTGGGAAAGTGGTCTAGCACAGCCTATCAATACTCAAACAACCTATAAGGTATAATTCATGCATTTTGAATACATATTATCACAGCAATATATCTAAATAATACATTGATAAGATGATATATAAGTGGCCACCAAGTGCCATATGATTATCCATCATGAATGATGGGATAAAGTCCAATTCCTATAAGAGGAATATATGCATAAGAAGCATTACTTCTATGATCCTTGAGATCACTAGAAAACAAGAAGGCAAGAGCCTTAATGGTATGACTCCTAACCTTACTCATGATATACTAGGGATGAGTGTCATCGTGCCATGTCATTAATCTTATCTATTGTCCTATAGGAACGTGTGAATTGTTAGGGAACGACGATATTATTCAGCACCTTAATGAGTGAGGAACGGTGATATTATTTAGCGCCTTAACGAGTGATCGTTAAGGAACAATGATATTATTCAGCACCTTAACGAGTGATCGTTAAGGAATGGCAATTTCATTATTATTAATAGTCTCACACGGTAGGTGACCCTCAAGTGGTGAAGAATTGTTGGGTGTAGCAATGAAACCCTTGAGCCAAGTGGTGAAGAATTGTCGGGTGTAGCAATGAAACCATTGGGCCTATGGTAGTAGAGCTTGTTATTCAGCACCCTAACAAATACATTCCCCGTTTCCACTAGGATAAACAATTAGGTTATATTAGTGACCAGGGATGATAGTCATCATACCCAAAGTATATCATGAGGCCTCAATATGGTAAAGAACGAGAAAATATACATTGAATATATGTGATTGTTCATTATTATTAATTATGTTAATGATGATACTAACCCTAATTGTTCTATTTTGATCTCATTATTGATCTATTAATTACTAATGTTCTCTTAAGAAGATTTATTTGTGTGCAAGGTGAATAAATCTAGAACTTTCTAAAAGGGGACATTACACCTAATGGGATTACCAATTTATAAAACTCCTCCGTGTATTCTTTCACACTGATCTCTTTCTGTTTAAGGTTTTGTAACCTCTTGAATAGGTTAGTTTGATAGTCTCCTAGGAGAAATTTGGCTTTCAGTTTGACAACCATCCTGTCCCAAGAATTTATCTTTTCCTTGTTTTTCTTTCTTCTCTCTAACTGAACATAATCCTACCACATAGCAACGTGGCCTTTGAGTCTCGTATAGGCAAATTTGACTCTCTTCTCCTCTGCCACTTCTTCGTACTCGAAGTACTTATCAAGTTCATTGATCCAGTCAATGAGTTCCTCTCCATTGAGGCTTCCTGAGTAGGTAGGAACCCCTATCTTTGGCTTGGCTCCAACCCCCATGACTGCTCTTAGCAATCTCATCTCAACTCCATCCGGTTCTTCTTGAATCACCTCTTCTCTATCTTGTTGCTCCTCTTCTTCGTTCTCACTCACATCTCCAGCAGGTATCCCTCTTCTCTGTGCCTACTCCATGACATCTATTCTCATTGTTAGGTTCTGCAACATCTCAATAATCCCTTCATCTAGGCCTCGTCGGCCTCCTCTCGGCATTCTCCTGGGTGGCATTTTGCCCAATGTTACCATGCCCAAATTCTTACTGCTCTAATGCCAAAAATTTGATGGCAACTAATTCCAGTGCACTTAAAACTGTTGTCTGAACTCTTGCTCTGTTTCGGGTGATAATTAGAACCTCAGACCCAAATGGTCTTGCTTAGTTCAAAGCAAGAAAAAGTAATGAAACTCAAGGACCAAAACAAACAGTGTTTATCTCATTCAATGGCTTCGAATGCAATCTGCTTGGTCTCAACTCAAACAGAGTTGTCTCTGCCAGATTAACACGACACCTTTCAAACAATCTTTCCTTAGGAAACACAACAAAATTTCATATATTTTATTGGTAAAGAAAAGAAAGAAAAAATATGTAGCCAATTTAATATTTTCTTGCTATCCCCATGAGTCTGACAACTTTGAGCTGGGGTAGAAATGTTATTGAGGCCAAACACGACTGGACCAGATGCAAACAATGGTTATATGTGAGTTATGCCTTCGAGAAAACGAGGAACATTAGCCATCAGGCCGATCTTGGCTTCTAATTCATTGCTCAACAATCCAATTCGCTTCCATGGCAGGAATTTCTCAATGATACAGATTACCATTAAAAGAAAAATAAACTCCAAAATCATATACTTCGAAAGACAACACTATATCTTGGTATTGAAATCTACAGGTTGGTTTAATTAAAATTTATTCACTCTTCCCACACATATATCTGAATTAAAACTCTCCACACTAACAGTTACGTTGCCAAGAAATGTACATTTTCCCCTTGTTTTGACCACGGTCCCTATAGCCAAGAGGCCGATGCAAACTTCAATTCAAAGACTGAGTTTTATAGATTTCATTTCAAATATTGAGTATATACAATCAAACCTAGGCTGCCGCCATAACCAAAGAAAGCTCCATCTATACTCATATTAATATTGCTTTCTTCAAAAAAGACAAGACACTATAGGAAAACCCCTCAAATCAGAACATAACTGTTTTCTTCTCTATTGTTTTTCCTATTTTCGCTGTCCCAGAGACTCCCCTTCATTCGTGGAACTACCTTCCTTTCTTCACAATGAACTCCCTCCTACCAAAAAGACAAACCTAACTGCCTCAAACATTCGAAGTAGGAGTAGTATTATCGTCAAACTCCTACATCGTAGCTCCATGTCCAATATCCATGTGACTTTAGGGAAAAAACTGAACATTAAGCCTCAAAGGCTAAAGGAAAAACAAGAAGAACTACCAACAACCCCGACCAAACAAAAACCAGGTGCTACAACCCAAGAACAAACACAAAACAAGAGAAAGCAAACCAAAATTCGCTTCGGAGGATTGGATGCCCCTGCATCAAAATGAAATGTTGTGAACATAATTTAGAAATTTTGGGTATAGAATAGAAAAGAAGAAACACAAAAGAACCTAGAGTCAAACGAAAGATGTCTACATGCCGTGCTATAGTCTGAGCCATATGAAAATTAAAATAACTCAAGTCTGTTCCACTCCTAGTCACATGTACAACATATCAATGAACAAGATAACACAGATGACAAAAATAAACTAAGACTGAGAAGAAATGAATAATATAACTTTGGATAATTGAAATAAAATAAAACATGAAGAACGAGTAAAAATATAGTTTTTGTAGGGCACATTTTGACACAACATCATTGTTTAATTATTTCTTCTATTAAAAATACAAGCAGATTTACATTTAACATCGTACATAAAATTTGATGTAGGTTTTAATTATTATTATTTTTTTCTATTTTTCCTTACAATTATGACACCTTGTCACAATTGATATGCACAGTTGAAATTATACATCAATGTATTCTCTTACAATTTCTTGTTGGCTTTGATGCAACAAATTCATTATATTAAGGACATCAGATATCTAGCATAAGTATTTACATTAATAAACCTAAGATACACTACTCTAGAATTATAAATAAGCACCTTGCTAGGTTTCTACTAATGCCTTCTCTTTAACTATTGGGTAGAGAGAGCACAATGCTTATGAGCTAGCTTGGAGGTGGTTAGTGATGAGGTTCATTTATGTCTTGTTTATCTTATTTTATAGCCTTTATCCTATACCATAATAACCACCTTTGTGCTCCATTTTCATATCTTATCATGACCTTTTTAATATTTCTGTTGCATATGATTGAATAAAAATAAGTAATATTTAATTTAGTTTTTAGATAAAATAAGAGAAATAATTATTAGATTGTATTTACTAGTAAATGCTGCCATTATGTTAAGAAAATAGATTCTGCAGCATGTCCAAGAAGGTGGAGACAAGAAGACTTCCTGTAGCTCGAGGATATATCATAGATTACATTTGTCAACGTGGATGCTGAATTGCCTACTTCGTTGAACACGAGCTCTTTTAGTAATGATCAGTTTTATACTTTAGAATGGCCACAGGCCAAAACAAACTCTTTATATTATTTTTTGTAACCAATGACATTTCGGTTTTATATTCTATGGTATGGAGTGGTTGCAGGCCAAATGACTCACATAAATTTTTGGTTAATTTGTTATGGACCACAAGCCATGAAAAGTTATTACGCGTCATATTAGTGAAATTGTTATTAGCCTCTCTTATATAAATGCATAAGAGATGGCGTGAAAATGTAAAAGCGCGGAGAAAATGTAATAGCATAAGAAGAAATATAATAGCGTGAGCAAAGGAGTATGTAATATAATTTTTTGAAATAAATCACATTTGCAATTTGTGATCTGAGAAGTACTTAGCATCTTTGCAGCCACCACATGGATTGAGAGGAAGGGCCCACTCTTAAGAAACGTCGGTGATGTTTTTCTTAAATTATTTCATGTGTGTTCTTTCATTTTGTAGATTGTAAAGCGTTACATTATTTTCTGATTTAAATAGAATACTTTGCATCAATTGTTTATCTCACGTAATCTGTAGCATATTTTCAGATTGTTAAAGAATTATATAGAAAGTTTACAAATCTCTGTTTTCACTGCAGCTACAGTTCTTGTCACTTGCGTACAATTTCTATAGCATATTATAATATTATGATCCATTTACAACTCCTTTAGTGGCTTGAACAATTTCTGTAACAGTATTGTTTACAGTCCCTATAGTAGTGTTTAGAATTCCTAAAGCAGTTTTAAAATAGTGATTTTATTTTCTAGAACAGCCGCATTTCATTTTATTCACCTCACTACCTACAGCCCTTGTGCATACAGCCACTACACCTTCTGTAAGTTTACGCCCCCGGATTGACACAAGGATCGAACTGAATTTTATTTTCTTGAATATTAAATCTATTTTATAATCTACCTCAGTTTCAGCCTATCAGTTAGTAAATGAACTTACTTCAAATGGAATGTTAGCACAACCATAATTGAACTTTTTCAGTTTAATATTTCCATATAATGTGTGTTTGAAGTCAACTTAGATTTGTCTTTGGTATTACATGATCCATGATATTTGGGAAGAGTGGATATTGCAATGTTGGTTGGAGTCGTGATGTTGAACATTATATAGCATCTATCAATGATTGACACAAAATTTATTGATAACCAAGATCTAAATCTCACCCAAGTATTCAAGTTTTCAATTAGAATACTTATTTATTATTTCCCTTTTATATTGATTGTATAGGTGCAGTGCATGGTGTACACTATTCATTTTTCAATTACATTTGATAATAAACATGGAGGGGTGATCTAGTCCATAAAACCCAGTTACAAGTGACACTCTGCAAATGCTTGGAAATAAAAGTGTGGTGTACCTCAAATTCACCAAATGCTTGGGAATAGCTTAGACATAAAAATAATGAACTGCAGTTGCATTCTTCAAGCATAAGGCATGTGATGATTATTTTTACAAATGACAGCTGTACATATTCTGTGTTTCCATGTAATAAAAATCCTCATCAATGTTATCATATACACCTAATACATTTCCCAAGTAAATTTAAAGGAAACCTGTCAAGGAGTACAACATGCTTCCAAAACATCTTTAATGTCTGGATCATCTCCTGCTTGTCTATCCTGTATAAGAAATCATCATATCAGCTAATCTAAAGATAAAAGTAAATTTAACGAAAAGTTACTTGAAGAACCCGAGAAAAATTAATTTTAAGTGTGCTTTGTTCAGTTTATTGATTTGCAGTTCAACACATTGGAATATTGCAAACACAAATTTTCTATAATAAAAACTTAAAACACAGTATGTTAAAGATAATCTATTCCAACAAGCAAAAAAAGAAAATACAGAAAATTTTTAGAACCATGATTAAGAATTCATGGCCAAAATAAGCCTATTGTCTATATAAATAGAAGACACTATATTCTCCAATTAATGTTCTATATTGTGCTTGCTTCCAAATAGAAGAAGCATTATGGGAGTTCGTAAACTGGGTATCAATCGCTTTGTTGAATCATGGCAGTAATTTTCAGGGACTGCAATATAAAGTCATTGCAGCACATGTTACCTTGCTACTATAGCAGTTAAGCGCTGGCAGTGGTGATCCTCTTCACTACCATCTATTTTTTCATGTAGCATATGTTAAATGGATAGGGCGGATGTATACAAATTGTTGAACTCAGCAACAGCATATAATGAAAAACCAAACATTCCTTGTGCCATTACATCTTATGACTCAATCCATGTGAGCTTTGAGATGTTTCCAAGGGACATGACTCTAGAGAAAATCAAATCCCTTGTCCTTTTAGACCCTGGCTATTAACTTGATCTGGACATACCTAGCTATTTTTCATTAGTATCTAGAGATCCCTGTCTAATAACTTCGTGATGTGGCATGAAATGAAAGTGTCAATAGATTGGAAGCTCACTCCAATAAATGCACCTATTTTCCTGTTTTACTCCTGTGTTTTCCAATGTATCAGCCACTTGGTTGGCATGTCTTGATGTGTACGTGAGATTAATAGATAATATACTTGGAATTAATTCTTGACCTAATTAGACAAGATTTTGAAATATCCAAGAGATTACCACCAATTTAGTTCTATCAACATGGAGTTGTATGGTTAGTTTTGAGTTTCATTTTATCATGGCTTCTTTGACGACTCATTCAACTAGGTAATCCGGTCATGTTATAGCCACTGCCATTTTTGAAAAGATTATTTCCCTAAATCAATTGCATACATAGGTAATACATCTCCATTATGATTTCTAATGATATCTTTGGCTCTTGATTCTCTTTTATTAATTGCACTCAGAGCTTTGCCTTCAGATAGCCATGAGTATTGCCAACTTGAAATGTGTACTGTACAGCTATGTCACAAGGTTCGAGTTCGTGTTCATGTTTGGCAACGATAAAATTCAGATCAAGTTCGGCAAGGGAAAAAAATTCGAAAAAAAATTCGTGATTAAATTTGCCAATATAAATTTTAATTTTTAAAAAATATAAGTAATAAATATATCAAATTATATAATATTAAATATATTAAATTTCAATAATAAAAAATCAAGATTAAATATATTAAATTTTAACACATTAATTTCAAACTTAATAGAAACATTTGGTTCAAAAAATAAAAACAAACTACAAATAAACTACATTTCAAACTTAATAGAAACATTTGGTTCGAAAAATAAAAACAAACTACAAATAAACTACGGACAAATCAAGATAAACCAGTCACGTCTCTTCAACTAAGTTTTAACTTGAAACTCGACTCCCTCAACTATGCTAAGCGGAGCATATGTATGACCTATATTTGATATGATTGATTGCCCTGGGCCACGGATTCACATCGAGATCTAGTAGGCTGTCAGGAGGCATAAATAATCCAGAGGTATGAATAATCCAGTTACATCTTGATATGAATAATCCAGTCACGTCTCATGGTCTTAGACTTATAATGTAGGCCAGGGAGAAAATAATCGTGGTGCCAAAGCAGTGATGAAAGAAAACATTGCAGGTCAGGGAAAAACTGAAAAATAAAACCCTAAAAAAATGTTTTTTAAAAATATATTTTACTAAAAAAACCACGCCCTCTATCCGTACGTATGAACATTTGGCGAATTTCAACAAATTTTTAGTAATGTTTTGAAGTCCACTGAATTTCGAACTTAATGGCCGAAATTCGGCGAACCTTGTGACTTAGTTGTACAGTGATTTGGAATTGTATAGTTGTATGGGAATGCCATGTTTGGAGAAATGTGTCTTTCTTTGCACAAGTTACATTTTCATTGATATCATGTAAGCACGTGTCAACTATTTTCTTCACACTGGACCATAGTTTCAAAGAATATTCAAGAGGCCTTGGATCTTTTCTGAATATTATATGTTTTCTTTTGAACCAAAGTCCCCCATGGGACAAGAAATGGTTTCAGACCACAAAAGTGATATAGTTCTCTTAATTTGGGTATAATCCTTCAGTTGTAACACTTACAACTGAGATGTAAGTGGATAAATTGATTAAGTTAAGAATAGGTTCTTTAAGGACAGTGGGTTTCATGGTGTCAGTGCTAAGGGGGCATCTGGTGGTATTGCTACGTTTTGAAATCCAAAAGTGGCTAGAGGATTCTAATCATATTGCTACTTTGTTTACTAATATCAGAGATAACACTTCTTGGATTTCCGCGAATATTTATGCCCATAACAATAGAGGAGCCAGAAGAAGATTATGGAACTGTGTTAAAGTCTTTACAAGGATCCATCCTAGTAGTAAATGGCTTCTAATGGGGGATTTTAATACCCCCTTGAGGGAGAATGAGAATAAGGGCAGTTCTCAGCTTTCTTTGGAAAGAAGGTTGGATTTAGCAAATTTTATTGATGACCAAGCTCTTTTGCGCCTAGAATTACAGGGAGCAGACTTCATCTGGTCAAATAGACGACTTGGATTCTCTCTCATACAGGTGAGATTAGACCGAACCTTGATTTTCCCTGATTGGTTGTCTTCTTACTGTTGCTCTTTGTAAGTTCTTACTAGGCTTGGATCTGATCATTACCTGATCATTTTCTATGCTGATAAAATGGGGAGGAGAAAAGTTGTCTTTTCAAATTTGAAAAAATGTGGACCTTGCACCCAGACCTGAAAAATAAGATTGCTAAGTGGTGGAATATTTCAGTTGAGGGATCTGCTCTGTAGAGAATAGCCAAATAGCTTAATAATGTTAAGACTAATATCCGGATTTGGAACAGAAAGTCTTTTAGACATATTTTTAAGAGGAAAGAGGAGGTTAGATGTAAGCTAGATTTCTATCCAGAAGGATATCCAACATAAGGGTCTGAACTCTACCCTTCTAATCCAGGAGAATGAACTCAACTCCTTTCTGAACTCCATGCTATTATCTTGAAGGAAGAGGAGTTATGGAGGCAACGGTCTAGGGCAGTCTCGCTGAAGAATGGAGACCGAAACACTAAGTTCTTCCATCTTACTACCTTGAAGCACAGATCTGCAAACAGAATTAAGGAAATACAGATAGACAATATCCGGATTACTAAGGATAATGAGATTTGAAGGTCACCTGCAAGTTTTTTCTCTGCTCTTCTCTCAGTTGTTAATCCAGCGTATTTTGGGTGAGATTCCTAGGCTCTTAAGTGAGGAAGATAATTCTCAGTTAAGCAAACTCCGAACAGATGAGGAGATCAAAATTGTTGTTTTCTCTTTTGAAGGGAACAAAGCCCTGAGACCTTATGGCTTTCCCCACTTCTTTTCTCAAATCTATTGGGATATCATTGCCAAGGATGTTATTGTGGCTACTAAGGAGTTTTTTTGGCAGCAAGAGAGTCTTGAAGGAACTGACCTTTATTGTTCTTATACCTAAGAAGCCTGGTGCTAACTCTTGCTGATTTTAGACAGACTAGTCTTTGTAATTCCATTTACAAAATCTTTTCTAAGGTTGTGGCTAACAGATTGCATTTGGTTTTGCCTAATCTGATTTCTAATCAACAGAGCGGCTTTGTACAAGGTAGACAGATTTTGGACTCCGTTATCTCCCTACATGAGGTTCTTCACTTGCTGTCCATCAATAAAAAGGAATGCTTTCTTCTCAAATTGGACCTTATGAAAGCTTATGACAAGGTTTTTGTGGGAGTTTTGGCTTAATTTTATGGCTAGATTTCGTTTTGGGTCTAAGTTCTTGGATCTAATCCTTTAAATGATTTCGACTTCTAAATTTTCAGTCTTGATCAACGGCTCTCCTTCGGCCTTTTTTAAGAGTTTTAGGGGAATCAGATAGGGGGACCCTATTTCCCTGTTCTTATTTGTGATCATGGCTGAAGCCTTGGGAAGAAATATTCATAAAGCCATCAATGAAGGCAGCTTGAAGGGTGTTCTTTCTGCCTCTCTTGGTCCTCTTTGCTCACACCAACAATTTGTGGATGACACAATTATCATTGGTGAAGCTTCGGTTAGAGAAGCCAAACAACTCAAAGCTATTTTGTTGAATTATGAACTTGCTTCAGGCCAAAAGATTATACGATTTTTTTCATGAATACTCCGGTTCCTCGTCAGACTAAAATTGCTCATATTCTTCAGTGTCAAGTGGGTGATCTCCCGTCCAAATATCTCGGGATGCCCCTTTTTCACGGTAAAGTTCCGGATTCTTTTTGGTTGGAACTATTGGACAGATTTCAAGCTAAACTGGTTGGTTGGAAAGGAACTCTGTTAAGCCAGGCTGGAAAAATTCAACTAATCAAAGCTACTCTACAGAACATTCTAGTTTATAGCATGAGCCTCTTCAAAGTTCCAGTGAAAATTGCAGATTAAGGACTTCAATCTTGCTTTGATTGCCAAAATTGCTTGGAGGTTAATGTTTGAGCAAAAGGAATGGACTGAAATTACTAAGAGAACATATATTTTTTTATCACCGAAGTTTGCAAGACTGCTTAGACCGTAATGATCTACCCCTTGGGTCATGCATCCGAAAAAGCATTGTGGACAGCAAAGGTATTATCAAAAAATGAGTGAAATGGAAGTTGGGGGATGGGACCTCTATTAATTTTTGGGAGGACATATGGCTTTTTGAAGTCCCCTCTTTTCAATTATGATTGGGTGAGGCCTTTCAAAAATCTTTGTTTGAGGCATATAGGGGTTAATTTGGAAGATTACATGTGTATGGAAAGGGGTGTTACTTCTTGGAAATCTCTCTCCTCCTTGCTTCCTTCTAATCTGGCTAATCTTGCCTCTAAACTGAAAACCTTGCTCTCTCGATTTCTCGATTTCACATTCCCCTTTTCCCTACAAAGGATGAACTTGTTTGGTGCTCTTCTTCAAATGAGGCTTATTCAGTTGTTTCTAGTTTTACTTCTCTTGGAACTTTGGAAGAGCCTGCACCTTTTTGGGCTAAGGTGTGGGCCCCAGACATGATTCCTAAAGTGAATATCTTTTTTTGGATCCTGGTTACAAATAAGATTCTAAATCTTGATAATCTTATGAAAAGGGGTTTTGCTTTTCTAAACAAATGTGCTCTTTGTTAAAGTAATGAAGAAAGTGTTCTTCACTTGTTGTTGGAGTGCAACTTTGCGGGGGCTATTTGGGAGATCTTGTTTTTCCGATGGAATGTTAGTTGGGTTTTTCCTAATTCTATTCAGGTGTTGGTTGATCAATGGATATCTACTTCAAATCCATCCTTGTGATTTTTATGGTCCCTCATGCTTCCCCATGTTGCATGGGGTTTATGGAAAGAAAGAAACAACGAAATTTTTAGGGACAAAAAAGGTGATGCGACAAGGGTGGTTAAAAGAATTATTATGGCCATAAAGGAGAACTTTATGTCTGGGATATCTGAAAAGATTTCTTCTGGTTCTAAATTAGGGGTTTTCCAATCAGATTTAGGGATTGCCAAGGCTTGGAACCTCCAATTTGACATTTCTACTCCTTTTAAGAACATGAAGAAGAATAGAGATGGTGTGATTTGGACTCCACCTCCCAAGTATTGGATTAAGGTGAATTTGATGGTGCTTGGAAGGGCAATCCAGGTGTAGTAGGAGGTGGTGGGGTTATTACAGATGACCAAGGTCAATTTCTATCTGCTTTTGCTCTGCCCCTTGGTCATCAGATGAACCACTTTGCTGAAGCTACAATTGCCTTCAATGCTATTCATGTGGCTTCTAGAATGGGGTTCAAGAAATTAATTGTTGAAGGTGACTCCTTGAACATTATACGATGCCTCCAAGGGTCCCAAACTCCTAGTTGGACAATAAAAACTTTCATAAATGACACTCTTTTGCTTAGCAAGACTTTTGAGGAGGTCCATTTTAGGCATGTGCTACGAGAAGGTAATAGAGCAACTGCTTTCTTTGCAAATTGTGGGGTCACAATTGATGGCATGAGGATTTGGAATGATTTTAATTCCCTCCCCACATAAGCTAAGGGATTACTTAGTAATGATTACACCCTTGGCAATAGAAGACACCTAAGGCGAAAAAATAACCAAGATAGGGGAATTGACAACACAGGTTTATGATTTCTTCTAGTATCTTCGATGACATAAAGAAGCTTTGGTCACTTTCAGTGAATAGGGTTGTGGATTTCGGAGAAAGGAATTGTATTGCTAGTTTGAGGAGAAGTAGAATGGGAGGAGATTGGAACAAAGTGGAGCCCTCCAATTGTGATGGGGCCTACAGGATGCAACAAGTCTGGAAAATTTTAGAAGGAAGTTTAACCCCTTACAGGTGGAAAGCTTAAATGGTCATGACCCTCTTGTTACAAAGGCCTTCGTCAAAGGGTGGAAAAATATAATAGTTTCGGCTTTTGGTTGGGAATGTTCTCTCAATGAGGATTTACTGGCTCATATTACAGGGTTATCTACTAGATGAAGGAAAGTCTTTAAAGATAGGAAGGCCGGTGAAAAAACCATCCAATCATTTTTCAAGGTTGGTGAAAGGGACAAACTTGTCAAACTGTATTTTGGCTATGAGAGAACTTTGCTCAAATCAATCTGGGCTATAGTGGCAAAATGCCTTATGAGGTACGTGTCATTGGAAGGAAGGATTAGGTCAGTGTATGGTTACCATTTCGTTTTGCTTAACCATTTTAGATGTAAAGTTTTAGTTTCCTTCCCTTTCTTTCTTTTGGCCTCATTGGAAAATTCTATCAAGGAAAGCAGGAAGGTGCCGAATATGGCTCCTATTCACCAAGGACATATTTTCTTTATTGTGAATTATATGGAGCAGACCCCTAGTCGAAAAGTCCTAGGAGGTAGTGGTATTTCTAAGGAGAGAAAATGTAGGGTAGTTGAGTACACTGATACCTCTTCCTTTGAGTCATTAAGCCCAGAGTATAATTCACAGGATGGTTGTAAGGGAGGGGTGGAGTCCAGAGATGCTCTAGGGGAGTCCAATCTTGTGGATTTAGGGTTGTCCTCAGACTCGCATTAGAGAGCTTCTGAAGAGGTTCTTACTACAAAGAAGAAGAGAAAGCTAATGGTGGATACCCCAAAGCCTCATGCTAGAAACAAGAAGGGGAAAGGGGGAAAAGTATTGTTTGGTCTAAAGATTCAAACATTGGGGACGAGAGGTATAATGAAGAGGGGTTGGAGAAAGATTTGGAAGAAGATAGAGTAAAAGAGGAGGAAACCAAAAAGGGAAAATCTATTATTGTGGAACCCTCGATTGGGATTCCCTTCTCAGGGATTCTAGATCCCACTCCAAATATCACCAGGGATCTTCCTGTCCTTGTTGCTAACACCTCTTCAAGAGAAGAGCTTTCTGAGATTTTAAGCACTATCAAGGAAGTTGTTTCTTCCCAGCATACCATGACCAAATGGTTCTATGTGGAAATTAATAGAATTAACATCAAATTGGTTACGTTGCAAAAGAGACTGGAAATTCAAACTCAAATTGTGGGGGAGGATGATATGAAAATTATTTAGGATGGGAAGCCTTATTAAAGATGGATAGGATTGGCAAAGATCTATCTACTCTAAGTAGTGAAATGAAGGTTGAACTGGTAGCCTGGGAAAAGTGGATGCAAGATCATAATAAGAGAATCGTTTCGTTGGAGAAAGAGTTACTAGCCATAAAAGAGAACCTTAATCGTGTTGTGCAGGTCAATAAATGTACGATCCAAAACAGTGCTGCTGGGATTAAAATTTTCACAGATAAACTTAAGGATCTTCACGTGAAATATCCCAACTATACTTAACTAAATTTTTTCACTTTACTTAGACAAAATTACTTGCACTTCTAACTATCAATCACACAATGAGCTCAATAGTAAACATGAAAGATAACAACTCTTTGGAATCATTTGAAGTTGGTTCTAGTATTATGATTGTCACTTGATCAATACAACTTCTTATTACAAGTAGATGTCACCTTCAATGGCATGAACATTCAAGCTTATTACAACTTATTACAATGAGTGGCCTTGAAGCCTAGATATGATCAATGATTACAACACTTGAATGACTCTTCAACTAGCGCCTTTAGCTAGCACCTATTTCACTAGTTGTGAGATTACTTCTTTTGGAACAATGATGATAATTGAATGTTAACACCTCTTAGTTGACAAGGGAGCATCACCTTATCAGAGTTGAGGGAGCATCACCCCAACAAGCATGAAACTCGCAGATTTCATGAACTAAAGCATTAAGCTTCTAGGAGAGAAAATTCATCAAAGATCTAAGATGTCAAAATGAAGGTGCTCTCCTCCTTTTATAGTGCTCCTCCTTCAAAGGCAATAAAGGCACGCTCTCCAATGCAAAGTAGGAACCAAGGCATGTTTCCCAAGAGCATATTCCAATGGGAATATTCCATTTGACGATTCACTCTGAGTTGGCAACCTTGTCCAATGAGCCGCAACGGATCCCAATGCCATCACTTGGACCAATAGGAGATCAGACACTCAGGGTGCTAGAATGATGTCACAGTTGCAAGTCCCTCAAGGCCAGGCACCAACTTGAGATGGTTACTTCATGAAATTGCGCCTTGCTATGGTTAGGCGCCAGTTGGGGTTGCAGAGACCCAAAAGTGCGCCTAGGATTCTAGGCTCCATACTTGTTGTTTCTTACCACTTCAAACCATGGGAAATGCTTTAAGATGTTTCCTTTTACAAGCGCCTTACCCCACATGCAACCTCATGTGATCCTCTTTGAAGGCGCCAAAACTGGGTTCTACAGATTGCAAAATGCGCCTTCATTCACTTAATACAAATTCATCACATTGATGGCTTGGCATGCTCAACTTGGTCACTTCCTCCTTGATTCATGCTCTCAATACTCTAGGCACATATTGAAGTCAGTTGAGATAGAAAAGTGCGCCCTCCCTTTCTAGGCGCAAATTGTGAGTGGACTTGGAGATAAAGTGCGCCTAGACCACTTGCCATTATTCCTTGAAGGTTCATCATTCAAATCTCTCTAATTAACCCTTTGTTGAGCAACTTTACCTTAACCACTGGATGGAATCATAGACTCATTTGAGGCGCATTCTTTGAGGTTAGAAGCTAGGCGCATATTTGGAGTGGTAGAGCATGATATTTGCGCCTAGGGTTTACTTGGTCATTTTCTTCGAGGATTTGCAATGTATGAATCATTTTGAAGGTCAAACACCATCAATCATGGAAGTACCACTCATTAGAGTTGAATTGAAGCTCATCTCCCTCTTAGGAGCACATTTAGGGTTGTACAACATGATATTTGCGCCTAGAGTGAATAGGCCTTCCTCCTTACTCCATTCACTTAGACAAATTCATCTTGAGGACCAATCAACCTTTCCTACCAAGGCGACCTGTTTGATATAATTGATGTGCTTCATAGCATGATGCTTCTTTGCTAGGCGCAATTTTGAGGCTGGAGGAGAGAGAAAGTGCGCCTAACCCTTCTTGGGCAACTTCTAGCCTTCCAATCCCTAGTTCAGTGTGTTGACAAGCTCCAATGATGTTATACTTATCATATTGCACTTCCAAACCTTGATAGAAGACTCCATATCCTTAAGTGCACATTTGGCACCGGACAGATAGAAAAGTGCGCCTTGGCTCTAAGAGTCAAGTTCTTGTCAGTTTTGGCCTCCAGACTTAACCATTTTGCCAGACTTGCCACAGATTGCTGGAATAGTTTTTGACTTTGTACCTACAAAACTACAACACTGAGTTAGTCAAAAACCAAATTCATTCCCTCATCATTGGTATTAGCCCACGGGAATGATAAATAGGCTAATCCATGTTCAATGTTGATCAAGCCAGAAATGGGGACATGACAGCATGAGAGTCAGATTATTCAGGTTCCTGATGCTGCTGCTCTGAAGGTAAAAAGTGGTGGTCCGAGTACTAGAACCAGGGCAAGCAAAAAGAAAACATTCGAAGAGGAGAAGAAAGAATTGCTGGAGTTTGTCAAACTGCATGAGAATTTCAACGAGCAGGAGCTAGAGGCAATAGAAATATTGAAGCATATGTAGTTGGGGTTCTGGTCTTTTCTTGTGCTTTTGTTTGTAGTTGTTTTGTTTTGTTGGTAGGGTTCGTTGATGTGAATTATGCTTTGGCTGATCTTTTGTTGTTCTTCAGCCTATTGTAAAGGGCTTCAGGGCCCCTTCAAAACCTGTTTTACCTCTAATCAAAAACACCTACTTACCATTCCAATTTCCTAGGCAACCTATGTCAAACCAAACACTATTATTGTCATATTTGTATAGCATATGACCATTCAAAAAATAAATGGCCAATTTCTTCTGATCTCTTTAGACGGTACACACATTGAGGCTCCAACTCATCCTTTATAAAACATGTTAAGTGAATATCTTTATTGACTGATCAACCAGCAAATGTGCTAGTTTTCAACTAAACTAAATTGTGCAAAACCTTACTGTAATAACCACCCTTGGTCACTCCTAATTTTCTCCATAACACACCAAAATGTTCAATAAAAATCACCCAAAACCAGAAGAATCCAAACAAAATGTTGTTCATCATAATTGCTCAATAAAAAAATACATCATGGCTAGAAAGAATCTCAAAGAACTCACAGATTTGTTGCCAATCTCTAGTACTACGAATGCCATACTACTTGTTCTTTAACTAATCAAATTCACCAAATAGACAAGCAAGTTTGTTGATTGGTGTGGGCTTTTGGTGTGGTGAATAGCTTCAATAACTATGGAGACATTCCACTTCCCTGGCGCAACACAATGGAGAGAGCCACCAAAAACCCCTGCAATTCTCAAACCCAACTTTGAGTCCTGTTGTGACCAAATCACACATCGCCCCATTGCAAATGGGGAACCCCTTTTTTTTGAGCTCTGATGCTTTGCATTTAGTTCTGGATGATGTCTTAGGTTCAATTCCTCTACCAATCTAATGAGAAGTCTCTCTCCTAGCAGGTTTTTGCCTTATAATTGGAGGTCTCATCTGGAACATGAACTTGCAGTAATGAAGAGTCTTGATCAATTTCCATCCAATTCATGAATATTGAGACCAACCCTGATGTATGTTTGAGATCCTGAAAATGACTGAGTCTAGTAGCTTGAAATCCTAAAACACTGAAAAATTGACTAAGTCTGAAATCTGGTGGATCCTCCAAATTCTATAATCTGCAAGTTAAATCCGGTGGTTTTGAGACCTATCTCAAACATCCTGAAAGGTATATTGAAAAATATTTGAAGTATAAGAAATTCAATCTCTCAACTTATACTTTAACATATTTTTCAATCTACCTTGACCCTCAAGGACCCTGAAAAAAACAACTAAGAGGGCGCGAATTCCCCATCCAGTGCGACAAAAGACAAAGGTGGCGCAAAGTCTTGATAAACTGTGCCGTTTCCTACCAGAGAACAAAATGTTGAACTAATGCGCCAGAGAAAGAGGATTTTGATCATCAAAGAGGAGATATCAAGATGCCAACTAATGCGCCCTTGATGAGGAAGGTGGAATGATGATCTAGTGTGTATTTTTCAACTGGAACATGAATTCCTCAACTAATGCGCCATCTTAAGAGGAAGTCAAGTTTAAGGCGAATTCAACTCAACTTCAAAATCCCCATCTATTCCGCCAACATTAAGAGGATTTGAAATCATTAACCATTGCGCCTAGATTGAGGGATCAAAACCTTTATTTGCTGTGCTTGATGTCATAGAGGTCTAGGTTCAAGTTCTTAACAATTTCAAGAGGACATCAAAATATGCACCCGATGCACCCAAGGGAAAGATGATTGGTTTCCAGTTTAATGATCATCCAAGAGGAAACTAAATTATTGAAGTAATGCGCCACATGCTGAAAGGGTGCTGATTGTTTGGTTGATACACCTATCAAGAAGAACTCACCATCCTGATCTAGTGCGCCAGCCTTATAGAGGAGGGTTTTGGTTTAAGTGAAACATCTTTTAATCAAGGATTTTAAATTTAGATCCAATGCGCTTAAAGGAGAAGACATTTTGTTAAGAGTTATAAGGTAATATTCATAAGGATCGAAGTCATGAAGTGATGCGCAAGGGGGGGGGATAAGGAGGAATTATCAAGATTCAGAGTCATGAAATTGTGGAAGATCTCAAAATCTCTATCTAATGCGCCATTCAAGTAGGAGGATTGAAAGTATATTAAGACATCAAGGAGATCCTAAACCTTTATCTGCTGATCCATTTCAAATAAACAACTAAACCTTCATGGAGAGGATAATTTTAAGCATCAAAGTGCAAATTTTATGATGTATTAAGAGGTACTCTAGGTGCTGATCTGATGCGCAGCTACAAATGGTAAGTAAAAGCTTAGATGTTAAGAAGAGATCAAAACTCCAATCCAATGCACTATTATTGAAGGATGATTGAGTTGAAGTCTAACAAGGATACTCAAGTGAAGGTGAATTTCTGAATTGGAAGAAGACTGGCCAAGACTGAGTTTTGTGAAGTTTAGATGAAAGATCTTAGTTTCTTGTCTGCTGCGCGAAGAAGGAGGAGTTCAAGAGTTTAAAGGAAGATTCAAAGACTTCATTCAATGCTCTATTTTCTATATTGCTTTCATGTTTTGATCTTCTTTAGACCTTAAGCAAATGCTTCTTATGTATTATGAAATCAAATGTTTATCAAGAAGATTGATGTTGTCTCTTCCTTGTGTGTTGCAGGAATGTGGACGGAGCTAAGGAGTCATCAAAGAAGCAGCAACTTGAACCACCTTCATGCTAGGAGTGAAGTCAACAAGTTGCCATGTGAAGGAAACATCATAAGCTGCTCTAAGAAGTCACATCAAGGATATCCTATTGGATCACTTAACGTATCAACTAGCTTCTTCATCAATCATAGCTTCAAAGCATCAAGTAGCTACTCCAAAGGGCCTCCTTCAGGAATCATTAATCTTTCATCATCCTTGTGTTGGAATTCTTTGGCATCATGTTAAGATCATCTAGAAGACATCCATCCAAAGGACATCATCTTCATCAAAACTTCCAAAGGGATCCACTCTACTTCAAGTTCTTTCAACCTTCAAGATATCATGTAGCTGCTCCGAAGGAACTTCTCTTCATCAAGCATTCCAAAAACATCTCCAAAGTTTCGAGTTCCTTCGATGCATACAAGTATCCTTGAAGAGTCATCTACTCTTCATTTGGGGGAGATGTTATCATCAAACACCTACACTCTAAAAGACTCTCTTCAAGATCATTAACAAGGAAGCATTTCATCATCTACATCAAGTTCAAGGATACATGGCAAGTACACTAGCTTCTTCATCAATCTGTTGGAACTCTTTATCAAATGGCATCATGTTAAGATCATCATATTGAAACACTTCATCATCAAACAATCCAAGGCATTCATCCATTCAACTTCAAGATTCTTCAAATCTTCAAGTCCAAGAGAAATCCTACTTCTAATCATGAATCAAGTATCATCATCATCTACTCTTACATGAAGGAGGCAGCATCATCATATACATTACCCTTCGTGAAGGATCATCCAGAGAAGATCATCATGTATCCTACAAGAAGAAGAAACATCACGAAGTCATGCAAGTGAAGCAACATGTACTCATCCAGTCTACAATTCAATGAACAGGACAAGATCAACAAGATACATCTCAAGTGTTCACCATCAAAAGCAATTACATCCATAAGTATGTTGAAGTGGCACCTAGGTGGCAAGTACTCTTCATCATCCAGTCACAAGTCGCCACATCATTTCAACTACATTCAGTGTATCATTTAATAAAAGAAGCCAAAGGGATGCCTATGTGGAAGATGTTTTAAATGATTTCATCTTACCTTATCACATTGGAAAGTGTGCCTTCATTGCCTCTCTTTTGTACTAAAAATAGAAAGTTGTAACTACCTACTGAGGTGGCATGATCTGAGCTCTTGGCTATCGAATTGATCTAAGCCATTCATTGTAATCCTGGACCACTATATAAAGGCCTTGTTGCCTCATTTGTAATTCAGTAGTTCAGTTGATAGTTTTGTAGGAGTAGAATAGGAGAGACTCAAAATTCTCTGAGAGGACTTGAAATTGTTGTAAATATTGCTCAAGATTAATGCAAAAACATTGGAGTTCATTATTTGGTGTTAAGTGTTATCTTGTGGAATCACATGGTTTCTTGTACTTTGATGAAGTGGAGAGGTGTTTCAAATTAGAAGTAAAGTAGATTAGCAGTTCTTTGACGTAATGTATGTTGTATTAAATATTTGATCAACTCCTAGCTCATGCTTTTAACATTCATCGTTGATGAAGTGTTGTGTAAAGCTAGTCTGAGCCTCATTTGCTTGAGTTCGATTGTGGATGCTTGTTTGAGCTGCGCCATTCGATGGGTGCTTGTATGAGCCTTCATGGTTTGAAAACCATTCGCGTAACTTTAGGAGATTGCACCAACTTCATGTAGTTGTAGGCATCCTTAGCGAAGTGAAGTTAGGTCAATCAAGGAGTTTGTCTATTCATACATCATCATTGCTTCATTGACCTTAGATTAGTTTCCTAAACTCTTGCCCTTTTACTTTTCTTTATCATTGATGCCTTGTACATACATCATCCACACTGAAAGGAGGAATAAGCTAAATGAAGTAAGAATAAGTCAGCGTAAGTCCCTTTGTGTTTACCAGCAAAATCACATGTAATCACTGAGTTAACCCATCATGAATCATAAATAAGGAACCTTGGAGTTACTTCACTGGATCGCATAGTTCAGCCTTTGAAGAGCTTTATTCAAGAGAGTGGGATACTCTAGTGTTTTACTCTATTGTTGACTTGTCTAAAAACAAACATCAACAAGTCCCTCCTCTTCAAATGCATTCCCCATTGATGGGTCTTCTCAGACCAAAACAAGTTCATTCTAAGCAATCGAGGACCAAGGTAGACAAAATAAGCCAAGTAAATTGGACTCCTCTAGAGCAATGGCAAGAAATCAAAAAATCTCTTGGTACAGCTCTTCTAACTTCACATCCATTGCTGCAACTAATTTATTCATTGTTTTATAAGTCTCAAAACAAGAACCCAGATAGCATCTAGCTAGCCTCCATGCTAGCTTCAAATAGTACCCCCAAGGCTTGAGTGAAACATGACTTATAGCTCTGTTGTCAATGTCTCATGAGATTTAGAATCAACAATCTAGGTAACTAAATAATCCCAAATTTGCCATTAAACCCATTTGTGGAACAACACAAGGCAACATTTTGGCATGAGCCCACTTGCTGAAATCTGGTTTGGACCGTGCTTAACTCTCTGAAATTATTCTAACATCAATTCACAACGACACCCACAAGTTCCAGACTATCTAACAAGGTCATCTCCCTTTAGCATCCAAACATTCTTTTGCATAATAATAGTCATGTATCTACTATTTTTCTTTCAATTATTTGTTGGCAGAATTCAACCTCATTACCCCTCCTTGCCTACCACCCACCAAACCTGTGTCTTTTCATTTTAATTCTCATGTTTTTTTACTCCATCCCTATTGTGCTTTGAATCAGCATTCAAAAAGATGCTCCGGTTTGAAATGTGTAGAGTGTAGATTCATTTAGAGAGTTTGTTAAAATTTCAATCAAGATGAATAATTACCTAATGCTGAAAAACATTGAATTAATCACACAAATCATTGAAATTCAACCTGTGGAAATGAACACAAGTATGCAAATATTTTACACCTTCCAATCTGCTTTGCATTCCTTCAAAAGCTTAAAACACAACCTCCACAACTGATACAACTCACAGCTGCACATAATTATTACACTGTACCGAGTTATTAATTTTCTATCTTGCATCTATCTTTATACTATTCTGTAATAGCTACTGTCTTGGTAGGGTTTTATGCCAATGTTTTTTCCGTTTTCTGTACTGGTTTGGCTGTTGTTTGTGTTTAGGGTTTATATGTGTTTTTGCATGTGATTGTTTTTCAATATAACATTGAAATACGAAGCATGCAATGAAACCCAGAAAAACTATAATAGATATGCATAAAATGACAAAGACCCAGATTATAATATTGCTCAAAATGAATTACAATGACATACCCATTTCAAGTTCTTCAACTTTATACATCTGCTATATATGAGCCAACAATGGGTTGTTACAAATATGCTCAATATGTTCAAATCTACAAGTCTTCCTCCTTGTAAGTGCTATCAATGAGATGCTAAGTTCAAATCGCCCCCAAACTATGCATTGGATGACCGCAAAGGTGGGTTGTTTGGATCCCTTGAGTTCCCACGTCGAACCCCAAGGTGTACGGCCTGCTGGTGAGTTGCTGCAGCAATAAATAGCTTTGAAACTGGTCCTAAATCTTCCCCAAACCTCTGCAATCTGTTTAACTATGCTGAAGAAGATCCAACGCCACACTAGCAAGTGTAAAATCCTCCAAAATATTAATAAATGATGTTCCAATGAGGTACGACTATGGCTAGGATTGTACGGCCAGACTGGGATAGCATACAACTTCACAAAACAACTTCAAACTCTATCATATCTGCATCTATAACATCTGTTCTCCGCTATTCACCAAATCTGCATGAAATGTGCACAATAACTTCCTCAAAGCTTCACCAAAATGTATCAAATTACGCTCAATATGAAGCCCCTGGATGAGACTTCCCACAACCCGCCTGATGTTGTCTTCCAAACATGAAGCGAATGATTCTACGGAGGTTTCGTTTCAACAGAACCCTAGATCAAACCCTCAAAGCCAAGCTTCAAGCTCATGACAATATTTTTTGCAAAGTCAATAGATGCAAATGAAATCTCAATTCTTTCTTTTATTCCTTGGCTTCCAACACCCATGAGGGAAAACTTTTATCTATTTTATTTTATTTCATTAAATCCCACAAGTCTCCATGAAGGGCGCCCAACTCCTAGCACACAACTCAAGTCATAACTTGTAACTTCATAAAGTTAAGTCACTTTAATAAATTAAAGTAACTATAGCCATTTAACTATTATAAGTTAAATATTTAATTTAACTTATACTTCGACATATAACTCCCTGGCCATCTCAAAAACCAAATACCAAGTGCTAGGTGCTCCAACTGGCAGGGCTAAAAATAGAAAGTCGGGCCAACACCATCCGTGAACCTCCTGCCTGACTTACTATAAATAGTAAGTCCTAGAAAAATGACCCAAATAGGCTCCCTAACCAAAGCCATTAGCCTACGTGAACCCGAGAATAGGCTAATCTCCTCATCTGACTGTCTGGGCTAAGAAGAGGACATTACATATTCAGCGAAAAATCTAATCTTCCAATAAAGCATTCTTTCTCTCCAAAAGAAAGCAACCTTATCTCACGTAGGAGATGACTTGGAAGATAAGTCTAAATCATTAGTGCTTATCCACACTTTATTAGACTTAATTAAGTAAATAAAAGACTTTCACTTTAATCACTAAAGTGAATTACAAAATAGAAATAACTCAAACTACTTGCATGTTCACACTGAACCTATGCAGAAGTTCCAAACTGAGCTAAAAGCTCAATAGAGTTTGGAACACATTACATCATCCCATATAATGCATTTCATCGTCCCATATAATGCATTTGACAAGAAATTCCAGCCACTTTAGGCAGTTATTATCCACTTTTATTCTTTTTATTTATTTATTTATCAAAAGCCCATACAATGTCAGTAGGTTAAATTACCCTTTAGTTATTAATAATATTTATATATGCATATTCATATTACAATTAGAATTAAATATTTCATATTTGTTAAAATCTGTGCTCCCCGGGGACGCGTCCCCTGCCCTTTCCTGCCCGTACCCATCTTGGGGACATGGGGACGGCCAGGAAACGTCCCCTGATCATCCCCGTTTCCCCGGGGACGTCCCCTTTTTTTTAGAAAACTCAGGGGACGGCTAGTCGTCCCCTACGGCCCAACAAATTTTAAACTCAAAAAAAAAAAAAAACACTTAAAAAAAAAAGGGATGGGGGGGCCCACAAGGACCCCCACATCCCTCTTAAACAAACCTAAACCTATAAAACATCTTGTATCATCCAAAAACAAAAAACATAAACTCATTACCTCATTTTGGCATTCTTGAACAGCAGCTTGAAGAGGAGCAATAGTAGTTGGAGGAGGGTAACAGCAGTGAAGAGAAGGCATTAGGGCATCAAATCATCGTCATTTGAGGTAAGATTGACATTCTTTTTTTTTTGTTCATATTCCTTTGTATTTTTTTAGTTTTTTTTAAATTTCAAACACATGGGGAGGGTTTTTTTGTTTGTTTTTTTTTCTTATGTTTGCTTGTAGCTATCTATTATCATTTTTCAAACAAAAAAACAATGAGCAACAGTGAGAGTAGTGAAAGTTCTAAAAATGAGATTGAAATTCAAGTGCAACCAAGTAGAACTAGTACTAGAGGCTGTAAAAAGAGAGGGGGTTGTGCTAGTGGGAGTGGTACAACAGAGAATGTGAGTTCATCCAAATCTAGTCCATTTGAATGCCCATCCAAAACACTTGCCACTTATGCAAAAGGCCCATTTAATCCTAAAAAACCTCTCTTACAATTTGCAACCCGCATAGACATTGACAAGAAAAAGAATACTGGGGGGAGTAGAGTATGGCTTTGTCATATTTGCAATGATACCTATAGGGGCAGCTATACAAGAGTTTATTCTCACCTTTTGCATTTGGGTGGAGTAGGGGCAAAGGGTTGTAGAACTATCTCCCTAGCTGAGAAGGTTGAGGCAACTAGAATGCATATGGAGGGGGAGGCAAGATCTAAGGGATTGTCAGTGGAGAGTATGCCTAGTGTGTCTGAGTCATTTCCTTCACAAAGCCAAGTGGGAGAGGTTTCTAGTAAGGGAAAGAAAAGAAGTTCTACTATTTTAGGGTTGTTCAATGCACAAGCACGAGAGGTGGTTGATTCTTCCATTGCTAGATTTTTCTATGCCCATGGCATACCATTTCATGTGGCACGCTCTCCCTATTTCAAACAAATGTTTAGAGATGTTACAACTGTTGGTCCTTCATATGCCCCCCCTGGAGAACATAAGCTATGCACCACCTTACTTGAGAAGGAATATTCTCAGGTGAGTATCTTGACAGAGGACATGAGACAAACTTGGATTAGGGATGACTGCTCTATTGTCATGGATGGGTGGACCAACATCAAACGTTGGCCACTCATCAATATCATTGTCACATGTCCAGCTGGCTCTTATACCTACGTGTAACGTAATGCAAGCACTTTGTGACTTCAATAAACCTACAGGTGGACAACTCTGTCCATGTAAAAAATGCCAACTGTTAGGAAGCACAACTAACAAGCAATTGGAAGGTCAATGATTCAGGATGAGCCATTACATTTTGGCTTCTTGTTTTGTAAATGTAATGTAATGTATTCTATGTATTCAATCATCTCTCACATTGAAGACAATGATGGATATTGTATATGCATAGGCAAGCCAATTTGAAGTGTTACGCCATTCTAGTCATAGGAATCTTCATTTCTAGCCATGATCTTTGTAAACATCCATTATAACCTATTCATTGTTCTTTGTATAGAAAAGTATTTGGTTTACTGTCTTGTCTTCCATTTGCATAATATATAAACCCCATCCTTCACAGGAGTGGTTTATCCCTCGAACCACCTAAGATTTCGATCACTTAGAGACAATATTGATCCTCTGGCATACAAGAAACCACTGAAGGTATGATTTTTTATGGGTAAATCTATAGGTTATTGCATATATGAATGTTTCTAAGAAATATCTTTGCAATGTTTCGTTGTAGGAGTTGATACAAGAGGAAAAGGAGTTTGGGGGCCTTAAGATTATATACTGAGATTTTATATGGACAAGAGACAAGGTAGAACACTTACGAAGAACTCATAATGTGTAGAGTAGACAAGGATCGTCAATGAGTGAGTGAGAAGTACAATGCTGGCATACATATAACATAACTGCTTTTTTAGTACTACAATTAGGTTCATTTTAGCTAAGGTGTGATTTATAGGTGAACCTCAAGGAAACCTTCTTTCTGAGCTATGTTAATGTTGATCAAGATGTTCCAATTCAAGATGGATATCTCTCCACCACACCTAAAATGGCAAGACGTGGGCAAACATGTGCATGGTATGCCTAGGGGATGGCATGATGGATGTGAAAGAGTAATGTCAAAAGAGTAGAGGGGTTTGTTCAGATTATGAAGAAGCTTGTGAGTTAAAATATTTGTGACAAATGAGAGAAAGAAAATTTGCTCATTTGAGTGGTATTTTAGACTCGACAATAATAAAACTAGTCAAGGAAGGTATTGTAAGGCAATCTCAAAGCAAAAGAAAAGGTAGGAACATAAGTGGTAGTAGTAGAAGACGTGGGCAAATATGTGCATGGTATGCCTAGGGGATGGCATGATGGATGTGAAAGAGTAATGTCAAAAGAGTAGAGGGGTTTGTTCAGATTATGAAGAAGCTTGTGAGTTAAAATATTTGTGACAAATGAGAGAAGGAAAATTTGCTCATTTGAGTGGTATTTTAGACTCGACAATAATAAAACTAGTCAAGGAAGGTATTGTAAGGCAATCTCAAAGCAAAAGAAAAGGTAGGAACATAAGTCGTAGTAGTAGTAGTCACTAGGAAGGGATTGAGTGTTGGAGAGATTGGGGAAGCCCAACGCAGGTTCAAGGGTAGAATTGGTAAATATGTCAATCAAGGAATGTGTCATTGGTGACATAGATGAGAATGGATATTGTTGAGATGTCACAAGAATTAACAAAAAGATAGTCCTGACCATGAGATGGCTAGTGAAGGCCTCTTAAAGGATAGATTAGAGAATGCCCTATGCTGATGGACAGGACTAGAAGTTGTGAAGGATGGGTAGAGATTAGAGGAATGAGAGAGGTATAGATAAAACTAGATGGCAGAGGTAGAACTTAAAAAACATCAAAATCATTAAGTGATGAATAGAAGAGTCTTTAGGACTCCATTGAAGTTAAGATCCTTTTTCAAATTGGAGATTGTTAGCAGGTCAGGTATCGAAACAAGTACTGGAATAGGGGCACCGGAAGACACCGGAGAAAGACTTCACTTCAGGAAAAGGCATGAGCCAAAGAGGAAAAATCATGACACTTCAAAGACTACATGTATATAAACCTACTTGTTGTGACCACTTTACAACATCAACCCCAATTACTAATTGGGTCCCCCTCTTTTGACTTGCCTGGATCCTTGAAGATAATCCCATACTTTGTTCCGGCGATGTCTTCACAAGTGTTCAGATAGTGTCAGGAGCTTAGACTGGCCCACCGGGAAAAAAGAGAAGTAAAACACATAGGTTTCCTCCTGCATAGGCCCCGAACCCTAATTGACTGTTCTAGACTATCCTTAGGCGAGAGTTTTGTTTTTTCCATCCTTAGGGAAGGATTTTGTCTTTTCACATCTGGGTAATAAACCCACTCCGTTCCCGGCATGAAACCCAATTTCCAGTCCTGGTCCAGGACCCCATGTATGGCTTAGAAAATCATTCCTGGACTCCAGTCCAGGAATCCAGCCCGGAGGTCCAAATCGGAGTCCTGTCCGGAAGTACCTATCCCGAAGTCTCGCTCAAGGGATTCCTGCCTGAGATCCCATTTCAGAGTTTATCTAGATTCTTCTTCCAACCAAGATTGCGGAGTTCAACAGAGACTGCCACTCCTTGGCATGATCATCCTTCAGTCATGGAACTTAGTCCCGGCTTGACAGCTCCAGCCCAGAAGATCAATCTGGGAGATGTCCTTCTGATTCCGATCAGGCACTCAACCTCATTTCATAGCTCGGAAGACTCGCAAATCGAAGACTTAGGGCAATTTTAGGAGACAATCAGCATTTAATGAAAATCCTTCTGGTAGGCTGGAATTGCGACAGGAGACTTATCCCTGGTCGCATAATCCAGCTGGTACTGGATTATGCGCCCAGGACAACTTTTCGCAAAATCCAGTACCTACTAGATTTTGCGTTCCAGGACTGAGACTATCCAGTTCTGCTTCCAGTCCTGTCCGGTCAATGCATTTGACTAAAAATCCTTCCCTGACTCCCCTGAGGATGATTGGATCTTGGAATTTGCAATCTGGCTTGAAAACTTGGTATTTCATCGTGAAGATGAGAAATTCCTCGAAGGATGGAACAGACGAACTTCGTGTCTTGCCATCGAAAACAAACTCTCGGAAGACATTCCACCACAATGAAATCCTACTGCAGGAACTGATGAAGTTTCAGGGCAAAGAATTCCAGACACCGGAGGAAAGTGGAAAGTACTCCTGAGAAATTCCCTAGTCGCACATTCCAGGACCTTCAGGAATATGCACCCAGGACAACTTTTTGTCCTGAGCGCATAATCCAATAGGTACTGGATTATGCGCCCAGGACAACTTTTTGTCCTAACGCATAATCCAGTAGGTACTGGATTATGCATCCAGGACAATTTTCAGTTGCATTCAGAACCTGTAGGAGGACGTCCTAGGTAGATTCCAACTCCTTCCGAGAGTTTCAGCTTGAACGAATTCTTGTCCACAGAAAGCAAAATTGCAACCTTCCATCTGAGTAAGATTCCATAGGAGAAAATATTCCAAGACTTAGCTGGATTTTTAGCAAAAGTTCAAGAGTTATGCTAGGGAAGAAAATCCAAAACATTCATAAATCCCTGACGTCGCAAAATCCTAGACCTCAGGAATTCCCCGACATTGCAAAATCCCCGACATGCCAAATTCCCCGACAGGTGAAAATCCCCGACCACCTGGAAATTGCTCCTTGACCTGGAAATTCCTCCTGTCCATGCTTGGTAACCCTAGAATGAAGGAGAAGTTAGTCCAAGTGTGAAGGATACCAGAAAGTGAAGAAAATTCGTTGTTTATTCAGGAATTCATAAACTAATTTGATCAATTATGCAAGTTTAGTTCCTGTTTTATCTTTTGATTGCATTGCATTTAAGGATCTTGTTCATCATGACTACTCGGAGTTTCCCTTATTTTGCAGGAATCCAGGACGAGGATGAGCTTCCATGAAGACAGAGCTCAAGGATGATCAAGGACTATCTCAAGCATCATGGAGTTCCAATACCGGAGAGGACTACTTCCAACGCCAGACGAGGAGACTACATGTGAATTCCACAAGAAGAAAAGAGAAAATACACTTCATGTCCAATATCAAGGATTCCAGTTCCGGACAAGAGGATCAATCCTTGGAGAGCCAAGAACAAAAGTACAGTTCACCATCCATCAGGAAGAACTAGAATCCACGCCAAGGATGAGGAATTCCAAACCAGGAATCCAGGACAGGGAATTCTATTCCACAACAGGGAATTCCAACTCAGGAAGGAATTCCATTCCAGGACCCTAAGGAAAGTGTGCCCCTGCTCAAGGAAGGATTCCTCCACACAAAGTTCCTTGACCACCTAGAATTTGCGCCCAGGAAGAAAATCATTCCTGGTCGCAAAATCCTATTCCAAGTGGAATTTGCGACCAGGGCAAATGGACTCTAGGACACCATGGAATTTGCGACCAAGGAGCAGGACAAACGGACAGTTGACTGGTCTCACCTACCTACCAAGCAGCTTAGTCAGCCTGACGTCCAAGACAGGTGGCAGCATCCCATGGAGCCTTTGACATGTTCATCCCTATCTCTTTAGGGTTTACACAGATTTTGAGGAAATCTGATCTTTTTTCACCTCCTTGTTTGCTAGCTAGCCTATATAAAGGCTGAGGGATGCCTCATTGTATCTCTCTCTCTTCTTCTAATTTCTATCATTCTGATGCTCCTAGAGCACCTTAGTAGCTAGCTTTTATTTCTGAATTGTTCTTCTTGAGCTGAAACTCCAAAGATCAGTTAGATTGTTGTAATACAGACTTCTGAAGCAATAATATATGCATTGAAGAATGGTGTTCATATATTTCTTTGGATTTTTGGCATGGTCTTATTGATTTCTTGGAGCAAATCTAAAAGATATTGAAGTTATTTCTTATATTTTCTTACTTTCGTTAGATAGATGCGATGGAAATGTTCTTGTTGAATGATTTAAGTTGATTAGTTCATACCATTTGTGATCTGTGGCTTGCACATCACTTTGTATGGTTAGTCTGAACGTAATCCATGCTTAACTTCGGCTGTTTCTGTATGATCAGTTCCATGTTCCATGACAGGACAGTGTGAAAATCTCTGCCTCTACCCCAGAAGATTGCACCATCCCTGCCTAGTTGTTGTCTCATGACAAAGCAGAGGACCGGTTCCAGTTTCATCTTCAACAACAGTCATTTCCATTGATTAGATTCCTAAACCCTTACCTCATCTTTTGCATTTTCTTTTAGATTTTCACTAGGATTAGTTTTCTAGAAGCTTCATTGCCAAATCATCCGCCTAAACCAGAGAGTGGAACCTAGGAATTCCAAGTTGTCCATTTGTGAAAGAGTTCCATTCGCCCACAAGTCCGAGTCCCAAGAGTGAATTCCATGTCTACGAAGGAGTAAGCCCACGTAAGTCCCCCTCGTGATTACCAGCAAATCACATCATTCCACTGAGTCTATCCCTATGCACGTCAAGACCTGACATAAAAGGAACCTTGGAGTAGTCTCATTCGATCACGTAGTTCAGCGTCTGAGAAGCTTTATTCAAGAGAGGATAGGATACTTTGTGTTTTATTCTAATGTTGTTGTAGTCACAAAAACCTCATCAACATAAATTGGCGCTAGAAGGGGAGAACAACTTCACCAAGAGCAGATTTCACCAAGGGGAGAACAACTTCATCCAAGGAAATTGCAGATTTTATCATTTCCAAAGGACAAATTCGTCATTAGGGCAGAAATTTCTGAAGGTTTAGGGCAGATTTTTGAACCTTCCAAGAGCAGAAGTTCATCCTTCAACAGCAGAAATTCCTTCTTCAAGACAAAACTCCTCCATCCCAAGGTAAGTTCTTCACTAAAAAAACTCCATTTCTGAAAATTTCTAAGGCAGATTTCTTCTTGGAGCATCCATTAAAACTCAGAAATTTCTGCAGAAAAATCAGAAAATCCATTAGTAGGTCAAGAAATCTATAAAAAATCAGAAATTCCATAGAAGGTCAAAAGTTCCTCGCGCAAGGAGAGGTATGTCACTACATGGAAAAAATTCCTTTTACTTAGAAAAATTGTTATTTTTTTTGTCTTCCATGTGTACTTGAAAATTCCTAATTTTTAGTCCCACATGCATAAAGTGTCACACCAACTTCCCACGTGTGGGAATAAAAGCTCCCGTCTTACCTCTATCCTTGCCCCTTTGGAAAACTCATTCTTTACTTTTCTCTTCTTGATTTCACAGGTAAATGGCAAGTGCCAAGGCAGGTTCCTTGAGACAAACCCAGGTGAAGGCCGCCTTCAAAGGAATGATCCTGCAGTCCAAAATCAAGTCAAAATGGGCAAACGTTGGAGACACCAACATCTATCCTTCAGTCATGGAAGAAATTGGGAATCAAATGTATGGAACGACTGGACATCCTCCATCCCTGCTCGCAGCCAAGATCGTCCGGAACGGAGTTGCCGCTGCTGCATGCTTCCCACCCGCCATTCCTTGTCCCGAGCTGATCGTGGAATGTTTCATGCACTATGATCCGGAGTGAAGGATGGTCGTTGATCGTAACAACACAGTGGTGGCCTACTTCACCAAAGAGAAGATTGCGGAGGCTTTCAATATCCCTGTCTATAATCCCGTCGAGTTCATGAGCAAGGAGGATTCAGCCGAAATGACCCAAGCCGATCCAGCAACCTGTTTTGGAGTCATCAACAGGACATGGATGCAGAAGAAAAGGACTCACCGTTCCAAGTTGCCAAGGACACTCCTCAAGTCAGACTTCAAGCAGGAACATGGAGACCTCGTCGTCATGCTGAACAGGATTATGGGAAGTCAGCAGTCCTTTACCTTCGAGCCATGGATGTTCTACTACATCGAAGAGGTCCTCGCTGGAACAAAGATGATTGATTGGGCTCGACTCCTCAGTGAGAGCATTGATGCACAATTCCAAAACCTGGAGGAATCGAAGACCTTTTACATGAGTTCCTATGTAATATACATGCTGGCGAGGAACAACAAGTATCGAGGACTGTCATGGAAAGGACGTATCAGCAATCAGGAAGGACAAGTCATGGTCTACAATTGCTATCCCCAACTCCATCTCCAGAACATAAACCATTTCCAGAGATTCAATGATGCATTTGCCATGCATATTACCAGGACCCTCCAAGGAGGCATTCACCAGAGACTATCACCCGAGGCCAAGCAGTTGGTCAGAACATATGGCTCCTGGTTCATCCAGTTGCCGAAGTTCACATACATCAGGGTGCAGGGATTTTCCGGCTATCCATACAGACTACCACGGTATCCGTCAGACAAAATGGTCCTGTTGGAGCTAACAAGGCAACTCTCGGTGTATGACAAAGTCCAGAAGAAAAAGAAGGCTGGGGTGACTTATCCAATCCAGACAGAAGGTGAAGTCGAGTCATGCCCATCTCTCCTAGCCGCCGAAAAGTCCGAGGAGGAGCTACAGTTCTACAACTTGGTAACTCATTCCTTACGGGAGAACTTTGACCCATTCAACACCACCAGGATAGCATGCGAAAGGAAACATAGACACAAGATACACCTGGAGGACCATTGGGCAAATGCCGAGGATGACTTCGAGGTGCGAAGGAGGATGTGTTCCCGACTTTCAGTTGACATGATCAGAGCCACCGGGATCTTTCCAGTCCCTGACCAGGTCAAGGAGGATGGTAAGCTAGTCCAGCCATTCTTCGAGCAGGAAAAGAATAAACCTCTTCCACCCATAGTTTGGTCTGATCCAGAGGTCACCCACTTGGATGACCTAATGGCACCCGTGCTAACAGTGACACAGAAATGGATAAGTCAGCAGATGGAGAAAATGCACAAGATGGGTATCCGTCCAACTTACGACCTGATGGGAGACTTGGATTCTCAGTCTTCTGAAGAAGATATGGCTGAAGACACTCCTGTGAAAGCACAAGAGGCGGGAAGACACGAAGGAGGGAACTAGGATGTGGAGGATCCACCAGCAAAGAGGGTAAAGGCTCGGAAGGAATTTATCAGCATACCCAACCAGGAGGACCGGAATGCATCCAGACCTCACTCTGCCAGCACTTCTTCCATTCGAGAGGTGGATCTTTTTGGAGATGCACAAACAGTTAAAGGCAAGGAACCCATGCAAGAAGAAGTGGTCCCAAATGAACCGGATGATCAGGGAGATGATGAGTCCATGGATTCCACCCAGGAACGGACTCCCAGCCTCATGGTGGGAAATCAGCCTAACCCTCTACCCGGAATCCAGGGGAGGCCCAACTTGAAGACATGCTCTGTCATCCTGATTTGGAATTCCTCAATGAGGAGTTCAATTACGGAGAAATACCGGCCTCCACGCCACAAGTTGGTCAAGGACCTCAGGAAGCACAGGAAGAAGCCATTCCATCCACGAAGCCCAACTGGTTACAGGACAGACTGCAAAAGAAGACAATCAAGAAGAATAATCCTTCCACCGCACTTGGTGATTTTCTTGCCAGGATAGGAAAGTCTGCAGTTCCAAAGAAGGTGAAGAAGTTTTCCAAGATTACCAGAGATGAGTCCGGATCCCGCCAAGTAGAAGTGGCAATTCCTAGGATAACCGAGGCGAAGGAAGGCATCAGTCCTGATGACTTTGACATCTTGAAGGTCGACCTTGGCCCAACTACGAAGGATCAAGAAATGGCAGAATTGGAGGATTCCGTCGCCGTCATCCGAGAGAGGTTGAGGAAGGAAGAAGATGTTGTGACCACTTTACAACATCAACCCCAATTACTAATTGGGTCCCCCTCTTTTGACTTGCCTGGATCCTTGAAGCTAATCCCATACTTTGTTCCGGCGATGTCTTCACAAGCTCAGATAGTGTTAGGAGCTTAGACTGGCCCACCGGGAAAAAAGAGAAGTAAAACACATAGGTTTCCTCCTGCATAGGCCCCGAACCCTAATTGACTGTTCCAGACTATCCTTAGGCAAGAGTTTTGTTTTTTCCATCCTTAGCGAAGGGTCTTGTCTTTTCACATCTGGGTAATAAACCCACTCCGTTCCCAGCATGAAACCCAATTTCCAGTCCTGGTCCAGGACCCCATATATGGCTTAGAAAATCATTCCTGGACTCCAGTCCAAGAATCCAGCCCGGAGGTCCAAACCAGAGTCCTGTCCGGAAGTACCTATCCCGGAGTCTTGCTCAGGGGATTCCTGCCTGAGATCCCATTTCAGAGTTTATCTGGATTCTTCTTCCAACCAAGATTGCGGAGTTCAACAGAGACTGCCACTCCTTGGCATGATCATCCTTCAGTCATGGAACTTAGTCCCGGCCTGACAGCTCCAGCCCAGAAGATCAATCTGGGAGACGTCCTGATTCCGATCAGGCACTCAACCTCATTTCATAGCTCGGAAGACTCGCAAACCGAAGACTTAGGGCAATTTCAGGAGACAATCAGCATTTAATGAAAATCCTTCTGGTGGGCTGGAATTGCGACAGGAGACTTATCCCTGGTCGCATAATCCAGCTGGTACTGGATTATGCACCCAGGACACCAAAATCCAGTACCTACTGAATTTTGCGCTCCAGGACTGAGACTGTCCAGTTCTGCTTCCAGTCCTGTCCGGTCAATGCATTTGACTAAAAATCCTTCCCTGACTCCCCTGAGGATGATTGGATCCTGGAATTTGCAGTCTGGCTTGAAAACTTGGTATTTCACCGTGAAGATGAGAAATTCCTTAGAGGATGGAACAGACGAACTTCGTGTCTTGCCATCGAAAATAAACTCTCGGAAGACATTCCACCACAATGAAATCCTGCTGCAGGAACTGATGAAGTTTCAGGGCAAAGAATTCCAGACACCGGAGGAAAGTGGAAGGTACTCCTGAGAAATTCCCTGGTCGCACATTCCAGGACCTTCAGGAATATGCGCCCAAGACAACTTTTTGTCCTGAGCGCATAATCCAGTAGGTACTGGATTATGTGCCCAAGACAATTTTTTGTCTTGGGGGCAAAATCCAGTACCTACTGGATTTTGCGCCCAAGGACTGCGATGTCCAGTTTCTCCCTCCTGCTCTGTCAAGTCACTCCTGGCTTGGATTTTTTTTTCCTCTGACCCTTTTGTGGATACCTGACTCCTACAATTCACAGTCAGGACGGAACAAATGAACGTCCATCCTTCAGTCATGGAGATAGCAGATGCCCAGAGGATGGAAGAAACGAACCTCGTGTCTCGCCATCAGATTCCCGGAGGGTGGAAGAAACGAAGAATGGAACGAATGAAGGATGGAACAAACGAACTTTGTCTCTCGCCAGCAGATTTCCGGAGGATGGAAGAAATGAAGGATGGAACGAACGAACTTCGCATCCCGCCTTGGAAGTAACAGATTCCACGAGGATGGAAGGAAAGAGGATGGAAGAAATAAACTCCGTTTTCTGATCCTGTATCAACATCTGAACCTCCATGGAGTAGCTAGGAGAATGAACCTATTGCAAAACCGGAATCCCACTTCGAAACTCAGGAAAATGCAAAATCCTTGACTAGTGGAAATTTGCGCTTCTGGGGAACTTAGCCATTTTTCAGTGTCTCTCAAGGTAAAGGTATATTAAAAAATATATTTAAGTATAAGTTGAGAGATTGAATTTCTTATACTTTAAATATTTTTCAATATATCCTTCAAGATGTTTGAGATAGGTCTCGAATCCACCGGATTTAACATGCAAAATCTAGAATTTGGAGGATCCACTAGATTTCAGACTTAGTCAATTTTTCAGGATTTCAGGCTACCAGACTTAGCCAATTCCAAACAGGGAATTTGCAAAATCATTCAAACGAACTTCGTATCTCGCGGAAACGTGAGATCCCCAGAGGATGGAACAAACGAACTTCGTGTCTCGTCATCAAATGCAGATTCTCGAAGGATGGAAGGAACGAAGGATGGAACAAACGAACTTCATGTCTCGCCATCGAAGGCAGATTCCCAGAGGATGGAAGAAACGAGGATGGAAGAAACGAACTCCGTATTTCTAATCTCATAGTGACAACTAAACTTCCGTAGAAAAGCTAAGAAAATGAACCATGCTCCCAATCCAAAACTGAAAAAACTACAAGTCCTTGGCCAAAATCCTTGACCTTCAGGAATTTGCGCTCCAGGACAAATTTTGTCCTGAGCGCAAAATCCCTGACCTTCAGGAATTTGCGCTTTAGGACAAATTTTGTCCTGAGCACAAAATCCCTGACCTTTAGGAATTTGCGCTCCAGGGCAAATTTTTGTCCTGAGCGCAAAATCCCTGACCTTCAGGAATTTGCGCTCCAGGACAAATCCCTCCAGTTATCAAACAGAAGACTTCAGTCCGTCATGGGATGTTTGAACTCAGAAATTCCTGCGAAACGATCCTCCTCACCCAATCATGAATGCAACTGAACAACTTGATCCAGAACCTGTAGGAGGACGTCCCAGGTAGATTCCAACTCCTTCGGGAGTTTCAGCTTGAACGAATTCCTGTCCACAGAAAGCAAAATTGCAACCTTCCATCTGAGTAAGATTCCATAGGAGAAAATATTCCAAGACTTAGCTGGATTTTTAGCAAAAGTTCAAGAGTTATGCTAGGGAAGAAAATCCAAAACATTCATAAATCCCCGACGTGGCAAAATCCTAGACCTCAGGAATTCCCCAACATTGCAAATTCCCCGACATGCCAAATTCCCCGACATTGCAAAATCCCCGACATTCATATATCCCCGACCACCGACATGGTAGAAAAGGACAAAAAACTAAGTCGGCCAGTGATAAAGTTGGGCGGCTAAATTTCTTTTCCTCTAACCCAGGTCGGCCAAGTGGCAAAGAAGGACAACTTACCTATAAAAGGGGCAGCGCCCAAGTCATTTCTAATCATTCCAATTCAAATCCAAAGCAGAAAACTACATTCTAAGGGCAGAAATTCATCCTCCAGGACAAGTGGAATTCCAGGATGAGCAAGAATCCCCGACTCCGAGGAATCCCCGACCAACTGAAATTCCTCCTGTCCATGCCTGGTAACCCTGGAATGAAGGAAAAGTCAGTCGAGTATGAAGAATGCTGGAGAATGAGGGAAATCCTTTGTTTGTTTAGGAATTTATGAGTGAAATTGATCAAAACTTGCAAAATCATTCATGTTTCATTTCATATTGCATTGCATTTATGGATTTTGTGCATCATGACTATTCAAGGTTTCCCATGTTTTGCAGGAATCCAAGACGAGGATAAGTTCCATGAGGAGGATGAACAAAGATGATCCGGGGCAAGCAGGATGGATGCAGAGAGTTCAAGCACCGGAAATGATGACCATTTCAAGGATCCAGGAGTTTCGACAATAAGAAGACTACACATGCACATCGAGGGAAGGGAAGGCAACATCAAAGATTCTAGTTCGGCGACAGGGAGACTTCGCACAAAGGGATAAGGAAGATCAAGATGTCCTTCCAAAGATTTCAAATGACAGAGAATGCCATACATCAAGGATGGTGGAAAGGGAGAAATCACTCCAAGTCTAGTATCAAGGATTCCAGTTCCAGACAAGAGGATCAATCCTTGGAAAACCAAGAGGATACACTTCAAGTTCACCATCCATCAGGAAGAACGGGAATCCACGCCAAGGATGAGGAATTCCAACCCAAGAATCCAGGACAGGGAATCCTATTCCATGACAGGGAATTCCAACTCAGGAAGGAATTCCATTCCAGGACCCTAAGGAAAGTGCGCTCCTGCTCAAGGAAGGATTCCTCCACATGAAAATCCTGTTCACCCTGGAATCTGCGCTCAGGATAAACGACTCCAGGACATCATGGAATTTGAGACTAAAGAGCAGGAGGAAGTTCCAGACAGATAGGACATTCCTATCCAGGAGTCCTCGACAGGTGGCGACCAGGACAGCTGGAAGTTTTCCTTACACATTCTGACGACTAGGACAGGTGGCAGTCTCCTACATGAACAACCTGACGACCCCACTTGCTTTTCTAGGGTTTATGACCCAGGGCACATGTTTCAAGGAAATCTGATTTCCTTTTGCCCTAAGATATTTTTGAGAGCCTATATAAAGGCTGAGGGATGCTTCATTTTATCTCTCTTTTTCTGATTTTACCATTCTGATGCTCCTTGAGCACCTTAGTAACTAGCTTTTATTTCTGCATTGTTCTTCCTGAGCTGAAACTCCAAAGATCAGTCAGATTGTTGTAATACAGACTTCTGAAGCAATAATATATGCATTGAAGAATGGTGTTCATATATTTCTTTAGATTTTTGGCATGGTCTTATTGATTTCTTGGAGCAAATCTAAAAGATATTTAAGTTCTCTCTTGTATTTTCTTACTTTCATTAGATAGATGCGATGGAAATGTTCTTGTTGAATGATTGAAGTTGATTTGTTCATACCATTTGTGATCTGTGGCTTGCAAATCACTTTGTATGGTTAGTCTGAACGTGATCCATGCTTAACTTCGGCTGTTTCTGTATGATTAGTTCCATGTTCCATGACAGGACAGTATGAAAACCTCTACCTCTACCCCAGAAGATTGCACCATCCCTGCCCAGTTGTCTCATGGCGAAGCAAGGGACTAGTTCCAGTTTCATCTTCAACAGCAGTCATTTCCATTAATTAGATTCCTAAACCCTTACCTCATCTTTTGCATTTTCTTTTAGATTTTCACTAGGATTAGTTTTCCAGAGCCTCATTGCCAAATCATCTTCCTCTTCAAGAGCGGAACCTAGGAATTCCAATATTTCCATTTGTGAAGGAATTCCATTCACCCACAAGTCCGAGTCCCAGGAGTGAATTCCATGTCTACGAAGGAGTAAGCCTACGTAAGTCCCCCTCGTGATTACTAGCAAATCACATCATTCCACTGAGTCTATCCCTATGCACGTCAAGACCTGACATAAAAGGAACCTTGGAGCAGTCTCATTCGATCACATAGTTCAGCATCTAAGAAGCTTTATTCAAGAGAGGATAGGATACTTTGTGTTTTATTCTAATGTTGTTGTAGTCACAAAAACCTCATCAACATAAATTGGTGCTAGGAGGGCAGAACAAAGGCATTGCTTCATTCAAGGACATTGATTTCATCAGCACGCCCCTGTCTTCCAATGCTCAACATAAATTGGCGCTAGGAGGGCAGAACAAAGGCATTGTTGCATTCAAAGACATTGATTTCATCAGCACGCCCCTCTCTTCCAGCGCATCAACATAAATTGGCGCTAGAAGGAGCGCCGATAAAGGCATAGGCCGATTGCTGCCGACAGAGTACTTCATTTCCAAAGGGAGTAAGTAAGAGAATACGCTGGATCGAATTATCTCTTTCTCACCAGAGAGGCATCAGAGAATCTTAAAGTCCACTCCAGGAGCCTCCCAGAGCCACGTGGAACTAGACTTCTTATCAAGGACCAGGCGAGGAAGAAAGACAACATCATCTAGTCAGGGTTCTCCCTGTGAAGAAGGCCTCTCAAACCTGTTTCAGACCCCAGCGCCTGGAAATCCTCTTCCAGGAGTTGCACAGCCGAGCAATCTACAAGGTCCGGCTCAAGCAGTTCCGCTTCAACCAGCAAACGCCCCGATGGCGTGGCCTCCTGCAAATGCTTCCCCTCTCACAACCTTCACCAACTACAATGATATGCCGAAAAGCCCCGAACACTTTTGCTCCAAATTCCACATCAATGATGTGAATCGGATGGCGGAAGAGCATATCAAGATTTTCGAGGACGTGCTGCATAACAGACAAGTTAGGCATGAGGATGTGGCTTGCAGACTATTTCCATACTCTCTAGAAGAAGACGCATTCTATTGGTATATCAACCTGCCGGCTAATTCAATCACCAGTTGGGAGAACTTGAATGATGCCTTCCTAGCCAAATTCAGATGTCCCATCAGTCCGATGGAGTTGTACAAACAATTTGTCGATGTACGGAGACGAGCATGAATCCATCAGCACCTTCAACCATAGGTTCCACAAGGCCTACTCAAGAATCCAGGCCCCGTATACCATAAATGATGGCTCCGCTTGAGCAATGTATTACGCAGCACTGGATCGTCTCACTTCCATGTTCGTGCAAAGGAAGACCGTTCCTCCGACCACCCTGCTAGAAGCATATGCTGAAGTTGTCCAAGTGAACGAGGAGTTAGGAATGAATACCCATGGTCCACTTAACCATTTGGGGTATGTTGCTATGCCAAATCAGATCCAAGGGATTAATCAGGCATTGGCACATCACACCCCAGTGGTGAATCCCATTCCAGCTCCCAGCAACCAGTTGGTACTTCACCCCAGAGTACCCATCTCCCAAGCTATGCCTGCACAACCAGTGTACCTTCAAGGCGCGTCCTCGACAAGAACTCCAGAGGAGAAAGACGAGATGAAAGAGTTGATTGGCCAAGTAAGAAAGCTGTCTACAAAGGTCACTCACCTCAGGAACCAGAACAATCACCTGCAAAATACACAGAGGAATTCCCAAGGAAATCAAGGGTATCAAGGGAATCAGCCAAGTAATAATCCAGGAAACAATCCGGGATTCCGGGCGAACCCTCAAGGATACCAGAGGCAGAACCGGACGTGGAACACAACTCCAAACAATGGAAACGTCCCTTCTCCTTTGGATAATCCTCCCAGTTCCGCGGACAGGCCGGCGGATAAAGTTTTCCTAGCAGAAGCCGCATTATCCAGTTGGTGTAGATTGCACAACACCAACCAACATTCGGAGTTGCAATGCACTGAATTCAAGATTGCTGCGGACATCTTCCACAAGGAAATGCTAAGCTCACAAGATCAAGATACTCCTCCACCCGCCACGGGATATGAAATTGTTCCTTCAACGAGGTATGATCAAGCCCTTATCTTAGAAGATTTCACATTCCCCCCTGCACCAGAGTATGACTCCATGGGGTATGACGGAAGATTTCCTCCCGCATCAACAAATGGTCCCGTTGATGATCCATACTATTGCCCTCCATATAACAATGATTTCCAAATGGAGGAAGTGGATGAAGTACAAGCATTCCAGCAATCAGCCGGGAATGCAGGTCCAAGGGTCTACCAAAGGAATTATCGTCCCCAAGAGCCGTTGACCACCTCGACCCCTCCGAACAACTATCGGACTCCACCGGATCCAAATGCCAATAACAATCCTAGCTGCCCGAGGGATTCACCGGAGTACCAACAGAGGGATGTTCCTCAAAGAGCTGACTTGTCCGGAGGTGCCACTCCTAGAGTCCCTGTTCCCAGGGATAGTAATCCCAAGGATGCACTAAAAAGATTAAGCCAGTGTGTGACGGAGGAATTCAAGAAGATAAGAGTAAGCCTCCCCATGACTGAGTTAATGAGAGTGCCCGAAATCAGGGCGACCTTTTTGGAGAGTCTGAACGACACCAACGCAGGGAACGTCACCTCAGGCACGCAGGGCATCTCCAGCCCGTCTAAACCATCCGCTCCACCTAATGCATCTCGGGCAAATGGAACTCCAAATACCAACATAGCCTAATCATTCCTCTATGATCCTCAGGTTCAGCAAGATGCTATATATGTAGCCCAGAACGCTGCTGATACCACCGGAGAAGCACCAGGAGGAAACTTGTAGAGGCATAAGGAGCCTGCGAGGGGTAACAACATAGCAAAAGGTCAAAATCCCGAGCTAGGAAAGGATGCCAATTTCACTGCTCCCAAGAAGTCGGTAGTTTTCTACCAAGGAAAAGATGAGCCTCCGCCGTTTCTCCTTTCAGTAAGGATGTTCGGCAAGCTCCTGCACAACTGTCTGATGGATTCCGGAGCAACCAGCAATGTCATGCCCTTGGGCGTATGCAAGAGGTTGGGTCTAGTTCTGAAACCGACCTCCAAGAAGGTCACTCAGCTCGACAAGACGGAAGTCCCAGTTGTGGGAGAGCTCCATAACATCCATATGCAATTAGCGGCTGATCCAAGGATCCAGTCTTATATCGATGTTTCCATGGTGGACATTCCAGAAGGATATGCCATGCTGCTGAGTCGAGATTGGCTGAGGAAGCTAAATGGGTACGTATCAACTGACTTCTCCCACATGTGGTTGCCATGGAGGGGACTTCTGAACCAAATCAAGATAGACAGTACTCCTCGTCTCAAGCTAATGATCACCGAATACGGTGAAAAGAATGAGATTTTCTTCGTGGAAACTAGTCTCGGCCTCTACAGACCAAAGGTCGATGAAGTTCTCATGATGAAAAGCTCCGCAAAAGTATCGAGTGATTACGATGCCAACTCCGAAGAGGGAAGCCCCGTTGCTCTGAAGCAAGTTCGTCTGTGGATTCCAGAAGCCTCCCGCTTGGAAATTCCGGCAGTGCCCGACTCGGAAAGGACAGCTCCTGAAGAAGCAATAGCAAGTGATGATGTCTCACCTCAGGAAGGAGTCCTCCGGAAGGAACAGACAAAGGACGGCAATGAGAATCCAAGTCCAGCATCAGAGAAAGACCAAGCCTGGACGTTGAGATTCGATGGATCCAAATCCAAAAGAGGAGCTGGAGTTGGCTTTGAACTGATAAGCCCAACTGGAGAAGCCTACCTGGCCGCCCATAGATTACAGTTCCTCTGCACCAATAATGTTACTGAATATGAGGCACTTGTCCATGGATTGTTGCTTGCCATCGAGAAGAATGCCAGAATCCTGCATGTGTTTGGAGACTCCGAAGTGGTCATAAGACAGATAAGGAAGAAGTATGTCTGTCATGACAAGAGACTGACTAGATACCGCAATAGAGTATGGGATCTCATCGAGAGCTTCGATGCCTTCAATATTCGGTCTGTCTATAGATCCAAAAATCAGGTTGCAAATGCTCTAGCCCAGGCAGCGAATTCATTAGAACCACTCGCAATGGAAGGATTGAAGAAGTTCACTGTGGAGCTGACTTCTGTCCCCTCAGTTCTGGATAATATCACCAACTTCCAAGTGTTTGATGATGATAAGCTCGATGATGATAAGCATATATTGGACTTCTTGACCAACTTTGGGATATTCACTGCCCAGATCATTGATGAAGGGGAAAGTAAGGGAACAGAGTTAGAGCAGGACGAAATGATGAATTTGAAAAATAATACTATCCCCAGAGGACTGATTGAGTTAGAAAGACTCTTCGATTCCGACAGAATGAGTGCACTCCCACATCCCAGTGAGGAAGGAAGCAAGTATGATCTAGTAAACCTCGGGACTGAAGAAGTGGTGAAAAATGTATTCATTGGGAAGGCTTCCACACCAAAGGAACGAGAAGGTGTCCTCAGAAATTTGAAAGAATATATGGACGTGATAGCATGGGGATATGAGGACCTGAAGACTTACGATACTTCCATCATTACGCATACTATTCCTCTTAGGCCCGGAAGTAGACCTTTCCGACAGCGCCAAAGGCCAGTCAATCCACTGCTAGAGCCTTTGATATATCAAGAAGTCAAGAAGTTATTGGAAGCCAGAATCATCTTCCCAGTAAGACACTCGACGTGGGTCGCCAACCTCGTCCCAGTCAGAAAGAAGAACGGCGAGATAAGATTGTGTGTGGACTTCCGCAATCTCAACCAAGCTTCAGAAAAGGACAATTACCCTCTCCCTCCGTTAGATGAAGTACTTCAGATCGTGAACGGATCTCAAATGATGTCCTTCTTGGACGGGTACTCGGGGTACAACCAAGTAATGGTTGATGAAGTAGACCGACTGAAGACGGCATTCACCACCAAGTGGGGAATCTACGCATACAGAAGAATGCCTTTCGGCCTGATCAAGGCCGGAGCTACCTTCCAACGGGCCATGGACATCGCTTTCAGAGCATGCTTTAAATCTATGTGGATTAAGGGTAACTCTTTAATAACTATAAGGGTGGTGCAGACCAGAAAATCAGAGAATTGGCAAATTGATTATATTCTTCGCTAAGCATGGGAGTTAATTGAGAAGTTGGATCCCTTTCAAGTCTCTCATTGTTATAGAGAGGGCAATAATGTCACATTATTTTTGGCTAACGCAGCAATAGGTCAAAAGTAGAAGGAAATAGTCTACCATCCTTGACAGGTTTTTTCTCCTCTAATATTGCTTTCTCTATTAAAAGATGATATTTTAATGGTGAAGGAATAGAGTTGTCTTCTTTTGTGGGAGCTCGTGGTTTCAGATCTCCATGGGAAGAGAGTGCATATGCAAGGATCCAATTCCTCAATTATTTAATTTCCAGACTTCGTAGGTGTTATTATTTTGAGTTATCATATACATGGGCGATCTCACCGTGTTTTCGAAGAGAAGGGAGGATCACGTAGAAGATTTAAGGAAGGTCCTCAAAAGATGCAGAAGGTATGGAATTTCCCTCAATCCGAAGAAGTGCATTTTCGGCGTGACAGAAGGGAAACTCCTAGGCCATGTAATATCAGAACAAGGGATATTCATTGATCCTGACCAGGTGATAGCTATATACAAGGTCGGCATGCCTGCCAGCAAGAAAGAACTGAAATCTTTCTTCGGAAAGATTAATTTTGTAAGGAAGTTCATTACGGGGTTTGCTAAGATAGTGAAACCCCTGAATGAAATGTTAAAGAAAGATGCCAAGTTAGAGTGGACTCCACAAGCCAGAAGAGCATTCGAGGAGATCAAACAAGCCATTGCTAGGGCTCCGGTCTTAAGCAGTCCAGACTATACCAAGCCGTTCTATCTATACTCTTTCGCATCAGAACACACTTGTGCTGGCATTCTCACTCAGAGGATGGAGCAAAACGACGAGCGTCCGATTGCATTTATGAGCACTCCTTTCAAAGATGCAGAATTGAGATATCCATGCGTGGAAAAGCATGCCTATGCCCTGGTAAAAGCCATCAAGAAGTTCAGGCATTATGTCCTGAGAAGTAAAGTTTATGCCATAGTTCCCGATGTTGCTGTTAAAACACTGTTGATGCAGAATGAACTAGGAGAAAGAAGAGGCAAGTGGGTCGCCACTATCCAAGAATATGATATCGAGATCCAACCCATGAAGATAGTGCGAGGTCAAGCACTTGCCCAGACAATTGCCATCGAAGGACCCGGACTGGTACAGCAGACCTATGTGCTGGAAGACGTATCTCCGGATGAGTGGTACCATGACATCGTATATTACTTGCTACACCAAAGATGTCCTGCCCACCTGAAATCGACTCAAAAGAGGGCTCTAAGATTCCGGAGTCAATGTTTCATGCTCCAAGGAGCAATCTTATTCCGGCAGAACCATGAAGGAATTTACTTGAGGTGCGTAGGAAAGAATGAGGCCGGCCAGATCATGGAACAATTTCACGACAAATTTGGAACCTGTCACGAAGGAGGATTAGCCACGGCTCACCAAATCTTGAGGGCGGGATATTATTGGCCGACGCTGTTCCACGACGCCTATCGGCATGTAAAGACCTGCCACACCTGCCAAGTAGCTGCTGCAAGAGAAAGGAATGCTGCCATGCCTCTTCAGCCCGTATTCGAAGTAAGACCTTTCAACAAATGGGGACTTGACTTTATCGGTATGATCAATCCACCTTCCTCTACGCAACACAAGTATATTCTGACCGCTACTGATTATTGCACTAGATGGTCTAAAGCACATGCTCTAAAACATTGCACTACTGATGTCGTGATCAAGTTTTTAGAAGAAAATATCATTACCAGGTTTGGATGTCCTCATGCTTTAGTCTGTGATAATAGTTCTGCATTTTCATCCTTAAAATTTTCAAATTGGGCCTTTGATCATGGAATAACATTAAAATTCTCATCAAATTATTACCCACAAGGGAATGGGTTAGCCGAGTCCACTAACAAAAACCTACTCAATGCAGTCAAAAAACTGTTGGATAAAAATCCCCGAGACTGGCACACGCAGCTGAGATTCGCTCTTTGGGCAGACCGGACCCGTATCAAGGCCTCCCTAGGAACGTCTCTTTACCATCTAGTCTATGGCCAGGATCCCGTTTTCCCTGTCCAACTGAGAATCCCAACCTACCAATTTATGTTAGAGTACTTGGCAGAGGACGAGAGCATCCAAACTAGGCTTTCACAGCTATTGCACCTGGAAGATAAGTGAGACACAGCCTTAGATAAATTCATGAAACACCAAGGGGTTGTGAAACGTTGGTTTGATAGATAGGCGAAGATCAAGGCATTCAGGATTTCTGATTTGGTCTTGTATTGGGACAAGGCACATGCAAGGAAAGGTGAACACAACAAGTTCGACCACCTTTGGAAGGGTCCTTATCAAATTGCGGAGATATTGGGGGAAAATGCCTTCAAACTTAAGACCCTTACCGGAGAAGACATCCCATTGCCCGTTAACAGGCAATTTTTGAAACACTACTTCCTACTATGAGTTCATTCGCGAACTCACCCTGTATATAGTTAGAGTAGTTCTTTCCATTTCCATTGTAGTTAGTTTGACGCTTTCCGTAGAGTAGATGCCTTTTAAAATCAGGTTAGTTGTTACCCGTTTTTTGTGTCCGGTTTCTTTTTGTGGGACCTTGGTCTGCAAGGTGTTGAACTTTTGAACACATTTTGGCACTCCCATCTAGGGGCTCATTCCTTGAATAACATGCTCATGTCACTGTTTGAATTTTCAGGATAACTCCTCTTTAGCTTATCTTCGGTTAAAATTCGTACTCGACTCGAAATTGGAATCATACGTTACATCTTGATATGAATATCTTTGATTATATGGTTTAAAATGTTTAAATCTTTAAAATGAACACTTCCTGGTTTTCCTTTGAGAAACTCCTGTCAAATGGATGCATTCGTTGTGGGCTCCATTATTAGTGTTTTGATAACATGCTGCTTGCTCTTGGAATATAAATTGACTGTTTAGAATGACTTGAAGTATGTTGAGATCTCATATCTTACACATTAAAGAAATTTGCAAGTCACTGGAAGAGATTTTGTGATCTTACATTAAGTGAAAAATCCATGGTCCACCTTTGCCGCCATCGGAATTCCACACCCACCTGGCTGATTTATCAACGTAACCTATGCCGTCAAAAGCATGTGTTGCAAGGGTAGTAGTACTGCATTGTACTCTGCCGAAATTCTAATCAATTAAAAATCAAAAAAAAAAAAAAAGAAAGAAAAGAAAAAGAAAAGACACTCAATCACACTATAACTCAGTTAGATGGACAATCGAGCAATCCTTACCGGGGCTATGGACGCTCGCTGGCAGTAGGGCTCTACTCGAGTGGAATTACAAGACAAACCCGTCGGGGCTATAGACGCTCGCTGGCAACGGGGCAATGTCCAGGTAGTTCAGGAGGTGCGTACTAATCACGTAGCTTAATGTAAAGGAACGTTGTTGACCCTAGTTGCTTACAAAAGAGAACGAATACAATTGCACACACTGGATCTCCAAGATATGAATGGTTGTACTAACCCTTTGATTTTGAAGCCTTGATTAAGAGTGCATGCTTATCTGACCTAACGTATGGGTGTACACAGGGATGTCTGAAGTTATGACTTTTGTTTATCAGTAGAACATTTGAAGAGATTTAAAAGAAAATGTTTCTTTAATGCAACAGCAAAGATGGATGTCTTGATATAACCTATGACTCTCTTCTCCTTTTGAGTATACTTCTTAACTGATGGATGACTTTCTCAGGGTTATACTGTTGATCTCATATTTTCGAATGGGCCTTTTATCCAAGGAATGTTCAGAGGACATTCCTTCCAGTGGAGTCGCCAGATGTTGTGACCACTTTACAACATCAACCCCAATTACTAATTGGGTCCACCTCTTTTGACTTGACTGGATCCTTGAAGCTAATCCCATACTTTGTTCCGGCGATGTCTTCACAAGTTCAGATAGTGTCAGGAGCTTAGACTGGCCCACCGGGAAAAAAGAGAAGTAAAACACATAGGTTTCCTCCTGCATAGGCCCCGAACCTTAATTGACCGTTCCAGACTATCCTTAGGCGAGAGTTTTGTTTTTTCCATCCTTAGGGAAGGGTTTTGTCTTTTCACATCTGGGTAATAAACCCACTCCGTTCCCGGCATGAAACCCAATTTCCAATCCTGGTCCAGGACCCCATGTATGGCTTAGAAAATCATTCCTGGACTCCAGTCCAGGAATCCAGCCCAGAGGTCCAAACCGGACTCCTGTCCGGAAGTACCTATCCCAGAGTCTCGCTCAGGGGATTCCTGCCTGAGATCCCATTTCAGAGTTTATCTGGATTCTTCTTCCAACCAAGATTGCGGAGTTCAACAGAGACTGCCACTCCTTGGCATGATCATCCTTCAGTCATGGAACTTAGTCCCGGCCTAACAGCTCCAGCCCAGAAGATCAATCTGGGAGACATCCTTCTGATTCCGATCAGGCACTCAACCTCATTTCATAGCTCGGAAGACTCGCAAATCGAAGACTTAGGGCAATTTCAGGAGACAATCAGCATTTAATGAAAATCCTTCTGGTGGGCTGGAATTGCAACAGGAGACTTATCCTTGGTCGCATAATCCAGCTGGTACTAAATTATGCACCTAGGACAACTTTTTGTCCTGGTCGCAAAATCCAGTACCTACTAGATTTTGCGCTCTAGGACTGAGACAGTCCAGTTCTGCTTCCAGTCCTGTTCGGTCAATGCATTTGACTAAAAATCCTTCCCTGACTCCCCTGAGGATGATTGGATCCTGGAATTTGCAGTCTGGCTTGAAAACTTGGTATTTCACCGTGAAGATGAGAAATTCCTCGGAGGATGGAACAGACGAACTTCGTGTCTTGCCATCGAAACCAAACTCTCGGAAGACATTCCACCACAATGAAATCCTGCTGCAGGAACTGATGAAGTTTCAGGGCAAAGAATTCCAGACACCGGAGGAAAGTGGAAAGTACTCCTGAGAAATTCCCTGGTCGCACATTCCAGGACCTTCAGGAATATGCGCCCAGGACAACTTTTTGTCCTGAGCGCATAATCCAGTAGGTACTGGATTATGCGCCTAGGACAATTTTTTGTCCTGGGGGCAAAATCCAGTACCTACTGGATTTTGCGCCCAAGGACTGGGATGTCCAGTTTCTCCCTCCTGCTCTGTCCAGTCACTCCTGGCTTGGATTTTTTTTCCTCTGACCCTTTTGTGGATACCTCACTCCTAGAATTCACAGTCAAGATGGAACAAATGAACGTCCATCCTTCAGTCATGGAGATAGCAGATTCTCGGAGGATGGAAGAAACGAACCTCGTGTCTCGCCATCAGATTCCCAGAGGGTGGAAGAAACGAAGAATGGAACAAATGAAGGATGGAACAAACGAACTTCGTCTCTCGCCAGCAGATTTCCAGAGGATGGAAGAAATGAAGGATGGAACGAACGAACTTCGCATCCCGCCTTGGAAGTAACAGATTCCACGAGGATGGAAGGAATGAGGATGGAAGAAATAAACTCCGTTTTCTGATCCTGTATCAACATCTGAACCTCCATGGAGTAGCTAGGAGAATGAACCTACTGCAAAACCGGAATCCCACTTCGAAACTCAGGAAAATGCAAAATCCTTGACTAGTGGAAATTTGCGCTCCTGGGGAACTTAGCCATTTTTCAGTGTCTCTCAAGGTAAAGGTATATTAAAAAATATATTTAAGTATAAGTTGAGAGATTGAATTTCTTATACTTTAAATATTTTTCAATATACCCTTCAGGATGTTTGAGATAGGTCTCGAATCCACCAGATTTAACATGCAAAATCTAGAATTTGGAGGATCCACCAGATTTCAGACTTAGTCAATTTTTTAGGATTTCAGGCTACCAGACTTAGCCAATTCCAAACAGGGAAGTTGCAAAATCATTCAAACGAACTTCGTATCTCGCCATGGAAACGTGAGATCCCCAGAGGATGGAACAAACAAACTTCGTGTCTCGTCATCGAAGGCAGATTCCCGGAGGATGGAAGGAACGAAGGATGGAACAAACGAACTTCATGTCTCGCCATTGAAGGCAGATTCCCAGAGGATGGAAGAAAAGAGGATGGAAGAAACGAACTCCGTATTTCTAATCTCATAGTGACAACTAAACTTCCGTAGAAAAGCTAAGAAAATGTACCATGCTCCCAATCCAAAACTGAAAAAACTACAAGTCCTTGGCCAAAATCCCTGACCTTCAGGAATTTGCGCTCCAGGACAAATTTTGTCCTGAGCACAAAATCCCTGACCTTTAGGAATTTGCGCTCCAGGACAAATTTTTGTCCTGAGCACAAAATCCCTGACCTTCAGGAATTTGCGCTCCAGGACAAATCCCTCCAGTTATCAAACAGAAGACTTCAGTCCGTCATGGGATGTTTGAACTCAGAAATTCCTGCGGAACGATCCTCCTCACCCAATCATGAATGCAACTGAACAACTTGATCCAGAACCTGTAGGAGGACGTCCCAGGTAGATTCCAACTCCTTCGGGAGTTTCAGCTTGAACGAATTCCTGTCCACAGAAAGCAAAATTGCAACCTTCCATCTGAGTAAGATTCCATAGGAGAAAATATTCCAAGACTTAGCTGGATTTTTAGCAAAAGTTCAAGAGTTATGCTAGGGAAGAAAATCCAAAACATTCATAAATCCCCGACGTGGCAAAATCCTAGACCTCAGGAATTCCCCAACATTGCAAATTCCCCGACATGCCAAATTCCCCGACATTGCAAAATCCCCGACATTCATATATCCCCGACCACCGACATGGTAGAAAAGGACAAAAAACTAAGTCGGCCAGTGATAAAGTTGGGCGGCTAAATTTCTTTTCCTCTAACCCAGGTCGGCCAAGTGGCAAAGAAGGACAACTTACCTATAAAAGGGGCAGCGCCCAAGTCATTTCTAATCATTCCAATTCAAATCCAAAGCAGAAAACTACATTCTAAGGGCAGAAATTCATCCTCCAGGACAAGTGGAATTCTAGGATGAGCAGGAATCCCCGACTCCGAGGAATCCCCGACCAACTGAAATTCCTCCTATCCATGCCTGATAACCCTGGAATGAAGGAAAAGTCAGTCGAGTATGAAGAATGCTGGAGAATGAGGGAAATCCCTTGTTTGTTCAGGAATTTATGAGTGAAATTGATCAAAACTTGCAAAATCATTCATGTTTCATTTCATATTGCATTGCATTTATGGATTTTGTGCATCATGACTATTCGAGGTTTCCCATGTTTTGCAGGAATCCAAGACGAGGATAAGTTCCATGAGGCGGATGAACAAAGATGATCCGGGGCAAGCAGGATGGATGCAGAGAGTTCAAGCGCTGGAAATGATGACCATTTCAAGGATCCAGGAGTTCCGACAATAAGAAGACTACACATGCACATCGAGGGAAGGGAAGGCAACATCAAAGATTCTAGTTCGGCGACAAGGAGACTTCGCACAAAGGGATAAGGAAGATCAAGATGTCCTTCCAAAGATTTCAAATGACAGAGAATGCCATACATCAAGGATGGCGGAAAGGGAGAAATCACTCCAAGTCTAGTATCAAGGATTCCAGTTCCAGACAAGAGGATCAATCCTTGGAAAACCAAGAGGATACACTTCAAGTTCACCATCCATCAGGAAGAACGGGAATCCACGCCAAGGATGAGGAATTCCAACCCAGGAATCCAGGACAGGGAATCCTATTCCATGACAGGGAATTCCAACTCAGGAAGGTGCCCCTGCTCAAGGAAGGATTCCTCCACATGAAAATCCTGTTCACCTTGGAATCTGCGCTCAGGATAAACGACTCCAGGGCATCATGGAATTTGAGACTAAAGAGCAGGAGGAAGTTCCAGACAGATAGGACATTCCTATCCAGGAGTCCTAGACAGGTGGCGACCAGGACAGCTGGAAGTTTTCCTTACACATTCTGACGACCAGGGTAGGTGGCAGTCTCCTACATGAACAACCTGACGACCCCACTTGCTTTTCTAGGGTTTATGACCCAGGGCACATGTTTCAAGGAAATCTGATTTCCTTTTGCCCTAAGATATTTTTGAGAGCCTATATAAAGGCTGAGGGATGCTTCATTTTATCTCTCTTTTTCTGATTTTACCATTCTGATGCTCCTAGAGCACCTTAGTAACTAGCTTTTATTTCTGCATTGTTCTTCCTGAGCTGAAACTCCAAAGATCAGTCAGATTGTTGTAATACAGACTTCTGAAGCAATAATATATGCATTGAAGAATGGTGTTCATATATTTCTTTAGATTTTTGGCATGGTCTTATTGATTTCTTGGAGCAAATCTAAAAGATATTTAAGTTCTCTCTTGTATTTTCTTACTTTCATTAGATAGATGCGATGGAAATGTTCTTGTTGAATGATTGAAGTTGATTTGTTCATACCATTTGTGATCTGTGGCTTGCAAATCACTTTGTATGGTTAGTCTGAACGTGATCCATGCTTAACTTCGGCTGTTTCTGTATGATTAGTTCCATGTTCCATGACAGGACAGTATGAAAACCTCTACCTCTACCCCAGAAGATTGCACCATCCCTGCCCAGTTGTTGTCTCATGGCGAAGCAGGGGACTGGTTCCAGTGTCATCTTCAACAGCAGTCATTTCCATTAATTAGATTCCTAAACCCTTACCTCATCTTTTGCATTTTCTTTTAGATTTTCACCAGGATTAGTTTTCCAGAGCCTCATTGCCAAATCATCTTCCTCTTCAAGAGCGGAACCTAGGAATTCCAATATTTCCATTTGTGAAGGAATTCCATTCGCCTACAATTCCGAGTCCCAGGAGTGAATTCCATGTCTATGAAGGAGTAAGCCTACGTAAGTCCCCCTTGTGATTACCAGCAAATCACATCATTCCACTGAGTCTATCCCTGTGCACGTCAAGACCTAACATAAAAGGAACCTTGGAGCAGTCTCATTCGATCACATAGTTCAGCATCTGAGAAGCTTTATTCAAGAGAGGATAGGATACTTTGTGTTTTATTCTAATGTTGTTGTAGTCACAAAAACCTCATCAACACTACTAAATAGAATATGGAGAGGAAGAGGAGAGAGGATAAAAGAAAGGAGGAATAAGAATATAATGTAATCATCGGAGCAGAGACTAGACCTGCCCAATTAGTATTCTTAACTTCAATGGAGTCCTAAAGACTCTTCTATTCATCACTTAATGACTTTGATGTTTTTTGAGTTCTACCTCTGCCATCTAGTTTTATCTATACCTCTCTCATTCCTATATATATACTAAGATGCCTGATTTAATGTCTGGATTCTATAGTCTACGTAAAAATATGACTAACTTCTTTTAATAAATATATATATGATATAAGAATATAATGTAATAACCGGAGCAGAGACTAGACCTGCCCAATTAGTATTCTTAACTTCAATGGAGTCCTAAAGACTCTTCTATTCATCACTTAATGACTTTGATGTTTTTTGAGTTCTACCTCTGCCATCTAGTTTTATCTATACCTCTCTCATTCCTATATATATATATACTAAGATGCCTGATTTAATGTCTGGATTCTATAGTCTACGTAAAGATATGACTTAACTTCTTTTAATAAATATATATATGATATAAGAATATAATGTAATAACCGGAGCAGAGACTAGACCTGCCCAATTAGTATTCTTAACTTCAATGGAGTCCTAAAGACTCTTCTATTCATCACTTAATGACTTTGATGTTTTTTGAGTTCTACCTCTGCCATCTAGTTTTATCTATACCTCTCTCATTCCTATATATATATATATATACTAAGATGCCTGATTTAATGTCTGGATTCTATAGTCTACATAAAGCTATGACTAACTTCTTTTAATAAATATATATATGATATAAGAATATAACGTAATAACCGGAGTAGAGACTAGACCTGCCCAATTAGTATTCTTAACTTCAATGGAGTCCTAAAGACTCTTCTATTCATCACTTAATGACTATGATGTTTTTTGAGTTCTACCTCTGCCATCTAGTTTTATCTATACCTCTCTCATTCCTATATATATATATACTAAGATGCCTGATTTAATGTCTGGATTCTATAGTCTACGTAAATATATGACTAACTTCTTTTAATAAATATATATATGATATATGGTTGACCACCTCTAATAATCAGACTTATTCGCATACTGGGTCTTCCGAGGTATAAATAAGACTACACAAGAAGTATTGGGATACAAATCTCCGGACCGTATAGGTCCCAGTTTCTCTTGCTAACATTGGTTTCGTTGCCGGGATCTTGGAAAGAATAGTAAAAGAAATTAAAAGTCTGGAAGAGAGGAGAGAACAGCAGAATAAAGCCTTCGTCAGATCCCAAAGCCACCTCTGTGAGAGGGGGGTAGGCCATTTGTAAAGAACCCTACTAGTTCTAACTCAAATTTTTGCCTTGCTGATATGAATTTTCTGATTTCAATTTCTCTTACTGCAATCAATATTTTTAATACCCACTTCTTCAATGCACTTAGAATATCATGAATAGGGAAAGGTTCAAATATTACACCAAACAAACATCAAATGATCAAGTTAGACACATAACCATATCAATGAAACATAAAGATATCAAACCTGGAAACAATGCTTCGCTTCTTTATTGATTTCAAGAGCTATTGGCAAATGTTATTGGCTGTCCATTACATCAGTCATGACTGATTTACAAATCAGACTTCATACAATTTGCAAAAGTGATCAAATGAAGCTCCTAACCCTAGCCAAAAGATGTCCAATGATGCCAAACCAAGGTACAATGAAATAGCTGATGTAGAAACTTAGTTGCAGCCCTTGTAGAAACACAATGAAGGTCTGATGTGACTGATATCCCTGCTGAAATGTCTGATTACAACCCAGATTTACCAAAAGGTGCCAAACAATGCCAAAACCAAGCCCAAATGCTAGTGTTGGGCTCTAGGAAGAGGGCACTTAGGGTTTAGGTGTCTTCAATGTGCTCAAACTCTTCAAACAACCTCAAATAATACTCAGATCTGCCATTCTATCACTGCTGTTACCAAAATCTGAATATGTATGTGACTGAAAATGGCAAATAATCACTCCTTATGCCAAGCGATCAACTCAACATGCATCCAATATCACTAGTAGATGAAAATGCCTTCAATATCCAACCAAATCTGCATTACCAAACACATGTAAAACCTACAAATCAAACGCCATGGTGAAATCCATATGATAACACCTCACAATGTGGATGGGATCATCGCCATACCACCAAAAATCAAGGGATCATCTCCTTGATAAACTGAAAAATGCAATTTCCAGCCAAAACACATGAATATGAAAACTTACCAAGTGATCAATAGTTGCAAATTGAAGGCAAGCCAGCCTATTTATCCTCCCCTTGGCCTTGGCGTCCTAGTTTGCCCAATTTTGCAAGAATTTGGAATCCACCAATGAGAATGTAATTGTCAAATGACAATTTTAAATGTTTTTCATCTCTTGTGCACAATCATTTAAAAAAAACCAATAAAATAATAATATTTTATTGCTTTGCCTTGTCACCATGGATCGCCCACATTTAAAACACTCATTATTTTATTTAAAATACCTCTCCTTGAGCGGCGATCCTCTTGGATAATAAAATATTATTAAAAAATATTTCTTCTTCTTCCTTGTACGGTGATCCCATGATCAAATGATATTTTATCATTTTTAAATGCTATTTCTCTTGGGCGGCGACCTCTTCTTGGGCATTTAAAAACAATATTTTATCCATTTTCTTCCTTGGCGTTGGGCGCATGATCCAATAAAAACAATATTTTATTTATTTATTTATTTTTGAATCCTTCTCCTTGGATGTTGGCACATGATCCAATAAAATAATAAAAATATTATTTTATTTTTAACTCCTTTCCTCTAGGCGTCAATCTGCAAAGCGGTGTTGGAAAATATAGATAAAATATATTTGAAAATGCAATTAAAGATTGACATTTTCCAATTTCCCATTCTCTATCCTCCAACATTTATATTTTCCACCTAGAAGAACATAATATTTTGGCTAGATGAACACTATCACTAAACAAACACTTAGCCAAAATCCAACTGAAGTTACCTATTGAGCCAACATTATAGATTTTCATCCTCTAGAACCAAGCTCAAACCAAAATCATTCCCTTACCACAATTATTAGCCTACGGGAATGGTGAATTGGCTAATCATCATCTCCATATGTGATCACTCTGAAAATGGGGACACGACACCATTAGGGGATGATGAATGGAAAGGGGGGAGGACCTTGGAGGTCCTTGTAAAGACGTGACTGTTTAGAAAATTCTTTTGAAAAATGATATAAGAAGAAAAGAAATCCGGAACAAAAGCACATATGGGGATAAGAAAATCCAAAGTAGGAATAGAGATATCAAAAATCATTCAATTAGGAATAGAAATGAACATGGAGGAAAGAAGACGAAAGCAGACCCAGAAAAGGGAAGAAAGATACCGAAAAAGGGAGAAAGAAAGAAAGGAAATAGAACAAGCGGGAAGGATGGCAGAAGAAATCCTAAGGAAACGTGGAGAACGCGTCAAGAAGGGCGCTACTGAGCGCGCCAATGTGGGTGCAGCCAGACATAAGAAAAAAGGACGACAAAAACCGGAAGCCAATAGTACCACAACTAAACAAAAGGAAGAATCACCGGAACCAAACCCTGAGGATTTATTAAATAAACTAAACATCATTAGTGATGAAGAGACACAATTAAGATTAAAATAGTACAAAGAACACACGTCACCCCCGGACCAGGAGTCACCCCTTGAGCTAGTCATATCATATATACGAATCGACGAAGATATAGAAGGAAGCAAGAAAAGGGAATTTTGGACAACTTATACAGTCAATTGGGATATTTTAAATAGTGATCATTCAGTCGAGTGGGAGACCATAGGAGGGAGAAGTGAAGACAAAAGAACAGCAAAAGAAATTGAATATAGTCATATATCACGAGACGAAGATAGAAATACTACAAGTCTGGAAGAAAAGCCATCAGACAAAGAAGATATAGCCACATCAAAGAAAATGCCAGTCTTCGAAAGAGAAACGAGCAATGTCACAGAACATGTCTTTCTATTAGAGACCATCTGGCAGAGACGGAACGAGCAAAGAGACAACATAAAATTGTTTGATTTTAGTAGCTCATTAAGGGAAGAACCGCTGAAGTGGTACCAGAAGACGTACCCCCATAATAATAAAACTTGGGATGAAGTAAAAGCAACATTCCTAGAAAACTTTGACAGCCCAGAACTTCCAACAGGAGTAAGCAAATTAAGGGAACTATCCCAGAGAGACGATGAGTCTATCCTAGAATTTGATAAAAGATTTAAGGAAGTGGTTAGGAGATTAGATGAACCACTGAATGATAAACAAAAGAGAGAATGGTTCTTATCAGCCATAGTCCCAAAACTAAGGATGGCTCTAGATGGTAGAAGTTTCAATTCTTATTCAGACTTGGTTACACTAGCATTTCGGATAGAGGGACAATCCTGGAGGAAAACAGAAAAAGAAAAGGAATATAGGAAAATGGAGAGATTGCAACTAGAATTGGACCAACTGCGGTTAAGCCAAGAGCTAATGAAAAGGGAGATTGGCCCACAAAGACCCAGTATTTGGTGCTCTTACTATGGCAGAGAAGGCCACCTCTGGAATGAGTGTCCAATGGAAAGAGGAGAAAAAAGAGCAAATGGCCTAAGAGTGGACCTCCATACCGTTAAAAAACCAAATTCAGTATACTGTGGGGTATGCAGAGAATGGGACAATCATGAAACTTTGGAATGTCCATCCAGTAAGTTTCGGATAAACGAAGAACCGGATCATGACTAGGAGATGGCCTATGTAAAAGGATTGGCGGAAAGGCCGCTGTATGCGCCGGACCATGGATACCAGGCCCTGTCATGGAAAAGAAGTGCTAATGCTATTCAAGGACCAGGAAGCTATAACAACGGACCCTTTCGAGGAGGAAGAGGTCATGGAAGAGGAAGAGTTAGGCGAGCGGATGCAACTTGCTTTAATTGTGGAAAACTGGGACACTTCGCCATAGAATGTTGGGGAGAAAAGAAGAACCAATGTGCATTCTGTGGGGAAGAAGGCCATAATGCATTTAACTGTGAGAATGCCCGATAGCACTACGGCGCACAGAACCAAAAAGATAAACAGACCGATTCCGGATCCGCAAGAGGGGCTTGGCTCCTTCGAAAGACATCCAAGGAGTCAGAAGAAGGGAGGAAACAATGCCGGAAAATTAAAAAAAAAGGATAGATACATGATAAAAGAAGATACTACTGGAAGTGAATACCATACCAACTCAAGAACTAAGAACCAGAGTAAAGCGGCGGTGGTAACCCGAAAGGGCACAGATACAGGGAAACCAAACCGGGAAACATCAAAGGAAGAGAGCAATTTTGAGGAGGATGAATTTTATCCTACCAAGGAACAACATGATCAGATTGTTGAACAAACCAAGCGGATTCTTGAACAAGAAAAGGAAAGAGAGAAGCTAGAACAAAGCTACTTTATAGAACAAGAAGTAAAAATCCTCAAACAATTTGCAAAAGTCGCAGGACAACAAGATCTTTTCACTAAATTAACCCAACTTAGTAAATATTGGAATAAAAGAACTCCACCTCAAGTAAGGGCAGTAGGGAGACATTGGAAGTTAAGACCAATCATGATTGAACTCCGGATCCTACAAAAGAAAATCTCCAAGGTTATGATTGACTTAGGGTCAGATGTCAATCTGATTCCCAAAAGAATATGGGAATATATGGGAAAACCCACACTAGAACCAACTCCTTATAGTATTAGTCTAGCGGATGATACCAGAATGAAGACTCTGGGAACATGGTATAATGTCCTGCCTCCTTTTGAAACCATTTTTTTCCAAAACCCACATATAATTCTGACCTCTAGTGAGCAGGCATTTCGTCAAACACTTTGCATATTACTCATAAACTGAAATTTCTGAGTGTGCTGATGTTGAACTGCTTGTTTATGGATTTTAAATGATGTTTCAAGTACAAACTTAACACCAAACACAAAGATGATGTAATAGCATTTTGTCATACAGTTTGCATTAACACAAATTGAGCTGCAAATGCTTTACAAGAAAACATATAATGTTGTTTATAATTTCAGAAATACAAAGATTGTAATAGCTTAGGATTCTAACCTTCAGAATGCATCAAACGGTCCAAGAAGCTGATATAACAATATATGCAATGGCTGTGTAAGGATCCTTGTATATTGCAGCAGCAAGAGACTCCTTCAAACTGAGCAGCTCCTTCCAGAAATTACCAACTGATATCCACTAGAGGTTGTGCCTCTTATCAGCACTCATATAGGAGGAGCGTTCCATTTCCAAGCCCCACTCATCTTCCCACATAGTTCTTCAAGCTTTCCTTACTCTAATTCCCCACACCTCACGTAAGCTTCAACTCATTCAATAAAGGTGCCCATGGTGGATATGGGTCCTGTTGATGATGTTTTCTTGACAACAACATTAGAATAAAACACCAAGTGCTCTATCCTCTCTTGAACAAAGCGTCTCGAATGCTAAGCTACATGATCAAACAAGAACGCTCCAAGGTTCCTTGTACGTGATTTGCAACGGATAGCCTCGGTGGTGTGATGTGAATTGCTGTCTCACAAAGGGACTTACGTAGAATTGTCACCCCACTCCATTCAAACAAGTTACTTCCTCTTTATGAAATGGAACTTCTTAAATTGATTATAAGAAAATGAAAAAAAAAAAGAAAAAAGGGTTGAGAGGATTCTAATCTAAGAACAATAATATAATGCACATGCTATGATAGACAAATTCCTCGTGTAACCTTACTCCGCTTCACCATAAGAACCAACAATTACACGAAGCAGGTGCAATCTCCAAAGGTAACTCAATGATTTTCATACTGTAAACTGTAAGGAAAGCAGAGGTGCGGAATACAGCTTCCCTAATGTCAATTCAAAGGGGATAATGTAGACAGGTAATGTTTAATTCAAATACACAAATAAACATGCAAGATAAGAGAGAACAACACCAGATGTATGTGGGAAAACCCTTTCGGGTAAAAAACTCACCACCACAAGAGAGACAATCTTTATTTACAGTAAGCTTAGAAAGATTACAATAAAAATCCCAGCCTTCTCGCTCAGGTATCAATTCTCAAAATCATACAAACAGTTCACTTCCACTGTACATCTACAAAATGAACAATATGATCGAATCTCTTCATCATCATCTGACGACCTCACCAAATCTGTATAAACCACAGTCTTCAAGAGCAAAACCTTTTGAACTTCTGCCCTAACTGTTCGTTCCAACTGACTCAGCATCGCTGTCTTCCAACCGTCGCATAACTGTCGTCTGACTGTTCACATTCAATAGGACTCATTAGTCCCACATGCACCAGACATCGGTCGTAGCCGTAATATATATACACGACCACAAGAATGTTAACTGTCGACACTTATGCCAACAAGACCAACCAGTCTACCATTCACCGTCCAACGAGAAGACTCTAGCTAATATCTTTCATCGGAGTGACTTAAGCAATCGGAGCGATATCACCAAATAGCGCTGATGGCTCTTTTCTTGCCAATGTCCAACCTTCATCGGAGAGACAGTTAACATCAGAAGGACTTCCAAACCTCAGATTGACAATGCTTCTCACGCCGACGCCAAGACCTCATCGGAGTAGCCCGAAGTGCCGGAGAGACTCATACCGAAGTGACATGTCTCGCCGATGTCAAACCTTCGTCGGTGTAACATGAAGTACCAAAGAGACATCTTCCAACCACGCCGATGTCACTTGTCACACCGATTGTTGGAATGACTCTCACCGACACCAAACCTCCATCAGAGTGTCCCAACACATCGGAAGGAGATATCCACAGCACGCCGATAAGGTTTTTCACGCCGACGTCCAACTGTCGGAGTAACACAACACACCGTCTCGCCAATGCAAAGAATAAAACCAATGAATGAATGAATGAGGTTCCAAGCAGTAACTTGAGACAATAGGTCTCTTCAATCTCCCACTTGTCGAAGAGATTACTGCTACCTCTTAATCCTCATACGATTACTGAGAATTATGGGCCCGAAGACCCATTTCATCTGAACACCATTTGAACTTGGCCGAGCTCACTGGTTTAGTCAAGGCATCTGCAACATTATCCAAAGTATCAACCTTTTCCAACTTTACCTTTTTGTCTTCCACCATATCACGAACAAAGTGATATTGGACATCAATATGTTTTGTCCTAGCGTGAAAAGTAGGATTTTTCGCCAAACAGATAGCACTTTGACTGTCACAATGAATTTGTATTTGCCCTGCATCAAACCCGACATCAGAACACAACCTCTTCAACCAAATGGCTTCTTGGCATGCACGAGTAGCTGCCATGTACTCTGCCTCTGTTGTGGACAAAGCGACTACAACCTGCCGCTTGCTCATCCAACTGATAGCACTACCATTTAACGTGAATACATATCCACTGGTGGATCTTCTACTGTCAATGTCCCCTACCCAATCAGAATCAACATATCCTTGAATGCTGATAGATTTATGAGATCCAATTGAGTTTCCATGATAGCAAATAGCATAATCAGAAGTTCCCTTCAAATACCTCACGACTCTCTTCACAGCATCCCAATGTGATTTACCTAGATTTTCCATAAATCGGCTCAAAACTCCCACCGCCTAGACAATGTCTGGTCTGGTACAGACCATTGCGTACATTAAACTGCCAACAGCACTTGCATAAGGCACTTTTTTCATGTCGTCAATTTCATTCGAAGATTCTGGACAATCTTCAATAGATAGTTTCGTTCCCTGCAAAACTGGAACAACTAACTGTTTGCAATCAGGCATATTAAATTTATTAAGAACATTGGTAATATTCTTTCTCTGGCTGAGCCAAAGCTTTCTACTTGATCTGTCCCTTTTGATTTCCATTCCCAGAATGTACTTCGCTGCCCCCAGATTCTTCATTTGAAATTTCAAGGACAACTGAGATTTTAAATCTGAGATCATCCCCTTACCATTGCCAATGAATAACATGTCATCCACATACAGTGCAATTATAAGAATCCGATCACCATTAGTTTTATAATAGACACAATGATTAGATTTAGATCTCACATATCCCAAAGATAAAACATACGTATCGAATTTCTGATACCACATTCTGGGAGATTGCTTCAAACCATAAAGAGACTTTTTAAGTTTACATACCAGATGTTCTTTACCTTTTACCACAAAATGCTTTGGTTGGGACATATAAATTTCTTCTTCAAGATCCCCATGAAGAAATGTTGTTGTCACATCCATCTGCTCAAATTCAGAGTCATACGCTGCTGCAAGTGACAACAGAAATCTAATGGATATCAGCTTAGCTACAGGAGAAAAAATTTCTCCATAATCTATACCTTCCTTTTGAGAATACCCCTTAGCAACCAGTCTTGCCTTGTACTTTTCAACACTACCATCTGGACCATATTTCTTTTTAAATACCCCCTTACAGCCCACTGGGTTTCTACCTTCAGGCAAGGGCACCATATCCCAGGTTCCATTTTTCTCCAACGATGACATTTCGTTATCCATGGCTTCCAACCAAGAATCTGAATCAGGTAAACTAATAGCTTCTTTCACAGTCCTAGGTTCATCAGTATCAGTAAGCAAAGCATAGGCACAACTTGAATCAAGTATTGAAAATCCATACCTATCTGGTTGTCTTCTTTCACGTGTAAACCACCTCAATGGCTGAGGTGCAGGTTCAGGTTCTTGCTCTGGATCTAAATCTTCAGAACTACTCGAACTCAGTTCTGAATCATCTACACTTGGTGCTTGTTGTTCCTCTTTTACAAGGGTCAGAGGAATATTAACAACACTCTTTTCTTTCTTTTCTTTTGTCTTCTCCAATTGAGGATCAATAACCAAAGGTTTCAGCTCTCTGAAAATTACATTCCTGTTGTAAATTACTTTTTCAGTTTCTGGATTCCAAAGCTTGTACCTTTTAACACCGACTCCATAGCCAATAAAGATACATTTGACGGCCTTGTAATCCAACTTAGATCTTTTTACCTCAAGAATATGAGCATATGCCTCACAGCCAAAGACACGAAGATGTCTTAGAGAGGGCTTCTTTCCTGACCATGCTTCCATAGGCGTCTTATCAACCAATGCCGAAGTAGGAGAACGATTCAGCAAGTAACAAGCTGTAGCAACTGCCTCAGCCTAGAACCTTTGTTTAAGACCAACATAACTCAACATACTTCTTGCTTTCTCCATCAATGATCGATTCAACCTTTCAGCAACTCCATTTTGTTATGGAGTATAAGGTGTAGTCTTATGCCTTTTTATTCCATGATCAATGCAAAATTTATCAAAATCTGCATTGCAATATTCACCACCGTTATCCGTTCTCAAACATTTTATTTTTCTATCAGTTTGATTTTCCACAAGATTTTTAAAATCTTTAAACCGTCTGAACACTTTTGATTTATTTTTCAAAAAATATATAAATGCCCTCCTTGAATAATCATCAATAAACGATACGTAGTATCTTCGTTTAGACAGAGAAGGAACATCAACTGGACCAAAAATATCAGAATGTACATAGTCCAGTACACCAGAAGATTTATGAGAACTAGAGTAAAAAGAAACACGGTTCTGTTTTCCATATATGCAATGTTCGCAGAAATCGAACTCCAGATTACAATCAATCAGCCCATCTACCAGGTTTTTGTTTTTCAAAGTTTTTAAACCTTTTTCACCTATGTGACCAAGTCTATGATGCCAGAGCATTGTTTTCTCTGCAGAAAGTTTAACTTCCATAGAGTTTGCATCATGTGTTACAATAGTAGCTTTTTCAGATTTTACAGAGACATTATTACAGCACATTGGTTTAGCATCTAACCTATACAAAGTTCCAATGCGTTCACCCTTTGCCAATACAATAGAACCTCTAGTCATCTTACAACCGCCATTCACAAAAGTAACTTGCACTCCAACATCATTAAGCTTACTAACAGAAAGTAAATTTCGAGCCAGACCTGGTATGTGTAATACTCCATTCATTCCCTTTATTCTACCATCCGGGAACTAGATTCTGACTCTTCCTCGGCCAACAATTTCCAGTGTTGAATCACTTGCCAGGAACACCTTCCCACCAGCATACAGTTCATACTTTGTGAACCATTCTCTGTGAGATGTCATATGAAAAGATGCTCTTGAATCCACCAGCCATACATCTTCAGATGCAGGTGTTGCCAAGGCAGCAATGAAGGCATCGGCATCACTCTGAGAAGAATCAGTGTTAGAGAAGTTCTTCTTCTTCTTTTTCTCTTCTTTGCAGTCTTTTCTGATGTGTCCTTTCTGCCCACAATTCCAGCACTTCACCTTGGACTTTTTGCCAGGAGATTACGATCTCCCCTCTGATTTGGAATTAGACTTCTTGTCCTTCTTGTCTCTTTCCTTTGATCTACCTCGAACGGACAGGGCCTCTTTGGCCATCTCAGAAGATTTCCTCCACATCTCTTCAGATAACAACGAGGCAACAACTTCTTCAGTTTTAAACGTGGTTGTTGTACTGCCAATAGCCATCACAAGATGATCCCATGAGTTAGGTAAGGAACACAACAAAAGCATACAGTGGTCCTCCTCTTCTATTTTTACACCTACAAAAGTCAACTGTGCAACAATCATATTAAATGAGTTCAAATGATCTGCTACAGATGCTCCTTCATCCATCTTCAGAGAGTACAACTTTCTGAGGAAAGTTTATTCACCAAGGACTTGCCCTGATAAATATCTCCCAACTTCTTCCACAAAAGGTTTGCAGTCTTCTCTTCATGGACATTCAATAGAACACAATCCGCTAAACTTAATCTTATTAGTCCTCTGGCTTTCCTATCTGCCAAGTCCTAGTCTTCTTGCTGCATGGCTGGAGATTTAGTTCCAGACACAGCAACCCAAAGATCTCTGTCGACTAGCAAATCTTCAACCTTAAGCTTCCACAACTCAAAGTTTGTGCCATTTAACTTTTCAATGTCTATTTTTCCTGATGTACTTGCCATCTTATTTAACAAAATAGACCTCTACAGAACTCCCACTCACAGAACTAACACAAAAAACCCAACCTACCAACAAGGATAACACAACTGGCCAGACTCTGATACCACTTGTAAGGAAAGCAGAGGTGTGGAATATAGCTTCCCTAATGTCAATTCAAAGGGGATAATGTAGACAGGTAATGTTTAATTCAAATACACAAATAAACATGCAAGATAACGGAGAACAACACCAGATGTACGTGGGAAAACCCTTTCGGGTAAAAAACTCACCACCACAAGAGAGACAATCTTTATTTACAGTAAGCTTAGAAAGATTACAATAAAGATCCTAGCCTTCTCGCTCAGGTATCGATTCTCAAAATCATACAAACGGTTCACTTCCACTGTACATCTACAAAATGAACAATATGATCGAATCTCTTCATCATCATCTGACGACCTCACCAAATCTGTATAAACCACAGTCTTCAAGAGCAAAACCTTTTGAACTTCTGCCCTAACTGTTCGTTCCAACTGACTCAGCATCGCTGTCTTCCAACCGTCGCATAACTGTCGTCTGACTGTTCACATTCAAGAGGACTCATTAGTCCCACATGCACCAGACATCGGTCATAGCCGTAATATATATACACGACCACAAGAATGTTAACTGTCGACAAGACCAACCAGTCTACCATTCACCGTCCAACGAGAAGACTCTAGCTGATATCTTTCATCGGAGTGAATTAAGCAATCGGAGTGATATCACCAAACAGCGCCGATGGTTCTTTTCTTGCCGATGTCCAACCTTCATCGGAGAGACAGTTAACATCGGAAGGACTTCCAAACCTCAGACCGACAATGCTTCTCACGCCGACGCCAAGACCTCATCGGAGTAGCCCGAAGTGCCGGAGAGACTCATACCGAAGTGACATGTCTCGCCGATGTCAAACCTTCGTCGATGTAACATGAAGTATCGGAGAGACATCTTCCAACCACGTTGATGTCACTTGTCACGCCGATCGTCGGAATGACTCTCACCGACGCCAAACCTCCATCAAAGTGTCCCAACACATCGGAAGGAGATATCCACAGCACACCGATAAGGTTTGTCACGCCGACGTCCAACTATCGAAGTAACACAACACACCATCTCGCCGATGCAAAGAACAAAACCAATGAATGAATGAATGAGGTTCCAAGCAGTAACTTGAGACATTAGGTCTCTTCATAAACCTCCATCCAAACACCCACAACTGGCGCAGTTTGAACGAGCATTCACAATCGAACTTAAGCAAATGTAATTCAAGCTACCTTTGCACGATGACTTGCCAGCGACAAACCATCAAAAGTATGAACCAAGGAGTTCATCAAATATCTTTAGCATATACATCACATCAATGAACTTTATCTACTCTACTATCTAAGCTTCTTGGAAACACATCTCCATCATATTCAAGAACTTGAAACCTTGCTAACATTTCAAAGCCACAAGATCACCATGCAAAACAACAACAATGAGTTTGTATTACTTTTGAAGTGTGTGATTACAACAATCTCATGTCTCTCTTCATGACTTCGAAGAGCTCCCTCTCTACTCTACTCCTACTTGATCTCTACTTCTAATGATTCTCCTCTAATGTCCCTCTAATGATCTTCTAATTCTAATAATGTCCTTACAAATGAAAGAAGTGAGCCTTATATAGAACTCAAGAATTACAATGAATGGCCTAGATTGATTTAGCAATCAACGGCCGAGATTGAGACAACAAGGCAATTTGTTACAAAATTTGCTATTTTTAGAACATGAAAGAGGCAATGAAGGCACGCTTCCCAATGTGATAAGCATCTTTGGAGCATCTTTATGGTGGGCCCTCTTGAATGAATGACATGGCAGAATGCAATTGGCCTGATGATGTGTACGTGCCACCTCAGCATCTTCAAACGAACTAGTCTGGTTCACCTCATGTTCACTTTACTTAGAATATTTTCTTCTTGTTGTCTTTGATGTAACTCATGGATCGCTTTGATGATCATGCTCATCTCTCATCTTGTGATGTACTCTTGCAGGACTCTTGACTCTGGGAGTGTTGAGGTGGAAGATGTCTTGTGCGTGACTTGTTGTAGTAGACTGGCATATGATGGATGCACATGAAATAGACAACTCTGGATGATGACTCCTTCTCGTGCATGGTAAAGTGATATTCCTCAGACAGACGCATGAAGTAGAAGATATGTTGTGCACGAGTCCTTGGAGTAGATTACATGATGATTGCCCTTTTGGCGCGTGGAATGAATCACTGGAAGATGACTCCCTCTCAAGCGTGGCATTGATGTCTTCCTCATCCAGACATACGAAGTCTTCAAAGTAAGATGAACTTGATGCAGGAGCTCTCCTCCATGTGGTGATGATGACAAACTTGAGCAACTTTACTCCACTTTCAAAACTTCTTATGTATGAGTTCTCGCCATTCACCTCCTTGGACCCTCCATCACCTACAAGAAGAAACACATCAAATTAAGACTTGATATAAAGGATTTTCAATAACAAATTACATTCATCTTATGCATGTGGGATCAAAAAATGACATTTCAAAACATACCCTTTCGCATGAAATCCATGCCCAAGTCTCTGGAGTGCCTATGTTGGGCGGGTTTGGAGGGTGTGTGTGGAGTGTGTGATGTGGACATGGAATCCATGCAAGGTGGTCAAGGCTGCCTAGGAAGGGCGGGTTTGAAGGTGAGGTAAGGAATTTTAGACTTAGACAATTTTTGGCTTCACCTGAATGACTCCTCCTCTCTTGATATGACTTAGTATCTTGGAGTACTTGTGCAAAGTTAGCAGGCAAGTTTGGAATGTGAATGAAGGACAATCCTTATGACATAGTGAAATCCGCCCAAGCTAGGCGGCCTAGAGGGTGTTGTGTGGAATGATCTTCATAACATTTCGAAACTTGTCTCATTTCCCTTAATCAACTTCCACCTGCCTTCATTGATTGTTCTTGCAACTTACCTCAGTGGATGGGCAGATTAGGAGTTATTGGGAGTAATCACTACCTAATCCAAGCTCACAGTAAAAGGCCACCCAGGAAGGGCAGATTTGAGAGGGAGTCTTGGATTTTTCTCAGTCTTGTTCTTTTTTTGCCTCTAAATGAACTCCCTACTTCTCCTAACTTGCAACTTTTCGTAAGGGTTTTCCTGGGCGGGTTTGAGGTCTTTGTCTGGAGAGACTTGTGTGAACGACGTGGAATCCATGCTCAGGTGAAATTTCCGCCCAGGCTGGGCAGGTTTAGAAGGTGTGCTTGGAATGCAAGTCCTATCGCCATATTGGAAATGTCCTGAATGGAAGTATATTGAAAATATGTTTAAGTATAAGTCAGCTATTGATCTGACTTATACTTTAAATATTTATCAATATACTTCCAGGATGTTTGAGATGGGTCCCAGATCCATAGGATTTAACATGCAAATTCTAGATTTTGGAGGATCCACCAAATTTCAGACTTAGCCAATTTTCAGGATTTCAAGACATCAAGCTTAGTGATTTTTTATCATTCTTTCCAATTAATTCATCCTTGTTGGGAGGAGTTTAAGTAATGCTTGGTGTCATCTTCATCATTCTCATCAAGTAAACTTGCAACTTATGCCACCTTCATCCCTGGGCAGTTCTGGAAGCAGTGCATGGAGAGTTTGATGTGGGACATGACAGAGTCCATGAGCACCTCTTGAGGCCGCCCAGGTAGGGCGGGTTTGGAGGTGACCCTTGGATTCTTCTATGAAATGCATTTGATTGCTTTAATTTTATAAACTTTGCTTAGAATTTCATCATATCCTTGTCTTTGTCCTTAGAACATCTTGTAAACTTGACCACTTTCCTCCTTGGGCAGGTTTAGAGGGAGTGTTTGGAGAGAGTCTCCTGATGATGACATTGTCCATCACTGCCTTGTGAGGCCGCCTAGGCTGGGCGGGTTTAGAGGTGATAGGCGGAGTGTGTCTTGTGAATGACATGACCTTGTCCAAACAAAGTGCTCAAGGCCGCCTAGCATGGGCGGGATTGGAGGAGGTATAAGGAATTTTCATCACTTAAGCATTTTTTAGCTTGGTTTTGACAACTTAAGAGCTCTTCACTTGTTTCATTGAGAGTTTATCCTCCTTTGAATGCTATGTAACTCTTGAAGCATGAGCGGATTTAGAGTGAGTGTATGGAGTGAATGGTGTGGAAGACATGCATGATGGTGGGAGTCACTTGACAAGGCAGGTTTGGAGGGTGTGTATGGAGAGTATGTTGTGGAGGAGAGACAATCCAAGCATGATGTTGAAGGCCACCTAGCATGGGTGGCTTGGAGGATGATGCATGGATTACATCACTTAAACTTCACTTATTGCTCATTCCTCTCCTTATGAAGACCTTTCTCTCCAACTTCCTTAAGACTTAGGCAATTTTGAGGTGTTTTTTTTTAAGTTGAAAGACACATCATGGATGCTAGGTGATGATCTTGTCCATCTGTCTTGGTGAAATCCGCCTAGAAAGGGCGGGTTTCAGAGTAGGCCTTGGATTTTTGACACTTAGAAACTTTTCACTCTTATCAATTTGACTATCTCATCTCCTTGGTGTTATCTACATCATTCTCATCAAACAAACTTACAACTTATGTTGTTCTTCACCCTGGGCAGCTTTAGAGATAGTGTTTGGAGTGCTTCATGTGGCAGATGATACAATCCACAAGGACCTCTTGAGGCCGCCCAGGTAGGGCAGCTTTAGAGGTGACCTTTGGATTTTAACTTAAAACTCATTCAACTCTTTCAAACCTTCAAGCTTCCATCAAAACTTCATGATCTCCTAATGCTTTGTGTTTGAAACACTTTAAAAACTTGATCACTTTCTCCTTGGGCAGGGTTGTAAGTGTTGTCTGGAGAGATCCATGTGGAGATGAAGACATCATCCATGCCCTCATGCCAAGGCTGCCCAGGTAGGGCGGGTTGGAGAGTGACAGTTGGAATGTTGCTTATAATCCACTTGACTTCACTCAAACTCATAAACCTTACAAATCATCGTATCTCAATGTTCTGTGCATCAAAACCTCAAAACTTAACCATTTTTCTCCTAGGGCGGATTTGAGAGTACTATCTGGACAGACTCTCCTGGAACAAGACAAAGTCCATGAATGCATCTTGAAGCTGCCCTGGTAGGGTGGATTTGGAGGTGACCCATGGAACTGTGCTTGAAATGCCCTTGATTCTATCTAACTTGCAAACTTCATTGGAATTTCATCATCTCTGTCCTCAAAACCTTGTAAATTTGACAACTTTTCCCTTAGGCAGGTTTGAGGGCAGTGTCTGGAGAGATCCTCCTGGTGATGACATTGTCCATGACCTCATGCCAAGGCCGCCCAGGTAGGGCGGGTTTAGACATGGAGTGAGGAATTTCTTGCCTTAGTCATATTTTGGATTTTCCTGAATGGAAGTATATTGAAAAAATGTTTTAAGTATTTTCTTATACTTTAAATATTTATCAATATACTTCCAGGATGTTTGAGATAGGTCCTGGATCCATAGGATTTAGCATGCAAATTCTAGATTTCTAAGGATCCACCAGATTTTAGACTGTCATTTTTTCAGAATTTTCAGGATATCAGACTTAGTCATTTTCAGGGTCTCAGTGACATGCATTACGATGAAGGCATATAGACCTCTTGGCAAGAAACTGTCGAGACATAGGCAAAACAACACTACCAAAACCCTACAAGCTCAGAGCAAAACTAAACTTTAAAGCAAAACAAAGCGAGAAAGCAAAAAAAAAGAGGGGGTCCCCATTTGCAATGGGGCTGTGTGATTACATCACAACAGGTCCCACGTCCCTTATTTCCTGAAAAAATGTACTTCCAGGATGTTCCTGAATGGAAGTATATTGAAAAAATGTTTAAGTATTTTCTTATACTTTAAATATTTATCAATATACTTCCAGGATGTTTGAGATAGGTCCTGGATCCATAGGATTTAGCATGCAGATTCTAGATTTCTAAGGATCCACCAGATTTTAGACTTAGTCATTTTTTCAGAATTTTCAGGATATCAGACTTAGTCATTTTCAGCGTCTCAGTGACATGCATTAGGATGAAGGCATATAGACCTCTTGGCAAGAAATTGTCGAAACATAGGCAAAACAACACTACCAAAACCCTACAAGCTTAGAGCAAAACTAAACTTTAAAGCAAAACAAAGCGAGAAAGCAAAAAAAAAGAGGGGGTCCCCATTTGCAATGGGGCGATGTGTGATTACATCACAACAGGTCCCACGTCCCTTATTTTCTCAAACTTTAGCCTTCAAAACCCATACGCTACCAATATATGGGATAGCACTTTAAGAAATTAGTACGGCAGCCATAGAGCTCCAAAGGGAATCGTTAGGGTTGACTCCCCTAAAAAGAATATTAATTTATGATTTCTTGGATCTACTACATCTCACACACAGCACAAGAAATTTCATTAAATCTTTTATACCAACTAATAAATTTGTATTTGCTTCGCAAATCCCACAAATTTATCAAATAAATTTTTAGGAAAACAAATACCCAAAACTCTGCAACAATAATATATCTTTCCGAACACAAAATATTCAAAACCTATAACAATCTGTGCACTTACGAAATCTAAGTGGCTCTGCTAAGGCTGGCTGAGTGGGTTTTCGTCCAAACAACCAAAATACCCAAATCTATAGAATATCTTTCTCCGCTCCAACACTAAATCTTCGACATGCAATGAAGAACAATGTGTAGCCTCTATGCGAAACTACCAGCAATCAACCTGAGAGGGTCTTTCACCACCGAGGTTGATCATCTCCAAGAGGGTTTTCGTCCTCAAGAAGGCTGAGATGAACCAAGTTCGATCTCCAAAACTACAAGGGTTTCCATCAAAGAAATAGAATAAACTGCATAATCCAAATGAGCCCCTCAAACGCCCTTTTATATTTTTTCCGCCAAACTCTCCAGAAGCTTCTATTTTAAAATTCACTTTTTAATTAAAACTCCATTTTAGCTCCGAAAATGACCTTTTAATTAAAATAATGATAAATTGAATCACAAGATCCCTGTTTAATGCATCCGTAATTTAAAACATTTCATCCCGGTTCCGATGAGCTTTAACACTAAAGTGCTCTTAAAATATTTTAAATAATATTCTAGCAACCTTAGTAAAATAATTAAATAAAGCCATTAATATACTCATTTTGCAAAAACTACCGGAATGCATCGGAATTGAAAACTGAATGCACTAGAGTGATCCCGATAAAGAATAATGATAAACGGGGCCAATTGAGTGACTTTATATAAATATACGTCATCTCCAAGAATCTTGGAGCCCAAACTGGAACCCAGAAATAACTTCTGAGAGCATCATATGACTCCTCTAAACCATCAAAGCTCACTGGTAATATCAATTTAGCCCTCTGAACAAGATGACACAGACCCAAAAGGTCAACAACAACTGCATTGCTAGAGAACCCAAAAATGGGGACATTGCAGTCCACCCTCCCCAAAGATTGCTTGTCCTCAAGCAATGCCATAACAACCTCACAATCATCAAACTAATTCAAACTAAATCCAAGAGTGATCCCGGGGTCCTGTTGATGCGTGTTTTATGACTGCAACAAACATTAGAATAAAACACTGAGTATTCTATCCTCTCTTGAATAAAGCTTCTCAAACGCTGAACTTCGTGATCGAATGAGACTGCTCCAAGGTTCCTTTTGTGTCAGGTCTTGACTGGTGTGGGATAGACTCAGTGAAATGATGTGATTTGCTGGTAATCACGAGGGGGACTTACGTGAGATTAATCCTTCATGGATATGGAATTCACTCCTGGGACTCGGACTTGTGGATGAATGGAATTCCTTCACAAGTGGACAACTTGGAACCTACTGCTTCCTCCAACAGAGAGACCGGGATTTCGCTGTTTCTTCCACGGAGAGGCCTGGATTTCACTATTTCTTCCAAGGAAAACAAGGCGTAGGCTCTTAGTTCCACTTCCGAATAGGGAATGATTTCCCAGTGAGGCTCTGGAAAACTAATCCTAGAGAAAATCTAAAAGAAAATGCAAAAGATGGGGTAAGGGTTTAGGAATCTAATCAATGGAAATGACTGTTGTTGAAGATGGAAACTGGAACCAATCCTTTGCTTCGTCATGAGACAACAGCTAGGCAGGGATGGTGCTATCTTCTGAGGGGGAGTAAGGATTTTCAGACTACTCCTGCAAGGGACATGGAACTGAAACATGCAGAACAGCCGAAGTTAGACTTGGAATTAGTTCAGGCTAACCATGCACAGTGATTTGCAAGCCACAGATCACCAATGGTATGAACAAACAAATTCAACCATTCAATAGTAATAATCTCCATCATTCTAACTAATGAAAAGCTTTGAAAGAAAATAGAAATGAAACAACTTAGATCTTGGAGCTTATGATTTGCTTCAAAGAAGTAAGAAAACCACGCCACAATCCAAAGAATATCAAGAACACCAATCTTCAATGTCCATATATTGATTCGGGAATGTCTTACAACAATCTTGTTGATTCTTCAAAGTTCCTTTTCTCCAGAAATGAAGTGCAACAGAAAGGAACAACTAACTAACTACTTGCTCTAAGAGCATGAAAAATGAGAGAAGAAAGAAGACCCCTTCAAATGAGGCCCCTCGGCCTATTTATAGGCAAATATAACCCAAAGGAGGAGGTGAGGAGATATGATCTCCTAAAAATCTGTGCAAACCCTAAAGAGATAGGGATGAACATGCCATCGGCTCCATGGGATGCCGCCACCTGTCTTGGATGAAAAGTTGCCACTTGTTGTGGACGCCAGGCTGACTAAGCTGCTTCGTAGGTAGGTGAGACCAGTCAACTGTCTGTTTGTTCTGCTCCTTGGTCGCAAATTCCATGGTGTCCTGGTATCCTTTATCCTGAGCACAGATTCCAAGGTGAACAGGATTTTCATGTGGAGGAATCCTTCCTTGAGCAGGGGCAAACTTTTCAGTAGGTTCAGGAATCCTTCGTTTGGAATTCCTTCCGACCAGGGCTGCAGTCCTTCAAAGGTCATGGATTCTTGAGTTGGAATTCCTTATCCTGGCGTGGATTTTCGTTCTTCTCGATGGATGGTGAACTGTTCTTTTGTTCTTGGCTCTCCAAGGATTGATCCTCTTGTCCGGAACTAAAGTCCTTGATGTGGAACTTGAAGTGTTGAAAGGAGTTTCGGTCTTTTATGCGAAGTCTCCCTGTTGCTGAACTGGAATCTTTGATGTTGCCTTCCTTGTATCATTGAGATGTTTGAATCTTTCTTTTCTTCTTGTGGAATTCACATGTAGTCTCCTCGTCTGGTGTTGGAAGTAGTCCTCCTCTCCGGTATTGGAACTCCATGATGCCTGAGATAGTCTTTGATCATCCTTGAGCTCCGCCTTCATGGAAGCTCATCCTCATCCTGGATTCCTACGAAACAAGGGAAACCTCGGGTAGTCATGATTAACAAGATCCTTAAATGCAATGCAATCAAAAGATAAAACAGGAACTAAACTTGCATAATTGATCAAATTTACTTATGAATTCCTAAATAAAAAACAGCTTTTCTTCACTTCCTCGTATCCATCACACTCGGACTAACCTTTCCTTTCATTCCAGGATTACCAGGCATGCATAGGAGGAATTTCCAGGTCAGGAAGCAACTTCCAGTTGGTTCAGGAGTCCTTCCTATCCAGGTCACATTTTTCACTGTCAACAGGAATTTCCTGCTATCCATGTCAGGGATTTTAGTCGGTCGGGGATTCCAAGGAGTCGTGGAATTCTACTTGTCCAGGAGCGCATATTCCAGTTGGTCGGGGATTCCTTGAGGTCGGGAGTTCCTTCTGGTCGGGGATTTTCAAATGTCGGGGATTTCCTGATGTCTTGGATTTCTTCCAGTAAGGGATTCCTTCCAAATTCTCTTGTCCAGATTTTGCTAAGTTTTGGAGATCTTTTCCTTAATGAATTTCATGAAGGTTATTGTTTCACTTTAGACAGGAATCACCTGCGGAGGGAAATGGAATCCATCTGGCATATCTTCCTACAAGTTCCGGAGTCCAGTTGTTCAGTTGCACCCTCAGGCTGGGTCAGGAGAGTCCTCCTGTTGGCCAATTGTCCAGGAGCGCAATTTCCACAAGGTCAAGGAATTTGCGACCTAGATCAATTTTCTCCTAGAGCGCACATTCCCTGAGGAACAGGAATTTGCGCCTTGGACAAAAAACTACCAAGGGCACACATTCCCTGAGGAACAAGATTTTGCGCTTTAGTCCTTGCATGTCCAGATTTCAGGATTTTGGTTGACTTATCCTTTCCTTCAATTTAATTTTGGCAAAGGGTGAATTTTAGTTTGTTTCATCGGAGGTTTGATCATTGACACAAGATTCGGGGCATGGAGTTTTCATTTCTTCCATCCTCAAGGAATCTCCCCTTTTCGCGGTGAAATTTGCAGAAGGTGAACTCTAGCTGCCTTACAGAGGTTCAATGGCGACATGGGATCCGGAACACGGAGTTTTCATTTCTTCCATCCTCTCAAGGAATCTCCCATTTTCATGGTGAAATTTTCCAACCAGACTGTGAATTCTTTGATTCAAGCATCTGCAGAAAAGTCCAGGAATGATTTCCTGATGAGTTGCATAGTCCAGACTAGACAGAAATATGGAACAGGATAGTCCTGATCCTGGGGCGCATAATCCAGTAGGTACTGGATTATGCGACTAGGATAAAAACCATCCCTGGGCGCATAATCCAGTACCTACTGGATCCCTGGGCACATAATCCAGTAGGTACTGGATTATGCGCCCAGGAACATTCATGTGGCACATTTCAACAATCATTAGGAGGGGGATTGAATATAAATCATTTTCGAAATTGCTCTAAGTCCTTGAAAAACTCTATTGGTTTGGAAACCATTCGAGTTATGATCTGAGATTGAGTCCCGGATTGGGATCAGAAGGATATCCTTTGGATTAGTCCTGCAGGAGTAGGGCTGCCGGCCCGGGAACTGAGTCCCATGATGGAAAGATGATCATGCCAAGGAGTGATAGGCTTTGTCGAATGCAGGACCTTGTCGAGATAGGAATCCAAATAGACCTCAGAACGGAAGTCCGGGAATGAATTCCTTTGGAACAAGACTCAGGGATAGGAACTTCCAGATAGGACTCTAGATTGGACTTCCAGACCGGATTCCTGGACTGGGGTCCGAATTGGACTTCCGGACTGGATTCCTGGACTGGGGTCCGGATTGGACTTCTGGACTGGGACTGGGGTCTGGAACAAGACTAGCACTGAGTGAAGGATTAGGACCTTTCTTATGGAATGATGGACTTATGCCATGGATTGGTCAGCCTTGTTGAATTCAAGACCCTGGATTGGAACTTGGGACAGAGAGTCCTAGATAGGAACCTGGACTGGAGTCTTGGAACAAGATTCCTTATTTATTACGGAGTCTTATACTGAGAGCGAAGGATTTGGACTTCTTCTATGGAATGATGGACTCCTTCCATGGACTACCCAAATTTAATCGAGGAATGATAGGTAGGGCATTATTCATCCTCAGGAGAATCATTGATTTCAAGCATTCCTAATGTTCCTTGTGAGTTGACTGCTTGGACATTCTTTCCTAGCTCCATGGATTCGAGCAAGAAACTGCAAGATTAAAGCAAAAACAACGGCAAAAGCGAGAAAAGAGGGGGTCCCCATTTGCAATGGGGTGATGTGTGAAGGAGTAATCCCACATAAGTCCCCCTCGCGATTACCAGCAAATCACATCATTCCACTAAGTCTATCCCACACCAGTCAAGACCTGACACAAAAGCAACCTTGGAGCAGTCTCATTCGATCACATAGTTCAGCGTCTGAGAAGCTTTATTCAAGAGAGGATAGGATTCTCAGTATTTTATTCTAATGTTTGTTGCAGTCATAAAACACGCATCAACATAAATTGGCACAAGTCCGAGTCCCAGGAGTGAATTCCATGTCCATGAAGGAGTAATCCCACGTAAGTCCCCCTCGTGATTACCAGCACATCACATCATTCCACTGAGTCTATCCCACACTAGTCAAGCCCTGACACAAAAGGAACCTTGGAGCAGTCTCATTCGATCACATAGTTCAGCGTCTGAGAAGCTTTATTCAAGAGAGGATAGGATACTCTGTGTTTTATTCTAATGTTGTTGTAGTCACAAAAACATCATCAACATAAACACCAAACATCATCACAAATTTGTAGTTCATACCCAGAATGAATGGAGCAATTCCTTGAACAGCCCTCCTAGCACCAATTTATGTTGAGCGTTGGAAGAGAGGGGCATGCCGATGAAATCAATGTCTTTGAATGGAGCAATGCCTTTGTTTTGCCCTCCTAGCGCCAATTTATGTTGATGCATGTTTTATGACTGCAACAAACATTAGAATAAAACACAGAGTATTCTATCCTCTCTTGAATAAAGCTTCTCAGACGCTGAACTACGTGATCGAATGAGACTTCTCCAAGGTTCCTTTTGTGTCAGGTCTTGACTGGTGTGGGATAGACTCAGTGGAATGATGTGATTTGCTGGTAATCACAAGGGGGACTTACATGGGATTACTCCTTCATGGACATGGAATTCACTCCTGGGACTTAGTTCCCAGGCCGGCAGCCCTACTCCTGCAGGACTAATCCAAAGGATATCCTTTTGATCCCAATCCGGGACTCAATCTCAGATCATAACTCGAATGGTTTCCAAACCAATAGAGTTTTTCAGGGACTTAGAGCAATTTCGAAAACGATGTATATTCAATCCCCCTCCTAATGATTGTTGAAATGTGCCACAGGAATGTTCCTGGGCGCATAATCCAGTACCTACTGGATTATGCGCCCAGGGAAGGATTTTATCCCTGGTCGCATAATCTAGTACCTACTGGATTATGCGACCAGGGATAAAATCCTTCCCTGGGCGCATAATCTAGTACCTACTGGATTATGCGCCCCGGGATTAGGACTGTCCTGTTCCATATTCCTGTCCAGTCTGGACTATGCAACTCATCAGGAAATCATTCCTGGACTTCTCTGCAGATGCTTGAATCAAAGAATTCATAGTCTGGTTGGAAAATTTCACCATGAAAATGGGAGATTCCTTGAGAGGATGGAAGAAACGAAAACTCCGTGTTCCGGATCCCACGTCGCCATTAAACCTCTGTAAGGCAGCTAGAGTTCACCTTCTGCAAATTTCATCGCGAAAAGGGGAGATTCCTTGAGGATGGAAGAAACGAAAACTTCGTGCCCCGAATCTTGTGTCAATGATCAAACCTCCAATGAAACAAACTAAAATTCACCCTTTGCCAAAATTAAACTGAAGGAAAGGATAAGTCCTTAACCAAAATCCTGAAATCTGGACATGCAAGGACTAAAGCGCAAAATCTTGTTCCTCAGGGAATGTGCGCCCTTGGAAGTTTTTTGTCCAAGGCGCAAATTCCTGTTCCTCAGGGAATGTGCGCTCTAGGAGAAAATTGATCCAGGTCGCAAATTCCTTGACCTTGTGGAAATTGCGCTCCTAGACAACTGGCCAACAGGAGAACTCTCCTGACCTAGCCTGAGGGTGCAACTGAACAACTGGACTCTGGAACTTGCAGGAAGATATGCCAAATGGATTCCATTTCCCTCCGCAGGTGATTCCTGTCCAAAGTGAAACAATAACCTTCATGAAATTCATCAAGGAAAAGATCTCCAAAACTTAGCAAAATCTGGACAAGAGAATTTGGAAGGAATCCCTTACTGGAAGAAATCTAGGACATCAGGAAATCCCCGACATTTAGAAATCCCCGACATTTGAAAATCCCCGACCAGAAGGAATCCCCGACCAACTAGAATATGCGCTCCTGGACAAGTGGAATTCCAGGACTCCTTGGAATCCCCGACCGACTAAAATCCATGACCTGGACAACAGGGAATTCCTGTTGACAATGAAAAATGCGACCTGGATAGGAAGGACTCCTGAACCAACTGGAAGTTGCTCCCTGACCTGGAAATTCCTCCTGTGCATGCCTGGTAATCCTGGAATGAAAGGAAAGGTTAGTCCGAGTGTGAAGGATACCAGGAAGTGAAGAAAAGCCGTTGTTTATTTAGGAATTCATAAGTTAATTTGATCAATTATGCAAGTTTAGTTCCTGTTTTATCTTTTGATTGCATTGCATTTAAGGATCTTGTTAATCATGACTACCCGAGGTTTCCCTTGTTTCGCAAGAATCCAAGATGAGGATGAGCTTCCATGAAGGCGGAGCTCAAGGATGATCAAAGACTATCTCAGGCATCATGGCGTTCCAATACCGGAGAGGAGGACTACTTCCAACACCAGACGAGGAGACTACATGTGAATTCCACAAGAAGAAAAGAAAGATTCAAACATCTCAATGATACAAGGCAACATCAAAGATTCCAGTTCAGCAACAGGGAGACTTCGCATAAAAGACTGGAACCCCTTTCAACACTTCAAGTTCCACATCAAGGACTTCAGTTCCGGACAAGAGGATTAATCCTTGGAGAGACAAGAACAAAAGAACAGTTCACCATCCATCGAGAAGAACGAAAATCCACGCTGGGATAAGGAATTCCAACTCAAGAATCCATGACCTCTGAAAGACTGCAGCCCTGGTCGGAAGGAATTCCAAACGAAGGATTCCTGAACCTACTGAAAAGTGCGCCCCTGCTCAAGGAAGGATTCCTCCACATGAAAATCTTGTTCACCCTGGAATCTGCGCTCAGGATAAAGGATTCTAGGACACCATGGAATTTGCGACCAAGGAGCAGGACAAACAAATAGTTGACTGGTCTCACCTACCTACCAAGCAGCTTAGTCAGCCTGGCGTCCACAACAAGTGGCAACTTTTCATCTAGGACAGGTGGTGGCATCCCATGGAGCCTATGGCATCTTCATCCCTCTCTTTAGGGTTTGCATGGATTTTTAGATCATATCTCCTCACCTCCTCCTTTGGGTTATATTTGCCTATAAATAGGCTGAGGGGCCTAATTTGAAGGGGTCTTCTTTCTTCTCTCATTTTTCATGCTCTTAGAGCAAGTAGTTAGTTAGCTGTTCCTTTCTGTTGCACTTCATTTCTAGATCAAAGAAACTTTGAAGAATCAGCAAGATTGTTGTAAGACATTCTCAAATCAATATATGGACATTGAAGATTGGTGTTCTTGATATTCTTTGGATTGTGGCATGGTTTTCTGACTTCTTTGAAGCAAATCATAAGCTCCAAGATCTAAGTTGTTTCATTTCTATTTTCTTTCAAAGCTTTTCATTAGTTAGAATGATGGAGATTATTATTGTTGAATGGTTGAATCTATTTGTTCATACCATTGGTGATCTGTGGCTTGCAAATCACCATGCATGGTTAGCCTGAACTAATTCCAAGTCTAACTTCGACTGTTCTGCATGTTTCAGTTCCATGTCCCTTGCAGGAGCAATCTGAAAATCCTTACTCCCCCTCAGAAGATAGCACCATCCCTACCTAGTTGTTGTCTCATGACGAAGCAGAGGACTAGTTCCAGTTTCCATCTTCAATAGCAGTCATTTCCATTGATTAGATTCCTAAACCCTTACCCCATCTTTTGCATTTTCTTTTAGATTTTTGCTATGATTAGTTTTCCAGAGCCTCACTGGGAAATCATTCCCTATTCGGAAGTGGAACTAAGAGCCTACGCCTTGTTTTCCTTGGAAGAAATAGTGAAATCTAGGCCTTTCCGTGGAAGAAACAGCAAAATGCCAGTCTCTCTGTTGGAGGAAGCAGTAGGTTCCAAGTTTTCCACTTGTGAAGGAATTTCATTCACCCGCGAGTCCGAGTCCCAGGAGTGAATTCCATGTCCATGAAGGATTAATCTCACGTAAGTCCCCCTCATGATTACCAGCAAATCACATCATTTCACTGAGTCTATCCCACACCAGTCAAGACCTAACACAAAAGGAACCTTGGAGCAGTCTCATTCGATCGCGAAGTTCAGCATTTGAGAAGCTTTATTCAAGAGAGGCTAGAATACTCAGTGTTTTATTCTAATGTTTGTTGCAGTCATAAAACACACATCAACAGGTCCCAAATCAATCTATGGAATATCCATCATGTTGTCGCTGCGCTACTTTGATAAAAACTATTAATCCATAGCACCAAGTCTGCGCTCTCTCCTCCAATAACCCCAAAATGTAATCATAATCAACATCCAAACTAAAATATCTGCGAGGACTGAAAACTATATCATGAAAAGTCTCCTGCCAAGGCGCCATAGTGAGGTCCATATCTGAAATCCCACTGCCTAACTCGATCCTGGTCAACAAAAATAATAATCTACTCATCCTCAAAGAATAACCCTCAGCATATCCCCTCACAGTATCTCGGAAGTGATGCCAATCAATCCCTAACCGGAAGCCAATAACAATAGTGCCATCCTTGGAATCATACATCCTAACAATGTCATCCTGATCATAGATTGATAACCCCTCACCAACACCTATTCTCTAAGTGTCAACATGCCCATATCAAGCACACCAACTCATACAATCAACTGCAATCATCACAGTAACATCGATAGGTATATCCATCAACATCTCGAACTGATTGCAGTTACCATCACTCATACTGGTGGAAGCTAAAAATAATTGCTAAACTCTGTAAATCCTCCCACAACCTGCTGCCAAGAAGCATGTAAGTACTCAAGGTCCATCCGCTCATAAACTGATGTTGCCATAATCAATGTTGAAATACTAGGGCAGCAGCTGTCATAAAAATTACCCCAGAGAACATAGGAAATGTGAATGTTGGAATGACAAAGGAAACTCCTCCAATAACCACATTACCTCTACTAATCAACACCATCTGAGAATTACTCCACTGCTGGGTTGGAGGTGTTGGCCAATCCAACTGCATGATATCATTCATTGTTTTATGTGGGTTTATTGGAAAGTAGACAGCGGTACCAACTCCAGAGTTATGTCCACCTCTCCAAATTTGAATCAACATCTCACCCCTGAAAACTGTCCTTGGATCCCCAGTCCTATGATATCAATCATATTCACACACCTCCTCTTGGTTGCTGCAACAACTAATGACAGTCCTGATAAGTCTGAAAATTAGATCTATAATCACCTCGAAATTGCGTCTATTGTCATAAATTGGTAATGTCTCATTAGCATTCCAATTCCAAATGCTATAGTGACAAACCCGCACACACCAATCCATGTAATCAGCTGCTATTATCAATCCAAGGTCTGAAAATTTCATAATCAGCACCATAGAACAACCCTTAAACATAGATGTGTAAGTTGGAAACCAAAGAACCATGTCTGAACACTCTTCATCCATTTGATGCACCTTGTTGTCATGTGTTTTCATGAAGTAAGGAATAGTAAAGCCATTATGAAGCATCATATCACGTGAATGACTTGGGCCAACAAACACCATTTCATGCTTAGCCATAAAATTTTGAATATCAACATGATGAGGTGCTTTACCAATGTCATCCATAAAATTTTCATCTATCATCTCATGAGGAATCAAATCATATGAAGATACTGGTCTGCTGTTCACAATCAAAGAATTAGCAACTAGTTCAAACCTTTCATCGGTGTCTTCATGGATCTTATGTATTCCTTCTCCCATTTCAAGATGGTCATCATTAGTCACTTTTTCAAAAAGTATATCACGCTCATACCAAGACAATAGGCTGCTATTAACACTCATAGAATCCACACTTTCTTCATTCCTTTCAATGGTGTCTTCATAGGTTTCATGCACCCCTTCACCCAACGTTGAATGTTCATCATTATCTACACATTCAAAAGATGTATCATGCTGAAATCTTCCCTCATTACCTGTTATATCTGCTATCCCACGGCTGCAAGCTACCCCTTCATGTGAAAATTGATCCTCAAGCTGGTTCCAATCTTTATCAACACCCTGAACCTCTTCAATATGGGAAGTGCTGAAATCATTATGCAACATTTCATCCTTATGCATTTCAACAATCCCTTCAACAATTTGTTTGATCTCCATAATCCTTGTGTCACTTTCTTGAACTTTGGATGTGGCTGCAATAGGAATAAAATTTTCCGCTTTGTATGAAGAAAAGTGAACCATACTCAATTGTAAGCAAAGATCATCAGCTTCTTTTTCTTTGTCCTCGGCATATTTGAAAGCCAAATCCCTGTCCATAAGCAATTGCAAGTAATCTGATTTCATCATTTCCAATGCTTCTTTGATAGTGTATAATTGAGTAAGAGTGACTCCACTTGCAACACCCTTTTTCCTTTCCTCAATTTGAGCTTCCCAAATAAGTTCTTCAATGTATTTGTGAGAATCATCTGCCCTTGTTAACACTTGCACCACTTTCTCATCTATAACCACAAATTGGTCCTTCAAATCTTGCAATGCTAAAGGTCTTTGATCAAATTCATCAAAGTGACTTGGGCTTCCATACACTAAATTTTCTGATTTACTTTCATGTGTAGGAACCATATCATCATCAAAATCAGTTTTTTCATTAGTTGATGCCTTGCAATCCTCATGTAAAAATGATGGGACAGCGTTATGACCATACACACTATCCTCAAGGGAATCCATCTCCTCACAAGGCTTATCAATTACAATTTCCAAATCCCCCATGTAAAGACGTGTGCACATTTCTCTTGTAGATGCAATAAATGGTTTCTTTTCCTCAACGTCCATGGTATTACTTTGTTGGAAGGTAACATTGTGGAAACCATTATTTGGATTGTTTGTCCCTACACCCTCATTGGCTGATTTAGTAACCTCCAAATCAGTAGATTGTTTGCTCTCATTATTACTATGAAGTTTAATGTATTCAACTTCCTTAATAGCAACACTTGAAGAACTAACTTCATCCTCATTCTTAAATGTTTCATAGCCATCACGAACAACTTCCGTCACTTGTATCTCTTTCCCAAGCATCACATCTGTGACTGTTTGCTCTTCCTCTAGTTTCTTCACCATTTTACCTGTGCATTGGTGATTAGGTTCCCATGATCCTTTGCACAAGAAGCAAAGATTTTGTCTTCTAAGATCGTTCTTGATGCCTTCATTATTTCTTGCACTGGAATAATTATTTTCGTTTGTGTATGCTTTATTTTCAACTGATAAGTGAGGTTCCAAAAACTCAGAATGTTCTAACAATTTTGTTAGATTCTTGTCATATTTTTGAAAGTTTTGCAACAATTCTGTGAGGAGCTCCTTCATGGACTCCATCTTTTTCACTCTGCTGCAACTAAAGGATAAGTGTTGGTCTCTTTATACTGATAACCACTTAGGCTGGCAGAATACATAGTTCTAATGAAGCTCAAAGCCTTATATCTGCTTAGAAATTTCTGCTGAATAAAAGTTCATTTAAAACCCACCAGCTGGCAAGATCTCTTCCTCTGATACCACTATAATGCCCTGCCTCCTTTTGAAACCAATTTTTTTTCCGAAACCCACATATAATTCTGACCTCTAGTGAGTAGGCATTTCGTCAAACACTTTGCATATTACTCATAAACTGAAGTTTCTGAGTGTGCTGATGTTGAACTGCTTGTTTATGGATTTTAAATGATGTTTCAAGTACAAACTTAACACCAAACACAAAGATGATGTAATGGCATTTTGTCATACAGTTTGCATTAACACAAATTGAGCTGCAAATGCTTTACAAGAAAACATATAATGTTGTTTATAACTTCAGAAATACAAAGATTGTAATAGCTTAGGATTCTAACCTTCAGAATGCATCAAACAACCCAAGAAGTTGATATAACAATATATGCAATGACTGTGTAAGGATCCTTGTATACTGCAGCAGCAAGAGACTCCTTCAAACTGAGCAGCTCCTTCCCAGAAATTACCAATTGATATCCACTAGAGGTTGCGCCTCTTATCAGCACTCATATAGGAGGAGCGTTCCATTTCCAAGCCCCACTCATCTTCCCACGTAATTCTTCAAGCTTTCCTTACTCTAATTCCCCACACCTCGCATAAGCTTCAACTCATTCAATAAAGGTGCCCATGGTGAATATGGGTCCCACACCCCTTATTTCCTCAAACTTTAGCCTTCAAAACCCATACGCTACCAATATATGGGATAGCACTTACTCTAAGAAATTAGTACAACAGCCATAGAGCTCCAAAGGGAATCGTTAGGGTTGACTCCCCTAAAAAGAATATTAATTTCTGATTTCTTGGATCTAATACATCTCACACACAACACAGGAAATTTCATTAAATCTTTTATACCAACTAATAAATTTGTATTTGCTTCGCAAATCCCACAAATTTATCAAATAACTTTTTAGGAAAATAAATACCCAAAACTCTGCAACAATAATATATCTTTCCACATACAAAATATTCGAAACCTATAACAATCTGTGCACCTGCGAAATCTGAGTGACTCCACTACAGCTGGTTGAGTGGGTTTTCGTCCAAACAACCAAAATACCCAAATCTGTAGAATATCTTTCTCCGCTCCAACACTAAACCTTCAATATGCAATGAAGAACAATGCATAGCCTCTATGCGAAACTACTAGCAATCAACCTGAGAGGGTCTTTCACCACCGAGGTTGATCATCTCCAAGAGGGTTTTCGTCCTCAAGAAGGCTAAGATGAACCAAGTTCGATCTTCAGAACCACAAGGGTTTCCATCAGAGAAATAGAATAAATTGCATAATCCAAATGAGCCCCTCAAATGCCTTTTTATACTTTTTTTGCCAAACTCTCCAAAAGCTTCTATTTTAAAATTCACTTTTTAATTAAAACTCCATTTTAGCTCCGAAAATGACCTTTTAATTAAAATAATGATAATTTGAAACACAAGGTCCCTGTTTAATGCATCTGTAATTTAAAACATTTCATCCCGGTTCCGATGAGCTATAACACTAAGGTGCTCTTAAAATATTTTAAATAATATTTTAGCAACCTTAGTAAAATAATTAAATAAAGCCATTAATATACTCATTTTGCAGAAACTGCTGGAATGCATTGGAATAAAAAACTGACTGCAATAGAGTGATCCCGATGAAGAATAATGATAAACGGAGCCAATCGAGCGACTTTCTATAAATAGACGCCCTCTCCAAGAATCTTGGAGCCCAAAGCAAAAGCCAGAAATAACTTCTAAGAGCATCATATGACTCCTCTAAACCATCAAAGCTCACTAGTAATATCAATTTACCCCTTTGAACAAGATGACACAGACCCAAAAGGTCAACGACTACACTGCTAGAGAACCCAAAAATGGGGACATTACACATGGAAAAATGTAGAGGTAAATGTAAAAGGAGTGAAACAATCCGTTGACTTCAATATAGTAACTTTGATAGAAACTTTTGATTCATTTGATGCCCTTCTAGGGCTGATATGGTTTGTGGACTCTAAAGGGGTCATTGATGCAAGGAAGGAGGAGATTTCATTTGCCGATAATAAAAGGGTGGTCCATATACCCTTAGGGAGAAATCCGGGAGAAGCCTATGTGGAAGAGGTTAATATAGAGGATTATGACGATAAGGACCGAACAATTAACACCATCACTATTCCGGGAGATGAAATCCCGGAAGATCCCAACTCGGAAGGGTAATTGGAGATAGAGTACTAATGATAGTACAGACAATGATGCAGTATTAGAAGCCTGCATACAAAACAACCAAGAAATGTACTCCCGGAGACTTTTTGGCTTCCAGAGAATATTCATGATTAAGAAAACAAAACAAGACCAGAACAGTGTAGGACAAGACGTGTGGTGCAACAAAAATAAAGGAGAAAAGCAACATGAAAGACCGACAAATAGTCTGTCAGGTTTTTCAAAATCCCCAAACCAAACTACCAAAATATTCCGGAATAGGGGAGTTACAACAATATCTAAATCAAATTGAGGAAGCCATTCCAGAGGAAGTAGGTAGAATGATTAGAATACCTCACACCATTACCTGCACTACAGCATGCTGGTATAACTCCTATAAACAAACCATAAGAAATTGGGAAACCTTCAAAATTCTGATATCAACAAGATTCATACCAGAAGTAGGAGAATATGAAGACATTCCCCCTTACGAAGGTGATATCCCACCTAAGAGACACTTGGAGATATGCCGATACTATTGGGAGGAGAACTATGAGTATGATGACCGGTTGTATATCCAATTATTCTACTGGACCTTATGTCCGGTAGCTGGAACTTGGTACATAGATCAAGAAAAGCGAGCCGAAACCAGCACATGGGAAGAACTAACTAAGGATTTCATCCAGACCTTTGCATTCTTCAGTAAGAATTTACAAATACAGATTGCATTGGGAAGAATAAAACAAATCATTTCTAGTCCCATGAAGGAACAAGAAATGTCGGCACTAAAATCCAATTCCACACCACCAAAAGAAGATATATATATTTAAGGATTGGACGGAATGGGAGGATTCCGAATTAAAGAAACGCTACTGCAAAGTACAAGATGAGGAAGAACCAATACCTGAAATCGAGATTAGTCAAGGAGAAAGACATATAGAAGAAATTAAGGAACCAAAAAAAATATATTATAATGAACCTCTCAAAATCAAAGAAACCAACATTGCAACTAAGGGTGATCCTAAGTTAGCAAAGATAGGAGATTACTGGGATGAGAAAGTAGTAGCACAAACTTTTCCCAGAAGCTTTACGGAAATGAAAGGAATTAAAGAGGAAGTAGGCATAATGAAAATACAACTAAAGGAGGGTACCAAACCAGTCCGGAAAAGATCATACAGATTATACCCAAACATGAAAAAGAAATTGAAAACAAAAATAGACAATGTTGGCCACAAGGATCATCAAACTGGTAGAAGACACAGAATGGATAGGTCCCATGGTGGTATAGAACAAGAAAACTGGAGAAATCCGGGTGTGCGTTGACTTTAGGGAACTGAATAAAGCATGTATACACGATCCATTTCCCACCCTGTTTACAGAAGAAATATTGGAATCAGTGGCGGGAAGAGAAATATATTCATTCACATATAGGTTCTCCAGATAGCATCAGGTAAAGATCCATGAAGAAAATCAACCCAAAACCACTTTTGCAACCGAATGGGGATCATACATGTACACAGTTATGTCGTTCGAGTTGAAGAATGCACCGACAATATTCAACCGAGTAATGATTAACACATTTAAAGATTTCATCCATGATTTCTTGGAAGTATACTTGGACGATTGGACGGTTTATGGGTTAATAAAGGATCACATTCAGGTCCTCCCAATGATGCTAAACCGATTCCGAAGCATGCAAATTTCATTAAACCTAAAGAAGTGCACATTGGCAGTACCTTATGGAACTCTTTTGGGACATATCATATGCAAAGAAAGATTAATGGTGGACCCTATGAAGATAGCCTTGATTCAGAACTTACCACCACCAAGAAATGCTCCGGAAGTCAGGACATTCTTAGGGTACACCGGATATCACAAGAAATTTATCAAAGGATATGCCAAAATAGAAACCCCCTTAGAGGATATATTGAAGAAAAAAATGGGACGAAACATTGAATGGACAAGGGAGGCCCAACAGGCTTTCGATACACTAAAACAGAAAATCGTAGAGCACCCATACTTATCTTCCCAGATTGGAATAATCCATTTCACGTACATGTGGACGCTTTTGGGATAGCTATAGGGGCAGTCCTAACTCAACCAAAAGGAAATAAGGATCATCCTATAGCCTTTGCCAATAGGAAGCTATCAACAGCCGCGAAAAACTACACTACCACCGAAAGAGAAGCATTAGCCATGGTATATGCACTGCAAAAATACTGGCACTACCTACTATCCACACCATTCATCTTTGTCACAGACCATGAACCTCTAAACTATTTATTAAACAAACCGGGAAATCATGGCCAGATATCAAGATGGCTACTATTGTTTCAAGAATTCGATTTCAAAATAATGGTGAAACCGGGGAAAAACAACCAAGGCCTAGACTATCTATCAAGACTCGAAACAGGGGATGAACCAGACATATATGGGGAAAAACTACCCGGAACACACCTATTCCGGATAACAGCAGTACCAAAAGAACTAGAAAGTATTGCAATCTTATTATCAATTGGGGAATTTTTAGAAAATCTTACACAACAAGAAAAACAAGCACTTATACGTAGAGCGGCACCCTACACATTGATAGAGGAAGAATTACACCATAAAGGGACCGACGACATTCTAAGAAGAGTGGTGTATAATCATGAAAGGAAATCTATCCTACAAGAGGCACATAGTGGAATTGCCGGAGGGCATAATTCCAGAGAAGCTACAACAAGGAGAATTAAACTAGCCGGTCTATGGTGGCCCACTCTATGTAATGATGCTAAGGAACATGTAAGATGTGATATATGTCAAAGAGTAGGTAAACCTAATAACCCGGATGAGATGCCTCTACGACTGGTGATGCCACAAAATCCCTTCAAAAAATGGGCAATAGACTTCATCGGACCCATCGACCCACCAACAAAATGCTCTTAAGCCCGATTTATCATCATCGAAGTTGAGTATCTGACTAAATGGGCAGAGGCAGAACCCACCAAAGATTGTACCGCCAAAACCGCTGCTAAATTCCTATACGAAAATATTATTACTTGATATGGATGTCCGGTAAGCATAGTAAGCGATCAAGGGAAACATTTTGTAAACAACATGATAACGGAACTACTACAGAACTTCTTGATTACTCACAATAAAAGTTCTCTGTATCATCCACAGGCAAAAGGAGCTAGCGAAGCCTTTAACAAAATAATTGGGAAAACATTGACAAAATTATGCAATAGCCACCAGATAGATTGGGATATAAAAATACCGACAGTATTATGGGCGTACAGAACTTCCTATAAAAGAACTAGTAAATTCACACCATTCCAACTAGTGTATGGGTTGGATGCAACAGTTCCGATGAACTTTCTTATCCCTAACATACACACGGCTCTAGGACTCTGGTTGGATGAAGATGAATCATTACGAACATGGGTGGAAGAACTAGAAAAATTAGATGAATTCCAACAAATTGCCCGGTATAATCAACAGGTAGAAAGGCAAAGACAAAAGGCTTGGCATGATAGGAACCTTCGCTTGAAAACATTTAAGATAGGAGACTTGGTGTTACTATATGACAGAAAACTCAAAAAACTAGGGAAGCTAAAAGTTTGGTGGCTGGAACCATACTATACTCACCAGATCACTGAATCAGGGGCAATCAAACTCAGACAATTGGATAATACACTACTAACGGGACATGTGAATGGGGCACGCCTCAAACATTACTTGATAGGATAGTCACACAAAACTAATGTCTCAAATCCAACTGTACATAGTGTAAATATTACAAGATTAGGAACCAATAATAAAAAGGAAATAAGAACACACGATTACCACTTTGGCAGCTGACGAATTCATTAAGTATCACCAAGCTTGCCACACAAGACATTCAATCGATGAAAAGACAAGCAGGCGATAACGAATTGACAGAGCCACTCCTTCACACAAACAAAATAAAGTTCATATTAGCAAAATAGGTCACAAAAATTAATAACAAATCAAAACAAGATTCAACATGACAAGGATAATCATGATCTCGTACTCTCCTAACGCACAACCATGGCTTTAGAAGGAAACATAGAGAAGAGAAAAAAAACACAACAAATCTGGTATTTGTTGAGCTTAACCAGAAATGGATACCCCGATAAGGCTGGTTACTCAAAAATGCCAAATGTCATTCCTAGGGGACATTACTGAAGTGAGAATGAAAAGACTCTTTAAGACTAAACACCATTTAGTCATTGCAGCCATCAAATGGATACTGGGAAAAGATTTCTTGCAAGCAATTGACCGCTATCGGGTGAACACCAACATATCTTCACGCATTGTGGCTTCCCTACTTGATTTAGGGGAGAATAAGGACATGGTGATCAAGCTGACCAAGGCATTGATCAAAGCAGACTATCTGGGAATCCTGGAAGAAGCAGTGGAGATGGCGACACTTGGCGTGGGGATTCCTCGACCCAGAGACTACAACTGGCACCGCAATGGAGACCACAATGTGCTGCTGCTGCCTTTCCTCGCCAATTTCTCTACAATGACCCTTCAAGAGCACCAGTTTAAGGCAGCCAGGGGATGTGCATTCCTAAAGAAATACTCCAACCTGGAACCCATCTTCGAGGTGGAATGGCTACATGAATTTCGCAACCTGGTGCAAGCGGAGGATGTCATTGTGCTGGACTGATGAATTGTGATTATGTTTTAAAGAATGTTAGAAGTTTCCTGGAAAGCGTATAAGTTATATATATCATGTAAAGAAAAAAAAAGTATCGGAGCCTTGTACTAGGAAGGGGGCATTTTTGTAATTGAAGGAGTACGAATTAATATAACTGAATGTTTTCATGAAAATTGTGGCAAAGTGTTATGGGCAAGTCTACATACTACTAGAAATAGATCTATGTAAAGAATGCATGTTCACTGCCAGATAAGCTCACACACCACTAACAAGAAAGTCTATAAAATCGAACTCAAGGCAGTAATTTATCAAACAAGCAACCAAGGTAAGATTCGAAAAGAAAAAAAGAAAAGGAAAGAACCTACCACAACCCCTACACAAAAATGGCAAAAACCTAATAAACAAACCCATTGGTGTCTTAACAATATTTAATACTCACAAGGTGCAACCTGCAAAAAAAAAAAATAATAATTCCAAGATGAGTCCGGTATGTAAATCATGAAAATAAAAGTTTGGAGGCCCTAAATGAATTTCCAGAAGAAAGCAAAAAGAGTTTAAACTCTAGCCAAAGATGAAAAAGAAAGAAGTAGGATATCTCAGCATAAAAACTCTCACATCACCGAAGAGCCAAGGCAAGCCCTAGCACAAGCACAAGCAATGAAATTACGAACTAAGCATAGAATTGATCAAGAGATAACTGAGGATCCAGAAGACACAGAAGCTATCCGGAAGGAGACTAAGAAAATAACCCATAAAATAAGGAAAAATCCGAAGCAAGAAACAGGGACAAACCTAGATAAGGCTAACCCTAGACAAACCGGCAAGGCACCACAAAAAGAGACAATAGAACCTAGGGATGTTAATCGAAGAAAGCAAAAATAAGTCTGGAAGAAAGTTCCAGGAAAGAACAAATAGAACAGTAACAAGGACAATCCCGGAGATAATCCGGTAGAAACAAAAGACAATAGGAAGGAAAAGACAATTTCCTATCACAACATACTACCAAACTAAGTCCGATGTCTTGAGGACAAGACATCATTTTAAAAGGGGGGATGATGTTAGGAGGTCAGGTACCGGAACAGGGGCACCGAAAGACACTGGAGAAAGACTTCACTTTCGGAAAAGGCATGAGACAGAGGAAAAGTCATGACACTTCGAAGACTACATGTATATAAACCTGCTAAATAGAATATGGAGAGGAAGAGGAGAGAGGATAAAAGAAAGGAGGAATAAGAATATAATGTAATAACCGGAGCAGAGACTAGACCTGCCCAATTAGTATTCTGATTCTATATATATATATATATATATATATATATATATATATATATATATATATATATATATATATATATATTTGTATACTAAGATTCCTGATTTAATGTCTGGATTCTATAGTCTACGTAAAGATATGACTAAGTTTTTTTAATATATATATATATGATATATGGTTGACCACCTCTAATAATCAGACTTATTCTCATACTGGGTCTTCTAGGGTATAAATGAGACTACACAAGAAGTATTGGGATACATATCTCCACACTGTACAGGTCCTAGTTTCTCTTGCTAACAGAGATGACCCATTCTCTAACCTAGCAACTTGAATTTTCCATACTAGATGGATAATCTCCACTTTCCCAATTGGAAGATTCAAAATTTGATAATATATTTAAGACATAAGTGGTGCTAGATGAAGAAATTGCCTACTAATTCTAAAGCATGAAATGTGTTAACTAGTATGGGTAGTTGTAGAAGATCAATCTAGTTAATTTCATAGAAGTTTGATGAGAAGTACTACTTTGAATTTTGAACAAAAGTTCGTGTCATAAACATCAAGGCTTGACCGAAATCAGAAACAGAATATGAGCAATAAACCTTGTTGCGGCTTCATCCACCTCTGTCAATAGTAGCAATGTATGTGGGGAAGAATATTCTTCCCTATTAAAGATATACTAATACCTCCAAGCATTTGCAAGTTTGTGAGGATATTGTAAGGGTGAGGGGGTCAACAAACAATAAGAGAAATTTTTAAGAGTTTGGATGTTCATCACAAGGTAATCTATCAGATGATATAATGAAGTATGAGCCAAACTATCATAAACCATGGGATGAGGTGAAAAGAGAATTCCATAACTTATTGGTCTAATCTCACATCTAAGAGTATGAGAGAGTTGGCTGAATTGACTCAAAAAGGAAGAGAATGATAGCCACCTATGATCAAATATTAAAGGCATTTGTATGGAAAATCTAGGTTGCATAACCAAGAGTAGTATATTGACTAGTTTTGTTGGAATTTGCAAACCAAATTAAGGCAAGTTATGGTAAATGTGATATTCACACAAAAAAAAGGTGCTTGAAGCAACAATGAACATAAAATTTGGTTATCAATTATCATCAATCTAGGATGCAAATCCAACTACAAATTCCACATCAGCCTAGGTCTAAGCATTGTCAAGATGGATGGAACGGTCAGTAGAACAAGGCTTGCTAGTGGAGAGAAATAATGGGTAATCTATGGAACGCAACATTGAAGGGGATGCCAGGGATGAGTGCAATAGTTGAGGTAGATCAATATAGTTTGAACTCTCCTGTGGGCACATTGTTGCTAGGCTCAATAAGCCAAACAAGGAAGCCGACTAGGTTATGTTTGCTACATAAGTGTCATCAGTCCTCAAATCCTTACAAGTTATGATCAATAACCACAGTACTCAATGTTTCCAAAAATAATTTAAATAGTAATGATACCAATCAACACTCCTTTGGATTGTAACATTTGCAAGTTGGTTTGAGTTTGCCACATATTTGTACTCCCATAGGCAAATATATCAAAGGTTCCTCAATCAATCACAATGTGTTTTTTTTCAGGTCAAGAACTCATAGTACCCAAGAGTTTTGGGGAAATGGACTGTGTACGTGAGGAAGGAGGATGGGTTTGGTGGAAGAATAGAATCATTTACCATAATGACTGACTAAAAGACCTTATTCAGGTTGAGGACAGGACACAAGTAGGAGAAATGATGAGGAGGTGGGAAACTAGCACAATGTTAGAATTGTGGTCAGTTTGGAAAGTTTGGAAAGAAGCCCTCAGCCAAGGAAGGAAGTTTGTAAGTTGTGCAAGGGAAAATACTTGTACCACAGGTTCTTGGAGTTACTTAAATGAATGCAAGATGATCCTGAGCGAAAAGCAAGTGCATTCGGGGATTTTAGTTTGAATGCAGTTGCAGATGTTCAAGTGAGGATCATTCATTTCAAGAAGAGGTTGTGGAAGGAAACCAAGTTGGTAGATTGGATCTTGAAAAGAGATTATGTATTGAGAACTTGATGGCAGTCACTGTCACAATTGACCCCAACATCCTTAATTTTGAAAGAACATCAATTGATGGAGTGAGTTAACTAATGTTTGATCAGTTTGTTAGTGCTTAAATCAAGTCAATGCTGGTAGACTAAGGGTTTACCCCTATCCCACTCAAATTAAGCAAGGATATTTCGAATGTAATCATATAAATGGAGTTATTTGAGTTATCTACTTTTCTGTACTGTTGTTATTGCAAATTTCTTTCTTTACATGTACTCTTTTTCTCTATTGTTTCTCTTTTTTTATAAATTAGTTACTTGCTAATGTTAATGCTACCTCCATAGGCATTGTATTTGTCCTAGATCACACTTGTGTTAACAAGAGTTTGTACTCGATCACTCTTTATTTTGTGTTTATCACCTTCACTATTTCAAGGCCGTAACATATTGATCAAAGAGCCATCAAGAGAAAGAAAAGAGTTAAAGAAAAAAATAGTAATATGTTTTAGCAACAATTGTGTGAGCTCATCATTCTATTCCAAAGGCCTTACAACAACAGTGTTGAGCTTGCCCTATGTCAACCTTAATCTATACAAAGCTTTAGAAGCTCACAGTGGCATATGCTTGTTATTTCTGTCCTTCTACATTATATATATATATATATATATATATATATATATATATATATATATATATATATATATATATATCTGTGTGTGTGTGTGTGTTAGCATTAGCATCTTGCAAGAGAGTTTTCTTACAAAATATACTTAAAAATGAGGAAAGATGTAAACAGGCATATTCTTATCACCATCTAGGAGCATATTATATGAAAAACCAAACTCAGAATCGCCTGGTGTGTTTCAGAAGTGGATCACTTTATAATATATATCTGAATTTTTAAATACTAATTTTTCCCAAAGTGTTCGAGATTAAAATTTGTGACAGCTAAAAATTGGTTTACTATACAATAAATATATTTATCCAATCTTTTAGATAACTAAAAATTCCTTTTTCTCTTCTTTTTTTCCATTGTAGGGGAGAAAGAGGAGTGTGACTTTATTCCTATGTGTGACTGAGAAAGAGAGGCCAACCTTGTGCAAGTACACAATATTGTTTTCACCAGGCCCTGCAACAAGTATGCCTCCTTGTTGCCTGCAAACCAATAAATGCCACATTAACTATCCATAACGTTGTTTAAATCAACCATCAATCCCAAACAATGAAAAAATGTGATCAGTATGGTATTCAGCAAAAGATTATAATTCCACTGATCTTGTATTTAATACAAATATAGAAGCTTAACTTCTCATAAATACAACTGATTGAGCAAAAAATATCACGTAGGGCCACATTGTATCTAGAAATTAAAAAAAAAAGCAAATAATTTTCTATTTTAACTCTTCTTTAATACTTTGAAAGCCACAAGACTCTGTATGTCTGCAGGATTCAACAAACAGATTATCTTGGTGGACTTAAGCACTTCAAAATAAGGCGTTGGATTAATGTTCCCTTTAATATTTCCTCATGCTAGCTATAAATAAATGATAAATTCCACGAGAAAACATCTGCAGGTAATAGTTTTAGCCTAAGTCACAGGGTTCACCAAATTTCGGCCATTAAGTTCGAAATTCGGTGGACTTCAAAACATTACTAAAAATTCGTTCATAATTGCCAAATGTTCATACGTACGGATAGAGGGCACGGATGGTAAAATATATTTTTAAAAAACGTTTTTTTTAGGGTTTTTTTTCTTTTTTTCCCTCACCCACAACGTTTTCTTTCATCACTGCTTTGGCGCCACAATTATTTTCTGCATGACCTACATTTTAACTCTAAGACCATGAGTCGTGACTGGATTATTCATAGTTTCATACCTTTGTAACTGGATTATTCATACCTCTGGATTATTTATGCCTCCTGACAGCCTACTAGATCTCGATGTGAATCTGTGGCCCGGGGCAATCACTCATATCAAATATAGGTCATACATATGCTCCGCTTGGCGTAGTTGAGGAAGTCAAGATTCAAGTTAAAGCTTAGTTGAAGAGACGTGACTGGATTATCTTGATTTGTCCGTAGTTTATTTGTAGTTTGTTTTTATTTTATTTTTTATTTTTTATAAAATTTAATACATTTAATAATCGAAACAAATATTTCTATTAAGTTTGAAATTAATTCGTTAAAATTTAATATATTTAATTTCAATTTTTTATTATTGAAATTTAATATATTTAATATTATATAATTTAATAATATTTAAAATAGTTAATATATTTAATATTATATAATTTAATACATTTATTACTTATATTTTTTAAAAATTCAAATTTATACTGGCAAATTTAATAACAATTTTTTTTTTGAATTTTTTTCCCTTGCCAAACTTGATCCGAATTTTATCATGGCCAAACACAAACTCGAACCTCGTGACATAGGTTTTAGCAGCTTCTATAAGTGGGAAATGAAAACTTATAACTGTATACAAAAAAAAACCTTAAATTCCACTCAATCATAGCAATCTCATAAATATTACAGCACATAACAAGATGGAATCCATTAATTAACTTTGTATTTCAATGAAAAGGGTTTCTAACATATACAAAACCAGTAACATTTCATTTATGGATTGAAAATAAGATCTTAAAAACAAAAAAACTTACCAGCCGCCTCTATTCACAGTTTCCTTTTGGAATGATAGCCTCCAGTCTTGCCTGTATCCTTGAAGATATGACTCAATTATTTTCATGCCAGCCTGCAACACTTAAGCAGCTTCAATTGGAGATTCAAAACTTAATCTTTTTCTTGATTATACATGCTAATAGTTAAAGTGATGCTCTACCAAGTTGCAATCCATTGGCTATAGCAAAAGACCAAATCAACATTATATTAGGGATCCAATTTTTAAACTAATCTCCTTTAACAACTGGCAATGCATTCAAAACAGCCAGCAACTTCCGATGACTCACTTTCCTGTAATATCAACATGATACTCATATATTGATATTGAAGAAATTTTATCTGTTCTTGTTTCTGTACCAAGATACAATGTATTCTTTAAAGTAAAAGATCAACTAGTGCATGTCTTTGATACAATGTGAATCACATACCAATGGAGTGAAAGTAGTCGAGACTCCAGAAACAAACTTCAATGCATCAAAGGTAGAATGGCTGGGATCAGCATAAACTTCTGCAAAATAAGAAATCCTAATATCTTGTTAAAAATGATAAATGGCGCAGACGATAAATAGAAGATAGTGTTCAATATTATATGAGAAGAGTAATTCAACTATAGCTAACAGAGAATGATATTGTACAAAAAAACTTAGCTATTTGTTCAAAAATAAATTATAATTCATATGTCCTCAGGATTGCTATATTACCATCAAATCAATTTCATGCTAGCTAAAAGTTTGTACTAATATATTCAATTACAATTTCACCATAATTTGACTTGGAAGACCTTCCACCATAATCTGATAGCACAGCAGAGGTTTGAACAAATCAAGTTGTAAAGGTCATTATGGAAGTAAAACCAAAAAACATAAAATAGTATATGAAATTTTATTATATTTCAGTGATATCCATACAAGAACAAATTGTAGAGAGACAAGCAAACTTAAAACTTCATCCTTATTTCTGAGAACCCTAATGAAAGAAGGATAAACCCATGGAAAATGAGAATAGAGAGAAATAGCTCTGCTAGGGTTTATTGCTAGCTTGTTCTGATTGGGCTCCCTATTGTTCTTCTTGTGTCTTAGAACCCATCCATTCACTGGGTTTCTCCTCTATGGGCCAAGCTCCAGAGGGGTTTCTTCCCCACCTTCCTGTGGTTCTTTCAAAGATATGGTGGCCAGATTAGGCTCATCCTTGCAGGAGAACGAAATTGATGCAGGAATAGCAGCAGGAGGAAAAAAGATCGACCAAATGACAAAGAGATCAACTCCGTGTATACCAGCTATGGAGAAATCTCTAATCATCAAGCTTGATGTGTTAAATTTTGGCAAAATGTATTGTCTTTGCATGGGAGGAGTCTGATCTGCAGATTCCTTGGTGCCCAAATTCCTCTTGAAGATCTATATTCTTGAGCAAGAAGAAACTAGAAAACTAATGGAGAATACAAGATCTGTTCATGTGCTAGAACACTTCATTGCAATTTTTGCCAATGAATTTGACCGTGACGAAGTCTTTGGTGGATGTCCTTATTTCTTTCGGAATGCAGGCCTTTTCTGAAGCACAAGTATATTGCTTTCCAGCCTTCAGAGGAAACCCTTCAATGGCACTGGTTTGGATACACTTATATGCTCTTCCCCAAGAATTTCGGTCCCCTTATGTGTTCAAGATGATAGCTAAATCTTTGGGAGTGCCAAGTGATATTTCTAGACCTTTTCATGGCAAAGGCCACTCGCTCTATGCCAAGATCTGCATGGAGCTAGATCTTATTTCTCCCCTCCCAAAAAGCCTCGCCCTGCAACTAGGTAAACTTGTGTGGATCCTGTCACTGGACTACAAGAGTCTACCTTCAAATATAGAGGATATCATGATTATGGACATCTAATCAGGGAATGCCCGGCTAATCAGAAACTTAACCACCATGTTGAAAACCGCGAATAAGTCGGAGATTAGGAAGAAGGGTCCACCAAACCAAAAAGGAAGAATACCTTGAAGAAAAGGAATCTTGAATCAAAGAATACTGTAGGAAAGGAAAAGAACACCAATACCCAGGAGGGTGCTAAGATAGTCAAAGAAACACAATTTCAGGAGGTAGATATTGGAAGAACTAAAGTGATGATTGTGGAGTATGAATTCAAAGGCAATCTGGAAAAGCTCCTTCAAGAGTCAATGGAAAACCAAGAGATATCCAGTTCAAGAAAAGGAAATAAAGGCAACTTCCAATCCAAAAGCTTCCCTCCTATGGGAGAAGGATAGATCAAGCCAAGCAAACACCTAGAGCTCTTGGAAGGATCTAGTCCAAAACAAGAAGGAAATGGGAAATCATCAAACTGTAAAAGCTCTAAAAAGAGGAAATGAGGAATTTGGTAGTAATAAGCTAGGTAGGCCTAATAGGTATGCCGCTCTTCAAGCAGCCTTAGCCGAAGTTGCAACCAACCAACAATTGCAACTAGAGGACATCTTGATGAGCACCAAGAGATAAAAGGTCTCCTCATGAAGATTTTCCCCTATATACTACGGGATTGAATTCCTCCTCCAAGAGGCATGTGCTCCAAAGACTCACGGTAACCCGCATCTGATTTTGCTACAAGAAACCAAACTTGACAAAGATAATGAACTCTATGGTTTTACCCATGGAAGATGAGGACTTCTTAATAAAGAGGCCAAAGGCTCATCTAGACATCTAGTTGTCATATGGAATTGTCAAGAGATGGAAGTAATTGTTATCCATGTATCAGACTATTGGATGGCTTGTCAAGTAAGATCTAAATACCCTCAAAGATCAATTTTCTAATTATCAATGTTTATGGGCCTCAAAGCAAGCAAGACAAGGATAATTATTGGAATCAAATACAAAGTTTTGTGAGAATGGAAAAAAGGCTCCCAATGTGGTGTTGTTGGTGACTTTAATGCTAGGGTGGACTCCCCAGAAAAGCAAGGGAGTATTCAGAACATGAATGAGAATGAGAGCTTCACCTCCTTTCTCAAGGATTTAGATCTTTGGGATATTTAATAATAATATTTAAGTTGTCCTAGTATCTGTAAGGTGCCATACCTGTTTGTATTTTTTTAAAAGATCTTTTTATGTGTTATTTTAATTTTAGAGGTGTTCTTTCAAACTAGAGAGAAGAATGCAGAAGGGGTTTTCAGTATTCCTGTAGATGTGTTGTCGGAGCATACAATATAGAGCATATATGGAAAACCCAGAAAAAGTACAACATATATCAACAAAGTAACAATGACCCAAATGGTGTTTAGCCAAAATATGAATTATAAGAACATACCCATATCATGTTTTACAACTTCATGTCGAGGTCATAGCCGGACCAGCAATGGGTGTCGCTAGAATCACTCCAAATCTCCAATATACTGAAAGTATTGTGCATACAAATGATAACAGCAATAAATAAGGCTCTAGACGCCTCATACAATGCAGAATAGAAGCTGCTCACAAAGAGAAATGAATCCCAAAACCCCCAACGTCAAGCCTGGATGTGTACGACAATGGCTGGAAGAGAAAATCAGTCACCACTCTGCTGCAACCTCTTCAAAAAACCCTCTATTACAGCTGATTTCTTCTGCAAACCCTAACTGACCAAATTAGAGAGAGTTTTATGCAAATATATCACTCCAAACAGCTACCAAGAGGAAGTATGGCCTGCATAAGGAAATACGGCCAACATGGATCAAGACATGGCCGCAACAATCTTTATTTCAGCTGCTAATAATCGCTCCATCTCTATGGATATTGGTTGTTCAATACAAATCTACAAATGATGTAGCAAGTTGTTCCTCAAACCCTCGAAAATCAAACTCCAATGAAGCACATCCGTGAACACTGAATGTATTCACCTCAAAAGCACCTTTGGGTGGTATTGCACACTTGTAGAATGCTGCTACTCAAGGAGGTTTTCGTCTCCAAGAGCCTCTGGTTCGAATCCTCAAACCCTAGAGCCAAGCTCCAAAACCCTAGCAGGGGAAATCTCGAAGAGAGAAGAAAATAATAATCAAGCATCCTCAAATGAGAGCTCTTTTCCTTCTTTTATAACTCTCTAAGAGGGCATTGCCTTCTTGAGGGGGAAATTATTTATTTTTCAATTTACTTTATTCCCCTAGGGATGGGCGTTCCACACTTAAGTGACTCCAATATTTGTTTTTTCATTATAAAGCCACTTTTGCCATTAAACCATATAATATGCCATGAAATAATAAAATATAACTTTAGGCATTAAAATATCCATCAAGACAATGTTGGAATGTCAAGATCAATAGCTCGCCGAAAAGGTCTTGACGAGACGAACACAATCCCACTTAGAAAATCCTGATTCGAAACCAAACCCAACATTACTAAAAATATAACGGCCATGAGCAAACTGAGCCAACACAGAGGGCGCCAATTGGATCCACAAACTATCTAATAACTCTGAGCTCAGTGCAACGTCTAGGAGAGCTAATCGCTGACCGCCACGTTGCCCAAACAGCGCCAAACTGACACTTACTAAAAATAGCAGTGTTCTCCGAGGACCAAAGAGAACAAACCCAAAAAAACCCAGAAAGATCAACGACATGCAAGCACTTACTATAAATAGTAAGTACGGACAAGTTGTCTGAAATCTCTCTGGAAAGTGTCAACCGGCTCCACTGGATCACCCGAACACCCTAGTGACATCGAAATATACCTCTGGTCAGGCTGTCACCAACCCAGAAAATCAACTCTGATTGAACTGCAAGAGAATCCGAAAATGGGGACATTACAGTCCGCCCTTCCCAAAGATTGCTTGTCCTCAAGCAATCTGCACCTGCATGCCCTAGTTGAACTCCAGGATCCCAAATCATTCTGAAGAATGTCCAACCACATATCCTTTGTATCCACTAGGTAGAAATAAATTCACTCTCAACATCTCTGTAAGATACTACCCCAATGTTGAGCAATCTACCAAACATAGGAATCCCTGGATTCCAAAGCCAAAATGGAAGTCCGCCATACACATCACCCAATGACTTCCACTGCGCTACTCTGATAAAATCTTCACCATGCAGAGAGTGGTGAAGCAACACATCGGAATCCAACTGAATGGTCATGCCAAACCTGTCACCACCTGGATCCCAACACATCAAAACCTCACATCCATCACCTCTGTAAAACTAAACATGCCATCATGCCCACTGACACTACAACCTCTCAGAAACCATGTCTCCACTAGGAATTTTTGAGGCAAAGAAGTTGCAAACTCTGTTGGATACATATCACCATGATGGTAATCTGATCTCTGAGCCCGCAAATAATCCTATGAATGTATTTGAGTCAGTCGCCTGCAATCCCTAGTTCCATCCTCTGTAGATGGCAACCCTTCATCCCACAACAGATGGTATAAATCCCGAGCTAATCCACACTTACACATCATCGGGTCATCAGTGTGTGGACTAAAGGAGAAATGATGAGCACTCCTCATTATGCAATCAAAATAAAAAGCACCTGCCTGTGTCAATGGTTGACCGATAGTCATTGTCATGTCCCCGTTTCCGGCTTGAACATCAAGTGTAAAATGGATTAGCCTATTCCTCATTCCCGGAGGCTAATTCTAAATAATGAGGGAATGAATTGGTTTTTGACTAACTCAACTTTTTGTTTTGCAGGAACAAAGTCAGAAACTTGCAAATTGGTTAAGTCTGGAAGCCAAAATTGACTAAGGTAGGACTCCTAGAGTAAGGGCGCACCTTCTTGTTTGCTCATTGTCAAATTTGCGCCTAACCAAGAATCATGGAGCTTTGAAGCACCTCAATCATATCAACTAGGGCGCCTTGGAAAAAATGAGTGTTTTGATCTTCAAAATGATTCACTCATTTGGAAATCTTCAGAGAACAGCATTAGGCGCACTTCTCCCTGCAAATCTACCTGAACAACTATCAAATGGCGCCTAGACTAATAGATATCCAAATGGCGCCTAAGTGCATTTTAAGGGAGAGCTTGACCGATGAAGATGATAGAGGTACAATGAATCCTACGGAGAACATGGATAAACAACTAAGTCTCCAAATTGAAATTTTCTAAGTGAATTGGATGATGAAGAGGGTCTAGTCACTTTGGGCACTAGTATCATGTTGAATCATCCAAAAAGGGCGCCTAGAACCAGAAGGTGCCAATGCATGGTTTCAAGGATCCTCCATTGGAGCGCCTAGCCTAGATGGATGTAGATTGAAAGTTTTAAAGCTAAGTGATGTCCCTTAAGTGAACTCCTAGCCCAGGCGCATGTGTTGGGTAAAACTCTTTGGCTCTGGCACCTAGAATTGGAAGCTTTGTAAGATGAACCTATTGATGAAACATTTCCATTTTTGCGCCTAGAATAGAACTCTCTCACATTGACTTGATAGAAGGAGAAAAGTCTTAAGGACTAGTTTGGCGCCTCACTTGCCTATCTCACCTTCAAAATGCATCTTGGTTGGATGATCATCATTGATGGCGCCTAGTGAAATGAAAAGCTATTTGCATCTCCAGAGGATCAAGATTGGATTAGGAGATCATCCTTTCAGTTGAGATTGTCATTTAAGATTAGAGAAGTGTTAAAGGAGTGAAGGCGCTCTTCTGGGTCTTCATCACTTCAAATGGGCGCCTAAGCTAGTTGAGGCGCATATCAATGCCACTGTAACTCCAGATTGGTGCCTAGGATCCAGTCATCTCCTAAGGCGCAGTTCCATTCACCCATGACCTTGCTTTGGCGTCTAAACTTGGAAACTCCTTGAAGACTTGAAGTTAAAACTCACTTCCAAGAGATTAGGCGCCATTTCACCACTGATAATGCGCTTTGGATTGATACACACTCTGAGATCTCAAAGAGCGCCTAAGGAGTGATTGGATAGGTTGTCAAGGTCATCTTTCTAAGAGTGAGAAGTACCTTCAAGGCTCTACAACCTTCAATTGGCGCCTAGCTTTAGTAAGGCGCAGTTCCATGCAGGAACCACCTCAAATGGGAGCTTAGACATGGAACAGCATCAAATATTGTCAGAAGACCTTCAATGAACATTTCTCACATGTTAAGGACGCTAGAAAAGTAAGGCGCTCACTTTAGGGTGAGGCATTCTACTTCCAGAAATCAACAAGACTTGAAGAAATGACAAGTAAAGACATTTTGCATGCAAGGCGCACTTCCCAGTGTAAATAGCCTAGTTTTGGCGCCTAGATCATAAAGAACACTTGCAAGTGTGGGCGCACTTTCTAAGTCTCTACCACCTCTAGGAAGCGCCTAGCTTGGAAAGGCGCCTATCCTGCTCTTCACTCCCTTCAGTTGGCGCCTAGTCAGAAGATAAGGTAGTTGTAACTACTTGAGCTCTCATTGGTCGACAGAATGTCTTCGGGATCCGTGTCAAGGTCTCTAGATGAGCTTGCCAACTCAGAATGAGTCATCAAATGGAATATTCCCTTGGATATGCTTCTTAGGAAACGTGCCTTGGTTCCTCTTTATGCATTGAAAAACGTGCCTTCATTGCCTTTGGAAGGCCTATAAAAGGAGGAGCTCTCTCATTCATTTGGCATCTATTCATTTTGACAAAAATTCTCTCTGCAAAGCTATTGAGCTTGTAATCTTGAGGCCTGCGAGTTTCAAGTGTTGGGGTGATGCTCCCTCAACAAGCAAGGTGATGCTCCCTTGTATTGTGAGGTGTTGACATTCAGTTAACATCATTGAGTTTGATTGAGTTGATCAAGTATAGAAGTCATTGTAGACATCAAGGCTTCAAGGCCTCCTTTTGTAATTCCATTTGAATAAGGTTGTAACTTCATGCTATTGAAAGCATTATCTATGTAATAAGACATTTGCAAGATGATTGAATCAAGCAATAAGACAAGTACCCAGCTTTAAGGTTGATTCATTCAAGTAGTTATCTTTGATGTTTGTCATTAAGTGTTAAGTAGTTGATAAGCTCAGTACAAGTAAATTCATCTAAGTTAAGGAAAAATTTTCGTAGAACTAGTTGGGTATCTTACAGTCATGGGGAACACACTCCACACTCTCATCACACGAATCAGAAGATGGCTCATGTCTCTGATCCTACATGGCTAATTGGGTAGATACTCTAGCAGCCCTCTCTGCGTACCCAATAGCATCAACTCACTGGAAAACCCACTACTACACAAGAGCCATCAATCATCTACTCTGCATCACCTAAAATGAGACTAACCTCAGGAACCCTTGGTGCAACATATTGTTCCCTGCTACACTCATCCAAAACAATCATCCCATCTGTGTCACCTGCACCAATAAATGAAATGGATGTAGCCACATCCTCCACATACTTATTACCACTATCCGTGGATGTATGCTCATCACCACACGCTGCCATAGATATCTGAATTGTATATGTAGGTGATGAAGACTGCGCCAAGCTCAACTCCACGGTAAGCTCATCTATCCGTAGCTTTGACTCTTGAAGGGCTGTTTGAGTGCTCTTCAAAGAGTCTATGGTAACCTCAAGCTCATAGGTGAGCTCATCAACCTCCTTCCTTTCCCCTTAAGAGCATCATGATAAATACCGTCGATCCTGAGAAGATGATCTCTATCAGATAACAGTTGTAGGTAATTATTCTTCATGATCCCAACTACACCTCTAAGTGCCTGAAACTTAGCAAGGGAAAGTCCACTATCAAAATGCTCATATATACCTGGAGTCCAACAACAATGTGTCACCAACTGCTGTGCAACATCAAAGTGTTCTAAGGCTGAAGCAACCATGCCTTCGTTCACTTTCAATTGCCCTGCCAAATGATTAGACCCCTCTGACAAATTGCCTCCACACAAATTTTCTGATTTGTACTCTACACTATGGTAAGAGGTTGAATCATCATCACTCATCGAGTGGTAAGCATCATCATGTATGCTATCAACTCTGCACACTTCTTCGACAAAGGTACTATTGTTATGTACCTCACGGGATGGCTCCAATGACATAAGAAGCGACTGATTAGACATAATCATTGCACACTGCTGCCTCTAATGTAGATGCATGTTCATCCAAAGAGCTATCCTGGGACCCGTCATTAACAAGTAAATTTTCTGATTTGTTCACATCTTCTAAGGTCTGATTTGCAAAATCAGACTTGCTGAGCCTTGAATCCGCATCACATAATTCATTTTTAACACTCAAATCTTGAGTGTCAACATTAGGGAACTCCCCACATACATCATTCTCATTTGCACATTTCACATCCGGCTATCTCCCAAGAGGATAACCAAACTCCCCATAAAGTAAACCTGCATCAAAACCAAGCTGAGTGCCACACTCTGACTCAAGTTATGAATCTTCTCCCGAATCCCGCACCTGGTTATTTTCCCCAAGTGCAATGCTACAACCGAAAACAACTCTATCATCCAACTCGAAAGGTGGATTGTCATATGTCATATCAACACCCATCTCAAGTAATGGGTTATCAGCAATCACCACAAATTTATTCTTGCAATCATATTCATGCAAAGGAAATGAATTGTTGTTATGACGAATAATAATATCTGAACCCTCATACCTATCATCAATGACTCCTAGGCTGTCCCAAATCACCTATACCTCTTCCTTATCATCCTCAACAGTGAACTAGGAATCTAAATGAACAAGGCCACAAGGTCTTTACTCAGGATCAGCTAGATGCAATGTGAAATCAAATTTGTTTTCAAAATCAAGAACACCACCTATATCATCATTATTGAAAATATAAGTAGAGTCATCATTATCAACTGATTTGAAGGCTTCTTTACATTTGTTTTCAATATGCCCATCACCTGAAGGCATCTTAATGCTCTCAATTATCCCAACATTTGCATTTGTGTAATCAGCTTCAGTGGGAAGCTCAAAATGTGTATCTAAGGCTGCAGTTTTGTCACTTTTATTGCACACATCTTCACCCTTAGTAGCTGCATTAGTTTCCCCAATATCCGAGAAAGGCTTCAACCTTCCCTCACATTGTTTGGACACTCTTTCAACCAACTCATAAGCAGCTATAGAGATGTCTTGTTCTTGCCTCAAAATAGTCATCAACATGGATATAAGCGGCTGGGGAATAGTAACATATCCATCAATGATTTCGACCATTAAGGTTCTCATGTAGGAAAAAACAGCATGTCCATGATCCTCACAGATCGATGCTATCAAATTCTGAAACAATTGAAGAATAAGATCATCACATTCTAAATCAATCAAAAGATAACAAGATCTGACTTTTGCCATCACTTCTAACATCTTCACCTTCTTACCAAAGGTAGGGCCTTCGTCATGAAGAAACCCATGAAAGCTCTCAACAATCAGCTGGAGAACCTCTCTCAAAATGTTATCTTCATAAGGTTCCTTAGGACTCTAATCCTTGTGATCTCACTAAGACAGCTGGTGACTAAAAGCTTTACCCTTTTACTATGATGTCTCATAAGCATTGGCTTAACCAAAAAATGCACCGCAGGAGCCATAGCAAGTTGCATCAACTTAGAAGGTGGGTGTTCAACCTTGTAAAGACACAATTCTATTTCCTCTAAAATGCTACGTAGAACCCTTTTTGACTGAGCTAGGTGTTCAAGTTTCTTACCGGCATTGTATAGTTTCTTTTGTAATTCTTCTTCACTGAACCTGTCCATGACTCTGAACACTCATGCAAGTGCTGATCACTCACATGCAAGTCTAAGCTGTATGTCTCATATTTTCATCTGCATGTCTAACTCTGACCTCACAGAGTGGCAAAATCTTTAGCTTTGATACAACTGTAAGGTGCCGTACCTGTTTGTATTTTTTTAAAAGATCTTTTTATGTGTTATTTAATTTTAGAGGTGTTCTTTCAGACTAGAGAGAAGAATGCAGAAGGGGTTTTCAGTTTTCCTGCAGATGTGTTGTCGGAGCATACAATATAGAGCATATATGGAAAACCCAAAAAAAGTACAACATCTATCAACAAAGTAACAATGACCCAGATGGTGTTTAGCCAAAATATGAATTATAAGAGCATACCCATATCATGTTTTACAACTTCATGTCGGGGTCATAGCCGGACCAACAATGGGTGTAGCTAGAATCACTCCAAATCTCCAATATACTGATAGTATTGTGCATACAAATGATAACAGCAATAAATAAGGCTCTAGATGCCTCATACAATGCAGAATAGAAGCTGCTCACAAAGAGAAATGAATCCCAAAACCCCCAACGTCAAGCCTGGATGTGTACGGCCATGGCTGGAAGAGAAAATCAGTCACCACTCTGTTGCAACCTCTTCAAAAACACCCTCTATTACCTTTGATTTCTTCTGCAAACCCTAAGCAACCAAATTAGAGAGAGTTTTATACAAATATATCACTCCAAACAGCTGCCAAGAGGAACTACAGCCTGCATAAGGAAGTACGGCCAACATGGATCAAGAAATGGCTGCAACAATCTTTATTTCAGCTGCTAATAATCACTCCATCTCTATGGATATTCGTTGTTCAATACAAATCTGCAAATGATGTAGCAAGTTGTTCCTCAAACCCTCGAAAATCAAACTCCAATGAAGCACATCCGTGAACACTGAATGTATTCACCTCAAAAGCACCTTTGGGTGGTATTGCACACCTGTAGAATGCTGCTACTTAGGGAGGTTTTCGTCTCCAAGAGCCTCTAGTTCGAATCCTCAAACCCCAGAGCCAAGCTCCAAAACCCTAGCAGGGGAAATCTCAAAGAGAGAAGAAAATAATAATCAAGCATCCTCAAATGAGAGCTCTTTTCCTTCTTTTATAACTCTCTAAGAGGGCATTGCCTTTTTGAGGGGGAAATTATTTATTTTTCAATTTACTTTATTCCCCTAGGGATGGGCGTTCCACACTTAAGTGACTCCAATATTTGTTTTTTCATTATAAAGCCACTTTTGTCGTTAAACCATATAATATGCCATGAAATAATAAAATATAAATTCGGGCATTAAAATATCCATCAAGACAATGTCGGAATGTCAAGATCAATAGCTCATCGGAAAGGTCTCGACGAGACGAACACAATCCCACTCAGAAAATCCCGATCACACACCAAACCCAACATTACTAAAAATAGTAATGGCCATGAGCAAACTGAGCCAACACAGAGGGTGCCAATTGGATCCACAAACCATCTGATAACTCTGAGCTCAGTGCAGCGTTTAGGAGAGCCAACAGCTGACCGCCACGTTGCCCAAACAGCGCCAAACTGACACTTACTAAAAGTAGCAGTGTTCTCCGAGGACCAAAGAGAACAAACCCAGAAAAACCCAAAAAGATCAACAACATGCAAGCACTTACTATAAATAGTAAGTACAGACAAGTTGTCTGAAATCTCTCCGGAAAGTGTCAACCTGCTCCACTGGATCACCCGAACACCCTGGTGACATCGAAATATACCTCTGGTCAGGCTGTCACCAACCTAGAAAATCAACTCTGACTGAACTGCAAAAGAATCTGAAAATGGGGACATTAGAGTATCTTTATTTTTATAACAATGTAAAAGGATGACTTATGTATTATTATTATTTTAAGTGGGCCTAATGTAATGTTATATTAAAAAGTGTTTATAGACACTTCTAGAGGGAAATTAGGTGGGAAAAGAAATTTCAAATTGAAAAGGTGATTATAAAAGGGAGACTTGTGCACAGAAGAAATCATCCATTGTCATTTGTTATCAAACCCTTTTCTCTGAGTTTGAGCACTTTTATTCATCTCCATGCCTGAGGACAAAAACCCTCTTATCCATTTCAGGTGATACCATCTAAGGATTGCATTTGTGCTGAAAGTTTGAAGATTGTTTCTAGTTTTAGTTTGTGCATTTGAAGATTTTTGGAGGTGTTGAAGATTTCATATCAAATTCCAATGTGAGGGTTCCAGTATCAAATGTCAATTTTTTATCTAAACATTTGTTGTTCTCAGCAAATCCCAATTGCTGGTTGTTGACTTTTCGAACTATACTTATTTCTAGCCATCTTATTCATACTCGTTGTCATACAACCTAAGGCAACATGTCGTACCAACCAAAATTATGTCGTACATATTTATTGGTGGCTGGATACAACTTAGGGATTGCTGTACTATTTTCTTTGATTCTAAATAATATCCAAGTTAGCTATACCAAGTGTGGGAAGCTGTGATTCATTTTTGAAACTATCACATATCATATTTTGGGTGCCGTATCAATATCCACTAACCGTACCTCTTTGGTGCCTATCTCACTACTTCATGTTGTCGTACATCTTTGTGAAGGTTTTGGTAGCTACCTTATAGACTTTGTTGGTATTCTAGCAACTAGAAAAGTGTATTCAAAATGTTGCTAATAATGAGTAACCTTGTGATTCTAAATGCATTGATTGGTCTTGCATTTGTTTCTGCAATCTTTGATATCAATCTGGCATTGGCTGTGATAATATTTTCTATATCAACATTTATTTATTGTTCAAACTTGCTGCAAACTTAATATTATCAGTGTGGAGTAGAAGTTTAAAGTAGATTAATATTTTTGTTATTTTTCCAAGATATTGTTGTAATAACCCAACTAATTTTTTTGAGATTTTTCCAATATATAAATGATGCAATGCAAGTCCTCGCACTTTCTGATCACTCAGATCCCAATGTGGGCAAGGTGAGAGCATGTTATTGTAGAAGAGTGTCTTTCTTATTACAATGCATAGCTAACCAAAGCATACAGGCGGCATAGCCGACCCGAATCAACACCTCTTCAGCAAATAAGTTTTTATATATGCTCAAAGCCATTGCTAGATAACATGTAGGTCTAATCAAGCCAAAATGACTGATGGCAATGCAGACCTAATCAATGCCAAAATGGGTTGCAAATAAAATCAATGCAAATGACTATCTGGCAATTGAACCATACAAATTTACAATTCAATCAATATGCAAATTTATTATCTAGCGACAAACCATCCAGATTTACAATAAGCATGAAGCTGACCTATTGATAAATTAATTCTGAAAACACCAACTACACTATTGGAAATTAATTCAAATCATCAAAATAATACTACTGCAGCAAAGATTAGTCATAATAATTAGCAAGATAAAATAATAATCAGCCCATATGGACTAATCAAGATGGAATAGGCTAAGACAACATAAATTTATGAGGGAATGCTGCAACTAAAGATGGATGAAGCTGTTCTAGAACTGTACAACCACTAAACTCTGCTCAGAAACACAAATCTACATTGTATGACCTCATAGACATCTATATGACTTACCCCCAAACACACCAAAACTGCTGCAAACAACTCTAGAAAGGTACGACTGCTAGGTTAAATAGTACGGCCCATTTTAAGACTAATTTTTGGTGCCAAAAGGAGCTACAACTCCCTCTTAACTTCACACATCCTCATTAACTTGTTGTATGGCCTGCAAGAACTCATATTTGAGCAATAACAAATAGTACAGCTGGGAGTTATAGAACTATATGGCCAGGATATTGTAGTACGACCCCTCAAACACCATAAAATGCTACAATTGGATTGTATTAGCAAAATATATTGATAAAATTCAAACAACAACTAAAATCACATCAAAATCTCCATATACTACTGAGACTTCACACAACCCAAAAAACCAAACAGTAAAATCTCACAACAGTTCAACACACAGGTAATCCCAAGGTGGAATTACTCAGATGGCTAACAGGGTTTTCATCCCTGAAACCATCTTGCCAAAGGGTTTTTGTCCTCGAGTAGAAAAGGAAGAACTCACATTCATTCTCCAAAGCATAAAAATGAGTAATAAGCAAGATCTTTTGTGCACAAACTCTCCTTATATAAACCTTTTTGAGGGAATATAATTTTATTTTTAATTCTTTTTCCCTTTTTCCACCTCATTCGCCTAAAGGAAAAATTAAAAGAATAGGCTAAGGGTCTTTGCTAGACTTACGCCTGAGAAGGGGACATGATAGTCCTTCCTAAAATTTCTTGCCCTCAAGCAATTGTAGATTCAGATGCTCAAGAATTTGCTCCCCTTCCCAAGTAGCATCCTCTAGTGGATGATCTCTCCAACAGATCAAGTACTCAAAAATACTCATTTTTCTCAATTTCCTCTCCTGTACATCTAGAATAGATTCAGGAACCAAGACCAACTTGCCTTCTTCATCAAATGAAGGTAATTCAACAAAGGGTGTAATATGCTGACCAAGTGCCTTTGAAAAACAAAACATGAAACACATTGTGATTCTTACTTTGCTTTAGTAATTCCAGCTTATAAGCCACCTCTTTGATCTTCCTCAAGACCTTGTATGGGCTATAGAAACGTGGTTTGATCTTTTTAGCTCCACTCTTCTTGAAGGAAGATTGCCTATATGGCTGCAATCTCAAATAAACCATATCTCTCACATCAAATTTCCTTTCCAATCTATGCCTATCAGCATTAATCTTTTTATATTTTGAGCTTGTTGTAGATTTTCTTTGAGTGCCTTCAAAATCTCAACTCTGTTGAACCATGTCCTTTTCTCCTAGCACTCTGCTATCAGCAATAATCAAATCTACAAAGATAAAACATCATAACCATACAGTGCTTTGAAAGGAGCCATACCAATGTGGTATGTGGTATTGTAGCAATGCTCTCCCAGATAGAGCCATTTAATCCATGCTTTCTGTTGTCCCACTACATAGTTTCTTAAATACCCTTCAACCCACTTGTTGACAATTTTTATTTGCCCATTTGTTTGTGGGTGATAACTTATGCTAGGAGTCAATTCCGTACCCGACAACTGGAAGAGTTCCTACCAAAACAAACTAAGAAACCTATTGCCCCTGTCACTCACAATAATCTTTAACAATCCATGAAATCTAAACACCTCCTTAAAAAATAAATCAGCAACTTGAGGAGCCTTAAAATCTAAAGAAATTGCAAAGAAATGTGCATATTTTGTGAGTCTACCAACTACAACATATATGCAATCCTTACCCTGAACTCGTGGAAGTCTAATGATGAAATCCATGGAGATGCTCTCCCATTTCTACTCTGTTATTGTTAAGGGCTTCAATGGGCCTGCTAGGAAAATTTGCTCTAACTTATTTTGTTGGCAAACTTGACACTCTCTAAAATGCTCAAGGAAATCTTATTTAAGTCCTTTCCAAGTGAACCTCCCTCTGATCTACTTGTAAGTCTTGTAATACCCTGGATGACCAGCCAAGGGGGTATCATGAATTGCTCTAAGAATTGTATCTTTCAACTTTGATTTAGGCACAAGAAATACTCTATTCTTGTACAATATAAGATCATTTGCTACCTGATACTTGTCATCTTGTAGCTTACCTTCCATAATATCAGCAGCAAGGGCATTCTTAGAATATTCATATAAAATGTGAGCTTTCCAATCAGTCGAAATTTCAACCATGGAACATAGTGTGGGTTTTCGTGACAAGACATCAACAACTACATTGTCTTCCCCTTGACACATTCAATGTCGAAGTCATAAGCTCGGAGCTTCCTAACCCACTTTTGTTGCCTTTCAATGAGATCCTTCTGGTTAAGAAAATACTTCAAACTGTTGTGGTCTGTTTTAACAAACAAATCTTACTCCCACCAAATACTGTCTGAACTTGGCCAATGCGTGCATAATGGCCAACATCTCTGTCATAGATTGAGAAGCCCTTTTCAAAGTCTTTGAGTTTGCGGCTCAAAAAGGCAATTGGATGCTTATTCTGCATCAACAATGCTCCAATCCCTTCACTAGAGGCATCACATTCTAGCACAAAAGGAAGAGAGAAATCAAGAACAGCTAGAATAGGACAAGAAATCATCACTTCATTCAATTTATCAAAAGTTTGTTGCACTACACTAGTCCCTAAAAATGTTCCTTTCCTAGTCAAATTGGTCAAAGGGGTAGCCAGCTATGAAAATCCTTTGACAAACCTTCTGACCTCTTAATTGAGTCAAGGTCTTAGGAGGAGGCCAATCCAAGATGGCACAAATCTTTTCTTGATCAACCTAAACTCCTTAGGCACTTATGACATGTCCAAGATACAAATTCTTTGTCATCCCGAACTCACATTTTGACTCCTTAGCAAACAGAGTTTGACCTTCAAGAATGCCCAAAATTTCATCTATGTGCCTCAAATGATACTAAGGGGGGGGGGGGGGGGGTGAATCAGTATCTAAATAAACTTCAACTTCTCTGAAGCAGATTAAAACTTAAGCATTACAGTATTAACATAAACATGAAAGATCAACACAATGCACATCAGCACATAACACCAGATATACGTGGAAAACCCAAGAAGGGAAAAACCACGGTGAGGATTAACTCACAATATATGAGGCTCAAAACAACAACTTTGTTTTAGGGCTACAACCCAGGGAAGCTACTACTCCCTAAAAACTTTGCTTTAAGGTCACTCCCAAGGAAGCTACAAATCCCTGCAGACTTTGTTTTAGGGATGCAACCCAAGGAAGCAACTACTCCCTGATCTGAGAACAAACTCAGAAATAATTACAATATGACAGTCCTTCTACTGCCTAAAAACTAACATTGAAGCTCACACCTTTGATGATTGCAATTCTGCCTCTTCACACTTTCTTCTGATTGGATCAGTTAGGCAGACTCTTTACTTCCCTCTTGTCACAAAAATATCTTCAAGATAAATCAGGACAGCCTCTAACACTTCTACTCTTTCTCCTTCAGTCGGAAATCACAATGCATGTAATTTTCATGTTTTGCTCTTCACACACTCACATATTCATTTTTGCAATCATACCTCACCTAGACCAACTAGGTTTACAATATATGACATTTCATTGATTACATTACAAGTCAGCCAATACAACAAGAATATTACAATTTACAAGTCGGCCAGAGACCACAACATGAAACATGCATAGGGCAAGTCCTATCATGAACAACACGCTACTCCAAAAGAAAACACACGCCTTGTGAATCCCAATACATGCTTAGTCCGGTCCCAAACATTATTCATAGCATCATTCTTCAAGGAATAACATCCGCACGTCACACCTATTTGAAATAGGTCGCCCTTAAGTAAGAACACATGAAGCTTGTAGCACAACTAGCCAACTACTTAGGCGCAAATTTGCATCTCTACACACCAAATATTGCGCCTAAGCATGAAATAAGGGTCTCAACCTATGAAAATTGCGCCTTGGAAGGAGAATGAGCATGTTCAAGTGAGGAGCACTTTCCATCAATACAACCCCATTCTAGCGCCTAGGAACAAGCATGTTTGGATCCACTAATCTTGAGAGTATTGAGTGTCAGGCCATCTTATTAAACCTTCACAATGTCTTGGATAGCTAGGCGCCAATTTGCACTTGTAGAATCACCTTTGGGCGCCTAAGTGAAATGTTCTTGATTTCATTAACTTTGAAGAAGTTTAAGTGCTAAGACTCCCTTTTGAACCTTCACAGTGGTTTGATCTCCTTTAAGATTGAGGTAAGGTAATCAAGGCGCGTTTTTCATCTCCCACCACCTTGGATTGGCGCCTCAAATGAAGTCACATTAGCCCAAATTCACTAAGTAAATCTAGGCGCAAGATCTCTCTTGAACAACTACAAAGTGCGCTTAGCAATGAAGGAAGTTTGAAATCATGAATTCTAGCGCCTAGTGGCAAGGAGGTCTCCTGAGAGTTTGAACATGAGATGAAACCCTTAAATGCCAAGAATTAGCCCCAAGGATAGTAGGCGCACCTTGCCACTAGTAGCAACCCAAAATTGCGCCTAAAGTTGAATATGATTATCTCAAGGAGTCAAGGCGCATTTTCCTACATCCACAGACCATTTTTGGTGCCTTGGTAGTAAAGTGAATAACCTCAAATCAGCGCCTAAGGATGAAATAGTCTCATAGGGATGTAAACAAGTGTTGAGAGCCTCAAAAATGCCAAGAAACTAGCTAAGTGTAGCTAGGCACCAATCCATATCTATGCAACTTAGTTTTAGCACCTAAGCTTGAGAAACATGATTCATTGACACCTAAATGAGCGCCTTAATTGAAAAGGCATAAATCAATTGAAACTAAGCGACTTGAAGCATTCACAAGCATCAAAAGACATCAACTTGCATTAATATGACTTAGGCGCACTGTTCTACCTATATAAGCCTAGATTTGCGCCTCATGTGAAATCACCTAAATTTGCATCATTAAATAGGCACCTTGAGAGAGTAATCATTCTAAGTCATTCCCATTGTTTGAGATCACATAAATGGCAAATATAAGGCTATCTAAGCTAAGGCGCACTTTTGCTCCTGTAGAACCTTAAATGTGCGCCTAGATTGAAGAAAGGTTATTCACATGTTTTAAGTGACTTCTTTATATTATAAAGTGATTAATAGGTGGTTCTCTTGTGTTGCGGGAACATCAACAAAGCTGAGAAATCATTCAAGGAGCTTGGAGTCACCTTCAAGCGAGGAGTGAGGCTAGAAGGCCATTACAAAGGAAGAGCCATCATGTAGCTGCTCCAAGAGGTCACTTCAAGTCTAACATGCAAGTACACTTCATCATTTGCATCACGTTCGAGGACCTTCATCCATCACTTCAAGTTCCTCCTGAATCTTCAAGTCTTTGAGAAGAGTCTCCTACTCAATGAAGCATCATCATCATCCTCGCTCCTTTTTACAAAGAAGATCAATATACATCCTGCAAGAAGAAGATTAACAAAGTTAGAAAAATGAGCAACATGTATCATACACATTCAACTTACAACGAACAACGCAAAGTCAATAAAGATACATCCCAAACATTCAAGTTCAAAGCAATCACGATCGAAGACATCACAAGATGATGCAATTTGGGAATATGCTGAGGTGGCACCTACATGGCAGATACACATCATCAAGTCAATCATATTTCGCCATATCATTAAACAAGCAAGAAGCCAAAGAGGACGCCTATGTGGAAGATGCTCTAAAAGATTCCATTTCATCCTTATCTTCTTGGAAAGCGTGCCTTCATTGCCTCTCTCATGTACAAAAAATAGCAAATTGTTGTAACTACTTGCTGAGATGGTATGATCCTGGCCTTTGGCTATCGGAATTGATCCAGGCCATTCATTGTAATTCTGGAACTCTATATAAAGGCCTTGTTGCCTCATTTGTAAAGTTAATAGTTAGTAGTTAGTAGCTAGTGGTAGGAGAAAGTTTGTCGGAGTAGAGTAGGAAGAGACTCGAAATTTTCTGAGAGTACTTGAAGTTGGAAATATTTCTCAAGAGTAATGCAAAGACATTGGAGCTTGTTTGGTGTTAAGTGTTATCTTCTGGAATGACATGGTTTCTTGTATCTTGATGAAATGGAGAGGTGTTTCTAAGTAGATTAGAAGTAGAGTAGAAGCTCATTGATGTAATGTATGTTATATTGAATACTTGATCAACTCCTAGCTCATGCTTTTGACATTCATCGTTGGTGAAGTGTTGTGTAAAGCTAGTCTGAGCTTCATTATAATTTGCTTAAGTTCGATTGTGGATGCTTGTTTGAGCTGCATTGTCTAATGGGTGCTTATATGAGCCTTCATGATTTGAAAACCTTTCGCTATCCTTAGGAGATTGCATCAACTCCATGTAGTTGCAGGCACCCTTGGCGAAGTGGAATTAGGTTTATTAAGGAGTTTGTCTATTCATGTATCATCATTGCTTCATTGACCTTAGATTAGTTTCTTTAAACCTTTATCTTTTTATTTTTCTTTATTATTGAAGCATTGTACATGTCATCCACACTCAAAGGAGAAATAAGTTGAATGAAGCAAGAAGAAGTCTGTATAAGTCCCTTTGTGATTACCAGCAAGATCACATCAAATCACTGAGTTTATCCACTGCAATCGCGAATATGGAACCTTGAAGTTGTCTCACTGGATCACATAGCTTAGCCTTTGAGAGACTTTATTCAAGAGGGAATAAGATACTTAGTGTTTTATTCTATTGTTGACTTGTCTAAAAACAATCATCAACATGTAGTCTATGCACATCCTCATGGTTCCATCTTTTTTCTTGACCAAGACTACAGATGAAGCAAAAGGGCTTGAATTGGGTCTGACGTGCCCCGTGTCCAAAAGCTTCTTAATAGCCTTCTCAATTTCTTCCTTATGCCTTCTTGGATGGTGATAAGGAGTGGTGATTACTAGTTTTGCCCCTTCTAACTCTATCACATGCTCAAAACCTCTATCAGGTGGCCTCCTTGGAGGTATATCATCAAATACCTTACTGTGCTTATCTAGAAGAGACTGGATGTCAACATGATATGATCTCTTTCCCTCTGAAGAAGTGTTTGTAGAAATGAAGCATTGGGTTGCCCAAGCTACCTCACCATGACAGAAAGTCCTCTCCATTCTTTAGGCTAAAACGATTCTTGGTGCTCCACTAGACATCCCACGAAGCACAACCTTCTTTCCACTTGTAGAAAATTTCAGCTCCATGGTTTGAAAATTTTGAGAATATTTGCCAAGGGAATGCAGCCGCTGAACTCCCAACACCATATAGGTGTCTCCATTGCCAACAACATAGAAGTCATCAATCACCTTGTTGTTTCCCAAAGTGATGCTCAATTGGGAAATCCTCTTCGTGCAAGGGATGGTAAAACCATCGACAACCATCACATTGAATCCTTCAAACTCTTCCACCTCAAGACCTCTTTTGGCCACCAACCCTTCATCAATGAAATTATGGTTTGCCCCACTATTAATCAACACTGTCACTTTTTGTCCATGGACTCAAACTCAAAGGGTTGTACTTCGGAGTACCCGACAATGTGGCAAAGGTACCCCCAACAACAACTTCCTCATTTGTCTTCTCAAGTTTAAAGTCAACCTCTCCTTTCTCACTTTCAAGTTCAGGTTCTTCTTTTGTGGTTTCTTCATTTGAAACAACCCCAATGTAATGAACTTGTCCTCTTCCCAAGCACCTATGGCTAGGTTCCCAAGGCTCCTTGCAGGAAAACCATAGCTTCTTCCTTCGAAGCTCATTTCTAGCCTCTTCCTCTTTGCTTGTCCGTTTTGGCCACTCTTTCTGGAATGGTTTCTTCTGTTGTTTGCATGAAAATCTTTTGAATAAAATTTATTCTTTCGAATAGAAAGCTCCATGTTCATTGCCCTTTTGATGGCATCTTGTAAAGAAGGCGATTCAAATGCCTTTACCCAACCTTTTAGGGGTTTTGTCAACCCTTCTATGAACATAATAGTAAGTCTCCTTTTAGAGACATCAAGAACCATAACAAAAAGTCTTTGGAACTCCGTCACATAACTATCTACTGAACCACATTGCTTCAATTGGGCCAGTTCTCTAAAATGGATCTCAGGATCCTTTCTATCAAATCTATCAATGATTCATTGCCTGAAATCAGCATATGAGTCAATCAAATTGTGCCCTTGTGTGACCAACCCGTAGTACCACCATTCATGTGCTAATCCTTCCAAGTGGAGGGTAGCATATTTGATAGCTTCTCCTTCAAACATTGGATTAAGAGAGAAGCAAGTATCCAACTTTTGAATCCACGAACATATTGTGCACTTGCTTGAACCATCAAAAGTGGGTATTGACAATTTATCCAATCTTCACTGCAAATCTTGATGATCGTAATTTGTGTTTCTTTCCTTTCTTAGGCAATTTCACATCTTCAGGTTACAAAAATCTTGCAAAGATATGGCTGAATGAAACTCATTTCCCAAAGATTGGTACTCATGAAAATAATCAAGGAAAGTATCACCATGCTGATTTTCTTGCTCTTCTCCACCCTCAAAGCCTTCTTCTCTTGTTAGAAACTTAGGTTGGAGTGGATGAGTTGCACAACCAATCACCATCCTAGTGTGGCTATTGTTATGATTTGTTGACGTACTTCACCATTTTGATTTTGATTTGCCCCAGAAGTGTTCATGTTATGAAAATTTTGCAATATCTAAGTTAACAAATTTGTCAATTGTTGTTGACCTTAGATAATGGCACTGAGCTGCAAATCAGTTCTTTCCCCCTCATTGAGAGTCCTCTCTCTCTCTGCCATATCAAAATCCTCTACCTCAAATTTTGGAACTAGAATCTCTACCTATGTAGTAAACAGATCAAGAGATTGAACTCTCCTTTCCCTTAGATAATATCTATACTCTCTAACACTGGGATGCATGTGAAGAACTCTGCAACAAAGGATTAGCTTCTAAACAGGCTTGCAAGATCACCATCTCTGATACCACTATAATAACCCAACTAATTTTTTCGACATTTTTCCAATATATAAATGATGTGTTGCAAGTCCTCGCACTTTTTTATCACCCAGATCCTGATGTGGGCAAGGTGAGAGCATACAGTGTTCAGAAACACTAACTAAATGATGACAATGCTAGAAAAGGTAAATAGATGGCATAGTGACCAGAGCATACAGGCGGCATAGCCGGCCCAAATCAACACCTCTTCGGTGGACAAGTATGCGTATATGCTCAAAGCCACTAGCAGATAACATTCAAGTCCAATCAAGCCAAAATGGCTAATGACAATGCAAACCTAATCAATGGTAAAATGGGATGAAAATAAAATGCAATGCAAATGACTATCTAGCGGTTGAACCATCTAGATTTACAATTCAATCAATATGCAAATTTACTATCTAGCGACAAACCATCCAAATTTACAATAAGCATGAAGTTGAACTATTGATAAATTAATTCTGAAAACACCAATAGCTACATTACTAAAAATTAATTCAAATCATCAAAATAGTACTACTACAACAAAGATTAGTCATAAAAATCAGCAAGATAAAATGATAATTAGCCCATATGGACTGGTCAAGCTAGAGAAGGTTGAGACACAACATAAATTTCTAAGGAAATGCTACAACTGAAGATGGATGAGGTTGTTCCAAAACTGTACAACCACTAAACTCTTCTCAGAAACTCAAATCTGCATTGTACAGCTCAGACATTTATATAGCCTGCCCCCAAACATACCCAAACTGCTGCAAACAACTCTAGAAAGGTACGACATCCAGGTTAAACAATACAACCCATTTTAGGATTGATTTTTGGTCCCAAAAGGAGCTACGACTCCCTCTTAGCTTCACACGCCCTCATTAACTTGTTGTACAACCTGCAAGAACTCAACTTTGAGCTATAACAAACAGTACAGTCAACAACAATGGTACAGCTAGGAGTTAAAAACTGTAGGGCTAGGATATTGTAGTAAGACTCCTCAAACACCATAAAATGTTGCGATTGGATTGTATCAGCAAGCTATAATGATAAGATTGAAACAACAACTAAAATCACATCAAAATCTCCATATACTACTGAGACTTCACACAACCCAAGAAACCAAACAATAAAATCTCACAACGATTCAACACACAAATAATCTCAAGGTCAAATTACCCAAATGGCTAGAAGGCTTTTCATCCCCGAAACCATCTTGCCAGAGGGTTTTCGTCCTCAGGCAAAAAGGGAAGAACTCACGTTCATTCTCCAGAGCATAAAAATGAGTACTAAGTAGGAAGACTTCTGTGCACAAGCTCTACTTATATAAACCTTTTTGAGGGAATATAATTTTATTGTTAATTCTTTTTCCCTTTTTCCACCCCATTAGCCTACGGGAAAAATTAAAAGAATAGGCTAAGGGTCTTCACTAGACTTAAACCTGAGAAGGGGACATGACAATTATTCAAGTATTGCTTATCCAAATACACAAAAAAAAATTGCATATTTTCTAAAAATTCCAGTAAGGGACATTACATGGATTACCACCAAAATGAGGTTTGTCAAGTAGAGAAGCAACTTGGATACTTTTAGCAGAAATCCCAGCTCTATGTGTAAGATACTTGAAAATATTGATGACAAAAAGCAATGTTTATTATGCTACACATTGTACTACAATAAGAGCAGAATTACACATTGTGCTACATAGTGTTACTTAAACCCCAGCTCTTACACATTGTGCTACATGGTTTTATCTTAAGCTATTTTTAATTTTATATTTTAAATATAAATATTTTTAATATTATTCCCCTCACCAACCCAAAGCTTAGGAAAATTTTCGCCATCCCTGAAACTCAAAGAAACACTATAAAAGAACCATGCCTATTGAAAATTTATCATCTTGCGAAGGAAAATATGTAGTCTCAAACTTAAAGTGTCACCCATATGTCATCTCAAAGGGACCAAAAATAGCATATCATATAGCAAGACTGCCCACATAAGAGGAGCTGGCTACTAAATTAATATCCAATCCATCCCAAAGAACAATGATGGTGTTATCCACAAGGACCAAGAACAACGAATCAAAAAGGTATGGTTATCCACAAAGGACAATAATCTCAATCAGCAACATTCTTATTTCTCTCAAACCAAGAAATTACCAATCAACCTCAAGAACAATAGTGCGGCCCATCATCATACCATATTGATATATCTAATGAACACTATCATCCTCAACAATAGAATATAGATGGTAATAAAAGCATATCAACATACGGTCCACATCATCATATCAATCCATGAACCCTCAAATGTCATCCTCATGCAAAGTAAGGATGATAAGACTATCCAAAAGCAATAAATCTAGTACCTCCAATCAAATATCCCAATATGTGAATCTACGATGGAAACATATTATCAAGTGTAATGTCCCCTTTTGGGTCCATTCCAACATTCTTGGAAAGTTCCAAGATTCTTGGAGAATTCCAACATCCTTAGAGAGCGCCAACTTTCCATAGACTTTGGGATGTGTGGAAAAATAATTAAATAAGTAACATGTAAGTTGTCTTAAGGTGCCTTTATGTTATTTTGTTAAAGGCAACTTGTGTTTATTTTGTTGTACGGGTACCTATACGAAAAATTTTGTATGATGTCGTTTTTGTCTAAATTGAGTCTTGTTTTGAATCTTCGATGTTTTTGCTAACTCTACAGGTGTAAAAATGCTCAAGACATTCAACACATTACTGAAAGAAAAGATGAAGTCTCAAATTGGATTCAGAAAGCGCCCCTAAAGGATGAGTGAAAGGATTTGAAGAAAAAGCGTGCCTCCCTATTTATCCTTGTGCATGTATAGAGAAAAAGTGTGTCCATAGAGAACCAACACGCCAAACAAGAAAAGAAACGCTTCTGGAGGATTGTAAAGGTGCCTAATCAAGTAAAAGCGTGCCTAGATCACTTTAGGCGCACCTGAGTGTAGTAATTGGGATCCAATGCACTGAGTAGGGAAAGAAGGAAAGACGTTTCAAAAAGCATGCTCGAAGGACTTTACACGCGCCTAAAAGAAAAAGCGCACCTTCATCCAAAAGTGTGCCTAAAGACTAATCAAAGCAAAAGTGCGCCTAGGAAGGATTCAACATGCCATCAAACAAGGAAATTCAAAGCTAAGTATAAAAACGTTGTGGAACATGAAACACTCCTGGAAAACAAAAAATGCTCCTGAAAGTTCAAAAGCGCACCCTCAGACAAAAAAGCTTGCCTGATCAAAGTAAAACGCGCCAGAGGAGGAGATAAGGCGTCTAAAGATTGAAGGAAAAAGCATGCCTACAAGAACAAAAGGGCACTTGAGGAATTACAAAGTGCATCTAGGCCAAGCAAGGTGTGTCCAGGGATAAACAAGGCGCTCACAGGTGATCAGAAGCGCATCCAATCAGGGTAAGCACATCCAAAATTTGCAGAGGAACGTCTACAGGATGAAAGGTGCGCCTAGTTGAGTATTGGCACGTCTAATAAGGTGGAGGCATGTTCATCATAAAATGTGAAGCCGAAAATAATGAAGAGAAAAGACGCTTTCAGGAGAAGAGAAGCGCGCCCTGTGTAAGAGAGGTGCGACTAATATAGAAAAAACATGCCTGGAAATTCTAAAACATGCTTAAGGGATATAGACGCATCCATCATGCAAAGAAGCATCCAAATATAGAAAAGTGCGCCTAAAATAGGAGTGATGCGTCCAACATAAAATAGGCATGCCAATATAGAAGAGATGCACTCAGTATCAACAAGGCGCTTCCAGTGACAAGGCGAATCTTCTGAAGGAAATATGCGCCTATTTTAGGAAGCCTCTTTTGTTTATTAAAAAAAAACTTCAGTTTAAAGAGCAAGCCGGCTTTTAAAGTGGCACACCACATTCATGCATTGGTCATGCCTTTTCAAAGGCTATTTATAAACTTACAACTTCAATTCTAAAATTTGCATTCAAAAAAGCATATCCATAAAAAGCAGATTGGGAATAAAAAAAGCAACGCTCTATAAAGGAAGGATTTCCTTCTATCTTTTTACCAATACCATATAGAACTCAAAAATTTTATATACAGGTATAGAAATTAATTTCTGCAGCAGCATACAAAGAGCAAAAAAATTAATTTGTTGAGTGCAAAGGCAGGGATATCAAGTTTTTGTGCAATTGAAAGAGGTTTATATGCAGAAAATTCATTATTTGTAGCAGGTACAACAATAATATCGAAACTCACCCAAACTAACCTGGACTCAGCGAGTCCTAAGTCGAGTCATCCCAGGCGAGTCTTGGGGACTCGGACTCGGACTCCCGACGAGACTTGCCGAGTTTGGCGGACTTGCCAGACTCGTCAAGTCTAGGCGAGTCCCATCAAGCAAACTCAGCCGTCGAAACAAGGAGACAAAAGTGAAAAAAAAAAAAAATTATAATGTCTCCATTTTGAGCTAGAAATGATTTTTGGTTTGAGCTTGGTTCTAGAGGATGGAAAATGGTAATGTTGGCTCAACTACTGATTTTTATTGGTTTTGGCTAAGTGTTGCTAAGAGATATTGTTTTATTTAGCCAAATATCAAAGTTCCTCTAGTGGATAGAGATTGGAACAATGGGAAATGCAATATTCAAATTGTATTTTCATCATTTTATTGATTGGATCGATTGGTGCCAAGTGGACAAGGAAAATGTCAATCTTTAATTGCATTTTCAAATATATATTTTATCTATAGGTCCAACGTATGAGGAGAAGATAATTTGCATTGGATTTGGTGCCATCAATTAAGGTGAATTGCATAGCTTGTTGTGCCAACGCATGGGATAAGGCAATTGTCATTGAGTTTGATGCCAACGCATGAGGAATAACATGGAGCTTTGTGCCAACGCCAATGGGAGAAAGGTAATTTCAAATGTCACTTTGGATCATGTGCTTTATGTCTTGAATGGATGATTTTGCAAAATCATAGAATATTGAAATACATTGGATCATGCACCCAACCCATGAAAGGAAGTTTGAAATATAAATAAAATAAGGCCAAGCACATTGGATCAAGAGCCAATGGCCACCTAGGAGAAGATAAATTTGTATTTTCAAATGCCAAAGAGGATTCGCCCAAGGATGAGGATGGAGTTCTTCATTAAATAAAATGCAAGGCTGATGTGGAATCGCGCCCAGCTATGAAGAAGGTTTTTTATTAATAAAATATTAATTTTAAATGCCAAACATTGTCTTTATATGGCCGCCGCCCAAGGAGAATGCATTTAAAAATGTATTGGAGATCGTTTTGCCCAAGGAGTGGGTATTGGAGGTGAAATGCATTTAATAAAAACAAGAATGATTTTAAATGATTGTGTTCATTGATCCAATGCATTTACAATAGTTCAAGAGGAAGGAATTTTCATTGGTGGACTTCAAGCAAATGGTAAAATCCAGCAAATTGGGACACCAAGCCAAGCTCAAGGATAAATAGCACCATTTGCCTTCATTTTGCAACTATTGAACTTTTGATCATATGGTAAGCTTTCATACTTTATGTTTATTTGCTGGAAATTGCATTTTCTAGTGAATTATCAAGGTGATGCTCCCTTGATTGATGTGGTGATGATCCCATGTCATTGTTTGAGATGATATCATGCAGATTTCATCATTGTTCTTGAATTGCAGGTTGAATTTGAGGTGTTTAGAGAGAGTTTGCATTGCATTTGAAGCCCTTGGTCATTGAGGAAGACTACCAAGGTAGTCGATTTGGCTAAAAGAGTCATTTTGTGAGGATTTGCTATCATTTTGAAGTTCTGATTTTATAACAGCTAGCTGGGTATTTCACTACAAGGTTCATAGACATCATTTTATTGAAGATCTTGAAGGTTGAAGGCATTTGGAACATCATTGAAGCTGATTGTAGTATCAAGGAACCCATCGCTTGGCATTAGACGAGTTATTTTGCATAGTTTTGGCTTCTTCAACATTTCTGGGCATTTTGACATCCCACAGCAGTCATAACAGCAGCAGATATATTGTTATCAGACCATTATTTGTCTTCATTCAAGGCTGTAACAGTGATATATTGTCATATTGATCCTTCTCCATTGAATGGGCATTGATATACTAGGATTTGGAGGCATTTGATGTTCATTTTTCATGATGTAATGAAGTCTGATATAAATCAGACCTTGACTGTAATACAGAACAGCCAATAACTATTTGTTTTCATTTGCATTGAAGTCAATAATAAAGTATGGAGGGTTCGTAATTCAATGGTTCATATGTTTATTGATGTTATTTGGCATTGTATTGTTCAATTTTAAAGTGAATTTGAAGAAAAATTTCAGTCATCACTAGTAGGGTATTTTACAAAATTAAAGTTCAAACTTGATTTTTTTTTACTTATATTACCTCTACATGCCTAAAAGCAACTTCATTTCATTTTGTTGGCAAAATAGGAGGAGAAAAGAGAGTTGTGACGAAAAATAAGAGTGCATTGTAGGGCAACCAACAAGGACGTAGACTAAAAATCCATCAACAGATCGCATTCGGGCAGCTTCATACTCAGAGTCGCATACTCAGAGTCACAAGAGGAGAATAGAGCATGAGAAGACACAGGCATAACTGATGTTGGTGAGGGTGGCATGGAGTCATAGGCAGAGATTATGGCTGTTGCAGCATTGAAAACCTACGATTTACGCCTTCGTAGGAAGGCGAAGGATGCAAGCTCCTCTGAGCCATAGACTTCTTCTAGTTATTGTTTTGATATTTAATATTTGTTTGGAACATTTGATGTCATGGATTTCATATTCCATGAGTTTTGTATACATTTGACTATATTTATATATCTGTGTTATTTCCTTCAGCAGCTCAGCGACAATTTGTGTTTATACTTATGTGATCGATGTATACTTGTGTATGTGATCAAATTAGCTTCTATTTGATGATGTTAGTGTCTTTAAGGTTTATTTAATAAAGGGTGCATGAAACAAGTTTTAAATCCTTAAAAATCTCTATTTGGGTTTTTCACTTTGCCAAGTCTGCGCCGAGTCCTAAGCCCTGAGCCGAGTCACCCTCGCCGAGCCTTCTCTAGTTTCGATTGTGAAAGATCAACCCTAACTAGTCTATTGGGTGATTTTACCTCTGAAATCACATAGAGCTTCAATGGAGTTTGTCTACAGCAGTTTACTGAAGGAAGGTTTTGATGTTTTCTAATCTCAAATTTTTGGAGTGTTGATTTGATGAGTCTTATTGAAGATTTTGTCAAGTTGCAGATGCTAGAACTAGACCCATAGCCAATCGTACATTTGTTGCACAAGGCCATACCATTTTGGAGTCGTACCATGGTGGGCGTGAGGGTTTTGTGCAATGAATTCATTATTTTCTGATCTGTTTGGGGTTTGAGCTACAGGTGCCATACTTCTATGTATTTTCTAAAGGTGTTTGGGTGGAACGTGTGCAGAAAGAAAGGAACTTACTGGTCATACTAGCTGAGTACAGGTTGTACTGCATGTTAAGAGGGGAAGTGAGGCTTCAAAGTGTTGAAACGCCTTCCATTTACAGTCATTTTGGAGTTGTTTGTAGGCGTCTTGGAGAGTGTGTTCAGTTTGCAGCGTTTGGAGTGATGTCTTTGTGACTTGTGTGGACTTTGGGTTCATTTGTGGAGTTATCTGTGCATTTTCAGTTTGCTTCCCTGCACATCAGACCTGTGTATCTATTGTTTCAATGTTTTCAGGGAGTTCTACAGTGATTGTGGGATTCATTTCATCACATGCATGCATCAGTGCTTCAAGGGTATGTTTCCTTGTGATGTTTGGGTGACTTCTAATACCTCCATATTCTGATTTTTATGCTATAGCAGTGTTATTCAGTTTAAATCAGAAAATAATAAGATGTTGCAGCATGTATGTAAAATACCCTACTAATGATGACTGAAATTTTTCCTTCAAATTCACTTTAACAATGAACACCAAAATGCCAAATAACATCAACAAACATATGAACACTTAGATACCCAAACACATTGCATTATTGAAGCCTTCAAATATGAAAATTACAAATGCTTATTGGCTGGTTTTTATGACAGTCAATGACTGTTTCATATCAGACCTTATTACATGTACAAATATGCATCAAATTGCATCAATAACCCTAGAGGATCAATGCCAATATCAAGTAGAATGTCCAACACATCAACTCAGCTCAACTTAGGGTTTGAAATAGCTTCAATCAAGTCTAAAAACTCCTTATATCCTGCTGTTACAACTGCTAATATGACTGATAAATTCCAGTAATGAAGATGTCAACAAAATTCATCAAAAAACCCTATTCAAAGGCAAGCGATTGGCTCCTTCACTGAGCGATTTGCTTGGGAATGCTTCCAATGATGCTTGTTTGTCTTCAAATCCACTTGTCTTCACAAATCCAACCTAAAAGCCCTTGGTAGTCTTCCTCATTGACCAAGGGCTTCAAATGCAATGCAAATTCTCTCCAAACACCTCAATATCAACCATATGATCAAAAGTTCAATAATTGCAAAATGAAAGCAAATGGTGCTATTTATCCTTGAGATTGGCTTGGCGTCCCAATTTGCTGGATTTTACTATTTGCTTGAAGTCCACCAATGAAAATTCCTTCCTCTTGAATTATTTTAAATATATTGGATCAATGAACACAATCATTTAAAATCATTCTTGTTTTTATTAAATGCATTTCACCTCCAATACCCATGCCTTGGGCAAAACGACCTCCAATACATTTTTAAATGCATTCTTTTTGGGCGGCGGCCAGCAATTCCAATGTATTTTTATTGATAAAATCTCTCCTTTCATGGCTGGGCGCGATTCCACATCAGCTCAAATACATTTCATTTAATAAAATTTCCTCATAGCTGGATGAATGCTAACAAACTTGGTATTTGTATTTAAAAAACTCTCTTTTCCTTGTGAGCCGATCCTCCTAGGCCATTGGCACCTTTGGCAATGACAAATTCACCTTATCCAATGTTTCAATTGCTTGATCCAATGTGTTATTTGAATTTGCTTTATCTCCATTGGGCGAATGACACAAAACTCCATATAATCCTCCATGCATTGTGTGCATGATCCAATGATTTTCAACATTCAAAGACTTTGCATATTATCCATCCAAGGTATCAAGCGCATGATCCAAAGATATTACCTTCTTCCCACTTGGCATTGGCACAAATCTCTATAAGCCTTATGCGTTGGCATCCATTTCAATGATATCTTCCTCATCCATTCATTGGCACATCCAACTATGCAAAACACTCATCCTTGGCGTTAGAACTCAATAACAAATAGATATTAAAAAATGTAATTAAAGATTTCATTTTTCCTTGTCCACTCGGCACCAATCAATCCAATGATGAAAACACAATTTAAATATTGTATTTTCCATTTTTCCCTTTCTCTATCCTCTAGAAGAACTTTGCTCTTTTGCCTAGATAAACAATATCACTTAGCAACACTTAGCCAAAACACAATAAAAATCACTAGTTGAGCCAACAGTACCATTTTCCATCCTCTAGAACCAAGCTCAAACCCAAAATTATGTCTAGCTCAAAATGGGGACATTACAAGTCCTCCCACCCCAAGATTGCTTGCCCCAAGCAATCGCAAGTGCCAAATGATCATCAATGAATACCAAGATCCCAAATCCATCTAATCACTCCATAGATACTCACACAAGTACTCTCAAATTTGCCGATGAAGAAGATCTTGGGACCGCTTCCACTGTCGCACAATGATGCAAACACATCCATACCAATATAGATGCCAATCATGAAGGTATAGATGCCAAGTAATGAACCAATGAAGTTGAAAATCCTTCTACCACTGAATAGTAACATGAATAGATGAAAGATGCTAAACACAAATATATCCATTCCTGTTGTGCTAAAACTGAAATCACATACTTCACTACTCAACAATGAAGAATAACCATCCACATGTGCCTCTTCAAAATGATGTTGTGTCTCCTCAAGGGTACGCTGATCCTCTCCAATGGAAATCAATGTATTATGCAAATCTGAATCCTCATTGTCACACTCATGCAAATCACCAATGGCTAATCCAAAATGAAAAAACAAGGCTAATTGCCTCCTTCCCTTGACCATTTCAAGGTTCTGTTTTGCTTGACCAGCAACTAACTTATCTCTCCTTGCTCTGAAATATTCCGAGCCAAATTTTTTTTGAATTTTCAATAACAGTTTACAACCCAATGCACCCGTTAAGGTTAGCAGCTAAACCAAAACGATGCTGAAGCAACTCTAACCAGAATGTACACCAGGATCCCGATGTGGGCAAGGTGTGAGCATTGGTCAGAGGATCTTAATCAAAATGCTTATGCAAGAACTCTAACCAAGATGCGCCGGCGAACGACGAGCATGTGGTCAGAGGATCCCTACAATCTAATATACTGAAAGCACACTCGACACCAAGTATGTGCTACTCAATCCGATACAGAAATGAGGCGACCATATGGCGGAGATAACCGAAATTACAATGCTGGAAAGAGAAGTAAGCTAAAATGTTGAAAGTACTCGACACCCAGAATGTGCTTTCTAACCCGGGATGGGAAAGGAGCTACCATAGGGCGGAGATAAAGGAAATACAGTGGCAATTACTGAATGGAAAGCTGAGCATTACAAATTATGATAAGCAAGAATAATCACTACTGTCAGTACTACTGCCAGCTTACAATATGAAAGATAATGTCTTGCTATCAATGTGAATCAACATATAAATAGAGCTGCAACAATATAAATGAGTTTCCTTTACTGAGTAATAAAGCTTAGATCTGAAATTGCACTAAACAGACCAACCTTGAAATCTGATTTATGACAGTCCTGTTTTCCCGTGCACGAACAGCAGCCCTGTAACTCACAAATCCATTCACAACTACCTCTAGACTCACTCAAATCTCACGAAACAGAATGCAATATGACTTAAGATGATGGCGCCCAAGATTGGCACAAGAAACTGACTCAAAAAGCTGATATGAATTAATGGCACAATTCCCAAGAAAGGCAAATGGTACAGCCCAGCAAGAGGGGCGATTTCCTTTTAAAAATCACAGCCTTCAAAATAAAATCTATAACTTTGGGAATAGGGTCGCCCCTTACAGACAGAGAGAATGAAACAATACCCAGAAGCAATATTTTTGTATTTTTTGATTTACGAATAAAAACAACAATCTGCTATAGCTAAAAATGGAATATCTGGAAAACCTCTAATATGCAAAACTGAACTAACAAGGCACAAGCTAAATACAATGCTCAAATCCCAATGCAACTCACAAAACTAAACTAATTCACTACTAGTCGCTATCTTTCAAGCGAGAAGCAATGCCTAGCTAAGAGGCTTACATTCCTCGAAGCAATCCCAGAACCATTACGGCAGCATAACATTATCAAGATTTCGGATCCCCAAATGAGAGCACTCTTCCTCCTTTTATACTTTTCCAACTAGGAGTCTCTAAAATCCTTTTGCATATGGGATAAAACATAAGAGGGAAAATAATATAATCCTCTTCAATTCTTTTTCAATCTCAACATTAAGTCGTTGAGCCTAGGCACCAAGGTCCAATATTAAATAATAATGTTTAATTTACGGACTTTAAAATGGAGGTCAAGATGATGTCAGAAACCAATGATCTATAGCTCGTTGGAAAGGTCTTGACAAGACGAGTCCAACCCCACTCTCAAAATCCCATTCCGGTGCCAATCCCGAACTTACTAAAAATAGTAAATTCCTGAATGTCGAGAAAAACACATCACTGCGAAGCTCTCTGAAAACCCAGAAAGAAACCGCCAACCAAACCACATTCCACGAACAAAAGCAACCACCAAAACATGAAACCCCTATTTCAACCTCTGAGTAGCCTATGGGTCTCCGGAATAGGCCAACGGTCAACTGTAAAAGATCAAGCTGGAAAACGGAACATTACAGTCCGCCCTTCCCAAGATTGCTTGTCCTCAAGCAATTGCAAGCCTAGATGCTGCAGAATCTCATCATTCTCCCAAGTCGCATCCTGTATAGGCAAGTTCTTCCACTTCACCAAATACTCTTTGATAGTTTTTTTCCTCAAAGAACGCTCCCTGGAATCAAGAATCTCTTGTGGAATCAAAACTAACTGTCCTTCTTCATCCAAAGGTGGCAACTATGATGAAGCAACAACATTGTGTCCAAGTGCCTTCTTGAGGCGAGACACGTGGAATACATTGTGCACTCTACTATCCGAAGGTAGCTCCAACTCATAAGCTACTGCCCCCACCCTCCTAGTGACCTTGAACGGCCCATAGAAACGTGGTTTGAGCTTCTCAGCTCCACTTTTCTTGAGAGTGGACTGTCTGTAAGGCTGTAGTCGAAGATAAACCATATCTCCAACTTCAAAAGAGCGCTCAACATGCCGCTGATCAGCGTACATCTTCTGCTGATTCTGTGCAATCTGAAGATTGTTCTTCAATGAATTCAAGATATCTTGACTCTGCTGCAACAAATCCTTGGCCTGAGGGGCTTTGCTATCACCAAACACCAAATCAACAAAGTTAGGAGCCTCATAACCATAAAGAGCCATGAAAGGTGACATCCTTATTGACATGTGAAAAGTAGAATTATAACAATACTCGCCCATGTGAAGCCACTTCACCCAAGCTCTTTGCTGCTCCGAAACATAGTTTCTCAGGTAACCTTCCAACCACTTGTTCACTATCTCTGTCTGTCCATCGGTTTGAGGGTGATAACTAGTGCTGGGAGTAAGCATTGTACCACTCATTCAGAAAACCTCTTGCCAAAAAGTGCTTAAGAACTTGCTGTCCCTATCACTCACAATGTTTTTTGGCAACCCATGTAATCTAAACACCTCATGAAAAAACAGATCTGCAACTTGGGCTGCTGAAAAAGAGCTGGCAATGGCGAGGAAGTGAGCAAATTTTGTTAATCTGTCCACAACAACATAGATACAGTCTTTTCCTTGAACCTTGGGCAACCCTGTGATGAAGTCCATTGATATGCTTTCCCATTTTTGATTGGGAATGGGAAGAGGTTGCAGAAGACCAGCTGGTAAAGTATGCTCATTTTTGTTCATCTGACAAGTGAGACACTCCTGAATGTATCGTTGAACCTCCCCTTTTAGCCCTTTTCAAGAAAATCTTTCCCTGATCTGCCTATATGTCTTGAAGAACCCTTGATGACCAGCAAGTGGAATGTCATGAAAGGTCAACAAAATCTTCTTTTTGAGCTTAGAATCAGCCACCACAAAGATTCTACCCTTGTAGTGTATCAGCCCTTCGACCACTTTGTACCTTTTGTCAAGAAAAGTACCCTCAATGATGCTGGTTGCAAACTGATTTTTGGCATAATCAGCAAGCAACATGTCCCTCCAATCAGCTGTAAGCTCACACAATGAGCTCAAATGAGGTCTCCTAGATAGAGCATCAGCCACAATATTGTTTTTCCCTTTGACATATTTGATGTCAAAATCGTAAGCTTGAAGGTTACTCACCCACTTTTGTTGCCTCTCGTTCAAATCTCTTTGATGCATGAAGTGCTTGAGGCTATTGTGATCAATCTTGACCACAAACTTGCTTCCCACCAAGTACTGTCTGAACTTAGCTAATGCATGCATAATGGCAAGCATCTCCTTGTCGTAGATGGAGTAGGTCTTTTCAACACCTCTTAATTTTCTGCTTTCAAACACAATGGGATGTTAGTCTTGCATCAAAACAGCCCCAACTCCTTCACCGGATGCATCACACTGTAGCTCGAACGGCTTGGAGAAGTCTGGGATAGCTAACACTGGACAAGAGCTCATGATCCCCTTAAATTTATCAAAAGTAGTTTGAGCCTTGTCTGACCAACAAAAGGCACCGTTTTTCGTGAGGTCAGTAAGAGGAGCAGCGTTCTGAGAGTAGCCCTTCACAAATCTTCTGTAAAATCCACAAAGACCCAAAAATCCTTTCAGATGAGTCAAATTCTCAGGAGGTGGCCAATCAATAATTGCCTTGATCTTTTCAGGATCAACCTTCACTCCTTCAACACTGATTATATGGCCAAGGTAAAGTAACTCCATTCCAAATTCACATTTGGATTCTTTGGCAAACAAACTCTCTAATTCCAGGATGCTAAGCACTTCCTCCAAGTGCTTGAGATGTTCTTCCCATGTCTTGCTGTAGATTAGTATGTCATCAAAAAATATCAATACAAACTTCCTCAACTGCTTCTGAAAGATTTTGTTCATACATGACTGGAAGGTAGCAGGAGCATTAGTCAACCCAAATGGCATGACTAGAAACTCGAAGTGGCCATAGTGACATCTAAATGCTGTCTTCTCAACATCGGATCCTCTCATCTGAATCTGGTAATAACCCGATCTCAAATCGATCTTTGAAAAGAACTTGGCTCCATGTAGCTCATCAATGAGCTCATCTATCCTCGGGATGGGATATCGATTTTTGATGGTGCTTTGATTCAAAGCACGATAGTCCACACACATGCGGATGGTACCGTCCTTCTTCACCAGGACAACTGCTGAAGCAAAGGGGCTCTTGCTTGGACGAATGAAGCCCATCTCCAAGAGTTCCCAAATGTTTTTCTCAATCTCGTCCTTTTGCTTCTTAGGATACCGATAAAGAGTTGTAATAACTGGTTTAGCTCCTTCCTTGAGCTCTATGACATGCTCCGAACCTCAATCAGGAGGTGGTCCAGGAGGTAGATCCGCAAACACCTTGCTCTTCTTTGTGAGTAAAGACTGAATATCAAGAGGGTAGTCCCTCTTTGTTTCAACCGGACTAGCAGGAAGAATCATACACTCTGCAGCCCACTCAACTTGATCATGACGAATCAGCCTCGCCATCCTCTTGAATCACACAATCCGAGGACCACCATTGGACATTCCTCTTATCACTACATTCTTCCCTTCGGATTGAAACTTGAGCTCCATGGTTTGCAGATTTAGAGTGATCTCCCCGAGTGAACGCAGCCATTGAATGCCTAGGACGGCATCCGTATCTTCAATTTTGACTACATAGAAGTCATCCTTGACTTCATAGTTTCCCACTTGCATGGTCATGTTTGAGATCTTCTTGGTGCAGGGGATGTGAAAACCATCAGCAACCATAACCTTGAAGCCTTCAAACTCTTCTGTTTGCAGCCCTTTCTTTGCCACCACAGCTTCGTCAATGAAGTTATGCGTTGCTCCAGTGTCAATCAAAGCAACTATGCGTTGCCCCTTAATCATCCCTCGAACTTTGAAGGATTCATTCCTTTGAAAGCTCGAAAGTTGAGCCAAAGTGCCTCCACTTCCCTTTTCATCTTCGGATTCCTCTAGGACCTTTTCCACTTCACTGTCTTCAGAATCAGACTATTGGTCTGACAAATCAGAATTACTTTCTTCAGCTGAATAGTATTCAATTTGATGAAATTTGCCTCCTTTTGGGCAAACATGATCTTGGGACCATTTTTCTCTACACCGAAAACATAACCCTTTTCTTCTGAGTTCATTAAGTGTCTCAGGATCCAACCTTGTGACAGGAGGTTGATGTTGTTTGAACTCCTTATGCTGAGGTCTTTTTCCTTTATCTCTTTTGTGAAATGATGGCTTAGGTTGAAACTTTGCTTTAGGAGCAGCCCACTCCATGTTTCTTGCCTTCTTCATTGCCTCTTGTAGAGAGGGTGGATCAAAAGCTTTAATCCAACCCTTGAGTGGCTCCGTCGATCCTTCACTGAATAGGATCACCAAGCGCCTCTCAGTGACTCCTGTCACCATGACTGAAAGCCTCTGAAACTCCGCTATGTAGGCATCAACTGTACCATATTGCTTAAGTTGTGCCAATTCTCTGAAGTGCACTTCTGGATCTTTTTTCTCAAATCTCTCTATGAGCTTATTGGTAAACTCATCATAGGTAGTGATAGACCGATGACCCAAGGTAACTAGACCATGGTACCACCACTCATGCGCCACCCCATCCAGGTGTAGCATAGCGAACTTAATCGCCTCCTCCTCCTCCATGGGTCTAAGAGCTAGATAGTTGTCTAACTTCTGTATCCAAGCTCTGGCTGAACTATTGTCACTCCCATCAAAATGTGGAAGCATAACCTTGTTGATAGCTTGATGCAAATCCCCATGAACTATTGTCCTCCTTTGTTCATAATGTCTTCCTTGTCCTCTATCCTTCCTTTTATGATCCATAAAATCATTATAAGACATATCTGCCTTAATTTCATCAGGTAGAGAATCATACTCAGCGCGGCCGAGTCTCAACTGTTCAACAAATGACACATTTTCTTCTGGATCAAGATGAGGTTTTACTGGTGCCAAGAAAGTGGGTTTGAATGGCCTAGAAGAAATGTATGTGTTATTTGAAGCAGGCTGAGCAGCATGTCCATTATGCTGGTTGGTGGCACTGTGTTCTCCACTATGTCCTGAATTGTTCAGTAGAGGCTGGTTCTGACCCATTCTCCCCATCATGAGAGATATCATATCCATTAAGGTATCCATCTTCCTCTCGAACCTCTTTGCCGGACTTAATGATCTTTCTCTTCCTTTCCCATTATCATCTCTGTTACCTCCCAACGTCCTCTCATTATCCCCCATTTCTCCTTCAGGAGAAGACTCCCAATTGGCTCTTAATACCTCTGAAGCTGTCTGACCTTCTAGGGCCTGATGCCAATGAAACTGACTGGTAGCCTTCTTGTATTCTCTTGCTAAGTACCTCTGTTCTCTGTCACTCATAGAAGGTTGTTTTCACAGGATGGCAGGATGCGTGGCTCTGATACCACTGAAATATTCCGAGCCAAATTTTTTTTGAATTTTCAATAACAGTTTACAACCCAATGCACCCGTTAAGGTTAGCAGCTAAACCAAAACGATGATGAAGCAACTCTAACCAGAATGTACACCAGGATCCCGATGTGGGCAAGGTGTGAGCATTGGTCAGAGGATCTTAATCAAAATGCTTATGCAAGAACTCTAACCAAGATGCGCCGGCGAACGACGAGCATGTGGTCAGAGGATCCCTACAATCTAATATACTGAAAGCACACTCGACACCAAGTATGTGCTGCTCAATCCGATACGGAAATGAGGCGACCATATGGCAGAGATAACCGAAATTACAATGCTAGAAAGAGAAGTAAGCTAAAATGTTGAAAGTACTCGACACCCAGAATGTGCTTTCTAACCCGAGATGGAAAGGAGCTAGCATAGGGCGGAGATAAAGGAAATACAGTTGCAATTACTGAACGGAAAGCTGAGCATTACAAATTATGATAAGCAAGAATAATCACTACTGTCAGTACTACTGCCAGCTTACAATATGAAAGATAATGTCTTGCTATCAATGTGAATCAACATATAAATAGAGCTGCAACAATATAAATGAGTTTCCTTTACTGAGTAATAAAGCTTAGATCTGAAATTGCACTAAACAGACCAACCTCGAAATCTGATTTATGAAAGTCATGTTTTCCCGTGCACGAACAGCAGCCCTGTAACTCACAAATCCATTCACAACTACCTCCAGACTCACTCAAATCTCACGAAACAAAATGCAATATGACTCTAAGATGATGGCGCCCAAGATTGGCACAAGAAACTGACTCAAAAAGCTGATATGAATTAATGGCACAATTCCCAAGAAAGGCAAATGGTACGGCCCAGCAAGAGGGGCTATTTCCTTTTAAAAATCACAGCCTTCAAAATAAAATCTATAACTTTGGGAATAGGGTCGCCCCTTACAGACAGAGAGAATGAAACAATACCCAGAAGCAATATTTTTGTATTTTTTGATTTACGAATAAAAACAACAATCTGCTGTAGCTAAAAATGCAATATCTGGAAAACCTCTAATATGCAAAACTGAACTAACAAGGCACAAGCTGAATACAATGCTCAAATCCCAATGCAACTCACAAAACTAAACTAATTCACTTCTAGTCACTATCTTTCAAGCGAGAAGCAATGCCTAGCTAGGAGGCTTACATTCCTCGAAGCAGTCCCAGAACCATTACGGCAGCATAACATTATCAAGATTTCGGATCCCCAAATGAGAGCACTCTTCCTCCTTTTATACTTTTCCAACTGGGAGTCTCTAAAATCCTTTTGCATATAGGATAAAACATGAGAGGGAAAATAATATAATCCTCTTCAATTCTTTTTCAATCTCAACATTAAGTCGTTGAGCCTAGGCACCAAGGTCCAATATTAAATAATAATGTTTAATTTACGGACTTTAAAACGGAGGTCAAGATGATGTCGGAAACCAATGATCTATAGCTCGTTGGAAAGGTCTTGACAAGATGAGTCCAACACCACTCTCAAAATCCCATTCCGGTGCCAATCCCGAACTCACTAAAAATAGTAAATTCCTGAATGTCGAGAAAAACACATCCCTGCGAAGCTCTCTGAAAACCCAGAAAGAAACCGCCAACCAAACCACATTCCACGAACAAAAGCAACCACCAAAACATGAAACCCCTATTTCAACCTCCGAGTAGCCTACGGGTCTCCGGAATAGGCCAACGGTCAACTGTAAAAGATCAAGCTAGAAAACGGAACATTACATGCTCTTTCTAGCCTAATATCATACATTTCTTGTATCTTTTCCACATCTTCAAAGGTCTAATATACAAAATCAGATTATGCAATGCCCTATTTTTCAACAAAATTACCATATCCAACACTCCAATCTTGTATGCCATCATTAGTAGACCTCAAATAACTATCATCCAAAGGTGTCAACATGCCTATCTCATGAAAATGCAAATCCATAGGACTGCTGTCCTCAAACAAATTAGGTATGATGTCATGCCATTCAATAGATTTGTCATCCATCTCAAAAATAAATGCTTACCATCAATTGCCGGTTCAATACAATTCTCTCCAAATGCATCATATATGTCTTCATGAGACACTTCATGACCCATAGCAATCATAGATTTGGCTGTTATTTGATGAGGCAAAGTGTACTTGACACTTGAGGGCCCTCATAACAATTTGTTTCCCATCATGTAGGAAACTTAACTCCATAGCTTGTAGATCTTGGATGACCCTTTGCAAAGATTGTAGTCATTGCATACCAAGTACAATCTCATTATCCTTCAAATCAAGTACATAAAAGTCATCACAAAGTGTATACTCGCCAAATATAATACTAAGCTTGCTCACCTTTTTACAAAGGATAGTGAGTCCACCTACTATAGCCACATCAAAGCCCTTAAAGACATCACATTGCAAACCTCTCTTATTCACTAAACCCTCATCAATGTAGTTATGTGTAGCTCCACTATCAAGAAGTGCCAAAACCTTGCAACCAAATAATGTGCCTTCAAAAATGAATGGATTATACATTGAACCTCCTGAAAGATAAGCAATTTGTAAAATACCCTACTAATGATAACTGAAATTTTTCCTTCAAATTCACTTTAAAAATGAACAACAAAATGCCAAATAACATCAAGAAACATATGAACACATAGATACCCGAACACCTTGCATTATTTAAGCCTTCAAATATGAAAATTACAAATGCTTATTGGCTGGTTTTTATGACAATCAATGATTGTTTCATATTAGACCTTATTACATGTGCAAATATGCATCAAATTACATCAATAACCCTAGAGGATCAATGCCAATATCAAGTAGAATGCCCAACACATCAACTCAGCTCAACTTAGGGTTTGAAATAGCTTCAATAAAGTCTGACAACTCCGTATATCCTGCTCTTACAACTGCTGATATGACTGATAAATTCCAGCAATGAAGATGTCAACAAAATCATCAAAAAACCCTCTTCAAAGGCAAGCAATTGGCTCCTAGAGTGAGCGATTGGCTTGGGAATGCTTCCAATGATGCTTGTTTGTCTTCAAATCCAATTGTCTTCACAATCCAACCTAAAAACCCTGTAAATGAATTTTCCAGCTTGCTGTTATAAACTCAGTCCATGCAAATGATGTCAAAAATCACTAAAATCACACTTATTGTCAAATCGACTAACTTGGTAGTCTTTCTCAATGACCAAGGGCTTCAAATGCAATGCAAATTTTCTCCAAATACCTGAATATCAACCTGCAATTCAAGAACAATGATGAAATCTGCGTGATATCATCTCATACAATGACATGGGATTATCACATCAATCAAGGGAGCATCACCTTGACAATTGACAGAAAAATGCAATTTCCAGCAATAAAAATTAAAGTATGAAAGCTTACCATATGATCAGAAGTTCCAAAATGAAGACAAATGGTGCTATTTATCCTTGAGCTTGGCTAGGCATCCCAATTTGCTTGATTTAACCATTTGCTTGAAGTCCACCAATGGAAATTCTTCTCCTTGAACTATTTTAAATGAACTACATATTCCAACTACCTCCATTTAAAAAACTATATCTTTTCCACATGGGTGTTGGAATTCATCTCGGAGAATGAAATATATTTTTAAATGAAATACCTATTTGGGCGGCGGCTAGCATCAAGGCATTTAAAATGTTATTTTATCAATAACAAACTCCCTTCTTAGCTGGGCGGCGATTCCACACCATCATATGCATTTTATTTAATAAAATTCACCTCTTGTATTGGCGTCAAACCTTCCTCTAATCGCTTGTTCCCATGGGCGCCGATTTCTAGGAGCATAATAGAATTTCATTTCAAAATTTACCTCTTCTCATGGGCGCCGATCCTCCTAGTGGTCATTGGAACCTTTAGCAATGACAATATGCCTTGTTCTTGTAACCGTTGGCTCATGATCCTATGCACCAATCGCTTGATCCAATGAAATCCACCTCTTATTGATATTTTAACTCCCAACTCCCAATCGATGGACACATGATCCAATGTATTATTTGAAATTGTTTTTTCCATATGGGCGAATGGCACAAAACTCTATTCTCCTTATCCATGCGTTGGCACATCCAACTATGCAAAACACTCATCCTTGGCGTTAGACTCAAGAACAAATAGATATTGAAAAATGTAATTAAAGATTTCCTTTTTCCTTGTCCACTTGGCACCAATCGATCCAATGATGAAAACACAATTTGAATATTGAATTTTCCATTTTTCCCTTTCTCTATCCTATAGAGGAACTTTGATATTTTGCTAGATAAACAATATTACTTAGCAACATTTAGCCAAAATACAATAAAAATCACTAGTTGAGTCAATATTATTATTTTGATCTTCAAAAACCAAGCTCAAACTAAAAATCATTCCCTTACCATGTTAATTAGCCTACGGGAATGGTGAATAGGCTAATCACCATATCCATGTGAGATCACTCCGAAAATGGGGACATGACACAATTCTAGAACCCTTGTTACCTTCACTCACCAAATTAAGTGTTGGCTGTCATTTTTCATTGTCCGAAGTAGAATCATCATCTACCTCATCAATTACCTCTATGTAGTGCACCTTACCTTTGCCAAGACACCTATGACCAATCTCCCACAGTTGTTTACAAGTGAAGCACAACTTCTTCCTACGAAGTTCATTTCTCTCCTCATAATCCATCTTAGATGTACTACCTTCATCTTTCTTTGGAGTGAGCTACTCGTGAGATTTCTGATTTATATTCTCCTCTTTGAAATTCTTCCTTTGAGGTGTGAAAGTGAGAGTGGTATCCAAGTCAAGTGCAAGTTCAATGGCTTCCTCAAGTGTAGACGGTTTGTGGACTTTGACCAAACCTCTAATCCTGTCATTCAATCCTTCCACAAACAACATTGTGATCCTCCTATCAGTCATACCAAAAAACTATTACCGCAATCTTCTGAAATTCATTGACATATGCATCCACTCTACCACTCTGTTTCAATTGTGCAAGCTCACGGTAGTAGACTTCCACATCTTTGCGGTCAAACCTAGTAATGAGTTTATTAACAAACTCATCATATGAAGTAATCCTGTTATGATGCTGTGAAACAAGTCCATGATGCCACCAATCGTATGCTAGACCCTCCAAATGCATAGTAGCAAAATGTATAGCCTTTTCCTCACTCATGGGCTTGAGTGTAAGAAAAGTACCCAGCTTATTCACCCATGCTCTAGCACTTAGCTTACCACTGCCATCAAAACTTAAGAGAGGAATCTTATTCAATGTATCCTTGTACTCCTTCGGCTGTGTAGGTTGTTGAGCTCTTCTTTGCCTTGGACGTTCAACTCTACCTCTTTGTCGTTCCCTCTTTTGACTCAAAAAAGTACCCAGCTTATTCACCCAAAAATATCAAATCTTCTTCAAAGGGAATCTCCTCTTCCTCGACTTGTGGTTGTTCGTCAACTACTTCTTCTCTAGGAAGAAAAGTAGGCTGCATAGGCCTCTCAACTATAGGTGTGTGTGTTCTCTGTCATGTCCCTATAATGATTTATAATTGAATCGTTTATTTAAATAATAAGTTAGCCTTAAATAAACTAAATATATATTATATTTATTTAAAATATATTATTAATATGTATTATTTAATAAATAATATTATTAATTTAATATAATATAAATATTATAAAATATATGAAATATATATATTTAATTAACTAGATATATTATAAATATAAATATTTTAATATAATATTTATGTGAATAATTAATAAGATATATTATTATATATAAAAATAAATATTACGAAAAGTCTTACCCATTAAAGCTAGTAAAGTAATTTGGAATAAGGCAAAGTAATACGGTTAAACAAAAGGTCAAATTCAAAATAAAATCATATAAAGATAAAAGTCTAATAAGACAAAAACATTATCCCACCATATTATATGCTTGTGAATAAAATAAGATAAAAGAGATCCCATACTTAATAACAAATATATTTATTTAAATTTTATACTATATATATTATATAAATAATGTACTTTAAAAAGATTAAGGGGAGGCCGAAGGAGGATATTTATAAGTGCAGCAATTAAGTTGGTTGACACCAGCGATCACATAAATAAATAATATATTATAAATATATCTAATAATATAAATACAAATATTATCATTATTATCTTATATTGTAATATAAATATAAATAATATAATATAAACCATATATCATTTATTATGATATAAATGATATAATATAAATAATATAAAATAAATAATATATCATTTATTATAATGATATAATATAAATACAATAATATAAATAAATAATAATATAAATAAACATCTTTTAACCTATCCTCTTATGATAAGGGAGTTACGTATGGTTAGAACTAGTTTTACCACAAAAGGGAATTAATACAAAGTAATAAAAATTATAAGAGGGTAAGTATGTCTTTTACCACCAAGCATAATAAGAGATGTACCTCTTCGAACATATCCCTTGAAAGGGAAATAAAAGAAAACATCATCAGAAGAAAATATAAAAAGAGTATCAGATAAATACATATATTTAGATCTGCATTATATATATATATATATATATATATATATATATATTTCTGAGTCATAAGTAGGAAAGATGTCATAAATTAATATATAGAGATATGTACATCAACAGTAAAAGGGAGTGAAATATATATTATAAAATATATAAATGGCAACAGCAAAACAATAAAAATTATATTACGGTAGGTAGAATTCCAAGTAAAGCTACAACAGGGAAGTATTTATATTTAATTTGTTCAATCTATAATTGGTAAGAATAAATGGTAAGATTATTATATATAAAAAGAATAAATATATATATGTATGTGATCCCTATGTGAACAAATAGTTAATTGAAAGTACATCCTTAAATAAAAAAACATGATTGAGACATATATGAACATATATATACATTATGAAACTTGGGGAGAAAAACATAACCATCCCATCACTTCAATTTCCTATAACTATAGGAGAGGTGGTCTTGTTAGGGAAAGGCGAGGTAATTCCATCACAATGCATTAGAGAGGGTTTAACGCGCCCTAGACAATAATACTAGGGAAAGGCGAAGTAATTCCATTCATAATGCACTGGAGAGGGTTCAACGCGCCCTAGACATATAATTCCCCATCCATGGTTAAGGAATAGAAGGAAGATGACATGGAGAGATAAACGTAGTTACTTCTATATATATTTCTCTATTACTTCATCCTTTAAGGAATGATAGGTATTGTGGGGAGGGGCGGAGTAATCCCATCCGTAATAAGGCCCGTAGGCTGGGACAATGTCTCCCGTAGGCTGGGTTAAGAGATGGTTTCAGTGCGCCCTATACATGTAAAGCCTAGTTCCATGAGGGAAAGTAATAAGAAATATGAATGTTGAATTATGGAATGTATTATAGAATAGTTATCAATAATAAGTAACAATTGTGAAATGAATAATCCGTCAACAAGGAATGATATAATTATATTATCATTGATCTTATTATCGAAAATTATTAATCTATAATGTTTCTAATGTCTCCTTGAGAATCACTTTGAATGCAGATTCAGGTTTAAGTGTTTCCACTAGAAAGGGGACATTACATTCTCCTTGCACGAGGTGATCCTGCATTGCTACCAACACCTGTATTATCCTGATTATTTTGATTAGCCTGATTGTTGTTGTTGTTCCTGTTATTCATCAAAACCTGTAACATCCTTTAAATATTCTCATTTGTCTCTCTCTGTTGTTCTGTCATGTTTCGCTGATTATCAACCATCTCCCTAATCAGATTATCCCAATCATCCTGTTGAAGATTACCTTGCCTTCTATCTCCCATTGTACCTGTTCTTCTTTGATAATGATGCGGAAAAGGATCAATGTAGTAGCTCATAACCCATAGGCTGGCAGGATCCAAGCTCTAATACCACTGTAAAATACCCTATCAAGATTTTGCTCAAAAACGCCAAAAGATTTCTGAATTTTAATTATGCTTTGATACCACTGTAAAATACCCTACTAATGATGACTGAAATTTTTCCTTCAAATTCACTTTAAAAATGAACACCAAAATGCCAATAACATCAACAAACATATGAACACTTAGATACCCAAACACATTGCATTATTGAAGCCTTCAAATATGAAAATTACAAATGCTTATTGGGTGGTTTTTATGACAGTCAATGACTGTTTCATATCAGACCTTATTACATGTACAAATATGCATCAAATAACATCAATAACCCTAGAGGATCAATGCCAATAGCAAGTAGAATGTCCAACACATCAACTCAGCTCAACTTAGGATTTGAAATAGCTTCAATCAAGTCTGAAAACTCCTTATATCCTGCTGTTACAACTACTGATATAACTGATAAATTCCAGCAATGAAGATGTCAACAAAATTCATCAAAAAACCCTATTCAAAGGCAAGCGATTTGCTTGGGAATGCTTCCAATGATGCTTGTTTGTCTTCAAATCCACTTGTCTTCACAAATCCAACCTAAAAACCCTTGGTAGTCTTCCTCAATGACCAAGGGATTCAAATGCAATGCAAATTCTCTCCAAACACCTCGATATCAACCATATGATCAAAAGTTCAATAATTGCAAAATGAAAGCAAATGGTGCTATTTATCCTTGAGCTTGGCTTGGCGTCCCAATTTGCTTGATTTTACTATTTGCTTGAAGTCCACCAATGAAAATTCTTTCCTCTTGAATTATTTTAAATACATTGGATCAATGAACACAATCATTTAAAATCATTCTTGTTTTTATTAAATGCATTTCACCTCCAATACCCACGCCTTGGGCAAAACGACCTCCAATACATTTTTAAATGCATTCTTCTTGGGCAGCGGCCAGCAATTCCAATGTATTTTTATTGATAAAATCTCTCCTTTCATGGCTGGGCGCGATTCCACATCAGCTCAAATGCATTTCATTTAATAAAATTTCCTCATACTGGACGAATGCTAACAAACTTGGTATTTGTATTTTAAAAACTCCCTTTTCCTTGTACGCCGATCCTCCTAGGCTGTTGGCACCTTTGGTAATGACAAATTCACCTTATCCAATGTTTCAATTGCTTGATCCAATGTGTTATTTGAATTTGCTTTATCTCCATTGGGCGAATGACACAAAACTCCATATAATTCTTCATGCGTTGGGTGCATGATCCAATGATTTTCAACATTCAATGACTTTGCATATTATCCATCCAAGGTATCAAGCGCATGATCCAAAGATATTACCTTCTTCCCACTTGGTGTTGGCACAAATCTCTATAAGCCTTATGCGTTGGCATCCATTTCAATGATATCTTCCTTATCCATTCGTTGGCACATCCAACTATGCAAAACACTCATCCTTGGCGTTAGAACTCAATAGCAAATAGATATTGAAAAATGTAATTAAAGATTTCATTTTTCCTTATCCACTTGGCACCAATCGATCCAATGATGAAAACACAATTTAAATATTGTATTTTCCATTTTTCCCTTTCTCTATCCTCTAGAAGAACTTTGCTATTTTGGCTAGATAAACAATATCACTTAGCAACACTTAGCCAAAACATAATAAAAATCACTAGTTGAGCCATCATTACCATTTTCCATCCTCTAGAACCAAGCTCAAACCCAAAATCATATCTAGCTCAAAATGGGGACATTACAATGTATGGGCCTCAAGCTTCATCAACGTCAATATTACAATGGGATAATACTTTGCCTTGATTCTGAATGATTTAAAGTGTTCAAATCCTTAAATATTGGTTGTAGCAGTGTTATATCAGATTGTATCAGACTTAAATAGATTGTTATTGCAGCTCACTGATGTTTATGTTCATGTTCAATATTGATAAATCTTTGTGATTGTAACCCCGGATGGTAGTACCGCCGGTGGATAATAACGCATGCTTCATTTTGTAAGATTAGATGGTTTACCGCCAATCTCTATAGCATTTCATAACTGGTTAAGTCTGGTATTATCCACCATTTTGGTCCGAATCGAGACTTACACCATGCCAATACTTTGCATATTCATTTTGTCTATCATGCACCCCGCTGAAGAAGCGTAGAGGTGGTCGGCTACACTGCCTAGTGCATGCTTGTGTTACACATTACACACTTCGATGAACAAGCAAGGCACGTGGTCATCGTGGACGCTTGGTGTGTACATAAACATTGCATTGCATTCAATACAGTAGCAAAATGAGATGAAGTGTGATTCGAACACCGTATGCTCTCACCTTGCCCAGCTCAGGATCTTGGTGATCAGAAAGTGTTTCGAAGACTACCTGTGCTTTGGATTTCAGCTGACATTTTTTTGAAAAAAGAAAACTAGGGTGGTCGTTACACTTCTTACCTCTGCCTCCAATTCCAATGCTAACCTCTTGTGATGTTGCCTCTAATCTTCTTCTTTCTCTCTCCAAAGCTCTCTGATCTCTTTGACTCAACTACATAAACTAAATCAGACCCGCAGGTTGGCAGGACAACTTGCTCTAATACCATTGTAATGTCCCCAATCATAAACATGCAATAAATTTGTATTTTTTTCTGAATTTATGAAATCAAATGAACCAAACAGCAAATACACAAATTGATCACAAAATTTTAAAACCCTTATTTACTGATGTAAAATCAGATCTTGCTGATTTCAATATAATCAAACCCTAGGGTGATAAAAAAATTCAACTTTTGCAATATGAAACCCTCCAAACTGAAACAACGAATTGAAAATTGAAAATAATGATGGAAAATACTTGATCAAACCCTCAAACACTTCATACGCCAAATCTGAACCAAATTGTGATAAATTTAATGGCTGATACAAACCCTAGGTCACTTCAAATGCCCAGATCAAATTCAAACATAAATTTGGAAACCCTCAAAGTCTGATTTTATTGATGTTTGCAGTGATTACAAGCTAGAAATTGTTCTAAAACAAAATCAGATCTTACAATTTTGAACTCACATAGACCTTATTGGAGTGGTATGGCCGGTTGGAAATCTCAAGAAAAATGCTGATAAAATTTAGATTTGCCCTGGAAACATCTGCAATATGTCAACATCAGAAATTTTCTCCTTGCTATTTAATTCAAATTGTTGATTACTAATAAATGATGACTGAAATAGCGCAAAACAACAGCTAATGTAACTGATTTAATGCTCAAATGCCTAATTTTCCTCCGCCAAAGATGGCGCTCAACTAGGGTTGACTCAAACACCTGTAAATAGAACCAGATCTGCCTCCACAATGATATTAAATGAGCCCAAAAATGCTGATTTATTGATAGGTTACTGTAGTGACCCCTATAGCTACACTATAGCAACAATATACAATCCTAAAAATTTTGAAATCTTCATCAAATTACTGTAGACACTGTAGCAAACTGAAAATTGTCTTCAAATCCTCAACAAATCACACAACTATGATCTTCAGATGGAATCACCCAAAATGAGAAACAAAGGTTTTTGTCCTTGATTCCCAAATGTGAAATTCAAAAGGGTTTTTGTCCTCTCAAACCCCAAACAAACCAAGGGTTTTCGTCCTTGGATGCCCTAGATTGAACACGCTGCTCAAATTTGAAAATAGTATGCAAAGGATAGCTTGAATGATGATAGAATTAGAAGCCAGGCGCTCCTTTTATAGTTGCCTCCTTGTTTAAAAATTGGGCCCTAGTATTAAAAACACTTTATTTTTAGCCCAAGCATTTAATAAAATGTTTTTATTATAAAAAGTATTTAAAAATACTTTTTAATTTTTATTTTATTTTATTTTTATTTTAAGCATTAAAAATACTTTTATTTTAGTACTAGTGTTTAAAAACACCTTTTTATTTTAGTTATAATATTATTATTAAGTTGCCCTTAAAATTAGAAATTATTGGGCCCAACTTAATATTATTAATTATTTTTAATCCACAAAAGGGGACATGACATAGTTGCATCTTCATAGCCCATTTTGGCATGATCAGATCCGCATGCAATCAGCCATTTTGACTTGATCGGATTCTGCATGTAATCTGCCAATGGCTTGCATTTCAAAGCATACTTGTCCGTTGAAGAGGTGTTGGTTTGGGCCGGCTTAGTTGCATGTATGCTTCTGGTCAGCTTGCCACCTTTATATTTCAGCAGTGCATTCATTAGTTAGAGTGTGTGATCCGAACACTGTATGCTTTCACCTTGCCCACCTCGAGATCTGGATGATCAGAAAGTGCAAGGACTTGCATTTTGCATCTTTCTATATTGTAAAAATCATAGTTGAAAAACTCGGCAAGCCCAAAATTTTTAAAAACTCGGGACTTGGCAAAAACTTGGGGAAAAACTCGGCAAATTTATCGAACATTTGAAAATACATAAATTTTTAGAAATATTCTTCAAAAACACACATTACTGAATTTGTAGAAGATATTACTGATTTCCATCATACATAAATAAAAATTAGAGTTTAATACATATCATAGACCAAAAAATGAGTTCAACCTCTAAATGAGTTACAGCCACTTCCACTAGCCATGTCATATGTAGAAGTTGCCTCATCTAAAGAGATTTTTGGTAGGTTGTGCAATAATAATGTCTAAGTCAGCAAACTAAAGAGTTATATCCCAATTACTCGTCAGCCCCTCATTGTAATCAAGTTTTTTATGTGACAAGAGACTCCAATAACTAGTGGAGATTTGGGGGCAACGCTCCCAATGGGGTCGAGGGGCAGCACCCCTCATGGGGGTCTAGGGGCAACACCATTTTCACAATTTTATCACTTAAGGGCAGAATTAGGTATTTGGCACTTTTTTGTTAAAAAAGTTTTAAAAAATCATATTAAGTTTTTAATATTAGGTGAAAAAACGAATTTATACCCGATTGGGTGAACTTTTCTTGAAAAATCGTGAGTTTCAAAAATTTATTGGTGAGTTTTTAGCAAAAAAAATGCTGCGAGTTTTTGAAAAACTCGTTAGCGAGTTTTTAGGCGAGTAACTCGCCACTGTTTTTGAGTTGCGAGTACCCTGCGAGTTTTGAATCCGTGGTAAAAATTTCAAAAAAAAAAATAGTTTGGGTCTTTACATCAAGTTGTAGCCCAAAACATATGAACTTCACACTTACTATTAGCCTTGCTATCTCAACCATGGTTACGCATATTAAGCTAGCAAGAACATGACCCCATCAAAGTAGACACAAGTGGTCCATAGAAAGATAAGAATGAAAGCATAACAGTATGTGGGTTTGAGATGTTATAGAAGAGGAACAAGGTCACTCCCAAAACAAGAGATCCTTCAATAAGGATCTGCATAATTCAACTCCTTAAGCTCATGTAGCTCTCTCCATGATGTATCATCATAGTGGTCCATCTCAGGAGAAATCCATGGAGACCCATGATAATTGAGAGATTGGTATTGCTGAAAACCCATGAATACCAACAATAGTTGGGTGATTGGTTATTGACAAAAATCCATTCAAGGAATGTGATAATTAAGTGATTGGGAGTCAACAAAGACCTAGGTTAGTTGGGGGATTGGGTAGCTAACTTGTGCAGACCCATGAATGCACCACTTTAGAGATTCCTTACTCATTTCTTCTCAGCCCTCAATGTTAGGAGTGGACAATTATGGATTGCTAGTTGCCTCTGCTTACCGTCATTCCCTGTGTAGGTCTCATATTCCTCTTTTTTAGTAACTCCCTTCCCTTTTTCAAGATTTATAAACCATTTGTAGTCTAATGAAACTTTAATTACCTCTACTTTGACATTAATCACTATTTCATTGCATGTTACTTCTTTCCACCTAAAATGGAATTGGCCATTCCTAATATCTAAATTGACATCAAAAGCTTACAATTCCCATGTGTAGATGCCTTGATTTCTTCAAACATTGCAGAGATATAACCATAATTTGACTAAATTTTATCCCTTCCCAATAATAAGACATTTTTATGGAAGAATTTTCTCTTTAATAAAATGAGAATGTCAAAGTGCAAAATGCAAAGATAGAATATTTGAAATTTTGAATAATCCATATTTAACATGCTTAACTAAATAGTGTTTTGACATTCATAAGTATCTATTGGAACACCATACCTCCTGGGAATTGAGTTTGCTTAGCAAATGCCTTTGCCTGTCAATTACAAATGTAAATTTTGTCAAACATTTTACAAACAAAAGAAAAAGAAATACAATTTTTCATATATACAGTCAAACTAACTAAAATGCTGAAATTAAGAGGGTCTAAGAATGACTATAGAGATTCTTAAAGCTAAAAATTAGTTATCGAGTTTTTTTACATTAAATATAATCCCATTTAGAAAAAAAAATCAAATTAATTTCTCTTTTGAGTTTTGGTTTGACCAGCATCAAAGTTTATGCTTTAAGGATGTTTGCAGATGTTTGTATTGAAGTCTGAAGATATACAAGGAACTTAAAGTGGAAAAACATCAAGTAATTTGAAAAGATGGATCAAGTGAAACTAGATGACCATATTCTTAGAACTCAAAACAACTGATTAGACTCCTTAAAGATAACTTTTGGATTTTTCACATGGCAGGATTTTCAATTTTGTTGTTCCTAACTTTTTAGAGTTTTCCTAAATGTCCATGTATTTTTTAGACCCTGGAAAAATTAAAGTAGCTTGAGTATCCAAAGTGAAGAGGCTAATTATAGGAAGCATAATAAGTACTTTAGGACATTTAGTATGCTACTATGCAGTGAAGCACCAAGTATACTAAGTTTGATTATGCTGCTAACTTGTTCTAATAAGTTTAATCAGTATTTTGAAAAGGTATCATCAAAGGTGCATATCTTGATGATAAACTTAGATATGGGTGCACTCACTCCCAATTATGAAATCATCAAGCTATATAAAGATTTATCATTCACTTGCTATTTGTTGTTATTTTTACATGCATAGCTAATCGTTCATTGCTTTGATCTTTTGTTATTTGAATATGCTGTTATACAACTATACTATACTTTCCAATCTAAGATGAAAAGCACACTAGGCTGTCTAAATATAGTCATTAGTGACCCTGACATAGCAGCGTGAAGAAATTTTATGCCCTTATTCATAAACAATAGTTTTGAGTTTCAGAAGAGCAAACAATACAATGCAAATTAAGTAGACAACCAAACAAAAAGTAAGGGACGTAAGGCAATATCTTTGACTATGTTGGGTTCCAAAACTGCTGCTCCATTTCCTAGAACAGAAATTCACTTTCAAGGCCAGGGTTGTCATCGTGAAAGTAAAACCTGCTCATCCACAGATCATGGAGGGTTGAAGGCCAACGAATGAGGGTGGGTTTTCTCTCCTACACTTCGAGTTCAGCTCAGACTCGGGAGGGAATTCCCTAAGGTTTGATAAACCAGATGAACAACTAAAATTGATGGCTAAACCCAACTCACTGACTCAATTCCAAACACTGTCACCAAACCAAGAACAACCAGCCGCATAGACCTCAATATAGCTGATTTCACACCTTGCACATACACCTATAAATAACACCATTTACATCCCCATAGGATACATTCATTTTACATTTTACACAATGGCAAGATGCAAACATGCACGTCATGATTCACTCAAGATCTAAACAGTTTTGTATCACTTCATATGAATCCCTAGTTATAACATGAAATCATGGACAACATGCAAACCCTTACCTACTCTACTCCTATAGCTAACAGGACGGGGTTTGATTAAATAAGAGTCATTGATCCATCCCCAAACTAGACCGGTGCCTACTCCAACAGGCAATAGAGTCAAGAACAACAAAGAAGAAGTAGATACTCAACAGCCATCAACAAAAACATGGAAATACGAGGAAATACATAACTAGGTTCATATATTCCCCTGAATCCTTACAATTTGCCATGGAGACATACCATTGCATGAAAATATTCGTTGAAGAGCTTTCCTACGAACTATTGGACGTATTCCTTCATTTGCAAACATGACTGACATGATTTGATGCCCTAAATCCTCCTGAAGTGTTTCCAGATCCAGGATGGCTCAAAGACCAACCCTTTGAATGAGTTCCATTCATGTATTTATAGTGTTTGCTCGCAATTCGGATCTAATGAAGGAATGGGCGGGAAGACCCTAAAAAGTCCACCGGCTGCAATAAATTCACCAACTTCAACTACCCATTTCGCATTAATGGCGACCTGCATAGGTATTGCGTCCATTTGGAAGTCGTAGGAAGTTCTTGCTTTTCATTTTTTATGCCTTGTTTAGAATTACGGAAATCCGAGGGGGTACTAGATGCAGAATTTTTGGGGGGTTTGGGACATTGCAGAACTTCAAGGGGGTTGTGGAAATTGTGGAACTTTTGGGGGGTTGTGGAAATATCCACATCTAGGGAAAACCTCCGCCATATCCAACAAGGGGGCAAAAGTTCCGCCAAGGACAAAAATACCAAGGAAACTTAGGATTTTTTCAAGATTTTCTCAAAGTTTTAACAGAGTTCTAACACTTTCCAAGGCACGCGAATCAAGGCAAACACATAGGGGCATCTTAAGTAAATTTTGACGAATTCAACATGATTTTGCAATTTTGAGACATGGAAAATAGAGGTCCCAATAGACTATGGAGGACAAATCAAAAAGCTGATATTGAACAATCAAATTCTTGTTTCTAAAACAGAAATTAATTACTTGTCATCTCAAATTGGACACCTTGAAGTTTTAGACTGAGCCAGGGAAAGAGGAAAAAGTTGACATTAGTTGCCAGGGAGGATTCAATTCTGATTGTCTACACCTGCAACAATCGCTTGGACCTGTTCATTGCCCACAAAAGTGAAAAATCAGAATTTGATGAAAGTCATTTGAAAAAAAAGACAATGGAATCAAAACCCTCATTGATTTCTGAAGCAGCAAGGTTTGGTGGTGAATCAAATCAAGATACTATCTACCACTATTTCAATTGGGAATACCATACAAGCAAATATTGTTCTCAGGAATTTCTCGGCATCCCAAAAGATGAAGATATTTTCAATTTCTCAAGGTATTGTAGGAAAAAACTGGGAAAAAAACGGGACCCCAAAAATTGCAGTAAATTTTTTAAAAAAAGAGAGAAATAATTGATGTTTTTTACATTAAAGCCATTCTAATTGCATAGAAAGTGAGCATGAAAGTAAACTAGAGTGTACACCATGAATTTTGAAATATGGTGAAATATCCCAACTATACTTAACTAAATTTTTGCTAACCTTTTTTTTTTACTTCTTACTTCAATTAATCAACATCTAACATAAATGAGATCAACATGAATTGAACAAACAATGAAGTTGAGATATCTTATTGCAATTGTCAATACAACTTCTTATTACATTCAATAGATGCTTAATAGCATCAATGTTCATCTTAATACAATGATTACAAAGATAGGCCTTAGCGCCTAGTTTGAACAATGATGGCCTTCAAACCACAAATATCTTGTCGTCAAGTTGCTAGTGTCTTCAAGATGTAAGTAACTTCAAGTTGCAAGTAACGACTTCAATCCTGCACAATGATGATAACTGAATGTTAACACCTCTCAAAGGATAAGGGAGCATCACCTTATCAAGGTTGAGGGAGCATCACCCCAACAAGCATGAAATACGCAAATTTCATGAAAAGAGCATAAAACTTACCAAGAAATATCAAATAGCCAAAGATGCCAAATGAAGTCGCTCTCCTCCTTTTATAGTGCTCCTCAAGAGCAAGCGGCAACCACGGCACGTTTTCCAATGAGCATATTCTAGAGGAATATTCCATTGGGATGACTCACTTCTGAGTTGGAAGCCTTATCAAGCACACTACCCAAAGTCAGTTACTCCAAGTTGAGAGCCTTATCCGGCACGCCATCCAAGGTCATTTTGGGACCCACTACTTGCACGATACTCAATGAAGCTTAGGCACACATTGGAGATTGCAAAAACCAAGATTGGCGCCTCTCCTAAGCTAGGCGCACTTTTGAGGTGGCAGAGGCTAGAAGGTGCGCCTCAACAAGACTTGTCTTCTGACACTTAAACAATTTCCAAACATTGGCAATAGCTAGATTCTTTTCCTTGCAAGTTGATGAGTCGTCCTCAAGGCGCAACTGAGGGATTCAAGTGAGGCGCATATCCAAGGTTGAACAAGAGGCAAAGTGCGCCTCAAATATCATGATGTTTTCTTGTCTTTGATTAAGATCTTAGTTGGATGAATGATCCCTCAAACAAGTTTTACCTCCTAAACAAGATGAATGATCAAATTGTGACTTCCATTCCATTTCTAGCTTAGGCGCATATTTAGGGTTCTAGAGTCATGAAGTTGTGCCTAGCATCTTGAGGTAAGTTTCAACTAAGTTCAAACCTTCAAGGCTTCTCCAAATGCAAGTTTGCCAATAGCAATGATGATGTCTTAAGATCCTCACCTTAGGCGCAAATTGAGCTTTCTAGAGAAGAAGCAAATGTGGGGTTGAAGATGAGGAAAAGTGCGCCTCACTCTCATAATACTTCTCTTGTCATAGATGATGATTTCAATTGAATGGATGATCTTTTGAACAATCTTTAACCTTTGATGATCAATTTAACCTTCCAATTCACTTCCTTGCTAAGGCGCAATCTCAAGGTTGCAGAGGCATGATCTAGCACCTTAGACATCTAGGCGCACATTTTGGGTTGTAGGATCAAGAAGTGGCGCTTTGACTCTTAGGCGCACATTTGGAGTTGTATGGTAGCAATCTTGCGCCTTAAGTCCTCCTTGACTTATTTTGATGATTTTAATCACTTCAACTCCTAAGAACTCCTTACTTAAGCGCAAGTTCAAGGTTCCAGAGTCATGTGTTAGCGCCTTAGTCCTCTAGCTAGTTCCCTTGGCACTTTGAAGTTCTCCAATTCATGTTTGAGTGTTTAGAAACCACTCATCATTGAAGCGCTCAAGTACTATCTTCCTAATCATGTTTGAATGGATCCTTGCCAAGGTGCACTTTGGTGGTTGAACAGGTGGGAAAGTGCGCCTAGATCACTTAGCATGTTCTTCAACTGTTTCAATTCACTGAATAGGCATCAAGGCATTTAAGAGACTTCTTTCCTTCACATGACATCAAAATGACACTTCATCTATTGTTGAAGAACTTCTCTTTGCAAGGCGCAAGTTTTGAGCTCTACAGATGGAAAAGTGCGCCTAGCACTAAGACAACCTTATGTCACTTGATAAAGGTCTTGACCTGCAAAACAAAAGTTCATTAGCCAAAACCAAGTTCATTCCCTTATCATACGTATTAGCCCACGGGAATGATGAGTAGGCTAATCCGTGTTCATTGTTGACTTATGTTGGAAACGGGGACATGACATATGGATTTTTCTGATTAATTTTGAGACCATTGATACAGATAATGTAATATAAATCTATTTAACAAAGTTAATAAATCACTCCTAGAATGACAATGAACCCTTAATGCAATAGAACATAACTAATGTCAATACGACCTATTAACCCTACCGTTCTGCTTAACTATCAAGTCCAAGAGGCTAATCTATACACAAAATGGTAACTACAGTTCACAACAACAATCTCCCTAACCTCTTCAAATACCTCTTAAATTTACAACAATGCCATGTCTTAATAATGTTTCATATTAATCATTTTGAATCTTGATCAGTAATATTTCCTATAATGTTGATAGCAATATTGATGCCCATATTAATTGATCACAGTACTACTAAGGATGCTATTAATCACCATACTGATCAAGAATGTACATGTCACAATAATGACAGAATGCTACTGATCAGTGATCATAAGAAGATTACTAATCACAAAAGAATAGTTATGTCAAAAGACAATGATGACGGCAACAATCTCAACTGGTACGACATTCTTAACAAATGATATGTAACAGTGAAAATTGCCAAACAATTGCCTTAATAATACAACTATTTTACACATGAAATAATGACAACAATATCCATTGATAAGTACAAATGACAGCAAGTCCACAAAAGCACTAACATCTGTGATGCAATAATAATGACAAGTCAAAGGATAACATAATCATTTGACAGTTTTGTCAAGTAATGACTATGCTCACGAATCATAAATAATGACAGCAGTGTTTGTTTTTGTCAAAGGAAACAGTGGTAATCACTAATCACAATAAGAATAGTCATGTTTTCTATTCACAAGGTTTTCAAACCCAATTATACCAAGTGTCTTCACAACTATAGATAAATACATTCATTTTTTAAATAACAAAAATAATTGTCGTTGCCCCTTTGCAATAGATCTAACTACTATACAATAATGGCACCTAGAAATCTTAACTACTTACACCATTCAAGGTGTATAAACCGTTTATAAAGTTCCAAAGAAGAATGATCAAAAAATTGTAGGTCTGATGCTTATATAGAAAAAAACTAATTTATTGTGATATTACCAATGATATATCAGCAATAGTTTTGCAATATATTGGTGAAATTTTCGGTCAAAGTCATGGTCAAAGATATTTTGAAAAACTCGCGATATTTTCAAGAAAATGTCGGGAACCCTGCCAAGAAAAGATATATCAGAATCTATCGGAATATTTTAAAGATATCTGCTTCTATGGGGAATACTACTTGAAAGATAGGATTTGGGAACCTCCTAAGTCTGTATGTGCCTAGGAGTTACCAAACTACTTCCTATGTACTAACTATGTAATAAATCAGATTTAAACAATTAGAGATTATAAACTATATTGATCTAATCTAAAAATAGAAAGTACAAGAGCTAGGAATTGGAAAAGTCTAACTTCAAATGCTTAGCTAAAATAAATTGAAATTCAGAGTGTGTCCACCTAGAAAATAGCTTATCTAAAGACTAGAATGGGCTCAAGAAGCAGGAATACTGATCTAGTGAAATTCTCAGCTCTATCGGATGGATTTTTCAGAAACTGGGTGTTGTGCTATTGGGCATTGTTGTTGTGCTACCTAGCACTACTGTTGAGCGAATGAGTCTTTTCATTCTATAGCTCCACAACTTTCAAGGATCCTTCACCTTCAGCTTCTGGTCCTTTTTCCGTTTATAGAATGTTGACCTTTGTTCCTAACCGTGAGATATTCTGAGTTGAATGTAGGGACGGTGGAAAGGGTGTGTTGCATAGGAGATTATCTCAGTTAGTCCCCTAGTAGGTGTATTCCAACCTCCACAAAGCACTATTGGAAATGATCACAATATGTGCAGACCTAGTGGTGATGTGATGGTGGTGTGTGCAACAATGGTGGTCACAATATCGAACCCTAAGGAGCAAAACTATCATAAGTGGTGTGTGAAATGTGACAGAGACAAAAACGGATGTGGAAATGGTCACAAAAGGATGTGAAAGTGAGGTAAATGGGTTCAAATTTGACTAGGATGGTAATGAAGGGGATTTGCAGAATTGGTGTTTGCTATGGAGGGGAAAATGACTTCCTAATGCCTCACTAATGAGGAAAATAGAGGAATAGATTGAAGAATAGGAAGATGGAAGGGAAATTATAGGGATTTCATGGCTTGAATGCTCAAAGGGGTCTACACAATATCAAATCTTCAAACTGTAACTTTATGCCCTACTATTCTAACAAATTCCTTGCAAATCATCTATCTATTGGAGGAGGAATGATGATACTAAATTTTCTTAATTAAATTTGACAATGATTGGAGGGAAAAATGGGCTTATAAATGAATCCATATTAAGTTTTCAAGCAAATTACCATTCAAAACATTGTAAGTTTTAGGAAACAAAGGGCTCAGAAACATCACTTTTGCTTTTCAAACTTGGACTCCTACACTGGGGGATGCAAGTGACCTAGACATCTGCACTAGGAAGCACATGGGTCTTTGCATGGTGGATTTTCCAAGTTTTAGGGCGTGTTAGGGGAGGGATTTCTAAGGGTTGGGGCACTTGCAGTATCTTTTTGTGATCATGGGAATGGCCAGAATTAGGTGGAAATGAACCTAAAACACACTAGGGGAATGGGCACTAAAATGAGTGTAGAAACGTAAGGCGGTGATTGCAAAGTAGGCAATTTCCAAGCCAAAACTAGATAAAAAATCCAAGCCAGGCCAAAATCATAAACTCGTCAAGTGACAATGTTGCAATGTCATGGGATAGATAATGTGTAGAGTATTCCCCCTCTTAGATTGATCAACAAAAGAGAGTTGATCAATCTAAGGTATGTGGTAGAGGGGAGAAAGGAAAGTGCCAAGACACACATGATAAGAGAATAATAGCATAAAGAGGGGGAAATGTAGGTGATGCCCCCAGTGATAGGAAAAGATACCCCCAAGGTAGGGAAAGTATGCGAAGTAGATAATGTGTCAAGAATCATAATTAATCGATGATGTGATAAGAATTTAAAGGACAAGGTGACTAAAGGAAAAGGGGAGCATACAACTGAGGTGATACACCCAAGTCCAAAAGATCAAGATGAAACAAGATGCCCCCAAGGGAGATGCATGCATGATAGAAACTAAGTGTCAAGAGACATGGGGTGATGATCGAGAGGTGACATTAGGAAAAGGAAAAATAATTGAAGGAAAGGGGGAGCATGTAACTAAGGTGATGCCCCCAAGTCCAAAGGAGCGAGATAAGATGCCCCCAAGGGAAGGGCAAGCGTGATGTAATAGGAAAGAGAAAGAATGATAGGAATAGCACAAAAGTGATAAACATGTAAAAGAGGGAGAAGTGAATGAGGAAGAGGTCACATCAGAAGAGAGATCATAAAGTGACAATTAGAATAATCATATACATGAAGATGTGTGAGTATGGAAAGATTATAGTATTTCACAATCTACGTGAATTAGAAAGATGGTGCGCAAATATAGAAAAATATAGTACTCCATCTATATGTGAATTGTAAAGGAGAAAGAATGCACTCATGCAAAACAAGAGAGAAGATAGATCAACTAGAACATAGTCAAGAAGTAGAAGGAATAAAGGCACATGTCATCGTAAAAGAAGCACATAACATGAATAATTGGGATAGCAAAGATAAGAATAGGAGAGAGAGAGAGAGAGAGAAGAGAAATTATAAACAATAGTATAAAAGAGACGAGGGATACACACATATGAGTGAGCACAAAGGGATCTGCAAGGAGTTAGTCCTACTAAGTATGCTACATGTAATGATCTCTACTCGAGGATCATCATCCTTCATCTTTACAAAACAGTGCAAACATATAGGAAGAAAAGAGGTAGCAACACAACACAACATGGACTAGAGTGAACAAATATGTCAATTTTGGGTCAACATGAGAAGGGTTTTGATGCCCTGATGCTTTGCATCATCCCAAAAGACATGGGAGCAAAGGCACAAAGAGTGATCACAATCAAGGTTACAAGACTCGCCCAGACTCGGCAAGTCGTGAGCTGGGCGACCCTAGGCAAGTCTGGGAGACTCGGTAGTCAGGTACTCGCCAAACTTGCTCAGTCTGCCAGACTCGTCGAGTCTGGGCGAGTTCTGCTAGGAAGACTCGACCAAGTCAATGAAATTTAGGGAAAAAAACTATAAAAAAATGGAAAACGATTAAATGTAGAAGCGTGAAAGTCAAGCATTTTTTAAGGGTTTAGAGGATTTTTTAAGGCTATTTAAAACCAATAAAATTATGAAAAAAGACATGCGCCATGAAGGTCTCTATGGTCTCAAAAGCTTTAATTTGGTCTTGGTGGTGGGGGCTTCATCCCTTGACCCTACCCTGTATCGCGTTAGGGAGCACACGAGGGGCGCTGCCCCTCAACCTCGCTGGGGGTGCTACCCCTCAACCCCATAAGGGGCACTACCTTCGCCACAAACAAATTGTGGGCAGTGACTTATCACCCATTACACTAGAGGAGGTTGATCCACAATCAAATTGAATCACTGAGGTTGAGGATCTTGTCTTCAGTGATGAGGACCTTGCATGGGTTGACCAGGTGGATAGAGAGGAGAATAGAGCACAAGCAGAGACCTTGGATGTTGGTGTGAGTCACTGAGACACGGGCAGATATCATGGTTGCATCATCATCCAAGACCTATCTTAGGTGCCCATGCAAGACTTGCCGTAATATTGGGCCGAGTGATGCAGGCTCCTCTGAGCCATAGACTTCTAGTTTTGTTTTGATATTTGTTTTGAGCTTTTGATGCCATGGATTTCATATTCCTTCAGTTTTGTATATGTTTGACAATATTTATATATCGAAATGTGTTATTTCCTTTAGCTAAAATTTGCGTTTATACTTGTGTGATCGATGTTGTAATGTCCCCTTCCTAGACAACACATAGATGAGCAGTGGTTGGCCTATTACCAGGGTTCCCGTAGGTCAGCAGAGTGGTTAGGGGACCTATCCAAGGGCAATGGAGCTTTGTTGGGAGTCTTACGAGCCCTTCAGTTTGGTGTCAGTTGATGAATCCAGGGGTTGAATTGAAAATATTAAGGTTTGCTTTAATGGAATAGTAACAGAAAATTAGAAAAGGAATAGTGAAAAGTGAATAGTGACAGAAAATTAGAAGGGGAATATTCAATAGTGAAAAGTGCCCCCATCCTAGTAGCACAATGTTGTTTTTAAAAAGTGGCACTTCCCTTTTCATGAGAAAAGACCCTCAAGGTGGGCGTGGCCTCTTGGAGGGAATATTTTATTGTTTTTTATGGAAAAAAGGTCATGGAGGCTATAAAGCAAGGTATTGGGCTCATTTTTGAGCATACTATTCTCATACATACATAAATTGCCAACTATCACTTGTTGCACCATTGAAAAATGTGTCCATCAACTTTGTAAATTGCCAAGCAGGTCTTAGGTGGAAAGTGATGGTGTTAGAAGATGGAGGAGAAGAAAGAGCAAGAATAGAAGATGGGACCGATGCAATAGTATTCACGTTTTCCTTTTGTTTTGTTGTAACCATACGAAATTTTTCGTCTATGCATACAAACAACCTAAAAAGATGCCTAAACACACCTCCCAAGCACCATGTCGCCTTGTCATTATTTGCTAACCCCGCAGGTACAAGATATATCAAAGGAAATCGATACAAGGCCCGAATGGAGAAGGATTCGAAGAAGCCAAATTGGCTATGTTGTGCCAAATGAAAGTTTTGAAGCTTTAGAAGGCATTTTGTGAGATTCCGAAGAATTGGTCGTCAAAAGTCAAAAAGGTCAAAATTTCTAAAATTAGACGTCAATTTTAGGTTTCTGGGTTTCTTGAGATACGGATGCTGGCAAAATTTTCTAAAAATAGAAACTCTGATTCAGGAGTCCTGTCTGATTCTGATTGGCTAATATTGTTTCACGATCAAGGTGGTCCAGATGGAATCTGTAAAAGGTCGAGTTTTCTCTACTGGGTCAATTTTGCTTCTTCAGAAGGCAAAACACGGACTCCGAGGCCATTAATGGAAGAAGTTCATCTGCCAGGGGTCAGATTCAAATTTTCAGTGTTGTTCACAAGCAGAGACAAATGACATTGATGCAAGCAATCTCCGTCAAAATGACCAAGGAAAAAATCGAGATTTTCAAAAGTAAAATCTGAGAAAGTTACTAAGGCAAAGTGCCTTGGCAAAAGGCGATCCTTTTTGCCAAAATGCACTCCTTTTTGAAAAACCTCCAAAAAGGCGATCCTTTTTGCCAAAATGCACTCCTTTTTGAAAAACCTCCAAAAAGGCGATCATTTTTGCCAAAATGCACTACTTTTTCAACCTATTCTTTTTTGCATGGAGGAAAATAAAAAAGCACTCTATTTTTAGAGTAAAGCACATTAGAAACCCTATGGAGGTGGCGTTCACTATAAAGGAGGTGCCTTATGCATTGTTTTTATCATTTTGAAAAGCATTAGGAAGGCTTTGAGGCTACGTTCTACCTAAAGCAGCCATTGTTGGAGGTTTGGAAGCTTGCAAGGGCAGACTGAAGGAGTTTGAGGAGAGGCGCTTCACCTAGAAGGCCAAGACAACACTATATTGCATCATTCTGTCCATATTTCTTTCATTCAAAGACTTGTCTACACCCTAGGAAGACATTCTTTCACATTGGCGGCCATTATCAAGGGTTTCAAGCTTTTTCATGACAAGTTAAAGGCACTTTCTAGGCCAGGAATATACCTAGGGGCAGATCTTGCATTCCAAGGCACCATATTCTCCATTCTACATCATCTAGAGGCACTTTTGCAAACTCATAAGGCAGCGCTCAGTCGTTGGCGGCCATTTTTGGAGGTTTTTAAAGCTTTTTCCTTGCTGGTTATGACTGTTCCAGTCCAAAATGTCCACCTGCAACCAAAGGAAAAGTGATTTTTAAGGCCTCTATGTCCAAAATTTCTCATTTCTGTTGCCTACCCACCTCGGGAAAAGGCATTTTACACCATTCTTGTCTGTCTATAGCTTAGATCCAGCAAATTTTTGAGGATTCAGCCTCATATTTTCACTTTCCAAAGCCACAAATGTGCATTTTTTCACAAAAATCAGAGTTTGGACAGCAAGAATAAAAGCCTGATTTTCTTGAACAGCGAGCATACAGAGGCCTAGTTTGATCTTTTTAAAGCTGGACAGCGAAGAGGAAGGCTTTTCTTGAAGTAACAAAGTCACCATGCAATATTCTTCCATCACTATTGAGGCCAAATCGGCACTCATCCATGAATATTCAAAGGACAAGGAGTATTTGGATCTCACGAAGACAGTGGAGGATGCAAACACCATTCTATGGACGAAGATCGCACATCTGGATCCTATCATTATCCCAGAAGAGGCTAAGGTTGATGAATTCAAGCAAAATCTCAATTCTCATACTTAGTCATTTTTCACTATCTGCAAGAGAATTCTAGTTTTGGCAGCTGGAGGGATTTCCAAAGCAGTTTCTATTTTGAGAAGAACGGACTTTGCTTTTCAAAGATAAACTTATTTTTGGATTTGTTTTGGAAATCATGCAAAATATCTTTAAGCGGAACTCAATGTGTAATAGCATGCAAGTTCAGTTAACTGAATTGCATGAGAGATATTTTATTTTTAAATTGCTAATAAGCTTGCATGCTTCCCATGCAGCATTAGGGTTAGAGTGGAGAGTGTTAGTTAACTCTTCCTTTTATTTCCTTGCACCTTTTGTTTTAGGTTATAAATAAGTGTATTCTACACACTTTATTTTATCAATGGTAAAAATGCTGAGGTTTTTATTGCTCACATCTTATTGTTCAATGATTGTGCATATCTTTATTACTTTGAGAATAAATATATGCGTTGTCTTTCTGAAAGCTTTTTTGTGTTGTTGAGATTGAGAGGAATTGTTTATGACTTTGTGCTTAAACATTCGTTTCAGATCTTCTTTGTTCTTTGTGTAAAATCAAATCGCCTATGTTCTTTTGTTTCCTTTGATCTCTGAATTTAATCAAAGGAATCATAAGTATTCAATGTTCATTATCCAGTCTTGTGTTCAATCAAAGAATAAAAGCAAGGACAATTCTCATGCCTCATTTGCTTATATTGTCACTCTCGTATATTCACCTGATTATGTTCTTGTTTTGTTCATTAATGGATTCCAGTATGCCTGTTTTGCTTCTAAGTATGCATTGATGTGTGTTTTCTTCTGTGTTGAGGGTGAAATCACAGCTTTGTCTTATTTTTACCTTCATCATTGTATGGTGTTATTTTGTCCAATCAATCCAAAATTGTGTACTTGCCTTGCTTAGCCTCTGAATTCAGTTTAGTACAAGCGTGTAGCCTAGATTCTGTTTACAATCAAAAAGCACAAAATCTTTGTTTTGTTGTCGAATGAGTGTTTCAGCCTTTTGCACATTGCAAACCCAAAAATATTGTAAAGTTTTAGTTAAGTTTTATTTTACAGGGAGCTTCCCCTCCAAATTCGAAGAGTGGTTCTACTGCACATCTGTGCGTTTTTCTTTCCCACTGAAAGGTGTGAAATTAAATGCTAACATGTTTCATCTTGCTGTAATTATTAAAATATTTCTTGAGAAGCACATTGCACTTTGTCCATCTTAGTATCGTAATCATGAAGTGTAGGGCACAAGCTAGCAAAGCTAGTGTATTTTTGGAAGACAAGTTTTTCCATAATAGATGGTAACAATTATTTTGCATGAAAACTCATTGAATCTTGATATTAGGTAAATGATAGTGCATTTAGCCAGAATCGGCTAAAAGTGTGGCACAAAGTCACTTACCGACCCATTGGGTCCTTGCTTGCAATGTATGAGGTCTATGAAATTCAACTCCAAGTGTAATGTCCCAAATTATAATTTTTGCAATTTTCTGAATTTTTTTGTATTTTCTGAATGTTGAATCAAAACTGAAAACTAAAACAACTACAAAAACAAATCACTTAATACAACCATGTCATGTCCCCTTTCTAGCTTCACTATTAGTCAATCATTGGGTTCCTGTAGACTGACAGTTTGGGTAGGGAACCTGTTGATGTGTTTTCTGTGACAGCAACAACATTAGAATAAAACACAGAGTATTCTATCCTCTCTTGAACAAAGCCTCTCAAACGCTGAACTACGTGATCGAGTGAGACTGCTCCAAGGTTCCTTGAATGTCAGGTCTTGACGTGCACAAGGATAGACTCAGTGGAATGATGTGATTTTGTTGGTAATCACAAAGGGACTTACGTGAAATTACCCCTTCTTCGTGGACATGGAATTCACTCCTTACTCCTTGGATTTGTGAATGAATGAAAACTTCCTCAAATAGGGGAAAACTTGGAATTTCCAAGTTCCACTCTTGTAGAGGCGTATGATTTGACAATGAAGCTCTTTGAAAACTAATCCAAGTGAAGATCTAAAAACAAAATGCAAAAGAAAGAAAAGGGTTCAGGAATCTAATTGACGGAAAGGGACTACTACTGATCCATGGAAACTGGAACCACGCTCTGCTTCGTCATGAGGCAACAACTAGGCAGAGATGGTGCAATCTTCTGGGGTGCTAGTGATGATTTTCAGACTGCTCAAACATAAAACATGGAAATGAGATATGTAAAAAACAACCGAAGTTAAGCTTGAAATGAGTTCAAGCCAACCATACACTATGATTTGCAAGCCACATACCACAAATGGTATAAACTAGAAGTTTCAATCATGCACCAACAACAATGTTTTCCATCATTCTAACTAAGGAATACTCAAAGATAATAAAAATGAAACAATTTCAGAACTTGGATCTTAAGATTTGCTTCAAAGAAATCAGAAAACCATGTCATAATCCAAAGAATGCTACAAACACCAATCCACAATGTTCATATATTGATTTGGAAATATGTCTCACAACAATCTTGTTGATTCCTCAAAGTTCCTTGCTCCAGAAATGGAGTGTAACAGAAATGAACAGCTAACTATCCTCCTACTCTAATCACTAGTGAAACCTGAGTGAACAAAGAATGGAATTGGAATCCTTGAAATGAGGCATTCAAGCCTTTATATAGGCATCCAAAAGTACAATAGAGGGCAAGATCTAATTTCCTTGGAATCCATGCCCAGAATTAGGTCAAGTAAAACCCTAATGAGGAGGTAGGTGAGACTGCCACCACTCTTGGCAAATGAAAATTTGACACCTATCCTAGGGCGCCACCTTGTCCTATCCTTTCAGTGAACTTTAGACTTGGAATTTTGTCCTTGTGTTGGGTACTTCCTTTGGACTCTTGCATTGGCATGGGTTCTTGTCCTTGGCGTGGATTCTAAGGATTGATCCTTTTGTCCAAAACTAGAATCCCTGATATTGGACTTGGAGTGATCTCTTCCATCCTGTTATCCTTGATGCAAGCATTCTCTGTGTCATTTGAAATCTTGAAAGGATTTTGATCTTCCCTTATCATTTATGCAAAGTCTCCTTGTCACTGAACTAGAATCCTTGATGCTGCCTTCCTTGTGCCAATCATGTTGAGTGTTAGGGGGAGAAAGGCAGGCACTGGAATGGAGTGATGTCCTGTTCTAGACCTGTGAAGTCTCCTTCTCTGGCATTGGCATTCTTTGTATCCACCCCGAACATCTGGATTTTCGTCGAGCATCCTCTTCATGGAACGTAATCCTTGTCCTTGAATCTTGCAAAATAAGAAAGCCTCAAGTAGTCATGATGAATGAAATCCTTAAATGCAATGCAATCCTAAGATAAAATATGAAATAAACTTGTATGATTGATCAATTTCATTCCAAATTCCTGAACAAACCAAGGATTTTCTTCACTTTCCGGCATTCTTCACACTTGGACTAATTTTCCCTTCATTTCAGGGCTACCAGACAGGGACCGGACACTCTCCAGAGCGAACAGGATAAATTTCCAAGGCAAGGGGCATTTGAGACACTAAGCTGGATTTCTTCTTCCTGGGCGCAGATTCCAGGTGGTCTTGGATTTCCTGTGGGAAATTCATTCCCTCCTAAAGAATTCTGCTCTTCTTTTAATAAATCTACTCCTCTAATGAGAATTCTTCTTTTTAGGAAGAATCTCTACTTTGATTTGATGGATTTCTGATTTATTTAGTGAATTTCTGACCTTTTCCAATGGATTTTGCTGCTGTTATGCAGTTCACCCAGCCCTAGTTCGCTTGTGGTGAAGGATAAATATGCCTCTTTCTACAGAAAATGCCGCTTTGCATGAGGAAATTTGCCTTTAGCTTTGAAATTTGCTCTTCAATAGTGGCGAATCCTGCCTTTGAAGGATGAATTCTGCTCTTGAATTTGCTCCGAATTTGTTTTGATTTGAGATTCCAAGCGCCTCTATCTATACCCATGCGAATTCCTCTCCACAAGGCCGACTTGGGTATAAGGGAACATTTTGAATGCTTAAATACTTGTGACTTGGCCGACTTGAATGAGTTTTAAAATATTTTCCTTAGGGTCTTTTATCTCAAGCGGTCACTTAGGTCGGCCACTGCCTCAAGGGCCTCAAGTCGGGAATTTTGGTCGGTCATGGAATCTTCCTTGTCCAAGAGCGCGTATTGAGGAGGGTCGGGGATTTTTGCTTGTCGTGGAATCTTCCTTGTCCAAGAGCGCATATTGAGGAGGATCTTGGACTTTTCACTCGTCGTGGAATCTTCCTCCTTACCTTGGATTTCTTCATCCTAGTCGCGATTTTCTCTTGGACATGAATTCCTTTATCTTGGTCGCACATTTCTCCAAGTCATGGATTTTTCTTTGTCGCAATTTCCATGGAGTCATGGATTTTCCTGTGTCGCAATTTCCATGGAGTCATGGATTTTGATGTCATGGAATTTCCTTTGTCGCAATTTCCATGGAGTCAAGGATTTTGCGCCCTGGGAGTCAGGATTTCGCGAACTTGATGAAATTTTCTATTACTTTGAAAAGGATTTTCAAAATTTGACAAAGAATTGCCTATTTGTTTTGGACTTTCATGTTTCGGAGTCAAGAACTTAGGAAATTTCACGTGGAATGACGAGATCTTGACAAGGTTTTGCCAAGGAATGACTTCAAGGTAAGGCGCATTTCTAAGGGGGACCTGGATTTTGAAGTGTGGAATTCCTTCCAAGACCAAGGGCACATTTTTCCAAGGGTCTTGTGTTGTACCCATACGAAATTTTTCATATATGTGCCCAACCATACCTCCTAAGCACCATGTAGCCTTGTCATTACTGCGCTAACCCTGCAGGTACAAAGATATATCGAAAGATATTGATCCAATGGCCGAATGAAGGAGATTCTGACAAGCTAATCTGGGACGGAGCATTGAAAGAATGTCAAAAAGAGGAGGTCAAAGTGGTGAATTGGAAGCCAAAATGACATAAAGGAACCAAGGGAAGCAATGCAAATACATCTGGCAAGTCAAAATTCAATTTTGAAAATTTTGAAATTTTGGAAAATTTCGAAAATTTTTCTAAGGCATTTTTGGGCGTTCTTGCCTTGAATGAGCACCATTTTTGAGTATCATCCATGGAGGAAGAGCTTCAATGATAGTTTTAGATCATATGAGCTTGGTTTCCAAACTTCAAGACATTTCGTCATCAAATGAAGAAGTTATGGCAAAAATAAGCTCCAGAGGCAGAGACAAACAGCAGTGATCCAGGCAGCCTCCAAAATAGTCAAGGCCAACTTCAAAGTTTTTCAAGGTCAAGAATCATAAATTTGAGCCCTGAAATTGGCTAAGTCTAGTGTCCTGAAAGCTGATGTTCTGAGATCCTGAAATCTGTCTAAGTCTGAAATCTGGTGGATCCTCTAAAATCTAGAATCTACATGTTAAATCCCATGGATCCGGGACCTATCTCAAACATCCTGGAAGTATATTTCAAAATATTTAAAGTATAGGAAATATCTGAGCATATACTTAAATATATTTTGAAATATACTTCCATCAAGACACTCAAAATCAACCCTCAAAAGGCACCCATTCTAGCCAAAACCCACGCCATTCCTTGCCTTCCAAAAGGTGTGCATTATAGCCAAAACCCACGCCTTTTCCCTCACACCAAAAAGGCGCTCATATTGAGTAAAAAGAACGCCATTTCCCTCACACCAAAAAGGCGCCTAAAAAGCCCAAAACTCATGCCTTTTTCCACACTCCGAAAAAGCGCTTCATTTATCTTTTAACCACGCCTATTTAGTCATTCACTAAAAGCACTTAAAACCTCCAAAAAGCACGCCATTTGAGACAATGCAAAAGGTGCTCAATATGTTCATTTCCCACGCCTTTTTAACACATGCAAAAAGTGCCCCTTTTGATCATTTGCACTCCTTTTTTGCAAAACTCCAAAAAGGCGAGCTTTTTTGCCAAAATGCACTTCTTTTTGCAAAACTTAAAAAAGGCGAGCCTTTTTGCCAAAATGCACTCCTTTTCTTATTTCACTTATTCTTTTTTGCATAGAGGAGAATAAAAAAGCACTCATTTTTAGAGTAAGGCACATTGGAAACCCTAAAAGGTGGCATTCACTATAAAGGAGGCTCCTATTCACTATTATTGTTATTTTCAAAGGCATAGCAAAGGAGTAAAGGCAGCATTCAAAACTAAGCAGCCATTAATGGAGGATTGAAAGCTTGCAAAGGGCAAATTGAAAGGCATTGAGGAGTTGATCTTCACATACAGGGCAGAGGCTACGCATTCTTGCACCATTCTACTTCTTTCTATCACACTCAAAGGAAAATTTGTCCACTGAAAGGCCTCTTTCTTGCACTGGCGGCCATTGTTGAGGGTTTTTCAAACTTTTTGAAGCTTTTTCAGATCAATAAAATATAAAGAAGGCAATTCGATCACTTCTATTCTTTTTTTTCTTCATTCTCTTCCTTCACAGGGTCCATCTTCATGTTCCTAAGGCAACGTCCAAACCCAGGAGGTCATTTTTGATAAATTTTCAAGGATTTTCACTACTGGTCATGGTTTTTCTAAGGCAAATCACCACCTACAGCCAAGATAAAATTGATTTTTGAGGCTTATTTGTCCAAAATTTCTCATTTCTGACACATACCCACCTCGGCAAAAGACATTTTCCATCATCCTGGACCAGTTTGAGCTTAGATCTGTAAAATCCTTGAGGGTGTAGCTCCAAAATCTCATTTTCCAAGGGCAAAATTTTAATTTTTTCACAAAAATTAAATTTTGGACAGCGAAAAGAAAACTTGTTTTTCTTGGGCAGCGAACACACAGGTTTCCAAATTGGTCATTTTCAAGGCAAAAAGGCATCAGAACAAGCCCCCTCCAAGTCATCATGCAATATTCATCAGTCACCATTGATGCTAATCTTTGCTCAAACATGAATATTCCAAGGTCAAAGAAACAAACTTGTGACAAGTTTCACCTCGAAGAATAGCCATGGAGTTGGCTGTGTGGAGAAAAAAACTTCTGGGCATTGAAAAATGTGCCATTGATTTTGTCCAAAACATCCCTTGCAGGTATTTCAGCGATGAAGGCATAAATTGCCTTGTTCATATTTTGTAGGAGTTCATTCAGCTGATCCGTGGAAAGTTTTGTGGAGACCCTCGTGTTGATAAAATGTACCTCCTGGTTGATATTGCATCAAAGTGCGCCAAGACTGAGAAAGACTTTGAAGTGTTTGAGAAAATCACAGAGGATGCTGCCATAGACCTGCAAATGAGGACAATTCACCTTGAGTCCATGATCATACCAGATGAAGCCAAGGTTGAGGAATTTGAGAGAAATCTCAATTCTCAGACTTAGCTTATTTTTCACATTTTGCAAGAGGGAATTATTTTTGGCAGCAGGAGAGATTTCCAAAGCAGCTTCTATTTTGAGAACTGTCTTTGTTAACTGAAGTTAAATTTATTTTTAGATTTTGCTTTTTGGAAATTATGCAAAATATCTTTGAGTTGGAACTCATTGTGTAATAACATGCAAGTTCAGTTAACTGAAATTTGCATGACAAGATACTTTTAGTTTTAATTGCTAATAAACTTGCATGCTTCCCATGCAGCATTAGATCTAGAGTGAAGAGTGTTAATTAACTCTTCCTTTTATTTCCTTGCATCTTTGCTTTTTAGGTATAAATAAGTGTATTCTACACACTTAAACTCTCTAATGGTAAATGCTGAGACTAATTTTTACTCGCATTTTATTGTTCAATGTAATGTCCCATTTCCTAGATTGATCTTTTACAGTTGACCGTTGGCCTATTCCAGAGACCCGTAGGCTACTCGGAGGTTGAAATTGGGGTTTCATGTTTTGGTGGTTGCTTTTGTTCGTGGATTGTGGTTTGGTTGGCAGTTTCTTTCCGGGTTTGTTGGTTACGGCTATTTTTAGTAAGTTCAGGATTGGCACCAAAACGGGATTTTGAGAGTGGGGTTGGATTCGTCTTGTCAGGACCTTTCCAACGAGCTATAGATCATTGATTTCCAACATCATCTTGGCCTCCGTTTTAAAGTCTGTAAATTAAATATTATTATTTAATATTAATGTTGTTTTAAAAGAGGGGACTTTAAGGTTGAGGTTGAAAAAGAATTGAAGAGTATTATATTATTTTCCCTCTCATGTTTTATCCCATATGCAAGAGGATTTTAGAGACTCCCAGTTGGAAAAGTATAAAAGGAGGAAGAGTGCTCATTTGGGCATCCGAAATCTTGATAATGTTATGCTGCCGGATTGGCCTTGGGATTGCTTCGAGGAATGTATGCCTCCTAGCTTGGCATTGCTTCTCGCTTGAAAGATAGCGACTAGTGGTGAAATAGTCTAGTTTGTGAGTTTACATTGGGATTTGTGCATTGTAATCAGCTTTTGGCTTTAGTTCAGTTTTGCATATTAGAGTTTTTTCCAGCATTGCATTTTTAGCTACAGCAGATTTGTGTTTTATTCTTAAGTCAAAAAACAACAAAAATATTGTTCTGGGTATTCTCTTATTCTCATTGTCTGGTCAAGGCATCACTTTCCTCCAGTTTGCAGATTTCTTGGAGATAGCTGTGATTTTTTAAACGCAGATCGCCCTTTCTTGAAGGCCGTACCATCTGCTGGTGCATTGGAATCTGTGCATAAATAATACATGGCATTTTGATCTGTTTTCAGTGTTCTATCCTAAGCATCATCATTCTTAGGGAATATTGCATTTTGTTTCAAGTCAGTTGGATGAGTTATGAGGGAGATATGAGCATATGAGTAAATTCATAGGTTGCTGGTTTTAATTTAAAGGCGAATGAGATTCATTTTGTAAACTGGCAGTAGTACTGGCAGTAATTCTCAATCTTGTTCAATTCTGATTTGTAATGCTCAACTCTACTTCCAGTATTTGCTTTTGTATTTACTTTACCTCCGCCCTATGGTAGCTACTTTCCCATTCCGGGATAGAAAGCACATTCTGGGTGTTGAGTACTTTCAGCATTACAGTTATTTCTTTCAAGCATTGTAATTTGTAATACTCTGCCATATGGTCGCCTCAACTCCATATTGGATTGGGTAGCACATACTTGGTGTCGAGTTCTCTTTCAGTACTGAGTGTAGAAGACCCTCTGACCATATGCTCGCCATCATTGGTGCCATTCTTGGTTAGAGTTATTGCATAAGCATTTTGATTAAGATCCTCTGACCAATGCTCACACCTTGCCCACATCGGGATCCTGGTGTACATTCTAGTTAGAGTTGCTTCAGCAACATTTTGGTTTAGCTGCTAACCTTAACGGGTGCATTGGTTTGTAATTTGTAATTTGAAAAAACAAAAAATTTGGCTCGGAATATTTCATTCAAGCAGTGTTATTGATTCTTGCTTTTTGATTAATGAGAATACGAATCATGGTTTCAGAGATCTATCTTGTTGTCAAGAGTTATGTAAATTGTTCATGACTTTGTGCATGAGCAATTATTGTGAGTTATATTTGTTCTTTTGTTTTGAAAACCTCCAAGTTGTTCTTCTGATTTCTTTATGCTCTGAATTTACTTGAAGAAATCAGAATTGTTTTAAGAGATAAAGTTAGTTATTTTCTTCTGGAAAGCTTTAGAAAATCTTATAGCCTTGCAGAAGAGCTTCATTGCCTTGTGCTCGTGCCTTGAGAAACAAAAGGATAGGTTATTTTGTAAACGTCTTTTTAATTTTCTTGTTGAGGGAGGTTCCCCTCCTAATTCGAAGAACAGTCCTACTGTACACGCTGTCCGTTTTTCTTTCTCACTGAAAGGTGCGAAATTAAACGGTAACATCTTGAAATTTTGGAATCGTGGAATTTCCTGTCCAGGAATTCCTCCTTGAGCAGTGGCGCATTCTCCCTAGGGTCTTGGAATTTGAAGTCATGGAATTTCCTGTCCAGGAATTCCTCCTTGAGTAGTGGCGCATCTTCCCTCGGGTCTTGGAATTTGAAGTCGTGGAATTTCCTATCCAGGAATTCCTCCTTGAGCAGTGGCGCATCTTCCCTCGAGTCTTGGAATTTGAAGTCATGGAAATTCCTGTCCAAGAATTCTTGGAATTTTCCCATTTCTCAATCAGGGATTAATGAGTTTTGGCAAGGAATGACAAGCCTCGGTGCACTCTGGACTTTGGACTTAGAACTTTGGGAATAGGAATCATGATGGACTTTGGAATAGGACCCTAGACAGGAACCAAGAACAGAGACCCCTGGAATGGAATTGTGGACAAAGACTTCCGGACTGGAGATTTGGAACAGGATAGCCTATTTGTTACAGAGTCTTATGCTGAGAGCGAAGGATTTGGACCTTTCCATGGAATGATGGACCTATATCGTGGATTGGTCAGTTTTGATCAAGGAATGATAATTAGGGTTTCATTCATCCTCAGGAAAATCACTCTTCTTCTTCACCACTTCAAGCATCCTTCATGTGCCCTGCGAGCTAACTGCTTGGAAATTCTCCCTGGTCAAGTGGAAACTGAGCAAGAAACTGCAAGATCAAAGCAAAACGATGGCGAAAGCAAGAATAAAAGAGGGGGTCCCCATTCGCAATGGGGCGACGTGTGAAAATGTCACAACAGAACCGTGGTTGGCTTGGTCGTGGAGGTGTTTGTCTATGGTGGAGTTTTGGTTCGAGGTCAGTGGATCCGGTTGGCACCCTCTGAGTTGTCTTTGTTTGCTCTTGGCAATTACTTACTATTTTTAGTAAGTTTGGGTTTGGTGTCGGATCGGGATTTTCAGAGTGGGGTTGTGTTCATCTCGTTGAGACCTTTCCGGCGAGCTATAGATCATTGCATTCCGACATCATCTTCATATTTATTTTAAAGTCCAAAGTTATATAATGTTTATTTGACGAGACTTCAATAAAGTGTTAAGTTAGTGACTTTATGAGAAATAAAAACATAAAGTCACTAAGGTGGGTGCCCATCCCTAGGAGGGTAAAAGATGTTTTAAAAATGATAAAAGTCCCTCCTAAAACCCAACACCCAACTTGAGGGAGTTATAAGAGGTAATTTGGAGTTCATTTGGATTATGCTATGTTGATGATATTTTCTCTTATTGAGCTTTGCTAGGGTTTGTTCTTGTGAAGCGTTTAAGGATTCGAACCAGAGGCTCTTGGAGATAAAAACCTCCCTGAGTAATGGCATTCTACAGGTGTGCAAGATCACCCAAAGGTGCCATTAGAGGTAGATGCATTCAGTGTTCACAAATGTGCTTCAATGGAGTTTGTGTGATGAGGGTTTGAGGAAGAACTTAGCATTTCTCTTGCATTTTCCATTGTGTTCTTCACAAGCAGATTTGGAGATCAGTTTGCTTGAGGATTTGGGGCAGATATTACATTGTTAGGACTGTTTTTCATAGCAGTTGCTGGCCGTACTATTCCAGCCAGGCCGTACTCCTTGTGTGGGCTTCTAATGTGAGTTTCTTTGCATGGTATACCTTCAATCTTGGTCGCCCAGCCTTATTTCATGTGTAGTCTGATTTCAACGAAGGACAGAGGGTTTTTAGAGTGTTTGCTGCTGCATAGCTCCCAGCCATGGCCGTACACATGCCAGTAGGGACGTGGGTATTGTAAAGGCCTATTCTACTCCATTTTGCAGCTTCATATGTGGTCTTTGTGAGGCGTCTAGAGCCTTATTATTGCTGATATCCATTGTATGAACAATCTTATTCTTTCCTTGGAGATTTGAGGCGATTCCGGCCATACCCATTGCTGGTCCAATCCCAGCTTATGTACCAAGTTGCAAATATGAACATGGGTATGTCATAGTAATTCATATTTGGCCTATTTATGATCTGGGTATCTAATATTTTCTTCATATCTGTTGCATCTTTTATGGGTTTCAATTCTATATTATATATTGTATGCTCCGGCAACACACATCTGTAGGAAAACTGAAACCCCTTCTGCATCTTCTGTGTAGTCTATAAGAACACCTCTAAAAATTCAAATAACACATAAAAAGATCATTAAAAAATACAAACAGGTACGGCACATTACAAACCACCAATACTTGTTCACAGCTTCATATGGACATTTGGTCATATATTTTGGTAAATTTATTTTTTTGAACACACAATGAATTGAAATGCAAGTGGCCTGAACAATAACTGGAAATTTCTTATAATACTCAGATTTTATTGTCTTTGCATAATGATAACATTTTAACTGTGCATACAATACTCAATTACATATAAATATATTGACTACAACCTACAAGATATGAACTCGTATCTTTGCAACTTACATATGATCCTTGAAATGACAAAGTATGTTGTTCTATGGGACGGAATATCAAATTATAGCAGATTGGGTCCCCTTCACCCTTCTAAATCATGCACATACATATAAATTGCAGTCCTGACAAATGGTTGTAATTCCCTAATAAAGTGAACAGCAACCGTAGTTCCTTATTCAAGCAATTGCGGCAATCTGCTAACCCAGTCCCATGAACTGTAATCTCCTTCAAGTCACCGATATGATTTGCTTCGCCATTGTAAGATCGACAACCCAGCAAGCACAGCAGCAAGTAGGAATAGCCCTGGAGCAATATCCGACTAGCACGCAGCGAAATAATATGACAATGGTAACACCACGAACTAGCTGCGAACCAATAAATGTCCATCGACTATGATGCAATCACACTTAGGAAAGAATGTGAGTTTTGAATATAACCTCTCCTCATATCCCAAGCTAACAATAAACTGCCGATAAGATTTGCTTTGCAAATGTAGGAATGACAATTCAGCAAAGATACTAACTGCAGCAGCCGGTATTAATAAACTCCTGAATTAATGTGATAGATTGGTCTCTTAACAATGAACCAAAGATGACTTGTCATGTGCCGTTCTATGGTTTGATGTGAATTCATTTGAGTTTTCCAATTATACCATGAATTTGATATGCATTTGCAAATTACAATTTGTCTCCGACACAAAATCTATAACTAACAAGTGACAAATCTATGATAACACAGATATATGCAGCCTTCAATTTGAATTACAAACATAGAATACCAGTCTCAATGATTACAATGAACAAGAAATTGACTGAAAATTATAATCAAATCTCACTATCTCAGATCAGACCTTTATTTTCTTAGTTACATTAACAAATCATAGTGCTGTGGCAACCAACTACAAGACATAGACTGCTGTGACAAAACAGAGATAAAGTAACATTCCAACATACCAATTAGTGTCCAAATTACAATGCCAACGGAATGCTCAAACTGATCGCACCTTCCTACAGGCTGATCGCTACACTTCTATGGATGATCACTGCTATGAGATGATCGCTGTTGTATGCTGATCGATGATAGTGGATGATTGTGGAATGCTGAGTGATGGTCTGCTACAGTTCATACCCTCTTTGACAGCGATTATGATACCCAAGGTCTTCCAAGGCAGTCTAACACTTAGCTGATTTCTACCAAGAGGCAGTCGCTTCTAAAATGAAATCGTCCCTCCTCAAGAATGGCAATTGCTAGGAAAAGATGGAATTATATCAGATCTGCGAACAATCTCCCTCCAATCGGCGCTCAAACAGATGCGAATGATTCTTCTAAGTCTTCAAATGGATACGCCAATTGATCTCCTGTGATATGCGCTCAATCAACAATGGTTTCCAACCAAAATCGAATGATAATGCTATGAACTCCAACAATGAAAAGGAACGATGCAAATTGGGTTTTTGTCCAATCTCACCATGGAATGAAAATGCTAGCAAAATACTCAGGTATGCAAAGGGTTCGTGATGTCAAAAATGAGCCACCAATGCTTCTTTTATACCAATTCAAATTGAAGATTTGAATTGCAAATTTCCCTCCAAATCAATTCTTCCAACATTCGTGCTTGATCCAATACATTTTTAATTTTATTCTCTAAAGATGAGCGCCACCTTTATTGCCATTATTTTATTGTTTTCCCACATTCCAATGTGAGCGCTCAAATAGGTCAAGACCTATTTTATATTTTCTTTTGTTTTGCTTTTAATTAAACAATATTATTTAATTTATTGTTTCCTCCATGGCGCTCAATTAAATAATAATAATAAATTATTATTATTTAATTATTTACAATTGAATAATTAATGCAAGCGCATTAATTTCATTTACCATCTTCGCCAGATTATTCCCTTAAGTTGACGAACTAGCCTACGGGAATGAGGATAGGCTAATTCCATTCTCAGTTGGGTGATCACTCCGGGAATGGGGACATGACATGACTCTCCTCCACTGCGATCACATTTGTGGGTGTTAATGGCATGCTCCTTGACTGTACCACAAATTACTCTATCCATTGGTTTTATCATTTTCTACTACCCAAATTGAATAGACTGAGAAATGTACAAGAAAACAGTAAGAAATATTGGTCCAATGTTCAACAAATGCAACAAATAATGTTGAAACTCAGAAAACACACACACATACAGAGGCACGCATGCCTGACAGAGGTTTCTAGAGACTTCAGGAAGAAGGCAGATTAAATAGCCATGAATAAAGTTAACTACAAAGAATTGATCTTTAAATTGATTTACAGTTTATACTAACAAAATGCTATCTTGAAAATCAGTTGTTCTGCCCAACACTGACCTGATCAATGCTGCCAGGTCCAATCAACACAAGTGCCACCCCTGCAGCATCCATGCTTCCCTGTATGATATGAACAAACAAAAAGGATTAAATAAATTATAACTGTAATACTACTCTACTATAGAAACAAGTTGGTGCATGGGAGAGAATGGGGTGAAACCATTGGATATTGATCTTGTGACAGCAGATAGACTAGGAGGCATACATAAGTGGACTACTTAGGACATCGCTGGAGTCAACTAGACAAGAGATTCATATTGTACCTACTGAAGTCAGATCAGAATCTCACCCATCTGTTGAATTCAGAGATGACCGACTCTTTCTTATTGAGAAAGAAGGAATGCCAGCTGAGTGCACTCATTTATAGACATATGACTTCAACTGATGCTAAATATACGATAATAATATGTAGTGGTGTCTGGATATAGTCATAGGTTCAATTTGGCCCTGGACAGTAAACTGTAGGAGTATTGATGGATAGTTAGTCGTCTAGATGGTAGAGCTACTCACTCAATCGAATGGATCAGCACAACAGAAATTCATGTTGGCAAAACAGGAACGTAAAATGTCAGTCACTAGCTCTTCCTTTTAGAAGCTAATTATCTCATAGTGGGTTATAGAACGCCATGGGATTACTGGAAGTTTTAAATAATTTTTAGGGGCTTCTAACTCTAGTAACATCTATAGTAAATGCGAAAGGTGCTATTGCTAAGGACTCCACTGTAGTGAAGAATAATTTTGTGGATAACAGATAAATATTTTTTCAATAAGCAAAAGAAATAATTGGCAGAGGTTTCTGAAATTTGCTGCATAAAAGATTTTAAGCACCAGATTCCAGAAACCTCTAACAATCATGCAGCACTATGGAAACAACTTCAAAGATTTTTTAGAAATTATAATTATCTTCCTATAGGAAAATTTGTACAAAAACTTGCTGAACTGGGGTTCATTGTGGCTGGAATAACAGAGCAGATCAACTACAAACCTTAGAGCCATGACTAAGAAAAACGTATTTTCACATAAGGCTTCTGCTAGTTCTTCAAATACATCAATTTAAGAGAATTATAAACCTATAGAGTTCTATGGATATCCAACATAAAACTGCAGACACTAGCACTTCTAATGTGTTGTTTCCTAAATGGAAAATACTGATTTTTCTTTTGAATACTCCCTAGCTAACATGAATTAACTAGAAAAGCGCAAAACTTCCACCATTTATCTATTAAACCATATTCCCAGATATAAAAATAAGTAGCTAAACTTCAGTTGCATTTAGAACAGTGTAAAAGAAGTCCTGTGGTAGAATTCAGCTCTACTCCCATATGGTCAATGTTCTGTAAGTACGCTGTCATCTGGGACTGATTTACTTCTTGGAGTGCCTTGCTTTGTAAGAAACTAGCATTGCTTGATCCCTAATTGATAGTGTGAGAATATTCACTTGCATGGAAGATAATTGGTGGGTGAAAAGTGGAGCTGAAAGCAATATGTTTAAACTTTAAAATCCTTCCTGCTAGTAAGCTGCTGCAAGAGTGATATCTCCATCTTGTTTGAGTCACTAGGTAAGGTGTCTAAGATAGGATTTCAAATACCCATTTCTGGGCCGACTTCACCTAACCCAAACTAAAGTTAAGTTGAGCCAATTGTGAAATTACTTTATAAAGTGACTTGGAGAAAGGAAAGTCAATTAAGTGAAACTTGGAGAAAGGAAAGTCACTTTGTAAAAAGGAAAAGTAAAATACAATAAAATGACAAATACAATATGATGCAATAAACTCCCAAAGACCTCCTTTTAAAGCCTCCAAGAGAATCGACCTCATTTGCAATTTTTAATATAATTTTGAAGTCCATAAGAGGTGAGACACAATTTGGAAATAAAATATTATTTTTAATTCATTTTCTCTCCCTCAAATGGGTCGGCCCACTTGCCATTTAAAAGAATATTTTATTTGTCATTTTATTGTATTTTACTTTTCCTTTTTACAAAGTGACTTTCCTTTCTCCAAGTTTCACTTAACTGACTTTCCTTTCTCCAAGTTTCACTTAACTGACTTTCTTTTCTCCAAGTCACTTTACAAAGTACTTTCACAATTGGCTCAACTTAACTTCAATTTGGCTTAGGTGAAGTCGGCTCAGCTAAGGAGGACAAAAAGGAGACATTACAAATCCTCCCACCCCGAGATTGCTTGTCCTCAAGCAATCGAATGAGACAAATCTGCATTAGGCCCAAACACTCCAACCAATTCCCAGATCCCAAAGCAACCTTCTTGCTAAAAGTGCCACAATCCTCCTAGTTCATTCTTTACCTCTTGGTCCATCTTTGGTGGTGTTTCAAACTTTGTAGACTTGGGCTGATCAAGTAAATTCTGCTCTAATTTTTCATGCTTAGAACTCTTCTTATATGGCTGATTGGTAGAAGGTGATGTTTCTAAATCAAGTGCTGTTTGAATTGCTTCTTGTAGTGTGCTAGGCTTGAAAGCCTTTACCATACCTCTCAAATTTGCATTCAATCCTTCTACAAACAACATTACAACTCTCTTTTCGGGCAAATCAGGAACCATAACAGCGATCTTTTGAAACTCGTTGATGTATGTATCCACATGGTCACTTTGTTTCATATGTGCCAACTCCCTATAGTAGACCTCCACATCTTTCCTATCAAACCTAGCAATGAGTTTCCTTGTAGATTCTTCATAAGAATGAATCATTGCATGGTTTTGAGTAACCAAACCATGATGCCACCAATCATATGCTACTCCTTCCAAATGCATGGTTGCAAATTGGATAGCTTTTTCTTCTTGCATAGGCTTGAGTATCAAGAAGGTATCTAGCATGTGAATCCATGCTCGTGCACTACTCTTACCGCTGCCATCAAAGTTGGGAAGAGTTAGTCTGCCCAAAGCTTGCTTAAACTCTTTATCTTGCCGATCTTGCCTCCTAGGCCTTTGCTCAACCCTTGTTCTCCTTCTATCCTTTCACTGACTCATGAATTGGTTGAAAGACAAGTCATCTCTAATATGTGCTGGAAGAGAGTTGTACTCATCATGCATGGCACTAAACTCATCAGCCAAAGGTGCCTCTTCTTCTTCCTCTAAAACTTCTTCCTCTTCTACCTCTCTTGGAATAAATGTAGGTTGTAATGGTCTATCACTTGTGCTAACATGAGTTCTACCAATATTGGGTGTACCTGCAACACTTCCTTCACTTGTATGGGCTGGGTTAACTCTCACGTTTCTCACATTTTGAGTCATTTGCCCAATAGTTGTCATCATTTGTTGTTAAGATGCCATCATTTGTTGTTGGAACTGCATTAGGGCATTAGTCATCTGTTGTTGTCCTCTTGCCATATCCCTCAATAAGTCACCAACATTTCTTTCATCTCTTGGTGGACTACCATCTCTTCTATCTCCCATTGTGCTAGCTGTTCCAAAACCTGTTTGTGGCTGCCTTGCAGCTATTGCAGCTGATATAGTGTCCTCTTCAAGGTAAGGTTGTGCCCACTGAAATTGTCTTCTTTGCTCCCTAGCAATGTACCTGTTTGTCCCGTCACTTTTGTGCACTAAACCAACTGATTTTCACCCTCCAAGCTGGCAAGATACTAAGCTCTGATACCACTGTAAGAACCCTGTCTAGTTCTACCCAAAATTTCTGAGTTTTATAGGTTTGACATTTCGTCAAACACTTGTCATGCAATGTGACTGAGTTCTGATTTCTGAGTTTAACGCTTGTTTTTTATGCTTGTTTGTGATGGTTTTCATTGGAAATAAATATGCCAATATAGTAGAAACATAACTCATAACTTTGCATTCATAAACATCAAAATACCAACACCAATCATATATTTATTAATACCATAACAAGTCTGATTACAATTTATGACAGGTCTGATACACTTATGACAGCGATTACAAACCCTATTCAAATTAAAGATTTGAATAATTAAACTTGTTCCACATACCCGGTATTGTGTCTCCTTGAAATGTACAAAGATATACTTTGAATAGCAATGAAGGATGACTAATTATGAGCACTGGAAGTCTGATATAACAGCAGCTTACACAAGACTAAAATTTGATAAGCAATATGATGATGAAGGTATCCACGAACCCTCCAATATGGTAGCACTAGATCCTTGGCATGGCCATTCCACACAATGGCAATGTCTCCACAAAATGTCAATGGTAATCAAACCCTATACGAATGTTTGGGCAGTGATTCAGTCTCCTTTCATGCTGGTTGAACCTCCAAACAACTCCTCAACACCTAATGTCTCCATGCCAAAATGTATAGTGATTATTCTTCCATGGGTAACGGCGACCTCCCAAAGGGCAGCGATTCCTCTTCAAAATGTACTCAAACAAATACCAAAAGTCATTACAAAACCCTACTCATAAAATCAGATATAATCCTTGCCAAATCGTACCAATTCCAAATTGGTATTTGGCACAAATCTTCCAATTTGGAAGTCAAAACCCTAGCAGCTGTAAACCTGCAAATGAATGTCTTTTCCAGCTCCTCCTCAAATGCCAAAATCCTCCAATGAAGCTCAATAGTAAACCCTAGGTGGATTCACCTCTCAAGTGGTATTGGGTTTTCGTCCAATCCACTAATTTCCAAGGGTTTTCGTCCTTAGAAATGGCTGAACCTGTTGTTGCAGCTCAAAGGAAAATATCCAATATGCAAAATGACAAATACACTGTGATGCAATAAGCTCCCAAAGACCTCCTTTTAAAGACTCCAAGAGAATCGACCTCATTTGCAATTTTTAATATAATTTTGAAGTCCATAAGAGGTGCGCCACAATTTGGAAATAAAATATTATTTTTAATTCATTTTCTCTCCCTTAAATGGGTCGGCCCACTTGCCATTTAAAATAATATTTTATTTGTCATTTTATTGTATTTTACTTTTCCTTTTTACAAAGTGACTTTCCTTTCTCCAAGTCACTTTATAAAGTACTTTCACAATTGGCTCAACTTAACTTCAGTTTGTCTTAGGTGAAGTCGGCTCAGCTAAGGAGGACAAAAAAGGGACATTACAAAATTTTCAATTGTTTTTCTTTGACCATTTGAAACAGCATTTGATTCTTGTTTTGCAGCTCACACATCTGCCACTCAAAAATCCACATATTCCACTAAAACTGCATATGGTAATGAAACAATATGTCTTCAGATGGTTTTAAAATATTCAGTTTTCTCCTTTTGATAGTCTTGGTGGAATGAGCAACCACTATTGGCCACTGTGAAGCACTCTCAGTTGTTGTAGGATCCACAGAATAAAACTTGCTTTGAAGACTATCTCTCATTCTATCTGCTGGACCGCACTTAGGCATGGGTAGATGGATTGAACATTCATTAGGGATAACCTCCATCTGGATAATCACTGCCATCAAGAGAGTCCTTTTACTAATTCCTTCTAGAAAGTAGTCTTTGCATCTTCCATATTATTCAGAGCTTTGAGAAAGATACTTCTTTTGCCCCATTGTGATTGCTACAACTAAGCTTTTTGCAGTCCTTAATGCAGCTTAACCATGTCTTCTTCTACTCTATATCATTCTTTCTACAACTCTTAGCCTTGTTCTCCTTCTCTGTATCATTCTTGCAACTTTAACAGAACTTTTGAAGGGGTTTTAGTAGACTCAATACAACTGAATTTGAAAACTTGTGATATTGGGAACAGAAATTGGCATGTCTTTCTCCCTCTATCACTCATTGCCAAGATGGGTATTCAACATAAATAATCCACTGAGTAATGACTCTTCCAAATACCAAACAACCCACCTCCGCACCCTCCCGAAGGCAGCAAGTCTGTCGCCTGGTTCCAGTTCTTAAAATGTGTGAAATCTTTAGTTTTTAAAGTGCTATGCTTCATGATTTTCTTTTCCTTCTTTTTTTGTGGATGCAAAGATTATTTCATAGCACCCCTCCACCATCAAAATGGCAGAAGTCCTCGGCAATTCGTAGAGAATGTAACAACACTAAAGATTCAACTATTTTATTTGTATTTTCTCCCATTCTATCCATGCTGGCATTAATAATTTGACAATCACTAACACAAACAATGCCTTGGATGATGGCCACCCACTAGACTTTTTTGGCTAGCCCCATAGAAATGAGTTTGTAGCTACACAGAGACTTCTGCTTTTATACACCATGAAGTGGTTCAAATTTAGGTCTATATTGCAGCTGAGAGACTCATAAGGGGGTCTAAGTTCATTTTTTACTGTTTTATTTCATTCTAGCCATATGCTCCAGCAAACAAATAATGCCAGAGCGTATGATGCCAATTATACATATGTTGACCCCACCTTACTCTTCAACCATGATTTTAAGTCCTTTGGTTCATTTAAAGTGTCCCTTTTGATGTCAAACAATCGCTTGCATAGTATATTCCTCTGCAAGTATACACACAATTACAAAACAAATGTGTAGTTGTTTCCTCTTATCTCTCATATGCATAGTATGCACAAGGATGGGACCATTCATCTTTTTTTATAGAGAATGTCAGTTCAGTGTTTTTCAAACAGGCAAGATGAATGCATTTTCTTTTGGACAAGATGTATTATTCCAAGGCTTCTGCCATGTGTCTTGGGTTACAATTTTGGCATCCTGCTTTTCTAGTGATTTATAAGCTGCTTGTGTTATGCATTAAATGGTTTAGTTTGATGCCCATCTCATAGTATCTTGGTCTTCAAGGAATACAACTTGTCTGTATAATATTTTCATTAATTCTGCTACAGTTGTGATATGTCTGGAGTCATAATCTCTAGGCAGTTGGTAATTCCATTTTGTCAGTGTTGTATCTTGTTGTCCTGCTTTATACAGTCTTTTACTTGCCTTGTCCCTTTTCCTTCCATTTCTTTCTATAGTGCTTGATGATTGGATTACCACAGAGCCTTTTGTACTGGTCCATTTATCAATCTACAGATCTGTTGTTTTGTCATGCATGAGTTCCCAAAATAGACTTCACTTAAGTTGATGACTTCTTTTGTTTATGTGCTTCCATATTGCATATATTTTTCTTTGGTAAGTAAAAAGCAGGGTTTTTGAGGGCTTCCCCTCCTACACTCATGCCTCACCTCCCTCATTCTCCTCCCACCACCCCACCTCCCATATAAACAAAGTTGGGCAGACAAATAGGCTTCCAAAAAGAACAAGTCTACAATGGTAGCATAAAGCCTGGCAAAGGAATGCCAATCATGATAGTTTGTAGTTATTACTATTTTAGAATGAGATTTATCACCTACTTTAGGAAAACCATGAATAATGTCTCCAGAGCAAGAATGTATGAGCCCTATGCAAACCATCTCATTGATGGAATATGCAAGTAGTGTGTCCAAAAGACCTACTCCACTCTCCAAAAATTCAGCATGCAGTCCTCCATCAACAGCTATACCCAAACATAGATTTCAAATCATTAGCAATAAAGACATGGCAAGTTGTGGGTGGCGAGGGCAGAGGAGGGAAGAAGTGACAACAAAATTTTTCTGTGTAATATCATAAGGAGTAGAATTGTGGGTAAGCCAAGCTCATGTATAAATATCAAAGGACGGTTTTTTTCAAGGTGGGTGGACCAATGTGGGAAGACGGGAATATGCACCAAAAAATAAACTGATACATGAAAGGAATCAATAATTCATGTTCTTTTATTAGTAAAATAAAAAGTTAAACCAAAATAGTGGCTTGGAGCGTGATCCCAGTATTTGGATAAATCTTGTTTCTTTCATGGTACAAACCCAAAATGCTCTAAATATGATAGAAACACAAGTTTTATATTTGAAAACCATTCAGAATTGAGAAATGCTGGTAATCATGATGGCACAACATGATTGTTAGTTTAATAGAAAGACAAGTTTATTTTTGAAATTCGAAATATTAGAATATGATCTCCAGATATTTTACCTTCTGAGATGCAAGAATGTCTGCTCTTTTGCGACAGAGTACACACCTGCAAATGCAAGGATCAAACTTGATTGTCTAATGATTAATCAGACTTAATATTAAAAAGTATAGATGGTTTCTTAAGTAGTGTAGAATCTTGCTGAAACAAGCAACCAGCAAGATTTCCAACAAAATAGAGAAACATAGCTAACAAATAACAACTGAAACTTCAGACGTAATGTGATCACCCAAAATGACGAGCAAAACCCACTACAGCCTTTCGTTCTTTCCATAGATCTGTTAAGCGAACCACATTTCCACTTAAATCAAATACTTCAGCCACTGCTAGAGAACTCTCCACATCTTCAGATAATATGTCTGGCATTGTTCCTGTAAAATGTAAAAGAGAAATCAATATACCATGCTATTCCATCCGATCCAAAGAATGTAAGAGTTTCACTTTTTACTCTTTTGCAGTTTGGACTTGAGCAGAATTCTTTGCTTCAGCAAACAATATAACTGTACAAAGAATTGTAAAGATGCATAATGGGAGTAAAACAAGAGCTGAAAGAAGAAGAAAGAAATTATATTAATGTCAAAGAATGACCAAAATAATTCAATAGGACTCAAAATCACAAGAAGCTGCAATAGAAACTAGAAGTTCTAAAAGGTACTCCAATGACCAAAAATATAACTAAAAAATAAAACAATAAAAGATCGTTACTAGAGGGGGATGAACCTGAAACAGGTGATTGGTAGACAAATCAAAAAAGACAAGACATATTATACAATAGAGATAAGCATGTCTGGTAGCAATTTAATTTGTCTGTTGCTAGACAACACAAAACAAAACAGCACATACAATAGAAACATTCTTCAAATTGTAAAGGGAAGCTCCCTAAGATCTAACTAAACCTAGAACTAACAGAATTTACAAGTATGCACATTGTACAAGATTTAAATGGGGGTTTTGCATAATTTAAATATCTAATTTGACTATGTTTTTGCTCCAGATGCAAGCAACAGACTATCAACAGTCAAGACTTGCAACGAGATTTTTAGATTTAAAAAGGGTAAACTATCAAGCACGGACGATGAACTCAACTTCTTACTAGATAAAGCAAAAACTAGTATTTAGTTGCAACACAGATATTTAAACAAAAAACAGACGAATGTTGACTACTAGCTAAATCAAAGACCAATAAAGCTACATCAACAAGAAAGAATCAAACAAGTGAACACCACAATTTCATAGAATAAATAGCTAAAGTGCATACAAAGCTGCAATTTGGACTAATTCAGATTGAAACAAGGCAAACTGCTTTTCAATTGGAGGTCCTGGAAGAACTATTCCATTCATTCAAATGCAGGAACCATGAACTGAGTTCCATACTAGATGTGAGAAAAGATAATCCTTTTACTCTGTTTTTTTAGACACTAATGTTCTTGCTCACTTTGACATGACATCTTGTATCAACCCCTTGGTTTAACTATTTGATCCATATGGAACCAAACAGCCAAACATCTTTATCAAATGAATGAAATCCAGAAATTAGAAACTCCAAAAAATGTTTGGTTTTGTCCAAAGGGCAAAACCCACACTTTATGATAGGAAGCAATTATGAAACCACCACTTTATGATAGAAGGCAGTTACAAAACTGTCACTTTAAGATAGGATGTAGTTATGAACCACTGCAGCAAATCCAAAACCGCCATGGCAGAAACAAAATCACTGCCTAATGACAACCGACAGTTTCATCACAACACAAGGGACACAAAATTTGAAATGAACCGACTAACTTTTGGTGCTTCCAATTCCAAATTAGAGTCTTCCAGTGCACGTTGCAAACATCAACATGATGTGACAAAGCTAGTGCAAGGGTTCAAAGGATTTCTAGAGTTTTGTATGAGTGAGAGGAAGGAAAATCTAGATGTAGGAGACTGTGTATGCTTGACAGTGAGCAATTGGAAAAACAATTGGTCGTATCCCCTCTCTCTACTTGTGTTGTAATTTTAATCCATAGATAGCTAAGCATTTGCCACTGCCAACTGGTTTTTCCCTCTAAGGGGGGTTCTGAAGGATAATATTCTCTGAGTTGTGTGTTGTTTTTCAAGTTTTTGGTGTGTTTCTCTATTTTCTAACACAACATTCTTTCCTCGTCAACTGTCATTTGTAATTAGGCAAGTAGAACAGTAATTAATTCAAGGATTTCATAGTTTCTACAACTTGTTTGACGAAATTATGAATCATTTTGGTATCAAAGCAAGTTGCTAATCTTTGGGAGTTGATGACAGTGACAAGATCTTCAAAGGACAAGGAATTGCTATTTGGTAATCTGGAAGTAGGCACATGAAATTGGAACAAGGAAGTGAGAATGAAAAGAAATTTGAACACCCGAGTGACAGCCTTGGAAGGCAACATTGAGAGGGTAATGAAGAACCAAACATGGATTGCTCAACAACAAGACACTATGACCCAACAACAAACTCTAATGGCCAAGAATATTCATCTACCAATTCTTTGGTGCAAGCTCTAGCCAAGAAATTTGGTATCAGAGGCAATGGTGAAGACAATGATCAAGAGACAATTTGGAATGAAATAAAGGGCCAAAAAAAGTTAAGGTAAAATAGGAAACTATTCCATTTAAAGTTGAAACCAAGATTCAAATCAAATATTCTGGAGAACAAACAGATGCACAAATTTTAGATATATGGATTGAACAAATGGAGGTACGTTTTAGTGTGCACAATGTGAGTAAGGCATAGAGGATATCTTCCGCACGTCTTGATGTCTGGGCATGCTCTTGTATGGTGGGAAGGCTATCTAACATCCGAATGAAAGAAAGGAAAACCAAAAGTGGCAAGTTGGGAGGGTTTCGAAGATTTGTTGCATTGGAATTTCTATCCGATTGGCCATGAGACTAATCAAAAAATTAAATGGTTGTTTTTCAAACAAGTGGACAAAGTGTGCAAGATTACACTATAGAACTCCAAAGACAAGCTATGTTATTGGGCATGGATTTGGAGGAGGAATATGTTCTCAACAAATGCCTTGGAGAGATCCATATCCACCTCTCAGTATAAGAATGACAACTTCAAAACACAAGATTTGGATGAAGCATGTGTTGTAGCCTACTACATAGAGGAGGAGAAAAGGAAGTAAGACAGGAATCTTCCAAACAAGCTCAAAACAACAATCAGCCAAAGAAAGAAGAGAATTTCTTCAAGACAAAAGGTAATTGGAAAGGTAAGAAAACAAATATTGTTGTACATCAATGCAAAGATTAAAAGAATCAATTGAGATAATTGCAATATTGATGGTCATACCAATGCTAAGTGTTGGAAGTTGCACCTGGAATTGCACCCAAAAAATAAAGCCAAAGAGGACTCCAAAAAGTCCATGATGTCATGTCCCCATTTCCGGAGTGACTTCACATAGAGTTGATGATTAGCCTATCATCCATCCCTGTAGGCTAATGCATTGGTAAGGGAATGAATTCCTAGTTTGAGCTTATTTCTATACATGGAGAACCAGAAAGTTGGTATATGTCTGTACATGGAGATTCGGAATGTTAGCTCAACTAGTATGTGATCAATGAAAAATGCAATATTGAAATTGTATTTTTATTTCATTTGATGGATTTTAGAAAATGGAATCTTTAATTGCATTTTCTATAATCGATTTATATGGAGTTGTCAATATAAAATAAGGTGATGTGTTCGCCAATGGAGTTATAGGTCAAAACCAAAATCAAAAGCAAAGGATAAGGGATCGATTGGCATGTTCATTGATTTATATTTGAATTGCATTGCTTAAGGAGCCAACGGCTATCTAGATGATCACCCACTTTTGTAGAGCATTCACATTGGTCCAAGTGCCGAATTCCAACGCCATGGAGATGCATTCGCCCATGCATTGTATGCAACGGTTGGTATTGTTAAAGGTTGGTTACTGATTTTCAATGATTGCATATGATTCATAGCTGGCCGCCAAACATGAAGAAAGAGTATTTTTAAATGCAATATTTATTTATTAAATGTTTGCATTGGATTGATGGTGTCATGAGGGCGATTGGGTTTGAGGATATTAAATGATTGCATTTGATTAGATATTGTGCTTTGAAAGATTTTAAATGCCAACGCCTATGATGAGGAGGTTCGCTCAAGCCAAGATGGATATTCATTGCTACAAAAATATATTAAATGATTGCATACAATTAGCCGCAGCCATTAGCAAGAGGAATTCAATGCTAAAAGAAGTTTGTAAATGATTGTTAGCTCCAATTCATAGCTTCCGTCCATGCTAGATAAGGATTCTAATGCAAAGAGGATCGATCCACTTGAAAGATAGATGTAGTTCATTTAAACAATTAAAGATTGTTTTAAATGATTGCATTCATAGATGTCATTCATTTACTTTTGTTTAAGACTCTCTATTGTGATTGATGGATTCCAAATTTCATTCCAATTTGACAAAGAGAAGGGGCGCCTATCCTTGGAGAGGATAAATAGAGCTCTTGAACTCCAATTTGCAACTAATGATCATTTGGTAAGCTTTTACATTTTGTTCTTTTAACTGGAAATTGCATTTTCTAGTTATTTTTCAAGGAGATGTTCCCTTAAGAGTTGTGGTGATGTTCCCATAACAATTTGTGAGATGTCATCATTCAGATTTCATCATTGGAGTTGAATTTGCAGGTTTATTGTGAAGATTTGAAGAGTATTTGACATCATAAAGGAACCCATGGTGTATTGGAGTGTCTACCAAGGTAGTTGATTGGGTTTAGAGTGAGAATTGAGTGACTTTTGCATATTTTTCAAGATCTGATTTCATATCAGCAAAGTCTGATTTTCATGACAGCGAATTGTTTAAACACTTACAGGGTTTTTGAAGTGGATTTGACAAAGGCTTTCATATTTGAAGAGTTGCATTTGATAGAAGACCAAACTAGGCATCCATCGCTTGGGTTTGGAAGTGTTTTTCATGAAGTTTTCATTGATACAACTTGGCTGGGCAAAATCATCACTTTCAGCAATCATATCAGCCTACAGAAGTTTTATATCAGTCATATGTTCATGTACTTTCAGGGCTGTTATAGCATCATTGGATAGCTATCTTTGTTCTAGAGTGTTTGGGCTTTGATTCTATGAAAGATTTGATGTATTTGGACACTTTATATGCATGTAATAAGGTCTGATATAAAATCAAACAGTGACTGAAAATCATATCAGCAACTTCTCATTGTTGTATTTCACATTTGAAGGTTTGAAATAAGCAAGTATGATGTGGGTTTGAAGTTCTATTATTGCTTTGTTCATTGGTGATGTTTATTTGTTGATTTGTGCAAGAAATCTTATCTAAAAGTTGGCAAAAAATTTCAGTCATTCTAAAAGGGTATTTTACACATGATCACTATTCAATAAGAGGTGGAGGTTGAGAATAGTCAGGTGTAGATGAAAGGCTTGGTTTCATAGCCACAAAAACCATCAATTTAGAAAAAGAACTTGAAGACATGAGCAAAATTTGCTCTCAAACTACAAGTCAAGAAGACAAGAGTAAGTGCACTTGTAGATCCCAGTTCTCAATGCAATTTAATTTCAGTTGATCTTGTTGAGAAACTTGGTTTAAACTTTAAAAACATATCAGCATCCTCATATACACCCATTGAGTTGGGCAAAAAAGGGTGTGGAAATTAAATTTGGTATAAGTCCACATTTTATTGACGAAGTGGATGTGGATGAGATTTCACTTGATACTTTCGATATAGTGCTTGGGAGTCCATATTTGTATATTAGTGAAAGAAAGAAAAAGAAGTACCCTTAATGTGTTGTAATGGTTGTTAAGAATAAGCATAGGATTTATTCTCTCTTAAGCATGTTTATTAAGCTTTAAATCAGATTACACTTTCAGATTAATCAACAATACAGCCCTTACCTGATCTACTCCAATAATCACAAGAACTGGGACTTGAACAAGCAAACTAGGAATTAGGGGGGAAAAAACCAAAAAAAAAATGTTGCATACCGAACAAACTGGATGTAACGGTCTCAGAAGGCTTAAAATGTCCACACTGAGGTCTAGTAAAAATTTGGAGGTCACTAGAGCTCTATGTTGCAAAAGGTGCATATGTAATGTCCCCTTTCAGATAAGTGTTAGTCTATCATTGGGTTCCCGTAGACTAGCAGTTTGGTTAGGGAACCATGGTGAGTTGGCCTTGCATGGGCCATCTGGTTGTGCAATGGTGGTCTAGATCCAGTTGGCAGTGTCAGTGGCAGTTTGAGTGCCTTGTGGCATACTTACTATTTTTAGTAAGTTCGGGTTCGGTGCTGGATCGGGAATTTCAGAGGGGGGATGGATTCGTCTCATCGAGACCTTTCCAAAGAGCTATAGATCGTTGCATTCCGACACCGTCTTGGCTTTTATTTTAAAGTCCGTAAGTAAAGTGAAATATTTAAAAGGGACTTTAATGTAAGTTATAAAGTGACTTATGAAAATGAATATTAGAAAAAGTCACTAGGAGGGAGAACTTGGGCGTCCATCCTTAGGGGGACATAAAATAACTTTAAAACATAAAGTTTCCCCCCAAAAGCCAATGCCTCACTTGGTGGAGAGATAAAGGTGAAAAAAGAGTTCATTTTCATTATGCTATGCTTATGATATTTTCTCTTATTGAGCTCTACTAGGGTTTGTACTTGTGAGGGTTTGAAGGATTCGAACCAAAGGCTCTTGGAGACGAAAACCTCCCTGAGTAACGGCATTCTACAGGTGTGCAAAATCACCCAAAGGTGCCATTAGAGGTGGATGCATTCAGTGTTCACAAATGTGCTTCAATGGAGTTTGTGTGTCGAGGGTTTGAGGAAGAACTTGGCATTTCTCTTGCATATTCCATTGTGTTCTTCATAAACAGATTTGGAGATCAGTTTGCTTGAGGATTTGGAGCAGATATTACATTGTTTGGGACTGTATTTCCTTGCAGCTGCTAGTCGTACTCTTTGTGGGGGCTTCTAGTGTGAGTTTCTATGCATTGTGAACATTCAATCTCAGTCGCCCAGCCTCATTTTTAGTGTGCAGTCTGATTCCAACAGAGTACAGAGAGTTTTTAGTGTGTTTGTTGTTGTATCCTTCCCAGCCATGGCCGTACATGTGCCAGAGGGGACGTGGGTCGTATAGAGGCTCTTTCTACTCCATTTGCTACTTCATATCTGGTCTTTTGAGGCGTCTAGAGCCTCTATTATTGCTGATATCATTTGTATGAACAATCTTCATCATTTCTTGGAGATTTGAGGCGATTCCAGCGATACCCACTTGCTGGTCCAATCCCAGCATATGTATCAAGTTGCCAATCCGAACATGGGTATGTAATAGTAATTCACATTTGGCCTATTTATAATCTGGGTATCAGTTAGTTTCTTCATCTCTATTGTATCTTTTCTAAGTTTGTATTTTATGCTATATATTGTAATATTGTATGCTCCGGCAACACACATTTGCAAGAAAACTGAAACCCCTTTTGCATCTTCTCTCTAGTCTGAAAGAACACCTTAAAATTTAAAAATAACACATAAAAGATCTTAAAAATACAAACAGGTACAGCACATTACAGCATAAATGTACCTAGGGGGCACAAATGCACTCAAGGGAGTGGGCTTGGCAAGTGGCTAGAATGCCCTAAAACTGGAAATAAAGATGTGCCTTGTGTTCTAGAGCCTAAATCTGCCTATCACTTGTTAGAAAAAACAACAAAGAGAGAGAAATGACTAACAAAAGTAGGAAAACGTGAGATAATAAGCCTATGGAAATGAAAATGTAAATACAAAATTGGGTTGGATACACCTATCAAAAAACAAATCTAACAAGGGATCAAGTTTAGAATGTTTGTAGGAAGTTTTCGGCCAAATTTGGAGACTCTAGGAGCTCTCTGCTACAAAAGGGGCACAACTGTACCCAAGGGGTGTGCCAGGAAGCATAGACGTACTCAAAGGGAGCAGACCTGACACCTGCTCTAAATGCTCTACAATTTTTGAGGAAGCTCTATGAGATCTTCTAATGTGTTTTTTTCAATTGTCACTCACTCCGAAACTACACAGAAATGCTTGTAAACTACCTTGAGCTTGGAAACCCCTATAAATGTTAGTGATAAGGGGAGTCTGCCTCTCAGCCCCCTTATGGGTAATTCCAAAAAGATTCCACATATGGAAATAGGAAAGTGTGTATATGCATACCTAAGTGATGGTGACAAAGTGCAACAAAACTAAACCCTAAGGGGCCAAAACTAGGTCTAGGTGGTTTGTGCAAGGTGATGGATAAACAAAGGAGGTGAAAACACAAGAGATCACAAAGACAAGGGCAAGGGTTTGATGGAAAGGGTATGGCAAGGGATCTAACAACTAGGTGTATTTAGACTTGGAGATTGGAAATGGGGCACCAATCAAAGAGGCAAAGAGGGTTCCATAGCTCAAGATCTTCAATGATGCAACTTTAGCCTAATCTCCGTGATAATGCACCTGCAAATAGCCTTGAGGATGGATGGATGGAACAACAACACTTGCTTGATGAGAACTTTGCACAAAGTGTTCTTGTGAGTGAAAGGTGAGGGAAGATAGGCCTATAAATAGGTTTCTACTAAGTTTTTGGCAGAGTGACTATTTGAAATGTGGTAGGTGAGGTCTCTAGAAGCTATGCAGTAATTTTGGTGGCAAAACTCACCATAACTAGCCCTGCCCCCTAAGGGGCATGGGCAATAGCATGCATGGCATTTGGTGTTAGAGGCTTCAAATTTCTAGGGGAGACTAAAGGGTTCATTCCAAAGCTTATGGAAGTGGTCTTATGTCTTTGTGATCATCGGGAATCGGTTATGAGCTAACTAAGGCTAAAACAAGGCCCTAAAACACATATTAGGTGGACACTAAAATAAGTGCAATAATGCAATAAAAGAAGTTGAAAGGTATGCAAATTTTGTAATTACAATTAGAGATGCTATTTTTATGAGAAGGGTTAACAAGTACGAGTGGGTCAAGATGGAGTTAAATACATCATCAAGAGACACCAAAGCAAGGCAAAGTTACAATGGTAAGTTCTAACCAAGCTATAAAATTGATTCAAGAGAAAAAGTCATTTTGTTTAATTTAATTTAAGGACAAATAAGAAAATGGAATTGGGGTTTCTTCAGTGTCTAATGCTAACCATAAAATGAAAGATTTGGATGAGACGTTGGCATCTTTACAAGAAATGTTTCATAAGCCCAAGGGGTTTCCACCAAGAAAAGAGGTAAAGTATGAGATTCATTTGCTTCCAAAATCTCCTTACCTAATACTGGATTGTACAGGCAATCACTTTTGGAAAGTCGTGAAGTCAAAATACAACTCCAAGAATTGTTAGCACAGGGGGTTATTTTCCCAAGTACATCACCATGTGCACACTTCACCCATTGTTTACATACTCGGTGAGTAGTCGCCACTTTTTTATGTTGGCGAGTTACTCGCCAAAAAACTCATGAGTAAAGCTTGCCGAGTATTTGGTGAGTACTCACTAGCTTTTTTGTGAGTACTTGCCAAATACTTAGCATATCCGAGTCAAAAACTCGACAAACGCAAAAAAAACATTCTTGTGCCAAAAATGTGGATTTTGGCTTATATAAACAAAGACGCCCCTCTCAATTGTTCACACAACAATCTTGCATGCATCTAAGCAATTTGCAAGGATTTTTAGGCGAATTTGAAGGGCACGTTAGTATTTTTTTTTTTTCTTTTTTTTTCCAAGGACATAAATTCATTCTAGCTACTAGAATCTAGCATGTACATTGTAAACAATTCATAATTTCATAGTATTTACGATTTTACTTGCAATAAATTCAATTTATGAGAATTTTATTGTTCATTTATATTATTTTTTGAATGAAATGGCTGTTTTTTTCTATAAACAAAGTATTTTTCTGATTTATACTTTTTTTTTCAAATCACTAGGTTATACTGAATTTATGCTGATTTATACTAATTTTATATTGATGTTTTGAATTAAATCATTGTTTTTCTCTTTCAACATTTCTTTTAATATTTAAAAATTAATATGTTGTACTTTGTAGGTTAGATACAATGGCAAATGGAGAACCTTTCAACTCTAGATCAAGCTCCCACTCCGCATCAAGCTCAAGCTCGGCCCACTCGATACTGATTACTGAAGCTCATCCCCTTGGAGCCAGAGACCCCACTTGGAAATATGCCATACATGGACTGACATCAAGGACAATCATTTGCATGAGATGCCAGAACCAGTATTATGGAGGCATCAATCACCTCAAATACCATCTTGTAGGCATTACCCATAATGATGCCAAGCCCTGTACAAATACCATAGAAGAGATAAAACGAGATATGAATGCACACATTGCATTGACGGAAGAGAAAAAACTATAGAGGGAGAAGACAAAAGCAGCCATATTAGCATCCATAGTTGGTGCTCATGCTCCTCATATGCAAGCAGAAACAGATGAAGATAGGCATTTGAAGGCATAGTGGGCTCTGCTCGTGGTCCACGCATATGAGCCACATCCACCTCATCTACTTCGAGTAGATCGCCTACACAGACACCGCATAGCTTTTTTGTATCTGAAGCACAACCGTCGCTGGAAGGTATAAGGTGGAACAAGAAGGTGCATCGAGAAGTAGATAAGGCATGTGCCAGTTTTTGGTATTACAACAACCTTCTCTTCAATGTGGAGAAGAGCTCATACTGGTAGAATTTGGTGACTAGATTGACAGTTACAGGAAAAGGCTACAAGGCACCCTCTCCAAGAGACTTAAGTGGGAAGTTGCTCATGGATGTTGTTGAAGATGCAAAGTTGATTGTGGAAGAACAAAAGAGGCAATGGCGAAAGTTTGGATGCACTATTCTTTTAGATGGGTAGATGGATAGAAAGAACCACACCTTATCAACTTTTGGGCAGCCTCAAATGGTGAGGTAGTTTTTTTTAAGTCAGTTAATGCCTCTAACAAACTTACAAAGTCAAAAATGCAAAAACTTTGAGTCTAGTGTTGGAGGAAGTTGTCTTAGAGGTGGGCATAGAGAATGTAGTCCAAATTATAATGAACAATGTAGCAACATATGTGGTAGCTGGGAGATTGCTCCAAGAGAGGCATCTGTCACTCTTTTGGACCCCTACGCAACACATTTCCTTGACCTTCTTTTGGAGGACACAGGAAAAATTGATTGGGTGAGACCAATTGTAGAGGCAAAATTGATTGGGTGAGACCGGTTGTAGAAGATGCAAGAAACATAACAAAATATATTTATAAATCACCCTTGGGTTCTTAGCTTGATGAGGGATCACACCAAAGGGAGAGAGCTAGTGTGACCAGGTGTCACAAGGTTTGCAATGAACTTCCTAACATTGCAAAGCATTATTGGTTTGTTGACTTCTTTGAAACAAATGTTTGTGAGTCAAGCATGGCTAGACTCATCATATGCAAAGAAGCCCGAAGGAGAGAGGATCGCAAGGATAGTCTTTGATAATCTCTTTGCACAGAGAGCTATAGAGATCATCAAAGTAACCTAAAAACTTTGATTTAAAATTCAAATTGAATATTTTATTTTTAAACTTTAAAAGTATTTACTTTCATTATAAATTTGTAACTTTAATTGTTTGTATTTGTAGGTGTCGAAGACCTTGGTTAGAGTTATGTGCTTGATAGATGAGAATCAAAACCCAATGAGGTACATTTATGAGGCCATGGATAGGGCCAAAGAGTCCATCCGAAACTATTACAAGGCGGGTAGACTCGCATTTGATCCCATTTGGGAGATCATTGATCGAAGGTGGAACAATCAACTCCACCAACCCATTCATGCAGCAGGGTACTTCCTCAACCCAGTTTTTTCTAGTTGGATAGCTTCACAGATGCTAATGGGGAGGTTATGGAGGGCCTCTCAACATGCATTGAGAGGATGACACTTGAGGTTAAGGTGAGAGACCTCATTATTAATGACTTGCAGAATTACAAGAGTGGCAGGGGGAGGCTCTATTCTTCACCACTAGCTATCTAAGGAAGAAACAGTCAGTCACCAAGTAACAAAAATTGGAGTCTTTACATGCATCTTACAAGTTACAAATTTCAAATTTACAACTATTGATAAAATATGGTTTGCTTACTAACTCTTGAATATCTTATTTTGTAGGTTCTTGGTAGGGAGATTGGGGTGGAAATACCCCAAATCTTCAAAGATTAGCCCTCTGAATTTTGTCTCAACCTTGTAGTGCTTCTGGCTATGAGTGCAACTAGAGTTTGTTTGAAACCATTCACATGAAGAAGCGAAATAAGTTCACTAAAAAATGCCTCAATGACCTAGTCTTTGTACAATACAACCTCAGCTTCGCATAAGAAGGCTGGAGGACAAATCAATGGAGATCATTGATTTGGATGACATTGATCTTTATAACAATTGGACAATGTAGGATGAGGAGACAAAGACCCCATTGTTTACTACAAACGAGATTCTTGATTTTGAGAGGCAAGCAATGGAGGATGTGGCTGCAGCAGAAGGAGCTACTGGATTGTCGTTGGATGACATTGATGAGGCAGAGGAGGAGACATTGCTATCTAGCAACATGATGGAGGTGAAATTGGCCACAAGCGTAGCCTTCTATGCCGAGTGAAGAGCCACAACCAAGTGCAAGGATTAGAACCTCTCCCAAATTTTTCACTGAATTAGGGAAGAGGGAGATGTAAAATGTTGTAATATGCAATTTATGAATTATGATGATTTTCAAAGGCAATCATCATAGATTCATAATAGTTGCCAACTATCTATTGTATCAAGATTCCACATGATGATGTGATTTTGTACTCAATTTGTATTCAAATGAATCAAATCTAATAGAAAACACTTTTCTACTCATTTATGGACTCATTGGATACATATTTGTCATTGAATTTTACAAAAAAAATGTGTTTTTTAAAGAAATTTAAGTAATTTTTAAAGTTGCCAAGTCACAAATTTTGGGTCTGCTTAGTTTTTGTCGAGTTCGAATATGTGAAATATGGGTTCACCCATAGTCATGGTATTGGAGATGTACATAGGTTACAAGGCTCTAAATAAGATCACCATCAAAAAATGCTATCCTCTCCCACACATAGATGACTTGTTGGACTAACTTTAGCATGAAAGGTACTTCACTCATCCGTAAGGATTAGGGTAAAAAAAAGCTTGAACAATAGGTTGAATTCACGGAAAAGGCAAAAAGAAACAAAAAGATAGAGGCATGGACTTGTAGAGAGAATGGGGACAATCCCACACTTTTTGGGTTAAACCTGCACCTTCGAGGACGAATCTGCACAAGATGGAACCACATCTGTTGGATCATACCCATAGTTGCAAAATTTACCCCCAACTATTGAAAACTCAAAATTGAAATGAAATGGTGTCATTTTTATTTCTAGCTTCACAAGGATTCTATTAGTCAAAGGGAATGCTCCAATATCACCAGCAACTATAAATAGTGGTGGAGAGTATGTGTTTTAATATTAGAGGAAGATTTGAGTGTTGTAATTGAGGAAATTGGAGAATTCAATTGCTTATAGTTTGTAGAGGCTTGACAAAGTAGTAGAGGAACAACTATTGTTGCATCCACTTGTTGTACTTGTTCTTTTCGTTAATTCCATCAAAGGTAGCCAAGCAATTGCCACTACCAAGATATTTTCTCCCTCACAAGATTTCCAAGGTAATTTTCTGAGTTATAGGTGTTGAATCATTTATTTTCCAGCATGTTTATTTAGGATTTTTCCACAATATTCATGCCTCTTTAATACTGTCATTTGTTGGAGCAAGTAAAACAGTAGATTTAATATTTGTGGTTCTTAAATTCTACTATTTTGAGAGTTTATGGATCATTCACTAAGTTAGATTTAAAATCTAGTTATCATGAAGTTCACATGAAGGAGGAGGATACATGGAAGACTGCTTTCAAGACTAAGCAAGGTCTCTATGAATGGTTAGTTCTTCCCTTTGGTTTGTGTAATGCACCCACTACTTTTATGAGATTAATTAATGATATTTTAAGAGATTTCATACATACATGTGTGATAGTGTATCTAGATGATATTTTGATTTTTAGTGCAACATGAGAAAAACATCTAATCCATTTGAAGCAAGCTTTGCAAGTGTTGAAGGAAAAACAAATTTTATGCAACATGAAGAAATGTGAATTTGGCAAGCAATCTTTGGTTTATTTGTGCCATGTGGTTGGAGGAGGTAAGTTGAAATTGGATCCCACAATAATGGACACTATAAAAAATTGGCACAAATTGGCCCACAGCAAAAAGTGCCATAGAAACAAGGAGTTTTGTAGGTGTGGTTTAGTACATGCAGAAATTTGTTCTCACTTTCTCTTCTCTAACAACTCATCTACCTTCCGTTACAGCCATGGGTAGGAGTTTTCAGTGGGTTAAGGTACAAGATGAGTCCTTTGAGTTATTTAAACACAAAATCATCCATGCTCCTATGTTAGCTCTTCCTAATTTGCAGCAACCCTTTGAGGTAGAGACCGATGCAAGCAAATTTGCTATGGGTCTCACCTAAAGAGGTAAACCTATTTGTTATCATTCAAAGCTTTTTACTTCAGCAATTAGAGGTTATCCAATGTATGATAAGAAGCTATATGCACTAGTTCAAGCAATCAAGAAATGGAAACATTATGTATTTGGCAAAAAAACTATTGTGCATACCAATCGTCTGCATTTATGATATTTGTAAACCCAAAGCAAGTTGAAACAAGCAAGACACTACAAATGGATGGGATTCTTACAACAGTTTCATTTGGTGATCGAATATAAGAAATGAAGCACAAAAGTGGTGTTGGATATGCTATCTAGGCCACCCATTTCAGCTCTAGCTATGGTGGCTCAACTTGAGCCATTCACAAAAGAGGTCTAAGGAGAAGATTATGTCAATGATGCAGATTCTAGGGAAACGTTCAAGCAGTTGCAAGCTCAGGAACTTGTTGAGAGTGAAGAGGACTTCTACCTAAAGGATGGGTTGCTCTATAGGTTAGGTAAATTGTATGTGCCCAAGGCACAAATGATTCTACTCATGAGGGAGGCACATATCTCCAAAGTCGGGTCATTTTCGTGTTGGTAAGACAGTGGCCTATTTGAAAAGGCATGTATATTGGCCCAAAATGTTGTTGGAAGTACCTAGATTTATTAGAGGTTGCAAGCCTTGTTGCACTAGTAAATTGAAGATAAGATAAGTTGTCGGTTCAGGTACGAGGTCGGGTATAGGGTTATAGTACGTCGGTACAGCAAAATTTCTTCTTTGGGTGCAGTACAGCTGTATGTATATATATTATAATGTATAATATAATATAATATAATATAATAATATAGCCCATAAGGCCGCAATGTGGTGATTAGTTCACATGGTTGTTGTGCTGGCCACCAAGCTTCAAACCCCCATTGGGCCGATGAGCTCGCAGGCCATGGGCATTCATTGGGTTGTCATGCTCGCAAGATATGTGCCTTCACTGGGTTGGCATGCTCACAGGCTATGTGTCTTTGCAAGGCCAATGAGCTCGCGGGTTTGAACAAGGTGATAATACCTTGGGGATTGAGACCCCCCAGTAGTGGTCTTGGCAATAAAGCCATGGGAAGAGATCGCCTGTAAGGATCTCTCTAGGCTTGGACCAAGCTAAAAACCCGAGCTTACCAAATCAAAAAATATAATATAATATAATATAATAATATTAGTTTTTAGTTTTTTAAAAGAAAATTTATAGTTATTTTCAAATTGTGTCCGGGAGCACCCGGGAGCAGGTTGGGCCATGCCCTGGCTGCTCCCAAGCCGCTCTCGTTGCCGAACTGGAACTTGGACCAGTTCGGTACGGGACTGGTGTCGGATAATGGAGAACCCAGTAACTTAGAAGATAAGAAAGGAAGGATTGTATATGCCCCTACCTATACCCACAAGACAATGGGAAAGCATTTCTATGGATTTTATAGGTGGTTTAGCTGTTAGTAAGCATGGACAAGATTATCTTTTGTGGTTGTGGATAGGTTTAGCAAGATGTGTTTACTAATTTCATGCAAGAAAACAACTACAAGGAAAGAAACTGTTGATTTGTTCTTTGCTAATGTGTGGGTGCACTATGGACTACCTAAGTCAATTGATTCAGATAGCAATACACGTTTTATTGGCAGATTTGGTCCACTTTGTGAGAGAATGGATACTAAGAGCAGGCCAAAAGTGTAGAGCTTTCCATCCTCAAACAGATGGGAAAACGGAGGTAGTCAACAAGACTATGGTACAACTAATTAGGGGTTATAACAGCAGTTGTTCCAAGGCATGTGATGAGTCTCTACCCTACATCCAATATTCTTATAATAGAGTAATCCATTCCCATACAAATCAGTCACCATTTGAGGCTTGTTTGGGCCCTAGGGTATTGGCCTACTAGTTCACTTGATGTTGCATCGGAACATTCCAAGGAGCAAGATGGACAAGATTCAAAGGTAACTAAGGCAATGAAATTTATTGAACAGATTTGGCAAATGTAGCTCAAGGTAAGAGACACTTGAAAGGTCTCAAGAGAAATAAAAGAGCAGACATGACCAACACAATTTGGAGCGTCATCTCAAGGTAGGGGATCGAGTATGGCTATCCCTAGTAAATAAAGGTTGCAAGGACAAGCCAAGAAGACTAAGCCACTAAGGTATTGGCCATTTTCCATCTTAGAAGCAGTTGGAGGCAATACGTTCAAACTTGAATTACCTCCTTTTGTGAAGATGCATTCAGTGGTGAATTGTGAATGTCTACAAACCATCTATGTTGGACAAAAAAGAAGAGAGAGTATTGCCCCATTTGGAAGACTTGGTGTATGACAAGCAAGTTATACCTTGAAAGGATGTAGTGCTACAACAAAAGACAAGGGTGACTAAAAGAAGAGCGCAAGAGTCTTGGCAAGATGTACTCAAGAAAAACATTGAAGCAAGCTAAGTGATACTCCAAGGAGAAAGTGGAGTTGTTTCCTCACTTAGTGTCTCATTAAGCTTTTTGTGAGACCAAAAGTCTCTCTAAGAAGGGAGGTATGATCCATATAGATCCAAACAATCAAACATCTTCATTAGTTGAATGAAATTCAGCAATTGGAAACTCCAAAAAATGCTTGTTTTTATCCACATGGTAAAACCATCACTTTGCAACAAGAGGCAATTACAAAACCACCACGGAAAAAACGAAACTACCACAACAGAAATAAAACCAACCCCTGATGACAATCGGCAATTTCGTCACGACATGTGGAACATGGAATTTAAAACTTACACTAACTTTTGGCGTTTTCAATTCCAAATTGGGGTCTTCAAATGCACAAGAAAGGTTCCAAACGATAATAAGGTGTGACAAAGTTGTTGCAAGGGTTTAGAGGATTTCTAGAGTGTTGTATGTGTGGGAGAAGGGTGAAAGCACCAAGTTGTGTCACCCTTTTATAAAGGAAATGGGCAACAACTTTCAACTTTTTAGCGTGAAGCATCTGAAATTGACATATATGTTTTGATTTTGAAATGGTATAAATTAACGAAATGTAGATATTTCAGTGTAGTTTATGACTATTCTTTTTAATTTAAAAAAATGATTTGATATAAATTTTTTTGAAAAATTGTCAATAGTCAATACTATTGAATCACTGAAAATAAAAAGTCAAAAAGTGAGATAGATAGAACATCAAGAAATTTGTAAAAAATTTCATTGTTTTCTTCCATTTTTTACTCTTATTGTGAACTTGATGCTCTAGTGCATGGAAATAAAATAAATTTTGATAAATAGTTATTTCATAATAAGTATTTAAAGTCGCATGTCCTGAGAACCAAGTTGTTTGATGGCACATCAAACATTTTAGTGCTCATTTGTCGAAAATGCAAAAAAATAATATTGGCTTGACCACTCTCCTTTAGTGCAGGTGAACTTTTTCAAATCTTTTTAAGAATCTCTTTTTTCTTTAGTCAACCAAATCAACCTCAACTTTCAAGATAATGACCCACTTGTCGTCAAAATTTAAAAAATAAATAGTAAATAGAATTAAAATATAATAAATTTATATTTTCAGAATCTGCGCAATAAGATGCACAAAGAGGTATTTCTTGTTTTTCCCAAATATGCAATTTGTATGTGTAAAAATCCATCAAAAGTGGTAGGAAAAAATAATTTGAACTCAATTGGAAAACAAAGGGAATTGCCGCCAAAACCTTGCCATAGACATGTTCAATCCAACCAAGTTCAGTTGAACCAAGTTGGGCCAAAGCCCACTTTGCCGTATATATGCCACATCTGCGCCACACAAGGGTTGGGCCGAACCCATCATGACTTGTCCAAAAGAGTGACAAGGCTTTGTTCTTTCACCCAAAAAGGAGAATTTAGTTGTAGGAGACTATGTATACTTGATAGTGACCAATTGGAACAACAATTGGTTGTATCCTCTATAATTGTGTCATTGATAATAATAATCCATAGGTAGCTAAGCATTTGCCACTACCAACTGGATTTTCCCTCTAAGGGGGGGATTTCTAGGATAAAATTCTGAGTTGTGTATTGTTTTGCAAGTTTTCTTGTGTTCCTCTACTTTCTAACATAGCATTCATCCTCATCAACTGACATCTGTAATTAAGCAAGTAGAACAATTTTTAATTCAATCATTTCATAGTTTCTACTTCCTAAAACTTGTTTGATAAAATTATGGATCAATTGTACTTGTAAATTATCACACTGTAACAATTCTATTTGGAAAGAATTCACAAAATTACTTATATTTGTTCGCAGTGTTTTTTATTAAATAATGAATCTCAAAATTTTGATCGTTACGTTGAGATTTAAATTTTGTAAGGTGATCTAAGACTAACATGGCCTGGATGCCAGAATTGTATGTAAAGTTGATATGGCCAAGATTGAATAATTGTCTTGTATAAATTATGACAACAATAATGCCCATTGGGCTTATTGACTTGTTTATCTTTCTTTTGCCTTCTTGCATGTAATAAGTGATGTAGTTGGAATATTGTTGAATATGGTTGTGTGTAAAAATGCTCACCTACAATTTGAGATTCTATATAATAGATCCCCTGCCTCCTCTTCTATTAAGGCAATTTGGGGCTTTTGCATATTTGTTTGTTTTGTGATCAGCAGATCACCATTGTTAGTTTATTTGCCTTTATCTAGTATCAGAGCCAGTCATCTGAAGGAGAGATCTTGAGTTTCTATGGTTGTTGTTAGAGCTGTGAGGTCTGTGTTAGCTATGAGTGAGTTGTACGTGATTGGAGTGAGAAAAAACAGCAATTTCCTGTATTATATCCTTGGAGTGAGTTGTACGTGACTTCATTGTTGGTTGGGCAAATGGATCGTTGAGAAAACAAAGCAGCCTAATGTAAAGAAACCGTTTTTGAAGGGTGGGTGACTCTGGGAGCTGTAAGGATGCCCTTCCTACATGTTTTCAAAGTAGCACCAAGCACACAACCCCTTTTTTATGAACAGAGGTATGCAGCAAGAAGTGTGAGGACGTGTGCAAGCCATGGAAAGAGGAGGCATTGAATTCTTTAAAGGAGTCTTTAAAAAAATTGCTTTCCTTTAGTTTAAGCACTCCCTTCCTTTATTTACATGCTTTTAAGTTTTTATCTTCCCACATGGAAGATCTACTTTTAATGCTTTTTTATTTAAAACATTCCCTTTTGAAGTTAATCATGAGTTTAGTGGATAATCCTATGTTTTATGGGTGTATGTAAAATTTTACGATAGTGGTTATTTGGATAGTTTTTTGATGGCTTTCTTTTAAGGACATTTTTTTGTCTTTGAGTCTAGAAGCAAATTGTAAAAGCTTCTAACTTGAGATTGTATGAGAGTTCACCACCATCAAGACAAAATAATATAAAGATCTTTTTGTGTGTGGGTCCCATTTGAAGGAATAGGGGGAGTATCTATTTGCAGGGATCTCTCCAAGATCTGTTAAGCTTTTTGGTCATTGTGCACAATTTTTATGGCAAATATGACAAGAAATGTAATGTCTAGCATTGTTAATCCCTATCTTTGAAGGGAACAACTTTATATATTGGTGTACAGGGATGCAAACTCTACTAAAATCTAAAGATTTGTTGGAAATTGTACAACTGGGGTATGTAGAATCAGCATATATAAATGCATTTAATGTATTAAGTGATCAACAAAAACGGGAGCATAAAACGAATGTAAAGAAAGACAATAAAGCCTTTTTTTATTCAAGGTGCAATTAAGCAAGCAATATTTCCTAGGATAAGTGGCACTATTCATTCTAAGTAAGCATGGGAAATACTCAATAATGTGTATCAAGGTGCACAAATTGCAAAATTGCAAACAATGAGGAAATTTTTTGAAAATGTAAACATGACCATTAATGAATCTATGAATAATTTTCTAACAAAGGTAGAAGGTCTAGTTAGTCAAATGAAAGTTTTAGGTGAAGATGTGAATAACAAGCATGTCATAGAGAATCTTTAGGAGCTTGATTCCCAAATTTTATTGAAATTGAGACACAAAGAGCCAGAGGCACAAACACAACAATCAGTCATTCATCTTCAACACTCAAATGATTACATTCTATGGATTTATAAAGCCATTCAACTTATTAACTACCCATACCACTAACTACCAACTAACACATAACACATAACTAAAACTAGCTAAAACTAACATCTAATAAATTAACATTAACATGTTAATTTATTATTTATTACATTATTCTATGTCATGCACTAATTAATTCCTAACACCCCCCTTTAGTGCTAACATACGAACTTTTACTCTAGTATTGCATTGACGGTTGACTTTAGTTGGTTGTGGCTGCCATCATTTGGATTGCCACTAAAATTCACCCTCTTCAAATTTACCCCCCTTCAATGAAAAGAACCCTTGGATGTCGGTTTCCACCAATAATGCATCCATACAATGTTACAAATATTTCAAAACTTATTAATCTGCCCCCTTTCTTTCGCATCAAACTGCTCATTAAATATTAACAATATTCTCAAACTATTTCTCGGTTTTGCTCTCCTCTTCATTAGCTTTCCAGAACATCTTAAATTTCTAAATTTCGTTACAACATGAGAAAGATATCACAATTTTAGTGAGACTGTGTTAAACTGTAAAAAAACTTTCTGCAACACCAAAGATTTGCAACTCTGAATATAGATTTGAATGTATAATTCTTTTTTTTAATTTTTCTGATTTTTTGATATCAAAATGAACAAAATGAAGTGAAAACTATGAAAAGATTGAACAAAATGGAGAGAGGAGAGAAACCATACGCAAATGGATGATGAATGTCAGCAGATTTGCACGTAGTCTGCACTGTGCCTCTATTGAAAAAATGCAAGAATGGTGGACGGACAACAATGGTTATTGCATGTGATCCGCACTGCTTGGCCGTTGTATGAATATCTTTGGAGAAGGAAAGACAAGCAAATGAAAGGCAAACAAAGAGGTCCAAAAAACCCACTCTAATACTATTGATGATTGTTTTTAAACAACACAACAATAGAATAAAACACCAAGTACCTATTCTCTCTTGAATAAAGTCTCTCAAAGGCTAAGCTATGTGATCCAGTGAGACAACTTCAAGGTTCCGTATTCGTGATTTGCATTGGATAGACTCAGTGAATACATGTGATCTTGCTGATAATCACAAAGGGACTTACGCAGACTTCTTCATACTTCACTTAGCTTATTTCTCCTTTCGGTGTGGATGATATACATACAATGTCTCAATAGTAAAGAAAAGGAAAAAGGACAAGGGTTCAAGGAAACTAATCTAAGGTCAATGAAGCAATGATGATACAAGAATAGACAAACTCCTTAATCAACCTAACTCCACTTCGCCAAGGGTGCCTACAACTACATGGAGTTGGTGCAATCTCCTAAGGATAGCAAAAGGTTTTCAAATCATGAAAGCTTATACAAGCACCCATTAAGCGGCGCAGCTCAAACAAGCATTCATAATCGAACTTAAGCAAATTACAATGAAGCTCAGACTAGCTTTACACAACACTTCACCAACGATGAATGTTAAAAGCATGAGCTAGGAGTTGATCAAATATCCAATACAACATGCATTACATCAATGAGCTACTACTCTACTTCTAATCTATTTTGAAACATCTCTCCATTCAATCAACATACAAGAAACCATGTCATTCCACAAGACAACACTTAACACTAAACAAGCTCCAATGTCTTTGCATTAATCTTGAGAAATATTTACAACTTCAAGTACTCTCAGAGAATTTCGAGGGTCTCTTCTACTCTACTCTACTCTACTCTACTGCCTACTAACTAATATATATATCTGATCCTTTTACAAATGAGGCAACAAGGCCTTTATATAGAGGTCCAGAATTACAATGAATGGCCTGGATCAGTCCAGATAGCCAAGGGTCCAGATTACGCCAACAAGGTAGTTTGTTACAACTTGCTATTTTTAGTACATAAGATAGGCAATGAAGGCACGTTTTCCAAGAAGATAAGGATGAAATGGAATCTTTAGAGCATCTTCCACATAGGTACCCTCTTTGGCTTCTTGCTTGTTAAATGATACATTGAATGTAGTCATATGATGTGGCTAATTATGATTGGACTGATAATAGGTACATGCCACATAGGTGCCACCTCAGCATATTCCCAAATTGCATCATCTTGTGTGATGTCTTCGAATGTGATCGCTCTGAACTAGTATGTTTGAGATGTACCTTTGTTGATCTTGTCTTGTTCTTTGTAAATTGGATATGTATGTTGCTCATTTGTCTAACTCTGTGTACTTCTCCTCGCAAGGTATATGAATGATCTTTGTAGAGAGTAGATGTAGATATGATAATGATTCTTCTTTCATAGCTTGAAGTAAGAGACTTCTTCTGGAGACTTGAAGTTGTAAGGAACTTGAAATTGATAGATGAATGTCCTCGAACATGATGCAACTTGATGAAGTATGTTGAACTTGATGTCATTGATAATAAAGTGTTCCAGTATGATGATGGTGAAAGGTTCCTCTAGAACAGCTAAATGATGCCTCTACTTCACTCCTTGCATGAAGGTGACTCTGAGTGCTTAACTCCTTGAATGACTCCTTAGCTTCTTCGATGCTCCTGCAACACAAGGAAAGAAACAATATCAATCACTTAATAAAAACTTGATAACACCAAGGAATTATCTTTAAACATCAAAATAACCCTTCTTAAGTCTAGGCACAGTTTTAGGTAGCAAATAGGTGAAAGTGCGCCTTGACATATTTAGCTTGCAATCCTCTTCTCTAAAATTCGCACCTTGAATAGATTGTGAAGTGTATGATGATTAATGAAATGGGCGCTAGAGTTTAAATAAGCAATTCGCCTTGTTTAAAGTGCTGGTCAGCCAAGGTAAGTCAGTCATCTTTAAGGCATTTAATTCATTTTTGAAATTTTCAAATTTTAAAACCATTGGTATATTAGGCGCCAATTTCGAATGATAAACACATGAGATTGCGCCTTGTTTCCTAAGCTGTCTTTTAATGATTTTAAACATGTTTTAAACTCCCCAAAATCTCTAAGACCCCAAGCGCATTTTGAGAGTGAAACAAGTATGAAATAGCGCCTTGTTTTGGGTGAGTGTCTTCTTAACTTAGGCGCTGTTTTGAGGCAGAATAGACTGAAAGTGTGCCTAAGTTCCTTAACTGATTACTTGACATTTATTAACTTCAATCTCACGCTCAAATGCTTAAGAGACTCTTTTCCACCTTGGGGGCCACCTTCATATGATGTTCAGTTTGGTGTTCTTCACTAAGTTTAGGCGCAGATTTGAGGCGCTGAAATCAGTATATTAATGCATGAAATGCGCCTTGTTTTGAAGGCCTTTTATCACTAATGTTATACATATTTTCAACTTCAAACTCTTCATGTTTTCTAGGTGCCATTTGAGAATGAAACCAATAGGGATAGGCGCCTTGTTTTGAATAAATGATCTTCTAATCTCAGGGGCAGATTTGAAGCAAAATGAACTAGAATGCTTAAAAGACCCCTTCCCACCTTAGGCGCCAAAATTGGTAGGAAAATTCATGATGAGCGTCTTTGCTTTGGAGGAATTTCATATTGATTTCAAACATGTTTCAACCTCAAAACATCATTAGTGACTCCTAGGCGCATTTTGGAGTTGAAATGATCATGAATTGGCGCCTAAAAATGCTTAATGTTTCCTTCACTCTTCAAGGCCTCATACTTGTTCAAGGCATCCAAGCTAGATGGAATAAGCAAGGAAATGCGCCTAATTTATAATGCATACCTCTAGGCGCTCGAGATGGATTAAACTTCAAGAAATGGCACCCAGACTTTTAGTGGATTTCATCTACTTCCATATGTTCAATTCATCATAGTTGTTTTCAAAGATTTCTCTAAATTGATTAATAACTTGTTTTCTGGATGTTAAGATCCTTCATTCACTCCTCCCTAGGCGCTTGAAATGACTAAAACCACAAGAAATAGCGCCTAATTCTTAGATGATTTCTTCCTCCATTTAAGGCGCACTTTGGTGAAGATTAGGAGGTGATGAGGCGCCTAAACTCTAAGTTTACTTCTTGAGACTTTAATTCCACATTCCATCAAGGCGCTCCTTCATTAACAATGAACCATGCTTCTACAAACTAGGCGCTAAAAGGTGATCAAAATTTCAAGTAATGGAGCCTAAGATCTAAGATGATTTCTTGACTTACTCATATGCATGGTGATGTTATCTGATCAAGGCATGTTGCTTGAAAGTCTCCTATTCAAGGTGATATTTACAACTTGAGACTCTTAGCCTCTATCTTTTGGGTGCAAATGTAAGGTTGTTTTGAGTTGAATTGGCACCTAAGTAAGATGAGGTTTAATTTAGCATCTTTGATCAATTTTTGAAGTCAAAATGAACTATCTCTCTTAAGGCGCCAGAATGAAGTGATCTTCATGGAAAATGCGCCTTGACTTGAAGGATGGGTGGATGAGTTAAACTTAAGCACTTAGAAACAATCTTGGAGTCCTAACTCCCCAGGGCACTCATTGAGGGTGCTAGAAATGATAATAGACGCCTAGGTCTTCTGAGCTACTTTCTCTGCAAGTCTTCATTCATTGAAGCAAATTGAGTTTAAAACATCATTCTCACATATAAATCCCTCCCAACTTGACTTAAGGAACACTCTATATCACCTCAGCAGGTTCATTGATTGGCCAACTCTAAGATGACATGAACAAGAAACCCTAAAACGACTAATCCTATGAAGAAAATTGGGGGTCCCCATTTGCAATAGGGCGATGTGTGATTTAGTCACAACAGATACCATATTGAAAATGCGACACGAACAACTAGAGGCTCAAACACAACAATCAGTCATTCATCCTCAACACTTAAATGATTACATTCTATGGATTTTTAAAGACATTCAACTTATTACCTACCCAAACCACTAACTACCAACTAATAACTAACTAAAAAGTAGCATTATTACATTATTCTATGTCATGCACTAATTAATTTCTAACAAATTTGATGGTGTGGTTTTTATAGTTGAAATTTTTAAAGATCTCACAATCACAACTATGAAAATAGATGAATTGAATGAAATTTTGTTAATTGTAGAAGAAAGAATGAAAAATAATGAAGAAAGCTTAGAACAAGCATTTTCCCCTAAAGCAAGCAAACATTTTCCTCTAAAGCAAGCATAAGAGGTAAAAGAAACACATTCTTCAAGAATCAAAATAAAAGTGAATCTAGCCCTAAATATGAATACAAAGGTGAATCTAGCAATTTCAGAGGAAGGGGTAATAATTTTAGAGGAAGAAGTAGCAACTTCAGAGAAAGGGGAAGAGGGAGTAGGAATAATAGAGGAAATAATAATAAAAGGAATGTCCAATGCTTTCATTGCAATAATTTTGAACACTATGCATCAGAATGTTGGAGTAAACAAGTTGAAATAGTAAAAAGAAATGTTCATAATACTATTGACGAAAAACAGAATTTGTTCATTTCTTGCTTCAATACAAATCTCAATGAGAATAATGTATGGTACATTGATTCTGGATGTTCTTCACATATGACATCTAATGAGAATTTATTTATCAATTTGGATGAAAAGCATCATAGTACAGTGGTATTAGGATATAATCAGTCTCATGGAACCAAAGGCAAGGGTACTATTGCAGTTACAACTGAATATGGTGAACTAAAGCATATCAATGATACACTATTCATTTCAATTAAGAAGAATTTTTTGTCTATTGGACAAATGTTAGAACAAAATTATCAAGTGACTTTTGATGAAGACAAGTGCATAATAAGAGACAAATTAAAAAAGAATGCAATTGTTGCAAGAGCAAAGATGGCAGGTGATAGGATGTTTCCTCTCTATTTCACTCAAGGAAACAAAGCATCGAGGTCTAGTGAAATGAATGAAAATAGAATCTAGCACCAAAAATATGATCATCTTATGATCGTCTTAGTTTTAGTGGGTTAATTTTACTCAAGACTCAAGAGATTAAAAATGGTTGAAGGCCTACCTTTCATTGAAGATACAAAAGAAGTGTGTGAAAAATGTATTGTTGGCAAACAACATAGAACTAGCTTTCCAATTGGTAAATCCATAAGAGCTAAACATCTTGATATAATTCACATAGATGTGTGGTCCTATGGAAACATGTTCTTTGAATAAGTCAAAGTATTTCCTAACCTCCATTGATGATTACTCGAAAAAAACTTGGTATATTGCTTGGCTGCAAAATTGGAAGTGTTTGACAAATTTGTAGATTCAAGAGGTCAGTTGAAAAGCAAAGTGGTAAGTACATGAAAGTGATAAGGTTAGATAATGGAGGTGAATACAAATCAAATCAGTTTCTATATTTCTGCAGAAATCATGGAATCAAGAAAGCTTACACTACTTCCAACACTCCACAACAAAATGGAGTTGTTGAAAGGAAGAATAGGACCATTATTGGAATCGCAAAGAGTATGATGAAAGAGAAGAATTTGGATAAGATTTTTTGGGCAGAAGCAATATGCACAACAATATATCTTCTCAAGAGGAGTCCTACAAAAGCAATTAAAAGAATGACTCCTAAACAAGCATGGTATTTGGGTGTGTTGTTTATGCACACATACCAAAGGAAAAAAGGTCTAGGTTAGATGATAAAGACCTAAAATGCATTTTATTGGGTATGAATCAGAAAATGAAGCATACAAGTTGTATGATCTAGTAGGCAAGAAGCTTGTGATAAGCAAAGATGTGGTATTTAATAAAGCAACAGAATATACCAAAGAAAAGAAAACAAAAGGAAAAGAGATAGTGATTGATGAAGTTGAAGAAGAAGGAGAAGAAAAATAACTTGAATCCTCTAGTGAAGGACCAAGAAAGTATCAGAAATATCAAAGGAGAGCCAAAAAAATCATCCATCAACTCTTATGCTGGACTCAAATTTTGACAAAATGACAACAAGGTCATAAGCAAAAGTGAACTATGCACTAATGACTCAAATCATGGAAAATAATAAGCCACAAACCTTTGAACAAGCTCAAGAAAAAGAAGAGTGGGTTGAAGCAACAAATAGTGAGATAGAAACAATTGACAGGAATGACACATGGGATTTGGTTCAATTACCCTCTAGTACGGAAGTTGTTGGTACAAGGTGGGTGTACAAAACTAAGTACAAATTTGATGGAAGCATTGATAAGCATAAGGCTAGATTGGTAGCCAAAGGGTACACTCAATAGGAAAGTATTGATTACACTAAAACATTTGCACCTGTAGCATGAATGGACACTATTAGATTGGTTTTGGCTTTGGCAACTCAACAGAGTTGGACAACTTATCAGATGGATATAAAGAGTGCCTTTTTTAATGGATATATTGATGAGGAGGTGTATGTTCACAACCTAGAGGTTTTGAAATACTTTCTAAAAAACACTATGTTTACAGATTGGAGAAGGCCTTGTATGGTCTTAAGCAAGCACCAAGAGCATGGTATTCCAAGATAGACACATGCCTACAACAAAAAGGTTTTATAAAGAGTCGATAAGATCCCAATCTTAATATTAGGAGATTAGCTAATGATATTTTTGTTTTAGTTCTCTATGTGGATGATCTTATCTACACTAGGCACAATTCAACTTTATTTGCAGAGTTTAGAACAGGTATGATTGTTGAGTTTGCGATGACAGATTTGGGACAAATGCATTATTTTCTTGGTATATAAGTATGGAAAAATAAAGATAGAATATTCATGTCTCAAAAAAAAATATGCTTTAGATATCTACAAAAATTTCAAATGAAGAGTTGCAACACCGATTGAAGTTGAACTTAAGTTGTCTAACTTAGACGTGTCAAAACTAGTGGACCCCACTCTATACAGACAAATGATTGGCAATTCGATCTACTTAACTACTACTCGACCAAAGATCACATATGCAATGAGCTTGGTATCTAGGTTCATGTCAGAACCTAAGCAAACACATTGGAGTATAGTTAAGAGGATTCTAAGATATGTCAGAGGAATAGTGAGTTATGGTCTCAAATTTCAACATTCGGAGGATAGTAGATTGATTGGTTATACATATTCATATTGGGCAAGTTCTACAAATGACCGGAAGTCTACTTTTGGTTACAATTTTAATCTTGGTTCTACAGTATTCTCTTGGAAGTCCAAAAAACAACCGACTATATCACTTTCTACAACAAAGGCAAGGTACAAAGCTGCAACATCAGCAGCTTGCCAAATAGTGTGGTTGAGACGACTACTGAAGGATTTGCACCAAATGCATAAAGGACCTACCTTGTTGTATTGTGATAAATAAGTGCTATACAAATTACAAAGAATTCAGTGTTTCATAGCAGGTCCAAACATATCAAAATTCAACATCACTACATCAAAGAATTGGTTCAACAAGGAATAGCATATATCTTTACAAATCCTCTAGCTTGTGAAAGGTTTCAAACACTCAAAGATCTACTTCAAGTTCTTCCCAATGGTCATTATGGGGGAGAATGACAGCAATAATGCCCATTAGGCTTATGGACTTATTTGTCTTTCTTTTGTCTTCTTGCATATAATAAGTAATGTAGTTGGAATATTGGTGAATATGATAGTGTAATAATGCTCATCTACAATTTGAGCTTCTATCAAGGCAATTTGGGGCTTTTGCATATTTGTTTGTTTTTTATCAGCAGATCACCTTCGTTAGTTTATTTGCCTTCAAATTAGAAAGATGGGAAAACCAGAAGGCAGTCATCTTTTATTCATTTTCCTAGTATTATTTGTTGATTTTAGACATGCTCTTTCTAATAAAGTAGCAATGATCCCTCCAAGGTTCTTTTTTCAAGCCAATGCCTACCTAGGTAGTGCAAACCCTCTTTTCAGGTACACATAGGTGAGACTATTGGGTTTTAAGGTTTGAAAGAAAGGGGTGAATCCTCCTGCAATTAGGTGGAATTTTCTCAATCATCTGGATCACCTGCATGCACCTAGTGGTGCATTTTCCCTTCTAGAGACTTTCTCTGCAATCAAGATTTAAACTAAGGGGCCCTAACAAGTGTGGTTTACTTTTGAGCCCTAAGCCTCGACAGTTCAAAAGGAGTTCATTATTCTTCTATGTTACAAATGTCAAGTAGTTAGCAACCCTGAAAAATATGTCTCGTCAAAAATGATTTTGGAAAAAAAATCATTTTTGTTTACCAGAATCTTTTCAATTGCCTCTAGGCTTACAAAGTTAAAAATAAATAAAAATAAAATGGCATGTGTCTAGCTTTGTTGGCTTTGTATAATAACAAATCCCATTTCCTACAACTTTCTGGCCTAAGTTCAGTAACAAAGTTTTGTACAACATCTGAGCAATAGGGAGTAAAAAATTCACAGCCATCATGTTTGCAGTCAGAGTTCTGCCCTATGTTATCAATTTTCAGGTCCCATTTCCATGTAGGTAGTTCTGATGATCTAAGTGGTAATGTGTGTTTATTGGTCAGATGCCAGCATCGCTCAAGTATTTTCAGTCATGGATGCTACAGACTCTGTCGCCAATCAAACAAGCATACCAGATTGACACAGAAGGATACTGATGGCAAGCACCAACAACCGTCACCACACATGCACCGTTGTCTCCTTTCCTTGGAGATAATGACACCCCTCCCCCCCGCTCCCCCAACCCCCCCATGCAAGGGCCAAGGCCAACAATTGCTACTTGAAGCCGCTGCATCAATAACAGCTGTAAAAAAAGGGGTCGCACATGGAAGACCTACCATTTCATCTTCCATAACAGTTCTTTTACATTCTTCAATCTTTTATGAATATATGCATTCAAGTTATAATGTACTGTAAAGAATGTTCGTAATTCTGTATCTTTCTTTAATAAGAATATAAATGTCATTTCTGTAACTAATTTCCAATATGCAATTTGCTTTCAGTTATCACACATCTAAGAGTGTTGTTCTCCGGACATCTATAGGACCAGATCATTTGGATTCCTCCAAAATCAAAAGTTAGAGACAAATTATATTGGGATAATTTCAATTCTTGGTGAATCAAGAATTGGAACTAAATTATACAAATGAACATGAGGAACACAAATTCTCCTCCCATTTCCATTAAACCTCTCATTAGCATGTCAGGGTGCTCTACCACTGCATTACTGGTCCACTGGCACGGAGTGTGGATTATTCAAAAATCCCCTTGAACCCACACTTTTTCGCTTGGGGCTCTTAGTCTAATTCTGATGCCATGCTATTTTACATGTACCAGCTAGGACTTAAACCTAGAACCTCCCAGGACTTAAACCTAGAACCTCCCGTCACGATGTTATCATTACCACTAACCTACTGGGACACTGTCACTGAGTTATGGATCCCTTCAGAATCAGAAGTGTGGATTGTTCTTCCAACCATTATGGAAGCTTCTTACTTGGATGAAATTGAAATGCATAGCCAATAGCCAATTCCAAATGCCACCAATTGAATACAATTTTCAGTCAAAAACCTTACGAAGAAGCATAATTCTTGTGCATACCCTTAAGATTTCTCAATTTATTGAAAAATCCATACTTTGTGTGCGAATTTTTGCATAGGTATATGATAGTTCCTTTCAACATTTACAAAGTATTGAATTTCAGAGGCTAATATTCACGAACTGGGTATATATGTTAAATCATAGCCGTAAAAATTTACCATTTTAAAATCAAGATTCAATTTCCTTAAGAAATCGCAATTTTATTTTCAATTTACCACCTAAGATACAGTAACTTCAAAAACATTCTCAGATTATAAGATGAACATTTAAGAATTCACTATGAAAAAAAGTTTCCCCATAATATCTCTACTTGTAAGAATATATGCTTCCTTAAAATTACCCCTATCCATAGACCTCATTTCCATGGAACAGATAAACCTTTTACATTTATTTACAATTTAAAATTTAAGAAAAAAAAAAGTTACCAGGACTAGCTGAAACAGAAGATGATTCGCTTGCTCTGATTCTGCACTCAGGGCCCCTCTCCGGTTTTAATTTGAAATAAGAAATACTCATTCCATTGAATTTATTAACTTTTACAGAGCATTTGCTTCTTTCGTTAGGCAGTGACAATTGAGCACGTTTGGTGAGTATGTGACCTGAAAAAATTGCAGTTGATGCCATTGCCATGGATACAAAATCAAAAATGAAAATGAAACGTGTATTTTAAATTGTTTTATAGGGAAATCGAAATGAATTGAAATTTTTAATCAATTGGTTCTGGTGATGGCACTTGGAAAATCCATTTTACTTAAAAATGGATTATAACACCAAATTGATATTTTCAATTATAATGTGCTACTGTCAAATATATGGTGCTTAAAAGCTCAACGGTCAAAGCTAAGTTTTATCCCTATGATATGGGCTCTCCACGTTAAGATGTTTTTTTGTGAGACTTTTCTTTCTTTCTTTTTCCTCCTCCTTTTCCTTTTTTTTAAGTTTTTGGTTTCTTTCATTTTTCATTACTTTAAACATTATTGTAATAACAGTATCATAGTGTTTAACTTAATTTGTTAGACTAGACTAAGTGACATAGTGTGGCCCTATCTATGGACTAGGCCATGTTGTGTGTGTTAGTCCACCAAATTCAAATTTTGAATCTCATGTTCTTGAGCCGATTTTTTTAGAAATTTTACAATTATCTTGTCAATTGTACACTAAATACCTCAAGTTGAATGACTAGGACCATGTATTTATAGATAGTCATATGTTATTAGGTCTGAACTGAGAATCATATCAGAAAGCATCTAGAAAACACACTTGCATATTTGGAAATCAAAACACAAGGAGCACTTGAAGCATATTCAACTACATTACACCAACATCACTAGGCATTATATTAGCACTTGCACCTATAGGGGAAGTTCAAGGAATACGCCGATAGGAAAAACCAACGAGTTAAAGAAAATTTTCCAGTGTTATTTTACGGTGTTAGACAATTCCGAGCACTATAATGCTCACATATAAAAGCCTATCGGCTAATTATTGTGTGACATGTCTACAAATTTTACACAACTCTAAAGGGGTTTGACTGCTAACAAGGAAGTCCAAGGTCTTCTATCTATCCTATATAAAATCTCATTGTGTTTGTTAGTGCAACCCTTTGTTCGGGGATACTTACAAAAGACACAAACACATTGCAAAAGTTTGCATCAATAGCAAACAAGGTCGTGATTTTAGGACCAAACCATGTGGTGTGATGCAATCCTAGACCAAGCCACATGGGTAGCCCAATTTGCATCAAGGCACTATCTAAACAAAGATTTGTCATGTGTTACATATTCCAAATTTGTTCACCAAATTTCAGATTCTAGTTGTTGATTGCAACATATTAGTGAATCAACATCAAAGTTGAATATTAACACATTATTTTTGAAATACCTAAGCACTCTTATCCTTTCTCAATTTTACTAGACTTTTTTCCTTTGATATAGTTATGAAGCAATGAAAATCCCTCTAATTTTTCCATGTGTGTGTAAGAAAACTTAGTTGTAGTTGTTGGCAATCTGTCAACAACTATAAACCATTATGTTGTTAGCAATCCTAACACAAAATTTATTCTAATATCCTCCCAAGGTTTCTCTAGAATTGATAATGGTTTATACAATCCAACATTCTGACTACTTCCCTTAGCAACTTGACAAATTCTATAATTTTGTAAATATCTTTCACATTTATACATTTGTGGCCAAAAATAATGTTCACTTACCAATGTTATTGTCTTATCAATCCTAAAATAACCTACTAATTCACTGTTATGTTTTTCTTTAATCAAATTCTCCCATTGAACTCTTAGGAATACATAATTGATTTCATTTGAATTACAACTCACCTTGAATTAAGTAATCCAACCATTTAGTCATATCTCTACTTACCAGTATCTTAAATGTTTTTTATGCCTCAACAAATTAGTATCAGTCTCATACAAGTTCTTTAATGCATCAAAACTAGCAACTTGAATTCTCATTTCCATCAGCAAAGTATGCCTTCTACTCAACACATCAACTACTCTATTAGATTTACCACTTCTATGTTTTAACACAAATGAATATAGCTTTGTAAAAATTCAACCCATTTGACATGTTTTTCATTCAACTTACCTTGATTATTCAAATATTACAATGCCTAATGATCAGTGTACAAAATAAATTATTTTGACAACAAATAATATCTCCATTTCTCCAGTGCTTTCACAGTTGCATAGAATTCATGGTCATAAATAGAATATTTCCTCTTGACATAATTCAAATTCCTCACTAAAATAAGTAATAGGTCTTCCCTACTAACTCAAAACAATTCCAATTGTAGTTCCATTTGCGTCACAATCAACTTTAAATAACTTATCAAATTTTGGTAAGGCTAACATAGGTTGTTATGTCACTTTCTCCTTTAGCAACTCAATTTTTTTATCAAATACAATAGCCCAATCGAATTCCTTCTTATCTCCCCTTATTGTCTTAGTAATTGGTGCACATGTGCCACTAAAAATTTTTATATTTTTTTTTGGTAAAAACTAGCTAACACATCAAAAGATATAAATTCAAAAATACTTACTGGTGTAGGCCATTCAACAATTTGTCTCTTTCTCAAGATCTATCTTCAATCCATCAAAATATACCAACTCTTATTTCACAAAACTACATTTCTTTACATTCATTGACAATTTATCCTCTCTCAAACTATGTAATACTAACCCAAAATGCTCCAAGTGTTCCTCTTTACTCTTATTATAATTAGAATGCCATCCAAGTATACAACAACAAGTTTACCAAGATATGGTTTTAATAATTGATTCATTAGCCTCGTAAAAGCACTAGGCACATTTTTTAATCTAAATGGCATAACCAACCACTCATACTTGAACATTCTTTAGTCAATAATGCAATCTTCCACTCACCACCTTCTCTAATTGTGATCTAATGATATTCACTCTTCATATCTATAAATTACTGAAGTACTTTGTGCCATTCAAATAAATCCATAAGATTATCTATCCTTGGTAAGGAAAATTTAGACTTGATCGTAATCTTGTTAATTGCTTTCGAGTCTATACACATTCTATTAGGACTTAGGTGATATTCACCTATAAAGAGTCCTAGTAGAAGGAGTTTATCTGTAATCTTCACTGTGGTGGAATGTGGTGAAATGTAGTGAGTTTTCAGATATTGTAATATAGTAGACATAGTGATTTACATATGTTAATGATGTTGTAGGTCTTGTGGTGCATCATATATGTTGGTTCACATGTGGTGGCACTATGAAAACAACCATAATTCATTTGGATGAAGAACTCACAATTACATATGAGTTTAGTGTTTGTTGGAGGATGATCAATGATGCAAGAGCACTTGTAGTAGAACTAATGAATATGCCACATGCTCTAAGGGATGGATTATGTCCCAAAAGATGACACAAGGTACCACAAACAATCTGGAGTGGAGTTATGTTTGTATATGCTACCACAAGCAAGAATCTAGTAGTTGTGGCTATACTGGAAACATATTGATAGTGTAAAGGTTTTAACTTTTTTTCATAGTGTGCAACAACAACAAAGTTTACAAGCTGATTATCCATGTGAAGACATCCTAATTAATGATAAGTATGGTATGCTGACATCATGTATGGTTGGAATATGATTGTCTTGGTCTTCCATGGCTTGGTTAAACAGTTGGACGATTGGTTTTCCCATTATGGTTGGAATATGGTTATCTTGGAATGCACCAAGGTTACTCAAGGTTATGAATTCATTGTCTAAACACTAAAGACATTTATGTATATTATTGGTGTGTAAATACTTGAGAGATTACAAAAGTAGGGTATGATGTGGATTGAGACTCTATAAAAGGTTTCCTAAAGAGCTTGTTGTATTGAATCAGTGTTGATTCTAAACAATACAATCGTGAATGTATTTTGGTGGTTACTTTTCTCACGTAAGGGTTTCCCACATAAATATATTTTTGTCTTACAGTGTAATATTGTAATTGCATAGTATTCCATTACTTTCCCATGCACTAATTCTTAGATTTGATACATGTTGTCGATTGTTAACTAAACACATAGTCTTAAGAATTTGTTATTTCAGTTTGTTGGTCCACTATAACAGGGTGTAAATCCCCATCTTTGGTATCAAAGCAAAGTTCATAGTTTGGGTGGTATCTACTTTGTCAAAGTTCAAACCTTGGCATGTGTGGTGGTGTAACCCTACCATGTTTAAAAGGTTGTAGTTAGAGTATAATTGGAATCAAATAAAATCTTTGATAGATTTTGTGAGGAAGAAGAACAACATTAAATCTATAGTGAGTACATCAAGGTCTAAAATTGATGAATTCAATGGTCAAAACTTTGAATTATGGAAGTTAAAGATGGAGGATCTTCTAGTGGATTGCGACACCTTCATTGGTTAAACCCTTAGGTATTCTAATGAAGACTGGGTAAAATTAGATAAGAAAGCTAGAAGTACTATTTGATTATGCCTATTCAATTCTATGTTAATGAATGTTTCTCAAGAGAAAACAACAAATTCATTATGAAAGAAGATAGGTACATTATATCAGTCCAATAGCCTAGTTAATAAACTTGTTTTAAAGAAAAAATTATATTCTTCTAAAATAAGGGAGCGTGGTTGTGTAACTAGTCGCTTGAATTGTTTTAATATGATGATATTAAGTCGTATTGCATCAATAGGAGTCAAGATGGAAGAAGAAGACAAATGCATTGTGTTACATTATTCCTTACCAAATTCATGGGATAACCTCAAGTAATGTAGATATAAGTATTAATGATACAACACTTAAACTAGAAAATGTGATTAGTATTTTGTTAAGTGAAGAAACTAGAAAAAGGTCCATGGAAGATAAATCTTCTAATGCCCTTGTGGTAAGAGGTAGGTTAAAAGAGAAGAGAGGTAAGAATAAGATAGGAGATAAGAAGTCTAAGGGTAATGACAAGTCTAAGTCTCCTAGTAAGTCTAAAGCAAAATGTTGGAATTGTGGAAAAAGGGGTTACATAAAGGAGTGTAAATGCAAGAAGAAGGATGACTTCTCTAATAAGTCCTCTACAACTAATAAGTATAGTAGTGATACTTTGGTGTTTGCTAATGTTTTTGGTGATGATTCCTAGTTGATTGATTTAAGTGCTTCTTTTCATATGACATCACATAGGGACTGGTACTTGAAGTATACCAAACACGATCAGAGGCAGGTGTTTCTCTTTGACAATAGCTCTTTAAAGATTATTTGATGGGGAAAGGTCAAAGTTTCTTTCATGGATGGTAGAGTATAGAAACTCAAAAATGTACTACATATACTAATTTTGGCAAGAAACCTTATGTATGTGTCTAAAATCGTTGGTGTAGGAGTTCATGTCACTTTTGATAGGAAAGGGTGTATATTCGTTAGAGGTAATTTGGTGCTTGCAAAAGGAGTGCAACATGGTACACTATATAAGCTAGATGCATCAATAATTATCTAGTAGTGCTAATGTTACTACATCTAAATTAGGGACACTACGGCATTTTTTTTAGGTCTTTTGAGTGAAAAAGGCTTAAAAACCTTGGTAAGTAAAGATATGGTAGAATTTCTTGGTGATTGTTGTGTTGGTATTGACTTTTATGAACATTGTGTGCTACGTAAATATAATAGAGTGTGCTTCAACTCTAGAAGCATTAGAGTACAGAGGAGATTTGGAGGTGATACACAATGATGTGTTTGGTCTTGATGATATCCCATCCATTAGTAAGTCTTTGTACTACTTGTCTTTCACTAATGATTATTATAAGTACTCTTGGTTATATTTTCTTGGAAATAAGTATGAGGTATTTCTCAAATATAAGGAGTTCAAATCTCTTTTTGAGAATCAAACTTGTAAGAAAATAAAGGTTCTTAGGACATATAATGAAAATGAATTCTACTCTAAAGAGTTTGATGTATTTTGTAAGCATGATGGAATTATGAAGAAAAGAACTACCCCGTACACATTGCAATAGAATGGGGTAAAAAAAAGGTTAAGCATAACTTTGTTGGATCAGAGCAATAGTATGTTTAGTGGTGCAGGCCTAGGAGAGGAGTTTTGGCTTGAGGCAATGAGCATCCCATGCTACTTGAAGAATAGGTCTCCCACTTCTGTGCTGAAAAACAAGATTTTATGGACCATATGAAATGTGGACTAGAAGAAAACTAGTGGTGATAGAATTGCAAGTATTTGGTTGAGGCATTTGTTTAGGTGCCAAAGGAGTGGCGGATCTCAAATCTAAAAGGTGTATTTTCATTGTTTATGGAGAAAATTTCAAATGATACAAGCTTTAGAATCCAAAAACCTTGAAGGTTCTCCACTCAAGGGATGTTACATTCAAGGAACTTGGTGTAGTTCCCAAAATTGAACAATCAAATGAAGGAGAACAAATACATTTTGAGACAAAGGTAGAGAAACATTATGTAACTAAAATTAAACACCATGGTAGATAGGATAGATTGGGAGAAAAAGAGGTTAGCACATCGAGCGATAGCTCTGAAGAAGAATAGAGTGAAGATGTAGTAGAAAATTCTTCACTAGTAACTATGAAAGGTCTACAAGGTAGTGGAGATCACCTGAAAGGTATAGTTCACTAGATTTTTGTTGTATTTTTTCTCTAACTTGTAATGATAGTGAACCAAGTTCTTTGGAAGAGGCTCTCACTTTAGAAAAGAAGTCTTGGAAGAATGCCATGGATGATGAGATGTTGGCATTGAAGTAGTGTAAGAATTGGAATTTTGTTGATTTGCTTGAGGATAGGAAACCTATTGGTTGTAAGTGGGTGTTTAAGAAGAAGTTCAAAGCAAATTCCCATCTTGAGCAGTACAAGGTGTAGTTAGTGGAAAAGGGTTATTCCCAAGTTGAGGGAATAGACTTCGGTGAGATATTTTCCCATGTTACTAAGTTCAGTTCCATTAGAATGTTGTTGTCTATTGCCATGACACTTGATTTGGAGATTGAGCATGTGGATGTCAAAACCACATTCTTTCATGAAGACTTAGAGGAGGAAATTTTCATGGTATGGCCCAAATCATACAAGTTGAAAGGTAAAGAGAAATTGGTTTGTAAGATGAATAGGTCTTTGTATGGGTTAAGGCAGTCCCTATGGATGTGGAACCAAAAGTTTTACATACATGTACTAGAATTAGGTTTGTAAGAAGGTATGTTGATCATTGTGTATACTTCAAAAAGGTAAATTATCATATTTTAATTATTGTTTCATATGTTGATGATATGCTTACCATTGGAGACAATAAAAACACTAATTCAGGAACTTAAAACTCAGTTGTCTAGTAAGTTTGATATGAAATAATTAGGAGCTACTAGATACATTCTCAAAATGGAGATATGCAGGGATAGGAGTAAAAGGAAACTATGGATAAACTAGAGGAAGTATCTTGAGACAATCTTGTAGAAGTTTGGAATGCAAGATAGTAAACTGGTAAGTTCACCCCTACCTATTGGCACAAAGTTGAGTATGGAACAATGTCCTAAATTTGTGAAGGATTTGGACTACATGAGGAAGGTTCATTATGCAAGTGTGGTAGGAAGTCTCATGTATGTGATGGTCTACACAAGACTAGAAATTGTCAAAACAATGGGAGTTCTAAGTAAGTTCATGGCATAATCAAGTAAAGAAGATTGGACACATGTAAAAAGGTCATTCAGGTACTTAAAGGGAACTTTGGATTATTTCTTAGTTTATCAAGTTATTAATGACATGGGCAAGGTGTTGAGTGTACAAGTATTTGTTGACTTAGATTGTGCTAGAGATCTTGATAACCAAAGGTCTACAAGCAAATGTGTTTTTATTCTATTTGGAGGAGTAGTAAGTTGGATGAGCAAGAGGCAACAAATGGTTGCCCTATCAACTACTAAAGTAGAATAAGAATATATGGCCACAACACATGCTTGTAAGGAATTCATGTGATTAAAGAGTTTATGTAAAAATATTGGTTTTAAGAGTCAAATATTGTTGAAGTGTAATTCACAGAGTGTAATGTGTTTGGTTAAGAATCTTGTTTACAATGCTAGAACAAAACATATTGATGTACAATATCATTTTGTGAGGGATATGGTTGAGAATAGGAAAGTTTAGATGGAGAAAATCGGCACTTAGGTAAACATTGCAGATTCTTCAACAAAACCTGTAAGCATTGTAAAATTCATGTGGTGTAGAGAGGAGATAGGGTTATCCCAATCTTGAGAATGAGGTTAACTTCTTAGGTTAAATACCACATGTTCTCCTATGCTATATATCAAGTGGGAGAATGTTGGTACTTGGGTGATATTCACCTGCAAAGGGTCCTAGTAGGAAGAGTTTCCTTGCAATCTTCATTATGATGGAATGTGGTGGAATCAGGTGAAATACAATGAGTTTTTATATATTACAATATAATAGACATTAATGATGTTGCAAGTCTTGTGATGCATCATATATGTTGGTTCACATGTGGTGGTACTATGACAACAACTACAAGTCATCTGGGTGAAGAAATCATAACCGCGCATGAGTTTAGTGTTAGTTGTCCAGAATGATCCTTGATGCAAGAGCACTTGCAATATAAATAGTGAACATGGGACATGATCTAAGGATTAGATAATGTCCTAGAAGATGACACAAATTACTACAAGCAATCTAGAGTGGGTTTATATTTTTATGTGCTACCGTAAGTGAGAAGTTAGTAGTGGTGGCTATATGAGAAACATACTAATACTGATAGTGTAAAGGTTGCACCTTTTGATTCATAGTGTGTAGCAATGATAAAATTTACAAGGTGTTTATCCATGTGGAGACATCTTAATTAGTGATAAGTGGGGTATGCTAATGTCATGTATTGTTGAAATATGATTACATGACTCTTTGTATTCCATGGGTTGGTTAAACAATTGAACGATTGGTTTTCCCATGAATACATACATACATACATACATATAGCAGTTCATGTGAATGCCCCAAGGTTACTCAAGGTTATTAATTCATTGTATATATAATTGATATATTTTAGAAGAAGGGTATGCTATAGATTGAGACTCTATAAAAGGTTTCCTAAAAACCTTATTGTATTGAATTGATGCTAATTCTGAATATATAATTGTGAACATCTTTTGGTGGTGGGTTTTCTCCCACAAGGGTTTCCCATGTAAAAATATTTGTGCCTTTTTTAATCTTGTAACTACATACTATTCCATTACTTTCACATGCACTAATTCTTTAGATTTAATACATGTTGCTATTAACTAAACACATAATCTTAAGAATTTTTCATTTCAGTTTGTTGGTCCACTGTAACAAGGGTGTAAATCTCCAACCCATTGTTTATTCTCCTCCTTTATTTGGAGATAACACCATTGGTACTACACATGAGCTTAAAAATTTTCTAATCAATCTTGTCTTCAATAATTCTTTAACTTGCCTATTTAACTCCTCACTTTCAAATAATGTCATTCTGTGAGTTAACTTGTTAGGAAAACTTTCTCTAGGAATTAGATCCATATGATGAATTATACTTCTCATTGGTAGTAACCCTTCAGGTAGGATATAAAAATAATGTCATTGTATTTAACCAATAACTTAGAAATCTCAAGATGCATCACAACATTAGCCTCTAGCCTTCTCCACTTACATAAACTTAGGAAGAACAATATAACAAATCTTCTCTTTCTTAACACTCTTCAAAAATTGTTTACCATTTACCAACATTACTTTGGAAATAATATTCATTCTCTCACCTTCCTCCTTTAAGGGCAAAAGTACATGTTTCACACAATTCTTTGTCAGCCTATAAGTATTCTCTCTACCATTACATATAGTTTTTCTATCAAACTTCCATGGTCTACCTAAAAGAGTATATGACAAACATCAATAGGCATTATATCACACAAAACATCATCCTCATAAACTTCAATGCTAAATTTCACAAGATATTGTTGACTAATTGTAATTTTATGATCTTTTTGGAGCCAAGATACTCTATAAGGATTAGGATGTCCTATCCTTTTCAAATTTAACTTCTCTACCATTTCAATTACAACTAGATTATCAATACTATCACTATTAATAATTACCTTGCAACATTTACCCCCATATTTATATATAGTCCTACTTTTCCTTTGTACCAATTTATTCAGATTTCTTGCAGGCTTTAAAAAGACAATAATTATAATATAATCAATAATATATTAAAATAAACACAATGATATTATTCACTTCTAACAAAACCTAACTTCATTACAAACAAATCAAACTTCTGATACTACATTCAAAGTAATTATTTCAAGCCATACAATGACCATTTTAACCTACAAACCAATTTTTCCTTTAATTTTATGTCAAATCTATCTAACTGTCCATGTGAATTTCCTCTTCAAAATCCCCATATAAAAAAGTAGTTTTAACATCCATTTTCTCTACTTCAAAGTCACAAATAGAAACAATAGAAAGTAGGAATCTAATGGATGGTAATTTAACAATAAGAGAGAAAATTTCACCAAAACTATCCTCTTCTCTTTGGGAGTAGCCCTTAGCCATTAGTCTATCCTTCTAGCTCTCTAACTTACCATCTTCTCTAAATTTCTTTTTAAATACCTGTTGTTATATGGAGCCTAATCAGACTCAGAGGTTAAGTTTTCCCCTTTTATCAGCGCAGTTTCCCCCCAAATTATTTAACGGGGGTTTGGGGGTAGTGCCCCTGGTGTGCTCCTTGTCGCGATATGGGGCGAGGTCAAGAGGCAATGCCCCCGAAACCTCAAATGACTTTTATTATTTTATAAAGGCATCGAGAGTCATTTTTTCTATTGGCCGACATAAAAAAACCCTATTTTGTAACCGACATAAGTCTTGATAAAAATGTCTAAGGGTTAGGGTTTTCTGTGATATTGTATTGTAGTGTTTGCAGGGGTATTGAGTTGCAAGGATTGCTAGTTGTAATCGGTTCAATTGTTGGATAATAATATTGGACTCTCTGTTGGTGGATGTAGCCTGAGTTTCGATGAACCACGTTAAAAATTGTCTCTCGCTATTATTATTTCTATGTATTTTTCATTCCTCCGTTTAATCTTTATTTGCATTTAATTGATATTTTCTGCATGTAATTCCTAACGAGTAGTATCAGAGCAGGTTGTGTTCGATTATCGTCTACAAGGTGGTCTCACGGTTGAGTGGGAGTCTCACGATTGAGTGGGAGCAATGGTGGACGAGGTTAAATTAAAGGTAGATAAATTTAATAGGCATAACTATCAGTTATGGAAGATGCAGATGGAGGATTATCTGTATCAGAAGGATTTATGGAGGCCGTTGGAAGGAATAGCCAAGAAATCGGTAGCAATGACTGATGAGGATTGGAATCTTCTAGATAGAAAGGCATTAGGAACCATTCGATTATGTCTGACACTATCTATGACATTCAATATAATAGAAGCGAAGACAACAGATGAACTGATGAAAGCTTTGGCTAAATTATATGAAAAACCCTCAGCCTCAAATAAGGTATTTCTCATGAAGCATTTGTTTAATCTGGAAATGATTGAAGGTGGATATGTGACAGATCATTTAAATGAGTTTAATACAATTACCAGTTAGTTAACTTCTGTAAAAGTGAAATTTGATGAAGAGGTGAGGGCTCTCTGGGTTTTATGTTCTTTGCTAGAAAGTTGGAATAGCTTGGTAATGGTTGTAAGTAACCCTGTCTCTGGTTCAAATACTTTGAAATTTGATGATGTTGTTAGTGTTATCCTTAGCGAGGAAATGCGATGGAAAAGATCAGGAGGGTCCACATCAGGTAGTGTTTTGAATGAAGAAAGCACGGGCAGATCAAAGGAGAGAGGAAAAGGTTTTGGAGGTCATGGGAAGTCACAAGGAAAATCTAAGGACAAGAGGTCCCAATCCAGAGGACAAAAGGATTGTTGGTACTATGGGAAACTAGGTCATCTGAAGAAAGATTGCTGGTCTTGGAAGAATAAAGAAGGAGACAAACAAGAAGGTAATAAGGAGGCAAATGTGGTAAGTAATAAATCTGAAGATGATGCTTTTATTCTTTCCCTAGATAATGCTAATCATTCATGGGTTTTAGATTAAGGGGCCTCATTTCATGCTACGCCCCATAGAAGTTATTTTCTTGATTATGTCCAAGGGGATTTTAGGCTGGTTTATTTGGGAGATAACAAACCTTGTCAGATTGTTGGAAAGGGAAGAATCAAGATTAAGTTGCAGAATGGGAATCATTGGCTACTACAAGAGGTAAGGCATGTTCCAAGGCTGAATAGGAATTTAATTTTAGTAGGGCAGCTAGCTGATGAAGGTTGCATAGTTACTTTCAGTGATAAAAATTGGAAGGTTTCAAGAGGTGCCTTAATAGTAGCAAAAGGTGTGAAAGTAGGCACCTTATGTCTTTGTACATGTCATACTATTCCTTCTACTTTAGTTGTTGCAGAGAAAAAATAAACAGGTTCAGGAACAGTTGCTACGGGTTTGCAGGAAGAGACTGAAACAGTTGCTGCAGGTTCTGAGACAACACTGTGGCATAATAGACTTGGGTATATGAGTGAAAAAGGTATGAGGGTACTTGATTATAAGAAAGTTTTACTAGGTCTAAAATGTATTAATATGGATTTTTGTGAAAGTTGTGTGTATGGCAAACAAAAGAGAGTTAGTTTTCTCAAGGATGGGAAGCAAAAGAAAGATGAAAGGTTAGAGCTTGTGCATACAGATGTATGGGGACCGGCTCAGGTATCTTATCTCAGTGGCTCTCAGTATTATGTTACATTCATAGATAATACAACTTTGAAGGTTTGGATTTATTTCATTACACAGAAATCTGATGTATTTGAAACATTAAGAAATGGAGAAGCTTGGTTGAGAATGAGATGAATAAATGAATAAAATATCTCAGATTTGATAATGGTGGTGAGTATTGCAGCAAAGAATTTGAGGATTATTATTCCTTTAATGGAATTCATAGGTAGTAAATGGTTCCAAGAACTCCACAGGAGAATGGAATGGCTGAGTGCATGAACAAGACAATAATGGAGCGTGCAAGGAGCATGAGATTGCATGTTGGGCTGCCTTTAAACATGTGGGCAGAGAGTGTCAATACTGCTGTATATTTAATTAATAGAGGTCCTTCAGTTCCTTTGGGCTGTGGTATTCCAAAGGAAGCATGGACAGGTAGGAAGGTGAGTTATTCTTTTCTCAAAACCTTCGAATGTGAAGCATTTACACATATAGATTCTGAAAATAGAACGAAGTTGGATGCAAAATCAAAAAAGTGTATCTTCATTGGGTATGGCATTGATGAATTTGGTTATAGGCTTTGGGATGTTGAAAATCTAAAAATTGTGAGAAGCAGGGATGTTGTATTCAATGAGAAGGTGTTGTACAAAGATCAGTTGCAACAACATGAGAAGAAAGAAAAGGATTATGTAGTGCTAAATGATACTCTAGATAATGATGTTCCAGTGGTTCCTCATGCTCCACAACAACAATAAGATTTATACCACAAACTCCAGTGAATGTTAGATGGTCAACAAGGCTAAGTAGACCTCCTAAAAGGTTTTCTCCCTCTTTGTATTCTATTTTGTTAACAGATGCTGGTGAACCGGAAGGGTATGATGAAGCTATGCAGGTGGATACAAAGGTTCAGTGGGAGCTTGCAATGAAAGAAGAAATGGACTCCTTGCTGAAAAATCAAACTTGGGAATTATGTAAGTTGCCTGCATGTAAAAAAGCTTTACCAAACGAATGGGTTTATAGGATGAAAGAGGAAGATGGAGGTAAGAAAAGATTTAAAGCTAGGTTAGTTGTAAAAGGATTTGCACAAAAAAAAGGCATTGATTTTGATGAGATTTTTCTCTGGTTGCTAAGATGACTTCTATTCATACTATTTTAAGTATTATGGCTACTAAAGATTTGCATTTGGAACAACTAGATGTGAAAACTACCTTTCTCCATGGTGATTTGGACGAGGAGATGTATATGGGACAGTCCCAAGGATTTGAGGTCAAAGGTAAGGAGAAACTGGTGTACAGATTGGAGAAGAGTTTATATGGCTTGAAACAAGCACCTCGGCAATGGTATTTGAAATTTGATAGTTTTATAGTTGAGCAAGGCTACAACCAGTGTAATTCTGACCATTGTGTTGATTTTAAGAGGTTGGATAATGATAGCTACATTATTTTATGTTTATATGTTGATGACATGCTTGTAGCAGGGACTAACATGGATCACATAAGAGAGTTAAAACAGCAGTTAGCACAATCATTTGCTATGAAGGATTTGGGGGTAGCAAAACAAATCCTTGGTATGAAAATTTGCAAAGATAGGAAGAAAAAAAATGACTCTATCTCAGGTTGATTATGTTGAAAAGGTGTTGCAGAGATTCCATATGGAGAATGCAAAAGCTGTTAGCACACCTTTGCCTAGTCATTTGAAATTGACTAAGGAGATGTGTCCAAAGACACAAGAGGAGGAAGACAAAATGTCTAAGGTACCATATGCTTCAGCTGTAGGAAGTTTAATGTACGCCATGGTATGCACAAGACCAGATATTGCACATGATGTAGGAGTCATCAACAGGTATATGAGTAATCTCGAATTAGAGCATTGGAATGCAGTAAAATGGATTCTCATATATTTGAGAGGTACATCTAATAAACACTTATGTTTTGGGGGCTCTAATACTGATTTAGTAGGTTATGTAGACTCATATTTGGTAGGGGATATTGATACCAAGCAGAGTACTACAGGTTATGTCTTTACTGTAGGTGGGATAGCAGTGATTTGGATCTCAAGGTTGCAAAAGGTGGTTGCTTTATCTACCACGGAGGCAGAGTATGTAGCTGCAATAGAGGCAAGCAAGGAGATGATATGGCTGCAATCTTTCATGGAAGAATTGGGCAAACAATAGGCTAACAGTTATTTGTTTACAGATAACCAGAGTGTCATACATCTTGCAAAAAATTATGTCTTGCATTCAAAGACCAAACACATACAGTTGAGGTATCACTTCATTCAATTGGTGTTGGATGAAGGACAGTTAAGGCTAGGAAAGATACATACAGATGAAAATCTAGTGGATATGTTTACAAAGGCAGTGACAAGGGAGAAGCTGAGCTCCTCTTCAACTTCGGTTGGTCTTCAAGACTAAAAACAAAAAATCAGAACAGTAGGGTCCAGGGTGCTTATTTCCAGTGGGAGCTACAGGGTCAGTGGTGTTATGATCAGTCTTCAAGTGGGAGATGATATGGTGTGGAGTCTGATTAGTCTCTAAGGGGGAGATTGTTGTTATATGGAGCCTAATCAGACTCGGAGGTTCCACTTTTATTAGCTCGGTTTCCCCCCAAATTATTTAACAAGGGTTTGGGGGCAGCACCCCTTGCGTGATCTAGGGGCAGCACCCTTAGCGCGCTCCTTGTCGCGATACAGGGTGAGATCAAGAGGCAGCGCCCCTGAAACCTCAAACAACTTTTATTATTTTATAAAGGCATCAAGAGTTATTTTTTCTATTGGACGACATTAAAAAAACCCTGTTTTATAACCAACATAAGTCTTGATAAAAACAACTAAGGGTTAGGGTTTCCGTTGGTATTGTATTGTAGCATTTGTAGCAATATTGAGTTGCAAGGATTGCTGGTTGTAATTGGTTTGATTATTGGATAATAATATTGGACTCTCTGTTGGTGGATGTAGCCTGATTTTGGGTGAACCACGTTAAAAATTGTCTCTTGCTGTTATTATTTATGTGTATTTTTCATTCCTCTGTTTAATCTTTATTTGCATTTAATTGATATCTTCTACATGCAACTCCTAACAATACCCACTTACAACCAATGGGATTCTTTCCAATAAGGAAACTCACAACATCCCAAGTGTCACATCTATCTAAGGCCATAAACTCCTCTTGCATGGACTCCATTCAAGAATCATAATTCTCTAAAAAGAGAGCTTCCTTGAAGGATCTAGGTTCATCATTAGTACATGATAAAGAAAACACAATAAAAATATGATGGGATATACCTTCCAATTAGGTTTTGTTGTCTCATGGATCCTCTCAGGGGTATAGCAAGAGATTTTTCATGCTCCTCTACATGTTCAACTTTCTCAAAACTCTCACCTAAATTATCTTCTTCTCCATCCTCAAATCCATCATTTTGTTCTTCAAAATGTGAATCTTCCTACTTTTCAACCTTAGTCTCAAAATACACTATTTACCTTCCTTCTTTTTTCCTTTTGTTGTATTGGATTAGCAAATACTCTAAGTTCTCTAAAAGCCACATCCTTAGAATAAATCATTTTCAAGGTTATAGTATTTTAAAGGTTGTAACCCTCAACATTCTCACCATATCCAACAAATATACATTTCTAAGCTTTAGGATCTAACTTAGATCATTTTTCTCTAGGAAGTGCTCATAGCCTCAACCCAAAAAACATTGATCCAATTGTGTACCACTCATCATACTTATGGATTTTTTCATCAAGGTTTGATTCATCCTCTCTACTACCTTGTTCTATTTTAGAGTAAAAGGGGTAGTCTTCAATTGCACAATACCTACATGTTTATATAAATCATTGAATTCCTTAGATCAATATTTACCTCCATTATTAGATCACAATACCATTATCTTGTTATCCAACTATTTCTTAACCAAAGCCTTAAAATTTTTAAACTTATAGAAAACTTTAGATTTAGATCTAAGAAAATAAACCCGAGTGTATCTTGAGTAATCATCTATAAATGAAACATAATATCATGATTTATCAATAGAACCAACATCGACTAGAACAAACACATCCAAGTGAATAACTTCCAAAATATTGTTTTCTCTAGTGCTTCCAATAGAAAAATAAACTCTATTCTACTTTCCAAACACATAGTGCTCACATAAATCAAACTCGTTAAAATAATAAAAAAAATTGTCAACCATCTTTTTATTAATCATGGTTTGAATATCTTTTTCACCAATGTGTCCCAAACATTGTGTCACAACATACATGCATTTTTAGACATGTCAATTACATTAATAGAATTACAAAATATGGAGGCATCAAGCCTAAACAAATTCCCATACTATGAGCCTCTTGCTATCACCAAATTTCCTATAGCCAACATATAACTAGACTTATCAAATGTCACATGCACTCCACAATCATTCAAATTGCATATAGAAAGAATATTTATCAGACTTGTCCTAGAATGTGAAAAACACCATTGAAAGTTTTTACTCTCCCATCACTAGAACACAATTGTACCTTCCCACAATCAACAATTGTATGCACTATAATTTCCAAGGAACACCTATCCTCCATCATAATCTCAGTAAGATGAGAACCACTCATTGTGATGATTCATATGGTAAGAGAAACTTGGATCGATCAATCATGAGTCATCACTAGTAACAATAGTAGAAATAAATAAAACATAATTATCACCATCATCTAAGGATTTCTATATGAAGTAATCATTAAAGTTCTTCTTCATAGTTTTACATTTCTTCTTCACGTGTCTCCTCTTTCCATAGTTTCAACACTTCACTCTAGTCTTCCCAAGGGTGTTGGACCATCTTTTGATTTGGATTGAGATTTGTTCCATTCCTCTTTAGACCCACCTTTGTCCTTGGGCCTCCTAGAACATGCAAGGCATCCTTCAAACTTTATCATTTGGCTTCCTTCTTATTTCTTCATTAAGCAATTTATATTTGTAGCACTACCACTAATAGGAACAATAAAAATCTCCCAAGATTTGGGCAAACAATAGAGCAATAAAATACATTATCTTCCTCATCAATTTTACCATCTACCAATCCTAGTTGACTCAAAATCAAATTAAAAGCATTCAAATTCTTGGAAATTGAGTCTTCTTCCTTCATTTTTAATGAATACAACCTTCTCTTAAAATATAGTTTATTAGCGAAACTCTTTTTTTCATAGGTATCACATATTCTCTTCCATATTTGATATGTGGTAGTCTCCTCTACAACATTCAAGATAATAGAATCTCAAAGAAACAATTGTATAGTCCCTTGTTTTTTCTTATCCATCATTAGCTAATTTGCATCAAACATTTCAACAAACTTTTCCTCTTTAGACATAGCTATTCATTGACCCCTTTCCTCCAGTAGATATTCCATCTTTAGCTTCCACAACTCGTACCCAAAGCCATTAAATTTATCAATCTCTAAACACGAAGTAGATGACATGGATCTAACCACACATATAGGTTTAAAAACCACTAATTCAAGACCTCCCACTATAGTAAAAAAAAACCCACAACACTACCAAGAAAGGCATCTCCTTCTAAACATAACCAAATCTTTGATACTAAATATTGAAAAATAAGGCAAACTATTATAGTGGAAACTATTGGAAATGTATTACATCTTAGAATAGTATAGATTAAATAATAAATAAATGTTAGTTTATAATAGGTGATAGTTAGTAAATAAATAAAACAATTGTTAGTTAAGTAGGAGTTACTTTCCCATATGGAGGTTGCATAGGTAGTTGTCAAGTGGTTAAAGGGAAGAGGCTCTTACAAAGCCAATGAAATGTAATGTTAAATCAATGTATGAAATCTAGATGAAATAATATATCATATAGCATTTTATATCCACATTAATGGTGTAATAATCTCTGTTTGCTCTACCAATTTCAATAAAAACTCAAGTAAATAGTGAACAAATCTAATTTATTAATTTAAGTAACACATGATTAACCATTAAATTAAGAAGGAGCATCATATATCAACAATAAATTATCAATCTCATAAAATCAAACACATAACACTAGATATACATGGAAAAACCCTTTCAGGAAAAAACTTCACCACCAAAGAGAGCACAAGTCTTTATTAATTAGAATAACACTATTACATCAATACATCAATTTCCATCCTTAATCTGACAACATTTTGACAATGTGAGAGTACCCAAATTTAAAAATACCCATGAAACAACTATCCAACTTACATACAATTTATAGAGAACTAGAGAGATGAAACCACAAGTGGATTCACCAAAACTAACAACCATGAAACCCATGGCATGGAAAAAATTTAACCACCCTCATGAACAATTATTCAATGCACCATAAATAGCAAAGCACTCAAAAGAATCTTTGACCTCTTACACATCATGGGAAGACTTTCCCAAATGGTGCTCCACTATGAAGATAATAATTTATGAGGGACCCACCTGATATGAAGAAGATGCTCCACTCTCTCCCCTAGTGCCTAGGAATAAGAAAGTACTATAAATGCGTTCAAATCACTTTGTAACTACCACTACCATAAGTAACTTTCCTTGTTAATGCCACTACAACAATATTTCAATTTACAAGGAGAATAATAATAAAATAATAGTATATATCAACCACCATAGGCATCTAAGTACCCATTTTAGGATGTTTGGAGATCTAACATAAACATAGGATTGTAAAGTTAATATCACCTTAATCCTATCACATGAAAATAATTCCTAAATGAACCAAATTCCTTCTTTGTTTTTGATTTAGGATGTTGGTTATCTATTCAAAATGTGAGTTGTCTTACTAATTTAGTATGTGAATGATTATTTTTTATCAAATGGATTGTTTGCTTAATCATGTAAGGTTAAATGCTAAGTTATTGTTTGCTTATTTGTTTTAACCGATTGGTGGATGTGTTTTTTTCATTTGTAGATTTGTATGGGGAACAATGTTGTTATGATAGTAAATATACAAGAAACAAAGTAGAATTTAAATCTAATCTATCAAACTCACACTAATTTATCCTAAATCCAAGGAGTTACAACAAAGTGTTACAATCTTGGAGCAATTGGGTAACTAAACTAATCTATCAAACTAACACTAATTTATCCTAAATCTAAGGAGTTACAACAAAGTGTTACAATCTTGGAGCAATTGGGTAACTAAACTAATCTAATCAGCTACTCTAATTATCTATTCTAAACAAATTACAAATGAGATTTGGAATTCCCACAACTAGATAATGAAAATCCAAAGTATGAGAAGATGGTGTTACAATGATGGGGTCCTCAAGGGCCTAGATTTTCATATTTTGTTATCTTTCTCCTTCCCATGGTTTCTCCCTTTATGATGGAAGATGACAAGTGGTTTGAATATTCAAGAAAATACAAAATAGAATAAATGTTTGTGACTACTATAATGGGGGTTTTGAAGCTTGCTTGCATGAAACAAATGTTGATTGTAGAGGTTTGAATGAGCCTAGAGGCTATAGGTATTTTGTTGCATGCTTGGAAGTAATGAAAAACATATAAAATGTGATCCTTTCCTCCTAAAGCTTGTATAGATGTTGTACTGTTGGCTATGTATTGAAGAAGCTATCAAAATTCTTGTGTATCTAGCTTAAAAATTCAAAACAAAGAATGGAGGAAGGATCCCTAGGAAAGCTAGATTTTTTCTCTATCTATGGCCATCTAGGATTAAAAAGATAAAAAAAAATCTACCACCAGGATTTCTTATAGTTATTCTCATCTATCAAAGAAAAAAGAAAAAATGCAAAAAGCTAAAATAAAGAAGCCATGGAAGGACAAGACAGAAAATAAAAATAGAGGGTTTTCCAAATTGATAGAAAAAATGGGTGAACATCTCATTCAAAGGGAAAAATTAGCAAACATGGAAACAAGAATGGGTGGATACCTAACAAATGATAAAACAAGAATAAAACAAAAGAGGGAAGGTTTTAGAAGGCCAACTAGATACTTCCATCACTTTGGGATCAATTTGGAGAGAGAGGGAGTCTTGTTATTTCACACCACATAATGTCATGTGTTGGACTCCCAAATTATCATAGGACTTGAAATGTATAGTTTTTTATATTTAAGTGTTTACATGTATGTGAGAGAAAAATAATACATGGACCAAAGGTAGTATGTGAAAGAGATTTGTGTTGTCAATGATACCAATCCCATAGGGTCACTTTGTATGTGGAAGAGAAAAAATTTCTATATACTTAGTGATAATTGATGCCAAAATTTATAGCCTAGAGACATTTCACAAAAAAAGGAATGAGTGGATGGATTGAAAAACAAATACATTCCATTATTACTCTTTAACAAGTTAAAGGGACGATGCCCCATACATCATCACTACAAATATATTAGACCATGGATGTAATAGTTTAGCATGATAATGTTACCCATAAATGTGAATTAGATGTACTATTGATACTACATGCTACTTTTATTTCTTTAAATTTTACTAAAAAATGAGATATTTGCACCAAGTGGTAAAAAATATGGCTTATTGTTTTAGTTTCTATTGCATCTTAGATTTTGAGTAAAATAGTTCAGAAAAATAAAATGCCACATATCAAAATTTTCTTAAAACTTAAAATACCTCCTTTTTGTAATTGTTTATGCTTGGAAGATTCACTTAGTAAACTTATCCCATTTCACCTTAGATTGTGGAATCTTAAATAATACCCCTAATTTTCATTTCTACCTTGAATTTTTTATACTCCTTTTATTACACAATCTTATTAAATCATCTCCTATTTTTACTATATATCTTAGGTACCTCTTTTTTTAATGACATTTTTATACCCTTATTAATTTATACCCCTCACACATTCAATTGAACATTTCATTTCCACCACTATCACACTAAATTCCAAATAAAAAGTCTTGAATGAATTTTGATAGAAGATTATGAAAATAAAATACATTAAAATATTTTTTAATTATCATAATATAATATTGTTAATTGGATGTGAATATGTGGTTATTATTGACTTCCTTTACATGTTTATATTGAAAAAATAAGTTAATAATTGTGTATAGGGTAAACCATAAAACCCTAGAAATATAATTGTTCATCCATCTAGTAACTACTTATCATTTAAATTTAAAAATTCCTCTTTAGTGTTATCATGCAATATTTTAAATAATCTATTAACCTCTACATAAATATATTTACAAATGGTAAAAAAAGGTAAAGATTTTTTCTATCATTGCCAAGACACCAATTTGATGTTGAGATCATCTTGTTGGATGCCCATAAGGAGAGTCTTTCCCCATTTACCATATGTATCATCCTATGTACTTAGGTCAATTTGAATCAAACTTGTACTTCCTCTATGGTATACAAACACCTTCCTCATTTCACCCACTTAAGATTAAACAAGTATGTATGTAATCCCTATATAAATAGCATAATAGATTACTCTTATGGCCTCATAAAAACCAAAAGTAAAGAAATATAAATTTATATTTATATATTTTTTGTAAGACCCGACTCATCCTAAATCAAATAACATTAAACTTTGATTTCAAAAATACCAATGAATAAAAATTTTGATCTGACAGATGTAGGAATTGTGAAATTTTTCTAGAAGTGCTTACTGTATGCTATAGCAATGTGATGAAACTTGAAATTTAGTTTCCGAGAATCATTTAAATCTAGTGAAGATAGAGTACATTACGAGAGAAGGTACATTATGTAAGATAACCTAGAAGAACAATGGATCAGTTCATACCTGAAGTCCTGCATTACATCCTGCATTCATTTTCGATAGCTTGCTTCTCCTCTAGTAACTGTATCCTTATCATCTGCACAACATTAACTTAACAATCTCATGTTAACACAACTCAGTAATCACTACTTAGAGAATTAAGATCACGATGCTAATTGTAGGACACCCTACATCCAGGGGACCTGAGTACTGGGGGCATCCTTCGCCGTCCAGACTGCCTACATACCCTGTATCCACGGGATCAAGGCCCCCTCCTTAGGATGTGACTAACGCAGGGAATGCAAACATGTAGTTCTATTTTGCACTATGTTTGATATAACTGTGAGCAGGTACCCAGCCCTTTCTAAGGTTATTCCCTGCCCCAGATAGTTCTTTGTCGGCTGCCACCCACTCGGTGAAACAGGGACGAAAGTTAGTCCACTACCACAAACACCTAAAGGGGTGTTTGTCAGTTAGTCCTAGTGTGGAGGAATTCCTATAAGGTATCTACCCATGAAATCTAATTTGCTTCCCCAAGTCAAATTAGATAATTATCGTGACTAAGTCCGTTGCTGATCCCCTAGTACTTTCACCACGATCTACAAGGGCAAGGTGAAAGCATATGATAGATAGCATTTCTGGATTGACCTAGTTGCCCTATCTGACATTTCACATGTCCTCCCCGGCCTATACCCACGTGTCAATAAGCCTCATTTTCTGTTAGTATGCTTGGAGTATTTTCCAAATGAGCATCATGGTAATCATTATTTAAATCATCATCTATATTTACCAACTTAATACACGAAAAGATGTATAATCTTAATTCTACTCATACAATGCATTATTACCTAATAAGTAACCCAATTCCATTATATTGCTACATGTCCTCATAGTGATCAAAGAAGCATACTTCGTTCACCTATTTAGTTACTCACATATACAAGGTAGTTTTCACTATTGTCTTAAGATGACATTGAGCTCACATAGGTTATTCGTAAAACTATTTAGTTAGTGCATATAAAGTTATTCGCTTCATGAGTTACTAGCATGGTACCCTTACCGTAGTTGAGTATGTAGTTGTTTCTATCTAGGTCTCTAATGCTTCACAACTGACACTCATTGGATTAATCATATGCATGAACTATCATAATGCTCAAGAAATCACATCGAGTTCTACAATACACTATCTTAAGAGCATAACCCATAGCTGATATTATCTAAGATACTATGGAGGACACAATTATATTCCATGGTCATAAGTATGATTTACAACTTAATTTAAAGGGTCGTTGAAGTAGCACACTAACTGAAATATTTATGCAAAATGGACTAATTAGAGAAGATCATTTGGATTTATCTATATTAAATAGACATAGAGATCAATAACTTTCTCCTTACCAAACAATTCACTAATCTTTTAAAGAAAATGACCATCCTTAATATGCCTAATAATCCTGAAGGCTATACTACCTCCCATTCAAATTCAGAATCCTGTTCTATTTGTGAGTTTGAACTATCTAAGGCTACAACCCTACAAGACCATCTGAGGTAACTGTAGGTATCTTTGCATTTTTATCTAGGAGAGTGCAATTGGTGTGAGTGAATTACAAGGAACTATAGCCAAGACTATGCAAAACTAAGTCTAATTGCCTATGAAAGGCAAAGCCATATAATATCAGTCTAATTTATTTGTTGCTTAATCCCATAAAAATTGGTCAAGGTTGAACCCCTATGATTATGACTAATAATTATTGTCACAATGCTTCCATCATTGATCAATTAGATTAAAGAGACTAGAAATCCCACTATGTAAGAATTTGTTGTATAGTCTTGCATAAAAACTCCATGAAGCTCAAAGTTGTCAAACATAGTCATCGATGCATCAGTGAGATCATATAATACCATAATATAGAGCCATGTGCTCTAATACCATTGGAAATATCGTTTTACTATAGAACTACTTATAACTTGCAAGACAACTATACCACTTGAATGATCCACCCCAAACATATTTATAATACTTTTCTTTAATCGAGCCTTGGAAGGATACTTGATCAATCAAATACATCATGATCTATTCTATACCATATAAGGAATTATTGATAACTAAATTGTCATAAATAAACATTGTTCAATAGTATAGTACAAAATCAATTCCTTGCATAATCATTTCAACTTACTTAGATTTGAAAATGGATAAGAATTTATGATATTTGAGTCTAAATAAGTTTCTCAATCTTAACCCTATTAATCAAATAAATTTTACTTCTTTCCATAAGTCATTGATAACTTATTGGAATAAAAGAATTTATCCCAAATCACTAAGTTTTCAATTTCTACCTCCTAGTATCCTTTAAGGTTCGACAGTCATGATTTATTTCTAATTGAGGTCTTTAATCTTATAACATTTGAGAAGGTCTTAGTCCAACAAATCTCACAACCTTTTTGCCATCGTCCTCCCTGCCTGTGTCCGAAAAAAGAGTATCGAGCATATCAGAAAGGGGGATGTTTTGTCAAATGTTAAGGTAGGAAGCATTCTGGCAGGTATACAAAAATGTAGGAGTAGAGACAAAGCACATAATCTTTTTGACAAAATGCCTCAAAGAGACATCACTCAAGAATGCAATAAACTGCTAAACTTATCACTACACTACTACTAATCCTATCTAAAGGTTTGTAATGGTGGGTCAATGCCCATCAAAAGATTCAACAAGTTCCTGTGTGACTCCGGGAGTGCAAACTGTGTCTTTTCTAGAGGAAACCTCCTCAAAATAGCCATAAAACTAAATAGAAAGGAGCATGGATTTACAAAGTTCAATAATTCATTGCTTATCCTTGTCACATGTTTTATTGTGCATATATATGAGTGGATGGTTCTAATTTTAGAAATATGCCTCCACTAAGAGCTGCCATTGGGAAATACTATCAATTGAAATTACAATCAAAACTGTCCATATTATGGCTATAGGAATACCGATGTTGGGAATCACCTTTAAGGCCACCACAAATCACACACAAACCACCACCACTATGTTAATAAAATAATCTAGCCTCCTCCACTCATGTCGCCAATTAAAGACTTTGCAGAAAATAGAAGAACATAAAAAATTAGGACATGGGAGTGCCAACACCACTATTATTGATGGGAGAAGCACTAAACCTAGCCATTGTGGTCACCCACACATTCGTCCATTGATTGTTTTATTCTTCCCCAGAGCTCCTTTACTATAGAGCGATATTATCACTTTCCATCCTTGCTGCGTTCGATGAATAGCATCCTAGTAAAACTTTTTATCTATGTTATAACACACTTCAAATAAAGCCCTGCCTACTTCGTCCACCTCTCCATGCAGATCAACCCCGCCTTTCTCAGCACAGCCAGGAACGAACAAATCCACAAACCATATTGTGCAGGATTGGCCGGTGAAAAGTCAAATTCTACTATCTATGCTAATATTTTCCCTGCATGCGCCAAAATGGGAGCTTCGATGCAGGGTATGGACGACACCATAAAAATAGGGTATGGACGACACCTTAAAGACAGGGTTTTGTGAGATAATAGAGTTGGGACGGCTCCAGTAGACATGTAGATCAGACGTGAATATAGGCTTTTGGAGTATTTACAGCAGCAACTTCTGTTCTTCTCTCCAACACCTATGTAGAAGTGCGCAGGTGTGTTGAGGCTTAAATGGTAAGGAGATTGGTGAAATACAGAGGAATTGAAAAGATCTCTGGATGTGGTTTGATTTAAGGCCATAAAATGATACACACTTTTCATGTAGGAGTCTGACATCATCCATAGACAATGGAGATGCAAGCAAAGTTGGAGAAATTGGCTTGGAAGGTGAAGACAGCAGGGTATTTTCTAGATTCGAGACATTTACTTAATGAAATGCTCTAGCAGCTATATACGCGGATTGTTTGTCAACCCCCTCAAAGAAATGTCATCTCATGGACTACAGTGTCTACAAGATGTGCGCAAAAGGATCTGTTGAAAAGGAGCTAAAGACTTTCAAGTAATTGAAATTGTCAAATGTAAAAATCAAATTTCTCAACCTATGCTAATGTCTTCCCTGCCTATGCCTGTGTGGCTCAGGAACAGGGTATGGATAGCCATCTAAGCATAAGCAAGGAGGTATTTTTTTGTCAAATTTTATAACCAAAATATTCTGGCAGACAGAAATGCAAAACATAATTGATTTGCAGGGTTACACAAATTAGGACAGAGCATAGACATCCATCAAAACATAATTGAAAGTGCTGCATGCAAATTTGACTATGAGTATTGAAGCAAACTCCATGCACAAATTCATTCTTGAATGATTTCAAATTCGTAACTAGCCTAAGCTAATTTATCATAAAATTAACAAAACTTCAAGAACTAGACTGTCAAGAGAGACAAGGCAGAATGATGAAGAGGAGACTTACAAGTTTCTCCAGCCCTCCAACAAGAGATGAATGCCTTCTTCCTTACAATTTAAGGCATTTTATAGAAAAGTCCATGCATCCCCACTGTCTTTGTTTAATACGAATGCATCCTCCACTGTCCTATTTTTATGGATAATGCTTTCTCCACTGTCTTTGTTTAAGGAAAATGCTCCCTCCACTGTCTTTGTTTAAGGAAAATGCATCTTCCACTCACTAGTGGATTTGCAAACTTATCATCTATTCCTTATGTGTAATCCATTTTGTATTTTAAATGAATATATTGTTTTATATTAGTTTTTAAAAAATTGAGTTGTGACATTTTTTATCCAACTTCTTATCCCTTAGACTTAACCCCAAACCCCTTCCACTCTCTTGCCCCCAATGCCTTAAAAAATTAATATGATTCCTCTTTCTACTCCTAATACCTAAAAATATATCAATCTATTTTGTTGACATATATCTAAGAATACAATTGTAATTTTAAGCTCCAAAAGTTGTTAAAAAAAGTAGATCTAAAATAAAAATATTTTATTATACTCTTTCTTAATCTCAAAAATGTAAATAGTGAATTTTAACACTTAAAACTAAGTGAATTTTTATTTATTTCAAAAGAGGTATGATATATTGTGTAATAGTTTTTCATGTATAACTTATTTTGTTGTGATAACATTATAAATATATATGCGTGTTTTTAATTCTCTAACTATATATGTATATGTCATATATTCAAAATAAATGTTTGTATGTGTTTATAGTCATAAATCTATAAAAGCTTGTGTTGGATTGGATTTATAATAGAATTTTTTTATAATATGTTTAAAATGATGTTGGTCACAATATTAATTATACTTATAACATCAATATATAGGTAACTACTGTACTCAACCATTTTAGCACATACATTATATAAATAACTATTGTACTCAACCATTTTAGCACATACATTATATAAATATTCAATTGTTAATTTTTGTGAGTGTGAGATATTGATTCTATTCAATACAGTGCATTGTTTATAAATTTTCTCTGTGTTACGTATAATATGGTTAGAAGTGTGGTACATGTGTTTACATGGGAGAATATTTATATTTATTTGGCTGATAAGTATGTTTAGATGGCATGTAGTGTTGGATGTGTATTATAAATTTGTAAAAGAATATTCCACCTTCTATTGTAAAAATAAGATAAATTTTAAATCATTGGTATGTTGTAATTTTAATACTAATTGAAATAATACTAATTAAAAATCACTTACAAATATATATGCATACATAACAAATTAATGAAATCTTCACTATTAAAATCAACACATGACAAAATCAAGTCCTTTTACATAACTAACATGACAACACATCCCCTTCCCTAATTAATTAAATAAAATCAATTTATTTAATTAATTTAACTATTCCCCATAGTCCATTGTTCATAATTAATTAAATAAATGTCACAATTTATTTAATTGATTATTTCATCCTGTACCACTAACCTAAATTAATTAAATAAAATACATTTATTTAATTAATCCACCTAGCCCATGACTAAACCTAGGCTAATTAAATAAATATCATTTATTTAATAAGCTATCATACCATATCTAGCCCCTAGACCCAAGTTAATTAAGTAAAACCTTAATTAATTTATGCCACTAATTAACCCATTTCCTAAGTGCCAACAACCATATTAATTAAGTTAATCACTTAATTAATGAGCTTAACCCCTCATTATCCCATCTCCCCACACTTGATTAAAAAATTAACATTTTTTAATTAAGGGGAGTCACATGTGTCTCCACCTCATCTTTCCTCATTCATGCAAGAGCATTATTTAAATAATTAAGCTCACACATGTCTCCACCTCATCCTTCCAAATCCATGCATGTGTCAATGCTCATCCCATTCATCCATAAAATCTAATTTTTAATTCACTCTCCCCCACACAAATGAATTTTTAATTCATTCATAAGTCATTATCTTAATTAATGCAAAACATTCCCAAGATGGAATTTAAAATTCCAAAATATTGTGAGCCCTCCAATATTGAGGATGCAACCCTAGCCCTTGATTTCACTATGAAATCTCCACCATTGGATCTCCACTTCAAACCTCCACCATTAATAAAAAAATCTACCAAAAATCTATAAATACAATCCATCTCCAAATATTTTCAACAAGTCTTCAAGCATCCAGTTTATGCCAAAATCTTAGCCAAAATCCTCTCATCTCATTGCTAAATCCTTCCCTTCACTTGTGTTTGTTAGAATAGAGCAATCCACATTCATTTTGCATTGGATATAGCTAGGAATTGCTTCTTAAGTGCATGTTTTTCTCCATCTTATCAAGGATAATGGATTGTGTGAAGATTTGAGGTGTGATTGTTGTTTTTATGCTTCTCTTATGTTTTATTGTCTTCTAACATATCCACCATCTTCATTTGGCACGCTCAGTGGGACCCACGTTCCTGGAACTAACCAAAATCTTGTAAGTTTTCTAAGTTTTGTCGTGCAGGTCATATTAGTGCTTTAGGCTCTGGATTAGGGCTTCTGAAAGCCAGAATAGCACTTATAGTTCTTCTGTCGGTGCTTTTGACTGTGTTAACATCTATTTTGTAGGTTCGTTTAGCACTTATAGTATCTCTATTAGCACTGAGGGTCTATGCAGTAGCACCTTCGTCATATGTCTTAGTGCTAAAGTTCTCTATTTTAGCACTTATGTTCCTCATAGTAGCACCTGCATTATCTGAAATAACACTTTTGTTTTGATAGTAACTATTGAAAATTGCCTTTCTCTGTTGGTTGACAGTGATTCTTTGCAGCTCTTTTGACATGTTTTCTGTAGGTCTAACATCCTATTTTTGTAGGATATTAGGGTTTCCATTTAGTCTAGTGATTAACTTTGAAATATCTTGTAGTTTGTGATCATTTTGGCACCCCTAACACTCTATTTCACTTTGAAAATGATCATATTTTGCTAAGATGACTAACCCTATCTATAGAAAATAGGCTAACCTGCCTGTTTTAATTATAAGACTAACATTTTTGCAAAATCCTTTGACATCTATGTCAAAACAGTGCCTCTGCATTCAGATTTAGCGCCTTCGAGCTCTATTTCAACACCTTCGGCTTTTGGGTTAGCGCTTCCGACTATAGGTAAGAGGGTATAATATTGTTTAAGTCTTTGTTTTGTTTGGTCCATGTTTTAACGCACTAGGTCTTTGTTTTAGTACTTTTGTTATCTGCTATTGTGCATCTGTTAGCTATTTCAGTGCTTTAATGTATTATCTTAGTGTGTTAGCTTACTATTTTGGTGCTTCTGTTAGTTTTATCAGCGCTTATGTTAGCTCTGTCAGTGCTTCTGAAGCCTCTGTTAGCACTTTAGTTCGTTCTGTTAGTGACTATGTTAGGACATAATAGAATTTAACATTTTGGGGACTAATCCACTCTCTTGCAGCTACCAAACGTTGGTCAAAGACATCCAAACAAACTACTAACAATTTTGGTGCAGCCCCACTGTCAAAGTATTCTTTTACCTACTAGTCTTAGTTGCACATTAATTAAAGTAGGAGGAAAATAACCTTGTTTGCCATGTCCTTGTTATGTCAAAAAATGTCCCCTTGGGGGCTTTTCCCTCTTAAGGTTTAGCTCTCGGGTCCTTAGAATGCATTTAGAGCATCATGTGTGTTAATTTTGAATCCCAATGAGAAAAACCTAAAGTCTTATGGCAAATGGGACCTAGGGGGTGCTATTGAGATGACTCCTACCTAAAATAGGGGGAGGACTTGGGCGCTAACGCCCTAGTCCTGCCCTATTTTGGGTCATGCCATAATTTGAAGTGTCAGTTATATGACCATTGTTAGGTCCTAAGCCAACACCAAAAGTTTGAATTACAAAATTCTTAGCGGAAATGTTTGTAGCTACATATATAAGTGTGTTTGGGTTTTCATTTGCAAACTAGAAGATGATTGCAAACTTTAGGCATACTTATGATTTTAGAGCATCCATGATATTCATTGTTGCAGAGTAGAGCATTGTTATTGTGTTTGTGATTGCAGATTTGACTTCATCTTCTCATGTGATTGAAGAGATTTATTTATGTGAGATCTACACTTCAAGGTGACATTTGTTTATGTTTGAATCATTTATCATTTGGATTTGGCCTCTATCCCACAGGGATACACACTCTTATCTAAGAACTATGTTCGAAAGACTTGAATGTCTCTCTGGGGCTTGATTGAGGCAAGCCTCTAAACACCACAACCCCCAACCACACTCCTTTGTGATTACAGGTTACAGGTACCAAGTTTTGTGGAGTGGAGTTGCAGAGGAAAGTTGCATATGACAAGGATTCAGGATCCGAAAGAAAGAAGCAAAATGGAGCATTTTCAGGACATGGGTGCCTAGGGAAATGTCTTCTGAAGTTTTAGAGATAGGAATTAGAGTTACAGGGACATTCTAAATCTGAAGGAGCTTCTACATCATGAAAATTAGCTTGTACTAGACTAGGGCACCCAGGGCAGTGTCCTTTGCATTTCGGGTGACGAAAATAGACGAAATAATGATTATCAGTGTCGGAAGGAGTTTTGCATTCCGCGAAGAAAATAGTGCCTTGGACTCGGGTGCTCGGGACATTGTCCTCAATTATTTCGAGTTCCAAACTTTAAAAAATGGTCAGTTATTAATCTCTATCCTATTCCTTAATTTATAAGCATTTATCAAAATTTACCAGTTTATTCACTGTTTTACATAATTAGGGTTTTAAGAGTATTTGAGTGTTAAATTGAGATATTGATTGTTACACCTGAGCTTCCACATTGTTCCAAGTGATAGCCCAATATGTTAGGTGAATGCTCTCGCTTAGTAGAGATTCAACTCGGTTGATATGTCCTTGAATGTTTGTAGTGAAAGGAGGATTTACCCTTGAAAGTAAAATCCCATCTTCCTTTTTTTTTGACTACTAAACATTTTGGTGAACCCATGTTTTTTTAATTTTTGCACTTTGCTGAGTGTTGTGTGATAGATTTGCATTAATTCATTTTATTGCATTTGAAAAATTACAAAAAAAATGAAAATTTTGAAAAATTTGAAAAAATTGGTATCTTAGGCTTTTATTTTGGTATAATTTGAATTAATTGGCACTTAATTTCATTGAATTTATGTTATTTTCATTACATATGATTTAAATTATAGAAATTCATCATTAATCATTCATTTGCATTGCATTTTCATGCTTAATTTGGTGAAAATTGGTTGAAATTGTGTATTTTTCATATAACCTAGTTTTTGCATTAGCTAGGGTTTGTAGTTAAAATCTTGTTTCAGATTTTACTACTATCTTAAACACTTGTTTAGGTCTGATTTCTAACTATAGTGTTTCATCATAGTGTCTTTATTGCAAAGTTTCATGTCTAGGGTTTGAAAACCTTGTATTTTCACTAGATTTGGCCTTATCGTCTCTCTAGAATTGCATTATAGGCATGTTGTAAAGGATTTTGATGCATTATTTGACTGATATCAGGGTTATAATCTACTACCCTTCCTCAAATTCATTACAACACCCTTTCTATTAGGCTTCTACATTGAAAATTGGTGAAATATTACATATTTTAGGTGTATTTTCACTAGGTTTGGACTTGTCATCACTCTAGAATTACATTAAAGGCATGTTGTGAAGGATATTGCTATATCATTGGACTATTATTAGGCATATTATTTTCTTCCCCTCACCAATTTCCTTACAACACCTTTTTTTTCACTTATTTGCATTGAAAAAAGTTGAAAAATCAAGCATTTTTAGGTCATATTCATACATAGGTTTGCATTCATATACCATGGATTCTCCTCGTCATTCATCTTTGGAAGATTTATTTGAGTACATTATGAATTTTGATAATTTTTGTAAATTCACTAATAAATATCCTCAAGTCTTACACCAAATAGCATACATCTATGGTATTGACATGTCCGTAAGTACTACATGTGATATTCTTTGAACAATAGCCTCTTTTGAAAGCTTTCTCACTATTGTCGGTGTTTTCCCTTCAATCTTGGAAAACCTCACTAATTTAATTTCTAAAAATAACAATGGGGAAAGTAGTGGTGAAAACATCATTGGACCTCTCTCCCTTCGTTTCATGCCGACATAATGGATATTCTTTCCAAGACCTACGAGGCCAATATAGCACTACGTGATTCATCTAATAAAGAGACTTGTCCCAACCTCACCCCACTTGGTGAGGATATTTCAGCACAAAAAGAAGACATCATTGACACATTCCTTAACACTACTCTGCCATCCCTTCCTGCTCTACCTGGCCAGGATGAAGCATTGGATGATGCAGATTCCCTTTGTGAACATTTTGCTTCAACCTCTTGAAACTAAAAATTTACCGAGTGATGTTCAAATGCTTCTCAACTACATATTAAACAAAGAAATAGATCGCGAACCTTTACCTGAACCCTCACATACCTTGGAAAATAATGAAAACTCACAAAACATTGAAGAACAAACTAGTCCTCACAACCAAGGTATTCCAACACCTTATATATATGGACTGAAATGGACACTTTTTAGGTTCCTCAACAACCTCACTCAACTGGAATGGGTATTATAAAAGATCCTACATCACCCCGTTTAATCAACATAGAAAACCATGATATTCCCTCTCTGCCATCATTAATAGATACCTTTCCTACAAGGATAACCCCACACGCTCATGAAAATGTGGAAGAGATAAGAAGAGATAAAACTTTAACCAATACAGTAAAGATCAAGATACATGATGACCGCTAGCTTAGTTGTCCCTACAAGTAAGTATTTCTAACCCTTTACTTCTATGTTGTGTTACCCCCGTGATGTGTTATGTGTTGTTTAGGCCTCCTAGGATAACCCTTGATTCTCTTGTAAGGTCAAGGATACCGGGAGACCGCCTCTGTTGTGACCATTCTTCTCTTTGTATCATCATTCTTCTATATTGCCTCTCCTCTATTTACACTGTTGTGTGCTGTGTCTGATGGACATAGCATTGCGGTTGGTGACTTGGGGGCACCCTCCTACGTGATTGTCCCTAAGGTACTTGTTTCTCCTCTCTCAATTTATTGTTTACCTTCCTCTAGTGGTTCTATCTAGTTGGCGGATGACAAAAAACAAATAATACTAATACGGACCTAGTGTCCCTTCAGCGAGAAATCAAAAAATAGACCTAGTCCATACATGACGAGGGGGTTGATATATATTATCCGACGCTTGGCTAGTAGAATCACTTTGTGTGATATTTTGATGTTGTCTTATCGCACTTACAAAACATAACAATACTGCTGCTCCATGCACTTTGTTTATCTTGGATCTCACCTTGCTTAGCTCTTTATGTGAATGATTATATGCATTGTTGTTTATCATGATTATATGGTTGCTAACACCTTTTCTTGCAAGAAATTGTGTGTTTGTGGGAACATTTGGCGATCATAAAGTGCATGTCACCTCCTGGGGGCATGGGCTTTGCGAGAGCTTGTGTTCCCTTGTGTGTTTTCTCTCTACCTTAACGTGCTTGATATCGATACATGATTTCAACCACCTTAAGGTGGGGGCATATATAAGGTAAGATGTCTAATGATTTTGGTACTAACAAAGCGTGTTTGTAAGCCATCTATGGAGGCAGGATGTTGTATCTCCGAGCGAGTGCACATCTTTATTTTTTTCTATATTGCAATCATTAAGCCCTCTACGAAGGTGGGATATCATGCATATCCTTTTTATTTTAAGCCCTTTGTGGAGGCGGGGATGGAATATTTCTCAAGAAGATTGCACATCCTATCATTTTCTAAAAGTCCTCCGAGCAGGCGGGGTTGGATACGAGACTATCCTCCCTTAAGTGTGTCTTCAGCGATTGTTGTGGCGGAGCCCAATTGTTAGTGTGTTCTTGTAATGTGTCTGAGATGGTAGCAAACCTAGCAATAGGTTTCTTCCATCTCTTGTTTGCCGTGTTTTCTCTGTGTCTTCCATGTGTTTGTGTATGGCGTGTTTGTTCCCAAGCATAGTTTCAAGACTAGTTGCGATGAGCTCCTCCTATGCTTTGGGATTTGTATGGCATGTTTATTCTCAAGTGTAGTTTCAAGACTGGTGATGATGAGCTTCTCCTACACTCTGAGATTTGTATTGTGTGTCGGTTTCCCCTTTATGCAGTTTCAAGACTAGTGGAAATGAGCTCCTCCTGCATTTTGGGTTCTGTGTTTACTTTCCTTGTACTTGCATTTGCATTTCATATATGGAAAAATGAAAAAAGAAATAATCACTACATTCATTGTGTTTTGCATGTATTCAATACTATTTTCTCCATGTTTTGCATGACTGTAATTGTCTTCTCCGTGTTTTGCATGCCTGTTACTATCTTCAATGTGTTTGGCATGTCTTCATTGTGCTTGGCGTGTTTACTGTGTTTGTTGAGCTTACTTTAATGCATGTATGGGCCCCACGTTCATGCATACATTAAAGTGGGGGCTTAATGTTATGTCAAAAAATGTCCCCTTGGGGGATTTTCCCTCTTAAAGTTTAGCTCCTTGGTCCTTAGAATGCATTTAGAGCATCATGTGTGTTAATTTTGAATCCCGATGAGAAAACCCTGAAGTCTTATGGCAAATAGGACCTATGGGGTGCTATTGAGATGACTCCTACCTAAAATAGGGGTGATGACTTGGGCGCTCGTGCCCTAGTCCTGTCCTATTTTGGGTCAGGCACTAGTTTGAAGTGTCGGTTATATGACAGTTGTTTGGTCCTATGCCGACACCAAAACTTTGGATTACGAAATTCTTAGCGAGAATGTTTGTAATTGCATATATAAGCATGTTTAGGTTTTCATTTGCAAACTATAAGATGATTGCAAACTTTAGGCATACTTGTGATTTTAGAGCATCCATGATATTCATTGTTGCATAGCATAGCATTGTTATTGTGTTTGTAATTGTAGATTAGACTTCATCTTCTCATGTGATTGAAGAGCCTTCATTTATGTGAGATCTACACTTCAAGGTGACGTTTGTTTATGTTTGAATCATTTATCATTTGGATTTTGCCTCTATCCTGCAGGGATACGCACTCTTATCTAACAATGATGTTCAAAAGACTTGAATGTCTCTCCGGGTCTTGACTGAGGCAAGCCTCTAAACACCACAACCCCCAACCACACTCCTTTGTGATTGCAGGTTACAGGTACTGAGTTTCATGGAGTGGAGTTGCAGAGGAAGGTTGCAGACGATAAGGATTCAGGATCTGAAAGAAAGAAGCAAAATAGAGCATTTTTGGGACATGGGCGCCTAGGGAAATATCCTCTGAAGTTTTAGAGACAAAAATTAGAGTTACATGGACATTCTATATCTGAAGGAGCTTCTACATCCTAAAAATTAGCCTACACTGGACTAGGGTGCCCAGGGCAGTGTCCTTCGCATTTTGGGTGACAAAAATAAACGGAACAATGATTATCAGTGCTAGAAGGAGTTCTGCATTCCATGAAGAAAATAGTGCCTTGGACTTGAGTGCCCAAGGTATTGTCCTTGATTATTCTGAATTTTGAACTTTAAAAAATGGTCAGTTATTAATCTCTGTCCCACTCCTTAATTTGTAATCATTTATCAAAATTTACCATTTTATTCACTGTTTTACATAATTAGGGTTTTAAGAGTATTTAAGCATTAAATTGAGATATTGATTGATAACATCTGAGCTTCCACATCGTTCCAAGTGACAACCCAACCTGTTAGGTGAATGTCCTTGAATGTTTATAGTGAAAGGAGGATTTACCCTTGAAAATAAAACCCCATCTCCCTCCTTTTTACTTCAAAATAGTTTTGATTTGCCTTTGGACATATGCTCTCCCCTTGCACCTTTGGGTGATCTTGGGGATCAGAAATCCTTGAGAAAATACTTTGTTGTGTTTATCCTTAAGGAGTACTACTTCACGTATGCTCTCCCCTTATGCTTCATGCAATCTTGGGGATCAAAAGTGAGTAGTATCTTCTTCCTCTAGGGGGCCTACCTTGGATTTCATCACCAAGGGGATGACCTCAACCACGTGTCCTGGTGCAGGATATAAATGTTGTGAGAATTAAAAGACTCACTTCAAAGGAAGGACCCCTTCCACCTAAGCAAAAACCCTGAGATCCTCGGTCTGCCGAGACTTGTGTTTGGTTGGTGCTTGGTTAGATGATTGGGACACCCTCGTTCATTGATCGTTCCTCGTACCTTGTGTATATTGGGACACCCCTTAGAAACCTGTAAAGCCTAGTTCAGACCTTCGACCATCATATACTATGGTGCATCATTGTAGTAGGGGGAGAAGAGCTCACGCTATTACCTCCATTGGTTGAGATAGAATAAATCTTGGGCAAGACTTTAGTCTCCAAGGTAAGGGGTGTAAGGTGGTACATGGCCTTGCATTCCCTATCTATCCAAACAATGGTAGATGGTATCAAGGGGATGGAAATCACCATTATCTAATAGTGAGGATTAAAGTCGGACTTAAGTGAGTCCATGGGATATGACACTCCGACTTGAATAAATTTAGGTTGTTCATGTGTTTGATGTATCTTCTTTTCTCAAAATCCATATAAGCCATTATTATCCACAAAGTGATTCGCACCCAATGCCTTGTTGAGTCAAATAGGCATTGTGTATTTTTATTTGCAAAGTCTCTTGCCAAGAAAATCAGTCAACCTATAGACAACATTCAAACTCACCAATCAAACAACTTTTTGACATTATAGTCAGGCCTCTCAACACCTCTGGTCTCTATCTTAGTGCCGCTGGTTTTTGTTGGAACACCTAGGGTCTATCTAAGTGCCTCTAGGATTTGTTTCAGCACCTCTATACTCTAGCTCAGCGTCTCTGGTCTCTACCTCAGCACCCGGCCTTTGTCTCAGCACCTCTGGTCACTGTCACAATGCTTTCATTACCAAAATTAGCACCTTTGCCTGATTAAACATTATTACCCCAGTCTGACCATTTACCCAAGAATAACAATCAAAATGAACTTGTCAGACCACATAGATAGATCTTGTAACCCACAAACTGCTTGTTTTTAGCATCCTACTAGATCTCACCATTCAAGATCATTAATTTTACCAAATTTGGCCCTGGCAGTCTCTGCCTGTCATCATCAGTCCCATCAGCGCTTTTGGCTTTTCTATCGATGTCTTAGTCAAACTTGCTAGCACTTTTGGTCTGCATGTCAACACCTTAGGCTAATCTGTCAGCACCCCTGACTCACATGTCAATGTTTTCAGTCTGTCTATTAGTGCTTTCAATTTTACTGTCAGTGCTTAAGTCAGACGTGTCATCGCTTCTATCTTAATTTTTGACACCTGTATTTGATATATCAGTGCTTGCATCTGATCTATCAGTGCTTTTGGTTGATCTATCAGTGCCTGCATTCACATTATCAAATAGACAAACCTAGTGTCATAAATCTGACTATCTTGTAGATTATGGCAAACTTTGAAAGGTGACCTAAAACAAAAGATCACTCATCTCATCTTCCACTTCACCAAAGTCATCCCTCTTTCAAAATGACCCCAAATCTCACTATCATCTATTTTCAATTTGACCTTGGGAAAATTTTGATTTACCAATCCCATTTTAGACCTTCACATCAATTTCACCCATAATCAAATTCTATCAAATCCCCAAAACCCACCAAAACAAACCTCATCATCTCAAAACCAAATCAAATCCAATCTAATCATCCCTCAAATTAAAATTTAGCTAGAAGTAAATCTAGATCTTATCTTTATCCCTTAATTTATATTGAGCTTAAGAACTTGTCTATCTTAAGTTTGTATAAATTAGCCTTATCAAACTTAGATAAATTGACTTAGGGCCTTAGACTAATCCTAAGTTAGTGGACTCTAAGAAACCTATTTTGCTTGGTGCATCTTGTCTACCCCAAGAAAAATAATCCCATATCTCCCTTTTGCTAAGGCTCTTGTCTATCCTAAGTAAGAAGAGATAAAAATCCTTTATATCTCACAAGGTCTAGATTTTTTCAAATCTCCTTTTGATTTGATATCCAAACTATCCTTTGATCAACCTTACCTAAGGTGTTATCAAAATCATCCTTGTCATCCTTTGATCATCAATTTCTATCCAGAATCACCCCTTTACCATCACCAACTTATCCTTCATCTAGTCCACTTGGTCCAAACTTTTGGAAAACTAAGGTCCTAAGGTCCAACATCCTTTACCCACATCTTTCACACAACATATCCACTCCAACATCAACTCAAAATCTCTTTTTTTATGTCACAAACAAAGTAACAAGCTAGGAGAAATCATGAAATGGATTCAAATAGGCCATTTGGGATGCCTAGTACCAATGAGAACAATGTCATGATTGATCCCTTTGGAAACCAACCACAAACATCCAATGATCTCAATCAAAAATTCAATCAAGAAGGCATGGACTTTACACAAGACCCAAGTGTTATGGATTTGCTGGACTAAGTCCTAAAATCTAATCCCAATAGATATTTGGACTTCTTGCTTCAAAATGGTGCTATAGGATCAACCCAACCACTCACTAACATATCTCAACCATCCTCCTCCAACAATATACCCAACACATCTACACCATCTACGTCAACATCAACATCTATTCCCATATCAACACCCACATCAACCATATGCACATCCATTCCACAAATCACCCTCAATATCCCTGGCAATGCCACATATACTAGTGCTTCCACTAGTGTACCCCAACTTAACCCAAATACCATTGCTTTCATATGCCAATTTCTTTCTTAACCACCGAATAATACACTTAACAACCTCAACAACAATGCACAACCATCCACTTTCACTTCCACATACACACAACCTCCCATCTCACAACCGCCAACATCATCTTCCACCCAAAACACTAACCACACATTTCTACAACAACTTGAACAACTTCAACTTCAACAACAACAACAACAACAACAAAGTCAAAACTGACTACAACAACAAATGCTTCCCAATATCCTTCAACAACTCATCACCCAACAACAACAATAACCACACACTTTCCTCCAACACTTCATCCATCAACACCAAACCAATATGACAAAACCACCTACCATGGACTTATCACAAGTCATCCATAATTTGATGCAAAGAGTAGACGACATACAACAAGGGCACAAAAAGAAACAATACTCCTTTGAGGATATTTGTCCATATCCTTTTGATCACTCTCTCAACATGCCATCCTTTCCCAAGAATTTTGAAACACCAAAATTTGACAAATACAAAGGGAAAGGAGATCCTCGAGAACACCTCAAGGAATTTTACATTGCTTGCCTAGAAGTCTCTTATGATGACAATTATCTGATGAGGCTTTTCCCCAAGACCTTAGGAGGACAAGCTATTGAATGGTTTGCACACCTTCCCCCATGTATCAAAACATTTCACAAACTTGCAGAGAAATTCGTTAATCACTTCTCCTATAACTTCAGACATGACATATCGATGACAGACCTCTGCAATACAAAACAAAAGAACGAGGAAACCTTGGTTGCCTTCTTGCAACGATGGAGAAGTCTCGCAAGCAAGCTTCCATGGCCCATCCTTGAGAGACAATTGGTCAATATGTTTGTCTCAAATCTCAACCATGAAATGGACTTCCACCTCCAAATACAATGTGCCTCATCGTTTGAAGAAGTCATTGACAAAGGCACTACCATTGAAAGAGCCCTTATTGCAAAAGGGTCTATAAAAATCTATAGAGATAACAATGCCAAAAAGGGCAACAATAAGGTCAACCATAACACCAATAACACCAACAACAATAATAAAAATAACCAATCCTATGAGAAACCCTATTTTTGGGGCAAAAATAAAAATACTCTTAACGATGGTGTAACTGATATAAAAAATGTTTAAAACATACAAACTCCCATGCCATCTAATCCATCTAGAAGAAATAATAATGTCAACATTCCTAGGGGTCAACCAAGACAAAACAATGCACCAAAACGAAATTTTACACCTTTGGGGGAACCCATCGAAAATGTTTTACGTAACTTAGTTAAAGCTAACTTGATCCAATTGCCCACCATTCGACCATATGATGAAAATCAATTCAAACCTTATTGGTTTAATGAAAATGCCTATTGTGACTACCACAGGGTGAAAGGGCATAAAACATACAATTGTATGTGGTTAAAGAATTGCATACAAGATCTTATAGATCATAGCGATATAACAATTGATGAACCTCCCAAAAGGTCACCTAACAAAAACTTAGGAGCATACAAAGATCCACTTCCCAACCACAACAAGGGAAAGGCCTCTAATTTGAACCAAGCATACAACATCATTCTACCTCCCTCCTCTTTTGATTCCATTGTGGGTCAAATAGAGGAATTCCCTAACCACATATCCACCATCACCATAAAGGCCAAAGCTCCTGATTGTGCTGTCACCACTTACTGTGGTAGCATCACTATCTGAGGAGCCATGTCCAAAGATCCACCCACCACTATCTCTTCCACAAGCAACACATCCTCCCACAAGTATGTTTATTGACCACCTCAGAAAGACCCCCACCCAAATATCCATCTTAGAGTTACTCCATACATCGCCTCTCCATAAGGAAGTTCTCAACAAAGCACTGATAGAAGCTCGAGTACCTAATGACCTTAATGTGAACCAATTTTAGATATGGTTGGACACTTGTCCTCACTGCACAACCTCACTTTCTCTGAACAAGACCTATCCACATCTAATACATCTCACAACGAAGCTTTACATATCGAATATTGCATCCACAAACATATCATTAAATGAGTCTTAATAGATGGTGGCTCTGGCCTAAATCTTTGCACTCTAAAGTTAATAAAACACTTGGGATATTCTAATAAAGTCATGGACTCATGTAAAAGTATAACCATCAAAGGCTATGATGACATAGAAATACAATCTCAAGGAACTATCAAGCTCACAATTCAGGTTGGACAAAAGATTTTGGAAACAACATGCCAAGTACTTGATCTTGATCTCCCCTACAACATTCTCCTCAGTCGTCCATGGATCCATGCCATGCAAGCCATTCCATCCACTTTCTACCAATGCCTCAAGTTTCCACACAATGGGACTAAAGTCACCATAAATGTTGATCCTCATCCTTTCCAATACTACAGCTTCTTGGAAGGACACAAAATTTTTTTTGTCCCTACAACAATGCCATGAAACCATCAACATCTTACATTGACCCATCTAACATTGAATCCACTTCCCAATCACTACCCACCATCCCTGGGATCAAGGTCAAAGTAAGTGACATGGGGCGTGGAGAGTACGACCTACATGGTGCATTTGTGTAGGGAAACTTCCATTATCCCCTAAAGCATTTGGTAAACCAAAATCTGATGCAACATCCATGGTTGTCGTCAAATGTAAACCGTCACCAACCTTTGAGCAAAAACACCTAATGGAGCAAGATGTTCTTGAAAAGGGTCTTTGTACCTCATCATTTAATCATATTTCAAATGTCAAATCTAGGACTGTGTCCTTGGCTATCTGTAATTAGGAATCCTATAGTTGCCAGTTTTATCTAACTAACTCTAATGACCTTTACTGATTTAAAGAAACTAATCTATCTACTATGAAATGAATTCCAAGAATATTGAAAACAGAACTGAACAGTAAATTACTTAAAGCAAATCTATAAACTGAAACATGCATCTACCTATGAAAACAATAAGTATCTTTTAAAGCAAAATCTGAAATAACAAATAACAACTCGATTCAGTCCAATCCCATCAACTTTGTATTCAGAAAAATATTGATATCAAAATGAGATTACAGAAATCAGAAGAAAAATAACTGTCCCTTTTGCTGCTACTTATGTAAGTTTATATCTAAATCTGTGATGAGAGATCACTCACCCTATTCTACTAGTTCATCTAAGAGATAACATCGATCTCTTTATTCTACTAACAGTCTAACTACAGAATAAATATCCATGAAATAAAAATAGATTGAGTGGAACAGAAGTCCACACTGAATCTGAGTCTTAGTTTTAAATACAAATGGGCAGTGAGGCCCTGAAATATAGGTATTAAATCAGTTTATCAGTAACTCATGCAAAAACCAAAAAGAGATCAAAACTTCCAGTAGTTAACTATAGACTGCCCTTAATTACTTAGGTGATGATTTGAGTAACATTAGGAGCATCCCGATCACCACTAGAAGTGTCTGACCGACAGCTATATTGGAAATTTGCACTATTCTAAAAAGGTGTCAGAGATGTATGTTTCTGTCTGTAGCTCTGGAGATATGTTTGTGACCTTCCCGTTCAGCTCCGGAGATGCTCAAGACTTCAATCCAGCTTTGGAGATGCTTCACCTTCTTATCCCAAAAACCTTTCCAATCAAATTTGCAAGCATTGGAGACCATTCATGGTAGGCTGATGTTGACTCTGGAGATCATTAGGACTACCTCCAGAGATGTACAAAATTGTCTACCCGAACACCTGCACTTGTTTATTCAAAGAGAGAAGATTTCTGCATATTTCCATTAATTCAATGCACATTAGTCCTTCAATCAGAAATCATGATCTTAAGTAATTCATCTCTTATTAATCATCATTAGAACAATCCTGTTAGCCTATTTTGGTGCAGTCATTAGGACAATGGAATAAAAAGGGAGAAAAAGAGAGGTAAAAAGATGTATTTAATCGATGCTACCTAGCACTCATCATTTCCCCTCGTACTTAAGGATTAGCAGGTCCTCCTGCTTCTCACAATCTGGATTTATTTTGGTGGAAGATCCTTTTAGTCAAGCTGTAGTCTTGTGCATAGGTAGTCCAAGTGGTGCAGTTGGTATTACCATTTCCCTTTTACTGATCAACCTGCTTCAACCACTCCTGTAACTTATCATCTTCCATCTGCTCAGTCCAGACAGGAAGTGGCTCAATGATGAGAGGGGGTCTGAAACGACCACCTATTCACTCCTATTTGTGTTTATCCATCATTTTGGATATTAATCTTTCCTTCCTCATAAATAATCTTAAGTTAGCAGGAGTCACCACTTCTCTCATTTTCTGCTCTGAAGTTAGAATATTCCACCTTTTCTTTGCTACTGCAAGCACTAGATTAGCTGAACTGTTCATAAAAAGACCAAAATTAATGGAACACTCTTGCAAATTTTTCAGATACAATGGCAAAATTTTGGTCTAACTTTTAGGGTGATAGACATATGCTCGGAATTGGACCTCAAAAGCATAAGGGTTTGGACACTCCTTTCTGATGAAAAGACTTGTTTCTATATCCTTCTTGAGATGAGCCTGCATCCTTTCATTCCAAATCTGATGATTTCTCATCAGTGACATGAATGCTTTGAGTTGGCATTCCCCTACAAAATAATTAATAATGAAGGTCATATCATTAACACATAAACCATGCAAATATAATTCACATAGAAAATTTTTGTCTTCATCAGAACTCCTTGTATATGCTTCCATGAACCCCTCTGTTGTGTCTGTGTTCTCGGTCAGATTAGATAGGACCAAAGATAGCTTCCTCTGTAGGACTCTCTCCTGTAAGAACATAGCATAACTGGCACTTGGAGGCCTGCAAGATAGAATCTCAGAAGAAATGGAGGCCATTTGAATGACTTTTTCCTCTAGGGTTTCTACTATTTTTGTCATGGCAGTAACTGCCCTCTGTAATTGCAGCATAGGCTTAGAAGCCTCATATTCTCTACATCTCCTCTCCTAGTGGAATAGGGCCTTAGGAATATCAATGGGGATTGGGCCCACATATGGATCTGTTTGTACCTCCTGCTCATTGGTTGCCCCTGGGCCAAATAACTCATGAATATATTCCTCCTGATCATCTATTTTATTGTTGGCCCAAGTCAATTGTTTATCTTGGTTCTGTACTTTCTCAATTAATGCTGCAATTATTATGAGACCGTTGTCTCTGGCCTTGGTAAGATTAGAAATGTTCTATACTGCCTCTACCTCCTTTTCCTTAAGGATTTTAACTGTCTCAATCTTCTGGGCTTCTAATTCTGCTTCCTTCTCCTAAATCATTTGTTGTTTACTCTAGAGCTCTATTTGTAGTTTCTCAATTACCTGTTTTTGCTCCTCCCCTATCTCCATCCTGACCTTCTTGAGGTCAGTGATAATCTAGTTCTTCCCCCATAATAATCTTTTCAAATTATCAATCTCTTCTAACATTTGCTATTCTTTTGAAATTTCAGTATCCTCTTGGTCAAAGGGGTGAGGATATGCTCCTGTTTCTTCTTTTGCTTGTTATACATCAGGGGCTCCCACAACCATTGGATCTTCATTGCTAGTTGCATCCATTTGCTCTGCTTCAACTTCCCCTGTAGCCTCCTTGTTTTGAATTTCTTCTTGGGTCTTTTTGCAACTATTGGCACTGATGAAGGCCCAGCTTTCTCCTCAGAAGTTCTAAAACCCAAAAGGACTTCGGCTAGGAGAGTAGTATCTTTTTCAGCTTGGGAGAGCTACCTTTTCCTTTTGCTTCTCCATAGCATAGGTGGAGCAGGTGCCTCCAGAGCAGGTGTATCATCCTCAGAATCAAAGGAAATAGTATAAGTTTCTTTTTGTTCTGACCCCGGAGCAGGAGAATTTTGTGAAGTTGGACTTAGATGAACAAATAGCTCAGGAGAAACCTCTCTGTTTCTTCTTTCTTATTAGAGGAATGTCATCTGAGTCATGGGAGGGTTCTTCATCCTAGTAATGTATGTCAGAGTCAATTTTCTTTGAAATTCTCTTTGTTTTCTGACCCTGGCTTTCCTTTGTTGGTTACTTTGGAAAAGACTCAGCCAATGTCACCTTTCTCCTTGCTAAGTGAGTCATATCTAGTGTACGCTCAATAACAGGTTCTTTAATTTCTTTTCCTTTCCTTTTCTTGTCAGAAACAAGGGTAGCAGATGAAGTTGCCTCTAGTGAGGACTTCTTACCTTTTTCAATAGCTTTAGAGGAAGTTGAAGGATTTGTCTCTTGTTCTTGCTGGGTAGAGGAACCCTCACCCACTTCTTGAGCCCTCTCTACACTATAATAGAACAAGCCATTAGCACTGGATTTTAGTGCAATTGAGCTCAGAAATTGGACACTTTGTCCGGTGCAAAACTCGGCATAATTTTGCATGCTTACTTTCGCGCCAGATTTAGCGCTGATTTTTTTGCCAGATTTAGTGCCAAAAAGCAACAACCGGATTTGGCGCCGGATTTGACACCCAATTTGGCTTATGATTTTGCTTCTGGTTTGGATTTCAGGTTTGCTTCTTGTTTTGCTTCCATTTTTTCTTCCAGCGTTGCTTCTAATTTTGCTTCCAGATTTGCTTCCAATTTAGCACCAAATTTGGCACCCAATTTGGCTTCCAATTTTTCTTCTAGTTTTGCTTCTTGTGTTGCTTCCAGTTTTGCTTCTAGTTTTGCTTCCAATTTCACTTCCCATTTTGCTTCCAGATTTGCTTCTAATTTAGCGCCGGATTTGGCACCCAATTTGGCTTTCGATTTTGCTTCTTGTGTTTCTTCCAAGTTTGCTTCCAGTTTTGCTTCTCATTTTCCTTCCAGATTTGCTTCCAATTTAGCGCTAGATTTGGTGTCCACTTTGGCTTCTGATTTTGTTTCTGGTTTGGCTTCTTGTGTTGCTTCCGGTTTGTCTTCCAGGTTTTCTTTCAATGTTGCTTCTGATTTTGCTTCTAGATTTGCTTCCAAGTTTTCTTCTAATTTTGCTTCCAATTTAGCACTGGATTTGGCACCCAATTTAGCTTCCAATTTTGCTTCCATGTCTGCTCCCATTTTTGCTTCTAGTTTTGCTCTCAGTCATGGTTCATATTTTGCTTCTTGTATGGCGTCTAAAATAGCTTCTTTTTTGGCTTCCTAATTGATGCCAAGTTTTGCTTCCATTATGACCTCCTTTGTTGCTTTGATTTTTGCTTCCAATTTAATAAGATAATTATATAAAAAAAAAGATAATTATTATAAAATAACAAGATAATTATTATAACATGATCATCATCTATAATTAAAACAAGTGAGTCAAATATCTATAATTTAATTGAATTTTACAACATCCATCCTACAGTAAATTAAAATCATCATACATAATAATTATCCATCCAAAAATCAGCGACCACTTTCAATATATATAAATTGACAAGTCAATACTGATAAGATCATCATCATATATAACTAAAACAAGTGAAAGTCAAATATGCCAGTAGATCAATAACATGTCAAAATGATACATGTCCAACAGTCGACATAAGTCAAAATGATACATGTACAAATGATATAAGTAAAAATGATAAATTATGTAACTCAAAATGATACAAGTCAAGATGATACATGTCCAAATGATATAAGTCAAATTGATACATGTGAAAATGATACAACTCAATAATATGGTACTGCAAGCCATGAAAATGATACATATGATAGTAACCATGAAAAGAGGCATCATAATGATATATTAGCAATGATCCATGATGTAGTCTATATGATCATGAATGCCACTGGCTACTACCAACAACTGCCTCATCATCATCATCACCATCATGATCATCATCGTCATTGGCCTCGTTGTCTTCTGTATCTACATCATCATCATCCTCTGCCATGTTCTATACCAAAACCAATATAATTTGGATCTATATCATCAAGATCATCTTCATCTTCTAGAAGACCTGTGTTCTGCAAAAAAAACATTTAAAATGAAAAGTTATTATTTATTTCATGTAATAATTTATTTTTCTGTTATATATCTAATATTCCAACATATGAAACGAAACCATAATCATATTACATCATATCAAAGTGCACATACCATAATAAAATTTCAAAAAAGTTACAGCTAATATGTCATTCCAATGATGTAAAACATGCAACAATTCTACTAAACGTTACTAAAGATCATAAAAAAATTTGTTATACAATTTAACTATCAACTGTAAATTCTATTACATAACCTTAAGTGCCACAAATTGCATGGTCAATGTATGTTCTTTTTCACGATTAATCTAATAACCTGCATTAGACATAAACATTAAAGAGTTTTTAAGTAGCAGTTGGTTAAATTCTTTTACATGTCATTAATGAATGCATAGTTTTTTTTCAATAATTATTTATCTTAAGGTTCATGAGTAACCTTAAGATAAAGGTCTAATAGTTGTTCCATGGGGCATGTTTAACAAACCAAATGCAATTGTCAACTTTTCACCATGGTGGCAGAGAAATAATTCTTTTTCCCATCCTTCCACAACATTAAGTAAATTCTTAAATCTGGAAAATACCTTGCTGCCTTCATCTTCCAAGCCAATTTCTCCAACTTTGCATAGGTCTCCTTTGTCTATGGATGTGATATGTCTCCTACAAAAAAAAGCATGTACCATTTTATTCCCTTCAATCCAACTGCGTCTGAGCATTTTTTTAATTCCTCTATCTTTCATCAATCTCCTTACCTCACCACACCTGTCCACTTGTGGATAGATGTTTGAGAGAAGAATATAAGTTGTGCAGCATTTTTAGGATCCAAATCAAAAAGCAGTGTTGCTGTAAATACTCCTAAGCCTATATTCATATGTGATCTACAGGCACCAAGAAAACACATGCATACAACTAGCACAGATTTAATAGGTATCTCAATGATAAAGTTTAGGGTGTCTTCAAGATAGCCAACAATGACAAGGAGGTCAACCATGCACATAAACAAAGAGGCCCTAGTTAGCAAGTTCTATGGGGAGAAGGATGCTTCTCATTTTCAAGAATCCTAAGTCTCATTGCTACATATGTTGCTTAAAGAAGGGCCACTTTTAAACTAGGTAGTTGTTTTATCACTCACTTTGTGCAATGAAATGACGAGAGTCGGGTCTCCTTATATCACTGTAGATTTGCATACAACAACCTCCAATACAATAACACCATACAATGCACACTTAACTTTATGGTACCTTAGCCCAGACATGATGCTATAGAAATCTGAAGGTACCTCCTACTAAAGATGTCATGCCATAGACCAGATACCACTGTATAGTATATATCACATCTACAGTAACAATTTCCTTCCAAATGTAGGGTTACAGTCTATGATTAACATGCATAGACCTTTCTAGTGTTTACAAGATAATTCCTTAGTGAACACCATACTAGTGTCCACAAGATGTTTCCATAGTTAAAATAAGAAATTAATGGTGCTTTGCAAACAATAAGCAAGCCTTCGGAGAGCTTAAAGATTCCATTTACATCCATGCACAATAACTTAATCAACCCTTAGGATTTTATGGACAATGAAATAGAAGGTCCTATATTCCATTTATGAGTCCTCTATCCAAATGATGCAGTGATCACAAGTACATAATATCTACTATTTCGTGGGTAGTGCTCAGACATTCAAACACAGGGAAGTCCATACTAAGATAAATTTATTTGCAAACAGACTCCAATTTAATAAATACTAGTTTGAAATCACATTTCTAAGTTAGTGCAATTCATTACAATGAACTCAAAGGTCATTCTCATCAAATGAATGCCTTCACAATAGACTGTTCTATTTACAAGTACAATACAACTATTGCAATGTTACACAACTGTATGCAATGGACAAAACCCATTCTTTCCAAGAGTCAACTGGTAATCAAATACAATCATGTAGTGTTGTTTCAACATTGTATTCCATTGTGGCTTCAGTAATGTAAACCTCATAACCTTGGAGGGAGTGTTGGGGGGCAAGTTGACCTGAACCAAGGATCCAAAACCATCCCAAAAGCCCACCTAGGAGTGGCATTATTAATCCCAAGAAGACCTCGCATCCACAATTGAGAGAGTGGACATTTATAGGTGAAACACCAACACCATTAGGGTTTACAACCATGTCAAAAAAGATAACCATGAACTAGGCCAGGTTTCCTCAAGACTCATGGTCTGTTGCAATGATAGCATTCTAGCCAAGGTTTGAAACTCCACCTCAAACTGTGACCAAATTAATGTAGCTTCCTTAATGATAGAAATCTAAAACACAATAACCAACAGTTTGCCATAGTTCGTAAGTCCCATGATCTTAAGTCTAAACTCTCACAGTTAACAATATTTTCCTCATCGCAACCCTTTAACATAGGCTTTCACAAGAGCACATACAGTTACACAAGTTAAAGGAAATGTTTCACCAAAATGGTCAGTGTAATTTTACAAGAATGGATGACAAGGAGCTTTACTTCAAAGAAAGGTTAGCTTAGTTGAAGAAGACTAGTTGGTGATTTGAATCTTAGTCTCCAACCCAAACAACAAGACACTCAACCAACATGATGAGCACACCCAAAGTCTCCCTTCCTCTAAATCACTTATAGTCCAACCATCAACCTTCCTTCCTCGACCCCAAGGCAAAAAGAAGAATTCCCCCCCAAAATGGTTCCCCATTCCTTCCTTTTCTCCCTCACATACCCCAAAACCAAGCACATTAAAGACTAGTACTTCTTAAAGCTGTTATGGCCGAGGAGAGTTAATGCGTACTACCAATGATGGCTCCTTCTCAACAAAAAAAAAGTACATATTAAAATTTAAATGTCCACTATTATATTTCAAAGGTTTGAAATGTAACCAACAATGTAACTATAATGCATGCCCCCCTTTAAGTCTTATAATAAAAAGGTTAGGAAACAAAGACTTGAGATAAACCCTTTGGTCTGCTCACTTAGGTGATAAATACATCCACATGATCAACAAGAATGACAAGAGACCTATGAATAACAATCCTCTTAGTCAAAAATATAAGAAGACCAATAGACACCAAACACAACAAACAGAGTACAACTGTAACTGTTTGTCTCAAGTATCACTCTATAACGTCTTCAAAGATTATTGAAACTCAACACAAGAAATGCAAATTGACATATTAACACAACAATATCCAACTAAGTTATTGAAAATCAACTATTGATACCTCATTCTCCATCCATATTACAAAATCGGTCCACTTTTTGCTTTGTAACTTTTCCTTTTCAAATTGCGTTGGTTGTCGGCCATATTTCTCCTCCTGTCAAAACATGGCACATGGACTAGTTAAACTAATTAATATGCAATCATTTACTTTTTCCTAGGAAATAAAAAAAATATCATTTAACATATTAAATATACTTACAAATGTGCAGATCAAGGCCTGTAAACCTTTCTGGCCACTGTGATGAGTGGCACGAAGTTTTTCAAGCCTAGCCTTGGAGGCCTTGTCTTGAAACATATACTAATTCAATTTAATTATACACAAATAAAATTTAAAAATCGTTTAATAAATTTGATATAATCTTATGAGCAAATTCAAATACCTACGTACTCTCCTCACCGGACTTCCTTCGTGCATCAGAATTCTCATATGTTTTTACAAGCTCTTTCCATACTTTGAGACTTACGTCAATTCGCCTTTTTTTGAGCCTTTGCTTGGGAGGGATTTTTTTTATCTTTTTTGTTTGGTTGCACCAAAATCTCTTGTAGTTTTGAGACATTCGTACCTTTATTTTCTTTACAGACCAACCTGTGCCAAATTTAGTTTCCATGTCTTCGATAACTACTTTTTGCAGGTGCATGGGTATCTTTGAGAATGGCAAATTTAGATGGTCTTTGAACCGTTGAAGGCATGATTCCTTCAACCTATTCACAAACATTTTTCTAGCATTTGTCATTCAGACTTCCCCTGAAACCACATCGTATGCTATCTTGGTATCGTAGCTACCAATGCAAGATGCAAAACATAGCGTGGTGGTTGAAGAAGTCTGTGTCCCATGAGTGGCTGGGACATTGGAAGCCTCTACTCCCTGTTTCACATTCTTAGAGGTTACTGTTATTGATTTCCTCTTGGATCTTTTGCTCAATCCATGTTTGGTTGGGGAATCAATTGATTCCCTTTGACATTGTTGATTTGGTTGCAATGTTTCAGGGGCTTTACTAGATCATTTTTCTATGTATTTGACAAGCATTATCAAGTCAACACCATCCAATTTGTTCACTGCCTCTACCCCCAATATGGAAGCTAATGCCTCTTTATCTTTGTCAGTCTCATGTCCCTATATATATAATAAATTTCTTCTTTTAAATTTAGAAATAGAAAACTAAATACTAAAAATCAAAGAAATAATGGAAACATTTACAAATCTATAAATTGACAGTGAATTACCTGATTGTGGCCAGAGTTTGCTCCCTTCCCTCTATTGCTCGACATTTTGAGGTGACCTAGGGCAAATTATTTTCATTCAGTCTATGGAGACAATCATAGCCAAGTATGAATTAACAATGTGCTTGACCAATCGTAGCCAAAAACAAATATGTAGCCAAAAACAAATCTTAATAGCTTGTATTTTGGGTATGATGTCTTCCAAAAATGGTAAATGCAAGTTATACTACAAGTAAGGATAATTAACAACATTACTACTCAAATTTACCCTAAAGCATGAGTACATCTTAGAAAAACTTTCTTTGAGCTCAAAATTATATCAAAATCGATAAAAACCTAGGTCAAGAGTTAATTGCTCAACAATACTTACTTGCTAAAAGGCAAACGAACAAGCTTGATTGAATGGCTGAGGTAGCTAGAAACCCCAAATTTAGTAGCTAGCTAAAGCAATTTTTTATCTTCTAGATGTCTAGAACCAAAAATAAATAAAATATAAATTCACAGATCCATTGTAGAAACTTTTCAGTAACTTTCATTTTTGACATAAAAAAGTCATTGCTTCGCAGCCTACAATTCTTAGCAGGAAACCTAAAATAGAGGTAGAGTACACTGTGTTGTGGGCTTAAATGCATTGACTTATTTGTTTTTTTTTTGTGGTATATTTTAATGCTGGCGTGAATTTTAATTTTTTTTTGGATTCATTAGTCGGTGCTAAAGTCGGCATCTCTAACGCCGACTTTTGCACCAACTTTCAACCCTAAATGTAATCTCTTTGGGATGCCAAAACTGGCGTGAAGTGCACATAATTTAGCTCCATCATCATCCATCTCCTAAGTAAACATCTCCATTGCACCCTACACCACCTCTGCATCACAAGCTTCAACATTTATGGGGATGTGTGCAACCATTGGTTATGGTTCCCTTCCATTCCGCCAAACATCCTAAGGGTCGTCATGCCTCAGGGCATAAAAACAAAGAGTCAAAGAAAAATCAATCCAAAAAGTTATCCAAGCCCATACCTCCACAAGCAAAGTCCAAAACCAAAATGGTATGGGTACCTAAGCAACAAGAAATCAAGTTAAATGAGGCATCTACCTCTAAAAAATCCCAACCATCTACTCCCATCTCAAATTCCCATTCTGCTCAAAAGTGTCAAAACATTCCATCCCACAAGAAAAACAAAAGTAATAAAATACCTAAGTCTATATGGGTTCCTAAAGCCCTTCATCATCCATCTCCTAAGAAAACATCTCCATTGCACCCTACACCACCTCTGCATCACAAGCTTCAATGTTTATGGGGATGTGTGCAACCATTGGTTATGGTTCCCTTCCATTCCGCAATAAATCTACCATCATTCGTCCACTATCTTACATACCCTCCACATACCATCCCTATGATCCATACTTTGGCATAACTCTGACATAATCCACATCATAATCCACTATTTTCCCTACATAATCCATGTCATAATCCACATTTCTCACCTCTAGAATCGACGTCATAATCCACTATCTACCTAATCCATCTGCCTTCCATGTATCCCTTACCAACATCGATGAGGGCACTCGGCATGGTCCATGCATAAGGACATCATTCTCTAATGGGACTATAACCTTTTAGTGCAGTGTAACGCAACCTTCAACCCTCAACCCTAAACACTATACCTTAAACCCTAATCCCTCAACCGTAAACGCTATCCCTAAAGCCTGAAGCCTCAACCCTTAAACCCTAAACCCTCAACCCTAAACACTATACCTTAAACTCTAATCCCTCAACACTAAACCCTAAACCCTCAACCCTAAACACTATAGCTTAAACTCTAATCCCTCAACACTAAACCTTAATCCCTCAACCCTAAACCCTAATCCCTTATCGCTAAAACTTAAACCCTATCCATAAAGCCTCAACCCTCAACAATTGAACCTTAAATCCTAAACCCTCAACCCTAAATAGTACTATGCCTTAAACAGTAATCCCTCAACTCTAAACCCTAATCTGTCAACCCTAAATAGTACTATGCCTTAAACAATAATCCCTCAACTCTAAACCCTAATCCCTAAACCCTAAACCCTAAAGCCTCAACCCTAAAGCCTAAACCCTAAACTCTCAACCCTCAACACTATACCTTAAACCCTAATCCCTGAACCTCAACCCTCAACCCTAATCTTAAAGCTAAACTTAAAGCTTCCACTCATTCCACCATCTCTAAGGGATCCAGAAATGCAAAATTAGATGCCTCTACTGATAAAGCCAAACATCCTAAGGGTTGTCATGCCTCAGGACATAAAAACAAAGAGTCAAAGAAAAATCAATCCAAAAAGTTATCCAAGCCCATACCTCCACAAGCAAAGTCCAAAACCAATATGGTATGGGTACCTAAGCAACAAGAAATCAAGTTAAATGAGGTATCTACCTCTAAAAATCCCAACCATCTACTCCCATCTCAAATTCCCATTCTGCTCAAAAGTGTCAAAACATTCCATCCCACAAGCAAAATAAAAGTAATAAAACGCCTAAGTCTATGTGGGTTCCTAAAGCCCTTCATCATCCATCTCCTAAGCAAACATCTCCATTGCACCCTACACCACCTCTGCATCACAAGCTTCAATGTTTATGGGGATGTGTGCAACCATTGGTTATGGTTCCCTTCCATTCTGCAATAAATCTACCATCATTCATCCACTATCCTACATACCCTCTACATACCATCCCTATGGTCCATGCTTTGGCATAAGTCTGACATAATCCACATCATAATCCACTATTTTGAATATATAATCCACGTCATAATCCACTATTCTCCCCTTTAGAATCCATGTCATAATCCACTATCTGCCTAATCTATTTGCCTTCCATGTATCCCTTACCAACATCGATGAGGGCACTCAACATGGTCCATGCGCGAGGACATCATTCTTTAATGGGACTATAACCTTTCAGTGCAGCGTAACACAACCTTCAACCCTCAACCCTAAACACTATGCATTAAACCCTAATCCCTCCACCCTAATCCCTCAACTGTAAACACTATCCCTGAAGCTTGAAGCCTCAACCCTTAAACCTTAAACCCTAAACCCTATCCCTAAACCCTCAACCCTAAACACTATACCTTAAACTCTAATCCCTCAACACTAAACCCTAAATCCTCAACCCTAAACACTATACCTTAAATTCTAACCCCTCAATAGTAAACCCTAATCCCTCAACCCTAAACCCTAATCCCTTGTCGCTAAACCTTAAACCCTATCCCTAAAGCCTCAACCCTCAACACTTGAACCTTAAATCCTAAACCCTATCCCTAAACCCTCAACCCTAAACAGTACTATTCCTTAAACCCTAATCCCTCAACTCTAAACCCTAAACCCTAAACCCTCAACCCTCAACACTATACCTTAAACCATAATCCCTCAACCCTCAACCCTAATCTTAAAGATAAACTTAAAGATTCCACTCATTCCACCATCCCCAAGGGATCTAGAAATGTAAAATTAGATGCCTCCACTGATAAAGCCAAAAATCCTAAGGGTCGTCATGCCTCAGGACATAAAAACAAAGAGTCAAAGAAAAATCAATCCAAAAAGTTATCCAAGCTCATACCTTGTAATGAAACAACTTGCACAATATCTGAATATAATAGTAAATATGCTACAAATACTTGATAATAATATGCCACTTCGAGGGGGATACCTCCAATAGTCTTCAATGAGAACACAATACTGAATATGATGAAATAAGACTCACTACCTCCTATATATACCTATTTATGCCTAGGATATCACCTAGGCCTACTTAGATGGGCCTATATAAGCCTTAGGCCGACCTAAACAACTAAATAACAATAAACTAATGATAATATGACTTAATTAAGAGTTAAGATAGCCACAAGCCGACTATTCATAACCCTATACACACTATAGGATTAAGGGCGTAGCATGCCCCCCCTCTTCAAAGAAGCATTGTCCTCAATGCTGACCAAATGTGGATGCTTTTGCATGAATTCCTCATTCTCCCATGTAGCTTCCTCAACTGGAGAGTTTTTCCATTTAATTAGATATTCTATGATTTCCCTTGTCCTCAGCTTCTTGGTGCATGTTTGAATAATTCTCTCAGGATCCACAACTATTCTTCCCTCTTCATCAAGCTCAGGTAACTTAGTCTGTGCTACCACTTTATTCCCAATAACCTTCTTCAAGCAGGAAACATGAAAAACTGGATGAATTTTTGTTGATATGGGCAGCTCCAATTTATATGCTACATTGCCAATCTTCTGCAACACCTTATAAGGACCATAGTACTTGGGTGCCAGCTTGTTAGCTTTATGTTGTTGTTTTAGAGACATTTTCTTGTATGGTTGTAGTCGCACAAAGACCCAATCTCCCACTTCAAAAGTTCTTTCACTACGGTGTTGATCAGCTTGTTGCTTCATTATGTTTTGTGCCATTGCCAAGTTCTCTCGAAAACTAGCCAATACCTCTTGCTGATGATGGATGTGTTCTTCGACTGTGTGAACCTTTGGGTGTACCCGCAATGAAGAGATGATTGATGGTGGGTGGTAACCATATAGTGCTAAAAATGGAGACATCTTGGAAGAAGTATGGAAAGAAGTGTTGTACCACCATTCTGCTAGTGGTAGCCATTGCACCCATCTCTCTTATTTATCTGAAGCAAAACAACGGAGATAGCCTTCCAAGCATTTGTTGACCACTTCTGTCTGTCCATCTGACTGGGGGTGATATGATGAACTACGAGCAAGCTGAGTGCCCAAGCATGAAAACAAGTCAGTCCAAAAATTACTTGTAAATATAGGGTCACGATCACTGACTATAACTTTCGGAGTCCCATGTAGTTTCTGAATAGTATTCATAAAAGCTATTGCTACAGTGCTTGCTGCCAATGGTTGTGCCAAAGCACAAAAGTGACCATATTTGGTGAGACGATCCACAACAACCATGATGACATTTTTTCCTTTAGATCTAGGCAAACCTGTGATGAAATCCATAGATACCTCCTCCCACCTTTGACTTGGGATACATAAGGGTTGTAGAAGACCCGGAGTCTTAACTGTCTCCCCTTTATGTTGTTGACATACCATGCATTCAGCTGCAAATTTTTGAACATCCCCTTTCAGCCCTTCCCAAAAGAAATCTTGCTTGATTCTATGATAAGTTTTGAGGAATCCTGAGTGCCCACCTATTGGAGAAGCATGTAGTTCTTCCAACACCTTAAGCTTAAGAGTTGAATTCTTGCAAAGGTATAACCTCTCCTTGTACCATAAAATATTTCCTTTCCATGAAAATTTGTCAGACACACTTGATTCCTGTTGGAGTTTCTCAATGAGCCTTAGAGTATCTATGTCCTTCTCCCACTCTTCTCTTGCCTCATTTACCCAGTCTACTTGTAACATGGAAATGGCAAATAAAAATGACTCTGTGGGTTCATCACGCCTTGATAGAGCATCAGCCACAACATTCTCCTTGCCTTTCTTATATATGATCTCAAAGTCATATCCCAACATCTTTGTGACCCATTTTTGTTGTTCTTCAGATTATAACCTCTGTTGCAAGAAATATTTGAGACTATCATGATCTGTCTTGACCTTAAAGTGTCGTCCCATTAGATAAGGTCTCCATTGTTTGACTGCATGCAAGATAGCCAACATTTCTTTCTCATAAACTGGCTTCAACAAATTCTTACCTTTGAGTTGGCGACTTTCAAATGCTATGGGTTTTCCTTCTTGCATAAGTACTGCTCCTATTCCATGTCCTGAAGCATCACATTCAACAACAAATGTTTTAGAAAAATCTGGGGTAGCTAGGACTGGAGTTGTACACATGGCTTCCTTTAGTTTCTCAAATGCCCTTGTCGCCACTTCATTCCATTGGAAAGCATCCTTCTTTAACAAGGATGTGAGAGGAGATGCTATGCTACCATAATTCTTTACAAATCGGCGATAATACCCTGTAAGCCCTAAAAAACCTCGTAAGTTCTTAAGGGTCTTAGGAATTTTCCACTCTACAATTGCTTGGATCTTATGAGGGTCCACCTTGACTCCCTCATGTGACACAATGTGACCAAGGTACTCCACTTCTTTGACACCAAAGATACACTTGGATGGTTTAGCATACAACTGATTCTGCTTCAAAATGTCCAACACTTGATTTACATGTTGCAAGTGTTCCTCCCATGTTTTACTATATATTAAGATGTCATCAAAAATTACCAAAACAAATTTCCTCAAAAATGGCCTGAAGATAGAGTTCATTAAACTTTGAAATGTTGACGGTGCATTAGTGAGACCAAAAGGCATTACCAAAAATTCATAGTGGCCCTCATGGGTTCTAAAAGCTGTCTTATGTACATCCTCATCTCTAATTCTAATTTGATGATAACCAGAACGGAGATCAAGTTTTGTAAAATAAATAGCACCATTAAGCTCATCTAACAAATCATCAATTACTGGAATAGGAAACTTATCTTTTATGGTGAACTTGTTAAGCTCCCTGTAATCTAGACACATCCTCCACGTTTCATCCTTCTTACGCAACATTACCACAGGAGATGAGTAAGCACTTTAACTATGCCTGATAATGCCTGCTTCTAGCATCTCTTGAACTATCTTCTCAATCTCACTTTTTTGAGCATATGGATATCTGTAGGGCCTGATGTTGGGTGGTTGGCTCCCTGGTACTAGTTGAATGGCATGATCATGATCTCTCCTAGGAGGCAATCCTTTTGGCATCTCCCCAAAAACTATAGAGTGCTTATCTATAATTGCTTGTAGATCCAATGGTGTAGAAGCCTTTGAGTGATATGCTTCTAATGAAAATAATTGGGCTACCATCCCATCTACCCCCTTCTTCAACATCTTTTGCATTTGGTAAGAGCTTACTATCTGTGGTGACTTTGCACGCATCCCTCGTAATTCTATTGTTCTTCCCTCTGATTGAAAGCGCATGAATAGTTCTTGGAAGTTCAATTCAATTGTTCCCAAAGTGGTAAGCCACTGTACTCCCAAAACAATATCTGCCGCACCCATTGAGATAGCATACATTGGACAATTAAGATGATAATCTCCCATGGATAATTTAATGCTATGGCATTTTCCTGAACAACTAACAGTACCACCATTTGCAATCAAGACCTGAAATTCTGGAGCTGGATATATAAAACAATTTAAACGAGTGGCCAACTTTTTGTTGATGAAGTTATGAGTGCTACCCGAGTCTATCAACACTGTTACTTTTTCTTTCTTTAAGAAACCCACTACCTTGAGAGTTTGTGGGGTACTAAAACCTGAAAGTGCATGGCAAGAAATGATTGGTTGAGTATCTCTTGACTCCTCCTCAATCTCATTGTCACTCTCTACTATTGGTACCTCTTCTTCTTCCTCACTTGGCCCTTCAATATAGAACAATTTCTTTTCAGTGCATTTGTGCCCTCTACTATATTTGCTATCACAATTAAAACATAATCATTTTGCTCTCTTCTCTTCAATTTGTTGTGGTGTTAGCCTAGTAGGTTGTGGAAGTGACTGTGTAGGAGTGCTTTTATCTCTTATGTTTATAAAACCTTGCCTTTTATTAACCATAAATTTTTCCTCTACTTGCCTTGCCATAATCATTGCCTCTGAGATGGAATTTGGACGGAACATACGTACCTCATATTTAATGTGATCCTTTAAGCCACCAATGAATAGCTCCAACAAATTTTCTGTAGACACATTTTCCACTCTTAAAGATAAAGTACGAAATTGATGAATGTAATCCTTGACCATACCTGTTTGCCTTAATTTGGTAATTTGGCTGAAGTAGCTATCCATAAGATTTTCACCATAATGAGTAATGAGTTCTTCTTGGAAAACCGATCAAGTGACAATGCATCCTTTTGCTTTCTTTTCTTCACATAGCCAATGGTACCAAATGAATTGATCAGGTTCCAAGTATAAGGAAGCCATGGCCACCTTTCGTTGACATGGAACATGGTGGATATCAAAGAATTGCTCCATTTGACAAAGCCAATTGGTAGGATCTTGACCATCAAACTTTTGCATATCCAACTTTGGTGTGAAATTCCTTGCCATAAAATGAGTGGTGTGATGATCCATCTTGAGATTTGATTCAAACCCAAAAACACCCTTCCCTTTTGTAGAATCCTCTTCCTCCACATCGTGGTGTTGTGACTGCTTATGTTTTGAAAGTATCTCTAGAATTTTCTCAATATCACATGACTTTGCCAACCCTTTCATTTGTTCACCCATAATGGACAAGATTTCACCTTTCATCTTGCTATTTTCTTTATGAATAAGTTCAAGTATATTTTCATATTCTTTTTTATCAACATCCTCAATTTCCACCTCCTCCTTGATTGGAGTTTTTCCCGGTGTGGTAACATTCTTTTTGCCCCTTGTTGAAGGACCCGTCATGATTGGAAAAAATAATTTTGAAATAAATCACACAAATGAAATGCAAATTCTCTAAAATTTTTACTGTAACTTACTAAGGCCAAGATACCACTTACCCAGAAAAAATTCTAAGAAATTAGCAAATTTACTGCCTTGAGAGTGAATTTGTTGCAAACCCTAATTTTGCAATAACTCGCTTATTTTTGCTCCAATTCCTCTTAAATCTGGACTATATCTTCTTTAATATTGTCTTCAAAAACCCTTTAAAAATCTTTAAAAAATTCGCTAAAATCTGAAAGTTATGCTCTTCCCAAAATCGCCTCCAATGATGAGAAAAAATTTTGCCTCTACGGTGCCAAGATCATGCTCTGATACCACTTGTAATGAAACAACTTGCACAATATCTGAATATAATAGTAAATATGCTACAAATACTTGATAATAATATGCCACTTCGAGGGGGCAACCTCCAAAACCACTTCGAGGGGGATACCTCCAATAGTCTTCAATGAGAACACAATACTGAATATGATGAAATAAGACTCACTACCTCCTATATATACCTATTTATGCCTAGGATATCACCTAGGCCGACTTAGATGGGCCTATATAAGCCTTAGGCTGACCTAAACAACTAAATAACAATAAACTAATGATAATATGACTTAATTAAGAGTTAAGATAGCCACAAGCTGACTATTCATAACCCTATACACACTATAGGATTAAGGGCGTAGCATACCTCCACAAGCAAAGTCCAAATCCAAAATGGTATGGGTACCTAAGCAACAAGAGATCAATTTAAATGAGGAATCTACCTCTAAAAAATCCCAACCATCTACTCCCTTCTCAAATTCCCATTCCTCTCAAAAGTGTCAAAACATTCCATCCCACAAGCAAAACAAAAGTAATAAAACGCCTAAGTCTATGTGGGTTCATAAAGCCCTTCATCATCCATATCCTAAGCAAACATCTCCATTGCACCCTACACCACCTCCGCATCACAAGCTTCACTGTTTATGGGGATGTGTGCAACCATTAGTTATGGTTCCCTTCCATTCCGCAATAAATCTACCATCATTCATCCACTACCCTACATACCCTCTACATACCATCCCTATGGTCCATGCTTTGGCATAAGTTTGACATAATCCACATCATAATCCACTATTTTCCCTACATAATCCATGTCATAATCCATGTCATAATCCACTTTTTGTCCCCTCTAGAATCCACGTCATAATCCATTATCCACCTAATCCATTTGCCTTCCATGTATCCCTTACCAACATCAATGGAGGTACTCGACATGGTCCATGCGCGAGGACATCATTCTCTAATGGGACTATAACCTTTCAGTGCAGTGTAATGCAACCTTCATCCCTCAACCCTAAACACTATACCTTAAACCCTAATCCCTCAACCGTAAACGTTATCCCTAAAGCCTAAAGCCTCAACCCTTAAACCTTAAACCCTAAACCCTCAACCCTAAACACTATACCTTAAACTCTAATCCCTCAACACTAAACCCTAAACCCTCAATCCTAAACACTATACCTTAAACTCTAATCCCTCAACACTAAACCCTAATCCCTCAACCCTAAACCCTAATCCCTTATCGCTAAACCTTAAACCCTATCTCTAAAGCCTCAACCCTCAACACTTGAACCTTAAATCCTAAACCCTATCCTTAAACCCTCAATCCTAAACAATACTATGCCTTAAACCCTAATCCCTCAACTCTAAACCCTCAACACTAAACCATAAACACTAAACCCTCAACCCTAAACCCTAAACCCTAAACCCTCAACCCTCAACACTATACCTTAAACCCTAATCCCTCAACCCTTAACCCTCAACCCTAATCTTAAAGCTAAAATTAAAGCTTCCACTCATTCCACCATCCCCAAGGGATCCAGAAATGCAAAATTAGATGCCTTTACTGATAAAACCGAGCATCCTAAGGGTTGTCATGCCTTAGGACATAAAAACAAAGAGTCAAAGAAAAATCAATCCAAAAAGTTATCCAAGCCCATACCTCCACAAGCAAAGTCCAAAACCAAAATGGTATGGATACCTAAGCAACAAGAAATCAAGTTAAATGAGGCATCTACCTCTAAAAAATCCCAACCATCTACTCCCATCTCATATTCCCATTCTGCTCAAAAGTGTCAAAACATTCCATCCGACAAGCAAAACAAAAGTAATAAAACACCTAAGTCTATGTGGGTTCATAAAGCCCTTCATCATCCATCTCCTAAGCAAACATCTCCATTTCACCCTACACCACCTCCACATCACAAGCTTCAACATTTATGGGGATGTGTGCAACCATTGGTTATGGTTCCTTTCCATTCCGCAATAAATCTATCATCATTCATCCACTATCCTACATACCCTCCACATATCATCCTTATGGTCCATGCTTTGGCATAAGTCCGACATAATCCACATCATAATCCACTATTTTCCCTACATAATCCACGTCATAATCCACTTTTTTCCCCTCTAGAATCCATGTCATAATCCACTATCTACCTAATCCATTTGCTTTCCATGTATCCCTTACCAACATTGATGAGGGCACTCGACATGGTCCATGCGCGAGGACATCATTCTCTAATGGGACTATAACCTTTCAGTGTAGCATAACACAACCTTCAACCCTCAACCCTAAACACTATACCTTAAACCCTAATCCCTCAACCGTAAACACTATCCCTAAAGGCTGAAACCTCAACCCTTAAACCTTAAACCCTAAACCCTATCCCTAAACCCTCAACCCTAAACATTATACCTTAAATTCTAATCCCTCAACACTAAACCTAAACCCTCAACCCTAAACACTATACCTTAAACTCTAATCCCTCAACACTAAACCCTAATCCCTCAACCCTAAAACCTAATCCCTTATCGCTAAACCTTAAACCCTATCCCTAAAGCCTCAACCCTCAAAACTTGAACCTTAAATCCTAAACCCTATCCCTAAACCCTCAACCCTAAACATTACTATGCCTTAAACCCTAATCCCTCAACTCTAAACCCTAATCCCTAAACCCTAAACCCTAAACCCTAAACCCTAAACCCTCAATCCTCAACACTATACCTTAAACCCTAATCCCTCAACCCTCAACCTGCAACCCTAATCTTAAAGCTAAACTTAAAGCTTCCACTCATTCCACCACCCCCAAGGGATCCATAAATGCAAAATTAGATGCCTCTACTAGTAAAGCCAAACATCCTAAGGGTCATCATGCCTCAGGACATAAAAACAAAGAGTCAAGGAAAAATCAATCCAAAAAGTTATCCAAGCCCATACCTCCACAAGCAAAGTCCAAAACCAATATGGTATGGGTACTTAAGCAACAAGAAATCAAGTTAAATGAGGCATCTACCTCTAAAAAATCTCAACCATGTACTCCCATATCAAATTCCCATTTTGCTCAAAAGTGTCAAAACATTCCATCCCACAAGCAAAACAAAAGTAATAAAATTCCTAAGTCTATGTGGGTTCCTAAAGCCCTTCATCATCCATCTCCTAAGCAAACATCTCCATTGCACCCTACACCACCTCCGCATCGCAAGCTTCAACGTTTATGGGGATGTTTACAACAATTGGTTATGGTTCCCTTCCATTCTGCAATAAATCTACCATCATTCATCCACTATCCTACATACCCTCCACATACCATCCCTATGGTCCATGCTTTGGTATAAGTCTAACATAATCCACATCATAATCCACTATTTTCCCTACATAATCCACATCATAATTCACTTTTCTCCCCTCTAGAATCCACGTCATAATCTACTATCTGCCTAATCCATTCACCTTCCATGTGTCCCTTACCAACATCAATGCAAGCATTCGACATGGTCCATGCGCGAGGACATCATTCTCTAATGGGACTATAACCTTTCAGTGCAGCGTAACGCAACCTTCAACCCTCAACCCTAAACACTATACCTTAAACCCTAATCCCTCAACTGTAAACACTATCCCTAAAGCCTAAAGCCTCAACCCTTAAACGTTAAACCCTAAACCCTATCCCTAAACCCTCAACCCTAAACACTATACCTTAAACTCTAATCCCTCAACACTAAACCCTAAACCCTCAACCCTAAACACTATACCTTAAACTCTAATCCCTCAACACTAAACCCTAATTTCTCAACCCTAAACCCTAATCCCTTATCGCTAAACCTTAAACCCTATCCCTAAAGCCTCAACCTTCAACACTTGAACCTTAAATCCTAAACCCTATCCCTAAACCCTCAACCCTAAATAGTACTATGCCTTAAACCCTAATCCCTCAACTCTAAACCCTAATCCCTAAACCCTAAACCCTCAACCCTCAACCCTCAACCCTAAACCCTCAACCCTCAACACTATACCTTAAACCCTAATCCCTCGACCCTCGACCATCAACCCTAATCTTAAAGCTAAACTTAAAGCTTCCACTCATTCCACCATCCCCAAGGGACCCAGAAATACAAAATTAGATGCCTCTACTGATAAAGCCAAACATCCTAAGGGTCATCATGCCTCAGGACATAAAAACAAAGAGTCAAAGAAAAATCAATCCAAAAAGTTATCCAAGCTCATACCTCCACAAGCAAAGTCCAAAACCAAAATGGTATGGGTACCTCAGCAACAAGAAATCGAGTTAAATGAGGCATCTACCTCTAAAAAATTCCAACCATCTAATCCCATCTCAAATTCCCATTTCGCTCAAAAGTGTCAAAACATTCCATCCCACAAGCAAAATAAAAGTAATAAAATGCCTAATTCTATGTGGGTTCCTAAAGCCCTTCATCATCCATCTCCTAAGAAAACATCTCCATTGCACCCTACACCACCTTCGCATGACAAGCTTCAACATTTATGGGGATGTGTGCAACCATTGGTTATGGTTCCCTTCCATTCCGTAATAAATCTACCATCATTCATCCACTATCCTACATACCCTCCACATACCATCCCTATGGTCCATGCTTTGGGATAAGTCTAACATAATCCACATCATAATCCACTATTTTCCCTACATAATCCATGTCATAATCCACTTTTCTCCCCTCTAGAATCCACGTAATAATCCACTATCTACCTAATCCATTTACCTTCCATGTATCCCTTACCAACATCGATGAGTGCACTCGACATGGTCCATGCATGAGGACATCATTCTCTAATGGGTTTAGGGTTGAGGGATTAAGGTTTAGGGTTCAAGGATTAGGGTTAAACTTATAGTGTTTAGCGTTGAGGGATTAGGGTTTAGGGTTGATGGAATAGGGTTGAGGGTTTAGGAATAGGGATAGTGTTTAGGGTTTAGGGATGAGGGATTAGGGTTGAGGGTTGAGGAATTAGGGTTTAGGGATATGGCTTAAGGTTTAGGGTCGAGGCATTAGGGTTTAAGGTATAGTGTTGAGGGTTTAAGGATAGGATTTAGGGTTGAGAGATTAGGGTTTAGGTTGACAGATTAGGGTTTGACGTTGAGGGTTTAGGGTTGAGGTCAGTTGAGGGTTTAGGGATAGGGTTACGGGTTGAGGGATTAGGGGTAAAGTAGAGTTTTGAGGGTATAGGGATTAGGGTTTAAGGTATAGTGTTGAGGGTTTAGGGATAGGGTTTAGGGTTGACGGATTGGGGTCTAGGGTTGATGGATTAGGGTTTGACATTGAGGGTTGATGGTTGAGGGTTTAGGGATAGGGTTGAGGGTCGAGGGATTAGGGTTAAAGTAGAGTGTTGAGGGTATAGGGTTTAAGGTTTAAGGATTGAGGGTTGAGGCTTTAGGGCTAAGGGTTAAGGGATTAGGGTTTAAGATATAGTGTCGAGGGTCGAGGTTTTAGGGTTTAAGGTTTGAGGGTTGAGGGATAGGGTCAAGGGTTTAGGGATAAGGGATTAAGATTTAAGGTATAGTGTTGAAGGTTTAGGAATAGGGATAGCATTTAGGGTTTAGGGATGAGGGATAGGGTTTAGTGTTGAAGGTTTAAGGATTGAGGGTTGAGGGTTAAGGGATTAGGGTTTAAGATATAGTGTTGAGGGTCAAGGTTTTAGGGTTTAAGGTTTAAGGGTTGAGGGTTGAGGGATAGGGTTGAGGGTTTAGGGATAAGGGATTAGGGTTTAAGGTATAGTGTCGAGGGTTCAGAGTTTAGGAATAGGGATAGCGTTTAGGGTTTAGGGATGAGGGATTAGGGTTGAGGGTTGAGGGTTGAGGGATTAGGGTTTAGGGATAGGGTTTAGGGTTTAGGGTCGAGGGATTAGGGTTTAAGGTATAGTATCTTCCTAATCCATTTGCCTTCCATGTTATAATTAGTTATCAAAAGTCATGTCTTTTTGTAATGGGTCTGTAGCTTGTTGCCTCTCGCATATAAGAGAGACCAAGACCCGAGAGAAAAAAGGAGGGTAGTAGTTCTTTCTAAAGCATTTTAGGGGACTTAGTAAGAAGATATATTACACCCATCCCACTCATCCACTTTCATGTTCCAAAAACTTTTCAATTAATATATATTATGAAGCAGTATTATGAAGAAGACTGTACTTAAATGGTAACCTTTTTTTAGTGTTCAACTGTTGTGTTAATTTTCATGTTTATATGTTACTATACTGTCTCCAAAGTGATTGAAAAAAGATACAAATGATTTGATGATGATGATGATGCTTGTAATTTGGATGATGTGGATGCTTGTAATTTGCTTATATTATAATGAAAAATTTTTGCTTACAATTTTACAAATTAAATGAAAAGAAATCTATCAATATCTGCCAATGCAAGAATAATGAGCTTACCAGTGAAAGTCATCTTAAATCATAAATAAATAAATAAATTTTACTTATTTGTGTATCTATGACTCCTACTCTTATATTTCCATAATAAATCAAGTTATTACAATTCATAGTCATATTTGCCTTTTACCACGATACCGCTATCACATTGGCTAGCCTTCATAATACCCACGTCATACCTCCTTGTCGCAAAACATTCTCAAAAGGCCCGTGGTATGATGGTGAGAATAGTTAATACTCACTATACCGCTATACACACTATATCGCTACACCTCGGGGGGCCAAAACGTAGCCCGCGGTAGAACGGTATCCAAGCCTTTGGGTTATTTAAAGCATACTAATCACACCAACATGAAAATATGAAGATTGAATCTCAACACAAAGATTTGACGGTGAGAATAGTTAATACTATACACTACACACTATACCACTATACCTCGGGGGGCCAAAACATAGCCCGCGGTAGAACGGTAACCAAGCCATTGGGTTATTTAAAGCATACTAATCACATCAACATCAAAATATGAAGATTGAAGCTCAACACAAAGATTTGAATCATGCAAGTTTATGAACCAGAAGTAAATGCTTCTTGAAATACACTAAACAAATTAAGATTTCTCACTCATAATAGCGGAAGACAAGTTACATAGGAGCTCAAGCCACGAGAGTAAAGAGAATTCTTCAAGGTGATTTTTCTGGGTAAGCTCTGCTCATCATTTCTTGTGAATTTCATAAAATGGCACCTAAAAAGACTGAGGTAGAAGCCAAGAAGGATGAAGTCAAAACTAGTAAATCTTCATTACAATCCCCTCTGCTTTCATTGCTACCTGGCTCAATTGATAAAGGTTCTAAAAAGGTTTTTAGAGACTTAGCTCAAGGCTATAGGGACCCCTATATACAGTTGTCAAGACGGAACCTCTACTGGTACTTTTATATAAAAAGGAATGACCAGGAACTAGTATCAAACCCATTGGCCCTAGATTTGGCTAAATTGATTGTTCCTAACATCTTCGTTGATGTTGAGCTGATTAAAGCCCTTGCCCATAGTTACCATGCCCCAACGAAAACTATGAGACTTCCAAATGGTGATTGCTTAGTGGATATCAATAGATATGCCATTATCAAATGTTTCAACCTCAATAACCAAGCTATAACAGAGGTGAACTTAGAGAAACTTGAGAAAGAATATAAGAGGTTGAGGAAAACATATCGAAGTGATGAGCTCCCCTTACACATGAAGAGGGGTGATGATAATAGATGACTCTCTATTCCTTCTTCCAAAATGAAACCTTTCCATGTTTCTAAATTTCAAATTTATTTCAAGAATACCTATTATGCTTTGTATCAAGTTTTGGGGATAGATGCAGAGGAGCAAATGCAAATAGGGATGATGAGAATGGCTATGATAATTCAACATTTTGAGTCAAATATAGAATTTGATTTTGCATATGTGATTGAAGATCAATTACATGAAGGTTTGCTACAAGTTAGGGAAGCCAAGGCCCCTATTACTTTCAGAAGATATTCTTTATTATGTCACTTAATTATGCATCAGAATGAAATGAAGTGGACTACAAGGATGGAATTGTGTACACAAGAAAGAGGAGTCAGACTCCCTGTACAAAACTGGTGCTGCATTTGGGATAGTAGGTGTACAAAAGGTGATTTTGTAGTGTTTTGAGATGATTTTGCTATCATATTGATTGCTGCTCTTGGTTCCCCAACACCAAGAATGCCCGAGTCATTGATGAAGTTAATGAGGCCTGTGCAATATGGGCCAAACCAAGGCTATACTCATAATTATGCTGATTGGTTCCTTATGCCACAACACACTATTATCAGACTATATGGGTGCAACCAAGCACCACACATTTTACCTAAGTTTTTACCTACAAGAGTGTGTTTCATAGAGTTTATGTGGCAAATGCTCTGGATGGAACATGACTTGATGAGAAATCAGAGGAAAGGCACATTTTTGCCTAACTTGACTATGTTTGAAGAGCTGGCCATTGGGTCAGATATGCTCGAAGAAGTGCAGAGGTTTATAAGGGTCAATTACTCCCTTAAACCTGGAACAGAAAGAGTATGTGACCCAGAGGGTCACATCAATATGATCAAAAGAACCCTATTGACAAAGAAGGCTATTTCACATGAATTTGATTCTAGGGAGGATGTTATAAGAAATTTGGTGTAGTTTGTTGAGGTAATGCAGGCCAGAAAAAGGTGGGATGCAATGATGCGGTGGGAAAATTAGAAGAAGGAAAAAGATAGAAACTTCAAAGGCTTTTTTGCAGGTGAGCCCAATCTTATAAAAAGAATGCAAATGATTTTGAATAAATTTGATGAATTCTACAAAATGGCCCAAGATGAGGGACTCATTCCCTTGCCCACACCCCATCAACCACCACATGAAACATCCGCATCTCAGATATCACCCCCATCACCTACAAATCCATCCCCTCCATCTCCCACTCATGAGCCACAGACTAAAAAATAGAAGATAGAGCCATTAGTGGAATATGATTCAAGTGATGATGAAGAATAAGAAGCAGTCTTGGCCTTGACTGAACTGAAAGAGACAGCGGAACAACAAAAAGGTCAAAAGACTCAGATCCAAAGGTCAGGTTGTTAGAGGAGGGAACTAATGAGATTCAAGAGGATGAGAGGGTAGTGGCCTCTCTGAGATTCATAGAGGATGATAATTTTATACACAACAATGAGTTCAGAGATTTATGGATCAAAATGAAAATGAAAGAATTTGATGAAAAGTTGAAGATTAATCTTATAGGAGCTGATGAGTCAAAACAGGCTGAGATCCAGGCTCAGACATTTGTAGAATTGAATATTGATAATATTAATGTCGCTCCCCAAGAGGCAAGAGAAATGGTGTTGAAAAGTGATATGTTGATTATACTAGGGATGGAGTTGTCCAAAATGTTTCTTTTGGATCAAATTAGAGCACAAGATGACCCTATGTTAGTTGCATAATTTGATCCTGAGGAAGGTGTCTCAAGAGTAGGGTATAACCCTACTACCCAAACAATTGCCTTATGAACAAAGCAGAAGAACACAAGAAAGCCTCAGCTCCTTGATGTAGTACAAGAAATGAGGGGGTCAGCCATGATTAGAACTATGAGAGACACAAATCCTACTGAAGCTGCCACCATAACTATGCATTCTGCAATGTTCACCAAAGATGTGGTACAAAACATGGAAAAGAAACTTAATTAATATGAGAAAAGGTTAAAGCTATCTAATGATGAGGTGAACAAATTGTTCATTGAGAACAGAAAGCTGAAACAACAGTTGCAACAAGCCACCACAGTAAAGGGAGATGAATTAATTGTCTATCACCCACTAGTCCATACAGAGTATCCCCAGATCCAACAAATGAAAGAGAAAATTGATAAGCTGAAAAAGCATAATGAGGAAGATGTCAAAAATCACATCATAGAGGTCTTGAGTAGGATATTAAAACATTGAGTTGATATATTGAAAGACAAAATAAATGGAGTACACGAACAATTCAGCAATCTGATCAAAGCTCTGGAATAGATAAACACTAATTCTTCCATTCTTGAAAATCTTCAAAAGAGATGGCAACCTACCTTCCACACATGGAATACTTTATGGAAAGCCACACAGAGAGATCTAGATGCCCCATCAAAGATCAAGCCTACATGAGAAATGGTAAAAAGCATAATTGACGAGTATCAGTATTTGGTAGATACAAAAAGGAAGGTGGAAGGTAAGAGGAGCACATTTGACTCCATCAAATGCTGTTTCAGCCCATCAATCCTCAAAGATGATAACCAATTGAAGGGTGTAGATGAATGGAGAGAAGAGTTTGATCAGATGATTCCTAAATGTTTGGCACATGTACAGAATGATGGGGAAATTAAACTCACCGAGTTCTATACTTTGCTCGATGAAATTATCACGTTGGACAATGGATACACAAAGTTTGTGGTGGACATCAGGAACCTCTTGGACAACAGATGGAAAAGCCATCTTATGAGCTTTGCAGCCACACAGAAATTTAAGTGGCCTAGTGATATGAAAATAAGTGAATGCCAGGAAACATATTTAGGTTCTGAAGAGGATTGAATGTGAAGAGGAGATACCACATTAGAAAATAGAATGCCTTGCTCAGGCCTTGAATGGTCATGAGTTTCTATTCGGTGAATAACGGATTGGTCTTTTTTAATTAAAAACATTTTGTTAAGTTTAAAAGTATTTTCTTAATAGTTATGAACAATTATGTCTTTTCTGTTGTAACGGGTCTGAAGCTTGTTTGCCTCTCCTATAAAAATATATAGGGGGAAGAGAGGAGGTAGTAGTGGTAGATAGTAGAAAAAGTTCCATAATATTTACAAACTCAAAGACCATGTTGCAAGCATAATTTTGAAGAAGTTAATGGAAAATCTCTGTTTCTGTGGTACCATATTAGTATCATATGTTTGTTAAAGTTATTCAATTATTTGGTTGTCTCTATTTTAGAGCTTCCTTATTATTTAAATTGATATATCACAGTTGCCTGCCATATAAAAATTTATGATGGTTTCCTCTACTATAGGTTCATTGTGATTTCCTCTACTATAGGTTCTAGTATTAACTCTTGTCACAATTGCCTGCCATATAAAAATTTATGATGGTTTGATCCGACTAGTTTGGACTCTTTTTGACCTCAGATTCTATGCCCAGATTTAGTCAAAACTCAGTGAAGACTAGGCAATTAAATATAGAGATTTTTAAGGATTTAAAATCGGTTTCATGCATCCTTTATTTAATAAATTTTAAAGACATAATAAACTAATCTAATAGAAGCTACTAAGATCAAGTATAAAAGAAACAACATTTTTAGATATATGAATATTGTCAAAGTGTTTTAGGAATATAAAACTTATCAATTATAATATCCATGGCATCAAAAACAAAAATTATAATATGGAATCATGAATTATGGTAGAAAGAAGTTTGTATCATTTTTTAGATATATAAATATTGTCAAAGTGTTTTAGGAATATAAAACTTATCAATTATGATATCCTTGGCATCAAAAACAAAAATTATAATATAGAATCATGAATTATGGTAGAAAGAAGTTTGTATCATTTAGTCTAAAATTGCTATCTCTTTGTGGAGCCATGTGTTTGTATCTCTGCTAGGGCCATAGGAGCATTACTTAGGATAAATATTGACTTAGCAAACTAGAAGAATAAATGTAATTCAAATATTTGGGATTTAATTGGAAAAAAGTTAAAAATTAAAAAAAAATGTTGTTTTTCCATCTAGCATGGTTCAAAATGTTTTTTATTTTTTTCTTTTTAAAACTAGAGTGAGGTCTAGGGGCAATGCTCTTGACCAAAGGTGGACCAATAGTTGCTCAGCATGCTTTTTGTTAAGGTGTCTAATAGTTCCCGAAACAAAGGTGGACCAATAGTTGTTCATTAAGTCATCTTTTGTTGGTGTGCTGATGTGGCATCACATAATTGGTTGTTTTTAAATCTAAAGGGCACATTTCATTCAATTATAGGTACTTATAGTCAACACTAACAACCTTAAAGTTACAACTACTGGTGCTAAAGTTTTAAAAATATTGAGCCTTAAGTCCACAAACACTATCACAGCTATTGGAACATGCTCAGCAATTGGGTCCTCTCCCCTATGTTACTTTTAGTGATACCGAGAGCCTCATTTAAGATATCCCAAAAATCTTACCAACACTATTTTCAGATCATAGTAATCTGGGAGTCTTAATTGGATCAGTAAGAAGAACCACATAATTAGGGTTGGCATTCTGTCTCCAGTTCATATCATCTACTGTTCTTGTTTGATTTATTCAATTGTTTCCTTCAAGTAGGGATTAAAGATCCTTTTGATAAATTACAAATAACTTGGTTGTGTCAGTTGGATTATTAAGAAGAGTCTGCCAATTATTTCCTTGCATAGTTATACAAGTTATTAACCAATATTAGTGTGCCAAATAGTTAGAATTACTACCAAATATAAGCCACTTATCTCATATTTTCATTTGACTCCATTTACCCAACAAGGCACTGGTCTCACCCATTTCATTTTACTTAAAACTCAAGGATTCAAACCATCTCGCTGTGATTTTTTAATTATGAATGCAAAAACTCAAATCAATTCACTGTACCTACAAATTGGTTATACAGGGATTCAAATCAGTTCATTGTATTTGCCAATGGGAATGCAAGGATACAAATCATTTGCATATAACAACTAGAAGGCCTGCACAATTGAGGGTTGATGTAGAAAGATTAGAGGACAAATACAACCATATAGGAAATTTATATAATCTATCAGGACACATTTGCTGTTCATGTGTGGTTATCTTGATTGGTTCCTTTTAACCTCTTGGTGCACAGCTGTTATGTGACTATTGTCATTGTTGTGTATTATAGGATCTAGAGGAGGCCATGGAGAGAGGACGTGGACGGCGTAGAACTACTAAATCATAGAGAGGAAAGTGGGTGGAAATAGATATGACAAAAGAATCTGCAAATACAATAGAGGTAAGAAGAGAAAGCAACCTCAACCAAAGGAGGAAGTTGTTTATGAATTCACAACTGCTACAACATAGAGGAGATAAAGTCATTTTTTTGTCCATGAGGCCTCTGAGGTCAAACTTATTGGTTGAAAATGCACAGGAATGGTGATTAAATGTGATTCTATGATCAAGGGAAAAGTTTGAAAATTAGGATGGCCAAAACATGATATGAATATTTCACATATATGACTAAAGTGAGCTTTTGTATTGGATAGCATATTCATTGAAATGATATAATTGGTGTACTAAACATTATTTACTATGTTTTGTATTATAGGGGCCAGACGAGGCCATGGCAAGAGATCATGTCATATCAAATGAGGACACAACGAATGAAACAGGACATCAGGTACTCAAATTTTGGCTTAACTTAGGAAAAAATGATCTGATGGCATTTTGTGATACGTCCATCTTTTTTCATAGTATTATTGAAATTTATAATGTATTATCCAATCTTGACATAAATTAATGCATGTTGTTGATTATTTTAGATGGAGATTGGAGCAAATGCAGAGCCTGGGCGTTCAACTAGCAAAAGAAAAAGATATGTATGTGGATGTGGACCTAAAACTGTTAAATCACATAGACGACAGTGGGTGGAAGAGGATATGACAATGGATCCTGCAGGCACAATAAATGATTGCACTGAACAAGAGGTTGGTCAGGACTATAGTACATGGGATGAATACTTTGAGAAAATTGTTATTTGTGGATGTTCTATATGTCATGGAAAAAAATAATTCAAACGAGCGATTGTACAAAGACATTACATATATGATGAGATTCCAGTCGGTAGTATGCCTCCTACAATCAATTCAAATCCAATAGGAATTGTGGTAAGGAATTTTCCAATTTGATATAAATAACATGTATACTTCGTTTAATCATCGTTTTATATTATTTAAATAACTAATTTTTTTCTTAATGGATACTTGCAGGATAAAGTTCTTGGTTTTAAGTTTCCTAGATCATTGACTTCAAGCCTAGAGGGCAATGATCATTCATTAGATGATACATCTAACAAAAATTTGTGCCAATATACCAGCTTTGAAGATGAGAAATTGATGAAAACAAGTAGTAGAACAAGAACCGGTTTAAAGATGCATAATTTTCTTAAAGACAAGGGGAAGGTGGACTACATACCCTATAAGAATGAATGTGATGGAGATGATGACTTGCCCCTGAGTTTGAGATCAATTTACAAAGAGACATTTGATCGTCGACTATATTGTGCCTGACCTAGTGATCAACAACTACCTAGAGTATACGAGGTGTTTCAATTTTGGGGATACAGCTACATGATACGACCCTCAATATTCATGGAGTGAATGTAGGCCTCTTTTTCGTCCAAAATATACATGTGGGATCTAAACATAGAAATAATTCAGAACAAACTACTAGGAGACTAATTCCATTTTATAGTCCATCATATTACAGTGGTGAATGGAGAAGGCTAGCAGAATATAAGCCTAGCATGTCAGCATATGGTCTAAATTTGAATATGTATACACATTGTCTCCAATTGGAAAGTGGAAAAGAAATGAATAGAGGTCATCTTATGTATATAGATGGACGTGCATACACACACAAAAATATTGTAGGATTTATAAATAGTAGTAAGGGAAGGGACCCTAATGTAAGACCAAATTGTCAATTTGTTGAGGTTATAAATGATAAAGATGGAGATATGGAAAGAGAGGTTGATAGATTGATAATGGTTGAGGCCATTATGGACCTTACCATTGGGGATGAGTTATTGATTGATTACCCCTTCTTAAAATGCACTCCTGTGCAAAAGAAAAGGGAAGAACAAGGTCTCCCTAAGGATGTTCTTAAGGGTAGAAAACCAAAGAATAATAAATGAGTGTGGACTGATGTTTTATAAACTATGTTGTCAAAATTGTGTTTTCTTTAAATTATTGTATAAAAAAGGTAGTCTATAAAATAATGTTCCATTATTCAATTGATGTATATATGTTCATAAAATTTATATTTTTATTTTTTAAGCCATATTTGATTATATTTCTTTGAAATTGATACATTTTGAATTTAGTGCAATTGTTGCCAAACATTAAATAATGCTTGCGTTTGTTGATAGGTGGAAGATGTTGATGAAACACATATTAATACTCAAGATCCAACTGGGTTATTAAGGTTTGGATGGGATGATCCAAACCATCCTTTAAACCATACTAGGCAGAAAAGAGGAACATTAAAGAGAATACTAGTAGCTGAGAAATTTGAACTACTGATGAGATCCACATACATTGATGACATGCCAGCTAGTCTTAATGATGATGATCATGATAGTGAAAATGTAGTGCATGAAGAAAGATTGAATGAAATGCTTATAGGTTTCTTTAGGGATGGAAACAATGATGACAATAATGATCATATGGTTGACAGTAATGATGATAGCAGGGGTAATTACCACCAATGTAATGTTGATGATAACAACCTGAAAGAATCCATCAAGCAAGCATCGAAGACACCTGTGTTCAAATCGGGTGCAAGTAGACTTCAAAACTGGCATGCACATTAATATTACTAGAAATCAAGTCACTATTTGGTTGGTTAGACAAAGGATTCACTACCTTACTAAAGTGAGATGAAATCCATTTCTTACTTTGCATTGTCAATTGGTGTACATAATTCCTAAATATTCATCAACTTCATTTTTATTTCTTTAAGGGGAATTTAAAACCATATATTGTATATAAACAGTCCTAGTATAGATTGACATATGAAACATGTTCATCATAAGTCAAACTTTCAATTGATTTAATCTCTGGCAATCTTACAGGGCACTAAAAACTAAAATATTCCCTGAAGAGAATGTGTTGCCATCAACTTGCAGAGAGGCACGTCTGTTGTTGGTTGAGTTGGGGATTGAATATAAGCAAATTCATTCATGTAAAAATGATTGCATTTTGTACAGAGATGAATATGAAAACAAGGTAGAATGCCCTGTATGCAAAGAGAAGAGATATCGTACAAATGTACAAGGTCCTACAGTTCCAAAGAAGGTTTTACGTCACATACCAATTATACCTAGACTTCAACGAATGTTTCATTGCAAGTCACTTGCCCAATTGATGGACTGACATGCAAAAAAATAAGAGTAAAGATGGATTCATGTGAATTTCGGCTGACTCCAAAGCAATGAAACACATAGAGGAAAAATAGCCAAGAAAATTCAAAGATGAACCCTGTAGTATCAGGTTTGGTCTTGCAATTGATGGAGTGTGCCCATTCTCTTTCCTAAGCTCAAATTATAGTGTTTGGCCAGTCGAATTGATAGTAAACAATATTCCCCCATGGATGAGTGTTAGAAAGGAGCACCTTATGTTGACTCTCATTGTTCCAGGAAAACATCAAGTTAAAAACATGGATGTTTATCTTGTGCCTTTTATTGATGAGATGCAACTGCTATGGAAAGGCATAAGAATGTATGACATATCATGTCCCCCATCAAATAGGTCCTTCATGTTGTATGGTGTGCTATGTTGGACTATTTATGATTTCCTAGGACTTGATGTTTGTTCTGGTAAGATTAAATATTTACATATTTACACTCATAATTTATTTCCATCCCAACTTTCATACTTAGTTTTATACTATTTTTTGATATTATTAACATTACTTATTGAATTGCAGGGCTTCAAACAAAGGGGATATTTGCATGTCCAAGATGTGTAGAACAATTTCAAGGGTGATATTCTAAAGATCTACATAAATTTATTTACGCAAACATGGTTTTTCTACCACTAGATCATAAGTTTAGAAATTGCCTGAAGAATCAATTTGATGAAAAAGTTGAAAATAGAAGCACTCCCATGATTATAGGTCCAGGTGATTGGCTTAAGAAGTATGAAGATGTTGAATTGAAATCTTGGGAGGATTTTTTTGATCAGAGTGACTCAATTGAAGAACCAGAACAAGTTGTAGTTAATATGCCAGAAGGAATGAAAAGGAAATCCATATTTTATGAGCTTCCTTACTGGAAGGATCTATTAATATCTCACCTATTAGATCCTATGCACATCTTCAAAAATGTCCCAATTCTATATTTTGACATATACCAGGCAAAGAGAAGGACACCTTGTCTTCGAGGAGAGATATTGCTCTTTCGCGTACCAAGATTGATAGAAAACATTTGTGGCCAAACAGGGAAAATGAACCATATGTAGAAGCTCCATGGATTTTGAAAAAAAAAGAGCTAGACCAACTAAAAAATGTCATTTGTTCAATAAGGACACCTACTGGCTATGGGTCATCATTGGCTAAAGATTTTACAGTTGATGGACATATCATAGGATTTAAAACACATGATTTTCATAATTTTATGAAGGTATTATATATCATCGTTTAACATTTACTGCTAACATTGATTAAGTACTAAATATATTTTGATATTTTGTTGTGTGAGGAAAAATTACTAATCACCTTTTCATAAATGTGTTTGATAGCATATCATGCCATTGGCAATTAGGGGGGATTCCTATCTTATAGTTGACTTAAGGAATGCCATAAATCGATTGTCAGCATTTACAAGGTATGTGGTTATATGAAATGTTCATGTGTGAGAGACATAGAGATATTATATTGCATTTTAATTTTTTACTAAAGGTTCATACTAATTTACTATTCTTATATTAGGTGGGTGACCTCCAAGGAGATCCACGAATGTGAAGTGCCAAAATGGAAGAAGGAAATTATAGAAATTGTATGTGTATTTGAGAAGGATCTCCCTACAAGTTTCATGGACCTACAAGTCCATTTACTTATACACCTAGTCGATGACATTGAATTGGCAAGTGTCGTATCAACGAGGTGGATGTTTTTCTTTGAGAGGTATATGAAAACTCTAAAAAGATATGTCTGACAAAAGGCACATCCAGAGGGTTGCATGACTGAAGGGTATGTATTGAATGAAGCATTTTTCTTCCTGTGTAAATTCCTTGGTAAGGATTTTGAAGATGGGCCATGCTTCTGGGATGAAGAATGAGCATAAGATATTATTGATGGAGAAAAACCACAATCTAATGGTGTTCAAGTAGAAATTAGTAAGTAAATTCATAATCAGTGTGGTTGTTTTTCTTGCAATCATTAATTGACTCTGTAATTTATTTGTCAAATTAACATCATGACATTTGGAGTTTGAAATAAACATGTTGACATGTAATAGGTGTAGACGAAAGTGCTATACATGACAAGTTCATTCTGTACCACATGGACTATATGAACAAATGGATCGATCTGTATGATAAAAAGAGAGAAGAAGTGTTAGAAGCAAGGAGATAGTTTAAGAGATCGAACCCAAGGAATACTCCACTTCCCACTAATCTGCTTGGGGAATGGGGCAAAGATTGCACACTAGAATGGGTTACTGAACAAATTCAAAATCAAATAGAAGATGCAGGTATAGATTCAAACATAACAGAAGATGAAATTAACATGTCTAGAGGATGTGAAAGAAAGGTACAGTTGGAATTTTACAAAATGTTGTTTCCCTACAGTTTTGACACTATTAACTATTTTAATATTCATCATTATATTTGTTTCTACTGAAATAAATGGTCTTTCACAGGCGAGGAAATATCCAGCAATGTGGTCATATGGTCGACATTATCATGTAGAAAGTGTAGATGTAAAAGAGATGATCCTTCGATTGTGGCATCATGGTTGACTTCAAGCAATCCAGTCGATCAAGCTCAAAAGATAAGAATATAATTGAAGGGAATCTACAATATGTTGGGAAAATACAAGAAATTATTGAGTTGGATTTCTGCTCTTTTAAATGTTGTGTTTTTAAGTGTAAATGGTATGAAGCATTTGAGAGGACATGAAGACATGATACCCATAGTGGATTGTTTTCTATAGATTCCTCATGTTTCCTACCAGAGGATAAGGAGCCTTATGTTCTACCAATTCATTGTGAGCAGGTATTTCTTTAACTCAAACAAGAAGCAGTAGTGATCATAAATCTATTAACTCATAGTTTATTGCGAATATATACATGTGTTTATTAATCAATAAAATTGTTATACCATACATCTAATATATGTATGTCATTCATGTGTAGGTATTTCTCTACAAAGATATTTTGGACTTGAAATGGATATTTGTCATACATTATGATCCAAGATTAAGGCATGTATTTGATGATGCATTAGTAGATACTGAGCAAAACAATGATGGCCAACAAAATGAGAGAGAGGGATTAGAGAACATCAAAGAAATTGACATCCATGATAATGTTGAAGATGGTTATGTTTAGGCACAAGAAGACAACAATCCAGAGTTAGATGATGTTATGGAAGACAACAATATGGATGATATAGAAAATGATGATCCAAATACATCTGGTAACAATATAGATGGTCTACAGTCAAATTTCAATGATGATGAAGATGATGCAGGTCAAGATGAGGATGATGATAATATTAAATACTTTAAAAAACATATGAACATTGACAATGATACACTTGATGACATTGTAGCAGACAATAATGTTAATGACCAAGACTTCTTAATTTTTAGAATTATTTGCAATCCATTTTTAAAAAAGGATGATTTTTATGGCCTAAACTTTGTAATGCTTCAGTAATATTATTGGTGTTGATACAAATTATCTATTGCAATATCTTTAAATTGTTCAATCTTTGGTATGAATCATTGGCAGAAAAAAATAGGATTACTTGGATGCTTCTTCCATTCATTTTGTATCAACATATGTTCATAAAGACACAAAAGTTAATAAAATATTAATGCACATAACTCACAATTATTTAAATAAGCAACTTTGCTAGCTTTATTATTTTTAAATAGTTTCCATTTTTATGTTGAACATAATTTTTAACATGTAACTGAAAACATCCACAATAAATGCTTTACTGTATCAGCATATTCATTCACATAAGCACAATATTGAGGCTCAATAATTGATATTCATTCAAATATAAGAAGAAATATGTATGGAAAACATAAGAAAAATACATAAAATTAACACAATCATGGAGTTACACCAGTGCTTTGTCATAGGTAGTCTTCTTAATAAATCCATGTTAATGATTCCCAAGGTGGTGTCAAAACTAAGAGAGGGGTGTAGAGTCCAAGCTTCCTATTTCCAATATTTTGTAATGCTACAAAGAATGAGAGACTTGATGTAGTTCTCAATTTGCACATATGTGAGGCCACTAGAAGTGTTGTTCAAGTGTTGCTAGTGTTTTAGTAATTTTGAAGTGTTGAGTTATTTTTTAAATAGTATGCTTCCTAGATGAGTCTCTAGTGTGGTGTGGTGTCTAAAACATAGAGATACGTGAGCTTGTAGAGAAGCTTGTTATACATGTAAAATTCACCAACCTATTTGCCTTGTAAGAGCTTGGTGTAGTTCTATGCAAAGTACAAGTTTGGTGGGTAGAGAGGTTCCCGGTAAAAGAAGTTGTGACCACATGAGTCTAACATTGTGGTGAGTGCATGAACTAACTATTAGCTTAGGTAGTCAAATACCTTTTTGTCTTTTCCCTTCTCGTGATTGTAGATAACTAGATGGAATTGTTGTAGACATGTCATCAATTTCATGTGGTGCACATTTTCCAATTTGTTCTAAGTTTGCAAGAATTGAAGTGGCTTGCGATCAAAGTGGATGATTGGACCTCCTTTCCCAAGATGTAGTGAGATCATTGCTTGATGGCTTGCATGATGATATACAACTCCTTTACATGGGTGGAATAGCATTGAACCGTGTCATTTAAAAGTCATAGAGTGGTACAAAAATCTCTAACTGCATATTTCCTCTCAGAGGATTCCAAACCTCTGACATTCCAACTGAAACATCTCAAACAATCTGTTAGGTCACAAAAATGTAGGTTGTTAACCCTAAGAGGTTGCCAAGCTCTCTTGACATTTTAGGCTCTGCTAGACCTAGGTCGGTGTACCTTGAAAGATATTGCAGATTTTTGTGTAACCTTCATGGTAGCAAACGAGTGTGAAGTAGATGTAAGGATTGGAATGTATTTCTAAGGTTAAGGTTTGCAAATATGAATAGGGTATAAAGATTAATAGTAAATTGGACCAATGCTTTATCTATTGGGCAAAGAAATCAGGAGTCAATGGTGTAATGGATCTTTATATTGACTTAACTCAGATTGTTAGGCACTTATGTAAATCTGTATCTTGTGCAGATGTGCAAGAATGTTGAGGTACATGATTCTTCTTATAAATACCAATGATATTTCATCAAATTGCTATGACCTAGAAAAAGGATTTTAATTCTAACAGGAAGGAAACCAACTAGAATAGATTGTTTAAAGGATTTTAATCCTAGGTAGAGACCAATAAACACTGACTACTCAGTCGGATTTAAATCAACTTCCTCAGAAACCAATCACACAGATCATATAGTAACAGAAAATGTATACTGAAAAATCAATGATATCCTTGATATATTAACTTAGACAACTTGACAAACCACTTTGGAGACAATCATGCAACTCATAAATATTAACATCAACACAACAATTGAACATCAATTTTGGATCCACCAACTAACTCTAATTCTTTTTATTAATTTAGCAATTCATACTGGTTTGAAAACATAGATAGATGGAAATGGATTCTTCGAATGCTGCTTTTATATTAAATATATGTCTCTGAAATAGATTGGATGATCTCCTTCATAGTAGCCTTGGTATCCTATTTTATAGGATGCAAACAAGCTTCAAGCCCGAAACATTGTACCTTTTCATAATAACATCTTTTGATAACTAATGCATAATTAACAAACATAAATGAAGATAAAAGCATATGTAGCGATTTGATTCTAGCTCCATTAATATCCATAGAGTGACCTGTGACTCAAAGGCCTAGCAAGGTCATCCTCATCTCCATAATACAGATTGATACACCTGCATTTCTTGACAAAATTGTACTCCTTTTGCTTCATCACAATGCTCTAGATACAAATAGATATATTTGACCGATATGGTCGATGTACACTTGATCATCACATGGATCAGTCTCAAGTAATCTACTCATCGTTGATTCCAGAGTAAATATCTTTCCCATACATGTATAAGTATTCTCTATCATCCTTTCCTCATTATTTACATTTTCAAGTAGTGGTGGCAGTAACTGACCTAGTTCATTCCTCCAAGTGTCCTTGTCTTTTAGGTTGCCCTCATCATTGAAGAAGTTGGGAAATACTAAATCAATACATTGATCAAAATATTTCAAATCTTCTATCAATATACCATTAAATCTCTCATGTTCTTTCATCAATTCATTATATCGTTTGAACACTTGTTCCTCAGTGCTAGCTTTAGCATTCAACCCTTCCTTTATTTCCAACATTATGAAGTGTAGTCTTTTATGCTTTTGGTATAATTGATGTGTTCTATTGTGCAAATCCCAAACCTTGTCACTATTTTTCATCATGTGGCCAAACCTTCTTTGAATCAATTCAGAGGCCATACTATGTTTGATAGTTTTTAATTCAGTTTCTAGCTACTCACTTTTCTTTTGATTCTTTTCTGCCTTATACTTCCAATAATTCACATCTGCCAAGGCCTCTATTACCCTTTGATCACCTTCAAGGTATGGTGAGTAGCTGCTGGATGAAGGTAACTTCTCTCTATGTAAATCAATCTCTTGTCTCAGCATAGCATTTTATTTCTTATATATATTATTATATTTCATTAATTTCTCAATTTATTCTTTAGTAAACCTTGCAACATTAACATTTAAATCAACAGTGTCCATAGGATCTGTATCCTCAATCCTTTGTATCAACAGGCTACCAAAAGCTTTATTAGGATCATCAATGATATGTGGTCTCTTATTTGGAGGATACAACACCCATATAAGCAATTCTCTTTTATCAGGGTCATACCCTGATCCTCTTCTGATATCATCCATTGCCTCTATGCTGAGTTTCAACTTCTTATCTTGATTTCTATTGAAAGAATCAAATACAATGGCCGAAGCCATGTCCCATCCAGGAATCAAAATCACACCTTCTTCTTGTAACAAGGTCCTTACCCTTTCTGGAGTCATTATCTCCAATTCATTGTCGATCTCCTTTTGAAGCTTAGACAACACCTCATCCTGTATGTCAGGAGTGATATCTTTCATTCTCTTCCTAGCTTGTTTGCCCTTGTATTCATATAAGAAGGCTTTAAACTCAGGTGTTTTGATGAAATCATCATTTGATATGAATTTACTATTGGCTAGGTGCCTTCTATCCTCTGATAGATCATTTGGTGCTTCCACAGTGACGGCTTCTCTGTCTTCAGGAGGTTCATACCCCTCAATGGTTGGGTCATAACTTTGCACCCCTTCTTCAAACTCTCCCTCTCCTTCTACAATGTTTGTGTCTACAGAGAAACTTACATTCGGTGTGGGTTGAGGTGACAAGTGACCCAGGGGCACTTCATACTCAGCCTGTGCATCTTTAAGCTATTTTCCTTTTTTGTTAAATACATGAAGGGGAACATTCTTGATCAGTTCTGGTGCATGCTTAATCATAGTGTCCAGTCTTTCGATAGGATCATCAATATCCTGGAAAACTCTAGTGTAGGTGTGGTTTTGGGCTACCCTCCAAGCCTCTGCTAACAGTTTTATGGTACAAACTTCTTCTTTCTGCTGCTATAGTTTCATCACAATTTCTGATTAAATCTTCATCAACAAATAGGACATGATCATATCCCTTTAACTTCTGCTTTATTTTTACATTGTTTATGAAGTGCTCTAGATCAAAATTTCCTCTTGCATTTCCAAAAGGTAATATGAATTGTTCTAATTTACTATAAATTAATTGATAACCTTTGTCAGAAAGTATTGTGAAATCTCCAAAGCATAAAGTCCCAGGCATAAATGACTGTTTACATTGATTCTTCAGATGCATGAAGTCTGAGGAAGCTAATTGCCTAACAATTTCTAAGTATGCAACTCGATCTGGGCATGTCTTTGGTAGCAGGAAGGGTGGCCCTTCATATCTGAATACTCTTATCATAGTGCAATCTCTAAAAAAATACCAATTGCCCCAATTATGGCTGAACTTTCCCTCTTCATGTCTATCTTTTGGTCTCAAAAACTTCTGTATTTCGAATGAAAAATTGTGGTTGCAAGGATGTCCAAACCGTTAGAATATTGGTTTCACAAAAAAACTCTTCAAAGTATAAATAATGGGATCTCTCACATATTCTATCCCAAATAGAAGTCCACATTTGCACAGGTTTTATATCTCCATTGATGTCTAGGTCTCTTACCCTGAGATTTCTATCCCATAAGCCCATACATTGTCCTTCATGTAATACCATATTCATAAATAAAGAATAATGTCTAAATTTACTTCCTCCATTCTTAATAGACATTAAATCATTTTTTTATATTATATGCCAGGTATTCAGCATAATCAAAATATTGCGCATCATGACTCTATATGTCCACAGCTAGGACCATGGGCATAATTTCCATGAACATGGAGGCCTCTATTCCCAATAAATGGCAGGCAGAGTAATATGTGTTTTTGAAATAATCTTCAAACAATTCAGTTGAGTAGGGTGGATCTTCACCTCTAAAAATACCCTAAGTTGGTTATTGTCACCGCGAGGCCTATGCAAGGGTAACTTCCATCTCTTATAATTGCTACTCATATTGCGGTACTCAACCAACAAATCCTTGATTCTAAATTTCTTGTCTAAACTTGTGTCTAACTGAAACACTGTGGCTATATAGTCTTTGGTAATGGGGAAGAAACCATTCCCATCATTGAATTCAATATAACAAGTCTTAGGGTTGAATTTCTCTGCAAAAAACTTCAACAACTGGACATTTACAAACACATTCAGGACTACCAATTTACCCAAGTTTAGCCACCATGGGTTTGAAATGGGTTTATGCTTGTGCATTTTTCTATAATGGGAGATAAAGAGATCATACCCTCTGATTGGTGTCTATATATCCCCAATATCCCTGTATAAATCTTCAAATTTCTCTGCATGTGGGTTTAGTTGGGAATTTCTTCTAGATTTTTGTCCTGACCTGGGACATTGGTCAAATAAATCCCAGTTTTGATGCCTATCCTTAGTTTTTTGTCTTTTACTCTTTAGGTTCTAAATTGTTTCTTCCATATTCTATCAGTATGTCTGGATTTCAACTCTATGATTTATAAACGTAGACTAATTTATAAAGTGCATTTAGGAAGTACAAGAACGGTTCCACCGTGGGAGTCTAATCGGCATCTGCAACAAGTCAAAAATCAATGAAAAGATGAAAGACTTAACATTGGGAAGCAAATGATGGTTTTATTCAAATTCCAAAATTTCTATCCTGCAATCAACACGATGAAGGCTATTCAATTAAACCAAATGTAAGGATAAATATTAATGCGTAAATTAAACACACACACATGTTATCAAAGTAATATGATTTGATTACAAATATCACAACACTGGGGATACAGTAAAATGTACCATTTATAACCACCAACTTTGAACACGTTACTTCGGAGCCATGCAAATTACAGGAAAAACTCAATTTCAAGACAAGTCATAAAATATTCACCGATAGATTGTCTCTAAATCATATTAATCATGAGAATAAAAATGAATGTAAGAAAAATTTGTTTATTTCCCTACAAAATCTCTAGAATGAAGAATTGGTAACTAAAGCAAAAGCCAAGGATTAGATTTTAGAAGCTGAGAATGCACATTTGACAACAACCTTGAGAGTATTGAAGGAACAATTATCTTCCTATAATGGGTTGATCTTAACCAATGGTTTTGAAGGTTAGGGTTAGCCGTAAACATGATGTTGTTTTTCTTTTTTCCTTTTTTTGAAAAAGGTTGCTAAACATTTGAATTCTATCCTTCAACATAAAACCCTGAAGGGAAGATTATGGTTATACGTAGGCACAATCTTAACCTTTTGCACTTGCATCCATAGAAGGCTCAAGGACATGACAATAAAAACAACCGATGAGTTTAGAAAATTTATGTCTTTCTAGCTTTAGGTGGTTTTATAGTGGGAAGTATAGCTATTGCTGCCACCTGTCCACAGGATGTTGCAAAAAAAAGCTTGGAAACAAATAGAGAAAGATCCAATGAAAGTAATGAAAACTACTACGAAACAGATTTTGGTGAATGTTTGGAGGCTAGCAATCTCAAGGATTTTGGTGAATGAAAACTACTTACTTGACAAATCACATCCACGCCCTACACTTGTTCTTTGCAATGCCCTCTGAATTCCCATTCAACAATCTTAACTCTGTGCAATCAATGGCATATGTGCAATCAATTATCATCGAAGGGAATTTAATTTTTTTTTGAAAATAGAGCATTAGATCGCCACCTTTATGTCTTGTCACTTTATTTCAAGGTGATGTGTTTTGCAATCTCATTTATTGTTCAGGATTTCGATATGACCCTAACTGGCATTACTTCGATAATATGAGTCTCCTCGAACATGAAATCACCCTTTTGATATTTTAATTTCTTTTTGTCGCCTTTTTGGAGAGACCCCAAAAACCCTCTCTTCGACATAGTAGAGTTTCTTCAAAATACCCTTAACATTATCTTTTCATTGGCGAGACCCCTTCTATCGGTGAGACTCTAAACCATATCACTTCGATATCTCAAATCCCCTAAAGGTTATCGATATTTTCATTTGATTGTCATGACATGTTTTGGTGTCACGCCGAAGTGCCTTATCTATTCGACTTTCAGGGTATCAATGAGACTGCTGAATTTTTTGGTGTATGGCGCTAAAGTCGGCGCTAGTTTAGTCGTTATAATCAGTGCTATAGTCAGTGTTAAAGTCGGCGCTAAAGTCGGCGCTAATTTGGGCACTAAAGTCAGCTCTAATTTAGGTGCAATTTGGCACCTAATTTAGTGCCTACTTGTTTTGATCGGCACAAAAAATGCCAAAAAAGTGCCATCCCGATAAATAACACTGACTTTTTTAAAAAATAGAGAAAAATACATTAAAACAATGGGTGGAAGCAAAAAATAGAGCAAAAAAAGGAGCTAATCACAGGGATTTGTTGCAGTGCTGGTTCTCTGTCCTGGGGTTTGTTATCTAGAAATGTCTACCATAATTCTTCCCCATCAGCTTGGGATAGAAAGTGATGTTTGACTATCAGAAAAATGAGGCCATGATGTTTCATAGGACCCTTGTTTTGTTGATACTTTTATACATTTTCTCTAATGGCAGAGTACAGAAAGTTAGGAATATTTATGCTGAATTCGGGGTGTACATTCCCATGCCTTAGAAAAATCAACATTTTCATTATTGGTCCTAGAACTAAGGAAAATCGACCACCACATGTGAAATATTTCATCAACCATATAGCTATAGATTGCCAAGGGTTTGGAAGTGAGGACCTAAGAATTCCTTTAATCTCGTTCTTACTTGAATGCAACTGTATTGCAGGTTCACCTTCAATAGAGAAATTCCTAATCAAATCAGCATATAAAGTTTTTAAATGGTCGAACCTCTCACCTTGTTCAAGCAATCTAGAAATATGACTGATAGTGGTTGTAGAGAGATTGACCTGAACTCCCCTTACAACTGTCTGATTGTCCCTCAAATTTCTTAGGAAGTCATCAACAATATCCTCTTGAAACCCTTCAAACTTTTCTAAAAACTCTAGCCATCCTGCATTCCTCAGAATGTCTACTACAACATCATCTTGCAAAAGACCTATAACACTTTCTGGCTATGATTTCTTCTTAAGCCCCATTTCTAAGTCCCTTTTTACCCTCTGTGCTAAATGCCTCATTCTCCTATGTAATTTGTTCTTTCTCCTTTAACTCCGTAGGCTCCGGAGGACTGTATCAGCTGACTCTGTTCTTTAGGGTATTTTGCAGTTTTGAATGAGGATTATTATGTCAATTCATTTAATGGCTTGGACTATGGAAAAAGAACTTAAAATTGGTTAGAGTGCTAATGTGGTCATAATTGAAGCAGAGTGATGGGACACTCCATAGGAATGGTGACAGTGCAACAAAGATGGTGACATGCATGAATTTGGGAAGGAAAATAATGGCAGGAGGACATGTCATAATGACGGCACCCAAAAATAGAAATTACAAGACAATTGCTAATTAATGTTTAATTAAGAGAGAATTACCTGAACCAATCGTAATGATGAGGAACCGATGTACTTGGCTGAAATGCTACGGCGTTGATGAGACTTGACGCATCGTGGCACCTGAGCAGCTTCATTGTGGAATGAAATGACGTTATCATCTTTATTGTCATGTAACCTATAATCATTCTCACAGAGTGGTTTGAGAATCCATGTATCTAGGTGATGTCAACGCAGTCCTTTGTTTAAGTACCCATGCAAACGAGAGTAATGATTTCTCTCAGGATGCGTGTTGACTTCATCTTTGATCCTATCATAAAATGGAGGATAAGTCATGATGACCTCATCAAATGACTTCTCTACTTTATTACCTAGAGAGGTGGGTCCCCTCCTAATTTATTATATTCTGAATAGATTTTTATTCGTGGAGCGCTGGAGGTGCTCCTTATTCGTGAAGCGTCGGAGGTGCTCCTATTTGCAAGTGCCAGAGGTGTGTTTATTTCCAAGCACCGGAGGTGTGTTTGAGTAACTCTGGGCACCTGATCACCTCAGTAGCTTGATTATTCTTATCTGGCATGAAGAAGGGAATTGCCATTTGCTAGTCTTCAATCCCCTTGGTTGAGAAAGACAGCCATTTACTGGTTTTCTACCTTCCTTTTTTTTTCTTTTTTTTAAAGAAGGCCGCCATTTGCTGGTTTTCAACCTTCTCTTTTTTTTTCCTTTTTTTTATCAGTCCAAAATTGTGACAGAGGATGTGTCCCTTGTAACCAAACACAAATCTTTGATGAACTCTTCCTTAGTGGATGGCCTTTTATAGAGTCTAATTTGGAGGCCATTCACTAAAAATGTGTCCGTGCTTCCATCAATAGGTTCCAACAACACTGTTCCATTCTCAAAAACTTCCTTTATTTGATAAGGACCCATCCAATGAATTTGTAACTTCCCTTTGAACTCCTTGAATTTAGAATCATAAAGAAGAACCCAATCACCTTGTTGAAATGTCCTCCTCTTGATGTGTTGGTCATGCCATTGCTTCCTTTGATATTGGACCAGTTCTGTTTGCTGAATGGCTTCTGTCCAGATTTCATCTAACTCATTGAGCTAAAGAATTCTATTTTGTTGGGCTATGGACAATGGTAGACCAATATCTAATGCAATTTTAAGTGTCTAGAGTTCAAATTCTATAGACAGAATAGGCTTTTTTCCATAAACTAATTCATAAGGTGAGAATTTTGTTGTAGACTTCCAAGTGGTATTGTAAGCCCAAACTGCTTCGGGTAATCTGTTAGCCTAATCTTTTCTATTCATTGCCACTGTCCTTGTCAGAATGTTCTCAAGTTCCCTATTAGTCACCTCTACCTGCCCATTGGCTTGAGGATGGTAAGGTGAAGATTTCCTGTGCTTGACTTGATATAGATCTATGAATGCTCTGATTACCTGTAAAGTAAACTGAGGTCCTCTGTCTAAAACTATGGATCTTGGGGCTCCAAACCTCAAGAAAATCTTATTATAAAGGAAATCAGTAACTTTCTCTTTTCTTGCAAAGCTTGAACCTCAGCCCATTTAGTCACATAGTCTGTGCATACCAGAACATACTCTTTGTCTGATGAAGGTGGAGAAATTGGTCCCACAAAATCTAGACCCCACTGTTCAAATGGCTCCATTATTACTTGAGGATGCTGTAACATCTCCTGGGTGAAGGTTGGTTGTCCCATCCTTTGGCACTGATCACACTGCTGCACATACTTCTTGGTATCCTTATGAATAGAGGACCAATAGTAACCAGCTCCCAGGATCTTGTGGATAGTTCTGTGGGAAGAATAAGGCCCACTAGATGGTTCATCATGACATGCTCTCAACACATCAAAAATTTCATCAGCTTTTAAACACCTACGTAAAATGAAATCAGGACTACATTTAAATAGTAACCATTTAACCATTTGTAAGATAAGCTTTCCTTAACTAAGCGTTTCTTCTGCTTTGAGGTAAAATGGGATGGATACAAGCCTGTAGCTAAGAGATTAGCTATGTCAGCAAACCAAGGTGTAGTAGAGGAGATAGCAAAAAGATGTTCATCTGGAAACCTATCCTCCACTAGCTAGTTCTCTCCTCCTGTATGCAATCTTGACAAAAATTTAGCAACCAAATTAAACTTGCCTAGATTATCAACTATGGTGATGTCAAATTCCTGCAATAGCAATAACCACCTAATGATCCTTGCACCCACTACTAGCTTATTCATTAGGTATTTTATGGCTGCATGATCAGTATGCACAAATATTTTATATCCAGTGATATAATGCCTAAATTTGTTTATAGCATAGATGACTACCAATAATTCTTTTTCAGTTGTGGTGTAATTTCTTTCTGCAGAGGTAAGGTTTTTTTTACTGATGTAATAGATGGCATGCATACTTTCTCCTTCCTCCTTCTATTCTAAGACTCCCCCAATGGACTCATTTGAAGCATTAGTTTGTATGTGGAATGGTAAAGTCCAATTAGGTCCTCTCAAAATAGGTGTGACAGTAAGCTTCTCTTTTAGGGTTTCAAATGCTGATTGATAGTCTGTTGTCCATAAAAATTCTATGTCTTTGTTAAGCAGGGTAAATAGGGGGCAACTATTCTACTAAAATTTTCTATGAATCTCCTATAGTAGCCTGCATGACCCAGAAAACTCCTAACATCTGTCTGATTTTTGAGTGGAGGTAATTGTTTGATTACTTCTATTTTGTTTTGATCTACTTTGATCCCATTTGTTGAAATGTGCTGTCCCAATACAATTCCTTCCTCTACCATCATGAAGCACTTTTCATGGCTTAGGGATAATTGATTCTTCTCACGCATTTCAGTACTTTTTCAAGGTTTATGAGAGCTTCCTCAAAGTTGTCCTCATACACAGTAAATTCATCCATATAGACCTCTATGCACTCATTTTCTGATTCAACAAAAATGGCTAAAATAAGCCTCTGAAATGTAGCTGGGGCATTACATAGTCTAAATGAAAGAACTTTGTAGGCAAAGTTCCCCAAGAATAGGTGAAAGTGGTTTTGTCTTGATCTTTAGGTGCTACTTGAATTTGATTATACCCACTAAACCCATCCAGGAAAGAAAAATACTTTCTCCCAGCAAGATTATCCAGCACTTGGTCAATGAATGGTAAGGGAAAGTAGTCCTTTTTTGTAGCTTTGTTTAGCTCCCTATAGTCAATACACACCCTCCATTTCCCATTCTTTTTAGGTACTATGACTAGGGGTGAGACCCATTGACTGTCTAAGATTGGATATATAAACCCTTCTTGCAGCAATTTTTCTATTTCAGTCTTAACAATGTCTTTTAAAGTAGGATTCAATCTTCTCTGGGATTGTCTGACAGGTTTGATATCTTCAATGTATATATGATGGGTACAGATCTTAGGAGGGATGCCCTTCATATCTTGGTATTCCCAAGCAAAAGCTGCTGAATGGGAAATCAAGAGTTGGATAAGTTTTTCTTCCTGATTTTCTGCTAACTGGGTGTTGATATTAAGTGTTTTTCCTGGTAAAATCATGACCTATTTTGTGATTTGATCCATGGATGTAGTTAATCCATATACTAGAGTCATGGTATTGAGGGGACAAGAATGGGGAAGCAACATGTGGAATGTGGCTAAGTCTCTGTAAAAGGTCTCTCTACAAGGAATGATATTTGCTAGGGTACAATGAGCAGAAGTGAGAAGTTCTCTTCTAGAATCTTGGGCAAGCTCCATTACATCCTCATCAATTAGAATGTGGGAATGTGGGTAATGTATTCTATTGTATCATAGTAGATTTCTTCTTCCAATTTACCCAAATGTTCCTTGATGGTGACCATAGCTACTAAGGCACTGTTTTCCATGTTATCTGGCTCATCCACCCATACTCTTCCTGTATAATGTATTGATGGTTTCGCTAGAGGATACAGAGATATTTTCTTCAAATCTATTGACAAGGTGTCATTGTACCTTATCATTTAATCTATTTTCAGATGTCAATAATCCAGGGGCTGTGTCCTCGGCTGTCTGCAACTAGGGATTCTACAGTTACCAGTTTTCCTAGCTAATCTTAACAGCTTCTACCAATTTGAAAAGATTAATCTATCTACTTACTAAATGAAAACATAATTAAACAGGAAATTTACTCAAAGCAATCTTAAAAACAATAACATGCATCTATCTATTAAAATCAGTAAATACTTTTCACAACAAAATCTAAAGTAATAAAATAGTGGTACTAGCCTCCCGCCTTGGTGGTGAGAGTGGGCCCTTGCTCCACACCCTTGGGGCTGAAGGCTACAGTAGGGAATCAACACAAAAGAAGATCACAACTAAATCCAGTCTAATTCATTCACTTTGCATTCATGAAAAATATTGCTATCACAGAACTAAGATTACCGAGAATCAGAATAATTCAATCATTGTATATTTCTTCTATTGTTTCTATTAGTATATATCAAAATGAGTGATAACATATCACTTATCTTCTCTACCAGTTCCTCTATGAGATGACATCCATCTCTTTATTGAACTAGCTATCTAACTATGGAAAATAATCATGCAATAAAAGAAGACTGAGTGGAACAGAAGTCCACTCAGAATTCTAAGTTTGAGTCTTAATACATTTGGGCAGCGAGGCCCTAAAAATATGGGTATTGAATAAGTTCTATCCGTAACTCATGCAAAAACTTGATAAAGATAAAAACTCCAGCAGTTTGACTAAAGATGACCCTTCACCACTCAGGTGATGATTTGAGTGAAATGAGGGGTGTTAAGATCACTGCTGAGAGTGCCTGATCGATAGCTTATGCTAGAAATATGCCCTGCTCTCAGGAGGCGCCGGAGATATCTGTTCCCTATCTACAGCTCTGGAGATATGTCTGTAGCTCCAGAGATATTTGTAGCTCTGGAGATAGCTATAGCTTCCTTTGTTCAGCTCCAGAGATGTTCCAGACTCTTACAGAGCTCTGAAGAGGCTTTCCTCATTCCTTCAAAACTTTAGGTGTCATGGTACTCTGGTATTGTCTTCGGAGATCATTGAAGACTATCTCTGGAGATGCACAAAATTGTTGTTCCTGGCATCTACACCTGTTGATTCAAAAAGAGAGAAGTTTCTACATTTTTCCATCAATTCCATGCACATTAGTCACTCAATCAGAAATTATAATCTTACGTAATCTATCTCAATTAATCATTAACTAGAACGATCTTGCTAGCTTATTTGGGTGCAAACATTAGGAAAGATGGACCCAGGAAGGAGAAAAAGAGAGGTAAAAAGATGTATTTCATGGGTGCAACTTGGCACTCATCATCCCCCCATACCTAAGGTTTGGCAGGTCCTCCTGTTTCTCACATTCTGGATTTATTATGGCGAAGCAGCTTGTCAGTCAAGCTATAATCCTATGCATAGGCAGTCCAAGTTGTGTGGTTGATATTACCATTGCCTCTGTATTCATCAACCTGCTTCATCCAGTCCTGCAATTTCTCATCTTCCATCTGTTTTGCCCAGAAAGGAAGTGGTTCAATTATTAGAGGGGGCCTGAACCGTCCACCTATCCATTCCTGCTTATGATTATCCATCATTTTGGATATCAACTTTTCTTTTCTCATAAATAATCTTAAGTGTGCAGGGGTGACCACCTCTCTCATTTTCTGCTCTGGGGTCAAAATATTCCATCTCTTCTTTGCTATGGCAAGTACTGGGTTTGCTGAATTGATCATGAAAAGACCAAAATCGATGGAGCACTCTTGCAAACTTTTTAGGTATAATGGCAAAATTTTGTTCTTATTATCAGTATGATAGATAAGGGACCTGAATTGAATCTTAAAAGCATTGGGATTGGGACATTCCTTCCTGATGAAGAGATCTATTTTTAAATCTTTCTTGAGATGATCTTCCATCCTTTCATTCCAGATCTGATGGTTCCTCATTAGGGACACAAATTCCTTAAGTTGGCATTTCCCCACAAAATGATTAAGAATGAAAGTTATATCATTAACACAGAACCCATGCAAGTATAATTCACACAGGAAATTCTTGTCATCATCATTACTCCTTGTATATGCTGTCATGAATCCTTTTGTTGTCTCTGTATCCTCAACCAAGTCAGACAAGACTAAATAGAGTTTCCTTTGCAATACCCTTTCTTGTAAGAACATAGAATAGCTGGCACTTGGAGGATAGAATTTCTGAAGAAAGGGAGGCCATTTCAATGATTTTGCCTTCCAAAGTTGCTATTCTTTTTGTTTTGGCAGTGACTGCCCTTTGTAATTGCAACATAGGCTTGGAAGCCTCATATTCTCTACATTTCTTCTCCTAATGGAATAGGGCTTTAGGAATGTCAATAGGGATTGGACCCATATATGCATCTGTTTGGATTTCCTGATCATTGGTTGCCCTTGGGCCAACCAACTCTTGAATATATTCATCCTGGTCATCTAGTCTATTGTTGGCCCAAGTTAACCGTCTATCCTGGCTTTGTATTTTCTCTATCAATGCTTCCATTATTGTGAGGCTATTGTCTCTAGCCATGGTGAGCTCATAAACACTTTGTGTTGCTTCTCTCTCTTTTTCTTCCAACAGTTTGACTGCCTCAATTTTCTATGCCTCCAATTCTGCCTCTTTCTCAATTTTCTGGGCCTTTAATTCTACTTCCTTCTCCTAGAAGATCTTGTTTTTGCTTTGGAGTTCTGTTTGTAGATTTTAAATGACTTGTTTCTGCTCCATTTCTATCTCTATTCTAACCTTCTTGAGGTCAGTAATAATCAGATTTTTCCCCAAGAGTAGTCTCTTTAGGTTTTCAATTTCTTCTAACAATTGTTGTTCTTTTGGAATTTCAACATCCTCTTAATCAGAGGGATGAGAGAAGGTTTTTGCTTCTGCTGTTGTTGCCATTGTTGTTTGCTGATCATTAGGGTTTTCTAGGGCCATCTGCCCTGCACTGTCAATTGTATCCATTTGCCCTGTTTCATCTTCTTCTGCAGACTGCCTATCCTGAGGGTCCTCTTGGGGTTCCTCTGCTTCTGCTGGCACCGATGAAGGCCCAGCCTTATCCTCATATGTTCTAAAACCTAGGAGTACCTCGGCCAGGAGGGCAATATCTTCTTCAGCCTGTGAGAGTTATCTCTGCCTTTTACTTCTTCGTAGCAGAGGTGGGGCAGGTGCCTATGGAGCAGGTTTCTCATCCTCAAAGTCTAAGGAAATAGTAAGAGTTTCTATGTGTTCTGTCTCTGGAGCACATGATGGTTCTAAAATTGGGTTTGACCCTAGAGGAACATATGGTGTTGGGGAAACTTCTCTTTGTTTCCTTTTCCTGACTAGAGGCATCTCATCTGAATCATGAGATGGTTCTTTAGCCCACCAGGTGCCCTCTGTTCTCTGTCCTGACCTCTCCTTTGTTAATTCCTTAGGGAAAGATTCCTCAGTTAGAGTCATCTTTCTCCTAACTGATCAAGTCATGTATGGGGTTTGTCTAGGAGCAGACTCTGTAATTTCTTTGCCTTTCCTCCTTTTATCAGGAACAGGGGCTACAGATGAAGTTGCCTCCTGTGAGGAATTCTTTCCTCTTTGAACAACTATGGAGGAGGCTGAAGGCTCAGTTTCTTCTTCTTGGTGAGTGGGAGAACTCTCACCTCTTGGTTGTGCCATCTCTAGTCCTCTGTTCTGGGAATCTTGTTCAAGAAAGTTTTGCCATAATTCTTCCCCATTGGCTTGAGATAAGAAGTGGTGTTTGATTACTAGAAAAATGAGGCCATGATGTTTCATGGGACCCTTATTCTGCTGATATTTCTTTGCAGTTGCCCTGATGGTAGAATACAAGAAATTGGGAATGTTTATGCTAAATTCAGGGTGTGCATTCCCATGCCTTAGAAAAATCAGCGTTTTCATGATTGGTCCTAAAACTAGAGAGAATTGACCATCACAAGTAAAATATTTCATCAGCTAGGTGGCAACAGATTGCCAAGGGTTTGGAAGGGTGGACCTAAGAATTCCTTTTACTTCATTTTTATTTGAATGCATTTGTATAGTAGGTTCACCATGAACAGAGAAATTCTTAATTAAATCAGTGTATAAGGTTTTCAAGTGATAAAACCTCTCACCTTGTTCAAGAAGTCCAAAAATGTGGCTGATAGTGGCTGAGGAGAAATTGATTCAAACATCTCTAAAAGCTTTCTGATTGTCCCTTAAATTTCTGAGGAATTCATCCACAACATCTTCCTAAAACCCTTCAAATTTTTCTAGGAAGTCTAACCATCCTGCAGCTCTTAGAATGTTTGCTGCAGCTTCATCTTGCAGAAGACCCGCAACACTTTTTGGCTCAGACTTCTTCTTTACCCCCATTGCTAAATTAGTTCCACCTTCTGTGCTTAATTCCTCACCTCCTCAATCTGTAGTTTATCCTTTCCTCTTATCTCTGCAAGCTCCGGAGGACTGTTCAATTTGCTTTGTTCTTTAGGGTACTTCGGAGGTTCGAATTAGGAATGTTATGTTTCTCAGCTTAGGCTTATGCAGATTAGTTAGAGTACCTAGGCAGTCATAAATGCGACAGATTGATAGGACACTCTGGAGGCAAGGTGGCAGTACAACACAGATGGTGGCATGCATGAATGTAGAAAGGGAAATGATGCCTGCAGGACGTGTCATAGTGGCAGTACCCAAAACAGAAAGACAAGATAGTTGTTATTAATGATTAATTAAAGATAGATTACCTAGATCATTTTTTAATGATGAGGGTGATGTACATGGTAGAGATGCTGCATCATTTTATGAGACTGCATGTGTCGCAGCATATGAGCAGCTTTTGGTGGCTTAAGATAACACCCACTACTCCACTGGCACACGACCTGCAATCATTTCGCTAAGTGGTTCAAGAATCCACGTTCCTTGGGTGACGTCAGCGTCGTCTTTGTGAATACCCCTGCAAATGATATGCGTGCTAATTTAATTTATTCTTGTGATAAAGTAGAGGATGAGTCATGATGACCTCATCATGTGATGTGTCCACTTTACCGCCTGGAGAGGTGGGTCCCCTCTCTTATTATTGAAATTGACTTCTTTATTGACAGAGCGCTGGAGGTTCTCCTAGTTTGGGAAGCACTGGAGGTGCTCCTAGTTTGGGAAGTGCCGGAGGTGCATTTGACTAACTCCTGGCACCTGATCATCTCCGGAGCTCAGTTGTTTTCAACTGTCCTGAAGAAGGGAACCACCATTTGCTAGTTTTCAACTCCCTTGGTCGAGAAAGACAACCATTTACTGGTTTTCCATCTTTCTCTATTTTTTTTTTAATTTTTTTAAATTTTTTTTAGAAGGCAGCCATTTGCTGGTTTTCAACCTTCCTTTTTTTTGTTTTTAGGAGGCAACCATTTGCTAGTTTTCAACCTTCCTTGTTTTTTTTTTTTTTTCAATCCAACACTGTGACAGAGGAGGTATCCCCTGTATCAAAACACAAATCATTAAGAATCTCCTCTTTAGTAGATGGTCTTTTATAGAGCCTGATTCGATGACCATTTACTAGAAATGTGTCTGTGCTTCCATCAATAGGTTCCAATAATACAGTTCCATTTTCAAAAACTTCCTTTACTTCATAAGGACCCATCCAGTGAGTTTGTAATTTCCCTTTGAACTCCTTGAATTTAGAATCATAAAGAAGAACCTAATCACGTTGTTGAAATGTCCTTTTGATGTGTTGGTCATGCCATTGCTTCCTCTGATACTGAACTAGTTCTGTTTGTTGAATGGCCTCTGTCTGAATTTCATCCAACTCATTGAGATGAAGAATTCTATTCTGTTGAGCTATAGATAATGGTAAACCAATATCCAATGTAGTTTTAAGTGTCTAGAGTTCAAATTCTATAGACAAAATAGGCTTTTTCCCATAAACTAATTCATATGGTGAGAACTTTGTTGTGGACTTCCAAGTGGTATTGTAAGCCCAAACTGCTTCAGGTAATTTGCTAGCCCAATCTTTTCTGTTCATTGCTACTGTCCTTGTCAGAATATTTTCAAGTTCCCTATTGGTTACTTCTACCTACCCATTCGCTTGAGGATGGTAAGGTGAAGACTTTCTATGCTTGACTTGATATAAATCTATGAATGCTTTGATTACCTGTGAAGTAAACTGAGGTCCTCTGTCAGAAACTATTGATCTTGGGGCTCCAAACCTTAAGAAAATCTTATTATAAATGAAATCAACAACTTTTTCTTCTCTTGCAAATTGTAATGCTTGAACCTCAGCCCACTTAGTAACATAGTCTGTGCATACTAGAATGTACTCCTTGCCTGATGATGGTGGGGAAATTGGTCCAATAAAGTCCAGACCCCACTGCTCAAATGGTTCCATCATGACTTGAGGATGCAGTAACATCTCCTAGGTAAAGGTTGGCTGTCCCATCCTTTGGCACTAGTCACAGTGCTGCACATACTTCTTTGTATTTTTATGAAGAGAGGGCCAGTAGTAACTAGCTCCGAGGATCTTGTGGACTATCCAGTGGAAAGAGTAATGGCCACCAGATGGTTCATCATGACATGCTCTCAACACACCAAAAATCTCATCAGCCTTTAAACGCCTACGTAGAATGAAATCAGGACCACATTTAAATAGTAAACCATTCAACCATTTGTAAGATAAACTTTCTTTAACCAAATATTTTCTTTGTTTTGAGGTAAAATAGGATGGATACAAGCCTGTAGCTAAAATATTAGCTATGTTAGCAAACCAAGGTGCAGTAGAGGATATAGCAAAAAGATGTTCATCTGGGAACTTGTCCTCCACTGGTTGGTTTTCTCCTCCTGTATGCAATCTTGACAAAAAATTAGAAACCAAATTAAACTTTCCTGGATCATCAACTATGGTAATATCAAATTCCTACAATAGCAATAACCACCTGATGATCCTTGCACCCACTACTGGTTTATTCATTAGGTACTTGATGGCTACATGATCAGTGTCTATAAATATCTTATATCCAGTGATATAATGCCTGAATTTGTTTATAGAATAGATGAATGCCAAGAATTCTTTCTTAGATGTGGTGTAATTTCTTTCTGCAGAGGTAAGGTTTTTGTTGATGTAATAAATGGCATGCATACTTTCTCCTTCCTCCTTTTGTCCTCAAATTGCCCCAATGGACTCATTTGAAGCATTAGTCTGTATGTGAAATGGCAAAGTTCAATTAGGTCATCTTAAAATTGGTGTGACAGTAAGATTCTCTTTCAAGGTTTCAAATGTTGATTGACATTCCTCTGTCCACTTAAATTTCGTGTCTTTGTTAAGCAGGGTAAACAGGGGGGCTGCTATTCTGCTGAAATTTTCTATGAATCTCCTATAGTAGCCTGCATGACCCAAAAAACTTCTAACATCTGTTTGATTTTTAGGTGAAGGCAACTGTGTGATCACTTCTATCTTGTTTTGATCCACTTTGATCCCTTTTTCTGAAATGTGGTGTCCCAAAACAATTCCTTCCTCCACCATCATGAAGCACTTTTCATGGCTAAGGGATAATTGATTTTTCTCATAGCATTTTAGCACTTTCTCAAGGTTTGTGAGAGCTTCTTCAAAATTATCCCCATACACAGTAAAGTCATCCATATAGACCTCCATGCATTCATTAGCTAGTTCAACAAAAATAGCTAAAATAAGTCTCTGAAATGTAGCTGGGGCATTGCATAGTCCAAAGGGAAGAACTTTGTAAGAAAAAGTTCCCCAAAAGTAGGTGAAGGTGGTTTTGTTCTGATCTTTAGGTGCTACTTGAATTTGATTATACCCACTGAATCCATCTAGAAAAGAGAAATACTTTCTCCCAGCAAGGTTGTCCAGGACTTGGTCAATGAATGGTAAGGGAAAGTAGTCTTTTTTTGTGGCCTTGTTGAGTTCTCTATAATCAATACACACCCTCTATTTCCCATTCTTTTTAGGCACTATGACAAGGGGTGAGACCCATTGACTGTCTGAGATTAGATATATAAACCCTGCTTGAAGTAATTTTTCTATTTCAGTTTTGACAATGTCCTTTAAAGCAAGATTCAATCTTCTCTAGGGCTGTCTGACAGGTTTAATATCCTCAGTGTATATATGATGGGTACAGATCTCAGGAGGTATGCCTTTCATATCTTGGTATTCCCAAGCGAAAGATGCTGAATGGGAAATCAGAAGTTGGATAAGTTTTTCTTCATAATTTGCTGTTAACTGAGTATTGATATTAAGTGTTTTCCTTGGTAAAATCATGACCTGTTTTGTGATTTGATCCATAGATGTAGTTAATTTGTACATTGGAGTCATGGTATTAAGAGGACAGGAATGTGGAAGCAACATATGGAAAGTGGTTAAGTCTCTGTAAAAGGTTTCCCCACAAGGAATGATGTTGGCAAGGGTACAATGAGAAGAAGTAAGAAGTTCTCTCTTAGAATCTTGGGTGAGTTCCATCACATACTTATTGATTAGGATGTGAGTGATGTCCTCTGTTGTATCATAGTATATTTCTTCTTCTAACTCTCCCAGATGTTCCTTGATGGTTACCATAGCTACTGAGGCACTGTTGTCATTGTTCTTTGGTTCATCCACCCATACTCTTCCTGTATAATGTATTGATGGTTTAGCTGGAGGATACAAAGATAGTTTCTTCAAATCTATCCCATTAGAAATGACCATATCTCCAGTTCAACAATCAATAGATGCTACTATTGTAGCCAGCCATGGTCTTCCTAAAATCAGTGGATAAGCATTTCTTTGGTTTCTAGGTTCTAGTATCAGGAAGTCCATTGGAAATTCCCATGAATCTATCACAACAGTACATCAGTGATTACTCCTTTTGGCACAGCTACTGACTGGTCAGCAAGTTAGAGAATTGTAGTTGTGGATTGGATACCTAATAGAGCTAATTGGTTCATTATGTGAACTGTCATCACATTAATTGTTGCTCCCAAATCAACCAAAATATTTGAAATTTCTACCCCTAAGATGAAAATAGTTATGATAGGATTTCTAGGGTCTCCATATTTTGGGAGGAGAATTTCTCCCATCAATAGATCTACTACTTTTCTTTCCACTTGTATTGTGGAGGGAAAGTTTTTCTTCCTACCTTGCGTTTTGATACAATACTGTTTAATGAACTGGTTTAGTTCTGGTACACCTCTGATTGCCTGGAGGAGAGGAATTTCAATGTTTAGTTGCTTGATTTCTTGTTAAAGTTCTGATTCCAGGTTGGTTTGGATTTGTTTTTGTAAGATCTTTTTCTGGGGAACATTCTGTTTAAGCCGTTCTAGGTATGGTGCTAGTTTTTCCATCTCTGGAGTATCTCCAGAGCTCTTGTTAGAATTGTGTTCAGGAATATTTTCCGGAGTCGGTCTTTTAGGAGCAACTCTGGAGTTGTCCAAAGATGATTCTTTTAGCACTTTTTCGTTAGTAATCTCCTCTGGGGGTTGAGTGGATGAATTTTTAGGTTCCTCATCATTGGTTACTTCAACTATAGTTGGAGGAGATGGTCTTGGGAATGCTTTCCTAGAACGCAACTGGAGATTATTTGAATATATAGCATTAATTCCAGCTAGATTTTCTTGCTTTGTCATGTAAACAGTTGCTCCCTATTTATTCCATGGGTTTGGTATAGGCTGAGCTGGTAAAGGTGGTTGGCTAACTGGTTCATTTTGTGATTGACCTTGTGTGTTGGAGGGTCCAATTAGTAAATCTTGTTGTTGAGGTTGGAAACATCTAGGTTGTCCCTGGTATTGTTGATTATATCCCTGTTGAGAACCCCATTGAGGTTGCATGTTTTGTGATCCAAACTGTGGTGGCCACTGTTGATTTTCCCAAGGCTGATTTTGCCAATTTTGGTTTTGCCAATGTTGACTTGGCCAATCCTGCTGTCCCCAAGGAGGATTATTTTGAGGCCCATGCCAAGTTGGATTTCCACTGATTATTTCCCCAATTAGAAGGACCCCTGTAAGAGGGCTGGTTTGGATATTGATTATAAGGGAAATTTCCAGCTTGTTTTTGTCCCACATAGTTCAATTCCTCTTCTATTACAACATTCTTTTTACTCAATCTTTTCAAGGCTGGAAGTTGACTACATTGACTGGTAGGATGTTTCTTATCACAGATCTGACAAATCTCTGATTTGTCCAAAGGGCATTATCTCAACAGATGTTTGTTTCTACACCTAGGAAAATAGATGGAGAGTGGTTCAGTTGCTCTGTTTTAATCAGTTGTTCTAGTTTTTGCTTGAATCCCATCCAATGTGGTATTTAATTGGACTAAAATGTCTGCTTTTAGATTTGCAATCTCTTCCATTAACTATCCTATTTCATTCTTCCCTTTAAAAGTTTTGGATGACCTCACTCCATCTTGGGTTCTAGAATAGTTCCTGCAGAGTTCTTCTATAGCAGGTATTTCCATTTTGTTGATATTCCCTTTTCCCATTAGATCCAGTGCCTGTTTTGATTCTTTATCCAATCCTTTTACAAATAGGGTTCTGGCCAAGGAGTGATCTACTAGGTTGCCATACCTTCTCAAGGCAAAATTAAACCTATCCACATAGTCCTCTAAGGTCTCTTCCTCCCCTTGCCTAATTTTAAACAATTCTTCATTTTTATTATTGTATCTACAGTAATCTTGGTATTTTTCCAAAAACTCTGTTTCCATCTGATCCCAAGAACGGATAGAATTCTGGGGTAAACCCATAAACCATCTCATCGCAGAATCTTTCAGAGTTGAAGGGAATAGTTTGAGTTTTTGGTTATCTGATCCATATTCATAAGTTTGGCAGACTACTTTGAATTCAAACAAAAATTGATTTGGATCCTCAGAAGAAAGTCCTCTAAAGTTTGGCAGGTGTGCCGGTGAGATATTCTTCATAGGAGCATTGTCTCCAGCAACCAAAACAATAGGATATGAGAAGGTTCTTGGAGCCTGATTTTCCTCTTCTTCATTATTATCATTTTCCATGTTTAGTACTGGTTCTTCTCCCTGAGGTTCTAGGAAATTAGGTTCTATCAAAGGATTTGCCTGAAACTTTTGTTGTAATTCTTGGATATAATTGGCAAGTGGAAGATTTGGAGGATCTAAGGGATTGTTGTTTTGAGGTGCAACTTCCAAAGTAGGCTCTAGGTTTCTCTCCTCAACAAGATCTTGTGCCACCCCATTGCTTTCCCCTATGGCTTGTTGTTGGGGTGTTTGCTTGATATATCTTCCTTTTAAATCTCTAGCTCTAACCATACAGATCTATCCTAAAAACTGTTTTAACTAAGTTTCCCTAATTAACACAATACATCCCCAGCAACGGCACCAAAAATGACAAGGTGTCATTGTACCTCATCAATTGATCTATTTTTAGATGTCAATAATCCAGGGGTTGTGTCCTCAGTTGTCTGCAACTAGGGATTCTACAGTTACCAGTTTTCCTAGCTAATCTTAACAGCTTCTACCAATTTGAAAAGATTAATTTGTCTACTTACTAAATGAATTTAAGGAATGCTGAAAACAGAATTAAACAGGAAATTTACTCAAAGCAATCTTAAAAATAGTAACATGCATCTATCTATTAAAATCAGTAAATACTTTTCACAGCAAAATCTAAAGTAATAAAACAGTGGTACTAGCCTCCCGCCTTGGTGGTGAGAGTGGGCCCTTGCTTCACACCCTTGGGGCTGAAGGCTACAGTAGGGAATCAGTACAAAAGAAGATCACAACTAAATCCAGTCTAATTCATTCACTTTGCATTCATGAAAATATTGCTATCACAGAACTAAGATTACCGAGAATCAGAATAATTCAATCATTGTATATTTCTTCTGTTGTTTCTATCAGTATATATCAAAATGAGTGATGACATATCACTTATCTTCTCTACTAGTTCCTCTATGAGATGACATCCATCTCTTTATTGAACTAACTATCTAACTATGGAAAATAATCATGCAATAAAAGAAGACTGAGTGGAGCAGAAGTCCACTCAGAATTCTAAGTTTGAGTCTTAATACATTTGGGCAGCGAGGCCCTGAAAATATGGGTATTGAATCAGTTCTATCCGTAACTCATGCAAAAACTTGATAAAGATAAAAACTCTAGCAGTTTGACTAAAGATGACCCTTCACCACTCAGGTGATGATTTGAGTGAAATGAGGGGTGTTAAGATCACTGTTGAGAGTGCCTGATCGGTAGCTTATGCTAGAAATATGCCTTGCTCTTAGGAGGCACCAGAGATATTTGTTCCCTGTCTGCAGCTCTGGAGATATCTGTAGCTCCGAAGATAGCTGTAGCTTCCTTTGTTCAGCTCCAGAGATGTTCCACACTCCCGCAGAGCTCTGGAGAGGCTTTCCTCATTCCTTCAAAACTTTAGGTGTCATGGTACTCTGGTATTGTCTCCGGAGATCATTGAAGACTATCTCCGGAGATGCACAAAATTGATGTTCCTGGCATCTACACCTGTTGATTCAAAAAGAGAGAAGTTTATGCATTTTTCCATCAATTCCATGCACATTAGTCACTCAATCAGAAATTATAATCTTAAGTAATCTATCTCAATTAATCATTAACTAGAACGATCTTGCTAGCTTATTTGGGTGCAGACATTAGGAAAGATGGACTCAGGAAGGAGAAAAAGAGAGGTAAAAAGATGTATTTCATGGGTGCAACTTGGCACTCATCATCTATCCCATTAGAAATGACCATATCCCCAGTTCGACAATCAATAGATGCTGCTGCTATAGCCAGCCATGGTCTTCCTAATATCAGTGGATAAGTATTTCTCTGGTTTATGGGTTCTAATATCAGGAAGTCTACTGGGAATTCCCATGATTCTATCACAACTGGGACATCAATAATTACCCCTTTCAGAATAGCTACTAACTGGTCAACAAGTTGAAGGATTGTAGATGTGGATTGGATACCTGTGAGGGCTAATTTGTCCATTGTATGAACTGTCATCACATTTATTGTTGCTCCTAAATCAACCAAAACATTTGAAATTTCTACCCCTGAGATGTAAATAGTTATGACAGGATTTCCAAGGTCTCTATATTTTGGGAGGAGCATTTCTTCCATCAGTAGGTCTACTACTTTCCCTTCCACCTGTATGGTAGAAGGGAAGTTTTTCTTCCTACGCTAAGTTTTGACACAATGTTGTTTGATGAATTGGTTCAGTTCTGGCACATCTCTAATTGCTTGGAGGAGTGGAATTTCAATGTTCAGTTGTCTAATTTCTTGTAACAGTTCTGATTCCAGGGTAGATTGGACTTGTTTTTGTAAGATCTTTTTCTGGGCAACATGCTGTTTGAGTCATTTTGGGTATGGTACTAGTTTTTCCATCTTCGGAGCATCTTCAGGGCTCTTACCAAAAATATTTCTAGGAATGTTCTCCAGAGCAACCTTTTAGGTGGAGATTTAGAGTTATTCAAGGATGATTTGATGCAGAGGCATCCACACTATAACCTTCGCATATAGCATGGATGTCTGCAGCCCATCCTCATCGTCATCATCATCATGTTTCCTAAAAACACCAACAGCATCATCATATTTCGGATGATCACACTTATCCTCCTGCCGACTACTGTTCACCTCCTCCGTTTTCCTCCTGATGATGATCACCCCGACGCACTTGCACTTCATGCAATCGACAACATCATGCTCATCTCCTCTTATCCGGATGATGATGTCCCACGCGACTGCCTGCAGGATATTTGCAGAAATATCCTGATGATGCCGTTTTCACGAACTTCTTCACTTAGCGAAATTTCACTTCGCCGATCCTCCAGGGATGACCCGATCCAGTCTTAGGGTGATCTTCCAACTCGAACTTATCAACTCGACCTAGCACATACCCATGCTAGGGTCTTCAACATCTGTCGACCGCGATCCTGCACACCTGCATGCGAACAGAAAACAAACTACAACCTACCCTACTGTACATTACCATTCCACCGATCAGACGAGTCAATCGGTGGAATGGATCAGTGAATCCATGAAACCACCCAAACCAGCAGATCGATTACACGAAGGAGATTAAACAGAAAACGAAACAGGATCTTTATTGATTTCAAAGATGCAATACAATGATCAATCTCTCTCTCAGTCTCACTCTCTGCAACCTAGCTCGATCGATGATATCTGTCTGTATGTCCAATATCAACCGATCCTCATGCTTATAAAGATTATCCTACGAGTACTACTGACCCGACTCCAAGCGGCTGGGAACTCTCCAGGCGGCTGGGAGATCCAACCGGACCCTACAGCATGACAGCTGTTATAACAAACTAACTAAAAATAGCAAAAGCCTGGTCAGCATGATCTTATCATGATCAGCATGACCTTATTACATGCATTTGGTCTTAACAGACCTTCTTGGAAACACAAACAAGACCTAAAACTACTAACTGCCTCATGAAGGCCAGCTGTCAGGTAGGTGCAGAGGCATCCACACTATAACCTTCGCATATAGCATGGATGTCTGCAGCCCATCCTCATCGTCATCATCATCATGTTTCCTAAAAACACCAACAGCATCATCATATTTCGGATGATCACACTTATCCTCCTGCCGACTACTGTTCACCTCCTCCGTTTTCCTCCTGATGATGATCACCCCGACGCACTTGCACTTCATGCAATCGACAACATCATGCTCATCTCCTCTTATCCGGATGATGATGTCCCACGCGACTGCCTGCAGGATATTTGCAGAAATATCCTGATGATGCCGTTTTCACGAACTTCTTCACTTAGCGAAATTTCACTTCGCCGATCCTCCAGGGATGACCCGATCCAGTCTTAGGGTGATCTTCCAACTCAAACTTATCAACTCGACCTAGCACATACCCATGCTAGGGTCTTCAACATCTGTCGACTGCGATCCTGCACACCTGCATGCGAACAGAAAACAAACTACAACCTACCCTACTGTACATTACCATTCCACCGATCAGACGAGTCAATCAGTGGAATGGATCAGTGAATCCATGAAACCACCCAAACCAGCAGATCGATTACACGAAGGAGATTAAACAGAAAATGAAACAGGATCTTTATTGATTTCAAAGATGCAATACAATGATCAATCTCTCTCTCAGTCTCACTCTCTGCAACCTAGCTCGATCGATGATATCTGTCTGTATGTCCAATATCAACCGATCCTCATGCTTATAAAGATTATCCTACGAGTACTACTGACCTGACTCCAAGCGGCTGGGAACTCTCCAGGCGGCTGGGAGATCCAACCGGACCCTACAGCATGACAGCTGTTATAACAAACTAACTAAAAATAGCAAAAGCCTGGTCAGCATGATCTTATCATGATCAGCATGACCTTATTACATGCATTTGGTCTTAACAGACCTTCTTGGAAACACAAACAAGACCTAAAACTACTAACTGCCTCATGAAGGCCAGCTGTCAGGTAGGTGCCTCTGCACCATGATTCTTTTTGCACAATTTTAGTAGTAATCTCCTCTGGAAGTTAAGTAGATGAATTTTTAGGTTCCACATCATTGGTTACTTCAACTATAGTTGGAGGAGATGGTCTTGGGAATGCTTTCCCAGAACATAGCTGGAGATTATTGGGATATATAGTGTTAATACTAGCCATGTTTTCTTGTTCTATCATGTAAACTGCTACTCCCTATTTATTTTGTGGATTTGGTATAGGTTGAGTTGGTAAGGGTGGTTGGCTAAATGGTTCATTTTGTGACTGACCTTGTGTGTTGGGGGGTCCAGTTAGTAATGCTTGTTGTTGAGGTTGGAAACATCTAGGTTGTCCCTGGTATTGTTGATTGTATCCTTGTTGAGGACCCCATTGAGGCTGCATGTTTTGTGATCCAAACTGTGGTGGCCACTGTTGATTTCCGCAGGGCTGATTTTGCCAATGTTGGTTTTGCCATTGTTGATTTGGCCAATCCTGCTGTCCCCAAGGAGGATTATTTTGAGGCCCATGCCAATCTAGATTCCATTGGTTATTTCCCCAATTAGAAGGACCCCTATAATAATGTTGGCTTGGATACTGATTATAAGGGAAATTCCCAGCTTGTTTTTGTCCTACATAGTTCAACTCTTCTTCTATGATGGCATTCTTCTTATTCAGGCTTTTTAGGGCTGGAAGTTGACTACATTGATTGGTAGGATGTTCCTTGTCATAGATTTGACAGATCTCTAACTTGTTTAAAGGGCATTCTCTTAACAGATGCTTGTTTCTACACCTAGGACAATATATGGAGAGTGGTTCAATTATTCTACCTTGATCAGTTGTTCTAGTTTTTGCCTGAATCCCATCCAATGTGGTATTTAGTTGGACCAGAATATCTATTTTTAGATTTGCAATCTCTTCCATTAACTATCCTATTTCATTCTTCCCTTTGAAATATTTAGGCGTTCTCACTCCATCTTAGGTTTTGGAATAATTCCTACAGAGTTCTTCTATAGTAGGCATATCCATTTTGTTGATATTCCATTTTCCCATTAGATCTAGTACCTGTTTTGATTCTTTATCTAATCCCTTTACAAACAGGGTTCTGGCCAAAGAGTGATTTACTGGGTTGCCATACCTTCTCAAAGCAAAGTTGAACCTATCCACATAATCCTCTAATGTCTCTTCCTCTCTCTGTTTAATTTTGAATAATTCTTCATTCTTATCACTGACTCTACAATAGTCCTGGTATTTTCCCAAGAATTTTGTCTCCATCTGATCCCAAGAATGGATGGAATTTTGGGGCAGGCCCATAAACCATCTCATTGTAGAATCCTTTAGAGTTGAGGGAAACAATTTGAGTTTTGATTATCTGATCCATAATCATAAGTTTGGCATACCACTTTAAATTCAAACAGAAACTGATCTGGTTCCTCAGAAGCAAGACCCCTAAAATTTGGAAAGTGTGCAAGTGAAATATTTTTCATAGGGGCATTATCTCCAGCAGCCAAAACAATGGGATATGAGAAGGTTCTTGGAGCCTGATTTTCCTCATCTTCATGATTATCATGATTATCATCCATGTCTAGTATTGGTTCTTCTCCCTGAGGTTCTAGAAAATTAGGTACTATTAAAGGATTTGCCTGGAATTTTTGTTGTAATTCTTGGATATAGTTAGTGAGTGGAAGATTTGGAGGATTGAAATGATTATTAATTTCAGATGCAACTTACAAGGTAGATTTTAGATGTCTCTCTTCAATAAGATCTTGTACCACCCCACTGCTTTCTCCTATAGTTTGTTGATGGGGTGTCTGTTTTATGTATCTTCCTTTTGAATCTCTAGCTCTAACCATACAGATCTATCCTAAAACTATTTAGCTAAGTTTTCCTAATTAACACAATATGTCCTCGGTAATGGCACCAGAAATGAAAAGGGTCATTGTACCTCATCATTTAATCATATTTTAGATGTCAAATCCAAGGCTATGTCCTTGGCTATCTGTAATTAGGAATCCTATAGTTGCCAATTTTATCTAACTAACTCTAATGACCTTTACTGATTTAAAGAAACTGATCTATCTGCTATGAAATGAATTCCAAGAATATTGAAAATAGAACTGAACAGTAAATTACTTAAAGCAAATCTATAAACTGAAACATGCATCTATCTATGAAAATAGTAAGTATCTTTTAAAGCAAAATCTAAAATAATAAATAACAGTACTAGCCTTTTGCCTTGGTGGTGAGAGTGGGCCCTTGCTCCACACCCTTAGAGATGAAGACTAAAGCAAACAATAAGTATGAGAGAATAATATCACAACTCGATTCAGTCCAATCCCATCAACTTTGTAGTTAGAAAAATATTGATATCAAAATGAGATTACATAAATTAGAAGAAAAATCACTCTCTTTTGCTGCTACTTCTGTAAGTTTATATCTAAATCTGTGATGAGAGATCACTCACCCTATTCTACTAGTTAATCTAAGAGATAACATCAATCTCTTTATTCTACTAACAGTCTAACTACAGAATAAATATCCATGCAATAAAAATAGATTGAGTGGAATAGAAGTCCACACTGAATCTGAGTCTTAGTTTCAAATACAAATGGGCAATGAGGCCCTAAAATATAGGTATTAAATCAGTTTATTAGTAACTCATGCAAAAATTGAAAAGAGATAAAAACTTCTAGCAGTTAACTATAGACTGCCCTTAATTACTCAGGTGATGATTTGAGTAACATCAAGAGCATCCTGATCACCACTAGAAGTGTCTGACCAATAGCTATACTGGAAATCTGCACTATTCTAAAAAGGCACCGGAGATGTATGTTTCTGTTTGTAGCTTCGGATATATGTTTGTGACCTTCCTATTCAGCTCCAGAGATGCTCAAGACTTCAATCCAACTCCAGAGATGCTTCACCTTCTTATCCCAAAAACCTTTCCAATCAAATTTGCAAGCATTGGAGACCATTTGTGGCAGGTTGATGTTGACTCCGGAGATCATTAGGACTACCTCTAGAGATGTACAAAATTGTCTACCTGAACACTTGCACCTGTTGATTCAAAAAGAGAAGATTTCTGAATATTTCTATTAATTCAATGCACATTAGTACTTCAATCAAAAATCATGATCTTAAGTAATTAATCTCTTATTAATCATCATTAGAACAATCCTGTTAGTCTATTTTGGTGCAGTCATTAGGACAATGGAATAAAAAGGGAGAAAAAGAGAGGTAAAAAGATGTATTTCATGGGTGCTACCTAGCACTCATTAGTTCTTGAAGATATATCCTCCTGGCTATACAAAGAAAAGGAAGACAAGGACAAAATTCATGTTCTACCTATAAAAAAATATGGATAAAGGTCTTAGCATCATGAAGAGCATGGGCTATAAAGGACAAGGTGGTATAGGCCTTCATTGACAATGAATCATTGAGCCTATCCAAGAAACAAAGAATCCATGACACTAAGGTCTAGGATATGTAAAACATGAGCCTGCATCCTTAGAACTAGAATATATCTTAAGTGAGATAGCTAAGGTCTTTACTGCTATTGAAAACATTGACAAAGGATACCAGCAATAATCTTTTGAACATTTCATTGAACTCTTCGAATCATCCATCTATACCATATACAAAATTTCCACCACACCATCATCATCCAATGACCTTCCACTTGCCTATCCCAGCTCATAGATTGGGACCAACAATAACCTCCAGTACTTGATATTATTCAGAATGACGAGGCCATAGAAGAACTAATGAGGGTAAGAGAACACATACCCCTAGGAGATCATAAAGAAGGATACATTATAGATCTCAACACATCTGCCTACTTTGGGGAAACCTCTAAATCTCTTAGTCACAAAAACATAAAAATAAAAAATACATCCCCTAGTGAAAACCACCATGTGGCACTTTCAGATAATAAAAAAGTAAAAATAAAGGACGTATCTCCTGGTGAAAACCTCCCAGAGGTGCTACAAGATGAGAGAATGGACCTCGCCGAAGTACCAACACTATATCAAGAAAGGTCTCCCATAATAGTCTATAAGACTCACAAGAAATGAATCTTGGGATAGATGAGTCACCAAAAATCACCTTCAAAGCTGCTTCACTCACCCCTGCAGAGCAGGTGAAAATTTTAGAATTCTTCAAACAAAGAAGCCATAATTTTGCATGGACATATGCTGATATGCCTAGTTTGGATCCAACGCTAGTGATACGCATCACTTAGCAGTACATCCTAATGCAAAACTAGTCAAACAAAAAATTAGAAAGATGAATCCATAAATAGGACTTTTGGTCAAAGATGAGCTCAAGAAACTCTTAGATGTCAGTTTCATTCGACCCATAGACTATCCTGAATGGGTCTCAAACATTGTACCAGTAGAAAAATCATTGGGGGCATCTGTGTATGTACAGACTTCAGAGATTTAAACAAATCATGTCCTAAAGATGACTTTCCCCTTCCCAACATTGACATCATAGTGGGTTTAACAATTGGACATGAGATACTATCTCTTATGGATGATTTTTTAGTGTATAATAAAATAAGGATAGTTGAAGAAGATCAACATAAAACCACATTCATTTGTGCATGGGGCACTTATTGTTGGGTAGTCATGCCCTTCGGGCTTAAAAATGCAAGAGCTACATATCAAATGGCAATGACTGTAATCTTCCACGACCTATTTCACAAGATCATGGAAGATTATGTGGATGACTTACTAGTAAAATCAAAGACAAGAGAAGAACACTTGGATGTACTAGCTAAAATCTTTGATCAACTAGAAAAATATAAAGTGCATCTAAATCCAAAAAGTGTGTCTTTGGAGTTCAAGAAAACTCCTAGGCTACATCATATCCTGACGAGGCATAGAAGTTGATCTAGCAAAGGTGAAAGCTATAGTTGAAATGCCTCCTCCAAGAAATTTGAAACAACTCTATAGTCTACAAGGAAAACTCCAATCCATTAGGCGCTTCATTGCACAACTAGCTGATAAATGTCACCCATTCCAACATCTCCTCCGAAAAGAAGTGGCATTCACATAGGATACAAATTCCCAGAAAGCCTTTGAATAGCTAAAGGAATACCTTGCAACACCACTAGTTCTCATGCCACCAAAACAAGGACAACCTCTATTATTTACATCTCAGCAACAAAAACAACAATAGGGGCCTTGCTAGCACAACATGATGATAACGGAAAAGAAAGAGCCATATACTACATTAGCGATACCTTAGTAGGATATGAGCATAATTATACATCAATTGAGAGGGCATGTCTTGTGGTTGTTTGTTCATCTTAGAATTTGTGACACAAAACTAAGCTCATTGCAAAAATAGACCCATTAAAATATCTTTTGTAAAAAGACGCTCTCACAGGTCACATGGCTAAGTGGGTAATGATCCTCAGTGAATTTGACATCGAATACATAGAGAGAAAGGCTATAAAAGGACAAGTCATAGTAGATCCACTAGCAGATGTGCCTATCTCAATAGAACATCCACTTATTTCCAAATTTCTAGATGAATCCATCTTCACAGTCGCACCTACACAAGGATGGAAAATGTACTTTGATGGATCATACACACATCGTGGATCAGGGGCAGGGATTATGTTTATCACCCCTCAAGGAGATTGCATCCCTACATCCTACAAGATAACACTCCCCTGCACCAATAATGTAGTGGAATATGAAGCACTCATCATCAGACTCCGTATGTCCATCCAATGGAGAATACATAAACTATTAGTTTATAGTGACTCTCAATTGGTAATAAAACAAGTAAACAATGAGTACAAGATAAAGGATGACAAACTTCTTCTCTACAAGAAGATGGTAGAAGATTTTAAGGAATAATTCTCTAAAATCTAGTTTGAGTAAGTCCCTAGACTCAACAACAAAGCTCAATAGATGTGATGGCTATCTTGTGGACATGCAAAGAAATAGCCAGTGGTGTGAGTTTCTCATTGAAGAATTAGCAATGCTAGCATATGATCTCCCACAGTCTAAGCTAGTTTGCAACATTGTTGGTCCCCTATCCCCTTGGTATGAATACATCCACCATTATCTCCACAATGACATCATTCCACTAGACCTATCATCCACCTAACACTGAACATTCATCTGTTGAACCGCTTGTTTCACTATAATCAGCGATAATCTATACTAGAAAATTCTTGATGGTATCCTTTTAAGGTGTCTAGATTCAAGAGAAGCCCAAATTGCCTTACAAGAGGTACATGAAAGTATTTGTGGGGAACATTCTAGTGGACCTACCCTAGCAAAGAAGATCTTAAGAACATGATATTATTGGCCGACTCTGGAACAAGATGCTCACCAATTTGTTAAGAAATATCTTCCCTGTTAGCAACACAGTGACTTGATCCATGCTCCATCTCAAGAATTGCAACCCATCACTACTCCATGGCCCTTCTCACGATGGGGTCCCAACCTCATTGAAGAAATCCATCTACCCTCCTCTAATGGCCATAAATTCTTTGTCACCGCTACTAAATATTTCACAAAATGGGTTGAAGCCATTCCACTTACATATACCATAGGCATCCAAATATCTAAATTTATACTCCATTATATCATATGTCGTTATGGTATACCCCTTGCCATAATTACTAACAATGGGAAACCTTTTAAAAATCAATAAGTTTACACCCTTTGTCAGAAATTCCATATCCAACATCATTTTTCCACCCTCTACTACCCTCAAGGGAATGGTCAAGCTGAAGCTTCAAACATAGCCATCTTGAGAATTTCAAAGAAGACAGTTAATGAATTCGGCGGTGATTGGAACTTACAGTTTAACCACACCCTTTGGGCCTATCATACCAGCATTTGTACCCCCACATGAGCCACCCCATATTCCCTCATCTTTGGATCCAAAGCCATCTTACCCATCGAGGTCAAGCTCCCCTCTCTAAGAATATCACTATAAAATCTCATTGATGAGGAGAAGTATTGGGTTGTACGATTACATGAATTGGAAGTCTTGGATGAAAAGTGCCTCACCACTCTCAACCACTTCTAAGCATATCAGAATCACCTCCACAGAAGCTACAACAAGAAAATCATAATTTGCCACTTTGAAGTAGGTGATCTTGTATCAATGGAAAACTAGAAGAACTTGCAAGATCGTGACAAAAAAGGCAAATTTGAACTAAATTGGTTGGGACCTTTTGTTATAACAACTAGTTATGGATCAAGAGCATATCAACTAGCAACACTTGAGGGACAACCTCTAGATGAGCCAATTAACATCATACACCTCAAGAATTTTTATGCTTGACTCAACAAATATCCCAAGTAAAAAAACAAAAAAATAAAAAAATTACAAAAAAAAAACTGAGTGCAATAAATTTGTCCAATGGTGAAAACCACTTTAGTGGCACCTTGGAAAGTACCATGGTGAAAACCTATCTCAGGCACCATGTTTAGCAGCCACATCCACCATCTACTAAGTCCTTGTTCACATAGCCAATTCGTAATTCAACCTCTATCACTTCATACCTAACACACCATGGCTTGATATTGCAAAACATTAAGCATCAAAATCCCTCCCATCGTGACCCGCCCATCACCATTCCATGGCAAAGACCTTGAGGAATTGGATCTTTGTATGCATACTATAAAACACAAAAATATCCAAATATCTAGAAAAACACAAAAACATCCAAATATCCCAAAAATACCAAAAAAAATAAAATATCTCAAAAAGCTCCCAAAGCAATAAAATATGGGGACAACATGTCAGAGTGATTGAGAATAAATGAAGCTAGAAAAAACAAAAAATACACTTGATCAACCTTCCAAATCACCATACAACCATTTAATCTCAAGCCTATCCATCATCACAACCCATGCCTTAGGATATAACGTTCTCGCAATAGGTATGGTCCAATCACATCTATCCACACTCTTGGAAAGAGACTTAATGGATATTGGTGCGTCTGTCAATTGGTCTTTTGGGTTTGATTTATCTTTTTGATACCTATTCTATGCTTATTCAAAAAGACCACCTTGATCTTCCATATCGTGGTGAGTAAAATGAATGGTATAGGAGGAGGTAGGAGTCATTTGTTGCTGTATGCCATGTTTGTTGGATGTTCTTATTACTCTAGCTAGTATTCATATCTTGTATGTGATAGAATAGATTTTTGCATACCATTGCTCCTTTGCATCTAAGGCTAATGCTCTAAGTTTTCTCCCCCACATCTAGACAAGATTGTACTAAGTTGGGCATGTCTAAGAACACCCTTTAGTTTGAGCATCAACTCCATGCAAAATTGGATATACATCATCACCCTGGTCCTTTATACCTTGGTGAAAATATCCTCTTTGCTATAATAAACTTAGGATTTCTCTAAAACATACCAGCACAACATCCACCCTTAACCAATCTATCCTATCTATCCTATACACAAATCAACCCATCACCCCCTACCTGCATCTTCAAAAACATAAGGACTCACAATACTCCCCATGTATCCACCCAACCACCCAGAAAACTTCCTGACTAGACCTAGACTTACACCCACCAAATCATGTTCTTTTTACAGAACTGATGTGACATTTTCTGCCACTAACACCCAATCATACATCCCTACCCATCCAACCTACCAAAAAACCATATCTTCCCATAACATGCCTACCTATGGATCTGCATTAATTAAAATAATGACTAAATACCACCCTAACCCCCCCTAACCAACACACCCATAACTAGGTTACCGACTAACTACCACCCCTCCCCTAGTAGGCATGTATCTCCCCCACCCACCCATCTACCCATCAAGGACATTTTGTATCATGATCAGGATAATCCGTTACCATTGCATCCACATTACACCTACATCCACATAATCATAATCATCATTATTATCGTATCATAATCATCATTATTATCGTATCATAATCATAACCATCATATTACTATTACATCATAATAATTGCATTATCATAATCACCATAGTATCATCATTACATTATTACAACATCATAATCATCACTATTACTATACCATAACCATAATCATCATATCACCATTATATTGTATCATCCATATCATAATCATCATATTACCATTGCATAATAATTAATCATTACATCCTCATATCATTCTCACTCCATAACAAAATCATAAAACATATAATCCACATCATAATCCATATCATAAATCCACAAATCCAAAAATAATTTATAGAACATATAATCCTATTACGTCAGAAAATGTCTCCCTAGGACTTTTTCCCTCCTAAGTTTAGCTCTCGGGTCCCTTTAGTGTAATCATGCATCTTTGTTTTAACTTCCAATGGAAATCCCTGAAAACCCATGACAGAATGGACCTAGGGGACTGTTATGAGCTTAACCCTACCTTGAAAATGGGGCTGAGGACTTGGGCATTCGTGCCCTGTTTAGCGGGGTCCCAAATTTTAAATGTTAGTTATGTGACCGTTGTAAGTGTCCGTTGCCGACATCTCAAGTTTGAATTATTAAATTAAAGCGGGAATGTGTTTAGTTGCATATATAAGCATATTTAGAGATTCATTTGTAAACTAGAAGATGATTATGAACTTATGGCACACTTAGGATTTCAGAGCATTCAAAGTATTCATTGTTGCAGAGAAGGCTTGTCTTGTTATTGTGTTTGTTATGCATATTTGGCTTCATCTTCTCATGATGTGAAGGATTTTCATCTATATGCGGGCTACACCTCTCAAGTGACATTTATTTGTGTTTTCAATCATTTATCAATTGGTTTTTGCCTCTATCCCGTAGGGATACACACTCTTTATCTGACAACGGTGTTTGGAAGACTTGAATGTCCTTCCGGGACTTGACTGAGGCAAGCTCCTAGACACCACAATCCCCAACCCCCTTTTCGGTGATTGCAGGTTACAGGTGCAAAAGTGGAAGGAGTGGAGTTGTAGGGAGACATAATAGAGTATCAAAATTACATATCTAAGAAGAAAAGTAGTACTTGGACTTGGGTGCCTGCACAAGTGTCCTCTGGATCCTAAAACACAAAAATCTCTGGAACAATAGGGAAAGGTTACAGACAACTTTCAGAGATCCCGACAGAAAATAGCACCTTGGACTTGGGCACCTGCTCATTAGTCCCTGACTTTCCCACATCCAAAATCTCAAAGTTTGGTATGTATTTACTCTGAATATTATATCTCTGTTTGCGAACATTTGTCGTGTTTCGTCCGTTTATTTACGATTTTACGAAAGTAGGGTTTTAAGCATAATCAGGCTTTAATTAATTAATTAATCAACAAATTCCAAGTTTCCTCTTTGTTACAAGTGACACTAAATCTGTAGCAGAGCCCTCTTGCAAAGATTGTGGCTTGGCTCAATTTATGTCCTTGAATGTAAAGTGTGAAAGGAAGACTTAATCTACATATTCATTGAAATTGAAAACCCCTGTTTTTACACTAAACATTTTGGTGAACCCATGTTTTATTTAAATTTTGCACCTTGCTGAGTGTTGTACTTTAGGTTTGCATTAATTTCATTCATCATTTTCATATTGCATTTGAAAATTTTGAAAAAATTGAGATTTTAGGCTTGCATTTTGAAATAATTTGAATTAATTTACATTTAATTTATGATTTTTAAATTAGATATGATATAAATTACATAAATTCATCATATTATAATCCTTGCATTACATTTTTCATAGTAAAATTGCTAGGTTTGCTTGAAATTTTAAAATTTTCTTATAACCTAGTGATTTCAAAAACTAGGGATTGTAGTTAAAATCTTGTTTTAGATTTTACTACTCATCTTAGGCACTCATTCAAATCTGATTTTTTTTGTAGTGTTTTATTTTTGGTGTTCTTGCATTCATATTTCAAAAATTTGCATTTACACTTAGATAATTTCAACAAAAACTAGCATCTTTCATTCATCATCCTTAAAATTGCACTTGTATTGAGTATTATAGGACTTTAAAATAATTTTCAGATCTGAGGTAGGTTTTTTTTCATCATAAATCTGATTAGAATTCATTTACATATCATTTTGCACATATTCATGTCTTAATTTCACAACTAGGGTTTGAAAAACTTGCATTTTTCACTAGATTTTGGCTTATTTTGCATATAGAATTGCATTATAGGTGTGTTGTGAAGGATATTTCTGCACTGATATATAGCTTATTATTTTCTTCTCCTCATCAATTTCCCTACAACACATTTTCTTTTAGGCATTTGCATTGAAAAAATTGAAAAAAGTGGAAATTTGAGCATTTTTAGGCACATAAGCAAACATAAATTGGTGTTGTTTCATTTCATTCACCCTAAATCTCTTTCATTCCAGATCTTGAATTCACATTAAATCATTCATTCAATTATCATTTGAAAATTGGGCTTTATTTCATTAAATTGTGTGAAAATTGGCATCTTTTTAATTAGAGAATGTGTATTTCAACACTAATTGTTCACACACTTCATTCACATATTTTGATCAAAACCTCTAAAATCATAAATTGGACCTTGTTGTGTTGTACTCTTTCCTCCTACCCACTATGTTTTTTGTGGACTCCATGTGTCTTTTAGTACTCGTTTCGCTTGAACAAGTGCTTTGGTGCGAAATAGTCTCACTTATTTTGCCTTGTTGATTGTTGTGAAATTCGTGTGTATTTGAGCTCTTTCAAATTAGCATCATGGATACTTCTTGTTATTCATCTTTGAAATCTTTTTTTGCATACATAATAGGCATTGATAATTTTTCTAAATTTACTCATGAATATCCTCAAGTCTTGAAACAAATAGCATGCATATATGATGTTGATATTTCTATGTGTTCCACATATGAAATTCTTTCCTATATATCTGATTTTGATAGCTTCACAATCCTCATGGGAACACATTCTCTGATATTATATGATCTCACTAAATTCATAGCCAATAATACATTTAGTAGTGATGACTTCAATATGTTAGATGAACCCTTAGATGACCTTATCTCTATTGAACATTCCACTACGACTCCTATTGCTAAAACATGTGATGGCAACTTAGTTCTACCTTATGATCTCTCTCCCAAAGTTGTTCCCACTTATGAGGACACTTTGGCAAAAGAGGATGAATTCATTGACACATCCCTTAACATCATACCACCATGTCTTCATTCCAATGTTGTCTCTGGCCAAGATGAAGCATTATTGAATGATGAACCACCATCATCTCTCCATTCCAATGCTCTCTCTGGCTAAGATGAAGCATTACTGAATGAAGAACCCCCTCTAACAAAGAACATTCCATGGGTAGATAATGAGCATTCATTTAACAATATTAAAAATTCTATCCCTACCATAGTACATGAAGCCTCTATGGATCATCCCATCGACCTTCCTCCTTTAGTTGATTGTTCACACACCTTGGATATCACTAAGGAAGAGAAGACCCTTAATCTCCCTCCTTTGATTGAATATTTAAGTCATTTGGATATCACTAAGGTTTTAAAAACATTGACTACCTCTCCTATGGTTGCATATTCTTTGAACATCACTAAAGATACAAACTTTAAAAAATTTTCTCACAACACCTTACCTTCCCTTCATTCCTATGCTTTCTCTCCAAAAGATGTAGCACTAGTGAATGAAGATAGGTCTCTCACATTAAATCCCTTATGGATGGATGTCAAGATCACTCAAAACAAATCACTTCTTCCACCTCCTAAGAGGATAGTGAATAAGTGTATTTCTCCCTCCCTAAGCCACACTCGTTGTAGCACCTATTATAGTTGCTCTCAAGGGTGGCCTCCTCCTAGATATATATGTTAGCATTGTGTTGTAACAGGTAAGTATTTCTAACCCTTCTCTCTGTGTTGTGATCCCCCCGTGATGTGTTATATGTTGTTTAGACCTCCTTGGATGACCCTTGATACTTTTGTAAGGTCAAGGATACTGGGAGACCACCTCCGTTGTGACCATTCTTCTATTTGTATCATCATTCTTTTATATTGATCCTCTCCTCTATTTTTATTGTTGTGTGTCATGCCCTAGGGGCATAGCATTGCGGTTGGTGACCTGGGGATACCTTCCTACATGACAACCCTAAGACACTTGTTCTCCTCTCTTGATTTATTGCTTACCTTCTTCTAGTGGTTCTACCTAGCTGGTGGATGATGAAAAACAAATAATATTGATACAAACCATGTGTCCCTTCAGCGAGTAAGCAAAAATGGACCTAGTCCATACATGACAATAGGGTTGATATATATTATCCGACACTTGGCTAGTAGAATCACTCCATGTGATATTTTGATATTGTATTATCGTACTAACAAACTATAACAATACATCTACTTTGTGCACTTTGTTTATCTTTGAATCTCACCTTGGTTACACTCAGTTCTGAGATCTCTGTAGTATAGCCCCATGGTTATACTCAGTTTCTGAACCCTTAGTATAACCTCAGATCTTGATGTGATGATGTTTATGCATTGTTTTTTATCATGTGATGTGGTTGTTATCTTAGAGAAAGATTTCTAACCTCTCTTCTTTCAGGAAATTATGTGTTTGTGGGAACATTCAGCGGTCATAAAGTACATGTCACCTTTGGGGGCATGGGCTTTGTGAAAGCTCTTGTTCCCTTGTGTGTTTTCTCTCTACCTTAAAGTGTTTGATATCGGTACATGATATCAACCATCTTAAGGTGGGGGCATGTATAAGGTAAGTTGTCTGATGATTTTGATACTAATAAATCATGTTTGCATACATTGATCTATGGCGTATACCTCCTTTTCACTATAAGGCATCTCTGTGATGTAGGTGGGGTTGTATACTTTTTGAGCACATGCTTCCTTTTCACTATAAGGCATCTCTGTGATGCGGGTGGCGTTGCATTTTGAAAGCCATCTATGGAGGCGGGGATGGTGTATCTCTTGAGCTAGTGCACATCTTTTTTATTCTAAAAGTCCTCTGAGTAGGTGAGGTTGGTGTATCCTCCCTTAAGTGTGTTTTTGGTGGTTGTTGTGGCATAAGCCCAACCATCAGGTGTGCCTATAATGTGCCTGAGATAGTGGTGAACCTAGCAATAGGCTCCTTACATCACTTGTTTGCTGTGTTTTAGACATATAGTATGTCTTTGGCATACTATACGATGCTTGTGTCTTCCGTGTGTTTTTCGTGTGCTTTCCCCCTTGTGTAGTCTAAAGATGTGTGGCAATGAGTCCCTCCTACACTCAGGTTTTGTATAGCATGTTTGTTCCCAAGCATAGTCTAAAGACGTGTGGTGATGAGTCCCTCCTATGCTTTGGGATTTGTATGGTGTGTTTGTTCTCAAGTGTAGTCTAAAGATGTGTGGCGATGAGTCCCTCCTACACTCTGATATTTGTATTGCATGTCTGTTGCCCCATATGTAGTCTAAAGATGTGTGGAGATGAGTCCCTCCTACATTTTGGGTTGTGTGTTTACTTTCCATGTACTTACATTAACAATGAAAATGAAATAATCATTGCATTCACTATATTCATCGTGTTTTGCATGTCTTCAATACCGTCTTCTCCATGTTTTGTGTGCATGTTACTGTCTTCTCTGTGTTTTGCATGCTTGTTACTATCTTCATTGTGTTTGGTATGTCTGCAATGTGTCTTCTGTAATGTAGACCTACCTGAGACTGGGGGCTAGAGATAGTTCTTAATCTTGGTGTATGCATTAGCTCTAAGTGCTTGGCATGTTTACTGTGTTTGTTGACCATACTTTAATGCATGTAGGGGCCTTTCATTTATACATACATTAAAGTGGGGGCTAAAGGTTACATTGGAAAATGTCTCCCTAGGATTTTTTCCCTCCTAAGTTTAGCTCCCAGGTCCCTTTAGTGTAATAATGCATGTTTGTTTTAACTCCTGATGGAAATCCCTGGAAACCCATGACAAAATGGACCTAGGGGATTGTTATGAGCTTAACCCTACCTTGAAAATGGGGCTAAGGACTTGGGTGCCTGTGCCCTAGTCTTTCCCTATTTAACAGGGTCCCAAATTTTAAATGTCGGTTATGCGACCGTTATAAGTGTCCGTTGCCAACATTTCAAGTTTGAATTATGACATTAAAGTGAGAATGTGTTTAATTGCATATATAAGCATGTTTAGAGATTCATTTGTAAACTAGAAGATGATTATGAACTTTTGGCGCACTTAGGATTTCAAAGCATTCAAAGCATTCATTGTTGCAGAGTAGACTTGTCTTGTTATTGTGTTTGTTATGTAGATTTCTAGCTTCATCTTCTCATGATGTGAAGGATTTTCATCTATATGTGAGCTACACCTCTGAGGTGACATTTATTTGTGTTTTCAATCATTTATCAATTGCTTTTTGCCTCTATCCCACATGGATACACACTCTTTATCTGACAACAGTGTTTCAAAGACTTGAATGTCCTTCCGGGGCTTGATTGAGGCAAGCTCCTAAACACTACAACCCACAACCCCCTTTTCTATGATTATAGGTTACAGGTGCAGAAGCGGAAGGAGTGGAGTTGCATGGAGGCATAATAGAGTGTTAGAATTACAAATCTAAGAAGAAAAGCGGGACCTAGACTTGGGTGCACACACAAGTGTCCTTCGGATACCGAAACATAGAAATCTCTAGAACAACAGGGAAAGGTTATAGACAACTTTTAGAGATCTTGACAAAAAATAGCACCTTGGACTTGGGCACCCACTCATTAGTCTCTAACTTTCCTACATCCAGAATCTTGAAGTTTGGTATGTATTTACTCTGAATATTATATCTCTATCTATGAACATTTGTCATGTTTTGTCTGTTTATTTACGATTTTATGAAATTAGGGTTTTAAGCATAATTGAGCTTTAATTAATTAATTAATCAACAAATTCCAAGTTTCCTCTTCGTTACAAGTGACACTAAATTTGTAGCAGAGCCCTCTTGCAATGATTGTGGCTTGACTCGTATTATGTCCTTGAATGTAAGGTGTGAAAGGAGGACTTAATCTACATATTTATTGAAATTGAAAACCCCTCTTTTTACACTAAACAAATCCATATCATAATCCACATCATGATCCACATCATGATCTATATCATACATCCATGAATCAAAATGCATCCATAAAACATGTAATCCATATCATAATCCACATCATAATCCATAAATACATCCATAAACATAAATCCAACATCATCATAAACAATTAATCCACAACACAAATCATAACATAACCCATACATCCATCACATAAAACCATAATCATACATAATGTAGCATACATCATAAAAGACATGATCACATCATATAGGCTGCCAACAAATATATACATCCATCTCATGTATACATAACTGGTCATGATACAAAAATGTGTCCAAAGGGCTATATCCATCAAATGTCTACAATACATAAGCTTGCAAGCATATACAATTTCACTAAACTGAACTCCCCTAATGAGAAGGAGTGGGAGAATGAGGTGGTGATGATTACAGTGTTGTGGAAGGCCCTACCCCTGTAGTCCCTGGAGTCACAATTGGTGGAGGCTACCTAGCTGCCCCTGTAGTCCCTAGTGTCATAACTGGTGGAGGCATCAACCAAGGAGGATGCCTGACTAGCCCTATCATCGATGGTGTTTGCGTCTTCACGAACCTACTTGCCCTTGAGTGGCTATAGCTATCTACCCTCTAATATGTTGGCACCACTACATGATATAATGCATGGTAATACTCCACCCACCCTATAGCCGTGCCCAACTCTGCCTACACATGAGTGTAGTCACCTCACATTTGTGCTTTCCCGCTGCCATCTACCTACCCCTACAATTACCTCACCTACTGATGTAGCTAGGATACCTGTGCCTCAGCGCTTTGCCTCATAGTATCGACACTCTGATGAAGTACCCTCTCCGCATCTCACTCCATTGATACCCTTGCCACCTCCTCCTCCAAGCTTGCCACTTGAGCCCTCAAGGTATCCATGTCCTCTCCATCTCTATCCCCTCTAACCTGTGCATCCACCCTGGGACGTACTCGACGCCCCCTACCTGATCCCCCTGCTGCAACAATTGCCAAAACATGTATTTGGTCACCATCATCATCACCACCACCATCACCACCCTCACCACCACCACCACTGCCACCACCACCACCACCTTAGGTACTGAGGCTGTCGAGTAAAAGGTAAGTGAACGTCATCATCTATCCACATCTCACAACCTATCCATGGCCCCCATACCACTGTCATCAAATCATCAAAGGCATGCCTCTAGTACTACCACTCTCCCAGCCCTTGATCTACCAATATACATTTATACCCATATACATATGGCATAAATTGTGTCCGTACATATGAGCACTATGGTCAAGTAACCGCAATATGCTTCCAAGCCCAAACATGGAGGAGTGTCACTCCATAGTCAACACTCACCCCACAACGATATACTATCAAGTGCATATCATGATATAACTGAGCCAGTAGACATGGCCCCTAAACATATATAGCACTCTGCTGCATCATCTACTCTAAGACATCTCCCCACCCCACAAGGAATCCACATGACCATTGATCTGGCAATAGAAACCCAACTATAACTCCACAAGTGTATAGCTCCAAAGCTCCCAATACCCCCATAGCATCCCTCCATAACATCTCCTTCCCCCACCAGTCTGTAGGGATATGGGCAGGGGAAAACACATGACACAATGCTATCAACCTGCTAGCTTGATCATACACCACCCGCTCACCACGAATGGGAATCCGTAAAAACCTCTAAACGTCCTAAAGGGTTATTATAATCTCCCCTATCGGTAACTCAAATGAGCAACTCTTGTTGGGCCAATGCTCTATCAGAGCCATCATCATCGCTTGATTGGCCTGAAGGGTCGACATCTCTGTAATGTACATCAATTCGATCACCCTCAATTGACCATACTTTACTTGTGACAATCCATCCCTCAAAGATAGTGCTGGTGGCCGACGCTCCCTCGACTAAAGTGAAGGAAGCACATCTACATCCATCAAGACATTAAGTTAGACTTTTTCTCTAAACTGCGTGAAAGCACTAAACCTTCTTGCTAAAGTGCCAACAGGTGCGAAAGCACTAACAATCTTCACCAAAGCGCCAAACTGCACGAAGGCACTAACATACTGACTATAAGCGCCATTCAGCTCACTTGCGCTAACAGACCAACCCATAGCACTTTTCTACATGAAAGTGCTACCCCATTATGTACAAGTGCCATTTCTGATGTAAGTGCTACCCTACTTTACGCTAACGCCATTCTGGAAACAAGAGTTAACCTTTTTACCCCAAGCGCCATTCTAGATGAAGGCACTATTCCATTTCGCACTAGTACCATTTTGGACGCAAGTGCTACTTCCCTTAATGAAAGTGCTTAACTAGCCGCAAGCGCTCAAAACTGTAGCATCAACGCTAACCCAACCCCAAGCGCCACTTCACCTACCCTAAGCACTTAGATAGTGCTACCACTTTTTTTGTCCACGCTGAAAGCGTTGAATGAGATGCAAGCGCTAACTGCTCACCCCTAGCACTATGCACTTGCGCGTAGGCACTACGATACCTAACCTGCCCACATGTAATACCCAAAATGACTTGAAACCCAAAAATGACAAAGTAAGGTTAGGTGACATACCAGTTTACTAGCATGTGGAGGTTGCTGTTACTCTTGGGTCCTCTCAGCTCGATGCGCCTCATGTGGAATCCTCCTCTGTGCCATTGCTATCGCTCTCTTCTCCCTCCTAGTTAGAAAGCTTAGGTGTGCAAATGTGGTATATTGGGCCCCCCATAGCCTATCTATACTTGCCACGTAAGCCCTAACCCTACCTTTTCACCCCCAGGTCACAAAACATATCCATTTTCACCTGTTTTTCCTCCTATTGACCCCATTTTTTCACCCTCACCCCCTTTTTATCACTATTTCCTCCTTTTCAAGAGTTTGCCCAATTTTTTTTATTTTTTACCTCAACTCTCGAGGGGGCATCACTCATCCATTCTTCCTCTCCTCATCATCTGGGGCAAAAATTCAAAATTCTTTGATCTAACGCCACTTCCACTCGGTCATGACGCCACATAAAAGAGGGGCAAAATGTAGACATCCGAAAATGGCATAACCCATGCTACCATTCCCTGACATGTTTACACCAACTTACTCCCTTCTCTAATTAATTAAATAAAATCAATTTATTTAATTAATTTAACTATTCCCCATAGTACATTGTTCATAATTAATTAAATAAATGTCACAAATTATTTAATTGATTATTCCATATTTTATTACTAACCTAAATTAATTAAATAAAATACATTTATTTAATTAATCCACCTAGCCCATGACTAAACCTAGGCTAATTAAATAAATATCATTTATTTAATAAGCTATCATACCCTACCTAGCCCCTAGACCCAAGTTAATTAAGTAAAACCTTAATTAATTTATGCCACTAATTAACCCATTTCCTAATTGCCAACAATCATATTAATTAAGTCAATCACTTAATTAATTAGCTTAACCCCTCATTATCCCATCTCTCCACACTTGATTAAAAATTAATTTTTTTAATTAAGGGGAGTCACATGTGTCTCCACCTCATCTTTCCTCCTTCATGCAAGAGCATTGTTTAAATAATAAAGCTCACACATGTCTCCACCTCATCTTTCCAAATCCATGCTTGTGTCAATTCTCATCCCATTCATCCATAAAATCCAATTTTTAATTCACTCTCCCCCACATATGAATTTTTAATTCATTCATAAGTCATTATCTTAATTAATGCAAAGCCTTCCCAAGATGGAATTTAAAATTCCAAAATATTGTGAGCCCTCCAATATTGATGATGCAACCCTAGCCCTTGATTTCACTATGAAATCTCCACCATTGGATCTCCCCTTCAAACCTCCACCATTGATTAAAAAATCTACCAAAAATCTATAAGTACAAGCCATCTCCAAGCATTTTCAACAAGAAGTCTTCAAGCATCTAATTTATGCCAAAATCCTCTCATCTCATTGCTAAATCCTTCCCTTCACTTGTGATGGTTAGAATAGAGCAATCCACATTCATTTTACATTAGATATAGCTAGGAATTGCTTCTTAGGTGCATGCATTCCTCCATCTTATCAAGGAGAATGGATTGTGTGAAGATTTGAGGTATGATTGTTGTTTTTATGCTTCTCTTATATTTTATTGTCTTCTAACATATCCACCATCTTCAACAACTACAAACAATTTTATAATAACTCATTTTCTTATTTTTCCTTAGTCACCTCTTGTGTTTCATACTCTACAAATGTTGGTTGTACTATTGTTCTTCAAATTAGACTTGCATATGCACATCTATGTCACTATGTGTTTACCTTCGAGGAAAATTACACATTTGATATTTTTAAAATATTTTTTTAGCATCTTGCATGCTCTAAAAATGGATTTTGTTTTTGTAAGGCTCTTCCTTTCTAGCTTCCCATAACAACTCATCTCTTTTGCATATGTTTTGGCCCTTAAAAGCTTCAGATTTTTTTCATGCCACTCTCAAAAATTTTGAGGTCAAAGACCTTTGACACGAAGGAATAACCATGTTCATATGGAGAAAAGAAGCAAAAAATTATAATAATATATTAAATGGATTAAAAGATATATATAGAGAGTTTGTGATATATATTATAATAAGAGTTGTGTAGTGATTAATCTTTTGTCATTAGATTATAGTTGATAATAATTAGTTAAAGGACTAGTAACTAATAATTGTTTTAGTTACTTATTTTTTCTAAAATTTACAATACGAATTGTTGTCACTTGAATTTGCACCCTGTGTTGAAGCATTTGAGTGCTGCAACAATCCAGTGAAACATTGGGATGATTTCTAGGTGTGGGAACCTGCAAGGAAATCAAACCTCCAAAGAAGGCTAGTTCCTCTTTTTGGAACTAAGGTCTAGATAATTCAACTAAACCTATGCTATTGATCACCAGGGAAAAGGGAGAGAAGGAATACAGAAACCTGGAAAGGTGATACACTAAGATTTAGTCTGTTTAGTTAGAGATGACATAACACAATAGTGATCTTAAAGGCTGAATAAACTAACACAAACTCATCCAATCTTTAATAGAGGCCAAAACATAATGTTGAACTTCTAGAGCGACCGTTTTGTCCACAGAATAAGTGAGCAAAATTCAAATAGACACGGTGTAAAAGAAAATGAGAGAGGCATAATCAATTGGTTGTATTAATCATAGAGGCTAAATAGCCATTACAAAGATAGAAAAACTAAATACAGATCAAGGGACATAGAATGATAGCTTTCCCCTCATAGTTGAACTAAGATGAAGATAGAGAGGTCCAAAAGAAGACACAGTCAATCAAATTCATGTAGTTCTAGGAAATATCATGAGGGCAAGATCAAGCATCAAGCGCTCCAGTCTGAATAAAGACCCAATGACCAAGCAACATATATACATCTTTTTTACATGCATATATAGTTTTTTTACAATGAGGCACCATCACCTACTACAATAAATTCACCCTATGGGCATGTCAGAAGATATTTTACAAAAGAAATGTCTAAAAATATCTATTTGTCTTTGACATAAATGCAGAAAATATCTTCTCAGAAGTAGTTGAACAAATATTTGCGTTGAAAGCTTGCATCCTCTTCCTCTTGTAACAATAAATTCCCAACAATAAACTCTAGCTGGAGCTAAACGTTTGACTTGAATTTGGTCTGTATTCTACCTTATCAACAAAATTTCTTCCTTGTAAACCATGGTCGACCTTTGATTTGACTCTTTTCCCTTTATTTCTGAAGATCGCAGAAGCCATCAGAGATCGGTCCTCGGGCCTTCAACATTTCACCTTCCAAGAGATAAGGAGAAAGGAGAAAACCTAGCCCCAAAATCTTCGCTATATAAAGGAAGATTACAATATTGGCAGACTTTGGACCTCGGGCCTTTGGTTTTTTGCCTTCCTAGAGAAGGAGGAAGAAGGAAAGTTTGAGCCCCGAAATTCTAAGGAGTTGGCTAATTTTTGAAAGTTTTGGCAGAGTTCGGGCCTCAAGCCTTCCGTATTCTACATTCCATGAGAAGGAAGAAGAAGGAAGGTCTGATCCCCAAAGTCCAAAACACTTAGCATTAAATTCTACAAGTTTTCAGCGGAAGTCTGCCTTTGGGCCTTCCGCCTTTCTCCTTCCTTGGTAAAAGTTGATCTGGATGATGTCACAACCACCTGGTAGCTTTTTGCGGTTCCACAAGCCTACTGGGGCCCACCCAAAAGGCTCCATGAAATGGCAGGATGCCTTAGAAAATTTAACACCCGTTGGGGGTTGGGCTTTGGGCCTTCCTTCTTCTGTCTTCCAAAAGAAAAGGAAGATGGAAGAAGAAAAGTCCGAAACTATCTAAAACTTGGAAACACGTTAAAAACACAAGGAAAACTCAAGATTTTTTGGACTAAGTCAATTTGGGATGTTTTTCCTTGCATTTATAAAGGGGAAAACACTTAAGACATTTTATGGATTTGGGCTATTTGGCTAGGGAGAAAAATAAGACAACACAAATTTAAAAAAATTAGCAATTGACTTAATCAAACAATTTAAATTTTTTAGTTAACAAAATTTAAATATTAACAAATATGATGTATTTTTTGTAGTGTATTTAACTACATAATTTTTGAGTCAATCTTATTGACCCATATTATCAGTAGTGGTTCACATGAACTCATCTTTCATGAGTAGGAATGGTTCACTTAGCACTCATTATATCTAGGTGATCCTTATAGGGGTGAAACATCAAGACTTCATGGGAGGTCACCCATCCTAGTACTAGTCCAACTTAAGTGCACTTAACCATGGAGTTTCCTTGAAGGTCAAGCCCAATTAACTTGATACCCTATTTGCAAGATAATAAGGTTTACTTCACATTGAAAGAATAAATGTTGAAATTGCAAAAAAATTAATGCATTTGATTGATTAGCAAGAATAAAATTACATTTGTTTACATTCATTTACATTCACAACTAATGAAATCCATTCAACTACTAAGTCCAATCAACATTTTGTATATCTTAGCTTAATAAGGTTTTATTTGTCCACTTAATATCATTTTTAATAGAATTGGAAATATAAGTATATATTCATTTGAGCAAGGTTGGAGTACATCGCCTTGTACTAGTTATTTGATTTTCTTTGAAAAAAATCATTTTAAATTTCCATGTAACTTCCAAGACATAGATATCTTTGCAACTCATTGTAATGGTTGAGCATTTTAATAAGAAATGCCTAAACATAGTCTCAATTAAATGATTATCATTGTATCAATATTATGTAGTAAATATTAAACATCTCTATCAACCCAAAGTTAAGGGAAATAAAAATTTATATCTTGTTTTATTAATGAGAATGAACCTAAAATAAAAATCAACTATAAATCATTTAACTAAATTAGTAACTATTTACAACTCGCCAACAAAAAAATCAACTATAAATCTAAAAAATTATTTCCTTACATATAACTATTAATCACTCACATTGAAATGTTGGCAAGATAGAGCTGAACTTTGAGATAGAGCCAGCTAAATATACTTCAAATGAAATATGGCACATTCAGCTGACCTGTAACACATCCAAAAGGTGATATTAAGAACAAAGGACACATTCCTTTGCATAATTGTATACCGATATAAGTAGAAGATAGGATAAGATAATAAGAATATAGATGAAGATGAATAAGAGAATATGATAGAAATATAATAGAAGAAGAGAAATAATTTGTAAGTAAGAAATGATATGATTGTATCATAGATATATGTTATGGAATAAATGACTTTTATATATCAAATGATATATTGAGTATTTGATGAGTTATGACTGATGATGAGTCTATGTTCATGTATGAGTTTATTTAATTTTGCATGTTTTATCCTGTCACATATTTCTGTAAACTATTGTATATACCTTGAACCTTCTCTTACCACTCTTATTGGGGTATAAATAAAATTATCAAGAGACTAAAGCTTAGATATTTGATCTACACCTCATTCTTTCCAGCATTTTGTTCCATTGTTGGGACCTTGGTAGAGTATTAAGAAAAGGCCAAAACATAGAATAAATATTTTGCATTGATATTGATTCAAGAAGAAAAGATTACAGTGAAGGAGAAATTTTTTATGGTTTGCAATAGAATACTCTAGGTTCTAGCCTTGTGAGAGGGGGTTAGACACCTAGGGGATAATGAATAGAAAGGGGACGATCCTGAAAAAGGATCTCCAAGGGATGCAACTATTGGGGCAGGTCTAGTTTGAGCCATTAGGGATGGATAAAAAGGATTAATGTAACACCAAAGGAAAGAGCAAGAGACTAAGAAATTTTTGGGAAAATTAAAATGGTAGTTGAGTTGAGCATTGAAGAAGAAAGAAAACTAAAGAAAATTTAGGAAAGAGAGGAGAGATATAAGAAGAGGATTGAGAAGGGTAGAAAGGCCTTGTTGGAGCGCTCCAGGAGGGGTGCTACAAAAAGTTTAATAAGTCCATAGTGTGAAGGACAACTACTACCACTGACTTATGATAACACATTAGAAAGTTTAGTTACCTAAACAAGGAAAGCTAAATAAAACTTGATTATAATGATAGAATGATTGAAGGAATATGATGAGTTCAAAGAATGGATAACAGAAGGACTTGGGAGTTGTAGTGCTCAGTTCAAGTGTAGAAGTAGGGGTGCTCCGCTAGATTTTTTTTACTCAAGAATTATTTCATAGAATTGGTTTGTCAAACCTTAGGATTATTATAAATGAAAGGTATGAGGATTTAATAACCCCAATTTCAAAATTAAAGCCTCTAAAATTTAGTAAGGATTATTTAGATGATGTGGTCAACAAAAGTGTGAATTTGGTAAAGGAAGAAATCTAGGAAAAGGAAAGGAAGGAAGGTAATGATGTTATAAAGGAAATGTTCAACAAATTAGCAATGAATATAGTGGATGCATTTCAAGAAGAAAGGGATGAATTGTTATTATCTAATAGTATGTCACTAACTAATGAAATATTATCAAATGTTGTATCCCCTAAAATGAAGAGACACCTCAAGAAGAGGTAATCCCCTTGACCAAGAGTCATCTCTTGTGCCACTTAAGAAAAGGAGAGTTTATAGAGAGGATATATTTAGTGAGATATTATGGATAAAGAGGAAAGAAAAGCAAAGAGAGTTTGTGATCATTTGTGAAGAGCTATTGGAAAAGGGGTATGTGAGATTCAATTATCAAGAGACAATGGCAGAAATAGAAAACTAGTGAAACAACAAGAGTGCAACAAGAGTGTTGGAGTGGTTGAGAGAAAGAAATATATGAACCCAAAAATAAAAGGAGGCTGAAAGAAAAGTGAATAAGAATCCACTAATAATAACAACAAGACTGAGTCACCTATCACCCAAAATATTAACTAGAATTGGGCTAATCTACTAATTTTTGGCAAAGATACCAAAGAGGCTTTTGAGCATATTTTTGTCCTAAAGTTTGCATGGTGAAGGAATGGAACAAGATCCAATCAAACCAAGCTTTATGACATCATAGGAACCCTTAGGGACGAGGCTTTGAAATGGTATATGAAGAAATGCCTAGACTATAATAAGGAATGACTTGAAGTGAAAGATGATTTTCTTTGTAATTTTAAATCTCCAGAAGCTCCCTTGAAGAGTGTAAGTAAGATGTGGGAGATGATCTAGAAGAAAGAAGAAATAATTAAAGAATTTGACCAAAGGTTTAAAGTAGTAGTGCAAAAAATGGAGGAACCACTTATTGATAAGTAGTAGGTCGAATGTTTTATCTCTGGGTTATTGCTAGAACTTAGAGCCTCATTAGATGGGAGCATTTTTTATGGATATTCAAATCATTGATTTTTTAGTGGCAAATTTTTGCCAACTAGTGAATAGTTGAAATTGAGGCCTTCATTTTTGGTGAATAGTACAAGCTATAAAGGGGACTAAATCACCCATTTTTTTATGAAAATTTAATTTAGTCTTAGTTAAATTGCCTAAACATTATTTTATTAAACTTATAAATTAATTTTTTTCACCAAGTAAACAATGCATCATTGGAGCTAATTCGCTAGTAGTTTATAATATAATTACAAATCTTAATCATATTTGCCATTAATATATATTCTTGCCACTACTTTTGGGGTAATTTCACCCTTACTAATAAATTCCCAGTTACATTTAGGGCTATTTTCGCTTTGAATAGGGTTTTTTTTATGAATTGTGAATTGTGACCATGGGGGGTCACTCCTGATAAATAAAGATTAAAAAATAAGAAATGGTTGCCCCATAGGAGGGCCTTAAACAAAAACCCATAATGGGTGCTTATATCCAAAATATGTTTGATACAAAATACCATATACTTATGACTTCCCTATACAATTGTAGATAATTACATTCACCCTTATATTATATTCCTAACTTATCTGTATTCTACTATATGATATCTTAGATCTGTGCTTGGTCATCATCGACTGCTTCAACCATCTCCACCCCGTCTGTGCCTGAGTACGAGTTGCCAGAGTCTACCGCAAAGGACCAATCTTCACCATGGGCATCTATAAATCCTGAGAGAACCTTAAGGAATTTTACACCCCACCAAGAGTTCTGTTTGCACTCCTCCTCGCTATGACCCACCACTACAATTACAAAGGGAACCCATGGTCCATTATACAGCTAGAGGATCATTGGCCAAGTGTCATTGTTGGGCAAGAAATGCAAGCCGAGAACAACTTCATCCAAGGTCTTTTTCAATCCCCTCTGCCAATGTGGTTTGATTAATGTCTCTACCACCACTAGGATTACATATTTTGGTTCCCCCAAATCTAAAAACACTGTAATAAACATGGAGGATATATTAGTATTCACCCTATAGACCTATGAGATGTAGAAATGGATGTGTCCTCAAGCACCATGCAGATTGCATGCAACATAATAATCAAACATGATTTAAAGATCTTCTTTATCATGAGATCCGAGATGTGTCCCATAGACATGATTTTCCTTCTCTTTGATTTGATGCTTATTGTTGAATCCATCTTGTCTGCTTCGCTACAAATGACATTCAAAATATTGTTTATATTGTATATAGCAGTACTAAGCATTGTTGTCATCATTAATGTGCACGTCTCCTCCAAGTTGTCCTCCACTACCAATAGGCGAGCCATCTATCATGCCATACCAATTCATGTTTAATTAATGTGAAATGGTAGATTGACCAATTTCCTATCTTTCCCACACTTCCACCGAGTTGGCATATGGGTAGTTATTTGGCATATAAATTGCCACATTTACCAACTTGTCAGCCTTGGTATTAGCCTCGTGGTATATGTGGCTTACCTTGTATTCTTAAAATTGATTCAGGGTCTCCCAACACTTAGCCAAAATATTTTGGATCCTCTAGTTTGGAGTCAATCAGTTCCTAATTATGTTTATGATTAACTATAAGTCTCCTTTGATATGTCTCTTTTTGAGGCCTAATTTTGAACAAATGTGAAACCCAAGTAGCAAGGCTTGAGCCTCAGCTTTTTTTTCATTCCATCCATTAATTAATTTATTTTTGAAGCAATTGACAAGGTGTCACTGTACCTCATCATTTAATCTGTTTTTGGATGTCAAAAATCTAGGGCTTGTGTCCTTGGCTGTCTGCAACTAGGGATTCTACAGTTACTAATTTTCCTAGCTAATCTTAACAGCTTCTACTAATTTGAAAAGATTAATCTGTCTACTTACTGAATGAATTTAAGGAATGCTAAAAACAAAATAAAACAGGAAATTTACTCAAAGCAATTCTTAAAAATAGTAACATGCAGCTATCTATCAAAATCAGTAAATACTTTTCATATCAAAAAGTTGAAGTAATAAAACAGTGGTACTAGCCTCCTGCCTTGGTGGTGAGAGTGGGCCCTTGCTCCACACCCTTAGGGTTGAAGGCTACAGTAGAAAATCAACACAAGAGAAGATCACAACTAAATCCAGTCCAATTCATTCACTTTGCATTCATGAAAAATATTTCTACCACAAAATTGAGATTATCGAGAATCAGAATAATTCAATCATTGTATATTTCTTCTGTTGTTTCTATCAGTATATATTAAAATGAGTGATGACCTATCACTTATCTTCTCTACCAGTTCCTCTATGAGATGACATCCATCTCTTTACTACACTAGCTATCTAATTATGGAAAATAATCATGCAAATAAAAGAAGACTGAGTGGAACAGAAGTCCACTCAGAATTCTAAGTTTGAGTGTTAATACATTTGGGCAGTGAGGCCCTAAAAATATGGGTATTGAATCAGTTCTATCCGTAACTCATGCAAAAACTTTATAAAGATAAAAACTCTAACAGTTTAACTAAAGATGACCCTTCACCACTCAGGTGATGATTTGAGTGAAATAAGGGGTATTAAGATCACTGCTGAGAGTGCCTAATCGGTAGCTTATGCTGGAAATATGCCCTACTCTCAGGAGGCGTTGGAGATATATGTCCTTGTCTGCAGCTCCGGAGATATGTTTGTAGCTCTAGAGATATGTCTGTAGCTCCGGAGATATGTTTGTAGCTCCGAAGATATCTGTAGCTTCCTTTGTTCAACTCCGGAGATGCTTCAGACTGCCGCAGAGCTCCGAAGAGGCTTTCCTCATTTCTTCAAAACTTTAGGTGTCATGGTACTTTGGTATTGTCTTTGGAGATCATTGAAGGCTATCTCTGGAGATGGACAAAATTGTTGTTCCTGGCATCTACACCTGTTGATTCAAAAAGAGAGAAGTTTCTACATTTTTCCATAATTCCATGCACATTAGTCACTCAATCAGAAATTATAATCTTACGTAATCTATCTCAATTAATCATAAAATAGAACGGTCTTGCTAGCTTATTTGGGTGTAGACATTAGGAAAGATGGACTCAGGAAGGAGAAAAAGAGAGGTAAAAAGATGTATTTCATGGGTACAACTTAGCACTCATTAACAATCATTTCTCTTCTATGATTTCTAATGATGCTACCTACCCTCAAAACTCCTAGAATGCCTCTGGCTACTCTGTCAAAATTCAATTTGTGCCATTCTCTATCTAGTGGAACCCACCGTATGTCTACTCTTAGATTGTGGGTTGGATGAACCTGAGCCTTCCCATAAACAGGGGAACTTTGAATAGGGATTTTATTTGTTGTCATTGATTACCATATTAAGCTGACAACTCTAGTTGAATTCTGTAACACTATAAATGTGTGTCTTTCAAAAGGCTTATTGAGCCTCAAAATTTCTAATTGTGTGAAATTTTTGAGGCTCAACAAGCCTTTTAAAAGGCACATTCTTATAATGCCACATAATTCAATCAAAACTATCTGATTAAAATGGAATATAAGGTGCAAATTCACTCTTCTTTTATTCTTATTTTTAAAGAAATATTTTTAAAATGTTTAATTTGTGTGTGCTCCAAGGGGGCACCACCCCCTCAACCCACCCAAGGGAACCCCTTGACCTTGACGATGGCTACAGGCCCCAAGCCCTCACTTCAACATTACAAAAAACAAAAGAATATATGGGGGGACTATGTCAACCAACTATGAAAATTTTAAAGGAAGGATTCTCCATTGTAATTAATTTCTTTATTGATTATTCGCTAGGATTTGCCATTGTAATTAATTTATTTAGTGAGTATTCACTAGGATTCGCTGGGATTTTATAAAAAATTCTAATAATGTGAATCGATTCACCAAAAAAATTAATATTTAAAAAAAAATGAAAGATTCACCAGAAAAATTAAAGCACTATGCTAGGATTCACCATGATTTTATAACTTTTTTAGGGGTCTTTTCTCAAAGTTATCACTAATTCAGATGCAATGGAATTGACATGTAGAATAGAGGTGTAATCATGGAGAAAAAAATCTAAAGAAGGGGAAAAATAAGAAATAGAAAGGCTAAATGTTCTAGAACATGAACAGTTAAAGATTAAACAAGAAATATTAGCTAAGGGAGAGAGCTATTGGGAACTTTCACCCGTCTTAAGAAAGAAGATTTGGTGCACATACTATTCAAATGAAGGACATTTAAGAAATGAGTGCCCACTAATGAAAGAAGAAAAAAGAGCTACAGCTCTAAGAGTAGATATGACACTAGCACCTCGAAGGTTAAAAAGTGTATATTATAGAATTTGCAAAGCGGGACGATCATGAAACAAAAAAATGTCCATCCCTTCTATTTTAGTTAAGAGAGGAAGATTAACATGAGCCTTGGTGCAATCACCATTGTGAAGATAATGAGCCTATGTACAAGGGGATGGCAAGAGCCAAAGGGTTGGTGAAGAGAGCATTTTATACATAGGACCATGATTACAAGCGACCACAATGAAGAAACTAGTGCAATATCAACACAATACAAAATAGGGCACCATAAATAATGAATGAACACCCACCTATTAGTTATCCTCAAAATGAGAATTGTGGCTACAATAATGATTATAGAGAATGATACGATAGAGGCCAAGGCCAAGGACAAAGGAGAAGAGAAGTGACTTGTTATAAATGTAGTGAAATGGGCCATTAAGCAAATGAATGTAAGGAAGAGAAGATGAAAACATGTGGATTATGTGACAACCCCAACCATGATTCTTTTAGTTGTCGAAGGGTATATCAGTATTAAATAAAATGCATCAACACCAATAAGGTCCGAGGAACTATCTGGGTCAAACACAACAAGAGGAGCCAAATTTATGGTGAGAATTCCAAAGTAAAATCTTCAAGGAGCTAGGTGATGCTTAAAGGAAGAAATGGATGATGAGGAGCAAATGGATAAATATTATTTAGTAGAGGATGAAAGATTGGAGAAAGAATATTTGGAGAGAAAGGAGAAACAAGGGAAGAAGGCTTTGGTAGAATATGGAAGAAAGAATAAAGTTGTGGTAGTTACTAGAGGAGGAATAGATAACACTAAAAGAAAAATAGTTATAGAGAATTCATAAGAAGACTAGGAGGAATACTTCCCTAATAACTAGAAACATGACCTAGTGGTTAAGGAAGCTCAGAAAATCATCACAGGAGAGGAAAGGCAGGAGGATTATCACAAAGCTTATTTTTTTGAAAAAGAGGCTCAACTATTAAAAGAATTGGTGAATCTTGTGGAGGAGGAAAATATATTAGAAAAACTAAAATAGCTCACAATATACTAGAACACGAATAAAACCAATGATTTCAAGCCTTGAATTAGAAATGTAGTGAAAACCTATAGAAAATGGAAGAAGAAACCAATTATCATTGAAATTTACATTCACACCAAATGGTTTAAAAATGTGTTGGTAGATCTCAACAGAGATCTTAATATTACATGCCAAAAAGGGTATGGGAAGAACTGTGTGAACCAACATTGAATGATATTCCCTGTAATATTACATTAGGAGATGAGACTCTAATAAGTACCATTGGTACATGGTAAAAAGTTAAATTTAACTTGATAGGGATTAGGAAGAAACTAGACTTTGAGGTTATTGAAATGAAAGAACCTTTTGATACATTCAACATCCTATTAAACTTAGAGTGGGTTTTGAACTGTAATAGGATTTTTTACTCCAAGAGGAAGGAGTTGTCATTTTTTGATGCATATAGAGTGGTACACATTCCTCTTTACATAGATATAAGTGCCGCATATGTTGAGGAGGTGGTGTAAGAGGAAAATATGAGTGAGGAAGACAACAATAGAGCATTATACTCATTAGGAAAAATCCCTAAGGAATAAATTGAAGAAGACCTAAATTTAGAAGGGGAGGTTATTATTAATAATAGTGATTATACCATAGATAGCGAAGAAACAATGGAATCATGAATATGGGATGAGCTAGAAAGAAGGTCCAGGAATGTATTAGGGGCTAGAAAAGTTTGTAGATTGAGAAGGATTGAGAAAATGACCACTAAAAGCACCTCAAAAAAAGAGAACATACACAAATCAAAGGGAAAGGGAGTGATGATACAACTGAAGAAGATATGTACCAATATTATATAAAATACACCTCATTTCAATAGGCATTTCACATATCAAGCTATCTCCATACTTAGGGGTAGGGGATCTACTAATCTATATAGATAACATGGAAATAACTTTTGAATGAGAAGATATAAGAAGGGAAGCCTTATAGGACATGCTAGTATGTAATGCAACAAGGTGGTGGTTCACACATAAGCCTAATATCCCAACTTGAAAATATTTGACAGTATTGATCAAAACAAGATACTTACCCAAAGAAGGGGAATGGAAACACATTCTAGAGTATTGAATCACCATTAATCCCAAGATTCATTTGAGAAATTGTATTAGATAATGGTATAGGATGAGGGAGTATGAAGAAAAATTCTTACATTTAGTTGTTCTATTAGACTCTATTATCCATATCCAAAATTTGGTATATTAATCAAGAGAAGAGGGAAGAAACAAGAGATTGGGAGACAGTCTAAGAGGAATTCTATGACCCCTGTAGTCCCATAAATGATGTAATATAAAGAATGAAGGAATTAATATTAGTATTCATGGAGGCATTTAGATCTAGATGTTTTGGGATAAGGAGATATTGGCACCATGCAAAGAAAAAGGAATATGGAAATTAATTGAATGAATGGATAAGGTAGATAATGTTAGAGTAATAGGTTAATTACTTAATTAATTTAATCATATTGATTAATTAATTAAAAGTCACCTTTACTTTATTTTTCACTTAAGCTAAACTTAGGCACTTTATTATTTAATAATTCTTTTATTAAATCCTAGGGTTCACTTTAGGGTTTTGATCTCTTTTCTTAAGGATTGATCTCTTTGTAATTATTCATTCTTGTTTATGCAATTTTACTCTCTTGGCTTGCAGAGCAATATCTTTGTGTTGTTCGAATCTCTTCTACGTGACAAGTTATTTTACTTGCAGGTGATCACTGGGTTCTATGAGGTTAGCTTTTACAACTTCAACATGGTATCAGAGCTTTAGATCTACAGCTTCATGCTCATCTTTTGAGGGATTCAAGCCTTGAAAGAGTATTTCAATGCATCTTGAGTCATTTTTTATCACACCATTGCATTTAGAGTGCTGGAAATAGTCAAGATTGGCCTTTGTTTCGTCAATTTTGGACTCACAGGCTCAGATCTATGAAGGTTTCAACGGGTGTTTTTTTGGGATCTGGAGGAAAGCTATTTTTTGAATCATTTTGGGCCCAAACGGATCTCACCATCGCGCTCAGAAGACCCCAAAACCTTAAGATCGATTATCAAATCGTCGAAATCAGCCTCGGGCTCATCTGGGGCAATTTTTTTTGCTAGGTACATTGTACACCCTGCCCAACACACAAACCGAGGTGAAATTCTCAAAAAAATAAAATAAATTTAGTGCATGAAAAAAAAAAGAAAAAAAAAATTTCATAAAAAAAAACATTGAACGCAAGTTTTTTTATTGTAAAAAGTTAAAAAAAAAACAAATTTTGGGTTGCGCAGGCCCTGTGCAGCATACTTGTTGCAGGGTACCTGCTGCAGCGTACTTGCTGCTGCAGCTGTACCCACATGGGGCTGCGTGGGGGGGTTTGACCCCTCCACCCCCATCTTTTTTAAAATTTTTTTTATATAAAAAAAAAATCATTCTTTTTTTTATAGTTTTTTTTTAAATTAAAAAAAAAACTATTCTTTATTCCGTGTACCTTTTGCCCACCTCGGAATCCATGCAGGCTCTTTTTTTGGGAAGAGATTCTAAATTTGTCTAGTGATAGTCAGATTTGACAGTTTGGCTAAATTTAGCGGTAGGGGGCTTTTTTTGCGCTAATTTGTGCTTCAGGGGGGTCTTCTTATTTTTGCCATATCTTGAGCAAATGGTATCGGTTTTTAGAAAATGGATAGGAGTTGGAAAGTTGGTTCTGAGCCTAATCCAGTGGTATAGGTGATTTTTTCTGGTTTTTCTTTTTTTCTGACTTTTTTTTCCAGTCAAAGTCCGATCATCCTTTTCGCACTTCTGGGGGCATAACTGTTGCATACAACCTCTGTTTTTCGCAAACGAATAGGCGTTGGAAAAGTCTTCCAGTGCTCTTTCTAGATCTATAGATTATTTCATCAGAAAATTTACCCAGTACATAGAGACTAGTATAAAGTGTTTTTTGTTTTTTCTCCTTTTCCAGCTTTCAGATCTTTGTTACAGGGTTGTGGTAAGAACAAAACAGACACATAGTGTATATACTTGATTCTATCTAAGCTCCAAGGTTCATTTTAGATATTCTCTTCTACAATCTACTCCACCATGGATACTTTGGGTCCACAATTTACCATGCCTACATTTGAGGTATTCTGTGATAGGTTGTCACGTGAGCAATCCAAGTTATCACAGTTGGATGCTCTTCCCGGATCACAGAAACATGCATTGGTAGCTTAGTAATCTTAGGGGAAGCATAAGCAAAAGTAGAAACAGAAACCAAAGACCATAGAGCATGGGAAGGATTTCAATTCACAGAACACCTCTGATTCTCATTCTCCTAAGGGGGAATCATCGAAGAAATAAAGACCTAAGTGTGTTTATTGTAATAAGTTAGGACATGATGAGTCTAAATGCTATGAGAAGAAGATAGATGGATATGCACAATAGGTTTCAGATTTGATAGCTCTTCTTATGAAGAACAATATTCATCCCTCTTCTTCATCTACATAGGCGGGTCTTCTTCTTCACCACCTCCCAGACAGATGGACAGACTCCACACAAGGGTCATGCATTATGTGCAACCACCAGTTCACATTCATCTATATGGCTATTGGATTCAGGTACTTCACACCATATGGCATCTTCTCAGGACATGTTCTCATCTTTTGAGGCTGCGTCCTCACCACACATATTGATGGGTAATAGCACTTATATGAGTGTATGTGGGAAAGGTTCTATCAACATTGATGACGGTACATTCAATGATGTACTATGTGTACCATCTTTGTCCACCAACCTTCTCTCCATTTATTAGATGGCTCACAGTGGGATAGGGAAGACAGTTGAGTTCACACCAGATTCAGTGCATATCAGAGACATTCAGACTGGCAACATTGTTGCAACAGGGACAATTGATCATTATTCCTGATTGTATGCATTCACACACTTTGGTCCACCATCTCCACTGTTTGAGTATCACTCTCTTTCTCCAAGAGAGCATGTTGTATTTGAGGTGAAGTTTGGTCACTTGAACTTATGTGTTCTTCCATTTGTTCATGAGACTAGTGTTGAGACTTCTACACCTCCACCTCCTGTTGAGACCACATCTATTCAATAGGATCCCTCTTCAACTTTGATTGACATTATAGCTCCACTCATCGAGCCATCTAGTGCAGTTGTTGAGGCCATATCAGAGGATATTCATTTCCTCACAGATGACAGATTCAGCACATCTATTATCCCATCTTCATTGGAGATTCCATTTCAAGATCATCTTGAGTTGTTTGTTGTTGCTACATTTGATTCAACATCTTGTCATTTAGACACTCATGCTTCAATTCAGTTCTCCAGTGAGCATCATCCAGGACTTCCATTTTCACCTCACATCCAAGGATTTCCTCATCATCAACCGTTGGATTGGTTTCTTCCTCAGGGGAGACACATTGGTTTGATCATCGGCACATGGGTTCTCTCATTCTGGGGGGGCTTTAGAGTCTCCACTCTCTCTCATGGGGGGTATCTAATTGTATATCTGCATATGTTCTTGAGAGAGTCTCTTGAGACATTTCATTTGTACTTTCTTCCAGCATCTCTTTTAGGAGAGGAGTTTTTTCCCACTGGGTTTTCTCCTTTTCTCCACTTTACAGAGATTTCATTGTACTTGGGTACCTCATCAGGCCTAGTTGTTGGGACCCATCTTTACTTCCTTGCATTTGTCCTTAGTTTTTCAGCTTCTCCCTAAGTTCATCTTAAGGGGAGAGTTAGAATAATAGGTTAATTACTTAATTAATTTAATCATATTGATTAATTAATTAAGTCACCTTTACTTTATTTTTCACTTAAGCTAAACTTAGACACTTTATTATTTAATAATTTTTTTATTAAATCCTAGGGTTCACTTTAGGGTTTTGATCTCCTTTCTTAAGGATTGATCTCTTTGTAATTATTCATTCTTGTGTATGCAATTTTACTTGGCTTGCAAAGCAATATCTTTGTGTTGTTCAAATCTCTTCTACGTGACATGTTATTTTGCTTGCAGGTGATCACTAGGTTCTGTGAGGTTGGCTTTTACAACTTTAACAAATAACATACCACATAAAGCCTATTATAGCACAAAAAGAAGAGGTGAATAAGCTAATGATGAAGAAGACCCATAGAACTTAGAAGTTGAAGTAAAATAAGGATAAAGGGAGATAGTTGTGGACAATGCAAAAAAGTTCAAGTACTTTCATCAACCTCTAAAGATGAAGGAGAAAAACACATTGGCAGAAGGGGATCCCAAGATAGCTAAGATTGATGACTACTATGAAAAGAGAGAGGTGATGTACATAGTTGAAATCCTAAAAGAATATGAGGATCTACTCCCTCAAACATTTACATAATTAAAAGGCATTAAGGAGGAAGTAGGTATGATGAAAATACAACTGAAAGAAGGAGCAAAGGTGTAAAAGAAGAGACCATATCAGCTAAACCTTAATGTAAAAACTAAATTTAGGATGAAACTGGAAAAAATGCTAGTTGGAGGGATTATCAAACTAGTTGAATATGCAGAGTGGGTTAGCCCCATGGTAGTTTAACATGAAAAGATAGGGGAAATAAGGACCTGCATTGATTTTAGAGAATTGAATAAGGCTTGTGTACATGATCCCTTCCCACCCTTCACAGAAGAAGTGTTGGATTCAATGGCCAGTATGTTGGGAATTAAGGTGTCTCAACCTTTGTAAATTCCTAATGTTGTATTTATTTATCCCATGTTGAGTTGGCATAGTCAGCACCTTGTGTATATGCAGCAAGATAAATTTTGGTGACTTTGGTAGCGACGGTTTCCCCCTTGAATAATTAACGGGGGTTTCAGGGCAGCGCCCTCGTGGGGCCTGCGTACAGGGCGGGGTCGAGGGGCAGTGCCCTCGTGGGGGCTCAGGGGCAACGCCCCCGAAACCTCAACCGATTTTTAATTAATGACAAGTGTCGGTGAGCATCTTTGCATGAGAGAAAGGCATCTTTGGGCGGTCAAGGGAGCTTATGACATGTAAGAGGAATATGATATTTTTAGTCAGTGTATGACAGATTCTCTGACAGCTGTAAGGTGTGTAAGAGCATCTGTTGTAACTTATCTTGGGACCAGGCGCCCACTTCGGGATGGGATGTTGGACAAGTGTCCTTAGGCGTGGGTTTTGAGGCATGAGTCCAAGATGGACACCCATCTCTAGAAGGTTCCATAGTTGCCTTGAAAACTCTATATAAATAGGTGCTTGGATGGGAGATAGATAACTTTGGTACAAGTACTGTTATGCCGCCAGAATATCTCCAGATTCGACATTTGAAGACTCCTGAAAGAGCATTGGCTCTGAAACTGTATTGTAATCTGTTATTGTTTACTGTAATACATTTGAGCTGTGTTTTGGAGTGTGGGGTTTTTCACCCGTAAGGGTTTTCCCCATGTATATCTTGTCTCTCTCTCTCTCTTCTGTCTACTTTCTGTGTGTATGTGTATTGTTGCAATATCTTTGTTAGATGTTCTATGTTGCTGTAGTTGTAAGAATTAAATTGAATTTGCATACATCTCTCCTCATTAGATTAGTGTAGGAAGCAATTTTTGCACATCGAGCTTCCTTTCAGTTGGTATCAGAGCTTGATCACCTTTGGTCCTAGTTGTTGGGTTAGGGTTTTTTGAGCTAATCTTAGGTTGAGTGGGATTTTGTGTAGAGTATTCTATTTTCTATTGCAACAAGGAGATGGAAACCACATCAGGAAGGTTTGAAGTGGAGAAGTTCAATGGCAGTAATTTTGAGCTGTGGAAGCTCAAGATGGAAGACATGCTTGTTGACCAAGACCTTTGGGAAAGTGTTAATAGAACTAAACCAGCTGCAATGTCACAAGATGAGTGGGGTCTCAAGGATTGGAAGGCTAAGGGTCTCATAAGACTTAGTCTTGCCAATTCTGTGTTGTTAAATGTCCATGAGGAGACTACTGCAAAACTACTTTGGAAGAAGTTGGGAGATATGTATCAAGCAAAATCCCTGGTTAATAAACTTTTTCTAAGAAAGAAGTTGTATTCTCTTCGAATGGAGGATGAAGGATCTGTTGCTGAACATATGAATGCTTTCAACATGTTGGTTGCACAATTGACATCTATTGGTGTAAAGATGGAGGAGGAGGATCGGTGTATGACCCTGCTTTGTTCTCTGCCGGACTCATGGGATCATCTTGTCATGGCAATCAGAAGCACCACATCCACATTCAAAATGGAAGAGGTGGTTTCTTCGTTGTTATTTGAAGAGATGTGGAGAAAGTCTTCTGAGGCAGCCAAAGAAGCCCTTGCAGTTCGTGGAAGACCCAAGGAGAAAGGGAAGAAGAAGGACAAGAAAGCTGAGAAGGGTAGATCCAAATCTCGTGGGAGATCCAAATCTCCTGGAAAGTCCAAGGCTCTTTATTGGAACTGTGGCAAGACCGGGCATTTCCGAAAGGAATGCAAAGAGGAGAAGAAGAAAAAGAAGAAAGCTCCTGATTCAGATTTTGACAAATCGCAAGATGACGGTGATGCATTCATCGTAGCCCTGGCAACCCATGCATCTGATGATGTGTGTCTAATCGACTCTGGTGCATCATTCCACATGACATCGCATCGAGACTGGTTCACTAAGTATGAAGAGTTTGATGGTGGAAAGGTGTATCTGGGTGACGACTCTCATCTGAAGATTGTTGGTTGTGGAAGAGTCTCTATCCGATTCCCTGATGATCGAGTGAAGGGGATCACTGGGGTTATGCACATCCCAGGCTTAGCACGGAACCTGCTTTCTGTAAGTATGTTGAATGATGCAGGTGTGCAGGTTGTCTTTTTGAAAGACGGATGCAAGATGACTAGAGGATCTATGGTGCTTGCTAAGGGTACTCGGAGAGGTACTATGTTTCAGCTGGAAGCATGCATTGCACAATGCAATAGTTCTTCTGACTCAAGGAAGAGGGCAGCAGTCACTTCATCCCCACCATCTGAGCGAGCAGTGAAGAAATCTATTGTTTCTAATCTTGATGGTTGTAATCGTGCATTGGAAGTTAAACTTCCTGCAGAAAAGACAATGTTATGGCATAAGAGATTTGGCCGCATATGTGAGAAGGATCTGCGTACCCTGAAAAATAAGAACCTCGTTGAGGGGTTAGATGATTGTAATCTTGAGTTTGACTTTTGCGAACATTGCATTTATGGAAAACAAAATCGTGTTCAGTTTTACTCAAGTTCTCATAAGTCTTCTGGTGTGTTGGACCTCATTCATTTTGATGTGTTTGGTCCTGTTAATGTTCCTTCGTTATCAAAATCTGTATACTTTGTATCTTTTATAGATGATTATAGTAGAAGGACATGGATTTATTTTCTCAGAAGCAAATCTAAAGTCTATAGCAAGTTTAAGGAGTTTAGAGCCTTTGCTAAAAATTAGACTGGTAAAAAGATTAAATGTGTGAGAACTGACAACGGTGGCAAGTTCTGTTCTACAGAATTTGATAAGTATTGCAAGGAACTTGGGATTGAAAGACATAAGACAACTCCATACACCCCGCAACAAAATGGAGTTGCAGAGAGGATGAACAGGACACTGATGGAGAAGGCTAGGAGTATGCTTAGTGGAGCTGGTCTAGAACAAAAGTTTTGGGCTGAAGCTATTCCCACTGCTTGCTATCTGGTAAACAGATATCCTACATCAGCTCTTGTTGGAAAGACACCCATGGAGGTGTGGTCTGGTAGAAAGCCTTCAGTAAGGCATCTTCATGTTTTTGGTTGTGAGGCATATGCACATGTGCCTAAGGAGAAGTGGTCAAAGTTGGAGAACAAAGTTGTTAAGTGTATCTTCATCAAATATTCTGTTGGTGTGAAAGGATACAAGCTTTGGGACCCCGTGGCTGAAAAAGTGTTGTATAGCAGAAGTGCCATCTTTAGAGAGCTTACACCTTCTTCCACTGTTTTACAGCCAGAAGAAAAAGAAAAGAAAGAGGATGTTGTTCAGTTTCCCCTCACCCCTGAGAAGACTGAACAAAAAGACAATGTTGGACTTGATGATGAGGAGAGCTCTAGCAGCTCTGAAAGCTCAGATAAAGAAGTTGAACCTCAACCTCAGCTCTTGAGGGGGTCTACACGGATAAGGAAGCAACCTGAAAGGTTTGGTTTTACATTGCTTGATTCTAGTTGTGCTTATGCTTTGCTTACTAACAGTGATGAACCTAGAACTATATCAGAGGCTTTGGATATGAAGGATGCAGGTTCTTGGAAGGAGGCCATGGAGGAAGAAATGGCTTCTTTGGATAAGAATCAAACTTGGGACTTGGTGCCTTTGCCTCCTAGACGGAAACCCATTGGATGCAAATGGGTGTTCAAGAAGAAATTTGGTGTAGATGGCAATATTGAGAAGTATAAGGCCAGATTGGTTGCGAAGGGGTATTCACAAGTGGAGGGTATAGATTATGGTGAGATCTTCTCTCCCGTTGCAAAGCTAACATCCATTCGATTTCTATTGTCACTCGCAACAGCTTATGACTTGGAGGTAGAATAGATGGATGTGAAGACAACTTTCCTTCATAGTGACTTGGAGGAAGAGATCTACATGTCACAGCCAGAGCATTACATGGTAAAAGGTAAAGAAAATTTGGTTTGCAAACTTAAGAAGTCTTTGTATGGTTTGAAGCAATCTCCTAGAAGATGGTACTTGAAGTTTGATGCCTTTGTGTTGTCAATTGGATTTGTGAGATCAAAATCAGATCACTGTGTTTATTATAAGTTTGATGGTGATCGTATTCTCATTGTTGCACTGTATGTTGATGATATGTTGCTCATTGGGAAGGGTAAGAATATGATTTTTGATTTTAAATCTCAGTTGTCAGCACAGTTTGAAATGAAAGATTTAGGGGCAGCCAGGTACATTTTAGGAATGGAAATTAGAAGAGACAGAACCAACAGAAAACTTTGGTTAAGCCAGAGTAAGTACGTGTTGGATAGGTTCAGCATGGTAGATTGTAGACCATTGTGTGTTCCTGTTTCTTTGGGGACAAAGTTGTCTATTGAGGATTGTCCAAAATCTCCTAGTGAGGTGGAGGACATGAGTAGAGTACTTTATGCTAGTGATGTTGGTAGTTTGATGTATGCTATGGTCTGCACGAGACCAGACATTGCCCAAGCAGTGGGAGTCCTTAGTTGATTTATGGCTAATCCTAGACGGGTTCATTGGGATGCAATTAAGTGAGTGTTCAGATATTTGAGGGGTACTTCTGAGTATTCCATTTGCTATCATGGTAATGTTACAGGACCTCCTCATTCTGTTGACATTCATGGATTTGTGGATTCAGATTGGGCAGGTGACATTGACAGCAGGAGATCCACTAGTGCTTATGTGTTTACACTGTTTGGTGGTGCTATTAGTTGGATGAGTAAGCGACAACTTGTTGTTGCTTTGTCCACGACAGAAGCTGAGTATATGGCAGCAATGCATGCTTGTAAGGAAGCCATTTGGATTAAGAGATTATGTTCAGATATTGGTGTTGATGTAGGTCAGATCACGATCAGTTGTGACAGTCAAAGTGCAATTTGCGTTGCAAAGAATCCAACTTTCCATGCTAGAACAAAGCACATTGATGTTCAGTTTCACTTTGTGCGAGACATGGTTGAGGATGGAAAGGTAAATTTGGAGAAGGTAGATATTTTGAAGAATGTTGCAGATGCATTGATGAAACCAGTGGGCACAGAGAAGTTCAGATGGTGTTCAGAGTCTATGGGCCTCTTGGCCCCTAGCAGTTAAATCTTGTCATTATTTTTGGCCCTTGCAAGGTGTTCGACAAGTGGGAGAATGTTGGGAATTAAGGTGTCTCAACCTTTGCAAATTCCTAATGTCGTATTTATTTATCCCATGTTGAGTTGGCATAGTCAACACCTTGTGTATATGCATCAGGATAAATCTTGGTGACTTTGGCAGCCGCAGTTTCCCCTTGAATAATTAACGGGGGTTTGGGGCGCCCTCATGGGGGCTTGGGGGCAATGCCCCTGAAACCTCAACCGATTTTTAATTAATGACAAGTGTCGGTGAGCATCTTTACACGAGAGAAAGGCATCTTTGGGCGGTCAAGGGAGGTTATGACATGTAAGAGGAATATGATATTTTTAATCAGTGTATGACAGATTCTTTGATAGCTGTAAGGTGCGTAAGAGCATCTGTCGTAACCTATCTTGGGACCAGACACCCACTTCGGGATGGGATGTTGGACAAGTATCCTTAGGTGTGGGTTTTGGGGCATGAGTCCAAGATGGATGCCCATCTAGAAGGTTCCATATTTGCCTTGAAAACTTTATATAAACAGGTGCTTAGATGGGAGATAGATAACTTTGGTACGAGTACTGTTATGCTGCCGAAATATCTCCAGATTCGACATTTGAAGACTCCTAAAAGAGCATTGGCTTTGAAACTGTATTGTAATCTGTTATTGTTTACTGTAATACATTTGAGCTGTGTTTTGGAGTGGGGTTTTTCACCTGTAAGGGTTTTCCCCACATATATCTTGTCTCTCTCTCTTCTGTCTACTTTATGTGTGTATGTGTATTGTTGCAATATCTCTGTTAGATGTTCTATGTTGCTATAGTTGTAAGAATTAAATTGAATTTGCATACATCTCTCTTCATTAGATTAGTGTAGGAAGCGATTTCCTCACACCGAGCTTCCTTTCACAGTAGGGAGGTCTATTCTTTCATAGATGGCTTCTTTGGATATGATCAAGTTAGAATACATAAGGAAGAGGCAACACAATTTTGAGCTTTTGCAATAAATTTTTTAGAGGGTTAACCTCATCTTTCATATTTTTTCAATTTGAAAAATAGAGCCAACATGTCTTTAGGATGATATATGGTTTCAAAGGCTAGATGATGTTGGCAAGATAGAGCTAAACTTCAAGACAAAGCAAACTAAACCTACAAGTGAAATGTGACACAATCAACCAGATTTCAACACATTCAAAAGGCATATTAAGAACAAAGGAAATGTTCCTTTGCATAATTATATATCAATAGAAGTAGAAGATGTGATAGGATAGTAAGAATATAGTGTCACACCCCAAATTTTGACTATGTTTTACTTTTTATTTGTATGTAATTAGTAGATAATTTTGCATGGATAAATGATTTGACGTTATGTGAAAATATCAGGATAAATAAATGATATCATGAGTTAATGTTTATATGATTAGAATTTAGACATGTGATTATATGATGTCAAGATTATTTATTCATAACCTATTTATAGATTGACTAACGATGCACTAATCCCAGTTTGGTGAATGCAAGTTGCAACCAAGAAACAGGTTTTTCCACCCTCCGAGAAAGAGAGGGAGAGCATCGGAGAGAAGAGAATAGACATATGGAAAAGAATAGGTTGTTGCCATCTAAGTCTCATGTTTTCAGAGTTTTAGTGAACCTTTGTTGAGTTTGGTAAGTTGTGTTCGACCAATTGGTCCAAGTATGGTTTTGACTCAACAAGTCATCGATTGACATTTCGATCCTTTAAGTCAAGGTTTGTTGAAAGCCCTGGGTTAGGTTAGATCTTGACTGTCGAAAGGAAATGGTCGAAATTCATTTTTCCTTTATGGGGAAACAAATATAAAAATTATAGTCTAGAACCAATTAATGTTAGTAGTTAAATTATTTTATTGAAAATTCCTATTTGGAATTTTATTATATTATTTTACCTATTTTTGACATTTACCGATTTTGAGAGGGGGAGAATACCTCAACCCCAATCTAATATTTGACTTATGTGTTAGAAACAAGGTAAGCATACATTGTATACACTTATATTATGATGTTTTATATCTAATTATTATGATCTATAAGTTGAATCTATTGTTTGTTGTCATTGAGCTTCATAAGGGAGCAGGGAATAGTCGCAATTTAATGTGAACCATTTCTTATTTATGTAGTCACTTGAATCCTTTTTCCTCCATGATGGTTATGGATGTAGAAAAGAGTTTCTAACTATCGAAGCGTGGTCTTTAATGACCATTAAACCCATCATCTATTGCATGCTGCTTAAGAAAGTTTATAGGCACCAATAGAGGAAGGATCTCAGTGGTGATGGGTGATGTAAAGCCTTTTTAATAGGCAATATCATTGAGTAGTGGGGAGAGAGGAAGAAGAGTATAAGGCATCTATAGAGAGAGAGTTGAAGTCATAAAAAGTATATAGCTTTAAGCTTTCTTAGGGATTGAGTATCGACAAAGGAGAAGGAATGAGACTGCACAATAGTATATTCCTTCGAATTCAATCAGGTTCCAAAATCTATTCCTAATAAAGTAGAATAGTAGATTGGAAATCTTTTTATATCAGTTTTATATGAGGCCGAATAGTCTTTATGCTTATGTGAACTCGCTGTAAACCTTCTGTTATTTGTTGATAGTTTGCTATATTAGCTCTGTATTTATGTTTGCATGAAGCTGATTCTAGTCTATTTTCACAAGGGAATCGATGTGATCTTCTTAGTGTTTGATGATAGTCATGTCATTTTGGTGTATTAAACTGTAAACCATTGTTTAGACCGATTTTATTTACCACTAGAAATGATTTTATACTTTATGCTACACCTTTAGAAGGCCGACAAGAGAGTGAAGTTAATTTGTTGGAGGTCGATAGGCCATGCAACTTATGTTTAATGTTAAGTGTAGATTAGTATAGTCAACTTAAGGTCGACTGAATGGTGTATACCATTCTTTTGAAACCATAGGGTTCAAAGATCAATTTGTTTAACTTTTCTATTTAGTGTGCATTACGCCCAAGGGCATCGATGGCATCATATTTTAACACAGTCAAATAATGATCTATTTTTATTATATGGTTGAGTTGAAGTATGAGATGATATCTCTGCATAAGGCGGAGGCAAAGCTGAGACATGATGGCATATGACTCAGTAGTAAACTACTAGATTTAAATATATATATTGCAAAGTTTGAACTTATCGAAAACTTTGTTTTAGATTTAGGGGTTGAAAATAGTAAGTTTAGATAGAGATAGATTTATATCTCACAATGATATATGTGGTCTTATTGTTTTCAATCATAAGAGTTTTAGTAGATATCCTCTTATTATAGAGTATATATTAATGATATAGATATCATTAGAATCACCTTAATATAGTGATATAATATCACATATACATTCTATAACCATGATCTGTAACATCATTATGTTCAAAGAATGTTATACATGAATCCACAACCTTTTCTATAACGAAAGTCGGTGGACTTAAGAAGATCAAAAGGTTGAAAGTATTGTATTATTATTATCATAAAATCAAACCTATTTAGGTTATAAGAATGAACTCAGTCTAGTGTACTTATGATTATGATTTTATTCATCAAGAACGTATATGATTGAGGGTGAAAACTTGTGTTCTATGTTTATAGGTGATATGAGAAATGTGTTTCCAAGTAATGTCAAGTGGTCAAGAGTAGACTAGAGGCTATCATTTCCATGTTATTATTATTATAAATTTTTATCTTTGGAAATCAAGGGTTTTTGATATTTCAATGTAATGGGTTAGATAGGTTAAAACCCTAGAATTAACCCAGAAGGGTTTAGAGAATCTTAAAATTCTTAAGTCAGATTATGTCATTGATTTAGTCTTTTTTTTTTTACGGTCAATAGTGAATAGTCAAGAAACCATAGAACAAGATAAGTGTAATTTAGGAAGAATCTATGAAGTTCTTTTGATAACTAAATGATCTCTTGTTAAGTCAAAAACTTGATATATATAATGCAAAGAGTATTTAGTCTTAGGTCTTTGAGTAGAATGACAAGAAGTCATAGACCCTTGGATTTGCAAGTATGCAATAAGGGACTTATTGAAAGGTTAAAATTACCTAAATCTACTTATTGTATTTAGCCTAGATTAAAGATTAAATTCTAAGTCAGATTGACTAGGATTTGAGTTTAGTCAAGACAAATTATGTCTAGAGATACTAGTCAAGCTATTCAAACTATAGGATGGGGTAGTTTCCAAGTCGAGTTAGAGGTGTGTGAATACATGAATATGTTTATTGAAAATGTCTATTAATAGATAAACTTTGCCCAAAGTGATGCATTTGTCTCTACATGCATTAGTCGATTCATCGTGTCTAAATTGCGTGACTTGTTAGAATGATCATACTTAGCTAGAAAATTGTCTGGAGTTGTATGATCGATTGAGTTACGTAAGACACAACACTAGAATTTAGATGGCAACCTGTTGGTTCCTTATTTCTAAATTCTTCATGAAGAGTAGGGCCACTTTCAGGAAGAAAGGTGTGCGGGTGACCGCCGTCCTGTGGTTGGAGGTAAAGCACTCGGATGATGCTGTCTCTCTTTAGTAAAAGACTCACAGAAACTTGTGAGACATATATCAAGATTCCAGATGTAGTACACTTTATGTTATGACTTACAATGTAAAATTATTCTTTTTGCCAAGTGCAACATATTTGTAAATGTAAAGTGAAATGTTTTCACTATGATTTATCTTTGAATATATTGTATTTCAAGGTTGAAAAATATTCAGAAAAGATATGCTTTTATTTCTTTGTAATTATGCAAATGATAAAAAAAAATTCACTCATGTTTATCATGTTCTTTTACTTTCTTAGTAAAATGTGTGTGCAATTGCTAGCAATATGAGATGACATGTTACATATAGAATATGAAGAAGATAATATGATATAAATGTATTAGGAGAAGAGAAATGATTTGTAAGTAAGGAATGATATGATTATATCAAAGATATATGTTATGTAATAAAGGACTTTTAAATACCGCATGATGATATATTGAGAATTTAATGAGTTGTGACCAATGATAAATCTGTGAATGTATGAGTTTATTTAATTTTGTATGGTATATCCTGTCATATCCTTCTATAATCTACTACACAAGACTTGAACCTTCTCTTACCACTCTTACTAGGTATAAATACAACTCTCAAGAGACTAAAGCTCAAATCCTTGATCAGTACCTCATTCTTGCCAATGTTTGGATGTCACAACCCTTAATTTTTGATATTTAATTATGGAAATAAATATTATTATTAATATTATTTATTTGATTGTTGACTCACTTATTTGTGATAGGGACACTCTCTGGACGGAGAGAGTATCATTGAGGCAAAGGGCGTTTAGCCGACGAAAGGTGAATTGTGGTGAAGTGAATATGCGAGTTGCAAATATATTTTTTTATAGTTCAAGTTGAAATTTAATAATTTATAACTTTTTGAAAAGATTCTTTTCTTGTTTCTATTTTGGCCACAAGAAAGAAGTGGCATAGTGGTAGTTTAATGGGGGAATCTTTTTCTTTTATTGTTTTACCATTTTAAGATTGGAAGTTATGGTAATTGATTGTTTTTCCTATTTTTTTTTTTTTTTTTTTTGGGAGCGTGGATGCTCCGTAGAAAAGGGGCAGGGAGGAAATTTTCAGTTTACCCGAGGGATTTTAGCCTCTGTATTTACATGCATATTCCGGAGATTCATTTTCTGGGAGTTCTATAGGGATCCCAAGAAAAGAAAAAAATTCTATGAATTCATTTGTCTAAAGCATCAATGAAAATCTGCATCTTGTTCCAATGCTCTGGTTGAATGTAGGCATAGACGTGGAATGCAGTTTTACACCTGCTAATTGCATTTTCCTGTAAGTTCACATCTTTTCAATTAATCTTATTCTGTGATCATTTCATTCAAGAGAAAATGCCTATAGAAAACATTCTCAATCAATTCAAAACATGTGCTGTTAATTGCATTGCATAGAAGTTTAAAATTCTTTTCAGGAAATCGATTATGTGTTTATCCTGCAATTAATGCAGACCTGGGTACTTGCAACTACCGTATCTGGCAAAAAAATTCCTTTCATTTTGCTAGAATGCATGTGTTTTTTCTCCTGGATCCTGTAGATTGAGTTAGGGCTTAGGAGTTTTGGATTATCGTTGTTTTGGATCCCATTAATTCTACACAACTTTCATCTATACATAAGTATGCAGATGAAAAGAAGTTCAATAGGTAAGGTTTCACCCTTTTTTATTTCTGGTAAATCTGGCTCGGTGCACAATATTATAGTGCAATTCGATTTTATTTTCAGTCCTCTTCATTTACTTCATCTTTATTCTTCTCAAGTATTTTGTCCTTGTTGCTAATGGTGGAAATGTTTCGCGTTTATCTCACTATAATTTCTCTTGCAACAATCTGATCATTTTTCCCTACCAATACGCCTTAATAGTTGTCCCTTCATTATCTCTGGAAATTTGAATTCTGTGTGCATCATAATTGCCCAAGTATAGCGATCTGATCGCTTATTTTTAGCATCACCAATAATCTCCACAAGAAAATTGTTCCATTTAAAATGATGGAATTGGTTCGCCTCTCTCACAACAATTTCTCTTGCAACAATCCTAGATATAAGTTTCTTTGCAGTATGGCAATCAACACATACTCCAAGGTTTTTAACAACTCTAATAGTTGTTCCATGGGGCATATTTGAACTAATCAAATGCATGGAGACAGATAAATAATTTTTTTTCTTAATTTTCCACAACTTTATGTTATTTTCTTGAATCTGGAAAATACCTAGCAGCTTGCGTCATCTAAATCTATATCTCCAACTTTTTAGGCATCTTTTGTCTCTTTAGTTGTGTCTTTGGTGCCTATAGAATGCCATATTGACTTGGGAATGTTTGAGTTGCACCAGAATAATTATTCCTTATTAGTTCCTGCAGGATATGAATCTTTCATAGGATTTCATTTCCAATGTTCAGCGATGCTCAACGGAAAAAGAATGAGAAATTATTTATTTGTATTGTGATTTGTTCAAAGTTTTTGAGCCTTATTCAGGACCTCACTGAATCGATGAGAAAACTACAATAGCCTGAGGCATGACATGTATGATAGCTGATGCTCATTTAAGATTTTAATTTGACATCATAAAAACTAAAATAGTTTTCCTAATATTTTGCATCTCATTGTAAATTGCAGCCGAATTCAGCGATCCATGGCTGCATACAGGTGGCAGAGATTATGGCGAGGACATGTGTAAAGACAAATGGTTGACATTTAAAGTGGGCCTAGGGCTACGTGTTGCACAGTTCCTGAACTGTTGCTACCAAAGCAAAGGCTTCTTCCAGGATTTAATATTATTGTTGCTAGAAGAGGGTTTAATTTTGAGTCTAGATGGTTCAAATTTTATATGCTTCACTAGCACTGCAGGGATAAATGTCTAAAACATATTTTGCAGGTGTCTGATTTGTTTACGGCATTTAACGAAGCAGCTATGGCAGATGGAGATAATTGCTATCCGACCAAGAAATGCTTGCATTTTAACTTGGAAACTACATTGTTTGCTTTTCTGCCAAACAAAATCTAGCTTGACAGAACCGCCCTATTTTGTTCTTATACTTGTCTTAAATTGCACTTTGAACGCATTTGTTGGTATAGTACAAGATATTCTTGGAGATGGAGTATAATATAACATGATGTTCAGTTTTAGTTGATAACAATATATAATGATCAATCTTTTGCCCTTCCTTTCTAATACACATGATTGAGCTTCAACATACTGCCTTCTATAAACCAGTAGGATCCTTATTGATGGATTTATTTAGCTAATTAAAGATTGCATTCAATTTGGTTTATCTTGAATTTACTTGAAGATCTACTTAAAATGATTTGTAGAAAGTTAAAATTCGTATTTGGTTCAATAGAGAGGATTATATTTCTATTACGTTTGGTTATATTACTTAGAACGATTGTCTCGAGAAGTAAATAATATCTTTTAAACCTTGTTTGATATATATATTTAGAGGATAACAATATTTAAGATGGAAAGTAAACTTAATTAATCTTTCTTTTGTAGCATAATTAAATGATCATAGTATTAATGTGTAAGATTTGGTAAGAGTCTTTTCTAAAACTTTTATAGAAGATGTGAATTTAGCCAATCTTATTTCCTAAATTATTTAATGTTTAGATTTGAACTATTGGGTCAGTGGTCATTGAGTTGGTTTTTTTAAATCAAAGGAACTAGTCTTGGTCTTAGCTTAAGCTATTAATGCTTCTAATATAGTGATGTCTTGGTTAGATATTCATTAAGAAAGAAACCACCCTTCAACATTGTCAAATAATTTGATAGCCTTTTCCTTAGGCTGAATGGAATTGTGAAATATTTAGGTTAGAAAACTAAGGGAGTTTCAACTACATTATTGCAATCATGACCTAAATATTATCAGTAGGGTCTTATTGCATCTAACCAACTTTTGTATTAATGATTCATGTTGTTGCCAATATCTAATCAATTTCTATCTTTTGAACTCATATGCTCTTCAAAATGTTAAACATTCGAGAATTAGTAGTTATGCTCGATAGGGAATTTCTTATCTCTATTTTGGTTGAATAGGTTTAATGATTATGTGTTGATAGAGTAATAGACTTATTTTTTTGGGTTCTTATATGGATTAATTTTCCATGTCCAATGAATGTATCTTTGTTGTTGTATGTCTTTAATGAAACTATGTAAACACTTAGAATGGTTAGTGGGTATGAACTAGAAATAAACTCATCTTGTTAAAGAAGAATAAAATTTGCTTGAAAGTCATCAATATGCTTGCATCTCTAGTACAATTCTATTTGAGGAAATATGTCTATCTAATTGAAATGTTAAGTGAAATCTTGTGAGTCTCTATGAGAAGGTAGAAAGGTGTTTTACTTATGTGAATAGAAACCTAAAGAAAGATCTTTGGAATTATATAGTTTATGGAAGACTATCTTTTTGTTTGATAATGCTTGTCTTCCAAATAAATGAATTTTATGTGATTGATCATGATTGACGTAATTGCAATTATGTATTTTCTTTTTCTATTATTAGAGTTAGAGAAAGAGCATGGATGGGTGCCAAAGTTCCTACTTGCAACCTATCAAGCTGAACACGGCTCAAAAAGATGCTTTGGCCAAAGATTGTTAATCAATTTAGTATTAGTAACTATTTGATTTGATTTTCACTCTCTACCATATCATGATATAAGTACATATGCATTTTATAAATGCTAGAAATGTTAGATACATCATGCCACACCATATTCCTTCATGCATGTTGGCTTTAGTTTGCTAGACCCCTCGCGAAGGGTCAGGATTTTAGGAGTAAGATCAGGGAGGCGTGTGGGCAGTAAATTACCTTGATGATGCTTGATGATGCTCTCTCTCCACTAGGTTTAGTGTCGAAGATATGGTATGGTATCAAGGACATTGTATGGTGTGACATTCTTTTATTATAAGCCTATATGGCTAGATGTTGTAAGGACTTAGTCCTATTTGTAAGCTAATTGACTAGTTGCAATGTTCTTTAATTATAAATATTGATGAAAGTTATTAATTTCTTGAGTTGTATTCTATGGGAAAATTTTTAACTCATTCCCTTTTTCTGCATTAATTTATTATAATAATATTCTTTTATTCTAGTTAATAGAGAAGATGTTACATTGGAAATTCAAGTGTTCTTCAAAAAATTTATATATTATCCAAAAAATTTATCATTGTAGTGAATCCTTCACTACAAGTAGCAAATCCATCCCACGTTACATTCTAATCAATAAGAATGCCTTGTGGTATTTCTAGTCCATCTCGCTTTTGCCCATTTTATATTTTGTGTGCTTTGGTACAATTCTGGTATTTTTCTAAGTCTTGGTGAACAAGCACCATCATATGCTTCAAGTTAGATCTAATCTGATGGCTCACAATAATTCCACAAAAAGTAAACATGACTTTCATTGAAAAGTTCTAGCATTGTGACATGTGGTAGTAGCCATTCAATAAAGTGCAAAGGTTCTCTACAAATATATTGGTGGGCCCCACTTCTTTATCGGTTAATTAAAGTTTGTTATGACTTAACTAAAGCTAATGGTCTACTCTTGGGATTCCCAGAAGAGAAAAGGGTAAGATTCTCAAAGTTAAGTGGATCATCTGATCTACCACTGACAAGTTCATCTTGCATCCCATGGATACACAACCATTGTTATATAGGACTATTTTGCATCCTAGTATTACGATTTTGATACTCACAACTTCCTCATGTCATTGTAAGAAGACCTCTAGTGCTATAGTAGTTGAGGTGGACTCAATCACATCCAAAATTCAAATTCTCCACCAACATAGATCAAAGCATTGATATCTAGCAATTGTACAATCCTTGACATGGAATTTTCATCTACCTTGTCATGATAGTGTAGTACTAGGGAGTAGATTTCATGAACTAGGTACCAAAGGACCTCACAATTGTGCCCAAGCATCAATAGGAACCATTAAGGTATTGAAATCTATATAGAAGTCTTTTCCTTTGCTAATTTTGAATTCGAAATGTATTTTGGGTGGGAAAACTATTGTCGTTTGGGTACTCTTTTCTATAAATATAGGCATGTGTGCCCATTCTTGAGTTAGATGAGACCTCCCACAACTAATCTATTGAGCTTGATGTAAAGGTTGATTCTTATATTTTTTCTATAATCAAAAATTTGATCATGATGCATCAACTCTATCTTATCTCTCTTTGTTATTATACAAGGGAGCCTCTATATATGTTTCTAGAGGAATTGTATCTATGTAACCGTTACTTGATTATAAAACTCAATAAGAAGCAATTTATTGTCTTAATGGTTCTTAATCTTGTCTTTGTTCATCTTTATTTGTTATATATGCATGTTTCTCTATTTATTATTGCATCATGAACTATTAAACTCTACTTTGGCGGTAGAGACTATATCTATCTAGAGTGAGCCTTTGTTATGCTTTATTTGCTTTATGCAATCTCTCTCCCTTTTCAACACCCTAGCTCAACAACTTTAGGCTTAGCTTAGGATAGATAAAAAGTTGGCCCTCTAATCCTAGAGATTATCTTGTAGGGTCCACCCTCACTGTCGGCTTACATTATTGTCTACAAGGCTTTTTATGTTCTCAGTCCTACATGGTGTATTGGCCCTTGAAAAGGGCCTTTAGACCAATCCAATAGTCTATGGCATGCCCATTGGGACTTAAATATTTATAAACATTTCTAGACTCCACTATATGTCTCAAAACCACTTTTGGCTAAGTCTCAATAGATTCTTAGATATTAATTTTGGTATCTTACTTGGTGACTCTGCACCAATCAACCTAGAAAATCCTATGACTCTTGGAATTACCACAAGATCTACAACCAGAGATAATACTCACATCCTTGTGTTGCCCCCTGTACTTATCCCTAGAAAAAGGCCTCGCACTACACTATAGCCACAAGCACAAATCCCTTAAGGAATACCCATTATAGTTGCACAACAACCACCTAGAGCACATCTTGCATGGAACACTAGAGGTCCATTAATCCCCAAACGCCACCTACAGTATGGGGATACATACCAAATTCTACTCTATATTCTCTTCCTTGCTTCATAGGTGAGAATCATGCTACTCCCATGGAACACTTTCACGACGTTGTGAATCATTGTACTATTCACAATATTGATAAAGAAAGGGTATTAAGGCTTCTAGTTGCTTCATTCAAGGTGAAGGATCTTGACTACTATCAATCATTCCCATAGATGTTTATTGATGATTGGGACTAGTTATGATAGGATTTCCTCAATTATAGGTTCAAAGAAAAGGGAGACGCTTCATCCTCATAGGAGTAGCTAATGACCATCAAGAGGGCTCCTATGGAGATGCTAGATAATTTCAACACCAGATTCTAGAAGACATGGCAGTACATCCTAGTCAAAGTTTTTCCTCCATCAAGTATGGCCTATATTTGTTATGTAAAGGCTATCAATTTTGAGATATATATGGTCATAAATAATAGGGGAGGACATAGTCTCCCAAATGCATATGATATTGTTATAGCTATAGAGAATAACTTGATACAAATTGGAAGTTTGGCTCCTCACTCCCCTATGATATCATTTGTTTATATTCAACTACCATACCAGCCTATACCTATTGAGTGGTCCACCACCCTCCCACTCATGAACCCCATTCCTATAAAGCCTCAACCAGAGTATCACGTTGTTAAACCATCATCCCTTTCTAAGCTTGATAAAATGAGGAATTTTCTTTGAACCATGTCTACTAAGGTCACCACTCTCAAAAGGAATCAATAGAATGTGCAAAGATCTCCTTATTTAAATAATCAATATCTTCCAAACTAATAATACAACTAGTAGCCTAATCAATGCTACAAGTCATTCCATAATAGCCAACACTAGCAACAAAGACCCCCATATCAACCAAATAGACCTCCTATGCAACATAATCAATTAGTACTAATAGAGAAACCACCAAATAGATTCCCCATAATCCAAATAGAGAGCGAGAAATAGCCCAAAGTAACTACACTCAAGAAACTAATATATTGTGCTATCAATACTTTGTGCCTGATACTCTTGCAGCATGCCTCACCAATTCCCATACCCAGGTCACCTTCCCTGATGAGTAGAGTCACATTGATAATCAAAGGGATCAACAATTTATTATAGAAAATTATCTAGAGCAAACAAGTAGTCAAGAACAAACATCCATGACTTGGGAAGAGTCTAAATGATATGCACAAAATGCACCATTTGTAGCTTCAAAGTGGCTGCAAACCAATTTAATTATCAAATGAGAGTAAGAAGGAAGGTGACAAAAGAACAAGTGCAATCAAGGACACACCAGCCACAAAAACAAACAGTTGAGGACACACTATAATTCAATGTGCCAATGGCATCCGCTTCAAGGTTTGTGACATCCATAGTGTAAATTGAATGAGTTTGGGACAACTAGAATAGTGGATTCCAACCAAAGATGAGTAAGACCATGTATCCTATAGTGGAGAAGCCACACATGCATTGGGAACCTAATATGGTCATGGCAACATAGACTGAGAGCTCATTCAACATAGTAAATTAGCTCAAGAAATCCATGTTCTATGTGCCACTCTAGGAGGTACTCTTTATACTTGAGAAAATGAACATGTTGGAGGATCTCAAAAGACAAAAGGCATTAGGACAATAAAATATTCCACTCATAGAAGCAACAACAACAATCCCCCCACCACCTACTATCCTACAAATTATGGGAAATGAGGTATGTAAAATTAAACCAAATCCCTTCTATTTGACACCAGTCCATAAGGACAAGTTGATACATAATTGTATGATAAACTCTAGTTCAAGCACTGTCGTAATGCCTAGAAAGGTCAAGGAGGATCTTGGTTTGAGATATGAACTCACAATCAAGGGAGTTGTCCAATTGGATGACATTCCAATGAATTCTATAGAAATGGTAAAAAATCTACCCTTGTCCCTATATCCTTCCCCCAATGTTGAAGTCCTTTAAGACATATCTATGATTAAGGTTCCCACTGCATTCAGTATTTGCTTGTCTAGATATATCACTTCCAAATTCAAAGTATGTCTCTCTTAGACTACAACCATATGTTTTTAACCACAAGATATGGAACCAGGACGAGGATCCCTTATAAATTTCTTAGCATGCATCATATTAAGAATAAGTCTATTGTCTATAGTGATCCCAACCAATCATTTGTGATTGAGGATGAATCATCCTCTCTTGAACACCATGATGAGGTACATATTACCAATGATGTTAGAAATGAAGATCATGACACATGGTGGTCATCTGCAGGTGGTATGGAGGGTGATGTTCATTATCTATTTGAAGAAACTAGGCCAAGTACTTATTCCATGAGGAGAGTCTACTAATCTTAGAGGTCATAAGGAAGGCAGAGAATGGTACTAAGATGTGGAAGGTATATTTTGATGGTGATAACTATAGAATAAGTGCTAGTTTCAGCATCTATTTGATCTCACATCAAGGGGAAAAGTATCATCAATCCTTCTATATTCAATTCAACTTCACTTGCAACATTGCAAATTATGAAGCACTGGTGCTGGGTTACTATTAGAAAAAAGAAGGGTATGATGATGCTCAAGATATATGGTGATTTAGAGCTAGTGATCAAGCAAGTTAGATCCTTATACATGGCCAAGAATTCCCTTATGAAAGCATACAAGCACCACATGTAGGATCTCCTAGAATCTTTTGATGTTATCAACATACAAGTGGCACCCAAAAAGAATAATGTTGAGATGAATATAATGGCTCTTATTGGTTCTCAGTTTTATCCCACCATGGATCTATTGAGAAACAAGGATGGGGTAAAGATGATAATCTAGACCCAGGATACTAGATAATCAATCTCATTGGATGACATTCTAGAATAACCAATAGATTGTTGACTTCCACCAAAATGATGATGAGTTTGTGGAAAAACTTACTCCTAATTTGAGGAACCTTACGAAGATTAAATAATACAATTGAAAGGAAACAAGTTTCCAAGAGGATTGATCACTCTTGAAGTCATATTCAATCTTAATGACTCCTATAAAGAGGAAAGGAAGATCTTAGCCAACCAAAAATATTATAAGGATGTAGAGATTTCCCCCAAAATATTTCTCAAGCCAGCCAAGGTCTGTGCACAAGAAGAGGAGCACCTAATCAACCTTTGTGATAAATATGATGAGGTCATGTCCTAGGACTATGAAGGGTTAAAGGGATATGATAAAGAAGTAATGCAACATACAGTTGAGACCTAACCTAACATCAAACTAGTCAAATAGAAGTAAAGGTTGGTGAATCCAAGATTGAGCCTTTCATGAAGTAGGATCTTTCAAAGTTGGTGAGCTCAAAGATCATATACCTAAATAAGCATTAAACATGGGTCTCCAACTTGGTTCTAGTGAGGAAAAAGAAGGGAGAGATCAAAATATGTATGGACTCCAAGGACATGAATAGGGCATCTCTCAAGGATCACTATTTGTTTCCATCCATGGACCAAATATTGCAAACAATAGTTGGTTCTAATATATTCTCCATACTAGTTGGTTTATTTGGCTTCAATCAAATATTGGTGAGGGAGGAGGATCAACATAAAACAATATTTACCCCCAAATGGGTACCTATGCTTATCAAAAAATTCCTTTTGCTCCAGGTCAAATTCTATAGCTACATTTTAGAGAGAAATGGATATTGCTTTCAAGGACCTATTCAATGAGATCATCCTAATATACTTGGATGACTTGATTGTAATCTCCAAAAATAAATTAGATCACTTCAACCACCTAGAGAAGGTATTTGAAAGTTGCTAGCAATTCTAGATCTCCCTCAATCTTTGGAAATGCATATTCAAAGTGTGTTAGGGAAAGTTGCTTGGACATGTGGTTTCTAAAGATGACATTGATATAGACCCAGAAAGAGTTGAAGCTGTTGATGGATTTTTGTGCTGAGTGCTTAGGATTTCTCCCAAATACTAACAAGACACCAAAGTTATGAGAAATCGTACGACTGTGGGACTCTTTTGCAAATCATAGGATAACCTCTGGGATTTTAGAAGATGGCTCTTCTTAATATTCTAATTAATTCTTTCGAAAGTTTTGTGGTAGGAAAGAGAAGAGAGAAACTTAAAATAGGGAAACTAATCTAAAGTGATGCACCAAAATATAGTACTCCAGTTTATGTGGGAACAACACAATGATCTTATTTTAACTCATAACATTAAATCATGGTTTCCAAGATCATAAAGGCATGATTTCAAGCCACTTACTAACATCATTCATTGAAACTAAAAATAGAGGCACATCAACATCTAGAACTCAAAAGAAAACTCAACAGACACAGAATAAGCACAGGGTGTTACTCTTCTTCATTGGTGAACTAAGAATAAATTACAAGAGACACAAAGGCATAATTACAAAGTATTCGATTAGCTCTGAAAATCATCCACAAAGGCTTGAAAGCCTATCAATTCTACTTTTAAATTCCTAGAATTGGCTCAATGAATAAATTGCCCAACCCTTATTGCATTGGTTCATGACATTATTGTTGAACACACATAAGTACTGAGAGGGGGGTGAATTAATACTTAATCAAATTCTTTTCTCCTAACAACATTTAAGCTAACATAAGAATTTGAAACATGAAAAGCACAAGAACACAAAAGCACACATCCATAACACTAGATTTACGTGGAAACCCCTAGAAGGGAAAAACCACGATGAGCAAGTTGCTTGGATCTATTGTCCAAATCCAGCCACACAAATAAAAACAAGATTACAATATTATTTATGGGCTACAACCTAAAGGAAGAAGCAACTCCCCAAATCACTTACAATCTTTACACAACAAAAAACTTATCTAACTCAAATGTTCTCACAAAACTGGCTTTTGATCACTTCAGCCTCTGCATAACTATCTCACTTTTGCACAACTACAATATCAACTTCTGCCACAACAAAATAACTTTAGAAACTCTTCTCCATCATCACATCACCAAAAATCACCTCCGCAACAATATCCATTACATAAACTGGTCCTTTCCACATTTCATCATGAAATTTACTTCTGCGGTAAGTTTATTCGCACAATATCTATCCTATCACACCGTTCAAACTAATACTTCATTCAACAATCCTTGATCTTATATTTATATCCTCCGCAAGTTACAAAAACTTTCTCCTTGGTCGGCCAAGATGAAACGTGTATCATGAAACATGTAATGGCCATAACAATCAGCTCCAAAACATATGTGGTGATTAGAAATTCAATGCAGTTCAAGGACAAAGCATGATCAGGTCCTATTCTACCTTAGCACACTCTTCCAAGCTGGTGCATACTCAAACATACAAAAAAAACTTCATCATACACTAAGTCAACTCTGCAATCAGTTTTCCTTTCTTGCACTTGGCTCTAGACCTAAAGCGGTACCAAAGGAGACAAAATTACATCATGTGAACCATACAATGAACATTATAAGACTTGCAGAACATTCTGATACACTTCTTTTATCATTTCAAGATATTTCATGCTGGCGCACACACTTTAACTCTGATGTCGGTGTCCTTAACAAACTCTGCTTACATAGTCTTAAGATAAAATAATGAAAAACATACTTGCGGTGAACTTAATCATTTGAAACTTGAACAAAGCCTACAAACTAGTCATATGAGCTTATCATTCAATTAGCAAGGCCAAATACCATTGTGTGGTTAACTATGGTGGCCTCAAATATCTTTCTCTTCTTACTTCAATTAGCTCCAAGACATGTCTTCACATAGCTGACTCCAGAGAAGTAACTATGGTACATATTATCACTTAAAATGTATATACCTGATACTCATATCAACCTGTCCTCCAAACCACAACAACATATCTTCATCTGCAGAGAAGTGCGGAGTATTCTTCTATCTCCTTGTGACTGCACTTACCCTGTTCCTTTACTGTCTTCATTCTTCTATCTCTAAGAGACCTTGCGGTAAACGTTATAACCTCAAACTTGAAACATAGGTACCCAAGTGCAATACCTAGCTACCTGTCCAATCCACATGCCCATATCTTCAAATGCGGCAGAATGTGGTACATTCTTTTGAGCCTCTGACCCCTTCATTGACTAGAACTTTACTTAAACTATTTCTCTTCAAACTTTCACAACTTTCCTCATTTGGTGGTAACCATTATGAGTTCATATCACCAACATACAACATGAATTCAACTTAACTCATCAAGCACTTCAAACACAATCATTTTCATAGCATTTCAAGGATATGGACTTACACATGAACTTCAGAGGATATGGTATGACTATTTATACATGATACTAATCCATCTCCTTTCATTCTTCCTTTGTCTACTTCTTTGATCATCATAGCAAGTGCACGTTACTTATTCTGTTGTCTTCACTGATCACTAGACTGCTGCAATCTCCCTTTGACATCACTTCCAACTTCCAAAATGCAGCACTCCATACCACTGTTGACATCAATGACAACCTTATGCAACAATTATATATAGCAATCTGACCGCCTCAAAATGTTACATCGGGTGGGAAATATCTACAACTACCTCTAGCACCAGGGATTTCAATTTTCCTACCTACGTCACCTCTCTGTATCATGCCATCAATATAGTGTCTAGGATGTAGTCATGAATATTGAAGACTCGCCAAGAGTTGTTCAGGAGGCCCAATCACTTTATTGATGAATCACCAAAAGATACTCATTCGTTATGACTAGGAGATATTTATGTGTCCTTATTGCAAGCGTTGGGGCCTGCTAACTCACTTTCATTTGCTACCAGTGTATCAACCTCTTTCCCTATCTTGATAGGTCCTTCCTAATCTCCCAATTGTTGGATCCCATGTTCCCATGATCGACGACTCCACAAGGCTCCTTGTTAGCAGGGTGTAGAGCATAAAGTAGAGTCAACTGGAAGTTGGCGCACACACTATGTGGAGGTCGGAGCCAACAGGAAACACATCCCTATATGTAATAGATATACTAAATATAGATATAGGATATGATAATATAGAATAGGTGAATAGAAGTATGAGATGAGATAGATTCTGATGTAAAGAATGACATAGAAGTCATGTATGTAGATGGATGAGGTAGAGACTTAGACCTGCGAGAGGATGAATGTATGACATTTGATTATTGTCTATATATATATGAAGATTTGCTAGTACTGGGTAATCCTGTGTTATCTTGTTATTATGATGTGCATGTGATACTCTGTTTCTGTTATTCTTTATGTTTTGCTATTAATCTCTAGCTACATGACAGGGGTATAAACTAATTACAAAGACTTGATTGAGGACCGGATCTCCAAATCGGTATCCCTCCTCATTTCTTGCTAACATTTGGTTTCATTATCGAGACCCTGGAAGAAGGTAGTTAAAGATTGAGGGGGGAAAAAAGACAAAAGAGTAGTGCAAAGTTCTAGAGAGAAGAGAAGGCTAGATTGGTAGAGAAAATTTTCAAGTTGCGAAGAAATTTAAGTCTCCTTAAGTTCCTACCTCTGTGAGAGGGGGGCATGTACTCAAGAGGATGGTGAGTGGAAAGGGGGTAGGGTTTGCAAGGAACTTTCAAATGATGTGACTCTTCAAACAAGGATACCATGGGATATAAAAGGACCAATGGAACACCAAATAAAGAAAACCCATGGCGAAAGGGGAGAAGCGGAGGAAAAGAGAGATCAATGAAGAAATCAGAACTGGAATGGAGATAAGTAGAGAAGAAATATTGAAGTAGACTCAAGAATGACAAGAACATTACTGTAGAAGGATGGAAAGGGCACAAGAGATGGAAAAAGGGAGGAAAATAGAAGTTGCAGAAGAAAAGGAGGACGAATTTGTGGAGTGTGCCATGGAGGGTGCTACCTAAAGGGAAGAAGAAGACAAGCACATTAAGGAGGATGTTGTTGAGCATGCCAAGATGGGTGCTCCAAAGAAGGGAGGGTAGAAAGAGAAGAGATAGAGCATGTTATGGAGGATGTTACTGAGCGCACCACTGTGGATGTTGCCGAGAAGAAAGAGGTGAATTAGGGTTTATGCCGTAGACTGCCATAAAACATGAATTAACACTAGAAATTTTGAAGATGGATGAGGAATATATAGAGGAGCTAATTTTCCAAAGCATAAAGGAGATAAGAGGAGGAGGAGAAGATGCGGTAAACATTGAGAGGAGTTTTGAGGGTTTTGGAAGGTTATTTCAATCATCATTGGATGTTGACATGATGTCGTTCACATATGGAAGAGTATCCTCTAATTTGAAGAGACACAACCCTTAGGACATGAGTCACCCCGAGTGCCATATAAAGTCAAGAGAACTTTAGTTGAGAAGGAAAATATTCATGAAAACAAGGAAGCAGAGAGAATAGAAGAGATTTGGAGTAATTTTGTAGAGGTTTTAGGAGAAGAATACTTTGATATCTGACTACAGAGAGATAAGGGAAGAGAAGGAAAGCAATTTGATAGAAGACAACCTAACTAAAGGAGCAGACTGGAGGAAATCTACTACAGAGTATCGGGGACTCTAAGAAGAACAATCATGGATATTCCTATCAAGTTACCAGTCTTTTGAGGACACTACTGAAGCCGCATAACACATTTTTGTTTTGGAGTCCATTTGAAACCGGAAAGGAGTAACAAGAGATGAAATCAAGCTATTTGACTTCATAGGCACCTTGCAGAATGAAGCATTGAAGTGGTATAGGAAGACATGTCCAAACAGTGATAAGGAATGGGAGGATATCAAGAAGCTATTTTTGGAGAACTTTAGAGTTTCAAATGTTTTGATTGAAGGGGTAAGTAAGATGTGAGATTTGATGCAATTGGATAAATAATCAATAAAAGACTTTGATAAAAGATTAAAGGAGATAACCCAGAAGTTAGAGGAACCACTGACTGAGAAACAAAAAATAGAATGGTTTATTTTCAGAATAAGCCCTGAAATAAGGTTGGCCCTAGATGGAAGAATATTTGAAACATATACCGAGGTAGTGACACTATCCTGCCGGATAGAGTCTCAATTTTGGCGCAGACAAGATAAGATGAAGGAAAACCTAGAATTGGAGACGCTGAAATTGGAATTGGAGTAGTTGAAGCTGAGAAAGGAGATTTTGGTCAAGCAGGAGGAGAATACACAGAAACAAAGACCTAATATTTGGTGCTCATACTATACAAGAGGTCACTTGAGAAATGGATGCCCTAGGATGAAAGGTGAAAGACAAGCTACCACAATAAAATAAGACATCATTTAGCAACAACAAAAGAATCAATTCAGTATATTGTGGATTATGCAGAGAATGGGATGGCCATGAAACACTATACTTTCCTTCACAAACCTTCTAGAGGAAAAAAGAATTTGCTGATGAAGAAGATGAAACATGGTACACAAACTCGGTAGAGAGAACATGTCATATGTAGAAAGAAACTCACATGATCATGGCTACAAGCAACCAAATTGGAGAAACCAGAAGAATGTCAATACAGTACAAAATTCAAACTCTAGCAGTCCATCCTATGGCAATAGCTATAATAATGGTGATAGAGAGCAATTTGGAGGTTATAGAGGAGGAAGAGGCTATGGAAGAAGTCAAATAAGGAGGTAGGATGCAACATGTTTCAATTATGGTAAGCTAGGACACTTTGCTAATGAATGTTGGGCCGAAAGGAAAACATAGTGTTCATTTTGCAGCAGTACAAAGCATGATTTATTTTCTTGTGAGAGCGCACAATAGTACTTCCAGAATGCACAACCACAATCTAAGAGTGATGAGCTATAGAACCTAAATAATAAAAAAAGAGTTAGGGTTATAAGAAGGGAACTAAAGGGTCAAGGAGCAAGAACTTGTTAGAAGAACAAAAGGGAGGAAACAGACATATCTTCAACTGAATCCACAGAAGAAGAAGAGTACTACCAGAGAAGCAAGCCAAAACATACTGGAACAGATACAAGAAGGAAGGAGAAAGTTCAAGACAAGGAACAAATACCAGAAGGCACTATATCACTGAAACAGAAGAGGAAGACAGTGAGGAGGAAGAAGAATTTGTTCCCTCTAGGAAACAACATGAGGAAATTGTGAAGGAATACAAACAAACAATAAGGAAGGAGCAAGAGAAGGAGAAGCAATACAAGTAATTTTTCACCGAAAGAGAAGTAGAAGCTCTTAGGCAATTAGCCCAATTGACCCAACAACACAGACTCATTGAGAAATTGAAGCAATTTTCTAAATTTGGAACAAGGAGTAAGGTCACAAGAGTCAACTCTAGAGGATGGGAAGAATAGATAGAGAATGGAAGACAAAGCCATTGATGGTGGATGTTCATATCAATCACAAAAAAGTACAGAATGTCATGATAGATTTGGAAGCAGATGTCAATATGATCACAAAGAAGCTATGGGAACAATTAGGAAGACCTAATTTGATAGAGACAACATACAGCATAATTTTGGTAGATGGAATCTAATATGCAGACAATGGGAACATTGAATCAAGTGGAAGTTAACGTAATGGGATTTAAACAAGTCTTAGACTTCATTGTGGTAGCCATGAAGGATCAAGAAGCTTTTAATGCACTTTTAGGGTTGAGATGGTTTGTAGACGCAAATGGTATCATAGACTCCCGGAAAGAAGAGCTATCATTTGCTAATGATAACAAGATTGTCAACATTCATTTGCGGTCATCAATGGAGGAAGCATACATAGAAGAAGTCAATTAGATTGAAGACAGTGATAAGAATACAAGGAATCTCTACATAATTTCAAGGTTAGATGTAGAGGAGAATTGGAGATAGAGGATGATCACTATAGTACAGATAGCGAGGAGGTTCTAGAAGCCTGGTTGAGAGAAGAACCAGAACTGAAAACAAGGAAAATGCTTAGTTATCGAAGCATATTCATGATCAGGACTGGCAAGGAAGATACACCACAATCCTTCGCACTTCATCAAAACTCACCAGAGATCACATGTGGTGCATCTGTGGATGATACGGAAGACATGGCTCAAAGACCTTACTAGAGAATAGGGAGACCTACCACAAGAGATGAAATGTCATTGAGACTAGTTCCAACACAATTACCTTTTCAGAAATGGGCTATTGACTTCATTAGACCTATAGACCCACCGACAAAGCAGTCAAAAGCTAGATTCATCATTACTGGAGTGGAATACCTAACTAAATGGGCTAAAGCACAACCAACTAAGGATTGCACTGCAAAAACTTCCACCAGATTCATCTATGAGAACATAATTACTAGGATTGGCTGCCCATTGAGTATAACCAATGATCAAGGTAAACATTTTGTAAATAATATGATTTCCTATTGGACAACTTCATGATAACACACAATAGGAGTTCACCATACCATCCACAAGAAAATGGATCAAGTGAAGCTTTAAATAAGATCATTGGGTAGCATTAACAAAGATGTGCAATGGGAACAAGACAAACTGGGATCTAAAAGTACCTGCGGTACAATGGGCATATAAAAAACCTTCAAAAGAACCACTAAGTTCACTCCCTAGAAACTAGTGTATGGAATAGATGCTACAATACTGGTACACTTCATACTACCAAATTTTCAGACAGCAAGAACTCTCAAGATGGGTGAAGAAGACTCTCTCACACAGAGGATTGAAGAATTGGAGAAAATAGATGAAGATAGATTGATGGCAGCATAGAATATGAACTTAGAAAGGAAAAGTAAGAAGGCCTAGCATGATAGAAACTAAAGGAACAAAACATTCAAGGAAGGTGACTTAGTACTCATGTATGACACCAAGTTTAAGAAGCAAGGAAAAATGAAGACAAGGTGGTGGGGACCATTCTACATTGTAGAATTTGCAGATTCTAGAGCAATCAGATTGAAGGATATGGAGGGTTAGATATCAGCTGGCTATGTCAATGGTGCAAGACTCAAGAAATATTTTCAACTGGAGCAAATCATGTCTTGAGGACAATACATAATTTCAAGGGGGGATGATGTTAGTAGGGTGTAGAGCATAAAGCAGAGCTGAACGGAAGCTGGCGCACACACTATACGGAAGCCGAAGCTAACAAGAAACACATCCCTATATGTAATAGATATAGTAAATATAGATATAGGATATGATAATATAGCATAGGTGAATAGAAGTATGAGATGAGATAGATTATGATGTAAATAATGACATAGAAGTCGTGTATGTAGATGGATGAGGCACAGACTTAGACTTGCCAAAGGATGAATGTATGACATTTGATTGTTGTCTATACATATATGAAGATCTGCTGGTACTGGGTATTCCTGTGTTATCTTGTTATTATGATGTACATGTGATACTTTGTTTCTATTATTTTTTATGTTTTGCTATTAATCTCTAGCTACCTGACCAAGGTATAAAATGACTACAAAGACTTGACTGAGGACCAGATCTCTAGACCGGTATCCCTCCTCATTTCTTGCTAACACTCCTCTTTCTTTGAACAATTCAGTAGGTCCCATTGCCAGATGGTAGCATGGTGCTTCTTCTTTCTGGTGTCAGTCCTGAAACCTTGAAACCATGTGCAGGCATGCCAAGTGTCTGGCCTCTATATGGTTCTTTCTCTTGAATATGTTGGGCATGCCTTCGAGTCACAACATGACACTTGGTGCCTCAACACTTTGTCTTGAGGCTATTAGCTTGGGTCCTTCTCGGGAGTGCAAGATGGTGCCAAGTGGTAGCATGTGAAAACTTCCTCTTTGTATGTCTCATTTAAGATATTAGGCTCACCACATCTGACCTAGTGACACGTGGAAAATTGGTGCTTCTCAAAAGGGTATCAAACTTGCTAAAGTCCCAAGCTTACACCATGATGACAAGTGGTAGCATCCGCCACTTCCTTAACTTTGGCTATAACCTTTTAGACCTTGGTCTACCACTAGTTAGTCAAGACACTTGGCATCTTGACGTAACATGGAGACGTTATCAGGTCTACTTTCATTCATCTTGCGTTGAGGTGATACTTGGTAGCATCCATGACCTTCTTCCCTGCCTTGGACCCTTTAAGACTCGATCCCACCACAATCGGCCTGAGACACTTGGTAAATTATAGCTCCTTGGGGATTCTTTCAAATCTTCCTTCCTTTAAGCTTGCAAAATTATTGCATGTGGCGCCCAAGATGAAGTGAAATGCTTCCACATAGTAACTGGCTCCTTTGACTTTGATGGCCCGTCTCTACCCAATTCAAACACGATGAAGGTTCAAAAAGACACCACTCGACTACAATTCAAAATGAGGCCACAAATGCATCAAATGTCGATGCTAAGGTGCCTATGAATCAAAAAAATGTAGATCCAAAATTTCTCTACAGTTCTTGGCAACTCTTAGGGAAGTGCACTTGTGCACGTTGAACACCAGACTCAAAAATGGCAAAAAAGCAAAAAATCAAAACTTACAAAAAATGCCCTCAACATTTAGAGATTCTCCAGAGTGATCTACAGAGAAGACCACTCATCCTAATAAGGTCAGCCCTTCTTCAAGGCATTGAAATCTCTATCTAGCTCTATTATCTCCTTGTGGTAGATACTTTGCAATTTCTCTACCACGACCTTTAACTAATGTTCTAGTTGACCCAATGGATGGAGGACTGCTTCAAGCTCTGTGGCGCTTGGTGCCTGTACCCAACCCTAAAAAGTTGTTTGGTCTCCTTTTTGTTCGCAAGTGCTACCATGTATTCTTCTTCATTGAATACATATCCATCATTTCAAAAAGGAGAGGGCAATCCAAATTGGACTAATGAGTCGATGTGCCCTCTCATTTTGCTCATGGCCTACTCTAAAGTGGCTAATTGAGACTTACACTTTAAAGTAGCCTTATATCAACTCTTGATTTGATTCACTTTGGCAATCATGGACAACTGTTTATCTATGTTGGCTGACAGGAGAGCCTTATAAGGCAAGCTGTAAAGCTTCTCAAGTATACCTTGTGCTTGTGCCACCTTGGAGAGAGGATTTGGAGAGCCTGGTCCACTTCTGACTTTACTTGTGCAATGAGCCTCTATGCATTTAAAATTGATTGGAATGCCCCCTTTAGCTCCTTGGTGCTAATATTTATTTAGGTCCAGTGAGACACATACATATCCATTAGCAATTTAATCATTTGTGGAGCATGGCTTACAATCTACAGCTCTATCTTCACGTACTCCATCTACGATTCCTTTGCTGCAGCTAAGTCCCTAATGACTGATTTGTTTGAGTCCCTTAACTCATCTGAGGCATTGTGAAGTTGTGTCAACTCCTCTATCCTATTCTTCTCCTGCTCCTTGGCCTTCTCCATCCTTTGCTTGTAGCCTTATAATGTCACTTTGGCCTTGGCAAGTTTTGTTTGCAGTATCATCTCTCAGGATTGCAAAGCGACTTGATTGGAAAGCTTCATAGGCCTTCTTAGTAATCATTGCCTATTTCTCTTAAGTCATCCTGTTGACCTCCATTTCTTGAGCCTTTACTTCTTAGTGCAATTGGCTCACTGTGTCCTTGATCCAAGCTAGCTCTAACTCCCATTTCTCCAGTTGTTGGCTCACTTCGATAAAATATGTTGTGACAAATTTTTGAGTCTCCTTCATTAATTTGACTTGATCTTGCGGGTGATCCTGGGAAAAATTCATTGCGACTACTTGAATCGAATAGTTCTCAACACACATTTGTTCATGTGGCTTGTCAATGATGGGATTCATGTGTGCAATCATTAGTGATTGTTGTGCTAGGTCATACAGAGACCTCATGTGTGGCTAAGCTGGGGCTTTCCCCTCCTTTTGCCTTCTTGCTTCAAGCTTGGCCTTGCACGCTTGACACACATTTTGCATCTATTAGTGGTAACTCACATGAGACTGTATACCTCTTCTAGTGAAGGGGACTCTTCTTCTTCATCTGAATCCTTCTGCAATTGTAACTTCCTTCTCTTCCTCTTCAGTTGTTCCTCCAAGGATAGGCTAGCCTCCTCTATTGTTATTGGTATTTGCACAATGCTCACCAATGGAGTTTTTGGGGCGGCAATAAGGGCTACCTATGCTATAGAATTTTTGGGAACTTGTTCCATAGATTCCTTCCCCTTTTGACTTAGTTGTTGGTATGTTTGTTGTGCAACCTAATTGGCCTACATGAGTTCTACCCTAGGGTCCCCAAGTGTCATAGCTGCATGGACCAAATGGGTGGGAGTTTGAGAGATCTATCCCTCCATTTGATATAGTGGAGGGGACCATTTTCTTTGGCTTCTTTCAAGAGGAGGCTTAGAAAACATTTCTACATAATCACTACCATCCTCCAACTCATACGTTGCCTCAGCCTCTTCCCCTTCTATAGATGCCATGGTCATTCCTCATCTAGGAAGATTGCTTGTGACATATGAGGATGCAGGTGAGTCATACACTCCATCCCACAAATCCTCCCAAGTTTCATCAATCTCCAAGGCCCCAAATGGCTTCTCTGGTTCGGTGATTTCTTGCCTATATTTCCAATAAGCTTTGATCTTCCCTTCACTCCATTCTTTCTTTTTAAGGCCTTGCCTAAGACCATGAGTCATTACTTTGGAGGGGTCATAGACATGCGTCACAGTGTAGAAGGTCTCATAGGAAGGGCATGGCTTGGAAAGGAGGTCATGCAGCTCGACATACATGTCCAAGGAGTCCTCTTTGGGTGATGTCTTGGCTTCAAAGGTTGGGCGGCTCTGGTGAAAAAACATTTCTTTAGTCTTTAGCTTTGTAAGATAGGGCTGACATGAATCCTGTAGGATCATAGGACCATTTAGCATCTATGACATCAAGTTTGAGGTCCACTAGCTTCATTGTTACCAGACATTCTACACCTCTTTTATTTATCGTTATCCCTCCTTTGAAAAAGGGGAGATCATAGAATGCCTTCTTTTCCTTCTCGGCTCTGTATGACGAATCAAGGATATCCAGTTGATGGGATGAACTCAAGCATCAAGATTTGGTTTGTGAGGACCTTGGGCAATCTAAATACTTCCTCCCTGAAGCCATTCACTCAGATCATTGTATAGTCGACATCAAAGAACTAGTCACATGGGATCCAATTGTTGCTCATAATACCCTATTGTGCCTCACTCAAATGGTAGAGGATATCCTCTTGGTTGAGGTCGGTGAGGATTGGCATGAAGAAGCACTCGAAAATAGAAGTTAGAGGTCTTTGAAAGGACATGAGTCCATACAGACATGAGAATAACCTTCTAAGCATCTAATGAGTCATCGCATGTGTTGAGGTGCATATACGACTAAAAGGAATGGGCGTTTTGAAATAGAATCAAATGGAGGAGAAAGGCATAATACCTAAAAACTTGTTGATTTTGGAAGTTGGATAATTGGAAGTTGAGTTCATTAGCAATGGACTCTAAAGAATCAAGCTTGAAATCTTAGCATTTGGTGACAGTTTTAGCCTGAAGAGAGCCCCCAGTTGGTACTCATAGATGATGCGGTCATTATTGAGGTCGAAGAGGAAGGCTATCATTAAACAACCATACTATACATCCTATGTGAATAAAGGCAAGGCTATGGAAGGGGAGGCAACATTGTATTGTCTTTGTTATGGCAAAGCTTTGTGTTCAAGAATCCAAGTTGGTTGTCTCTAGTCTCCTAGTTATTTCACAATTTGGTGAAGTTGCAGAAGAGGGCCATGTGGTCATATTCTACCTTTAGCATTTCCCTTATGGTAGAGGTAACAACCTCTACATGTAGCCCTTTTCCTTGAATTGTCCTTGTCTTGGAGTCGTAGCATATGGCACAAGCTTCTACAATTTCATAGTAGAAGTGAACCATTGGAACCATGTATGGGGCTAAGGTTGAGCTCTAAACTTAGATTTTGAATGTCTCCACTTTCCCCACCCTTACTTTTTGGCACATCTGAGCATAGGTGCTTTACCTTAGAGTCTTGGTAGGCTTAGAAAGTACTATGTCAAAAAAGTTATCAGCTAGGTCAAAAATGAGGAATGAGTCCCTATAAGGTCCTCCTTCCAATCACCTTACCCCAAGGAGTTTCTATTTTGGCTGCACTAGTGTAGCTGCATAGGCTTTGCTCGCCAATAAGCTCTGTGGAGGGTCTAGCATCCTTAGTGAAATCCTCTTTTTCTTTGAGGTCTCACTGTCGATCGCCTCTTTTAACAAATCCATGCTTGACGCCATAGTATTTTGCTTTTGTCTCTTCGCTCGGGTAATTTTTTGAAACAAATGGGAAATCTGATGTGTATAGGTGATTGAGGCTTAGAAATACAGAGGCAACAGTGCTCTAGTAGGTTATCAAATAAAATTCTTCAATGAGATTGGCTCTGAATTTATAGAGGATGAGACCTGCAGGGAGGGAATTAACTGCCTTGTTAGATGCATTTTGTCACAGCCCTTGAGCTCTGCTCCATCTTATGTGAAAACATCATCTCATACACCTAAAATGTCTTGTCTCCTCCATTTGATCAATTTTAGAGTGATGGTTGGATTCACGATGATCTTGATGCATTAATACCTGATCTACAGTTAGTTGTGTTATCACTTCTTAAATCTTTTAATCTCTATTTGGATCCTTTCATTCGGAAGGTTTGACACTTGGCACTTTTTTAGATTTAAATTAAAAAATGTACTAAACGATCATGCACATAGCACACTTATTTGAAAAATAGAAATGACTAATCTACCAGTATACATGGAGCTTTTCACCTTAATTATGATGTTTTAGATATATTCCATTAACCAGAATCTGTAACAATTATCCCGCATCATTTTCCAACTCAAAGGCATTGTGCTGCTTACAGGTGATGACTTTGTATGGACCATCCCATAGTGAATCAAATCTAGCATGTTGCTTGGTCTTGATGCTCGCTCATTCCATTTCAAAACCAAGTCACCTACCTTGAAACCAGGATTTGACGACCTCTTATCAAACCATCACTTGACTACTTGTTGATGATTGACTATAGAATCGAGTGCTAATTCCATTTTTTCTTGAAGCTCCGTTAGTTCAACCATTTGAACCTCTATTGCACCACTTTCATCTATCTTTCACTGTTTGATTAGTTCTAGCACAGGGATTTTGACTGATATGGGCATCACAACATCCTTCTCGTATACCAAACTATAGGGAGAAGCTCTTATAACCTACTTTGGAGTGATCCTATCAACCCATAACGTCGTCTTGAGACTTTTATGTCATTCACTTTTATTTTTGAGCCAATCTGCTTGATCAAATGAATCGGGTTTTTGTTTGTTGATTCAGTGAAGCCATTTCCCTACAAGTAGTAATTTGAGGAGGTCTTAAGGAAAATACCATTCTTTAAGGTGAACTCTGAAATCTTGGATCCAAGGAATGCCTTTGCATTATCTAATATCACCATGCAGGGCAGGCCAAATCTAGTAACAATTCCTTATACGAATTCAAGCATTATGCTTTTTGTTGCATCTTTCAAAGGTATCGCCTCGTTCCATCGAGTGAAGTAATCTGTGTTTGTCAAGATCCATCTATGTCCTACACTTGAGATAGGGTTAATCATCCCTATGAAATCTAGTCCCCACTAGGTAAAAGGTTCCTCCACTAGGATTGGTTTGAGGGGAAGAGTGACATTTCTTCTTTTGCCTATGTAGAACTAGCATTGTTGACACCGTTCAACCAATTGGCGGCAATCAGAGAACATTGATGGCATAGTACCCAGTGTAAATTATCTTCATCACTGTGACCTTTTCTAAGAAGTGGCCGCTAGATGTCCCATAGTGAAATTCATACAGGATTCTATTGGCCTCTCCCTTTTCTACGCATCTTAGATATACACCATTGAAATTCCTCTTAAAGAGAAAACCATTGATTATGGTGAAATTCGCTCCTTGGAGCCTGTAATATCTTCTTTTAAAGAGAGTCAACTGATTGGGATACCTTCTTGTTTCTATGAATCATTTCCTATCTTGAATCCATGAGTCGGAGTCTTCCTGTTCATTATTTAGAACCATCTCAGCCTCTTGTTCTTCTTGTATAGAATTTTGGCTTTGAACTAAATTCTTGTATAGCGCCATTCCTCTAATCAGCTTGGTTGGCTTGACTTCAATGTCATACTCCAGGATTTTGGTAATCTAATTGGCCCTTTTCTCTATGATCTCCCCTTCCTTGATATATTCTCGAACATTTGGGTGAGACACATAGGAAGTGACTCGGTTTCCTGACACCAAATGTATGAATTTATTGAGACCTTCAACCAGTGCATAGGCCTATTTCTCAATAGAATTATACCTTGTTTCATAGCCTTTCATGGTGTGAGAGTTGAAAGCTATGGGACACTTTCCTTTACCTGACTCGTCTTTTTGTATGATCACTTCCATATGCATACACGATGAAGTCCTTTGTGAAGTCAGGCTTCACTAAGAATGGGGCAGTGGATATCACTAGTTTAATCTTCTCAAAGGATTGCCTCCCTTCTGGGTTTCATTTGAGGTCTGCATCCTTCCTGAGCATCAAGGTGATGGGATGGACTAACCTTGCAAAGTATGAAATGAATCTCCCTACAAAATTGATCTTCCCTAAGAAAGATTGGACTGCTTTCTTGTTCACGGATAGAGGCATCTCCATGATTGCCTTGACATGATCTAGATCAATGGATATCCCTTCCTTTGAAATAATGTACCTAGGAGCTTACCTTGGGGAGCTCAGAAGACACACTTCTTTGGGTTTAGGGAGATCCCAAATTCCTAACACCTCTAGAAAATTTTCTCTAGATGATCAAAATGGTCCTCAGTTAATTTGGAGAACACAATAAGATCATCTAGATACACTAGACCAATCTTGTTGATTAGCCCATTGAAGGAAATGTTCATAGCGCGTTGGAAGGTGGATTCTAATTTGAAAGGCCAAACAATTTTTTTGCATAAGCCAACATGCCCCACTTTGTAGTGAAGGCAATTTTGTATTGGTATTCCTCTTTGATCCATATTCAGTTGTATCCACAGAAACCATCCAGTAGAGAGAATCTCTCTTACCTCACGACTGTTTGAAGAATCTACTCCATTGAGGGGAGAGGATAGTGGTCCTTGAGAGAAGCCCTGTTAAGGTCCCTGAAGTCGACACATAGCCTTATTTCTCCATTTTTATTTCTTACTGGAACCAAGTTAGATACCCACGTTGAATGCTTGATTGGGAAGATAATCTTTGAATCTATTAACTTACTAAGCTCCTACTTCATGAGAGGCTCTATTTTTGGATTGACTATCCTTTGTATCTACCTAATTGACTTTGCTTTAGGAAATAGTTCAATGGTGTGTTGAACTATCTCTTTGTCATAGCCTTTAAGGTCTTTGTAGTTCCAGGCTACAATTATATCATATTTGTTGCAAAAAGATATCAGCCAATCCCTTTCAAATTATGTGGTAACTTTTCCTACTTTCACCTTCCTTCTAGGGTTGACCTCAATTTTAGTGTAATCTCCTTCACCGGCAAAGAACTTTCTTTTATCTCCTTTTACATCATCTAAGTCAAATATACTCTCTAAATTTACGAGGCCTTTGGGAAGCTTATTCAACCTTAGTTGCATGATCTAGTCCTCATAAGCTTCTTCAATCCTGATCAGTTGCAACTGATCCAAAAATTCCCCAAAATGCTATAAGAATAAAGCAATTTGCCTGTTGCTGTCAAACACTTGCCAATGATCCACATTATCTAGTATTGCAAATCTGGGAATCAATTTAATCGCATTTTCATTTTCTAGAATATCTTTTATTGGATCAAACTGGGATCCTATAAGATCCATTCTATCGACCTCTTTGTTTTGAATCCTTGGCACCACCCCCATATTTAGCACTTCAAAGCATTCCAATAGGTCCCATACCCTATGATGGTATGACCTCATCCTTACATTCTTAGCCCAAAAAAATTTTTGGGCCTCAACAAGCCTTTTAAAAGACACATGCATATAGGTCACGGAATTGACCTACAACCATCTGATTAAAAAGCTAATTGATGGCAACAAATAAAAGCTCTATTCAAGGCTAAAATATCCCTAAAATTAAATGGTAATTTATTATTAGTGGCGATATTGCCCCAAAATTAACGGCAAGAATATAATATTACTGGCCAATATAATTAAGATTTGTAATTACATTATAAACTACTGGTGAATCAGTTCCAATGATGCATCATTTACATGGTGAATCAATTCAATTTCTTAGTTTAAAAAAATAATGCATAGGTGAATTAACCAAGACGAAATTATTTTTTTGTAAAAACTAGGTGATTCAGTCTCCTTTTTAGCTTGTACTATTTGCCATTTTGGAGGTCTCGATTTCAATTATTCACCAATTGGTGAAGATTCACCACTAAAAAAACCAATGTACTCATCTTGTGAGAAAGAGTTGCTTTTAGAGAGGAAAGCCAGAGTCTAGGATTAGCCAAGGAATAAAACTACTAAAACATGGAAATATTAACTCTATTGACGAGTTAGAAAAATTATTAGTGGATAGAAGGCCCTTAAATATGATTTGCAAAGAGTTTGAGAGAGAGGATATATGAATGGGATGATAATGAAGGGCATGACTAGGATGATGATAAGAGGGTAAGTGGGATGAAGATGTTGAGTTGTATTACCCCAATGAAAGGGAAATAATTGAGGATTACAATGGGAGAGGATTAGAGTTTAAAAATTGCAATGAGGAGTAGTGCACCCTGTCATAAGAGGTGGCCTAAGATGTTATAGTAGTGGAAGTAGTCTACATTAGAGATGAAGTTGCAACAAGGATGAAGATCTTTAGGAGCCCTGTTGGAAAGAAATGGAGAGGAATACCGGTTCATAGATTCGGTCCTCAGTCTAATGTCCCTCTTAGGATATTTATCAAATTGTCTAAATTCACAATGTCAAAATCAAACATCTGTAATGACTTTGGCTTATTCAAGTCTTCAATTACATCAAAATGGTGGCTTTATCTTAGTCAATTACATACTTCAATCTGCTGTTACAAAATCAGAGGTAATTAATAACAATCAACATACCAATTCAATAACAAATACAATGCAAATTGATTTCCAAGCCTGCTATAGTGGTTCACTGTGATAATGTTGACCACTGTGATTATCCAATTTCCAACTATTCGCTACCACAGTATTGATGATCAGAACCTTAGATGATGCCAAAGGATTTTCAAGAAGTTGATTGTTATGTCAGATAATTTTTGTTGTCTTCTAAACTGCCATAGATCCAAAATGATGACTTATTACAATGTAATGATAGTGACAGGATTGTTGTAGCAGATCGGTCACCTGGTGATGATGAAATGTAAAGGCAAGATCTCCAAATGTTGATTAAATATCCTCTAAAGCTGAGCGCTCTACTCCAAATGTTGGTCATCCTTCTTTGAAAAGGATGTATGATGTGTATTAAGACTCCAAATGCAAACAACTGGTCACTGTTAGGATTTATATCAGACCTATCACAAATTGAAACCCTCCAATATCCATGCATCGATGATGGCTCCTATGCAAAAACCTGATCGATGCCACTTATTCGATAATTCCAATGATTGATGGATGCTGGATGATGATGTTCTTTGATCGATTATGGTCTACATATACCCCTGCCACCTTGGAGAAGCCACAATCTTCTATGAACAGATACCTCTTTTAAGGATCCGCATTCCTCATGGTTTGTTAATTTTATCTTTTATGATAATTACTTGCTTTGTCTTATTCTTTATGATTGGTGCCTTTCTTCCTTTTAGTAAGCGGCTATCTTTGCTTTACAATAATCGGCGCCCTCTCTTTACATATATGTTTTGTCTTATCTGCTGACTCATTTCTTGTCTTTATCTACTACGTAGAATCTTGCAATTCCTCTTAGTTTTATTCTTCTTCAATTTGACGGCATAGTAGGGAAGTTCAATTTCTCATTTAAATCTTTAATTCAAATGAGTGATAATATGGATCATGACACTCAGTCAAGTCTTTGTAGTCAGTTTATACCCAGTCAAGTAGCTAGAGATTGATAGCAAAACATAAAGAATAACAAAAATAGAGTATCATAAATAGATTATAAAAACAAGACAACACATAATTATCCGATACTGGTAGATCTCCATATATATATATATATATATATATATATATATATATATATATATATATATATATATATATATATATATATATATATATATAATCAACAACAATACATCATACATTCCTTCTCCAATAGGTCTGAGTCTCTGCCTCATCCATCTACATACATGACTTCTATGTCACTCTTCATATTAGAACCTATCTCATGTCTTACTTATCCTATATCATCATATCCTATATCTATATATATACTATATCTATTACATATAGGGATGTGTCTTGTAGCATCTTTTGTTTGCATGCAACCTTTGCATAGTGTATGTGCCAGCTTTCGATCGGCTCTGCTATATGCCCTGCACCCTGCTAAAACCATCCCCCCTTCAAAACTATGTCTTATCCTCAATACATGTTCTACTCCGGTTGAAAGTATTTCTTGAGTCTGGCACCATTGACATAGCCACCTGATATTTGTCCCTCCATATTCTTCAGTCTGACTCCTTTGGAATCTACAATTTCTTCAATTTAGAATGGTCCTAGCCACCTTGTTTTTTAGTTTTCCCTACTTCTTGAATTTGTTATCATATAGGGGTACTAAGTCACCTTCTTTGAATGTCTTATTCCTCAGGTTTCTATCATGCTAGGTTTTTTGTCTTTTTCTCTCTAGATTCATGTTATATGCTACCATTAATCTGTCCTCATCCATTTTCTCTAATTCTTCAATCCTCTGTGTGAGAGAGTCTTCCTCCCCCAGCTTGAGAGTCCTTGTTGTCCAGAAGTTCGGTAGTATGAGGTGTACCAGTATTTTAGCATCTATTCCATACACCATCTCATATGGAGTGAACTTGGTATTTCTTTTGAAGGTTGTTCTATATGCCTAGAGTACCGCAGGTACTTTTAGATCCCAGTTTGTCTTGTTCTCATTGCACATCTTTGTGAATGCTACCCCAACAATCTTATTCAAGGCTTCACTTGCTCCGCTTGCTTGTGGATGATATGGTGAACTCTTGTTGTGTGTTATCATGAAGTTGTCTAGTAGCTCTAAAATCATCTTGTTTACAAAATGTTTACCTTAATCATTAGTTACATCAATGGGCAGCCAAATTTGGTAATTATGTTTTCATAGATGAATCTAGTAGCAATTTTTGTTGTGCAATCTCTAGTTGGTTGTGCTTTAGCCCACTTAGTCAAGTATTCCACTCCAGTAATGATGAATCTAGCTTTTGACTACTTTGCTGATGGGTCTATAGGTCCAATGAAAACAATGGCCCATTTCTAAAAAGGTAATTGTGTTGGAACCGGTCTCAATGGCATTTCATCTGTTGATGTAGGTCTTCCTGTCCTTTGACATACATCACAATTATTGACATATCTCTTTGCATCTTTGAAAAGTGTAGGCCACCATAACCCAGCTAGTTTGATTTGTCTTGTTGTCATGTCTCCGGCATTATGTCCTCCTGCTATCCCTTCATGTGCTTCTCTTAGAATTTCTTCTCTTTCATGTTCATATACTACCCTTCTTATGATATCATCCTTTCCTCGAACATGTAGCTCTCCTTCAATCAATGTATATGGAAACTTAGACTTCCACATTAGGTTTTGTCTTTCTTGTACTAACATTTCTGCTGGATGTTTTCCTATAGCCAGTAGATATGTTATATCTTTCAGTTATTTCAGTACCGCATTTACTCTAAAGAGATTTACACCAGGTAGTTCCTCTTCATGTACCTCTAGATCATCCCCTATCTTAATTCTAGACAAGTAGTCTAGTCCCTGATTGTGCTTTCCCAGTTTCACCATTATTGAGAATTCAAACTCCTGAAACAAAAGAAGCCATCGACAAATTCTTCCTTGAATAATTAGTTTGTTGAGTAGGTATTTCAATGGTTCATGATCAATATATAATACAAAAGGTGTCAACAAGAGGTAATGTCTGAACTTCTGTAATACATACACCATTGCTAGGGTTTCTCTTTCGATTGTAGCATAATTCTTCTCTACTTTTGACAATTTCCTTCTTGTAAATGCTATAGGATGATCCTTAGAACTTCTTGGATGAGTCAATACTGGTCCTACTGCAATCCCTGATGCATCCACATGAACATGAAATGTGTTGTCCCAATCTGGAAATGTAAGTATTGGTGCTTCTGTTATCTTTTGCTTAAAAGTGTCGAATGCCTTTTGGTGTTGCTCATTCCAAGTAATACTTTTGCCCTGTTTCTTCTTCAATAGTTCTTCTATAGGTGCTGAGATGGTTGCATAACTCTTGATGAACTTGCAGTGGTAACTGGTATATCCTAGGAATGTTTTGACATCAGATGTAGTTTTTGGTGGCGGCAAGTTCTGAATAATTGCATCTTTTAGGGGATCAACCATCAAGCCTTCTTTGCATATTATATGACCCAATAGTGTTCCAAATGGTACCACAAAAGTACATTTCTTCAAGTTCAGGGAGATTTGCAAGCTTCTACACTTATTCAACATCAACCTTAATGTTTGTGTGTGATCTTTTACTAGTCCAAATACAATCCAATCATCCAAATAGACTTTAAGTAAATCATGTATTAACTCCTTGAATGCATTTACCATGATTCTATTGAATACTGCAAGTGCATTTTTCAATCCAAATGGCATAACAGTATACATAAAAGATCTAACCTAGTTCAGAAACAAATGTTGTTTTAGGTTGGTCCTCTTCTCTAATTTTTACCTAGTGGTATCCTGAGAATCCATCAGTGAAGGAGTAAATCTCCCTGCCGATAATTGACTCCAAAATTTCTTCTATGAATGGTGTAGGGAAAGGATCATGAATACAAGCTTTATTCAACTCTCTATAGTCTTCGCAGATCCTGATTTCTCTTGTTTTCTTATTCTGTACCACCATTGGACTGATCCACTCTGCTTCCTCCACTGGTTTTATGATCCTTGCTTCGAGCATCTTGTCAAGTTCTATTTTAACCTTTTTCTTCATGTTTGGGTTCAATCTATATGGTCTTTTCTTGATTGGTTTACTGCCTTCTTTTAACTGAATTTTCATTTTTCTAGCCTCCTCTTTGATTCCCTTCATCTTTGTGAATTTTCTAGGAAACAAATCCTCATACTCAAACATAATTTCTACTACTTGCGCCACTACCTTCTCATCCCAATAGTCTCGTATTTTGGCTAGCTTAGGATCTCCTTCTTTGGCAATGATCTCTTCCCTTAGCTAGATGGGATTATTGTAGTATTTTTCCTTGATAGTTGTTGATTTTGCCAGCTTCCTCTCTCCTTGCTCAATTTTTATTTTTGGTTCCCTACTCTCTTCATCCTCCTATTGTGTTGTTTTGTAGCATTTTTGTCTCTCCGGATATGATTCCTTATCCATCCATTTTATGATTTTTTATATGCCTTATGTTCTTGCCAGTGGTGAGCTTTGTTCCGATTGTGCTTCTGCTTCTTCCACATCCTATTGAAAGATGATCTCCTTGATTCTAAGGAGTGTTATGTGTATGTTCTTGTCTGGACTGAGGAATGAGAATGTGTGAATGAAGTCCTTTTCTAGTTCTTCCCAATATCTAGTTTCTTTCCTTCTTTCCTGATTTATATACCATGTCTATGCAATTGGTGATAGTTTCCAATAAAAGAAATGGGTATATAGTATTTCATTGTATTTATTTCTTTCTCTCCATACCATTGTACACATAGATAAATATTGTTGCGGTGAGATTTGACCTAAGTATTTGGGAATTATGTCATATTCTCCTTCCGGCAAATATCTTGTCTTGATGAGTATTTTGAATGTTGGCCATCGATTGATTATGTCTTATGTGTGTTCCACCAATTTGTGGCATTACATACCAATGTGTGTTGTACAACTTGTAATCTTATGTCTTCATCTGAAAAAACTATCTTCATTTCTCCTAGATATGTATGCAGATTTTGTACTCTTGAAAACCTAGGCAGCTTGATATGTGAAATGCCTTTCAAAAGGTCACTCACCTAGTAAGATCTTTGAGCCATATCTTTCGTATCCTCCATAGATGCGCCACATTTGATCTTTGATGAGTTTGATGAAGTGAGGAGGATTGCGGTATCTCTTCCTCGCCCATCCTGACCATGAATATCCTCTGGTAACCAACCATTTTCCGTGTTTTTAGTTCTGATTCTTCTCTCAACCAATCTTCTAAAACTTCCTCACTACCTATGTTGTAGTGATCATCTTATATCTCCAAATCTCCCTCAAAATTAGGCTCCTCTGTTGTTTCTTCTGCATCCAACCTTGAAATTGTGTGTATATTCTTTGAGTCCTTATCATTGTCTTCTGCCTGATTAACTTCTTCTATGTATGCTTCTATTGATGATCCCAAAGGAATATGGACAATCTTGTTATCATTGGAAAATGATAACTCTTCTTTCTAGGAGTCTATGATACCGTTTGCATCTACAAACCATCTCAAGCCCAAAAGTGCATTGAAAGCTTCTCCTTGATGCTTCATGGATACGACAATGAAATCTAAGGCATGGTTGACCCCCATTAGGTTAACTTCCACTTGATTACATTTTCCCACTGTCTATATTAGGTCCATCTGCCAAGATTATATTGTAAGTTGTCTCTATCAGTTTAGGTCTTCCTAACTGTTCCCACAGCTTCTTTGTTATCATGTTGACATCTGCTCCCAAATCTATCATGACATTCCAAACTTTTCTGTGATTGATGTGAACATCTACCATAAGTGGCTTTGTCTTCCATTCTCTATCTATTCTTCCCATCTTCCGGAGTTGGCTCTTTTGACTTTGCTCCTTGTTCCAATATTTAGAAAATTTCTTCAGTTTCTCAATGAGTCTGTGTTGTGTCAATTGGGCTAACTGCTTGAGAGCTTCTACTTCTTCTTTGGTGAAAAATTTCTTGTATTGTTTCTTCTTTTCCTGCTCCTTCCTTATTGTTTGTTTGGCTTCCTTCACAACTTCCTCATGATGTTTCTTAGTAGGAACAAATTCTTCTTCCACCTCACTGTCTTCTTCTTCTGTCTTAATCACGTAATGTCTTCCGGTATTTGTTCTTTGTCTTGTCAATACTGTAGCTTTCTCCCTCCTTCTATCTTTTCCGGTATGTTTTGGCTTGCTTCTTTGGTATTACTCTTCTTCTTATGTAGATTCAGTTGAAGACACGTCTATTTCCTCCCTGTTGCTCTTTCAACAAGTTCTTGCTCCATGACCCTTAGGTTCCCTTCTTATGATCCTAGCCCCTTTTTGATTATTTAGGTTTTGTAACTCATCACTCTTAGGTTGTGGTGTTGCATTCCAGAAGTATTGTTATGCTCTATCACAAGAAAATAGATCATGTTCTGAACTGCTACAAAATGAACACTGTGTTTTCCTTTTGCCCCAACATTCATTGGCAAAGTGTCCTAGCTTACCGCAATTGAAACATGTAGCATCCTCTCTCCTTCTTTGACCTCTTCAACGACCTTAGCCTCCTATGTAGCCTCCAAACTGCTCTCTATCATCATGATTGTATCTATTCCCATAGGATGGACCACCAGAGTTTGAATTTTGTATTGCATTGACATTCTTCTGATTTCTCCAATTTGGTTGCTTGTAGCCTTGATCATAAGAGTCTCTTTCTGCTATGCCCTTCACATATGACCTATTGTTACTCTCCACCAAGTTTTTGTTACTATACCATGTTTCATCTTCTTCATCATCAATATCCATTTTCCTCCAGAAGTTATGTGAAGGACAATCCAGGGTTTCATGGTCATCCCATTCTCCGCGCAGTCCATAATATACTGAATTTGTTCTTTTTGTTGTCTTCATTGTAGCAGCTTGCCTTTCACCTTTTATTTTAGGGAATTCATTTTTCAAGTGACCTTCCCTTGTATAGTATGAGCACCAAATATTAGGCCTTTGCTTTAGTGTATTTTCCTCTTGCTTGGCCAAAATCTCCTGTCTCAGCTTCAATTTCTCTAATTCTAATTTCAACTTCTCCAGTTCTAGGTTTTCCTTCATCTTGTCTTGTCTGTGCCAGGACTAAGACTCTATTCGACATGCTAGTGTCACTGCTTTTGCATATGTTTCAAATATCCTTCCATCCAGGGTTGATCTTATTTCAGGGCTTATTCTAGAAACGAACCATTCTATCTTTTGCTTCTTAGTCATTGGTTCCTCCAACTTCCTAGTTGTCTCCTTGAATCTCTTATCAAAGTCATTTATAGATTCTTTATCCAACTGCATCAAATCTCTCATCTTGCTAACCCCTTCTGTAGGAATATATGAAACTCCAAAATTCTCCAAGAATAGTTTCTTGATATCATCCCACTCCTTATCATTGTTTGGACATGTCTTTCTATACCACTTCAATGCTTCATTCCACAAGGTGCCTATGAAGTTAAACAACTTGATTTCATCTCTTGTTACCCCCTTCTGGCTCCAAATAGACTCTAAAACAAAAATGTGCTCTATTGCTACAGTAGTATCCTTCTCAAAGACTAGTAACTTGATAGGAATATCCATGATTAGTCTTGTCAAAGTCTCTAGTACTTTGCAGTCGGTTTCCTTTGGTCTAGTCTTCTAGTTAGGTTGTCTTCTATCAACTCAGTTCCTTTCTCTTCCCTTGTCTCTCTATAGTCAGATATCAAAGTATTACTCTCTTAAAACTTCTGTGAAATCACTCTGGATATCTTCTATTCTCTCACTTCCTTGTATGCTTCAATATCTTCCTTCTCAAATAAAATTCTTTTGACTTTATATGGCACTCGGGGTGACTCATGGTCTAGGGTTGTGTCTCTTCAACTTAGGGAGTACTCTTCCATTTGTGAACGACATCATATCGACATCCAATGACAATTGAAATAACCTTCCAAAACCCTCCAAACTCCTCTCAATGTTTACCACATCTTCTCCTCCTCTTATCTCCTTTATGCTTCAGAAAATTAGCTCCTCTATATATTCCTCATCCATCTTCAAATTTTTCATTGTTAATTCAGGTTTTCTAGTAGTTTGCGACATAAACCCTAATTCGCAATCTTTCTTCCTTTTCCCTTCCGTATTCTTCTTCAGCAGCACCCATAGTGGCGCACTTAGCAACATCCTCCATGACACGCTCTCTTTCCTCTCCTTCTAATCTCCTTTCTCCAACAACACCCCCAATGGCGCGCTCAGTAGCATCCTTTATGATGTGCTTGTGTTCTTCTTCCCTTCCGGCAGCACCCTCCATGGTGCGGTCCACGAATTCTTCCTCCTTTCCTTTCACAACTTCTGTTGTCGTCTATTTTCTACTCTCTTGTGCCCCTTCTATCCTTCAACAGTAACATTCATGTTGTTCCTTGATTTTATTCAATCTTTCTTCTCTGCTTATCTCCATTCCGATTCTAATTTCTTCGCTGATCTCTCTTTTCTTCCGCTTCTCTCCTTTCGCCATGGGGTTTCTTGATTTGGTGTTCCATTAGTCCTTTTATATCCCATGGTAGCCTTGTTTGAAGATTCACATCGTTTGAAAGGTCCTTGCGGACCCTACCCCCTTTCCACTTACCATCCCCTTAAGTGCCTGCCCCCTCTCACAATGGTAGAAACCTAAAGATACTCAAATTTCTCCGCAAATTGAAAATTTTCTCTGCCAATCTAGCCTTCTCTATTTTTCGGAACTCTGCGCTACTCTTCTGAATGTTTTGCCCCTTCAATCTTTAACTACTTTCTTCTAGGGTCCCGTCAATAGAACCAAATGTTGGCAAGAAATGGAGAGGAATACCAGTCCGGAGATCCGATCGTTAGTCAAGTCTTTGTAGTTAGTTTATACCCTGGTCAAGTAGCTAGAGATTGATAGCAAAACATAAAGAATAATAGAAACAAAATATCATAAATAAATTATAACAACAAGACAACACATAATTATCCGGTACCGGTAGATCTCCATATATATAATTAGCAACAATACATCATACATTCCTCCTCCGGTAGGTGTAAGTCTCTGCCTCATCCATCTACATACATGACTTCTATGTGACTCTTCATATCAGAACCTATCTCATGTATTACTTATCTTATATCTATATATACTATATCTATTACATATAGGGATGTGTCTTGTAGCATCTTCTGTTGGCCTACAGCCTCCGCATAGTGTATGCGCCAGCTTCCGGTTAGCTCTACTCTATGCCCTGCACCTTGCTAACAATCCCCATATGTGATGAAGTCTTGTTGGTTTTAGAGAACACAACAAACAAGAAGTAGCTAGAGGGATGTCTTGAAAATCCCATAATTGATGAAAAGAGAGAAGAAGATCATCTCTTTTTTGGAGAAAAAATGAGAATGATTGAGGGAAGGAGTAGAGTTGTATACATTTGTTGTATAGAGAAGGAGGAAGCACCTATGAGAATTTTATATTCCCTTAACTTGATTTTTATTTTCAATGGTTTGTGTAGGTGCAATAGAAGGTTGGAAAAGAAATGAGAAGAGCCATAATAGCTTTCGGTAGAGGAGGACAATTAGAAGTGGGTCTAAGCCCACAAAAATCTGGGAAAAGAGAAAGAACAAATTGGTAGAGGAGGAGGATTTCTAATCCAATAGGAGGCTAGAAGTAAAGGAAGAAAAAATGTGAAATTTTGTAGAGGTAAAGGCACTTCATGGCTTGGTTATTTAGGTCAAAAGGATGGTTCTACCATCTACTCAAAACTCTTACCTGGATGTTTTATGCAGTAATATCTTGGGGTAAAAGTGATCCTGCATCACCCAAAAGAGAAATAAAAATATAATAGTAGTTGAGTTCTTAAGTTTTTTGGTATTTTAGTTTTCTTGAAGATTGTTGTCAAATAAATTAGCTTTGAACCAGGAGATTCAAAATTTAAAAAGAAGGGGAGAACGATGTAAACTGATTCACCATTGAATCAAGGGGTATTACTAAATTTGTTGAGAATTTAAGGGGAGATGTATTTACTAATATTAGTAGTGGAACAATTGTCATCTAATAACTATTTTTAGAGTTAGAAAGTCAAAATGGAGTTTGTTAATGATCAATTCTTTTAGCCTATAGATAGAAACACATGTGGGTTTAGTTTTGGAGGAGGGGAGGGGATAGATTGGAGATTATGTAAAAGCTTCTTTTTCTAGAAAATAAAGGACATTTGTTGTATATTTCTTACAACTTACAGTGAGTTCTTCCTCTACTTATTTTTTGTAGTAAATCCTTCTATATGTTGCATTCATTTTTGCTTGTTTGTTTGATCTGAGTTAATGAGTTAAAAGAGTTGTTGTATTTTCCTTTGGCATAAGACTGATATAATACATCCTCTCGATCTTTTGTTGTTTTGATATAGTTTATTGTCTTGAATAATGATTTTTAGAGATTATCATGCAAGTTCATAGAAGTGTCTATTGAAAAATTAAGGTTACATATAAAGTCACCTTAGTGACTTTAGTTTAGAGATTAAAATGTTTTGTTAGTTTTGGGAGTTCTTCCCTGTGGAGTTATTTCCCATACGCTGTGAGGTAGTTTAGGAAGTTTATCTTTGGAAAGGCTTTATAAAAGCCATATTCTAATGAATCATATGTACATCCTGAACAACTTATTATTATTATTGGATGTTATTAATGTGCAGTCATGGTTTAGTTTTGTCAACTTATATGCTCTTCCATTTCTAATATGGTATCAAACCATGTAATGATTATGTGCCTATGACAAAAGTGATGCGAGATTCCTTGCTGGTATGGTGATTTTAACTCAAGAATACAATGTTTTGTGTTGTGGCTTGCCATTCTCATGAAATGCTTAACATTGCCAAAAGCATCTATTAATCTGAGTTTATAGTAAAGACCTACAATTTTTTTAGGGGATTTTGTTTGAATAGTTTCTCCAAGGTTTAAACTAATATGGGATATATTGCAAGGAATTTGGCATCGGGAATAGAGCATATTTACAGTGAACAAGATATTCAAGTGAGTTTCAATATGGTATTTATGAAAATTTAAAAAGGGCTTTTTTTATTGATTTTGTTGGATGGGGGAAATATTTGCCATTCTCTTTTGGCCAAGTTTTACCTTACAACAACAGCAAGGAAAAGCCGTGTTTTTGTTGGAAAATTCTATAAGATCAGATATATTTTAATTAATTGTTTTCAAATAAATTATTTTCTAGAGTGGTTAAAGCCATTGAGTTTAATATCTTGATTTAAATGTAGTGCTACTATGGAAAATTCATGAGATAAAAGGGTTTAAAATAAAAAGTTTTTGCTTGGTGATAAAAAATTTCATTGGAGTGATAAGGTTAGGTTATTTTCTAAATTATGGCTTTGAAAAATTTGAAGTGGATTGTATAAAAAAACTAACAAGAGGTGGCTTTTGTAAGGAGTTGCATTGTGTTGAGGTCGTGCTACATTTTAGGTACAGTGGTAGTGACAAAGGAGTATAAGTAGTACAACGTAAAGCAAAAATATAGATTTAAGTTAAAGTCGCTCAATTTGTAATTCTATCATATTCTCAATGTTTGGTAAGAGGGCCGGATTTATTTTTATTTGGTTAGAAAGACATTCAATAAAGAGAAGTTGCAAGAGATCCTTTTATCAAACTTCTAAATACCTGCTAGGAGGTAGTAAGTTCAAATCTTTCATTTCTTTGTTTGTGGAGAGATAAGGTTGTGAATTATGTATTTGGAGTAAAATGGTGTAACAATTTTTTCTTTGATAAAGGGTACTTTATTGGTTGAGTTCAACACCTTGGAATGATTTTTTTAATCATGTCATCTTATACTTGTACTTTTGGGGCCATCCATGCTACACTTAACGTGGCTTCTATAGACTCACATGTGACATCAAGTGAATAAAGTGTAACAAAGACGGAGGAGGTTGGAGGCATTAGAGGCACTGGAGGTTGGAGGAATCTCATCATCTCAAGCCAGTTTCTTGCTCAGAGATGGTGTTTTGTTTGAGAAACATCTATTTTTTGTTTTCTATGTTCTTTTCTCCATATGCTAACCATATATTAAGATTAATTTTTGAAGACAAGAAATGATCTAGTGTAGATAAAACTCAATATGGATTATTGCCCAGATAGTTTGGGAGTCTACAAATCTTGAGAATTATACCCTTACGAGGGTTATGAGACAACTTGATGGAGCAATGTAGATGTAGCTTGACATGGATTGTTGTCCAATAATTCGGGAGATTTATGATTCAAGAGTTTAAGGAAGTGGTAGTTCGCAAATTCGAGAATTTAGCTCAAAAGCTACACCATTACAAAGGTTATGAGACAATTTGGTGGAGTTCTACCTAGTTCAAAAAACTTTTCAAAGAGAATCTTTAAAGAATATGTGGTTATGATTAGTCAACATGTTTTGTTTTTTATTGTGTTTTGAGGAATTTTGGTGGCCAGTTAGGACATTTGCTTAGACACAAGTAGTTTGGGGTGTTCTGGATGAAGGTTTGGTGGCCAACTAGGACATCTGCCTAGACACAATCAACTTGGGGTGTTCTAGATGACTGAGGGAAATTTGGTGGAGGTAGTTCCATAAATTTTTAGATGGACTGAGTCATATAATTTCTCTATTTTTTATTTGTTGTGTTTTTTGTAATATAAACCTTAAGAGAGAATGTTGTAAAATGAAAATTTACATTTTCTAATAAAGTCGCCTTAATAACTTTGTATTAATGATTAAAATGTTATATTAATTTAGAAAGTTAATCAAGAAAGTTAATCAAATTATATTGTAATGAATCATATATACATCCCAAACAACTTAATATTGTTATTAAATTTTTTTGCCGTACAGTTCAACAATTTATATATTCTTCCAGTGTCTACATCAAGTTTCAAGAAAGTTTGTTGACCAAATGAACCATACGCGCTTTGAGGCTTGTTTTTTAAAACTTACTAAGGCTGGCTGCATATGGACCATTCCATCATAGGTATTAGGGGTGGAATCTGGATAAGCGTATCCTTCTTATGCTACCCACTATTTGCTGAGTCAATTTCGTCATCTCATGACCAAGACGCCCTCGAAATTTGAAAGATAATACCCACTATAAATGGTAGGCCCAAAATACGTTCAAAAGACTCCAAATTTCTTGTCTCTTTGAAAAAAAGGACCGCGGCAGTGTCAGAAACTGACCAAAGGTGGAAAAGAAGAAGAAAAAAACCCACAAGAAAAGGGAGTTTCTTCGTTCAACAGTCACATGGCAACTATCATTACTTCAAAGGATTTTTTAAAAAGAGACTAGGTAGCTAGGGTTCCTCCTATATTGGTGGTGTAAATAGGAACTACCAAGTCTTGATTCAAACAGTTTGACAATCAAGTCTCCCATCTGGTCCTCCTACCTACCACTGAACTAAGCATTGACCTTAAATGGTTAGAAATCCTGGCTGTCGGATGAACTTGGTCTCATGACATCAACATTAGGTACCTAATATCCTTCCAGTTACAGCTTCCAAGAAATGAAAGCAATTTCTCAAGTCAAAGAAAAATAAAAATCAGCTGTTTAAAATTAGGAATCAGACTTCTTACTTAAAGTCTTACTCTAGTCAGTGTCCCATAAAATCCATATCTACAATGGATATGTCAAATGTAAAATCTTAGGATCAAAAGAATAATCAAACAGCTCTATTTAATGCTCAAAAACATTGTTTGTAGGCTTTCAGAGGTCAACATTAGTGACAAATTTTGGGGAATGCCTAAATACCTCTGTTATTTTAATGAAAAATAGATATAGTTATTACCATATTTTATAAAATATGTTACTGATGTTTAATAAGCATTCAAAATAGCCCTCAGGGATAGGCCAAACAGTCAAGCTGTTGAAAACACCAATGATGGTTGTTGGTTCAAGTCCCTGGATTTACCCCGCATGGGTGGAGGGCAGCTCATACGGATAGAGGTTATAGTGGTACATGTTAGGACTTTGCTTTCGCGGGTCCCACCAAATATTGATTCCTCCCTTAAAAAAAAGAAAAGAAAAGAAGAAAAAGAAAAGGCATCCAAAATACTGCAATAGAATCCTACATCTAGTCTCATGCAACTATGGACTGAACCTGAACAATAACCTAAAGTGTAACCCAATTTACAGAGACTAAAAGAATAAAATGGATTGATTTTAATAAAATGATAACTTCTTGTGGCAGACGATAGTGGGTTGATCTCAACTGGTCCTAAAACACGGTCTGACAATATTGAATTGCAATTAACAAGCTAAACACTTTGATATGCAAGATATAACCGTTTTATTGAGAATAAAAGCAGAAAACTGGAAATTGATATCTTGGCAACTGAAGGCCTAAAATCGGCAGCTAAGAAATTGGGGCATATTGTAAGGAATGCTTCTGAAAATCATGAAGGATTTGCTGCACTACAACAAGTTTCTGCCTATTCTTAGATCAAATAATTTTTTCCAAGAGGATAGAAGCAAGCCTTTAAGCGAGTAGAGCTACAAGCTATGAATTATGTCATAACAACATAAGTTGAAAGGCAGGCCATAGACTTTGCATACCCTACAAAGTACAAGTAGTCATGCTCAGTGAAAACTATGAAAAGAGATGTATGAGTACTTGAATTATGTTAAACAAACAGCAGTTACTTTAAAATGTACAGCTTTTAATGATATAAATTATAAACCACCTTATGCTACCAAGTTCTGAATCATCCACATACACAGATAACCTCTTGGGAAACTTCTTCATGTATATGCTCCACCTGTAATTCAACTCACAGATTATAAAAGGCTCAATCTTGTCATCTTTTGATAGTATGATGTATCTATCTATTACCAACCTCGTTATATGGAATCAAAGAAGCTATATAACCAGAAATGAACTTGCTACTAAATGGCTACAAACAAATCCAAATGAATTAAAATTGATTTTAGAAAACAAGATACAAAAACAACCATCCTGGCAAATCCTCTCATGTTGGTTGAAAGTACAGAAAATTATAGGAGATGCCAAATGGCATCTTATATCGAACTCCACCCTCTGAAAACGTATTATAGAAAACTTATGCAACTCTGTTGAACACGAACAAATCTCTATGCCTGCTGAACTTGCCAAACTCTACAAAAATCATAAGCAATGCACGCCCAAATATATGCGCCACTAATAATATCTTTTATTACTATAAACCTTGGGTGGGATCAGGGAACTGTATTTACACCCAAATTTCTAGAAGACAGTCGATCTACATGGGATATTTGAGCAGGATAACACCCTGCAACTATAGTTACAGTTGACTGACTTCTATTCCTCTTACCCTTCTAAAAGCTCCTGTTTCAAACAGAATCTGCTACTTCCACTTGTTGCCTGGCTAGATATTTCTCCCTGCGGTCCTTCTACAACACAGAAAAATTGTGAATCTTGACAATTTGTTTACTTTTGAAATACCAAGCAATAGTAATTGTAAGACTCTAGGTCATATGAAGAAGGAAACCAGGCTCACCCATTCATCAAGAACTCCTTCTGCAGGAGCTGCAGGCTTTGGAGTGTTGTCATCCTGAGGCTTCTTTCGTGCTTGGTTTAGAGCTTCAGCTTCCGCAAGCCGTTTATTTAACTTTTCCAGCTCCTTCTCAACCCAATTAGATAAATTATTTAAGATTTATCATTAGGTCAAATATATACAGTTGGGCTTTGAGTAAGCTCTAGATAAATCACACACATTAGAAGATAAACTGAAATCTTTTCCTCCTTGCAGCACAAAAGCCTCTGTTTTGTACAGGAAGCCTAAGTCCATGCATTATATACCTCTTGAATCTTTTTAGTCCCCCAAAAAATTAAAACAAAAGCAAAAAGTGTGAATAGTCAGCATGAAATAGATTAGAAATATTTAAATTACTATCAAATTTCATCTTACCTGACAAGGGCGTTGTGGATCCAAAAACACTACTTGCAAAACTCTTTCGACGGTCACTAATTCCTTCTGCTCCTCAAACTTGATCATTTTGTAGGATAGATTGCATGGAAATTTTTTTATAGTCAAACAAAACAGCAATAACATATTAATTTTGAGAAGAAAAGATCAATGATCCATAAACTAGCATCAAAAGCTTAATGCTCAGTCAGCAAAAGTTTAATGACTACCAATTCTGGAGTGTACTCGATCCCCTCCTTAACTTTCAAACTAACAATCTTAAATTTGTCCTTAGTCTTCTTTTCTTGAGGATGCTCTGGCTGCTCAACGAACTTCATAACTGTGCGACATCTTCATGTTAGCATGCACAATTCAAATGTCAATAACACTTATACAAGATATCTCTGCATATATTTCAAGATAATATGCACCAAGTAAATTATTCTTCGCAGCTTAAAACTACCTTAAAATTTTAGCATACTTGGTAAGGTCCTGTATGCAACGAATCTTATAATAGCTGACTCTTCTCTAACAGCAAAGAGGAAGGTGCAGTAGAAATGGATTTCACAGGTGACTGAAGGGGAAATTGATAGCATTCATAAAAACAAGAGCCAAGAAGTGATTGTTTCTTAGTAATTATTTATGAAAGTAAAGTTTGAGGATTTTTTTGTAAAGTCAAAGAGGCAATGGTTTAAATTATTGGCAGATGGGGTACAATAGAGCAAGGCCTTAGGACTTGTTTAAACACATCATCTCCAAAATTTGATGATTTTGGTGTGACCATGCTTACACGAGTGCATGCATAGAATTGAAGTTATGCATATTCTTTAAGCCATTTTTCTAGAACATATTTATAATATTTGCTAAAAAAAAATGCTTTGGGTAGTTTCTGGCAATGAGCAATTTTTTTGATTTTTTAGGGTATTTCCCATTTCTCTTCTAGCAATTCTACTCTGCATAGAAACTTGTTTGAGACCATACTACTACTACTACTAATACTTCTATTGTAGAGAAATAACAAACAAATTTTCTCCTATGAAGTGGGCAGAATAACTTTTACACAAACTACAACTGTGAAATAAAGTAATCCAATACAACGACACTTCTGTATAGAAAAGAACAAGCAAGATCCTACAAAAAGAGGGCGGTTGATTCCTGCGTTAAGATATAATGCAACATGGTCCCCGGCTGTGTCTATATCAAGGCCAGTCAGAAAAGGATAATTCATATTTTATAACTTGTAAACGGCTATTCTTAAATATCATCCATTTCAATGGTCAAAGGTTAATTTTGGCCAATAAAAATAGGATAAATATTTACCACTTTTTATTGTGAATGAGGTGTAAAATTGCTATTGACTGTTTAACCATTGAAATGGATGATATTTAAGTAGAGTGTTTAGGAACCCACATTGAAGTATCCCCTGGTGAACATTTTCTTAGAAAAATGCAAGTGTCAAATGGACTTCCTTCTATAGGCTCAAGAGGGATTCCACTGTACATTGAATTAGGCATCTCATATATGATCACTAGTACTACTGAAATTCCTATGATATCAAACTTGACTCTAAACGAGTTGAACTACATATATCTCATTGAAGAGAAGACTAACATGATTAAAATGGAAAAGGATTCAACTCGCTAAACTATTAGCTGTTGTATCTAGGTTTCTATCAAATCTTAAAATATGCTTTTGTTCTAAATTAAATAGACGCCTTTGGGTTTTACTGTTTAAAGAGCAGTCATCCAATGTTTTCAGTATTTGTTGTTCAGTTCCTTGAATGCTTAATCTCACTGTTACTACTATAAAAAGAATTTTAAATGCTTAATCTTACTATTGCTACTATAACAAGAATTTTAGATGCTTAATCTTACTGTTGCTACTAAATCATATGTAGTCTGAGGCAGGAAAAAGTTCTTACCCGTTGCTAAAATTGATTCTTTTGGAGCTAGGATGCCATTTGGAGGCCTCATAAAACAACTTTTGGGAGCATTTGTCTGGAACTGCACAAACAGTTCTAAAAAACAAGTCACAAAAAGCTGCTCGAAATCATAAATCATATATATTTCAAAAATTTCCAAGAATTGACTACAGATAAAACGGGAAACATAGTAGACCCTTCTCTCTACATTACTGAGTGCCACTGAAATTTTTCTTCAACATTCAACTTTTGTCTTGCGTGCCATCATGCCTAGTTTTCATGTAGATTACACAACTCCATGAGAACTGCTTTCATAAATGTTAAAACTATTAATCACTAAAACCACAATATGATGGCTACAAGAGGAAAATAATATTGTTCCATAAGAACTCAGTGATTCACATGATAAACAGCGACAGCTAACAACTCAGCCAAACAACATCTACTGACAAGAACTGCTAAGTCTGTCTGCTATGTGAAGAAAGAGAATGACAATGCAAAAACTTCTGCAAAAACGATGCCATTTACACTGAAGCTGTTAGATTAATAGGTAACATATTTTATACACCATTGTAGCATCAATGGAAACAAAACTAAGACAAACCAACCAGTGAATTACTTATAGCTTTCAAACAAATGGGCCAATTATACCAGTATAGTCTACATCACTTCTGACCTAGAAACATAGTAACTAGTGAAAATTAGACCAAATGCAGTCGGCCATTTGGTGTTTAGAATTGCAGAATCCATGAGACTTAACTTATGTAAGTTATTAATCATATCAAACCATAGGAAATGATCCAATACTATAGCACTAACTTGTGACTAAATCAATCAAATGTGCTAGCAAACACAACTAATAGGCATACCTCAAAAGGTAGATTCCAATGGACTCCACCAAATTCAAGGCAGACTAAAATTAGATAAAAATCTTTTAACCAACAGATCAACTTATCGCCTGTATCATTACAGACTTCATTAGAGTCAACCTGATAAATAACATCACTAACAACTAGACCAACACTTTTTCACAGTTGGACCAAACAATTTGTGTAGCTGCCGCCTGCATTCATAATGATAGTTAGACAGTGGCGATAAGGCTGGAAAACAACACAACAAACAGTATTAACTACATCATGAACTGATTTAATACAAAAAATAATGACATCAGTTCTGCTAACTGAGAAGCCACGATATTGAATCAGACAAAATTTAACTTTTTCACGCACACTCACAAACTGTTTACGCTTTATTGTGCTTATCCATTAACTTATAAAGCAACAAGAATTGTAATCTAGGCCATTAACGTATCATAAACAACAGCCCAATGAACAGAAAGAAACAGGACACGTTTCACAGTCATAAACCATGAAAAAACACAAGATGGACACTTCAATTCGGAAACCAGAGCACAGTAGGACTTATCATTCACTGATTTAAACGTGTCCCCACTCCATACTTTGTTGATTACAACAATTTACCTGAATCAAAGGCGTTCAAGGCGCTCAAACTCCTACAATCAATTTTATTCCCCGGAACAAAAAGATAAAAAAAAGAATCATTTGATGATTTATTTCCTTAGTTGGATTGATTCTAGTGTTTTGTCTCTATTCCCATCACACATGTCAAGTGGATCATTCAAGCTCATCAGAAATGGGTTTTTGCAATCCACCATTACTGAAAGATGGGTCATGGAAATTGATTCCACAATAACATGCAGCTGAGTCCACAAGACAACATTGCATCATTATATGCAGTTGCAGAGAACTACTTAATTACATGATTACGAGTCATTTACTTACCAGGCACTCATTAAAACATGATTTTGGCAGTCAGAGAATTTCACAAAATATCAATTTTATTGTTTGTTACAAAAAATCCTAAGTTGACAGTTACTATGAATACAACATAAGAGTCTGGTAAATCTTAAAATTGTGGGTAACATTCAGAAGCCTATGAAAACACATTTTAAAACATATTCTACTAGTTGATGATTTTGCTCAACTCTAATATCTTACCTTGAACGCAACATGTGATTTGCTAACATTCTTGATCCTCACAGCGCTGGAAACTTGCTTCCCTGGTTCATCTGCAGGATACCCAAAAGCTCAAAAATGTCTGCAACAGCAAAATGAACCAAACCCAGTTGATCGGTACGAGAAACTTACAAATGAAGTAAAGTTTCCCGTCAGGATCGAATCTTAAGCGCCTCCTGGTAAGAAGAGAGGCCTTAGCAATGGCTGCAAAAGACTGTTGTTTTGTATTGGGTAGGCGGTCGTCATAATAGTGTTGGCCGTTGTTGGGGATTCGATCTGCAGACCCCCAGTTGCCATTATGATTATTACTGTTATTGTTGATATTATTCCACCAGGGCATGGGGCAGAAGTTCCAGGTCTTGGAGCCCCCATGATGATGCTGCTGCTGGTGCTGCCTTGGGACGTGGTCATATGTGGCCATGTGACCGGTGCTACAATCCCTTCAGAGGCCTTGATCAAGATTGTCTTGTGAATGTGGGTAGGTGGGTTTCAATAACAGAACTGAACATGAAGGTTTTTTTTGGTTAAAATGTAAATGTAAAAGCTGGTGGCGCCATGGATTCATCATCAGTGCAATACAGGCAGTATATTCCCTTTTTGACTGGCCATCTATTCAACTTTTTCTAATTGCTTTTCACTTTGTTTCAAAGCAACCATTCCATTGAGCTTCTAGTTTTGTCTTTCTTTTGGGGGCGGCCTCCACCTAGCTGCCAATAGGCTATAGGGTGTGGTGGGTTTCATTGTTTCAACTTTGGGGCAGGCTTGCTTTCTTTTGTAGCTGGATTCCACGTCAATTTGCTGGAGGCTATGTGACATAAATTGCTTTCAAAGCATATAATTATGGTATATTTCAACTATGTTGGGCAATCTTTTCTTAAGCACTAAGATACAAATTAGCTCTATTAGGTTGGGTTGACTTGTTGAGAGACGTGATTGTTTAAAAGGTTAGGATTGAAACAAAGTTAGTCCAGGGAAATAAAGAATACTTTGCATAAAATTTTAATTGGATTAAATTTTCGAAATATAAAATGAGTTGAGACAGATAAATGTAAAAATTGAGTAATTCACATATGAAATAACCAAGTAATTAAGATATTAAAGAAGATAAAGTTTATTTAGTATTTGGTGTGTTGTCTATTTTGACTATTTTGATTGAGATGTGAAATAACAAAGTAATTAAGATATTAAAGAAGATAAAGTTTATTTAGTATTTGGTGTGTCGTCTATTTTGACTATTTTGATTAGTTGAGATGTGATAGAGAACTGTAAACCAGAAATTGGTACCAGATTAGTGAGCAAGAGCCTAAGATAGAGGCATTATGAAAGTTATAATGGTTAGAAGTAAGTCGTGCATGTAATCTTCTCTTAGGACGCTTCACTCTAGTGCAATTATGCCCCCTCCTAAATTTGCTTTCAAGATTTGTAGAACATGTTCGTTGTGTTTGTAATTGTGCCTAAGAAATGAGTGATATTAATAACCACCTTTAGGGGGCTACTATAGATAGAAGGAAATCATTTTCACTTCCTTGATTTAACAAGATCAAATACATGTTAAATAGAGAATGTGAAATGTTGATGTAGTTGAGATTAATGTGAGATTAGGACTGCAACTAATATTCTTTTAGCCCCATGTCTACAAACTTGGTATCTGAATCTAAAACAATTAATTTTGGTTGATGCATTTAATATAACTACTTCTTTGAAAAACAAATTAGCAACATTTGTTGCATCACTATTCTTCTTACTATTGAAACAATTGATGAACAATAATAGTGAAAGTATAAACTTAAAGTGTACAAATTCGATTAACCCAATTAGAGGTAGATGTGATTAACCATTAGAACTGAAATAGAATATGAATAAGCATGTATAACAACAATAAGAAATCAACAAACACAGATGACACTAAATATACATAAAAAAACCCCTTTCCAAAAAAATTCCACCACCAAAGAGATACTGAGGATGCATTAATTAAGTAGAAACAAGTACATCAATACATCTTATACAATCTTCTTCAATTTGACAACATTTCAATAATTTGAGAGTACCATCACAACAACCATACCAAGCCCTTAATATATAGACTCAAGGAGGCTAAAAAAACTACTATGAAACAACACCATGGGCCCAAACATGGTCTCAAAATACTATGGGCAAAAAATTCTAATGAGCCACTACATGAGAATGCTTTCCAAAATAGAAAGTAACTCCTTTTACACACTGCCATGTCATAGGTTTTATCATAAGATGCCATTAAGCCCACTTTCTCATTTCTAAGTGCTCCATGGGTGCATTAATTTACATCGTCGTTGTCTTTCTTGAGAAAGATGCTTCGTAACTCCCAATCTTTGACCTCATTTTGTAATCTCCCTTATTCAATGTCATTACAACAATATCTCACATAATTTGGAGAATAATAATACAGTAATATCCATCAAATCATCACAGGTGTCGAAGTTACCCATTAAGAAAGTTGGAGCCTCAACATTGTGCATTAGGATTGCAATTTAATATCACACTATCCTAACATTCTTCCACTTCATATTATACATTACAATGACACAAATAGGAAACATAAATAAATCAAGTACAATATGCAAGACTCATGGCCTCCTTGTACCAAGAACTTATCCCTACTTACTAGTTTCGTAAGTGAATTTGTAACATTATCTTGAGTGTCAACCTTCCGAGTCATGACCTTACCACTCTCCACCATCTCATGAACAAAGTGATACTAAACATCAATATATTTTATACAAACAAGGTACATGGAGTTTCTAGCCAAATAGATAACACTTTGACTATCACATCTAATCTAAACCAACTCTTGAACACAATCTCTATAACCAAACTATCTCTTTACATGCATATGTAGTAGCCATATACTTTGTTTTGATAGTGGACAAAACAATTATGGGTTGTCTCTTACTCATCCAATTGAGAGAACTTCTAAAGAGAGAAATACAGCCACTAGTGGACTTTTGACTATCCAAGTCACCTACCCAATCTACATCAACAAAGTCATGTATGTCCAATATCTTGCGAACATCATTAGAACCATGATAACATAAGCAATAATCAAAAGTTCCTCACAAATATCTAAATACCCACTTAACACAAGACCAATGCTTTCTACTAGGGTTAGACATAAACCTATTAAGAACTCTCAATGCTTGGGCAATATTTAGTCTAGTACAAACCATTGCATGCATCAAACTTCCAACAACACTAGCATAAGGCACATTATACATATCCTCAAAATCATCATCTAACTTAGGACATATATCTAATAAAAGATTAGTACATAGAAGTAAAGGAATACTTACTAGTTTACAAACATTCATAGTAAGTTGCCACAAAATAGTGTCAACATACTTACTTTGACTAAGACAAAGCTTTTTGTGAACTAGATCCCTGCTAATTTTCACTCTTAAAATAAATTTTGTTTCCCCTAAATCCTTCACATGTCAAACATACTAGAATGTTGAGTTTTAATCTCCCTAATCATCACCTTGTTGTTACCAATAAACATGCCATTAACATACAATATAATGATTAGAATCTAACTACCAATACATTTAAAATAAACATAGTGATCCTGTTTACTTCTAACAAAACTCAATTTCAATGCAAAAGCATCAAACTTTTGATACCACTTCCGAGGTGATTTTGTCAAACCATACAATGACCATTTCACCCGAAAACTAAATTTAATTTCCCTTTTACCTTAGACCCATTTGGCTATCACATGTAAATTTATTCTTCAATATTTCCATGCAAGAAAACAATTTTAACATTCATTTGATCTAATTCAAAATCAAAAGCTACAACAACAATATAAAGTAGGATTATAATGGAATATAATTTAGTAATGTGTTCATGAGAGAAATTTTGACTAAAATCAACTCCTCCTCTCCATGAGTAGCCCCTACCAACCAATATACCTTTGTACCTTTTTAACTTACCATCCACTCTAAATTTCTCCTTGAATACCCACTTGCAATTAATGGGTTTCCTTCCCTTAAGCAAACTCATAAAATTCTAGGAGTCACATTTGTCCAAGGCCATCATCTCCTCCTACATGGCCTTCATCCAAGAATCACACTCATTTGAAGAGAGCTCTTCCCTAAAAGATCTTGGTTCATCATCAATGCATGACTTGAAGCAAATACACAATACAAATATAGTGGGCTATACCTATCAACTAGGTTTTGTTGTCTCATGGATTGTCTCAAGGGTGGAGTAAGGGATTATGCATGTTCCTCTACATGTTCAACCTACTCAAAAATTTCATCTGAATCTTTTCTTCCTCTCCATCCTCTATCCATTATTTTTTTCTTTAACATGTGCATCATCTTGTTTCTTCACCTTAGTCCTAAAATGCATTGTTTTTCTTCCTTCTATTTACTTTAGCTGAATAGGGTTTGAGAATACTCTAAGCTCCCCAAAAATCATATCCTTAGAATAAATCATTTTCAAGGCTAAAGGATTCCAAATCTTATAACCTTTCCATTCTTATTGTAACCAATGAATATGTATTTATGTGTTTTAGGATCTATCTTAGATTATTTTTCCTTAAGCACATGGACAAAAGCCTCATAACCAAATGCCCTTAAATGTGAAATAGAAGGTTTCTTACCTATCCACAGTCCATAAGGAGTCTTTTTGATAAAAGCCAAACAAGGAGATTAGTTTATTAAGTAACAAGTAGCACTCACAACTTCTTCCCCAAAGCACCAATCCAACTATGTAACACTCATACTTATGGCTCTTTCCATTGAGGTTTAATTCATCCTCTTTGTAACCCCATTCTGCTGAGGCATATAAGGGGTAGTCTTATATTGAACAATAGTTACATGTCTAAATAAATCATAAAAATACTTGAAGCAATATTCACCACCATTGTCAAATCTCAACACCTTTATTTTCTTATCCAACCATTTCTCTACAATTACCTTAAAATCCTTAATTTTGAAGAAAAAATCAAATTTAGAATGTAGAAAATAAACTCAAGTGTATCTAGAGTAATCATCAACGAATGCAACATAATAATGAGATTTGTACTCATTAAACCAACATCCACTGGGCCAAACACATTTAGGTGAATAACTTCTAATAATATCTTTGCTCCATTACTTCCACTAGGAAATGAGACTCTATTTTTCTTACAAAACACATAATGATCATAGAAATCTAAATGCTCATGAAATTAAATGGAAAAATTGTTAACCATATTTTTATTAATTAGGGTCTAAAGACACTTTTCACCAATATGGCCCAAATGTTGGTGCCATAACATACATGCATTTTTAGAAGTACTAGTTGCATAGGCAAAATTATAAAATGTGAAGGCATCAAGCCTAAATAGAGCCCCACATCATGAGCCCCTCATTACCACCAAATTTCCTCTAACCAACCTACAATCAGACTTGTTAAATATCACATGCACTCTATAATCATTCAACTTGGATAAAAAAAAGTTTCTCGCAAACCCTGAAATGTGTAAAATATTATTGAAAGTTCTTTCCCTCCCATCATTGAAACACAACTACACCTTTCCCTTACCAACAATTTGACATGATTTTTTATCACCAAGGAAAACTTCTCCTCCATCATAAGCTTGATAATTTGAAAACCACTCCTTTTGAGGAGTCATATCGTAGGAGCAACCTAATTCAATCAATCAAGAGTCATCACTATCAATATTAGAAAAAATAAATAATGCATTATTATCACCATCATCATACAATTTCTTAATGGAGGAATCATCAAAGGTATTCTTTTTTTTGCATTCCTTCTTCACATGTCCTCTCTTTCCATAGTTCCAACACTTTAAATGCTCTTCCTAGGGGTTTTGGACCATCCTTTTGACTTGGACCTATCTTTCAATTACTTCCATTCCCCTTTAGACCCACTTTTGTCCTTGGGCCTTCCTCGAACATGCAAGACATCCTTCAAGCTCTCATCCATGGATTTTCTCATCTCCTCAGAAAGAATGGTAGCAATAAGGATTTTGATCTTGGCTCTATAACATTGCCATTGATAGCAATGATTAAGTTATCCCAAGATTTTGGTAAAGAACAAAGCAATAAGATACATTTATCTTCTTCATCACTCCTAGTTGACTCAAAATTAGACTAAAGGTGTTCTAATTTCTACAATAGAGCCAACTTCCTTCATTTTAAAGAATACATTTATTTTTGAGGTATAACTTATTAGTCAAACTTTTAGTTTTATAAATATCATTTATCCTCTTCCATGGTGTGAATGCAGTGGTCTCCTCTAAGACATTCAAGAGGACATAATCTACAAGACACAACTAGATGATTCTTCACACCTTCTTGTCTAACTTCTTCCAATCTTCATTAGACATTCCTTTAGGTTTTCCTTCCTTTGCTACAACTTTCTACTAATACCTTTCTTCCAAAACATCCTCCAGTTTCAACTTTTACAACTTATACCCAGAACCATTGAACTTTTCAATTTCTAACTAAGATTTGCTATCCATGGCTTCCACCACAACAGATCTACAAAACCCACTAAAAAAATAATCTATAGCATTCTAGAAATGTGAGAGTACGTGTACAATAACCATACCTCATTCATACCAAGCCCTTTATATTGACTTAAGGAGGCTCAAAAAACCACCATAAAACAATGCCATGGTAAAAAATAAGTTCATGACCCACTACATGAGAGTGGTCTTCAAAATAGAAAATAACTCCTGTTACACACTGACACATCATAGATTTTGTCATAAGATTCCATTAATCCCAGTTTCCCATTTTTAGGTGCTCCATGAGTCCATTAATTTGAATTTACATTGCCTATCTTGAGAAAGATGCTTTATAACTCCCAATCTTTGACCTATTTTTGTAACCTCCCTTATTCAATGCCATTAGAACAATATCTCACATAATCTAGAGAATAATAATAAAATAGTATCCCTCAACTCTTCATGGGTGTCCAAGTTACCTCAAGGAACCTCTCAAATATCAACTCTAGGTGTGTGCCATAGTCTTTTCTTTCCTTGGAGAGTGCAGTTAGATCATCTTGGTAAACAACCATGATCTCATCTATGAGGCCTGCAAAGCAACATCTATTGCTCTTTAAAATTTTGAACCTGCATTATTCAAACCAAATGGCATTCTCACATAAACATAGGCACCCCAAGGAGTTGTAAATGTTGTTTTGTATTGTTATGACTCCTTGACCATCACTTGGTTGTATCCTGAGAACCCATCCATCATGGACATTAACTCTGATCCAGTTACCTTTTGCAGCAAATGGTCCATGCTTGGGAGAGGATAGTTGTCCTTAAGAGACTTGATGTTCAAATTTCTAAAGTATACACACAACCTTATCTCTCCATTCTTCTTTCTTATAGGGAAAAGGTTAGACACCCACTGTGAATGCCATATAGACTTGATTATACCACCTTTCAATTTTGCCAACTCCTTTTGCATTTTGGGAGATAGAGTAGGGTTGATCAGTCTTTTCTTCTATCTAAAGGGCTTTGCATAAGGCTGGAGGAGAATGGTATGTTGAAATAAATCCTCCCTATAAGCCTTGAGATCATCATAGGACCATGAAAAACACTTGAATTTCTTCAATAGTGCAATCAACATTTTTTTCTCATTGGGTTTCAGCTTCTTACTGACGTACACCATCTTGGGGGTTGCCTTGGTTCCCAAATTTACACCCTCAACATCATCCTTTTGAACTAGCATGCCTTTATTCCTATAGCAATCTACATTGTCAAACATTCTTTCCAATTCTACCAATCCTTTAGGAATAGTGTTTGTTCTCAACTATACTACCTCATTACCAAATAAGGTCTCCTTACCATCCTCAATCTCCACCATAGGTTGCTAATCTATTAGTTGACTGCCAAATTTATCCATGCAGTTCAAGAACTTATAAATATGATTGTCATCATCAAATTCTTGCCAACTATAGATGTTGTTAGGTATAGTAGGCCTAGTTAGAACTTCAACAACATACTACGAATGAGAAGAGGTTGATTGTAAATTAAACTTTGAAGTTGCAATAGCTAGAGCATCTGCCTCTTTATTTTTAGACCTTTCAATCCACTCAATGCCAATAGCATCAAATAATTCTAGTGTATCCCATACTGAATTTATCTATGCTCTCAAACTTTTATCTTTAGCTACATAAATAGTATTGATATGTTGCATAACTAACTTAGAATCTCTTGGGATTTTCAAACATTTGATTCCATGCCTATGAGCAACATTCAAGCCCAACAAAAGAGGTTCATACTCAGCAATGTTGTTTGTGCATTGGAAATCAAGCCTGAAGGACAACCCAGAGTGTTTCCCATCTGGCGATATCAAAACAATTCCTATACCTAAGCCATCTCTAGAGCATGCTCCATGAAAGCACATTGTCCATAAGTTAGTCACATCATGATTGGGGACATCACTATGGGAAGGACCAACAACAATGTCATGATCATATTCATTAAAATATCCCATAAAATGGTCAATCTCAGTATCAAATAAGTTTGCTTCATCAACTATCTTGTAATGATCCTCAATGCCATCTTTAATTTTCTTCTCCCTATACAACTTCACTTCTACACCATGCACTAGGATGGTAGCATAAGATAAGTCCATTTGAGTACTACCCCCATAGAATCTTCCCATTTTCTAGACAACATACCCCACTTAGCAGGGCAATCCACAATGATTACGTCCATCAGAAATGATTTATCAAGATAAGAAGCAAGTTGGACTTCAACATCTTTTATGGGTCCAATCACATTGACTTCACTAGAATCCATGGCAAAGCATTTTCCATAGGACTTAGACACTTTTAGATCCAAGTCATTCATGATCTCTAATGGCATGACATTACTAGAGGCTTATGAATCAAGCATGTAGTTTATCCACCCATCGATAATTAGTGTTGTATAAAAGGGATCAATACTCGACTATATGTTTACCAGGGACATTCCTAAGTAAACTTCCATGGTTTCTTCATTATTTTCTTCCTCTTTTCTACTATTATGGAGTAAAAAGTGGTCACATGCCTTTTTACCTCCTAGTTTAGCTCCTAGGTCCTATTTGCTTCTGTATACTTAATTATACATTCTAATTGATCATCCCAAAAGAAAATTCCCAACACCCAGGACATTTTGGGACCCCTGGGACCTATTTTAACTTATCCCTGACCTAATTTAGGCCCTAGGAGTTGGGCGCCAACTGCCCATGTCCCCCCTAATTGGTCGGGGCTAACTCTTGGTATGTTAGCTTGGGCCCATCCAAAATATTTCTCCTTGTCGTCTTTTGTGATTTAAATTTGTAAATGTTAGCGAGAAAGCATATATAAGTGAGTTTATGACTTCATTTTACACCTAGATGGATAATGCAAACTTATGATATTGGAACAAAGAGCATTCAAGGCATTCATTGTGTTATTGTTGCATATTTATGTTTGTATTTGTGTGTTTGTTGCAGATTTGGCATCATCATCCATCTCCTTGTGAGTTGAAGAGCTTTCATCCTCCCAAAGGCTTCACCTCCAAGGTGACATCATCTCTATTTGAATCATTTGAATCATCTCATCATTTGGATTATCTTTAGCCTCTGCCCTACAAGGGCATGTTCTCTCATTAACAACAGTGTTGGAAGACTTAAATGTCCTTCAGGGGCTTGACTGAGGCAAGATCCTAAACACCACAACCCCAACCCCCTCTCTTGTCATCTTGTGTGCAGGTTATAGGTACAGGTTGTGGGAAAAGTGAAGCTACAGGGAAGCAGTGTAGATATTATAGTTTTGGGATCCAAAAATAGTGTCAGAAAATCCCTCTAACTAGACTTGGGCAGTTTCCACCCTAGTCTAAATGACCTTGAGCTTCTGGATCTGAGTTCTAGGCATCATCTACAACATTTCTTTAGTTTTGACCTCTGGCAGATTCCAACATCTAGACTTGGGTGGTTGCCAAATTTGTCCTCTGACACCTCTACTTTCAGGAGACAGATTCTGACATTTTACTCATCCTCTCTGTACTTTTGGTTTCTAGATTTTTGTTGTCGATCATCTGTTTCAAGCTGATTATCTTAGAACTAGGGTTTCCTTCATACTTGGCCTAGGGTTTGATAAAATATTGGTTGAATCTTATCTTTCCTTGACAAACAAGAGCACAAATATCTATAGTTGAGCCCTCTTCCATTTTGTAGTGGCTTGGCTCAATCTTTGTCCTTGAATGTTGGAGTGAAAGGAGGGTTTGATCTAGTGAATCCATACATTCCATCATCTCTCTTTTTTACCCTTTAACATTTTGGTGAACCCATGTTTTTTTTTCTAAACTTGCATCTTGTTGAGTGTTGTAATTAGTCTTTGCATTCATTCATATCATATTAATCATCTTGCATTGAAAACTTTTGCATACATTTGGAAAATTGAAAAAATAAGCATTCTAGGCTTGCATAAAGGCATAGTTTTGCATTATTTTCATTGCATATCATTGAAATCATTTAATTTTCTGATTTTACATCAGATCTGATACAAATTACAGCAGTAAATCATTTCATTATATCACATCAAGTGCATTTGCATATCTCATTTGTTAAGGTTTTGTTAAAAACTTGCATTTTTCCTATAACCTAGTCATTTGCAAAGCTAGGGTTTGTGGTCAAAATCTTATTTTAGATTTTACTTCTATCATAAACATTTCAAATAAGATCTTCCACTGATTTCTTTGCATAATCATTCAAAAATTTTGCATAATTTTGGAAAAAGTGCATAATTATCATACTTGCAATTGCACAATGTGTATTTCAACATAAGGGAAGAAGCATCTTTTTCATATATCTTGCAATAAATCAAAATTATCAATATCAACTTTTGCGCAACACTTTTAACATTAAATTCACTTGGTTTGTAGTGACACTAGTGTATTTTTTATCTTCATAGAAGCTTCAAAAACCCGGTTTCCTCAAACTAGTGTTGTGGTGTACAAAACCCTCTCATATTGGTTGTTTTGATAAATGAATAGATTTTATTAGACATTGTTGTTCCATTTTGTTATGGCATCTTCTAATTGTTCCTCTTTGGTATCCTTGCATGCATATATCAAAGATTTTGAAAGTTTTTACAAATTCGTTAATATGCATCCTTATGTTTTGACTCATATACAATCCATGTGTGATAGAGATATATTTAAAGGCTCTTCATTTGAAATCCTTGATTATGTATCTGATTTTAATAACTTCATAACTCTCACAAATAAATCACCATCAATATTAGAGGACCTTACTAATTTCATCTCCATGAATTGTCATGAGAAAGATGATGGTCATAAGGATTCTATGAGTTTACTCTCTAAAACATATGATGATGACCTAGCTTTACCTATTTCACCTTATGCTTTGGATCCTTCTCCCAAAATTGTTCCCACTTGTGAGGACATTTTGGAGCAAGAGGATGAAATCATTGATACATTCCTTAACATCACCTTACCTTCTCTTCATTCCAAGGCTCTCCCTTCAAAAGACAAAGCATTGGTGGATGAAGAAAGGTCTCTCACATTAAATCCTTTATGGATGAATGTTGAGCTTAAACAAAGTAATTTTAATTCAATCATCACTAATAGAGTTATTCAACCCACTAAGGGGATAATGAATAAGTGTACTAATATTCCTAAACTCGTTGTGAATGGGGCACCTAATGTGCCTCCTCATTTCAAACCGGTGATTACAGTTCAAGGTGATCCAACACCACCTAAACCCCCTGGTTACATTTTAAATGTTGCAAAACAAATTACTCAAGGAAATCAAGCATATCAAAATGTGTTGCAACAACCCTCCTACAATGTGGTTGCTCACACATACAATACGCAAAATAATAAACAAGGTAAACAACAATCAAACATTCTGATCACTTTACCAACTTCTCAACCTATGTTTTCTCAACCACCTCATCTTACTCAAAAATGTGGTCAAGATTATGATCTTGTTGAGCAGCTTTGTGCTACTTCAGCTAAGATCTATCTTTTGGAACTCATACAAACATTGCCTACATACCATGGAATGCTCCATGAAGCTTTACAAAAGGTGATTGTACCACCGACTATTAAGCCTAGTGATGTAGCAACTCTGTTAGATTGTATGCATGTGACAAAAATGAATATTCTGTTTCAACAACATGAATTACCATCAATGGAAGTTTAGAATTAATGTTATCCTCTTATAATATTTATCACAATAAACAAAATATTGGTAAAATGATTTATGATTGACAATGGATCGGCTATTAATGTTTGTGGCATTGATTTTCTACACAAAATCAAGATCGACAAATCTTTAATCAAGCCAGATAAAATGAGCATCTGTGGCTTTGATAATGTTGGTAGACAATCCCTGGGTACCATAAATTTACCGATAAAGGTTCGACCCATGACATTATCTACCCTTTTTCGTGTCATGCCTAGTGCTCATTCATATAACATCATTCTGGGAAGACCATGGATTCATGCCATGAAGGTAGTTCCGTCTACCCTTCATCAATCAATAAATTTTATTTACAAAGGTAATCTTCACACCATCGAAGCGGATCTAGAGAAAATGGTTGTTTACAAATTGAAACACAAAAGCAAGTCATCAATCATACAACTCTAAATAACTTAAAAGTTGATTCATCAACACCTCTTGCCGTAGATAATGTCATGCAAGATTCCACATTGAATGCACTTTTTGGTGATGATTGGGGTTCATTAGATTTTACTCCTTCCTTTTTCGAGGAATATAAACTTAATAACCCTAATCCTAATGCATGAAAAGTTTCCTCAATCTCATCCAAGCAATCTGTGGAACTACCTAAGAAACCTAAAGTTTCTTTAGTAGAAAACAAAAACAATACTCTTACTTATACTACAAAATATAAGACCCATGAGGCTCCACCATCTTCTAACAATATGGACTCTCTCTATGGTCATGGATTTCAAATCCTTTACAAAAATTGTAACTACGTAGGCAATGGTTGTGGTGTAAACCAAGAACGAATCAAAGTACCCTTACAAGTTGCTAGAATTAACTACATGACTAGTATTGGGTACCATTCTCTAAAGCCCACCAAAGCCTATCGTTGTCCTACTCTTAATGTTAATACAATATCAACAAATATGATATACCCTGAGATGATGGACATGGATTGTCTTCCAGGAAATGTCCCATTGAATCAGGTAAGTATTTCTCCCTCTTATAGCCACACTCAATGTAGCACCTACTCCAGTTGCTCTCAAGGGTGGCCTCCTAGATATATATGTTGTTAGCATTGTGTTGTGTTCCCCCATGTTGTGCTATATGTTGTTTAGGTCTCTTTGGATGACCCTTGATACTCTTGTAAGGTCAAGGATACAAGGAGACTGCCTCCATTGTGACCATTCTTCTATTTGTTTCTCTATTCTTCTATCTTTCCTCTCCTCTACTTTATTGTTGTGTGTTGTGCCTTGGGGGCATAACATTGTGGAGGATGTCTTGGGGGCATCTTCCCATGTTGTAAACCAAGTCACTCTTGTCTCCTCCCTCATTGTTATTGTTTACATTCTTCAGTGACTATCTAGTTAGCGGATGATGAAAACAAACAAATACTAATAAGGATCATGTGTCCCTTCAGCAAGAAAGCATAAATGGACCCAATCCATATATGAAGATGGGGTTGATATATATATATATATATATATATATATCTGATGCTTGGCTAGTAGAATCACTCTGTGTTGTGATTCACGTTGTGATATCTGTTGTAACAAACTTTTTCAATACTCTCAATCTGCATCAGCACACTTTGGAATGGTTTTGTATCTCACCTTGTTGTTACACTCAGTTTCAAGATACCTATAGTATAAGACTAACGGATATACTCGATACCGAACCTGTAAGTGTAGCCTTGGTGTGATTCATGCACAACTTCTATGAATTCATTTGGTTGTTATCTTAGAATAACATTTTTCAACCAAAGTTTATATCTTGTTCATTATCTTAACAAATGATGTCGATGTGTTTGTGGGAACATTCGATGATTGTGGCACATGTCACCTTTGGGGGCATGGGCTTTGTGAGAGCTCTTGTTCCCTTGCGTGTTTTCACTCTACCTTAATGTGCTTGATATTGGCATGTTGTATCAACCACCTTAAGTTGGGGGTATATATAATGGTATCTATCTGATTATCTTTTGACACTGACAAAGCAGTTTTGCGTACACTTCCTTTTCACCATAAGGCATCTTCGTGATGCAGGTGGGGTTGTGTATTTTATCTATTACGTATACCTCCTTTTCACTGTAAAGCGTCTCCGTGATGTAGGTGGGGTTACATGCCTTGAGCACATGCTTCCTTTTCACTGTAAGGTGTCTCTGTGATGCAGGTGGGGTTGTATTTTACAAAGCCCTCATCGTGAGGCGAGATGGCGTATCTCTTGATCTAGTGCACATCCTTGTATACAAAGTCCTCTTCATGAGATGGGGTTGGATCTTGAGTCATTCACCCTTAAGCGTGTCTTTGGCAGTTGTGGTAGTGTAGCTCAACCATCAGGTGTGTTTGGCATGTTTTAGATACTGGAGTAGTGATGAGCTCCTCCCTATCACTCGTGTTTATCATGTATAAGACGTATAGTGTGTCTATGGTATGCTATGCGGCACTTGTGTATTTTGTGTCTTCCATGTGTTTTATGTGTTTTCTCTATGTGTCTTGCGTGTTTGTGGAGTAGTATACATTTGTGTGGTGATGAGTCCCTCCCTACACTCTATGTGTTTTGCGTCTTTTTGTGTGGTCTAAAGTTGTGTTGTGATGAGTCCCTCCCCACACTGTGCATTTGTTTACTTTAATTAGCATTTCATATATATATGGATATGTAATTGCTTAATCATGTCTTCTATTCATGTCTTCTTTGTGTATTGCATGATTGTATTCATGTCTTCTCCATGTATTGCGTGTTTCCTTACTGTATTCATTGTGTCTTATGTGACTATTAAGTGTCTTCTTATGTTTTCCTAAGCTTGGGGGCTGGCAATAGTCTTCAAACTTAGGGTGTGCTTGATGCATTTGATGTGCTTTGATCGTACTTTAATGCATGTATGGATCGTAAGGACATACATACATTAAAGTGGGGGCTAAATGTTATAGAGTAAAAAGTGGCCACATGCCTTTTTACCTCCTAGTTTAGCTCCTAGGTCCTATTTGCTTCCTTATACTTAATTATACATTCTAATTGATCATCCCAAAAGAAACTTCTCGACACCTAGGACATTTTGGGACCCCTGGGACCTATTTTAACTTATCCCTAACCCAATTTAGGCCCTTGGACTTGGACACCAACCACCCATGTCCCCCCTAATTGGTCGGGGCTAACTTTTGGTATGTCGGCTTGGGCCCTTCCAAAATGTTTCTCCTTGTCAGCTTTTGTGATTTAAATTCGTAAATGTTAGCGGGAAAGCATATATAAGTGAGTTTATGACTTCATTTTACACCTAGATGGATAACACAAACTTATGATATTGGAGCAAAGTGCATTCAAGGCATTCATTGTGTTATTGTTGTATATTTGTGTTTGTTGTAGATTTGGCATCATCATCCATCTCCTTGTGAGTTGAAGAGCTTTCATCCTCCCAAGGGATTCACCTCCAAGGTGACATCATCTCTATTTGAATCATTTGAATCATCTCATCATTTGGATTATCTTTAGCCTATTCTCTTCCCTGTAAGGGCACACTCTCTCATTAATAATGGTGTTGGAAGACTTAAATGTCCTTTCGAGGCTTGAATGAGGTAATATCCTAAACACCACAACCCACAACCCCCTCTTTTGTCATCTTGTGTGCAGGTTACAGGTACAAGTTGCGGGAAAAGTGAAGCTATAAGGAAGCAATGCACACATTATAGTTTTGGGATCAAAAAATAGTGTCAAAAAATCCCTCTAACTAGAATTGGGCAGTTTCCACCCTAGTCTATAGGGCCCTAAGCTTTTGGATCTAAGTTCTAGGCATCATTTACAATATTTCTTTAGTTTTAAGCTCCAACAAATTCTAGCATCTAGACTTAGGCAGTTGCCAAATTTGTCCTCCGAAACCTCTGCTTTTGGGAGATAAGTTCCAACATCGTACTCATCATCTCTATACTTTTAGTTTCCTTCATACTAGGCCTAGGGTTTGATAAAAGCTTGGTTGAATCTTATCTTTCCTTGACAAACAAGGGCACAAAGATCTATAGCTGAGCTCTCTTCCATTTTGTAGTGGCTTGACTCAATCTTTGTCCTTGAATGTTGGAGTGAAAGGAGGGTTTGATCTAGTGAATCCATACATTCCATCACCTCTCTTTTTACCCTTTAACAACTACCTTTATCACTATCATTCTAAATAATGATAGGCTACTCCAATGCATTTATAGTTGTGATATATGACAAGACCCTATCCATATGCTCAAGAATTCTAAGGACTTCCCCTATTGGCACTGATATTTTCAATTGACTTATGACTTGTGCCATATCTATAGAGTTGTAACTTGGAAAATGTGTACTATGTAGAACAGTTACATCAAGTGCATTAGGAATGAAATGTATGATAGGACCATGAGAGATATTGCCCTTTTATTTTGGTTTTGTTAGTGAAAAAAGAGATTAGAAGCTTAAAGAGTTAAACTAGTCCATCCATCTTCTACATAACATTCAGGCACAAACTGAGCATGACTTCTACCCAAGGAGAGCCAAACTACAGGGGTTCTACCCTTTTGTTATGTAGGAGAGGGATGGACTAGTTTAACTTTTTAAACTTGTGATCTCTTTTATCACTAACATTTTGGTGAACTTGACATTGATGACCTTATGGCTCATTCCTGAGGTACAAATTCAAAAGTAGATGAGGAGTTGGCTAACTTTCAGAAATTTGTGAGCAAGGAACATATAGCTGAGGATGTAGTCCTTGTCATTGAGAATCTTAGAGGGTTGTTGCTTGAGGGGCAAGAGGGAGTAGAGGTCTTGCATGGCCTAGCTCACATAGTGCATAACAACATTATGTCAGCAACTAGTTGTGCTAAAATTATGAAGAATGTGACTTCTCTTAATCAAATAGGGACTCAAGTGTTGGTACACATACCCTCACTCCCTATGCCTACTTATTCATCTACTATTCTTACTACTACTATACAACCGAGTAATGCTGCTACCACATGTGTTGGGTTATCTAATGGGAATTGTTATCACCTGAAATTGCACCCTTTTGTTGAAGCTTTGATAGTCTCAACAATTTCATCATGTCTAATCTCTTCACAGGATTTAGGCTCAATGCGAGACCTATCACCCCCCATGGCTAAATTACCCCAATTTCTCTCAGGCAAGCTAACAATGCAGGAAGCAGTAGAAGACTTAGAAACTTTTGAACTACAAAAATATCCCAGTCCCCTATATGCATACTCCAATTAATTAGTATATGGTCTTTTCGGCCGCCGAGGGTGGCGTACTTACTTAAATTCATAGTATACGAACTATCACTCCTATTCCTACCATGATAACAATTCATTAATTGATCATAATTATAGGTTATGCATAGGGATGCTGAGATGGTCATGTGCCCAATCATGAGAAGGCTCTCCTTAGGCGTCTACGCCCGACTAGGAAATAAGCAATCTTTCATACCATGGCAGGTCCCACCTCTGACAATTCTGAGCTGGCAAGCTACCATCACCCCCTTCTCAACACAAGACCTCAAAACCAAATGGCTATCGAGACTTGATCCTAGATGGCCTGCAAAGTACTCCCTTGGAATTAATTCAATCATGATAAGTCAAGAGCGAGGCTTAGCTTCTTTTCAAGAAGGTTTTGAATCTAGATAGGTAAATTATTCTTACTTTTCCAACATCTCCACATGTCCAAGCTTTGTCCCAGGTTAGCCAATCCATCCGCCACTTTGTTACCTTCGCAGTAAACATGCCCAATTTCAATCTGTCTGAACCCAAATAGTAAGCAGATAATGTCATCCGTAATATCCTTCAGCTTCCAACCACTATTTGACCTACCAAGAGTCACCTTAATGATGAGTTTAGAATCTCCTTCCACTTGTAATTTGTCCATTCCCATAGAGAGAAATTTTGAGACACCACACCAGGGCCAATCCCTCTGCAACATTATTGGACTGGATGCCTATGGACCTGACATAAGCAGTAATGAAGACACCCTGGCTATCTCTGAATATACTGCCCCCACTGGCTAGCCCAGTATTCTTTTTTTTTAGCTCTATCAAAGTTAAGTTTTGTCCAATCTCTGGGAGGGGGTCTCCAAAGGGTGTTTTTTCTGATGAGCTTTTTGGAATTTTTAATCTTGGTTATGTCCTTTGTCAGACCACAGTTTAGGGATGTCTGCACTTCCACTATAGTAGGGGGTTTCTCAGCCATATGCAGAGTGTTGTTTGATGTGTTCTCAGAGACCATTCTATTGAAGGAGTGAAAGACCTCATTAGTGGATCAAGCCTTATCCTTGAAGATTCTATTGCTTCTTTCTTTCCACACGCTCCATCCCAAGTGTGGGGGAATTTGTCTCCATAGCTCTCTAATCCTAGGGTGCGAGAAAGGGAAACTCCAGCTCTGGGTGAAGTCCATTAGGTATTCTGGGAAAACCCATTCAAGGTTGAGTTTCTCCATAGTTCTTCCCCATAATTCTTTAGAAAATTCACAATGGAAAAGGAGGTGCTGAATGGATTCTTCAGCTTTGAGGCAAAGCACACATCTATTAACCAACTGGAACCCCCTTTTATTGAGGTTGTCGATAGTGAGGATTTTGTCATGGGCAACAACCCACTAGAAGAAGTTTATTTTGGGGGTCAACTTGTTGTTCCAGACACTCTTCTAGATCCACCCCCCCTGTCCATTGTTAGACAACAGGATGTAAACAGATTTAATTGAGAAGTTCCCCTTTTGTTCCTGACCCCAAAGCATTTCATCCTCCCTAGGAAATATCAAAATTCTATGCTTGTTTAGCTCCTCTTGCAAAGCCAGTCTCTTCTGATTCTCTGGATCATTGTCCCAACAATCTGAGAGAATTTTCCACTTCCTATGGTTGTGGGAGTGGGTAGTAATGAAACTGCTGACCAAATTCCCAAAATGGTTGACAACTCTATTTCTGGTGGTTATGTTTTTTCTGTTAGTTAAGGGACCCTCCCTGAGCCAATTGTCCTCCCAGAATATGATTTTATCTCCCTTACCCTGCTTCCATTTTATGCCTTGGGAAAGGGTATTTCTTGTTTTGATCATTTTGTTATAGATAATAGAGCCTTTGAGGTGGCTCTCTCTAGCAATAACCTCTAATTTATCCCCATTTTGTAGGTATTTAGCTTTCATGATCCGAACCCAATCTTTCTCTTCCTTGAGGAATGTCCATCCCACTTTGGCAAGTAAATATTTTTTCACCACATGTATTTTTCTAATTCCTAATCCCCCATGAGTTTTGGGTAGGTAGACTTTGTCTCATCCAACTAGCGATATCCTCTTCTTATCCTCAACTCTAGTCCATAGGAAGGTTCTCTTGATTCTTTCCAATTTATCCGCCATATATCTTGGCATTTTAAACAGGGATAGAAAATCGGTAGGGATGCCTTGCAAGGAGGATTTCAATAGTTGATGCTTGCCATCTTGACTAAGGAGTTTACCTTTCCATCCCTCCATTTTCTTTTGGATCCTTTCCAGGATAGTGTTCCAAAAAGTTGGGGTCACCTCCTTGACCATGAGGGGTAGACCCAGATAGGTAGCTGGGAGATTAGTCGTGTTACACTCAAGGATTTTTCTCACCCTGGCTTGCAGCCCCAGGTCAGTGTTGAAGAAAAATACATTACTTTTTCAATAATTAATGCACTGACCAGAAACCTCTACATAGGAGTTTAGCAGGTTTTTCCATCTTCTTGCCTCAATCACCAAAGCCGCCCCAAAGAGCATAGTATCATCCATGAATTGTTGAACAACATGTTGGTTCTTTGTATCCAGATCGGCAAAGGGGTTTGTTAGTTCCTATGCACAGGCAGATCCGGCCAACAAATACAGGAGGTTGCGTGAGCTGCCTCCCCTTCACTTTTGGTTTTGCCACACCAAGGGGGGTATCCCTAATAGCTAAAGATTTATCTTTGACTCACCCAATGACAGAAAGATTTAGCTTTACAATAACAGGCAGAATACTCTCATGTAAGGACCAAGATTTGCATGAGAGATCACAAGTTTGACAACTTTCTTGGACATATCTAACTGGTTGAGGATGAGAGCATGTAGGGGTCCTAATCCTACTCCTAGAACTAACATGTTGGAAAAATGGAATGATGGATTTTATGTTTTGGATGCAAGACAAGGGGGTTTTGGATCATAGCTACTACACAAGGGCAGACCGGTGCCTATCTCAGGGAAGGAGTCAACTAGACGTATACAAGTGAATGATTTGCATTGGCATTCAAGTTCCAAGGGGTTAGGACTGGTATTTGCCTTACAAACACCACCCAAGGATAAGTATTTAACTGTCTCCACTTACAAATATCGTTGCTGACATACAAACTTCTTCATACTTAACCTAAAACAGTTTAATCCACTCCTTGAATGGATGTTAGAGATCAAGCATGTGATACAGAAATCTATATCCTAGAATCTGAGAAACCTTTAGCAACTAGATTCAAAAGAAGAAAATGCATACAACAAATGGAGACAGATAGATAAACACATGCAATAAAACATTTTTCATACAAACATAACATGAAAATGAACATATGTGCAAGGTGCATTCAAATGCAACTCATAAACTCACAACAGAGATAAAACGACCAAGAAAATGCTTTGTTTTTTGTTATTTTTCCCCAAAAATGCCCAAGTCTTCAACAACCCAAAATGAGTAACACAGTTTGCATTTTATAAAAAGACTGTGTACTCAACAATAATTACATGGCATTTCAAAATTTTGCTAGTTACACTACACCATGAGAATAGCGCTCAAAACATTCAATGCCCAAGCAGAAGAGGAAGGAAAAATAGGTGAGTTCGGGAGATGCGCCATCGCCTAAAGATTTTCCCATTAAGAATGGTGGTTGGCCTGTCAATCATCGACCATGCATATGCAATTTCCATAAATGCCAACCTACCCACGGCCCTTAGTAATGCAACAACTGCGTGCTTAAGAAATTTTCCCACCTGAAACAGCTGCAAATACAAAGAAATCGTCCCTGTAGAACATTTGAATCATGGTCGTCGATTTCCCTCCTTATCACCAAAATCTATGGCCTCAAATCATGTTGAAAAGTCACCAGCTAATTAGAACGTGCCACGTAGGCACCCTTTTGCTATCACTGACTTTCTCCTCTCCTATTTTGCCTTTTTCGCCTTTTGCCATTTTTGCCAATTTTGCCTTTAAAACCCTTGTATATGCAAAAGCATATGCATATACATACAACTGCCTGCATACAAAGCGCGGACCCCAAAATTTTATGAAACAAATTGAAAATACTTTGAAATCTAGCTTGTATCTAACTCCCTTTATATATCGGCATGTATGTTCACCTTGTATATCGCATATACAATTCAAACATACAAGCAAAAACATACATCTGCCGGACCTTTGCCTTTATCAACTACATTGCATACCTGTTTGGGTCTGGCCAATGCATATTAGGAATGCATGTTCCTTTGTATGTATGAACATACAATCACACTTGCATATGCAACTGGTGGGCCTCATGCCTTGTATCTTTTCTTTACTTGCTGCTTGTGCATCTACCCAATATACATTCTGCTTTGTATGCCCACATTGTATGTCGAACACATACAATCTCCTTTGTATACCTGTGGGCACCACCAAATGTATATCGGCCTTGTATGTGCATCGGTCGTCGGGGAGACTTCAAACTTGGCCTCCGATGAATGTTGTTTGGCTGATGAACCCTTTCACTATAGCGAATGTATGTCAGCCCCTTCATACATTTTCCATTGTATATACCCGATGTACATTGTCCCTTGCATATTTGGCTTGTATACTGCCAATGCATCTTTTCCTTTATGTTGGGTGAATATTTTGTCGTTAACTCGCTAACGGCAAAATGGGTATATCAGCCACAGCTATGATGAGACAAAGTCTCTCCTCTCAGCAAGGGGAGGTTCCCTATAATTACTTAACTTTTGCAAATCAAATAACTTATCAAATTTATGTACACTAAAAACTATATTTGTGGTGATTCCATCTCATCTCATTCTCTTTTTTCAGAATAGATGTTTATACTTCAAACTCTTGATATAAAACTTATGAATTATCACAATATCACAGAAACACAAATTTTTCTGTTACCTCACTCGCTACTTGTAACCGGAACTATTTGAAGTAGAATGTAGCCCAAAGTCTTCACTCCTCTTCAATATGATAAAAGTAATTCAAATATAACAACTTGCAGCACAAAGTCTCCAAACTGTTGTATTCTCACAAACATGAACATATAACCCACAATCGATTTGATGACACAAAGTTTATCAGAATCAAATTAAGAGCGCTCTTCAATCATTTGAAACAAACTCCACACTTCAATTATTATCAAATAAGATTATGATAGCAAGACATAAGAACAAAACTATCACAACACAAATAATCCCAAGACAAAGATTGGAATTGAACTTGCTTTCTTGTATTGATAAATATTTGAATATTGATTTTCAAATAAGCACAAAGTCTTGATTTGCTTTTCAATTCGCCAGAGTTTTCTTGCAATAGACAAAAGATAGCTATTTACAAAAGAGGTCCCCTTTATTTATAGGGAAAGACCTTGAGAAAATCTAGGAAATCTACAACTACTTTGACTTATTCAAAAATAGGAGTCCTTATTGACTTGGGACTTCCTATTTTTTACATGTAATTGCATATCAAAAATGTACATGTAAAAATGTCCAAAACTGTTTTGAAAGTACATTTGAAAATCAGAAAATAAACTAAGGGAAAAACCAGCTGCTTCAATTTGTGTCACCACCTTTTCTCACGTGGTCATCATACATAGTGAAGGTCGCCTGCATTTCAATGCTATCTGGGTTGAATGTGTTTTTGAAGATCATCCTGGCCCTCACTATGGCATCCCTTACTGTAGTGATTGACTTGGCATGATTGGTTAACCTGGTTTTCAGATTGTCCAAGGTTAACTGGTTGTCCAAGAGGTTGTCCACAGAAGTTATTGAAAATACTTTATCTTCAAATTCCCTTTGGAACATGTCTTCAAATTCTTTGACCATTTCTTCTGCTGACAAGAATTGGTTATCTTGTGATACCAAGTTACAAGGTAGTTCCTCCAACTTATGCAAAAGGTTGACATCATTTTCTTCGCTGATCTCTTTTGCAGCCTCAAGATCCTTGAGCAAATTCCTAAGCATATTGCTCCTGTACATCAGAGCTTCCTTAGTTTCAGTGTATGAATCCCTGTTAGAAATGGCGCCAATGGGTATCAAGGTACTTATTTTCAGCTTCCTCATTTCCACCCACTTATCATGAGTATCCTCTGTGCGCTCAATATCATGAGAGATGGCCTCAATGAGATCGTTGAGTTCTGCCCTTACTTTCCTCTTCTTATCCGTTTTCTCAAATACCTCCGTGAGCAAAGAGATTCCCTGGGCTCGCATCCTGTCCAAGTACTCTTCAAGTACTTTCCCTCGGAGGTGGGTCTTTTATGCCTTCAGAATGACAGGGTCTTCTACAGATACGGCCTCTGGAGTAACTGCTTCTGAGTTCAAAGTGATCTTTCTTACCACCGCAGTCAGCTGTTCCACCTTTGCCTTATAGTAATCTTTCATTTCTTTTTCCCTGTCAAACTTCTGGATCAGGATGTCCATGGCTGACTGCATATCATTTTTAGCGCTTTCATGGGTGATTTTGCCCAATTCAACCCTAGAAATTGAGTAGTCATTCATGTCAAAATTTTCAACAGTTGCATCCTATGGGGGTTTTGCTATCTCCAAAACTTTCTGCCCCTTTTCTTCAAGTACCCTTGAAAGGATCTTTGGTTTCTTCGGAGCCTTAGGTTTTGCAGGTACCAGCTTGGTGAAATCAAAATCATCTGGAGAGATGACTTGCTTTTTTCTCTTTGGCGTGTAAGCTGACAACCAAGGTGGAAGCAGAGAAGTATCCACATTGGAGTCCATTCCTACCACTGGTGTTACTGGAACTGTGCTTGTGCTGGTGGTGGAAACAATAGGCGGGGTGTTGGTAAAAACCGCACCTGTTACATTGACACTTGAAACTTGTTCAGTATGCATCACAAAATGATCAAACATAGATGTGTCACCAATATCAAAAGATGAAGATGACAAACTAGGAATGGAATCAGAAGAACGGAGAACATTCTCAAAAGTGCTATGGGGATTATCAAAGATTATTTTAGGAGGAGAGGGGGATTCAGAGGAAGGAATGATAATGGGGGAAGCAGGCACAGGGGGTGTAACAGGTGTATTGTCTTGTGGAGACAAAGCCTCTTTATCTTGTTGCTCTGAATCCTTGTCTTCGACATCCATCTCATCTGTAGCTGGCTCTTCAGTTGCCGGATCTTCAGTCGCTGGCTCTTCGACATCCATCTCTTTTGGTTCGGGTTCCTCCTCAACAACTTTTGCTTTCTTCGTCACAAATCTGATTTTAGGTTTATGTGTTTTAGAGGATGATGGAGCATCACTCTTATTCTTCGTTCTGTTTTCAACCCTCTTACCAGTCTGCTCTTGTACTTCAGTTTCTGAACCAGTGAGGAATTCCTTCAGCGTAATTCCTTAATCTTCCAGCCACTTATTGGTGTTAGCCAATATGGGTTCAAATCTCTTCCTTAGCGAAGTCAGCTCCTTTTGGGACCATTGAATTGGAGGTAGAGGAGTACCAGCTATCTGTTCTGCTTCATACTTGGCATCAACCAATTCGCCATCATCCACAAGGTCTTATGGAATATCAGCAAGTCCCAGATATTCAATTTGATCTAGAGACAGCCTGCTATAGTCCAGTTTCCTGATGTCTTCCTCTGTCCTCACATCTATCTAGACATCTTCCACCATGGGTTCATGAAACTATGTTTTCCTCTTGATTTTATCCTTCACACCCCGGTAGTCAAATTTTGGCCTCCTCTTGAATTGCTTCATGGTGACCAACTGCATTTCCGTTTCAATAGCCCTTGCCTTTGCGGCAGTCAACACTGAATATCTGCCGATCTCTACTGGAAATCTGAAGCCAGGCTTCTTGAGTTCCATTTGCTTGTTATGCATGACAATCATCTGTCTGCACAACTCCATCAAGACCAGTCTATCTGAAGGAAACCTCGGAAGCATATAAGGGTAGCCTGGGAAAAAGCCAACCCTCAAGTATGAAAAAGACGGAAACTGCAAAAACATACAGCCAAAACCATTAACCATTGTCCATGCCTCATCTGAAATTCTTCTCTGCTCCAGTTGGGGATTAAAAAGACACAAGAATACAGCAAAGAACGCATCATTCACTCTCCTGAAATGGTGAATGGAACCTTTCAGAGTTAGCTGAGAATAATACTGGTATACTGGGACTACTCTTCTATCCCCTTCTGATGACAATCCTGGAAAAATCCTCATGGAGGCTGCAATGTATACCAGGTAGGAAGTCATGAAGAACTTGGAGGTAGTGGATACCTTCGTCAGCTGATCATGGAAAGCGTTACTAATTTGCTCTCCCCAGAAAATAACCTGCTTGCCTTGGAGTATGACCTTAATGAAGGGATACATCCATTCATGAAATTGTGAAGAGGAAGACAAACCTCTTATCCTACTGAGGAGGGTAATCAAGTCACCAACTTCTTCCACGAAATCACTTCGAGGAAAGCTGCGTGGCCACCTTGATAGACTTGACCTTGCAGTTTTCAACCATTTGTTGTTGATTACTTTCTTTGCCTTCTCTGGATTCTTGTCATATTCCTTTTGAGCGTCAACAAAATCAAGCTTCAACACCTCTGTTGCAGGAGGACACATGAACACCTTGTCAATGAACTCAGGATCCAACCTGATTATCACATTACCACTGGCGTCCACCACAGCTCTGATAGCTTTGTTGTAGAAATGGGCACACTGAAGGACAAATTCTGTATTGTGAGCCGCCACCGGGAAGGAGGAAACCAGATGAATATTACTTTCCACTATCTTCCTCATCATGGCACTGGGGTTGCTTGACTTAGTTCTCTCTACAAACTCAGCCATATCAACATGTCCAATCTCTGTATCTCTAATATCCTCAACATTAGAGTGGACTGAGGTGATTGGGAAAACACCTTGGTATTTGTACTTCATAGCTTTTGCCTTCTTCGGGGACAAGTCAGTCATTTGGATGAACTTTTACCGAGAAGGAGTTTGACGTCGAACGAAGCTCCGCGAGAGAAACTGCAACAGAAATCATGATCATGCAATCAGGGAAAATATGGGCAATCTGGGAAAATTGCATGTTGACGATCACGATCATGGGAATGCGCTTGAAAAAGGGCTATAGTGCGAGCTGGCCAAGAATCAGAGGAGAAGCGGGCTCGGGAAAACGAAATTGGAAATTTTCCAGTGGTAGGAAAATTTGAGATATTTTTTGCACGGGTGGCAAAATTCACCGCCCTTGCATATGAGGGTTTTGGTATTATGTGCATCGGCGGCGCATTTTGCCGCCTTTGCATATGTTTGGAAAATTTGGTACGAGCGGCGGATTTTACCGCTATTACATGCAAAGGAATGAAAAGTTTTATGTATGAGCGGCAAATAATGCCGACGCTGCATATTGGACAACCAGTTGCAAGTTTATGGCTTTCGATGTTCTGTCGGTGAATTTTGCCAACACCACATGGGGGAAGTTCTATTCATGTCTGAACGGCGAATTTCGCCGACAATGCACTTGATAGGTGTCTAGCGGTAACTCGGCCGATGCTGCATTTGACTAACATTTGCAAGTTTATGTGCGGAGGTCGGGATGTTCACCGTTTCAAAACTCGGCAAGGGTTACATGGTCTCCGAGCAGGCTCGGCGAAATCTGCCGATATTACATCAATGGGATGTGCGAGGGTTTGGGGTATCTAAGACAAGCCCTAGGGTTTTCGGGGTAAAACCTAGGGTTTTCACGGGTGAACAAAACGACGACTATGAAATGAAAAACAAAACACAAAGAAAAACGAAAACAAGAATCAAAACAAAGTGTTCTTGAAAAATCGGGAAGGAGGAGACGAAAAACGAGAAAGAAACTTACCCGTGGTGGAAGCGGAAACCCTAGTGCAATCCTCAACGCTAGATCCGTCGGTGAGTCAGAATGGTGTGATCAAGCAGAAGTTGAGGACGTTGAGTGAATCACTCAAAAGACTTGAGAATAAGGAATGACGAGTGACAAGGGGAATAAAATGCTTTTAAAAGGCTAAAACTAGAGTTTAAACGCCTGGCACGAGTGGCCATTAATGGCACTTCGACGGCAGAATCCCGAAGATCCCGTTCGGGTGGCAATTTCGGCCGCTACGACATCTTAGTTAACAACGTGCGACGTCAGCGAAAAAGGCCGTCTGAACATGAGCAAGTTGAAACTCCGATGAAAGACATGCGATGGCGGTGAATTTAACCGCTCTCGCATTTTGGACTCAAAACAATGTAATAGCGGCAAATTTTGCCGACATTACATTGTAACAAAAAACAAGCTTAAGTAATATGTAAGAGCGGCAAATTTTGCCGCTCTTGCATATCAAGAGTCAAAAATTTACTAACTTAAAAACGACTAAAATTAACATCCTAACCAATTTACGACTTGAACTTTCCTCGCAAATATTGAGAAATTAATTCAAGGAAACGTCGTAAACAAGTTTTAAAATGTCAACTGACCTCGCACTAGAACAAGAAAATCTTTTCTCGATTTGCGATCTTAGAGTGTAGATTCACGAAATGGACAAGTTTCGTGGGGTTGTCTACAAAAACGAGCGTAGCTGATTTTGAGAACAACAGCTGGCTCTAACTGGGGAACTTCCTTCAATCGAACTTTGAATCGATTGAGGGTAGTAGAATCCAGTCTCTAAGTGCCTTCATCCATGCCATTGGGCTATAGAGTCAAGCTAAAAAGAAAAAGACACAAAGACTAAACGAAAACGCACAAAAATAAAACACAAAACTATACAAATGTACAATTTAACTTATCTGAAACTTCAAGGATTGAAGTGCTTCAGATGATGTCCACTGTGAGGCAACAAGAATGGTGTCCCATCTTGATATTCCAGCAAGAAACTGTTTTCACCACAGAACTGATGAATGGTGAATGGACCTCTCCACAAGGAATCAAATTTTCCGTGCATTCCTTTTGGTTCTCTCCTCTTGTCCCACAACAAGACTTGATCTCCAACCTGAAACTCACGAGCCTTTGCCCTTTTGTCGAAGAGTCTCTTTACTTGATTTTGGTGCTCAGCAATACGGTCCACCACAACAGTGCGCTGCTCCTCAAGTTCGGTCAAATACATGATCCTTTTATCAATAGAACTATCAAAAGTTCTATCTTCCAATGCCTTTACCAACTTCAATGCTGGCAATTCCAAGGTGATCGGTATCTCCGCATTCAGACCATATAGAAGCTGAAATGGCGACATGCCTATTGCTCTTTTGGGTGTAATTCTATCTGCCCATAAAGCATCAAACAATGCCTTATGCCAAGTTCTCTGATTCTCATCTACCAGCTTCCTGATGATAGTGACCAGATTCTTATTGCTTGATTCTGCCTGACCATTCCCTTGCGGATAATAGTCTGAAGAATGGGAAAGAGTGATCCCATGCTCGTAGCAAAACTCAGTGATCTCATAAGAGGAAAAACAAGTAGCATTGTCTGCTACAATCTTGTTTGGGATCCCAAACCTGGAAATAATCTTCTCTTTAAGAAAACTGCATACCACCTCTGAAGTGGCGTGTTTGATTGGAATAGCTTCCACCCATTTGGTAAAATAGTCTGTTGCTGTGAGGACATAGTTATGTCCGGCACTTGATGATGGATTCACTGCGCCAATGAAGTCAATACCCCATTGCTGAAAAGGCTCCTCAATCACCACTGGTTTTAGAGGTAAGGCTGCCAATTTTGGTTTCCCAACAAACTGCTGGCATAACTCACACCTGCGTACCCAATTGTACGCATCTTGGAATAGTGTGGACCAATAGTATCGAGCTCACAAAATCTTGTGAGCCGTTACAGGTGCTGAAAAGTGTCCACCACAAGCCAAATTGTGGAAAGACTCCAAAAGTCTACCTTGTTGCGCTTTATCCACGCAACGTAGAAATACACCGTCAAGACTTCTCTTGGACAAACCATTGTCCCAAAGGACGTAGTTAGCAGCTCTTAACTTGACAGTTCTTCTTTCCTTATAAGACAAGTGAGAAGGGCACTCACCATAGGTAAGGAAATGAGCGATATTGGAATACCACTCGTCAGTTGTAGTAACAAAAAGGACAGTTGGCGTGTCCACAACTTCTTCTTCTTCGTCCCCTGTCTCTTTTGGAATGTTGTCTGCGATCAATTGACACAAACCTTTACCCCGCACAAGCTTAGTAGGCTTGATATCCAGATCGAATTCTTGGATCTTAGCGATCCAATTACCTCTCTTTGTTCCGAACTCTTGTTGAGTTAGGATGGATTTGACTGTTGTATCAGGCACCATGACAACAGTGTGTGAGTTTAGAATATAGAACCTGAAATGCTTAACCGCTTTGACTACGGCGTAGGCATGCTTCTCCATATTCGAATACTTCAATTCATGAGCTTTGAGAGGACAACTCATAAATGATATTGGGGATTCAACACCTTCTTCATTCTGCTGAACCAAAATAGCTGAAAGTGTGTGTTCTGAAGCGTAGCTATAGACTAGGAAATCCTTAGTGTAGTCTGGACAAACAAGAACAGGAGCATGAGCAATAGCTCTCTTGATATCCTCGAACGCTTTCTTACCTTCCATAGTCCAACGGAAAGTGGCCTTACCCTTCATCATATTCACAATGTGACGGGTTTTTTCTGCAAACTCAGGAATGAACCTTCGCAGAAAATTCACCTTTCCAAAGAAAGAGTGAACAGCAGTCTTACTTGCTGGCAGAGTGAGACTTTGAATAGATTTAACCCTCTCCAGGTCAATCTTAGTACCTTCTTGGGATACAATGTGTCCGAGAAGCTTGCCTTCCGTCACCCCAAAAACTGACTTCTTGGGATTGAGTGAAATACCATTTTGCCGACAGCGCTCCAGCACTTGTCGCAAATGATGTGCATGATCATGACGGTTTTTGGACAACACAGTCAAGTCATCGATATACACCATGATGAACTTACCCATTTCATCTCTGAAAGCAAGATCCATCGCTCTCTGAAATGTTGCTCCAGCGTTGATCAGACCAAAAGGCATTCTGCGATATGCAAATGTGCCCCGTGGCATGGTGAAGGCAGTCTTGAACTGATCAGCTTCATTTACCTCCACTTGATTGTACCCTGAAAAACCATCTAACATAGATAGCATTTCTGAACCTGTCACTGTTTGCAATACTTGGTCCATGATGGGCAAAGGGTAGTTATCTTTCAAGGAAGACTGGTTGAGATTTCTGAAATCAACACAGATACGGATTTCTCCGTTCTTCTTCCTTACAGGTACTATGTTTGAAACCCATGTACTATGATGAATTGGAAAAATTATCCTTGCATTCAACATTTTCTGAATTTCAGAAAGAATCGTACCTGATATCTTTGGATTGTATTGCATCTGCTTCTGTTTGTAAGGCAATGATCCAGCCTTGAGGGGAATTTCATGCTGAACCTCCTTAGGCCTGAAAGACTTCAGGTCATCATAGGAGTAAGCCAAAACATCAATGTAATGGCGGAGGAGGGTAATGAATTTGAATTTTTCATCAGCAGTGCAACATTTTCTGATGTTGACCATCTTAAGATCCACTTCCGAACCCAAATTAACTAGTTCAAATTCCATGGAGGAATTCGAATCCTGTTGTTGTTGCCGCCGCTTGATATACCTGTCATGTTTATCAAAGAGTCTCTCAAGGGAAACCAATCCTTTTGGGATTTTATTTCCTTTCAACTGTAGAAATTCTTCGCCAGTCTGCGAATCTACCTCAGAAACATATTCACGAGGTGGTGATTCGCTTCCTCCAAAGTAAAGCTCGTCAAAACTATCCATCTTTTCTAGGAAAGCAATGATTTGATTATCACCATTGAACACCTGCCAATGATCAGCGTTATCAGGTACACTTGGTCTGAAAACCAACTCAATAGTGTACTTGCTTCCTTTGAAATCCTTGTGAGGCACCATGAGAGTGGCGGAAACAGCCAATGAATCTGCACGGTCATTGAATTCTCTTGGCACAGCTGAAATATTGAAAGCATCGAAATCTTCAATGCAATCCCATACGCGATTGCGATAGTGTCTCAATCTTTCATTTTTTGTTTGGTACAAATTTCTTACTTGACAAACTACCAATTCGGCGTCCCCTTGAGCATGCAGGATCTTAACACCTCTGGCACACGCCGCTTCCAATCCGAGCAACAAGGACTCGTATTCGGCGGTGTTATTGGTATTGTCAAACTGTAGCTTATATGAAAAAGGTAAAATATCACCTTGTGGTGATATCAAGACCACTCCGGCTCCAGAACCGGTAGAGGAACAATTTCCATCAAATTCTAAAATCCAGACTCCATCAGAATTTGATTTCTTAGACTTCCTCTGGTCAGAAAATTCCTCTTCATCGGTGAGGGAAAAATCTGGAATTGCTATACCTTTACCTGAACTTTCATCTGAAAACTCTTCTGATTCTCCATCCGACATATCAGAGCTATCACCTGATGTAGCCTCATCTGATGAATCGGAACAATCTTCAGTAGATAGAAAATAGTTACCCATTCCCGAGGACTCAAACAAAATTTGAGCTTTGGGGTTTGATGTTTGAGTAACAATATATTTCGCTTCCTTCTCAGGAAGTAGTTTCTGCATGACACCTTTAACAGGTATCCTAGCTTCAGACAAATCCATGTTCAACTCTCCACCCACATCCTTGCAGAAATTACGTCCAAGGAGAATGCCGTATGAAGCTGGAACATCAGCTACCAAGACTGTCATCTTGATTCTCTTATCCGGAAAAGCTGCAAATGCAAATTGGGCGTCCTTGATTTGACCCAAAAGTGGAACTTGCTTATTCTCCATAGAGAAACATCTCCCAAAAGTTTTGGTTAAGGTGAGGCCAAGGGCATCTGCTACCTTGGCAGGCATAACATTGTCTGAGGCTCCAGAATCTATTACGTAATTGCTCAACTTGTGACCATTCACTAGTAGGGAAACATAGAAGGGGTCAATTTTTCCAGAAACCGCAGGAGGAGTAGTAACAAGATTGTTTTGGGTAGGTTTACTTTTGGAGGAGTCATGAGTAGCTTTAGGAAACTCTTGTCCTATAGGGACAGCCTTGTTTTTGACATATTTGGCTAATCTATCAAATTGTTCAGGATTAGCCTGTAAATATTCAACTTCAGACATTTGTATCTTAGTTCTCCTAGCATGGTCTATTATATCGAACTGCTGAAAGGAATTAGATACAGAGGAAGAAAAACCATCATTTTGATTTTTAGTAGTGACAGCACTAGTTTGAGGAGTAGAAGTGGAAGGTACAAATTCATTAGAGGCACTTACCTGCTTATTGACCACCGAGTCTTTTGACTGGAAAGGTAGAGGAGTCCCCCGTTTAGTGATTGAAATCGCCGGTTGAGATTCTTCCCTGGCTTTCCCTTTATCAGCTTGAAGAGCTGACTGATTTTGAGACCTAGTGAAGACAGCATATGCTCCTTCACTCACTTCTCCTTTTTCAGCTTCGTCCTGGTAGTTCAGAAAGCTGATGGTAGAGTCACCAGCTATCTCTTCTTCTCCTTCTGTGAAGAGATTAGCACCATTTTCATATTCCAACTCAGGTTGGAAAGAAAGTTCATTTTCCCCTTCATAGTATCCAACGGCAGAGTTGACCGGCGCTGCTTCAATAGCAAGCTTCCCCTGAGTAGGCGGAAGACGGTTTTGCTGTCCTTGACTCCTAGCAGCATTGCCTTGATATGAATTGTTTGGGAATGTCCTCCTTGGTATATCTCGGTAAGAAGGAGGTGCAGATATACCTTGGGACATTTGTCTTTTGAGAGCTAGCAATTCATTTGCTAGCTTTTGCACCATGGGATCCGTGGTGCTTGTGGAATGGTTCTCAGTAGAAGAGGAGCTTTTGTTTCTATTAGTATCCCTTCTTATCTTACCCGCCAGGATAAGATCATCTTCTACCTCAGTTGCCAAAATCTGAGCCGCAGCAAGATCAGTAGGAGCAACTTGCCTCAATAGGAAACTCACCTCTGGAAGCTGTGTGTTGATAAAGAAACATTTGAGATTCTCCGCTGTGGGTTCAACGGCGGTGGGAATCCTGTTTCTCAATTTGTTGAACTTAGCAATGAAATCTCTCATTGGTTCATGAGGTTCCTTTTTCATCTGTGTCAGCTGTGCCAACAATGCATGAGCATCTTCCGCAGGTTTGAACCTGGCTTTGAACTTTGTTTTGAGAGTAGCCCAGTTTGTTATGGTCTGGGCTTGGAGGTGATAGAACCAATCTGCGGCAGCGCCTTGTAGTGTTTCTACAAAGAGTCGCACAGGCACGTCTTCGTGCTCGACACCTATCACACCGCAGGCTATACAGAAAGCCGCAATATGCTCATCAGGATGAACTTTTCCGTCACCATAGAATTTGGGGAAATTCTTTCTTGAACTACGAGGTAGTTCATGTAATGGTGGGGTCAAATTTAGAGGACCAAAGGTATTACCCCAAGGGCCTTGGGCTGCCATGACGTGTCGATTGAAAGGTGGTATAACAAATCTTGGTGGTGTATGAACAACCAAAACTTTGTTAGCACTAGCAATAGAAACTTCACCTGGTATTGGGGACCTGGTGTTTGTAGGGGGAAAACTCCTGGTGCGCTGAAGACGAGGCCGTGGAGTTAAGAATCCAAAATTATTCTGCTGCATCAACTCAAATGCAGGATCAATAATACCCTAAGCCCTCTTACTTCTGGTGTACCGGGAATCTGCCAGACTGTATTATACTAAACACAATATTGCAAGAAAATGGAAAAGAACTAAAAATGCTTCAACTCGAAACGTGAGGCTTCAAGTTGCGCGTACTTCCCCAGTAGAGTCGCCAAAAAACTGTTGGGTGAATAATTTGTCATTAACTCGCTAACGACAAAATGGGTATATCAGCCACAGCTATGATGAGACAAAGTCTCTCCTCTCAGCAAGGAGAGGTTCCCTATAATTACTTAACTTTTGCAAATCAAATAACTTATCAAATTTATGTACACTAAAAACTATATTTGTGGTGATTCCATCTCATCTCATTCTCTTTTTTCAGAATAGATGTTTATACTTCAAACTCTTGATATAAAACTTATGAATTATCACAATATCACAGAAACACAAAGTTTTCTGTTACCTCACTCGCTACTTGTAACCGGAACTATTTGAAGTAGAATGTAGCCCAAAGTCTTCACTCCTCTTCAATATGATAAAAGTAATTCAAATATAACAACTTGCAGCACAAAGTCTCCAAACTGTTGTATTCTCACAAACATGAACATATAACCCACAATCGATTTGATGACACAAAGTTTATCAGAATCAAATTAAGAGCGCTCTTCAATCATTTGAAACAAACTCCACACTTCAATTATTATCAAATAAGATTATGATAGCAAGACATAAGAACAAAACTATCACAACACAAATAATCCCAAGACAAAGATTAGAATTGAACTTGCTTTCTTGTATTGATAAATATTTGAATATTGATTTTCAAATAAGCACAAAGTCTTGATTTGCTTTTCAATTCGCCAGAGTTTTCTTGCAATAGACAAAAGATAGCTATTTACAAAAGAGGTCCCCTTTATTTATAGGGAAAGACCTTGAGAAAATCTAGGAAATCTACAACTACTTTGACTTATTCAAAAATAGGAGTCCTTATTGACTTGGGACTTCCTATTTTTTACATGTAATTGCATATCAAAAATGTACATGTAAAAATGTCCAAACCTGTTTTGAAAGTACATTTGAAAATCAAAAAATAAACTAAGGGAAAAACCAGTTGCTTCAATTTGTGTCACCACCTTTTCTCACGTGGTCATCATACATAGTGAAGGTCACCTGCATTTCAATGCTATCTGGGTTGAATGTGTTTTTGAAGATCATCCTGGCCCTCACTATGGCATCCCTTACTGTAGTGATTGACTTGGCATGATTGGTTAACCTGGTTTTCAGATTGTCCAAGGTTAACTGGTTGTCCAAGAGGTTGTCCACAGAAGTTATTGAAAATACTTTATCTTCAAATTCCCTTTGGAACATGTCTTCAAATTCTTTGACCATTTCTTCTGCTGACAGGAATTGGTTATCTTGTGATACCAAGTTACAAGGCAGTTCCTCCAACTTATGCAAAAGGTTGACATCATTTTCTTTGCTGATCTCTTTTGCAGCCTCAAGATCCTTGAGCAAATTCCTAAGCATACTGCTCCTGTACATCAGAGCTTCCTTAGTTTCAGTGTATGAATCCCTGTTAGAAATGGCGCCAATGGGTATCAAGGTACTTATTTTCAGCTTCCTCATTTCCACCCACTTATCATGAGTATCCTCTGTGCGCTCAATATCATGAGAGATGGCATCAATGAGATCGTTGAGTTCTGCCCTTACTTTCCTCATCTTATCCGTTTTCTCAAATACCTCCGTGAGCAAAGAGATTCCCTGGGCTCACATCCTGTCCAAGTACTCTTCAAGTACTTTCCCTCGGAGGTGGGTCTTTTCTGCCTTCAGAATGACAGGGTCTTCTACAGATACGGCCTCTGGAGTAACTGCTTCTGAGTTCAAAGTGATCTTTCTTACCACCGCAGTCAGCTGTTCCACCTTTGCCTTATAGTAATCTTTCATTTCTTTTTCCCTGTCAAACTTCTAGATCAGGATGTCCATGGCTGACTGCATATCATTTTTAGCGCTTTCATGGGTGATTTTGCCCAATTCAACCCTAGAAATTGAGTAGTCATTCATTTCAAAATTTTCAACAGTTGCATCCTATGGGGGTTTTGCTATCTCCAAAACTTTTTGCCCCTTTTCTTCAAGTACCCTTGAAAGGATCTTTGGTTTCTTCGGAGCCTTAGGTTTTGCAGGTACCAGCTTGGTGAAATCAAAATCATCTGGAGAGATGACTTGCTTTTTTCTCTTTGGCATGTAAGCTGACAACCAAGGTGGAAGCAGAGAAGTATTCACATTGGAGTCCATTCCTACCACTGGTGTTACTGGAACTGTGCTTGTGCTGGTGGTGGAAACAATAGGCGGGGTGTTGGTAAAAACCGCACCTGTTACATTGGCACTTGAAACTTGTTCAGTATGCATCACAAAATGATCAAACATAGATGTGTCACCAATATCAAAAGATGAAGATGACAAACTAGGAATGGAATCAGAAGAACGGAGAACATTCTCAAAAGTGCTATGGGGATTATCAAAGATTATTTTAGGAGGAGAGGGGGATTCAGAGGAAGGAATGATAATGGGGGAAGCAGGCACAGGGGGTGCAACAGGTGTATTGTCTTGTGGAGACAAAGCCTCTTTATCTTGTTGCTCTGAATCCTTGTCTTCGACATCCATCTCATCTGTAGCTGGCTCTTCAGTTGCCGGATCTTCAGTCGCTGGCTCTTCGACATCCTTCTCTTTTGGTTCGGGTTCCTCCTCAACAACTTTTGCTTTCTTCGTCACAAATCTGATTTTAGGTTTATGTGTTTTAGAGGATGATGGAGCATCACTCTTATTCTTCGTTCTGTTTTCAACCCTCTTACCAGTCTGCTCTTGTACTTTAGTTTTTGAACTAGTGAGGAATTCCTTCAGCGTAATTCCTTAATCTTCCAGCCACTTATTGGTGTTAGCCAATATGGGTTCAAATCTCTTCCTTAGCGAAGTCAGCTCCTTTTGGGACCATTGAATTGGAGGTAGAGGAGTACCAGCTATCTGTTCTGCTTCATACTTGGCATCAACCAATTCGCCATCATCCACAAGGTCTTATGGAATATCAGCAAGTCCCAGATATTCAATTTGATCTAGAGACAGCCTGCTATAGTCCAGTTTCCTGATGTCTTCCTCTGTCCTCACATCTATCTAGACATCTTCCACCATGGGTTCATGAAACTGTGTTTTCCTCTTGATTTTATCCTTCACACCCCGGTAGTCAAATTTTGGCCTCCTCTTGAATTGCTTCATGGTGACCAACTGCATTTCCGTTTCAATAGCCCTTGCCTTTGCGGCAGTCAACACTGAATATCTGCCGATCTCTACTGGAAATCTGAAGCCAGGCTTCTTGAGTTCCATTTGCTTGTTATGCACGACAATCATCTGTCTGCACAACTCCATCAAGACCAGTCTATCTGAAGGAAACCTCGGAAGCATATAAGGGTAGCCTAGGAAAAAGCCAACCCTCAAGTATGAAAAAGACGAAAACTGCAAAAACATACAGCCAAAACCATTAACCATTGTCCATGCCTCATCTGAAATTCTTCTCTGCTCCAGTTGGGGATTAAAAAGACACAAGAATACAGCAAAGAACGCATCATTCACTCTCCTGAAATGGTGAATGGAACCTTTCAGAGTTAGCTGAGAATAATACTGGTATACTGGGACTACTCTTCTATCCCCTTCTGACGACAATCCTGGAAAAATCCTCATGGAGGCTACAATGTATACCAGGTAGGAAGTCATGAAGAACTTGGAGGTAGTGGATACCTTCGTCAGCTGATCATGCAAAGCGTTACTAATTTGCTCTCCCTAGAAAATAACCTGCTTGCCTTGGAGTATGACCTTAATGAAGGGATACATCCATTCATGAAATTGTGAAGAGGAAGACAAACCTCTTATCCTGCTGAGGAGGGTAATCAAGTCACCAACTTCTTCCACGAAATCACTTTGAGGAAAGCTGCGTGGCCACCTTGATAGACTTGACCTTGCAGTTTTCAACCATTTGTTGTTGATTACTTTCTTTGCCTTCTCTGGATTCTTGTCATATTCCTTTTGAGCGTCAACAAAATCAAGCTTCAACACCTCTGTTGCAGGAGGACACATGAACACCTTGTCAATGAACTCAAGATCCAACCTGATTATCACATTACCACTGGCGTCCACCAGAGATCTGATATCTTTGTTGTAGAAATAGGCACACTGAAGGACAAATTCTGTATTGTGAGCCGCCACCGGGAAGGAGGAAACCAGATGAATATTACTTTCCACTATCTTCCTCATCATGGCACTGGGGTTGCTTGACTTAGTTCTCTCTACAAACTCAGCCATATCAACATGTCCAATCTCTGTATCTCTAATATCCTCAACATTAGAGTGGACTGAGGTGATTGGGAAAACACCTTGGTATTTGTACTTCATAGCTTTTGCCTTCTTCGGGGACAAGTCAGTCATTTGGATGAACTTTTACCGAGAAGGAGTTTGACGTCGAATGGAGCTCCGCGAGAGAAACTGCAACAAAAATCATGATCATGCAATCAGGGAAAATATGGGCAATCTGGGAAAATTGCATGTTGACGATCACGATCATGGGAATGCGCTTGAAAAAGGGCTATAGTGCGAGCTGGCCAAGAATCAGAGGAGAAGCGGGCTCGGGAAAACGAAATTGGAAATTTTCCAGTGTTAGGAAAATTTGAGATATTTTTTGCACGGGTGGCAAAATTCGCCGCCCTTGCATATGAGGGTTTTGGTATTATGTGCATCGGCGGCGCATTTTGCTGCCTTTGCATATGTTTGGAAAATTTGGTACGAGCGGCGGATTTTACCGCTATTACATGCAAAGGAATGAAAAGTTTTATGTATGAGCGGCAAATAATGCCGACGCTGCATATTGGACAACCAGTTGCAAGTTTATGGCTTTCGATGTTCTGTCGGTGAATTTTGCCAACACCACATGGGGGAAGTTCTATTCATGTCTGAACGGCGAATTTTGCCGACAATGCACTTGATAGGTGTCTAGCGGTAAACTCGGCCGATGCTGCATTTGACTAACATTTGCAAGTTTATGTGTGGAGGTCGGGATGTTCACCGTTTCAAAACTCGGCAAGGGTTACATGGTCTCCGAGCAGGCTCGGCGAAATCCGCCGATATTACATCAATGGGATGTGCGAGGGTTTGGGGTATCTAAGACAAGCCCTAGGGTTTTCGGGGTAAAACCTAGGGTTTTCACGGGTGAACAAAACAACGACTATGAAATGAAAAACAAAACACAAATAAAAATGAAAACAAGAATCAAAACAAAGTGTTCTTGAAAAACCAGGAAGGAGGAGACGAAAAACGAGAAAGAAACTTACTCGTGGTGGAAGCGGAAACCCTAGTGCAATCCTCAACACTAGATCCGTCGGTGAGTCGGAATGGTGTGATCAAGCGGAAGTTGAGGACGTTGAGTGAATCGCTCAAAAGACTTGAGAATAAGGAATGACGAGTGACAAGGGGAATAAAATGCTTTTAAAAGGCTAAAACTGGAGTTTAAATGCCTTGCACGAGTGGCCATTAATGGCACTTCGACGGCAGAATCCCGAAGATCACGTTCGGGCGGCAATTTCGGCCGCTACGACATCTTAGTTGACAAACGTGCGACGTCGGCGAAAAAGGCCGTCCGAACATGAGCAAGTTGAAACTCCGATGAAAGACATGCGATGGCGGTGAATTTAACCGCTCTCGCATTTTGGACTCAAAACAATGTAATAGCGGCAAATTTTGCCGACATTACATTGTAACAAAAAACAAGCTTAAGTAATATGTAAGAGCGGCAAATTTTGCCGCTCTTGCATATCAAGAGTCAAAAATTTACTAACTTAAAAACGACTAAAATTAACATCCTAACCAATTTACGACTTGAACTTTCCTCGCAAATATTGAGAAATTAATTCAAGGAAACGTCGTAAACAAGTTTTAAAATGTCAACTGACCTCGCACTAGAACAAGAAAATCTTTTCTCGATTTGCGATCTTAGAGTGTAGATTCACGAAACGGACAAGTTTTGTGGGGTTGTCTACAAAAACGAGCGTAGCTGATTTTGAGAACAACACTTTACATGTTTCCATTGTATCTAGCCGTTGCATGTCTAAACATACAACACAAATATACATGCAAATCCTCACATTTAAGCAGGGAATATTCCCAGAATCTGCGACATACAAGCAACCATTTTTGCACCTTTTGAAGCTGATTGAACATACAAACTGTCTTGTATGCCCGAATGCACATTTGAACCTGCATGTATATACAAATGGCCTTGTATATACAAAGACACATGCATACAACTATTTTTTGCACCTTTCAACTACAAAAGCTGAAAGACTTAGAAATTTTTGGATTTTTTGAAGAGTGCCTGCAAATGAAAGCTTGAAACCTGAACCAGCAGCAGGCACCAACACAACAGATGGACTCAAAGTGGATGCCACTTTGACCCCCCTAAGGAACTAGCTATCTAGGTGGGATAGGATGCTTCTTCCCAAAACCTTAGCCAACATAATAATTAGGTAGGGAGAAAGGGGATCTCCCTGTCGGATAACCCTACCTACCTCAAAGAACCCTTGGGGAGTGCCATTGACCAGGACCAAGTACTTTACGGTGGTGACACATTCTTTTATCAGATTAAGCATTCCATCTCTGAACCCAAATTTCCTAAGGACCTTAAACAGGAAATCCCAGGAGACCCTGTCATAAGCTTTAGAAATATCTAACTTGAGAGCCATGTTCGGAGTATTACTTCTATCCATCGAGTGAATGATTTTGTGGGTAGATATAGCCGCATCCATAATCTGTCTACTGGGGACAAAGCCTTTCTAGAAGTCAGAGATAGTAATGTCCAACAACGGTTGAAGTCTGAGGACCAGGGTCTTCCTAATGATCTTATAAATGGTGTTATAGAGGCTAATAGGATGAAAGTCAGCAACATAATCCATGATGCTCTTTTTGGGTATATGTGTAATGAACGTGGCATTGATCTATTTAAGGATTTTGCTAGTCCTAAAGAAGTCCTTGACAATAGTCGTGACATCATAACCCACTATCTCCCAAAAGTCTTGGAAAAGGGTCAGGGGGAACCCATTCGGACCTGAAGATTTGAAGGCCCCCATGGAGAACACCACCGCCCTAACTTCCTCCTCAGTAATAGGCTTCATTAGTCTACAATTATCATCCTTCGTACGGATAGAGGGAATGCAGTCCAACAACTTATCTTCTTGGTCTTTGTCAGGCTTGTTTCTATGCTCTGTCAAGAAGTTTCTAAAGTAATTGGAGGCATGATCTCCCAATTCCTTGTCCTCGATAAATTCTCTATTCCCATCAATAAGTTTGGTGATTCTATTCCTCTTCCTATGTTTCATAGCAGACTGGTGGAAGAAATCCAAATTTCTATCTCCCTCCTTTAGCCATTGCACCCTATACTTTTGTTTCCAGAATATCTCCTCCCTTCTGGTAATATCCTTGAGATTTTTGAGCAGGGTCTCTTCCCTGTTATAAGTAATCTCGCTCACACCCCCCTAGCCATGTTGGTTTGAACTTCCATTAAATTGTCAGAGATGTGTTTCTTTTGGTGCATCACATTCCTGAAATAGAATTTGTTCCATCCTTTCACTTTGTGCTTAATAAGGATGAGTTTTTGGGTGAGCCTGAACATGGGAGATCCATGCACCGGGATACTCCACCAATTAGCAATGCATTGTCTAAAATCAGAGTGGGAGGCCCACATAATTTTGTATCTGAAGGGGAAAGGTCCCTTGGGGGCACCATTAGTCCAAGACAAGAGGAGGGCATTGTGGTTGGAGATGGTGCAAGGAAGGGCAGCTAGGGAAGAACCTTGCACACCATCCCAGTTAGCAGATGCCAGAAATCTATCCATTTTGACCTAGATCAACTGATCTCCCCTTCTTCTATTGGTCCAAGAATAGAGTTGATTGTTCAACTCTAAATCCATTAGCCCAGTCTGACTTAGGAATTCCACCAGGTCAATCATACTGTCCGAATAGTCCATGTTTCCCGCGGTCTTTTTTAAAGGGGATAGTGGGGTATTGAAGTCTCCCCCTAGAAACCACAGGGTCATTTTCTTCGCATTAATTTAGGGATTAATCCATCCCATAGTTCCTTCCTGGGGTTCCTAGTGTTAGGGGCATATATGTTGATTAGCTTCCAATTTTTCATATTCATAGTAAATTTAATTTCTAGGTTGTGTTTTCCATGCGAGCAGTAGCTGCCCGAGATGTTATGTTTGTTCCACATAGTAACCAAGCCCCCAGAAGCACCCGTGGAAGGGCTGATAATGTAGTCTGCCATGGGCCAAATATTATTAGCAATCTTTTTAAAGTTGTCTTTGGACATCTTAACCTCTTGGAGCAGGATGATATCCACCTTATTGTCAAAAATGCAACTCTTGATCATGAGCTATTTGTGAGGAGTATTAAGCCCTCACATTCCAAGTGATGATCTTCATTTATGGTGTCTTCTAGAGATAGCCTCCAGCGTGCTTTGTCTCCCATTGGCTATTTCCTTGGTTGCCTCTCTGTTTCTGGTTTCTCTCTGGGACAGTCTTCCTGCCTTTCCTTCTGTCCCCACATCCGTCAACTTCTTGCCTTTTCCTTTCTTTTTGGGGATAATCCACCCCTCTTGGTTATTGGGACTAGCCCTAGGGGAAAGGATCCTTGTGGGGGATAGGATGGATTTTTCTATTCTTGGTGGAGTTGCAACCTTAGGATCTTCAGTCCCCAAGCTAATTGACAGCTCTCCAACAACCACTAAAGACCCAGGAGCATCATTCCTTGGCAAGTATGTTAAGTGATTGGGGGTTAGTATTTCACCTTCTTATGTCTCAACTGAGCCCAAGGAAGTGCCCTTCATTTAATTCAGTTGTTCGACCTCGGAAGCCCACAAACTCTGCAGTAGTGGTGGGGGCTCATTGATTGAAGTTGGAAGTTCACCCTAAGGGTCTCCTAGAGCCTATAACTTAACCTATTGCCATTGTTGCAAATATGTTCCTAAGTGGTGTTGTCATTGATGTCAACATATTCTTGTTGTCTTTGGTGTCAACTGTGCCTTATTTTGTTGCCTATTCAAGAGACTAGAATGTTGAGGGTATTGAGAAAATTAATGAAGAATCAATGTTCACAGACCATATGGCTGTGTAGAGGATTGTCAGAGGTTGCTCCAATTAAGAATTCAGAAGTCCACATGAAGATTTGAAGAAGTTATGGCCATCTAAGTAGAACCAGATTTTGTAGTATTCAGAAGAGACAAAGTGACAGTAAGCTGGTCCGGCTTGCTCTGTAGTGAAATATTATTGTCTGTGGATTTGAAGGTAGGTTTGGCAAGTCAATGTGTATCATCAACTCTAGTGGTTCGTGGTTTGGAGGTCTGCAAACTATCTTTCTAGTTTGACAGTCATGGAAGACAATGTTCTTGAGGTTCCTGAAGAAGATACAAATGATTCTGGTAATTTGGTTTAGAGTGGATGTTATTGGTGAATTCAATGTGCTTGTGGAGGTCTCTAGATCATGTGGCTACTATGTTGGAGGTCTGCATTGAAGTTTGAGCTTGTTGTTGAAGATTTCTTCTTTGAGGTTGATGTTCTTCCCAGTCTTGGCCGACCGAATGTTCCTAGTGTGTTGCAGATGATCTAAAGAGCATTTTATGAAGTGTGGTGTGTTAATAGAAGAAGATTCAAGTCTCAGCTATGTTTGGCCAATAGTGTAAAGATCCGCGTTAAGTTTAGCCTACCTTGTTGATCATTCCAAGGTTGATGAAGTGTATAAATACTTGTTGAAAATTATCCTTGTACAAAATAAATTAAATCCGAAGAAAGGATCTAAAGCAGAGTAGAGAAGAAGAGGAGCGAAAGGAGTATAGAGTGAAGAGTCAGTGAAGAAGAATTTGAAGATAGAAGCAGAAGTTTTTGTGAGCCTTCAAAAGGACTGAATCAGGCATGAATGTAGATGTTATTTCTTAGTTCATTATCTCTGTGTAAATCATAATTTCTTATAGGCAGTGAGCCTCTTTTTGAGCACTGAGCTCTGGGTAGTGCGCCTGAAGGCACGTGCCTTCTATTTTCTTAAGTAATTTTAACAAGGTATACATTTTTGTGGGTTAAACCCCACCGTGGTTTTTCCCTTAACTAGGTTTTCCATGTCAAAAATTCTAGTGTTGTGTGTTCATGTTGTTTCTGCTCATGTGTTGATTCATGCTTAAATGTTTACATCATTAATATGTTTGTAAATTAAGAAAGAAGATTAAAAGTGTAGAAAAGGTTAAATTTTAGGGACAACTAATTCACCCCCCCTCTCAGTTGTCTGGACTAATTCCAACAATTGGTATCAGAGCCAGATCCTCTAAAAAAAGCTTGGCTGCTTGAGGAGATCCAAGATGTTGACTTATAAGAAGGAAAGTCTGAGATTTGATGGAACAATTACTCCCTTTGGAAGGTATGCATGCAGTGTCATTTGGAATGTATTTGTAATGACTTTTAGATGATAACAAAGAATGAGTATAAGATTCTAAAGAATGGCCCCACTAGTCTAGATGAACTTAGGGAAGCTGAATGTAATATTTGAGCCAAAGAAGCTTTATTGAGTGCCATATCTGATACAGAATTGGCAAATGTCCTGGATTTGAAAACTGCCCATGAAATCTGGAAAAAGATGGAAAATCTATATGAAGGTGACAAATATGTTAAATGTGCCAAGCTACAAAGCCTGAAGGGTAAATATGAAAGACTGGTAATGAGGGAAGATGAAAACATTACTTCCTACATGTAGAAAGTAAATGAACTTGTGACTGATATCAGAAATGTAGGTGGTGTATTGGAAGAATCAGAAATTGTTGCCAAAGTGCTCAGATCCTTACCTACAGCATACAAGCATAAAGCTGCAACCATTGAAGAAATCAGGACAGTAACATCTGTCACAAGAGATCAATTAGTTGGCAAGCTTTCAACATTTGAAATGAGTGAGTTTGGTGATTCTCTCCCTAAGTTTGAATCTACATTTAAGGCCAGTGTGTATCGAAAGCAAAGATATGATTCGGGTGAAAGTTCTTCATGAAGATCAAACTGATTTGTGAAGACAAGGAAGGATCTTGAAAATGATGAAATTGAGATTGCAGATCTTGAAGCTCTTATTGCCAAAAGAATACCAAGAGGATCCGGTAAATATGAAGGAAAGTTGCCACTCAAATGTTTTGCTTGTAATAAGATTGGTCACTTTTCCTCAAGATGTCCGAAGAGGTTCTCAAAACCAAACCCTAACAGATATAAAGGTTAGAAAAAATGTTACTATGTCCAAGAAGCTGGAGAAGAAGGAGTCATAGATGATGAATTTGATCATGGAGGTTCCACTGAAGATGATTGGGTGTTCATTTCTATCAAGGAAGAAGATCTGGTGTCTACTAAATCTGCTAGCTATACAAATGTGGAAAGTGCCTTAGCTGCTCAAGTTGTTGAAAAGGATGAATGGGTGATTGACAGTGGATGTTCTCATCATATGACTAGTGACAAGAGAAAGTTTGTGAGTTTTGAAAAATATGAAGGTGGGCTTGTGAAATTTGGAGACAACTCAGTTGGTAGAATCCATGGGAAAGGATCCATCTCTTTTGATGGTAAGAATTGCACCAATGATGTTCTATATGTGGAAGGACTGAAACATAATCTTCTCAGTGTTGGATAGTTGGTTGACAAGAGTTATGATCTTCGATTCAAGGATGGAAAATGTAGAATCTTGGAGAGGTCCAGAACTAAAATTGCATCCGGTACTCAAACTAGAGGTAACATCTTTCATTTAAGTAGTTCTGGAAAAAGTTGTTTGATTGCTCAGGCAGATCAAAGTTGGTTATGGCATAGAAGGATGTGTCATGTGAATTTTGATAACATTGTCAAAATAAGTTCCACTTAGGCTTTAAGAGATCTTCCAAGACTTGTGAAACTTGATAGCAAATGTAGAGAATGTCAATTGGGTAAACAGGACAAAATTTCATTCAAAAGTAAGGAACAAGCTTCAAGTGGACAATTGGAACTGGTACTTATTGATCTCTGTGGTTCTACTAAAATTAGGAGTGTGCAAGGAGACATATATTTCATGTTGCTGATTGATGATTACTCCTGGATGATGTGGGTAACTTTCCTAAAAGAAAAATCAGAAGCTCTTAACAAGTTTAAGGTGTTCAAAGTGATGGTTGAAAATAAGATTGGTGAGAAATTGAAGTGTCTGAGATCCAACAAAGGTGGAGAATTTACTTCCCGTGAGTTTGATGTCTTCTGTGAAAAGCATGGCATAAAAAGACAATTGTCTGCTCCTAGGACTCCTCAACAAAATGGAGTTGTAGAAAGAAAAAACTAGACCATTCAAGAAGCTACCAGGACCATGATGATGGAAACAAATGTTCCTCAAGTTTATTGGAGAGAAGCTGTGAGTACTATTGTCTACACTCTTAACTGGGTGCAGATCAAAGGCAATTTTGGTAAGACTCCTTATGAACTATGGTTTGGTCATCCTCCTACTGTGAGATATTTCAGAGTTTTTGGCAGTAAATGCTATATCAAAAGAGATGAGGATTTGGGAAAGTTTGATGCAAGAAGTGATGAAGGAATATTCTTGGGATATTCTACTCAAAGTAAGGCTTATCGGTGCTTTAACAAGAGGTTGAAAAAGATTGTTGAAAGTGCTAATGTTAGAGTTGATGAGAGCAAAGGACACTCTAGATATTGCGAATATGATTCAGATGATCAAGATGAAAGTCAAAGTCAAGGAAGGCAAGTCCAAACTCAGACTCAGATCTAGATTGATCCAAAAACCCTAGTAGCTCAAGAAGATTGTGCAGAAGTTGAGGAACAAGCCCAAGAAACATAAGCACAAACAATTCCCCAAACCCCCAGGTATGTAAGAATGAATCATCCTGAAGATCAAATCATAGGAGATAGAAATAAAGGTGTTCAAACTAGGAGAAGAGTTGCTGAAGATTAAGAAGAGATTCGTTTGGTTTCAAAGATTGAACCTAAATCAGTGAGTGAAGCTTGCAAAGATGAAAACTGGGTTAAAGTAATGGAAGAAGAATTGATGCAAATAGAAAAGAATCACACTTGGGATCTTGTTCCTAGACTTGAGGATAAAAATGTGATTGGAATGAAATGGGTCTTCCAAAATAAGCTAAATGAAGATGGTGAGGTTGTAAGAAACAAGGCAAGGATAGAAGCAGTTACATTATTTCTTGCATTTGTTGCCTTCAGAGATTTTAAAGTATATCAGATGGATGTCAAATCAGCATTCCTGAATGGAGATTTGGAGGAAGAAGTCTACATTAAGCAACTGAAAGGATTTCAGTTGTTTGATTAGGGAGATATGGTTTGAAGACTGAGAAAAGCCTTGTATGAACTCAAGAAAGCTCTAAGAGCATGGTATGCCAGATTGGATAAGCATTTGCTTAAGCTAGGATTTAGCAAAGGTACTACTGATAGTAATTTGTACTTCAAGATTAATCATGAGGACATTCTAATTGTTGAGGTCTTTGTTGATGATATCATTTTTAGTGGAAATGAATGTATGTGCAAAGCATTTGTTGATTAGATGAAAAGTGAATTTGAGATGTCAATGTTTGGTGAGATGAATTTCTTTCTAGGTCTGCAAATTGTTCAGTCAGATAAAGGTATCTTCATATCTCAGTCCAATTATGTGAAAGAATTATTAAAGAAGTCTGGAATGGAAGACTCCAAGCCAGTAGGTACACCTATGGTGACCGGATGCAAGTTAAGTAAAGATGATGACTCCCCTAAGGCAAATCAAAAAAGGTATAGATCAATGATTGGAGGATTGCTCTATCTGACTCAGACTAGACTTGACATCATGAATGCCGTTGGACTTGTTGCTAGATTTCAACTGATCCAAAAGAATCTCATGTTGTGGTAGTCAAAAGAATATTCAAATATCTCAAGGGGACAATTGATTATGGATTGTAGTATCCAAAGGATGATAACTTCACTCTTCATGCATATACAGATGCTGATTGGGCAGGAGATGTGGATGATAGGAAAAATACTAGTGGTGGTGTATTCTTCTTGGGAACAAGATTGGTCTCTTGGATAAGAAAAAAGCAAGAGGCAATATCTCTATCTACTACAAAGGCAGAGTATATAGAAGCAGCAAATAATTGTACTCAGGTTTTGTCGATGAAGCAAATGTTGAAGGACAATAGAATTGTGTTTAAGGAGCTAGTCGCAATCTTTTGTGATAATTCTAGTGCAATAAGCATCTCAAAGAATCTGGTGTTGCATTCAAAGACAAGGCATATATCTATCTAGTTTCATTTCTTGAGAGAGAAGGTAAATGAGAATGAAGTCAAGTTGAAGTTTGTGTCTCCCAAAGATTAGATTGCAGATATATTCACTAAGCCTCTTCCCAAGGATACTCTTGAGTATCTCAGAGAGAAGTTAGGGGTTATTACCCCTCCTGATCAGAACTAAGATGCACTTATGTGCATCAGTCTGGTGAAATTCTCAGTCATATCTTGAGATCCGGATTGATGTTGAGAAGATACTACTTTGAGGAGTAGTCAGTATGCAAATGTTGGAGATCAGTCTGAAATAAAAAGGGGGAGTAAAGATTGCAAATATGTGCCCTTTTCCATTAACGTCAAAGGGGGAGAGAGAGAGAAGACATGTAAAAAACTAATTGCAGATGATAGGGGGAGCAATGAAGAAAGTGGTTGCAGAAGTCAAGGGAAGAAGTTCTTGTCATGATGGTTGAATCAGTTTTTCACATCATATGTTGCCATCAATGACAAAGGGGGAGATTGTTGCAAATATGTGCCTAAGCGGTGTTGTCATTGATGTCAACATATTCTTGTTGTCATTGGTGTCAACTGTGCCTTATTTTGTTGCCTATTTAGGAGATTGGAATGTTGAGGGTATTGAGAAAATTAATGAAGACTCAATGTTCGCAGACCATATGGCTGTGTAGAGAATTGTCAGAGGTTGCTCCAATTAAGAATTGAGAAGTCTGCATGAAGAATTGAAGAAGTTATGGCCATCTAAGTAGAACTGGATTTTACAATATTCAAAAGAGACAGAGTGACAGTAAGTTAGTCCGGATTGCTCCACAGTGAAATATTATGGTCTGTGGATTTGAAGGCATATTTAGGATGTCAGTGTGTATCATCAACTCCAGTGGTTCATGGTTTGGAGGTCTGCAAGCTATCTTTCTAGTTTGATAGTCATGGCAGACAATGTTCTTGAGGATCCTAAGGAAGATACAAATGATTTTGGTAATTTGGTTTAGAGTGGATGTTATTGGTGAATTCAATGTGCTTGTGGAGGTCTCTGGATCATGTGGCTACTGTGTTGGAGGTCTGCATTGAAGTTTGAACTTGTTGTTGAAGATTTCTTCTTTGAGGTTGATGTTCTTCCCAGTCTTGGTCAACCAGATGTTCCTAGCATGTTGCGGATGATCTAAAGAGCATTTTATGAAGCGTGGCATGTTAATAGAAGAAGATTCAAGTCTTAGCTATGTTTGGCCGACAGTGTAAAGATCCGCGTTAAGTTTAGCCTACCTTGTTGATCATTCCAAGGTTGATGAAGTGTATAAATACTTGTTGAAGAGTTGTTGAAAACTATCCTTGTACGAAATGAATTAAATCCGAAGAAAGGATATAAAACAGAGCAGAGAAGAAGAGGAGCGAAAGGAGTATAGAGTGAAGAGTCAGTGAAGAAGAATTTGAAGATAGAAGCAGAAGTTTTTGTGAGCCTTCAAAGGGACTGAATCAGGCATGAATGTAGATGCTATTTCTCAGCTCATTATCTCTGTGTAAATCATAATTTCTTATAGGTAGTGAGCCTCTTTTTGAGCAGTGAGCTCTGGGTAGTGCGCCCGAAGACATGTGCCTTCTATTTTCTTAAGTAATTTTAACAAGGTACACATTTTTATGGGTTAACCCCCACTGTGATTTTTCCCTTAACCGGGTTTTCCATGTCAAAAATTCTGGTGTTGTGTGTTCATGTTGTTTCTGCTCGTGTTGATTCATGCTTAAATGTTTACATCATTAATCTATTTGTAAATTAAGAAAGAAGATTATAAGTGTAGAAAAGGTTAAAGTTTAGGGACAACTGATTCACGCTCCCCTCTCAGTTGTCTAGATTAATTCCAACAACTGTATCATTGAAGGGGACTTGATGATATCAAGTAGGTCCTCTTTGAATAGGTAATCCTCCACAATATTATCGTCCTCAGAGGCCTCTTTGCCTTTTTGTGTCTTTAATTTTTTACATTTATTGATAAGATGACCTTTTTTGGAGCAATTTTGGAAAAATGTGGTAGCATTTTCATACTCTAGATGCTACTCCCAGTAGCCATATTTAGATTTTAAGTTAATGGTATTAGGTAGAGATTTATGGATATCTACACTAACACAGAATCTTGAAAACACTAACCTAGTTTTATGCTTGGTAGTGCTGTCCAGAGCGATGAAACGCCCAAAAGAGTTCCCTATCCATATGAAAATCTCCTCATCCTAGAACTCAAGCGAGAGTCCTAGTAGCCTGACCCAAACCGGAGCCAACCTGCTGAGCGTGGTTGCGTAAAACCCTGGTTTCCAGCACACTAGGCAGAGGTTGTGCTTGCCATACAACCAAGGGCCACCAACCAAGATCGTAACCACGTCCTCCCTGGCGGTGAACTTAAAAAGAAAGAGACCACCTATCATGGCACTAGTAACCATGCTACCTTTTAGGTGCCATCTCGAGGCCACCCAGTGTCTAACCATATCAATGTTGGGCCTAAAGGCTTGGAACCTACCCACCAAGGATAATTGCAAGGGAGAGGTTATTTTATCCATAATCAGATCTGGGATCTAAAAGTTTGTTCCATTCACCTTCTCAGACTACACTGAGGCTACATAATCTATGACAGGCCTACCATTCTCCCTAAGCAGTGCTTGTTTCCAAGCCTTGGGATCCAACCCTGAGGCTAGAGATTCGAGCTCGGTAGTACTGATCCAAGCAATAACATCATCAGCAGGAACCGCCTGAGGGCCCATAGGGGGCATGGCCCCCCCAGGGTTGACGACCTCCATGAGTGAAGCAGGTTCAAACAATGTTGAGAGTTGGAAACGCAATTTTGGCTAAATGTGTTCATATGTTATCATTGTTAAAAATCTAAGAAAATTTCAAGTTTGGGGGTCTCCTTAGCCTTTTTGGTCCCTACGGGTTTTTGGGTTTCGTCAACACTTTAAAAATTTTCCCTTTGTTCCTCATTCCCTGCTTTCATGATCCCCACTTTCCTTTTATGTGGTTCTAAACTGGAACATTTTCCTAGCCCCTTTCATGGCCCTGCAGGTTTTCAAGTCCCGTTAAAATCTTTTCCCCTGGTTCTAAGGTTCTTGGTTCCTCTGAAATCCCACTCCCCCTCTCTTTCCCCTTCTGAAGTTCTAGATTAGATGTTTTTCCTAGCCTGACACCTCCTTTTCCCTTTAGGATTTCAAGTCCCATTGGAACCTTTGGACCCAGTTCTAAAGTTTTCTGTTCCCCTGAACTTTCGATCCTTGCATCCCTTCGACCCCCAAATTCCTGGGTTCTTACAATACAAAGTAAAGTTACTATGGGACTTCGAAACTCGATGGAACTTTTTCTCTAGGTTCTAGATCTACCTATCTTCCTATGACCCAAAGTCCTGCCAAAGCCTGAAAATATTGCAGGATGCACCAACAACTCCCGGATTCACCATTAATGGCCCAATTTGACTTTTGCAACTTCCCAAGTGTTGTTTTCTTTACCAAGTGCATCAAGTTCCTCATGTGTATGATTCTATATGTGCCTATTTAATTTGGTATGTGAAAATTTGAATTTTCATGGGTTCTTTGCCTCCCTTGCATTCAAGGTGGTAGGTGATTTTGAAAGTGTCGGATTTGCTCTTCTTTCCTGCCTATGGATTTGGGCCCACAACAACAGGGTATAAAGTGCAATTTTCTTCTCTTTTCAAATGGTTGGTCTTCAAACCAATTATTTGGTCATGCATCTACTCGTGGAGGTTGTAAGGCACCAAACAACTTCTGCTTGGCATGCACATGGGTGGAGTCTTTTCTGCAACTCAGAGGAAGGTCTTCAATGTACATTTTATGTAATGGTATGTCTCCATAGCATTTTGTAATTGATCTTGGAATATGTAATCGAAGTTCTATATCTCTTTCACCACATTTATTGGTGTGATTGTAACTGAAGTTAGATGAATGTGACAGCTTCTAATGAAATACAAAGATTTTGTATTGGTCTCTCCTTTGTTACAAATGAATTGTTGCAATTATGTTAGGGATTACTAAGTATGTCCATTTTGTGAAATGTATTCTTGGGTTTACATGTGAATGCATTCCCTATTCTATTGATACCTTGATGAATGCTTTCACCTTTTCCCTACATCCTATGACTTTGTTGCCCAATAGAGTAGGCACTAGCCCATATTGGTGAGGGATCAAACACTTTTCAAATACCAAACCCTTGTCTTGTTAGCTATAGGAGTAGGAGTAGGTTAGGGTTTGCATGTTGTCCATGATTCTATGTTACAACTAGGGATTCATATGAAGTGATACAAAACTATTTAGATCTTGAGTGAATCATGACATGTATGTTTGCATCTTGCCATTGTGTAAAATATCAAACAAATTCATCTTATGGGAGTGTAAATGTTATCATCTGTGGGTGCATGTGCAAGATGTGTGATCAATTTTGTTAGAGGTTTGTGTAGCCAATCGATCTTGATCAAGTGATGATCTAAGGGGTTAAGTGTACATTGGGTATGGCTGTGAATGTTTATCTGTGTTCCATTTTATGCCTCTAGGAATATCCCTCCTAGGTCTAACTAAGCCCGAAGTGTAGGAGAGCATACCTACTCTCGTTAGTTGGTCTTTAACCATCCAAGATTTGTTTGATGAGCCCTTTACCTTCATGATGACACCCCATAGCCTTGAACATGAGAGCATACTCTAGGTTTTTGGACCTATAGTTTTTGTACCCAATAACACACATCAACATGTGTAACTCCCTCTTACAACTCTTTTCTGTGTCCAACACGTTTTTACATTTTTCTAATATAGGAGACCCAACTTCTGGAGGCCATAGCTTTTGATCCGAGAGGCCGATTGAGCCAAATATTTTTAAATTGAAGAGCTCAAAGAGATCTACACACTAGGAACCATTGATGGTGGTTCTGAACAACTTGAAATTTTTAATTTGGCCAAAAACCAACCCTATAGCCCAAAAAATTGAGTTTATTCAATTTTATAACCGAAAATCACACCTTTTATAATTTGCAATGTTGAGGCACTTTTCGTAATAGCCATGAAGGATTCCTTAAACTACAAAAAGTCATCACATGAATATGGACTGGACAAGTTTATACTCATGGTCAATCCAAAATGGTAACTGGGTGAAAGCTCAAAGTTGCATCGCACTTTTATAAAGGAAATGGCCAACACTGATCTAACTTTTTAACTTGAATCAGTTGAAAGTGACATATATGTTTTGAATTTTAAAATAATGTAAACTAATGAAATGTAGATTTTTAGTGCATTTTATATTTATATAATTTTAAAAAATAGAAAAATTATTTGAGTGTAGTTTTTTTGTAAAATTGACACTATAATAATTTTTTGTTGATAAAATGCTAAGAAATGATGTTAAGTGGGACACCATTTTTTATATAGCAAATTTTAGTTTTTTCCTTCTTTTATTTTGCATTTATAACTTTTTTTTTCGTGCCTGGTAAACTTTTTTCACGTGACTGGTGACGCTGGCATGACACGCCCTCCGGTACCACGGGGACAGGGGGAGACTGGACCTCATGACCATCTTTACCGCAATGGATTTACTTAGCCAATCGACCCAGGGCCCCCACCCATTTTGCATTTATAACTTGAAACTTTAATGCATGGATTATTTTTTTTCTATTTCAATAAATATATATTTTTAAATAAATCTTGAAAGTTGTGTATACTGAAAAATAATTGTTTCAATGGGATGAAATTTTTTCTCTTAACTATTTATCCAAAATGAAAATAATTATATCATCTTGACATAGAATCTCTCCTCTAGTGCATCATATTTTTTATGTTTTAATAAACTTTAATATTTTTTAATTAAGAAGACAATTAAACTTATGTTTTCATGCTAATGGCCTATTTTTAGTAAAAATTAAAAAGAAAATATAAACACTAATTAAACTATTAAAAACATTATATTTTTTAAAACTAAACTTACGGATCTACAAAAGGGTCTTTTTAGATTTTTTTTAAAATATTATTTATGTTAGTAGTAGTTGCGAGAACATTAAGTTTTTCAAATAATTTTTTTTTGTAAATCAGCTCCAAAGTGATGTTATATATCTAGTAGACACTTCTAGCTAAAAAAGTTGTTGCCTAGATCTAATTTAGCTAGAATGAATCTAGCTAGACCATATGTTAAACTGAAATTGGCTTTTAGATGGAAATGCTTAAATTCATTCATGTTGATAAGTTGAATTGAAGTGGGACACAACTTTGAACTTTCACTCCATTGGATTATAAGTATCCAATACTATGTAAGAAAGGATTAGTTTACTAAATTTACTAGTATCTAGTGGTAATAAAGATGCTCAATACCAAGTGAGAAAAGAATTATTTTAGGACTAAATTGTAGACAACTACATGAGTATGTAAAAAATAGAGGTTTATTGAATCCCTAGTTGAATTAATTAATCCAAATTCCAAGCCTCAAAGATAAAACATTTTGTTGAGCATGGAAGCAACAATGGATAGAGTAGGCCCTGTTGATGGAACCTATGCAATGCGATCATGAGTGTGCTCCTCATGAGTCGGGGACAAAGATGCCCATGTTAAGGCTCCTACATTGGTTGCATTTTTCTACTATCAAACAAATTAAAGGAAAAAGATCCTTAATATACCAACTGATCTCAAAATAATTCAAGTATGTTGTGTCTATTTAAGAGTTCTCAAAATTTTATATAAACATTAGAATTTAGAATCAAGCAAAGGGAAAATTCATACCCAATGACAAGTTCCTCCTCTAACCTCCTTAAATCCATATGTAACACTAGAGTACATGATGGCTCCAAGGCCTTATTATTTAAATATAAAAAAAAAATTAGTATAAAGAACTATTATTAATCAAACTCTTTAAGGAAAATAAAGTTTACCCCACTGCAATGACTCTTTTCTAGTGCACTTACCCTGCCAATGAGATGAAACCAAAAAAAAACATCGAAATAAGAAAAACTACTAGATTGAAAGTATGAATGTGTCCTATCATAGTAAGAGTTGAGAATCATACAACTTCTATGTGCCCAAGACCCTAAACAAATTCTCTTGAAATCAAAGTGACCAATCATATAATTTCTTATATACCCATAACCCTAAAAATATATATTTTTAAACAAAGTTGTAGACACAAACAAATTTTCACATATACAAAACGTTACAATAGATATTTTTGATTAAAAGTAAAGAATCATACATTTTCTCATGTACCTAGAGCTCTAAACTACATTTTTAACCAAAAAATCTCAAGCACCCAAACACTTGAAAATGATTTTTTGGGGGGTTTGATAACAACCCTAATTATCTTCATTACATCCACAGAATGCAATTAAAAGGGATACAAATAGCACAACAAATCTATACTTAGGTGTATTATACTTGTTCTTGTCCTGATTAATCAAAGACATTGTTACTCTATAATCAGTCTTCCTTACTACATAGATTTTAAACCAGCTTAAAAACAAACTACAAAACCCTAAAACTCAATTCCACTATAGAATCCATCATATATAAATACCTCACCTGGATTGAATTTGACAAGTACCTCTTGAAATAGGCCTTGGAATTCTAAGCCTTAATAAACACCTCACAATTTTTTTATCAAATAATGAATGAAACAATCAAGAAGGAAAAACACATCACATGATTTTTTTTCTATTTTTTCTAGTATAAAATTCTTAAGGAAAAAAATTTCTATTTTTTCTAATATAAAATGCTTAAGGTAGAAATTGCGGGTTGATGAAGGGTAAAAATAGGCTGACACTCACTAATGAAGAAATTTAAATGGCTTGCACACCAACTTTGCCAATTTTGTCTAAATACCTAGAGTGACTGAGTAGGAAGATGATGCCTTCTATAAAAATCATTGCTAGGGCACTCTTGTATGGGATTATACTCAACTTGTGGTAGCCCATGATTGTGTAGGTGAAGTTGATGCAAGTGGTACTCCCACTCACTGTTGCAACACATACAATTAATCTTGCACAAGTAAAGACTCTCTTTGCTCACAAATTGTACTCACAAACCATACAAGATTGCAACAAAACAATATTTTATTTTATTATGCCAAATCCATACATCAATCAAATTCTACAACAACATTACAAATAAGGTCTTCAATGGCTTCTCTCTCTTTCAAACTTGCACACACACAGCTCCCATGGCTTCCTCTGTATACAGATATTCACTCTCACCTCTACGCCCTTCTCATGGCTGAGATTTCCCTCTTCGAAATCTGCCTCTGATCTATTAAAACATTTCTTTAAATAACACTTCATTTGTAATGTTTGACTTTTCATATTCCTCAAAATAGATTAGTGCCTCTAGAACCAAAAAAACCACATTTTTGAGATCTTTTATTTACTTTCGGATGCTGAAAAAGCACAAAAAGTGTTTTTTTTTAATAACTTTTGATTGGGCTCATATATTTGCATGAAAACTAGCCAATTTGAGCATAAAAATCTCTTGAAGCTTCCCATAAAATGATTTCTCTCCATCTTTTAAAAATCTTAAAATTTAATTGTTTTTGTAGCTTGCTAGGCAAAATTTTATGATTTTAAATTATCCCAAATGGTGAAGAATTTAGCCACAAAACCTTCACCAAATTATGATAAATACATCTAAGAATATCCCTATAAAAGGATGTCATCCTAACCTTCATAGATTTATGGAAACAATTGTTTCCGTAAAACTGCCCTGTGGAGCCTTAAAATAATGATTCAATGAAAATTAAAATTTTGCAAATCTGAGCTGCCTTGAACTTTCCTAATGTTGAGGGATGCCTGAAAACACCAAAGAAAACCAAAAAATACACCAAAATAAAATTAAACTAAAATATTTTTGGGCAATGTAGGATCGCCTGTGGACCCAGATGCTCCTGCATCAGACATGTCAGGTAAAAAGTTTGTGAGCGTGGGCTCACAAAGGTGGATTGGAATGGTAGAACCATTCTTCTAGATTGCAAGCAATCTGTAGCAAACTCCATTGCTGTGATAGGTGCACAAAAAAATATTTCTTTTTCCTTCTCTTCCAGCATCTCGCCAAAACAACTGTTATCCTCCTCCCACAACTATGCTCTACACTCTTCTTCCCTCTCGTGGAATCATGTCCACAATGAACCATCCTCCTCCACCAAAATATCACACCATCTACATCAAAACCTGCAACGTATACATACAAATCTGCCCCTACAACTTCATCCTCTACAATTGCATCCTCTTCTATTTTTTCCATAGAAGGTAAATAATCATCATAAATGAATTCAAAATAAAAAATTACCTCATCTTTCTTCACTTCAATGTTTGTCTTCTCACTTCCAATCACTGTAATCTTCTCCAACCACTCATTCTCCATTGCAAAAATCTGTGATAATAAGTCACCCTCGATGTCATCCTTCGCTGCAACCTCTTCGTATTCCATCGCTGCATCTTCATTTTTCTTCTCTTTGACAACCTCTACTATAGGCTCTTCACTGTTCACTCCATCCTCATCCTCTTTTCTCATATCTTTTTGTCCATTCAGTTGTACCTCCAATTTTTCTAGCTTATCCAATTGCTTGTTTATATTTTTGATCATCCTCCATGTCTTATTTTCTTCGTACCATCTCCATGCTTCCCAAATCATGAACCTCTTCCTTAATAATATCCCCATCTCATCTCACTGCTACAATCTCATCTCAATATGCAATCCACATCACTCTTTCAATTTGCAAAACAAATTCTTTCACGGTTTCAAGCTCTCTCACTGCTCAGGACTTATCCTACTTGCAACAACCCTCACATGAGCTTCTCCTCTACCGCCTTTTCACCTTTCTCTACCCGCAGATCCTAGCATAGGCTGCCTCACATTCGATGCTCTGCCTATGCACTCAGGAACTCCAACTCTGATACCATTTGATGTAAGTGGTACTCCCACTCATTGCTGCAACACACACAATTAATCTTGCACAAGCAAAGACTCTCTCTACTCACAAACTAAACTCATAATGATACAAGATTGCAACAAAACAATATTTCATTTTATTATGCCAAATCCATACATCAATCAAATTCTACAACAACATTACAAATAAGGTCTTAAATGGCTACTCTCTCTTTCAAACCTGCACACATACAGCTCCCATGGCTTCCTCTACATATAGATATTCACTCTCACCTCTACGCCCTTCTCATGGGCTGAGATTTCCCTCTTCGAAATCTGCCTCTGATCTATTGAAACATTTCTTTAAATAATACTTTGTTGGCGTTTCAATTCACACCTCTGGAATGCGAGTTGGAAACGGACAGCTATGCATAGATAAACTGCTCTCCTAGTGGAAGGGGGAGTTCCCTTTTTGCTGATGTTCGCTGAAAAGATAAATAAATTAAACTTCACCTATCTTCTTTTTGATTCTCAGCTGTGAGCACAAGGTTGTAAAACTCTAAATGCTGCAGAAGAGGTTTTTTCCTTTTTAAAAACTTCTACTACAACTAGGCTTAAACTAATGATGTTTTTAATCTCCTAAGTAAATTTAGAGCAAAGGGGATTAAAAGTGGACAAGGAATGATTGTTTTAACACAAAAACTTAAGTAAATTTCTCCCAGATTTATATCACAAGACTCATAGTACTTTAATGATGAAAGCTGAAATAAAAGTTACACAAGTCACACATCTGACGACAAAACTTGATGATCTGAGATAGAATATCAGAGCAAAAATAGGCATGAGACTTCTATTCAATATCATAAAGTTAACACAACTCCAAGACAACAATATTGTAGCAAAAGGCAGGCATACAACAAGCGATCAAACATTGGAGAACAAATTACACAGAGTGAACAAACACTTGGAATAACAAAATCTGTAGGCTTTGCTATCACAAAAGTAGCTCCATTACAATGGGCGAGGATGCCCTGATTTATACTAAAATCAAAGGAGTAGGGAACCCTAAAATCTCCTTGATTAACCCTAACTTGCGCTTTATTTCTATTCTAAGACAAAGATACAACTAAAAAAATGCTTTAAAGCAATTTGCTTTAAAGCAAAGAAAACTCCAACTAATACAAAGTGATCTCTTTCTAAATAAAGAATGGATGAGCTTAAGATGAAAGCAAATGCTTTAAAACAAAAAGCATCTGAGTTAAAGTTGCTTTTTGTGTCTCATCCTCATCTTCATTCTTGTTTTATTGGTGATGTCATCCACTAGTATTTTGGGAGATAATATCTTCTAAAAAGTAGATTTCGAGAGAAAAAATTGGCACATGGGTTTTGTAGGCAATTCCGTTTTGAAGCAACCCAGATCGTCAGATTTTGAAAAAGCAGAGGATTTCTTGAAAAACCAACAAAAAAGTAGATCCCCCAAAAAAGCAAAATTCCCAATATTCAAGAGGATGCAATTCTAGATGGACCCATCTTGATGAAATTTGAAAAAGCTTTAGCCCTATTTCTGAAAAATGATCCCCTAGAAAAAAGGACCCTGAAAAAGCATGCCTCCCTGCTTCCTCATTCTGAAACTATGAAGAATGCTGAAAAAACACTTCGTTTGAGCCTTCAAATCTTCGTTGAAAGAAAATAAAAATCTTCCTCTGGATGCAACTTGCAAAAGATAATGAAATAAAAGAAGCCAAAGCTTGTCTTTATAGAACTTTAGGGAAAAAAAATAGATTTCTTTGTGAAAGAATAAAGCTTCAATCTTATCCATGAAGAAAGCAACTTTTAAAGCACAAATCCAAGTGGATGTCTTCGAATAGGAAGAATCTCCATTTTATAGCTGCCTATGGCTTCATGTGTGAGATGATGAAAATATCTTCTTTTGATGATGTCATCGAACACACAAGTCGACAGAAGTGTTAGTCAAATTTTCTTCGTTTTTGACACTTCTGTACTCATTTTGACTCAAGTATGTCCTGTCTCCGACTTCAACAAGATGGCGAAATGTCACCATTGACTGATCCTGACATTTTGGAGACCTATCAACTGAGATTCCATCCTTAGCCTCTGACTGACGATCTGGCATCGTTTAACTGTGAATCTGACTTCTAGAAATGGCTACCGGGCGAAGATTGGGCAATGTCTACTAGAAATCACTAGCAGATCAGGAAATTTTCTAACATTGATGAACTTGGGTGCCCCTAGCCTCCTGGGGCGCCTGACTTCTCATGCCTTAGCTAATTTTTTGAATTTTGCAACTTCTTTAATTTTTTGATTTGTGTGTGCGTTCTGGTGGCTGGGACAAAACTGAGTCTGATGATTTGGTAGATAAGCAGGCTTGATGAAAACTGAGCTGACTATACTCTCTATCTGCCTCGGGAAACATGCCAAACTGATCTGCTCTAAACTGGACCAGGCTAACGGAGGGAGATTAACGTTTTCTAAAAAACTCAGAAAATAATTTAACTTTGGTGAGTTTGGGTACCGCAAGCCTCTTGGGGTGCCTAGCTTTCAATGCCTTAGAATTTTTTTTGAAAATTTTCAAACTTTATACCATTTCTTGTTTTTTGTGCCAACAACCTCTATTTGATCCTTGTTTTCGGTCGTCTGGATGACTGCTGAGGCAGAACGGAGGATGATTTGAGTAGCCTAAACATATTTTTGATGAAATCCCAGCTTTCACTGGCATTTGACTGAGTTTGATCAAGTTTGACCAACTGGAAACGAGCCAATAGAAGCATTTTTGACGTTTCTTGAAAAATGTAAAAAAAATCTAACACTGGAGAAGTTGGGTGCCCCTAGCCTCCAGGGGCACTTGGTTTCTTCAGACAACCATTTTCCTGATTTCCAACTTTCATTTTCAACTTGCTCCGTTTTGTGTGCTGACAGTTGCTTCCTGATACTGATTTCGACGATTTCATCAGTCAACTGCCACTGGATGATGAATGAACTGGATAGCATAGGTACATCTGATGAGTTTTTCAGCTTTTTAGAGCCCGATGATCAAAATGACTACTTTTATGCCCACCAGAACTGACTGACAGACACACTTCTCGCATTTTCTCAAAAAATGCGTAAAATTTGTAATACTGGTGGGATTGGATGCCCCAAGCCTCTTGGGGCACCTGAAATCTTTAGAATTAGCCAAATTTCATGATTTCTAGATTTTCACCTCACCTCAGATCCATTCTGCTCCATTTTGTGTGCTTCATCGAGTCGACGCCTGTTTGTCAGTTCTGCGTCATTGGAACAACTTTGAAAACTTGAAAACGAGCTTTGGCAGATGAACTTCCTCTGTTGACCACTTCAGAGCTCATGCTTCACCTTCCCAAAAAGCAAAAATGACCCAGTAGAGAAAACTTGACCTTTTGCAGATTCCGTTTGGACCACGCTAATCGTGAAGCAAAATCGACCAATGAGAATCAAGCGCGACACCTGAGTCGGAGATTCTATTTTTAAAAACTTTCTATTTTTAGAAAGTTTTGCCAACATCCATATCTCAGAAAACCCAAAAAACCTAATTTGACGTCTATTTTTAGAAACTTTCTAAAAATAGAAATTTCTATTTTAGAATTTTTTTTTGACTTTTTGACGAAAATTTTTCTAGACTTGCTCAAAATGCCTTAATGAAGCAAAATTTTTGGTTGGGTACAACAATTGCCTCTATCTGGGGACCATGTCGAATACTTATGGCATAGGAGAATCGAGAATCTCTGGACTTTTTAAGCTTGGACTAGTGCCTTATCAGTTGGGCAATAGAGACATGTCACTTTCCTAATCACCTAGAACAAGACTTTTCCCTACATCACCTAAAACCGGACTTCCTAAAATCACCTAAAAGTTGGACTTCCCAGAACACAAAGAACACAACTGTCACATTAAAAAAGGGAAATACATTACGACATAACGATCACATCACTGAAAGGGGAAACACATCACGAGAACAAAAAGTGTTCACACACGCTCTTTTTCCTGAGCAAGGATGAGAAGAACAAGACTGTCACATAAAACCATCAACTGACTCAGAAAAGTAAGAACCATCTCTCTTTAGCTGTGAAGATTGTCTTAGTAGTACAAAACTTTTCTTTCTCTGCAACATCTCTTGAAAGAGCCACGATTCAGGAGGGTATTCACGTTCAGGCCACGAGAAGTTCATGAGGAACTGGTTGATACACCAAAGATCAGGTGGAGCATCTTCTTCTAAAGCAAGCAACCTCTGCAATAGGTGAAGGTACAAAACTTCCTTCTGAAGATATGTAGGAAAATCTTGTGGCCAAAGTATATCTGTGGGAATGGTTATCACCACATATTAAATATGACTTTCATTTATATCTTGAACATATGCAACCTTGAACTCAGTCAATGTATCATCCTCTGAAAAAGGTCGAAGCTGCTAATATAGAATCTCCGTTACTAGTTCCTGGCTCACCGGATCCACAACTGTTATTATCAATTTATTAGGTGACTCAGGTACTTCTTCATGGTTCTCTTCAACTAGGTCGTCATCCATCCATTCCTCAGGATTTGAATATGATAGACCATCAAGGTTTGAATCTTCGAGCACCTGATTATCATCAAAGTATACTTAATGGGTAACATCTTCACTTGACAGTTCACTTTGCCATTCACTATTTTGAGTCTCATCAATCTCCATAGAGTAATATTCTTCAATGCGGACATCCGGCATCATCTCATCTTCAGCATTCATGTATCTTTCTTCTTCTAGTAAGTAAGCGGAACCAAAGACAGATTCATCTGTGCTTAGTATTTCTTCTTCATCTGCTTGATCGATTTCACATACGGCGTATCTCACAAAACATTTGTCAAGAATCTCTGACTTTTCAATATTATCCTCCTTAGGGACCAAAATTGAATATTCCATGAAATCTTCTTCTCCATCAACCTCTTCATATGTTGCATTTTACGTTGACTTCATCATATCTGTGATGTCTCTTGATTGCACAGGTTCAGGGATAACCTTCAAAAGTTTAGCATCATATTCTTCACTAGTGTGTATGAAAACTTCTTGAGACAAAGATGAAGATGGGCTAAACTGTAAAAGAAAATTTACAGTATCCTCTACTGAAGAATCACTCTCCAAGTGATGTAGAAAAATGTCGAGATCCAATGATGAATCTTCCATATGATCTCCATTTTTGAGAAATTCCTCCAATGATGAATCATCTTCAAAATGAAGAAGATCTTGTTCTTGATCCAATTGCAATGCTTCTTTGGTCTCTTCCCCTTTGAATGTATCTGACACAGGTTCTTTAGATCGACCTTCAAAAGATGAGAAGAAAAAAATGGATTCATCATTGCTCTCTGTAGTATATTTGATCTCTTCCTCGTAATTTTGCTCTTGAGAAGATTGTTGCACTTCTTCTTCCTCAAAGAAAGTATGCAAGTTGTGCATTTCTTCAGGTTCTTCCATTAATGATCCTTCTTCATATTCGAAGAAATTATGCAAATTTTCAGCTTCCGATGAACATTCATGTTCCATATGCAAACACATGATGTCGCTTGTAACAGAGTTAGGAAAATGATCCCTTTTAATATTTGATTTACACTGGAAAAATCCCTTCATAGAGCCACCATTGGATTCATCAAAGAGACGTTCAAGATTATCCAAAAATCCTTGATTTCCATTTGATGCTTTTAATATTTGCATGAATCTTCTCATCTCAGGGCAATTTTCTCCATCATGTTGGTTTGTTATGTGGAACAAGCAGTAGATTTGTATTGCAGAAGACACATCTTCCTCTTGATGCATAGGTGATACTTGACGCATAGGTGAAGCAGGTTGATCACTGACATAGTTAATGAAAGAATTGGTATACTTGAAGGAGATGGAACTTGCCGAAGCGGTACAACATTCAAGGGCACTAGTGGCTTGATTGAATCTCTCTAGATTTTCCCTGAAGCGATCATATGATCTTCTAATTCAATAGCATACTCTTGAGCTTCTTGCAGTTCTGTAGCGTGTCTTTGCTTGAAGTAGAAAGAAATTTCTGAAGATTGTGCATTCGTGAAACAACTTAGCAGTATTTCTGACGAAGGATTCAAGGTGTTTGCAACTTTTCCAACCAAACGGTTGAATCTGGCCACAAACTCTTGCATCGGCTTACTTCTGTCTTTCTTGATATTTGAGAGTTGTTCAAATAAGACATGACTATCTTCTATGGGCTTGAAATGAGTGAGAAATTTCTCCCTCATGAACTCCCGACTTGTGATAGAGCCGGTAGCTAGGTGATTAAACCATTCAGCTACTGAACTTTACAATGATTCCACAAACAAACGCACTGTAACATCTTCATGTGCAACGCCAAGAATTCCACAGGCAGTGGTGAAGGTAGAAATGTGCTCATTAGGATGTTGCTTGCCATCACCATGAAACTTCAGAAAACTTTTTCTTGATCCTTCAGGAAGATCATGATATTCTGCTAGTGCCAAAGGTACAATGTTGTTACCCCAAGGTAATGGGGCTGGACGCCGCTGATTCTAATTATTGCAAGCATTATTATTTGCATCACCCATTGCTCTAGGCTGGATTACTGGTTCCTCTTGAGGTTCTTCCTGCTTGACTTTAGGAACTAATTAGACTTTAGGAACTATGTTGGATGCTTCTCCAACTTCTGTAGGAACAAGATCTTGGAAGAACGGATCTGCAGTACATTCTTTCCCCCTTCTTGTATAAACCTTGTGAGTCAAGATTTTCTACTGCCATGCAGGAGGTGGTAATACTGGTCTTCTTGCCACAAGATCTGCCTTGTGTTCTTCTTCATCAAGAATAGTAGCCACGTTTCTCCATTGATCAGGACTTTCCTTTTGCACAAATATGAAACTCCTCAGGCTACTAATGATGTCCATTTGCTCTCCTTCCACTCGCACAAGATTTGGTTGAATAGCAGGTGGTGTAAGATTTGGTTGTTGAACTGGAGCAGTAGGACGCCAGAGAGTCATTCCCGTGACATAAGCCTAAGCTTGCTTGAAGTTTTATGTCTCGTGCCCCATGGTGGGTGCCAGAAAACTATTGGCGTTTCAATTCACACCTCTAGAATGTGAGTTGGAAATGAACAACTATGCACAGATAAACTGCTCTCCTATTGGAAGGGGGAGTTCCCTTTCTACTGATGTTCATTGAAAAGATAAATAAATTAAACTTTGCCTATCTTCTTTTTGATTCTCAGCTGTGAGCACAAGGTTATAAAACTCTAAACGCTGCAGAAGAGGTTTTTTCCTTTTTTAGAACTTCTACTACAACTAGGCTTAAACTAATGACGCTTTTAATCTCCTAAGTAAATTCAGAGCAAAGGGGATTAAAAGTGGATGAGGAATGATTGTTTTAACACAAAAACTTAAGTAAATTTCTCCCAGATTTACATCACAAGACTCATAGTACTTTAATGATGAAAGCTGAAATAAAAGTTACACAAGCTACACATCTGACGACAAAACTTGATGATCCGAGATAGAATATTAGAGAAAAAATAGGCATGAGACTTCTATTCAATATCATAAAGTTAACACAACTCCAGGACAACAATACTATAGCAAAAGGCAGGCATACAACAAGCGATCAAACACTGGAGAACAAATTACACAGAGTGAACAAACACTTGGAATAACAAAATCTGCAAGCTAAAATAGGCACAACAAATTTGCTATCACAAAAGTAGCTCCATTACAATGGGCAAGGCTGCCCTTATTTATACTAAAATCAAAGGAGTAGGGAACCCTAAAATCTCCTTGATTAACCCTAACTTGCGCTTTATTTCTATTCTAAGACAAAGATACAACTAAAAAAATGCTTTAAAGCAATTTGCTTTAAAGCAAAGAAAAATCCAACTAATACAAAGTGATCTCTTTCTAAATAAAGAATGGATGAGCTTAAGATGAAAGAAAATGCTTTAAAACAAAAAGCATTTGAGTTAAAGCTGCTTTTTGTGTCTCATCCTCATCTTCATTCTTGTTTTATTGGTGATGTCATCCATTGGTATTTTGGGAGATAATATCTTCTAAAAAGTATATTTCGAGAGAAAAAGCTGACACATAGGTTTTGTAGGCAATTCTGTTTTGAAGCAACCCAGATCGTCAGATTTTAAAAAACAGAGGATTTCTCGAAAAAACAACAAAAAAGAAGATCCCCGAAAAAAGAAAAATTCCCAATCTTCAAGAGGATGAAATTCTAGATGGACCCATCTCGATAAAATTTGAAAACGCTTCGGCCTTGTTTCTGAAAAATGATCCCCTGGAAAAAGGGACCCTGAAAAAGCATGCCTACTTGCTTCCTCATCTCGAAACTACGAAGAACGCTGAAAAAAAAACACTTCATTTGAGCCTTCGAATCTTCATTGAAAGAAAATAAAAATCTTCCTCTAGATGCAACCTGCAAAAGATAATGAAATAAAAGAAGCCAAAACTTGTCTTTATAGAACTTTAGGGCAAAAAAAATAGATTTCTTTGTGAAAGAATAAAGCTTCAATCTTATCCATGAAGAAAGCAACTTTTAAAGCACAAATCTAAGTGGATGTCTTCGAATAGGAAGAATCCCTATTTTATAGTTGCCTATGGCTTCATGTGTGAGATGATGAAAATATCTTCTTTTGATGATGTCATCAAACACGCGAGTTGACAGAAGTGTTAGTCAATTTTTCTTCGTTTTTGACACTTCTATACTCGTTTTGACTTAAGTATGGCTTGTCTTCGACTTCAACAAGATGGTGAAATGTCACCATTGACTGAAAAAGCTGACTGATCCTAACATTTTGGAGACCTATCAACTGAGATTCCATCCCTAGCCTTCGACCGACGATCTGGCATCGTTCAACTGCGAATCTGACTTCCAGAAACGACGACCAGGCGAAGATCAGGAAATGTCTACCGGAAATCACTGGCAGATCAGGAAATTTTCTAACCCTGATGAACTTGGGTGCCCCTAGCCTCTTGGGGTGCCTGACTTCTCATGCCTTAGCTAATTTTTTGAATTTTGCAACTTCTTCAATTTTTTGATTTGCGTGCACGTTTCCGGTGGCTGTGGACCCCTGTTTGGCTGTCGATTTCTCTCTACTGGGACAAAACTGAGTTTGATGATCTGGTAGATAAATAGGCTTGATGAAAACTAAGATGGCTGTACTCTCTATCTACCTTGGGAAATGTGCCAAACTGATCTGCTCTGAATCGGACCAGGTTGATGGAGGGAGATTAACGTTTTCCAAAAAAACTCAAAAAATAATCTAAATTTGGTGAATTTGGGTGCCCCAAGCCTCCTGGAGCGCCTAGCTTTCAATGCCTTAGATTTTTTTTTTTTAAATATTCAAACTTTATACCATTTCTCATTTTCTATGCCAACAACCTTTGTTTGATCCTCATTTTCGGTCGTCCAGATGACTGCTGAGGTGAAACAGAGGATGATCTGAGTAGCCTGAACATATTTGTGATGAAATCCCAACTTTCACTGACGTTTGATTGAGTTTGACCAAGTTTGACCAACTGGAAACGAGTTGACGGAAGCATTTTTGACGTTTCTCGAAAAACATAAAAAAAATCTAACACTGGAGAAGTTGGGCACCCCTAGCCTGCAGGGGTGCTTGGTTTCTTCAAACTTAACCATTTTCCTAATTTCTAACTTTCGTTTTCAACTTGCTCCATTTTGCGTGTCGATAGCTGCTTCTTGATACCAATTTTGATGATTTCATCAGTCAACTACCACTAGATGATGAATGAACTGGATAGCCTAGGTACATTTGATGAGTTTTCCAGCTTTTTAGAGCCCGATGATCAAAATAACTGCTTTTATGCCCACCGAAATTGACCAACAGATACACTTCTCGCATTTTCTCAAAAAACACGTAAAATTTCTAACACTGGTTGGACTGGGTGCCCCAAGCCTCTTGGGGAGCCTAAAATCTTTAGACTTAGCCAAATTTCATGATTTCCAGATTTTCACCTCACCTCAAATCCATTCTGCTCCATTTTTTATGCTTCATCAAGTCAACGACTGTTCGTCGATTCTGCATCATCGGAACAATGTTGAAAACTTGAAAATGAGCTCTGGAAGATGAACTTCCTCTGTTGACCACTTCAGAGCTCATGCTTTGCCTTCCGAAAAAGTTGAAATGACCTAGTAGAGAAAACTTTACCTTTTGCAGATTCTGTTTGGACCACGCTGATCGTGAAGCAAAATCGACCAATGAGAATCAAGTGTGACACCTGAGTCAGAGATTCTATTTTTAGAAAGTTTTTCCAGCATCCATATCTTAGAAAACCCAGAAACCCTAATTTGACGTCTATTTTAAGAAACTTTCTAAAAATAGAAATTTCTATTTTTAGAAATTTTGTTTTTTTTGACTTTTTGACGAAAAATTTTCTAGACTTGCTCAAAATGCCTTAATGAAGCAAAAATTTTGGTTGGGTACAACATACTTCATCTACAATGTTTGGCTTTTCATATTCCTCAAAATAGTTTAGTGCCTCTAGAACAACAACACCACATTTTTAAGAAGAGAATCATGTTTTTGAGAGCCTTTACTTACTTTCGGATGCCGAAAAAGGACAAAAAGTGTTTTTTATAACTTTGATTGAGCTCATATCTTTGCATGAAAACTGGCCAATTTGAGCATAAAAACCTCTTGAATCTTTCCATAAAAGTATTTCTCTCCAAATTTTAGAAATCTTAAAAATTAATTGTTTCTGTAGCCTGCTTGACAAAATTTTTCGATTTTAAATTCTCCTAAACAGTGAAAAATTTGGCCACAAAACCTTCACCACATTATGATAAATACATCTAAGAATATCCCTATAAAAGGATTTCATCCCAACCTTCATATATTTCCAGAAACAATTGTTTTTGTAAAACTGCCCTGCGGAGCCTTAAAACAATGATTCGATGAAAATTGAAATTTTGCAAATCTAAGCTGACTTGAACTTTCCTGATGTTGAGGGATGCCTGAAAATACCAAAGAAAACCAAAACACACACCAAAACTAAAATTAAACTAAAATATTTTGGGTGATATAGGATCACCTATGGACTTGGATGCTTCTACATCAAAAGTAGACGTTTATACCCATGCTAGATGCCAAGGCTAAAGGGTGGTTTACAAACATGTCCACCACAAAGAAACTAATAAGACTTGAGGCATTTATATTTTGTCTTGTCTGAGAATCAATTATCTCTACATGTGGACGATAGCCATAGATATAATGGCATTTTTATTTTGGTAATGCTTTTTAAAGTCAAGAATTGTAAAAATAACACAACATTTAATAAAAATAAAAAATATGACTTTTATATGATGAAAAAGTAGATATTTGGATGACAAAAATAAAAAATTTATTTTTTCTATGATGAAATATATGGACAATGAATTTACTAAAAAAAGTTCACCTTAAAAATGACCTAACGACCAAATGAAAAAATTGTGTATATTTATATTGGACAAGTAATGATGTGTTATATGGTTATCATTTAATAGTGAACCTATGTGACAATTAAACTTAGTCTTTAGAGACTGTGTATATGTATAACTGGTGGTAGATTTCGATGGAAAATAAAGAAAATATCGGTGTTCAACTAGAAGGCATGATTCAGGTTTTAGAAAAAGAAAGAGGGAGTATGGTTGTGTTTTGGTAGCATGAATTGAAGTAGTAGAGATCTAAGTGATATAATAGAAACCCAAACAACTCTTCTTTCCAACAAGTCATATTGTATGGACCTAATCAATTTCTAGATTTTGAGAATCCCCTAAGAAAAGGCAAACAAGGGGCACTATGGGTGTGTATGAGGCAAATTGACTAGTTTCAAATAACAAACAAGGTATAAGATTATACTTGGGTTGATACAAGCTTATTAGATTTTTTGAAGATCTTTATGATGGGTTGGTTATATTTATCATGTAGAAATAGTAACAATGTATTACGATGCTACTTATCTAAAATAAACTTGCACATTTTTTTTAAAATGTAGGAAACATATGATTTAAGGATAACAATCCACTACATATAATATAGTGTATTGTTATTGATTTGTAATCAATTGCAAACATACATAATAATTCCGTCGATCACTTTACAACATTCAAGAATGAAACAACTTTAGTAGGTTCCAAAGTGGTTTCATGAGGTGACACATACTTCCAAAAGTTCTCTTAAAAGTATTCCATATCAAAAATAAATGATTCTATTTTAATAGTTTTGTCTTCTCCTCAACAAATTTGTTACATCTCAACCAAACTTGTTCTTATATATCTTTTTGTGATTTTGGCTTATAATACACCTAATCAATATTCCATACAACGATATTATGTGTTATACACCTTTCTCCATATATACATAAAACAAATTCTCACGATTGATTTAAAATATATTTTCTCATGTACTCTGATATTCGGTAATAGCTTTGGTGTCTATTTCTTAATGCTTACATCATCAACTGTTTACCATCTGTTCTGCTCTCTTGCATACCTGTTATTATTTAAACTCAGATTTCATCATGATGTTATGTTACCTGTGTTTGTTAATATGCATTTTATACATCAGTTTAAGAATGAAACTGAACTCGTGATAACTCGTATTAATTATAGAATGAGTTACTTTGTATTGTGGAATCAATGGTTTTTGATATACTTTTACTTATGCCTTCTCTCATACTGTTTCAAAAGTTCTATATGCAGTAGATCTTCAATATGTGTGAACAGTCTGTAACAATGTCTATAAGTGGATATGGAGGTCGTTAAAGTAGGTTGAGCCGAGATATGAGTGACTGCTACAGTCGCGCCACCCATCCTTTCTGATTCCTTGTCGTGGATGTGGATTTATCTTTTGGGCTAGAAAGAAGTTTATATTGAGAATGACTAGGGGATTTAGCATGAAGATGGAGGAAGCCCAGAATGGATATTATATATAAGGACTATGTTATGGAAGTTTGAATTTGATTGTTAGTTGATATTTTGTGACTTTACTAAGATATAACTAATGACATTTTGATGCAATTACCATTGATAATAGTTAATTATTATGATAATTTGGGTTTTTTTTAGACCTTGCAAGCTATGTGCCTGATGTATCCAATACAATTCTTATGTGTTCTAAATGTATGTTAACATTATTATACATTACAATTCTTATGTGTTCCAAATGTATGTTAACATTATTATACATTGAGGGTGTTAGTTTAATAAATTGTTGTCTAGGTTGTAGGTAACCTGGAAAGGGATGCATACCACATATATTTGAGATTTAGATTCAAATCAGGAGTAAATTTCATGTAAACCTCATTAACTAATGAATTGTTTCTTTTCATGGAATAAATATAAAATTATAAATCTTAATAGTCTAAATATTGAATTGTGTATAGTTATCTTCATGAGAGTTAAGTATTGAACCTTGACAAGAATGCGTGAAAGTAAAATTGAAAAAAGATAAATTAGTCAATCCTCGAAGACAACTACATGCCCTCGATTCTTGTGGTATGGGATATGTAGGTTATTCATGGTGGATGGACTGGCAAGGAAATAGGTAGAGTCTAGGAATTTGTGTGACATCTAGGACTTACTTAATAAACTCCTGTGTGTAAGTTTAAGTATGCTAGTTGTCATTGGAAAGAGACATGTGTAGCACAACAAAGTATGAGACTATTGATTTTCTATGATCAATGAAAAATTATAAGGATAATTAACACAAAAATGATTTAATTGTTGACCCAATAGATTGAGTTATAACATTGTAAATTTTGGATTTGGAGAAATGAGAATTTTAAATGATTGCAAGAAGTCATTTTTTCTTATTTTTATGTATTTTTGATCCCCTATAAGGTACATACCTGGGTAGGGTACTTTGGGGAATTGATTGGAGTGTGTAGGAAGGTATTTACTAGCTTTGGAAGCCTTGGGAAGTGCATTGGTTAAGTGAGCTTGAGAGATTTGAGTGTAGGTAATCCAAGTCAATGTTCGCCTTCCAAATTGTAAGAGGAGTTGGAGTGCACTCCACTCCTCCTTGAGTTGGGAAGGCCAACCCATGCAATTTCACATGGGTTGAGTTTGGAGTCTTAAATGTTTGTGTAAGGGGTTCTTCAGTGTTTGTGAGGGACTTGAGTGTATGGGGCTTTGGGATGCCATGTGGCTTCATTCCATTGATTGGGAAGGAGAGAAATGACACTCTTTTTTATATCTTTTCCTTTAGCTTTGGAAATGGTTTTTCTTTTCATTTTTACATTTTCTTGTTGGAGTTTATGAGAGCTCTCTCTTGTGGGTTGAAACCTTGGAAGTTTTGGAAGAGGAAAATACTCCTCTTTGTTATTTGGAAAGATTGAAGTGGGAGCTAGGCTCCCTTACTTTCTTCCTCTCTTATTTTCTTATATTTTTCATGCTTTATAAAGAAAAGAAAATGAAAGTTTACTTGCTTATTGTGTGTGTGTGTGTTGTTTGTGTTTAGGAATGCAGTTGTGTTGTAGAGTATGTAGTTCCTCTTGTAATGTGTTAATCCTTTTGGATACAACCCTACCTATAGGTATTGCATGGCTTAGTAAGTGTAAGAGGAGAAAAGGTTGGGTAGAGAGAAGCCTCTATGTGTACAAAGGGATAATTAGTCAAATAATGGGGAAGGTTGAATAGCTCCTACGCCGACTAATACAAAGATGGTTGATAGAATTGGCCTTGGATATACAAGGTAGATGCCCACATTTTATTGTAATATGCATGTGCTCACAACACTCATGAAGAGGTAGGATTTGGATACTAACACCTTCCACATGCCCCCCAATAAGATGATCAATTTTGAGGCCTCCAATTTAAAGGAGGTAGGTTGTAATAGACAATTGGACCACCCAATAGTAGGATATGGCTGCATATCATAATTGTATTAGTCAGGCCAAGCATGCATGAGAGGGAGTACCCTAATTAAATATATTGTAGTTGGTACATCTAAGGGATGTAAGTTTTTGTTATTGATACTTGTCATTTTGATCCTTCCAAATGGACAAGGGTTCTCCATGGGCTAGAGTGCAAAGTTGTGTCACCCTTTTATAATAAAAGGGGAAACACAAGTGTAGCTTTTTAACTTGAAGCACCTAAAATTGATATATATGTTTCAAATTTTAAAATGATAAAAACTAATGAATGTAGATATTTTAATGTAGTTTATGATTGTATTTAAAAAATTATTTATTATAGGTTTTTGCAAAACTATCATTACTATTTATTTTGGTACGAAATGTAGATATATAGTGCATGTCTTGAAAGTGTAGCACTTCGATGGAATATCAAACATTTTGATGAGTATTTATTGAAAAGAAAATATATATATCAGCTAAACAAATATTATCTCCTCTAGTGTAATGAATTATTTAAAAAAAAAACTTCTAACTTTTTTGGTGAATGGAATCAACCTCAACTTTTGGGGCTAATGATAGGTACTTGTCATGGAAAATAGAAAAAATAGTTTAATGTGAATGAAAATATAATAAAAATTATATTTTTATAATTTGTACATTAAGAACTACAAAGAGTATTTTTGGTTTTTTCAAAAAATGTTTTATACATGAGTAGAAGTGGTGAGAACATTAAATTTGTTTGAATATTTTTAGAAATTTTGTAATTTGTACTAAAATGATGCCACATATGTGTCTAGTAGACACTTTCAAGCCACATATGTGTGTAACAAACACTTTCAACTATAAATATCTTGGGCAGATCTATTTGGGCCATAAATTTAGCTAGAACACATTTTTGGTTGGAAATGACTTTTTAGTCAAAAATACTTAAATTCAGGTGTGTTGAAAATCTACCCAAAAGGGTGACACAATTTTGCGTTTTCAACCCCATTTCATACAATTTAATTCATTTGGTATATAATATCAAGCAGAATAGGACATTCTATTCATGGGGTAGATTTATGCTAGTTCATTTGCTTATAGATGCATGGGGGACCACTCTTAAGGCCACAACACTTCTCCAATATTAGGCTTATTAGAATATTCAAATACCATTCCCCTCAGGTATGCTAGTGGATATACCACTTAATAGACCTGGACCTTGTTGATGGGATACTATCCAAATAGGTCGATAGTGAGAGAAGACCATATTAGTTGAGTGGAGATGTATTTTTGATAGATGAAACCAACAAATGTTACATGTTGACTCTATAGAGAGATGTGAAAACATGATAAGAACATTATTAGTTGAGGAGGATTCAATAATCTAGGTGGCATTATGGTAGGACAACCACATATTTGTCATGTTTTCACTACGAGCAAGTTCTTAAATAGTTCAACCTCCAACAAGATGTATCCTTGGAGCCTCAAATATACATGAGGCAACAATGCTCACCAATTAGGCCTTGTAGGGACCCAACTAGCACCTAACCCAAAAATATAAGCTTAAAGAGAGAACATTTGTTTTTATTTCCAATTAACATCAGTGGTTAAAATTTATTTAATACTACTTAATAATGTCGTGATAGTCTTTAATACTCACATAATCCCGGTACCTACGTACTGAGAACATCTTTTTTTTTCAGACTGCCTACATACCCTGTATCCATGAGATCAAGGTACTCGAGGATTCGATTCGTTATGAGCAATATGTAGTTCCAGTTGTTCTGTGTTTATGTAATTGTATGAGTGAGTATGTAACCCTTTCTAGGGTCCAATTTCCCCAGACAGTTCTTCATCGATTGCCACCCACTAAGGTGAAACAGGGACGAAAACCTAAAGAAGGAGCTATAAGAAAACACCTAATAGGGGTGTTTGATGTGAAGTGTTTTAGTTTCCATGATATTTTAGGTTTACTAGTTCGACGAGCTCTTTTCCAAAAGAACATACTGTTTTAACAATAAAACTTTACACAAACTTTCTCAAGAGACCAATCCCCATTTTTTGAATAAGAACTTTCCAACCTTACTTGGAAGACTGCTTAGAAGATCAAGCTAAAATTTGATATTACTGATAAGAAAAATTAAAGACTTAGGAGAAGAGAAAACAATCATTTAGAATGACCTAAAAATTTAGAGCCAATAAACAATTAATCGTTAATGTAAGAAAATATTAAATACAATACCTTACTTAAATGATCAACCATAATTACCGATAATTAAAACATGTGTAAATCCGTAATTCTACTTTACACATGCACTGTATCCCGATAAATTAATTCTACCAAAATAATGATTCTCTATATTGTTAGAGGGCCTCAATGATCTTTAAACCATAACTAAAACCCAATTTAACACATTCTATCATAACAAGTATCTATATTCACATGTTCAATGAAACTATTACTATCTCATTAAGATGTCATAGAACTAAGATGTTAACCAAAATCCTAATGTGTAAGATGACCTAGTGAAAAGGACTCGATTATATTGTGTACGAATCATACCAATTCATAGTACCACTCACCTGAGGCACTCAAGGTTCTTAACTTAAACAATCGTAGGCATTGATAATTAATCACTATCAAGGATTTTCCAATGAACTACCTAACCAATGATAACTTTTCAAATCTAAAAGCTAAGAGATCAACTCAATTATATATGAATATTCCCTTGAGCCAATCACTAATTATTCAGAAACCTAGGTATAGTATCGTGACACTAATACATCATAAAGATAATAAAATCCTACAACTTTAAAAGAATCTATAACCTAACAATTTAGGGGAAAGATATTCATTCATCAACTACCCAAACTCTTAGTTTAACCAAGAGATAACATCTTACTACTGTAAATGGAAACAAATTTACTATCCCGATTAAAGCATGATATAATCAATTAGCTAAATTGATCTAATCAACTTGCAAAATTTACACCTTATCTAAGAACTATCTTACCTAACAATTAATGGTTATCTTATCATAAAATAAAGGCAACTTCACCAAATTCCAATTTAAGTATTTAAAAAAGGAGAACAATATGGTATCCTTTTATACATGTGAACATGACTCTAATGTGAATAAATCCAATATGAGATTCCTTGAGTTTTGAGATTGTTGCCCAAAATAGAATTATGTAAATCTAAGACTCTACCTAAACAGGATCAAAAGATATTTATTGCATCTTTAAACAAGACAAACCAATATAAATTCAATGTCGAAAATAATGTTTACAATTATGCCCATCCAAATAGCATAATACATTTATACTTAAGATATATCCATAAACATAACTATAAGTCTTAACTCATGTTGCTAATTTCGATTTCTAAGAAAGGAACTTCGTATCATTTAAGAAAATATGAATTTGTCTTACAATTCAGCAATAGCATGATATAAATTGAGATAAGTAAAAACACAATATAAGTTAAGTTCTAGAAACATTTAGTTCAAGAAAGTAACCTCCGTAAAACTAACTCAAGAATAGTAATTTTCTTAAAACTCAGAAAAACACAATATCAATCCGTGCCAAAAATTTAAAATCGAAAGATAGAAAATGGAACGTATCTCTAGCAGGGCTTAAATTTGACGGTTGACTCCGCCTGTCAAGCAATTTTTTTGTGACGGTCATTTATTTGAAGTTGACTTTTAAATATTAAAGCCTACCTATTTTAAGAAAAATATATATAGACTAAAATATATATTTAAGAATAATTACATAGAAATTTTGACAGTTTAAGTGAAATCTTCCCTTTCAAATAATACAGTCTTACTATAATTTTAATTATATTTTACGGCTAAAATAACTAAATATGACCATATGGCCATCAAATTTAAGCCCTGATCTCTAGGATTATTGCAAGGAAAGTCATTGTGAGAGGCATGAGACATTTCCACGATGTAGTGTATCTATGGGTATCCTTATTTAATCATTTTGGTGTTGGGAGATATAGTGTTGGCGAGAATGCAGTAATGCTCAATCTATTTATATACTGATCCAAGATAGGATTTAAATGATCTCTCAGTATTTACGAATTCAACCACTATTTCAAATTTACCAACTATATGATCAAAATACAAGGTACTGAAACTGGAAATCATAAGTTGTAAACTCTGAAAAATAAAGTGGAAACAAAATCTTGTTTTCTATCAACGAGAACTAAATAGGAAAACATATATTAACTGCATTTTCCTAACACAGAAATTAAGATCATCTTGAGTTTGGTCATTTCGACTGGTTTCCATCGCTTACGAGTAACATTGCTATTCTAACAGTGAAAAGAACAGATACGTGTACTATTTTGAGTGTTTAGAATTCTGATCCATGAATGGAGAGACGAAGGAAAAACTTCTCAGCTTTCCACGGCCCAAGATTCAGCTCTCGGCCCTTTAGGTTTTCAAAGGAAATTGCTGAGACACCTCCCCGCTTGGCTCTCAAGTCCTACTCTAGCAATGGAGGTACAGGAAAAAGGCTCAGTTTTTCTGACCCTCCATATGTCTATAGAAGATCCCCCCTCCCTCCCCCGGAGATGGAGTTCCAGAACTCTCGGAGGAATTGAAGGAAGGAGAATATGACCCAGGCGCCTTTTGTTCTTAAATATCATCCACTTCAACAGTCAAAGGTCAATTTTGGCCAATAAAAATAAGACAAATATTTACCACTTTTTGTTGTGAATGAGATGTAAAATAGCTATTGGCTTTTTGACCATTGAAGTGGATGATATTTAAGTAGAGTGAAAAGACATATGAACCATACGAAGTCAAAGAGTAGTGCTTGGCGTAGGACTGCTGGAGGAAGACCTCAAAGCAACCGGGGTAAAGATAAAAGGGATGGCTAGATCTATAAGCCAAAGCAGAGTTTCCCACAAGTCATCAGAAGGCAGCCGGTGTCGGTCAGCATTCAAATCCCAAGAGAAATCATGGAGGCACGCATAGCTGACCTACACAAACGGGCATTAATAGGTAAGATTCTAACTCCCCATTCCTTTTTCCCTGATTTTTTTGAATGGATAAAGAATACCTGGGGCCAAATGGATGAAGTTGAGGATCTAGGAAATGGGTTTTTTGCTCTCAAATATCCTAGCCAAGATGAAAGGAACAAAATTCTAAACAAACCCCTTTGGAAGTTCGGGGACACTTTTGTCTTCTGTCAAGAATGGAAACTCAACTTCTCTACTTGCAAAGCAACGGTTCCTTTTCTTCTCTTATGAGTCCAAAGTTCAAATCTCCCCATAGAATATAGGTCTCTAGAGATCCTGAAAAAATTTGGTGACTCACTGGGAGAGTGCCAAGAAATAGGTACCACTAAAAATATAGGCTGGGCCTCCACAGCAAGATTACGAATCGTTATGAAGGTGGACATAGATCTTCCTAAGAAGATTCTCATACAAACATTTGAAGGTACCTGGGAGCAGGAGATATTCTTTGAAATCTTGTTATCCCAAGAACAACTACTGGCTAATAGTGAGCCTAAAAATGTGGATGGAATTGGTGGGGCATCTGAAAACCCCCAAGCCCCGGAAGCTATTCAGAACCAGGAGATTGAGAAAACAAAGGACATCTACACAAGGGACTCACAGAATGAGGAGGCTAATGTCGAAGTGTTTATCAATGGTGCTCAACCCTGCCCGAACTCCACCACTCCCTTTTTAGCGAGTGAACAAGTAAATTCTTTGAACCAGGAGCCCTCGAATGATGAATTTCCTGAACAAGAGTTGCCTGACAAACAGGATGACACGAGCTCAGAGGAGGACAATGCAAGGACTCATGACGGTGAAGAGGGAGAAGTTGTGGGAGGTGAGTCTATCAAACCTTTGTTAGAAGTTACAAATAATAAGGAGGAGAGCCCTGGAAGCTCTGACATTAGACTACAAGACCTCTTTGAGTAGGCTCTAGTAAAAGTCACTAGTAATATCTTTGATGAGCTAGCATATGAAGTTCTTCAAGAAGAAGAGAACCCCCAAGAGGCTCTCTCATCAGGCATAAAGCAAACTCCATTGGCTCAGAAGGGATCTAGGCACACCCTGGCTAGAAGAAGTTCCAGGAACAGGAAATCCAAGTCCCATAACGCCATTTCTGAATGCACTCAAAGTGTTGGTGCTAGCACCTTGATGAAGAGGGGAGTTGACAACTCCCTTCGAGAGCAATGAAGTTACTTACGTGGAATGTTAGGGGCTTAAACGCCCCTAAAAAAAGTGCCTCATCAAGTTTCATCTTGATGGGGCAGGAGCAGGCATTCTTTTGCTACAAGAAACTAAACTTGATCTGGCCTAGGGACAAATTTGTTTTAGCAACTGGAAAGGTTGGGAGGCTGAGTTACATCTGACATGTGGTGCTTCAGGAGGTTTGGCCATTCTTTGGAAAAGTCATCTACCCCGGTTTGAAGCTATAGGTAACAGGGAGAACTAGATCCTAGGCAAGGTCCCAAAACTATTGAAAGGGAAAGACCTGTGGATTATGTGCGTATATGGCCCCAATGGCACATCCTAAAATTTTCATCTTTGGAGGCATCTGTGCAGACTTCTTAAGCTTTTGAAGGAGTTGGTCATTCTAGGGGGAGATTTTAATGCAGTTCTAGATACTTCAGAAAAGGCGGGTGGCATTTCAGCTCCATCTCAAGTCCAAGATGACTTCAAACAGTTTGTAGATACCAACAATCTTCTGGATTGTAGGTCTTTCAATGGCAAATTCACATGGACGAATAGAAGACATGATTTTTGCAAGATAGTAGAGAGGCTAGATAGGTTCTTTATTTCTTCTACTTGCCTATTAGGAAATGCTGGTTTTAAATCATCCAACCTACCCTTTTCAAGTTCAGATCATTTCCTGGTAAGCCTTGTAATAGGTGATGATAAGAGGTTTCAAAGGAAGCATTTTAAATTTCAGGAAATGTGGTTGATGAAATGCACCAAAATTTTGTATAAATGTTGAGGAGGTTTGACCTCAATTATTATTTGGAAGGTTTCTTGGTCTACATGGCTTAAATTAAATTTAGCTTTTCCTTAAGGCTAAGAGAGCCAAATAAAATTAATTTTGGAGTAAAGATCTTGTAAATGTTTAATTCCCCTTGTAATGATTCATGATTAAAATTATAAAAAAAGTAGGTGAAGACTTCCAAAACATTTTAAATTATTTTTTTATGTTTTTTAAAATTTGAATTATATAAAAACAAATAACTATTTATTAATATAATTTATTTATTTATTTTCATGGAGTTCAACTTAAAGATGATCTTGATACCAGCTAGAAAACATACGAGTCAAATAACTAGCAATCACACCTTAGTGTGCAATGGGTACGCCGAATTTGGAAGAATATTGGAATGGTTGACTGTAACCTCAAGTCTCCCTCTCTAGCTCTCTATTTCTTTTTGTCATGCACTTCCTCTCTCTAAGATTTCTCTCTCCCTATGTTTCTCTCTCCTCTCTCTAAGATTTCTCATTCTACCTCTCTTTTCTCTATCTCTTTCTCTCATCATCTCTCTTCTCTCTCTCCTTGTCTCTCTACCTCTCTCTTTTGCTTAGTCCTATAATAATTTAATAGGAAATAATGGTATCTCTCTACATATGTTTCTCTCTCTCTTCTTTCTCTTGTTGTCTCTCCACCTCTCTCCTTTTCTAGTTCTCTTTATCTCTCTTCATCTTTGTCTCCCTTCCCCCTTGTTGCTCACACACTTCCTCTCTATGAGATCTCTCTCTCTCCCTATGTTTTTCTCATGTTTCTCTCTTCTTATGTTAACTCCCCCCCCCTCTCTCTCTCTCTGTAACATCCAAGTTCTTAAAACATAGTAAAACCAGACAAATTTACCATAGAGTAATTTAACAAGATAAAAATGAGATAGAGAAACTTTTTCTTTTTATTTAAACTCATAAACCAATATCAATAATTACAAGATTTTTCCTTTACAAAGAACAATATATCATGAAGTCTTTCTCAAAGACTTAGTTTACAATGTAAATCAATTACATAGACAAAATGGAATAAATATTGCTACTGAATATCTGACATCTTTATCACAAGTCCTGGCATATCTTGTGCTTGGAGAGAGAGTATCTTTCCAGTGATTTACCTCCATCCACAGACCAGCGGCCTCCCACACATCTTCCACATAGGAAGTGGCCCTACCCTTCATGAGGGATATAGACCAAAGGTGACCAGTGGTAATTTGCCTATCCCGAGTACATAGTGTTGTATCCTACACCTATCTATCAATCATACAACCCTAGATACCCTCTAGCTAAGTATGATTTCTGATAGATTGTGTATTCTAGATACAGTGAACTGACAATGCATGTAGAAGACACTTGCATTACTTTGGCCAAAGCTCTAATATCAATAACACTCATAATGAACGTAGTCCTTGTGTTCACCCACCCCTACTCGACTTGGATACTATCGTATTCTTGCAGTTTATTCATACTAACAATATTTACATAAATAGTTTAATCACCGTGCCATGATATTGGCTACCTTGACAAGGATAAGTTTAAATGTCATATCTATTTAGTTGGTTCATGACCACTTTTAGGGTTTACTTATTACCCTTGTAAAATATGATTTCACAAAATAAACATATATCAACCCTAAGAGACTTAGGTTCTTAATCGACCAATGGTTTAACTCATCCATGGTTAGGAATAATTTAGCTCTTTGCAAAAATAATAACTCCTATTTCAAAGAACATGAATCCTATTCAATTCACTTCTATGTGATGCCATTACCTTTACTTCTCATATACTCATAAAGGATTTCTATATAAAGTTATAGACATAGTCTTTTAACATAAAATGGTATACTATAAAACCATACATGCCAAGATTATTTGTATAGATAATATAGAAAGATTTATTCATTTTTCCAAACTATCTTTAGTTACTCTATAACATAATAGGGTTACCATAGTTGTCATAGATCACGTAGACTCTAAATTCTATGGGTAAGGGAAATGTTCTTGACCAATGTATTTAACCAAGAATGGTTTCAAAAGATATTATTTTCTATTTGATATTCAAGACCATACTACTCACAATTTGGTAAGTTTTCCCTTAATGATCAGCCTCTACTTAATCTTTCAAATTACTTTTCAAGACTACCATACATCTACACAGTCAGTTGTCTTCAATCAAGTATGAGACTGGTTCACTAGTTTCATGATAACTATGTTATCCTTCATGAAATTAAAATTAATAGAATCATTTGGCTCCTAAACTCATAACAAGATAAGTATCACAGTTTCAAACTAAGACACAAAGTCGGCCTATATAAAACATAAGCTAGATTTCATTATCAATCCTACGATTCGGCCTTACCAGTCTAAAATGACTCTCAAGTTAAAATTGAAATATAATACAGTCATATAATGACTCTTAATACCTTCTTAATTGGTCAACTCAAATAATCAGACTTATATCATTATTAAGACGAGACAATCTGCTCATCCTCATCGAAATAGATATAGAATAACTAAGAATTTCTCAAAATGATAATGGACAAACATCCAAGACAAGGCAAAATTTAATCTTTCATTGATTTCAATGATCACAATATTCAGAGCTGTTTACCTGAGGTGGCAGTTTACACAAGTGAGAAAGCTATAGAATAGACTGTATTCTTCCAAAGGATACCTTCCTAGCCCATGCATAGTCCTCTCCTAATCTTCACCACTAAACTCCCTCCAACGTCCCCTTCTTGTCAACTATCAAGTCGTGGTCTCAAAAGAGCTCCCAATTGACTCATTAATGAGTCATGCCACTAGGCACTCCACTCATGACAGTTAAAACTCATTTATGAACAAGGGTTTTGGTCTCCATTTAAGACTCAACCGCTAGCTACAAAGATGCAATCGACACCATATGTCGATCTTTGCAAAATTGCTGAGATGAGTTAGTGAATGTGGCTAGTTATACGCCACTCCTCATCAATGAGGCCACCAACTCAATAATAGAAAGAGAGCAATTGATTACTCTTAATGAGTAGTTCAATCCATCATGTTTTAATATTTAAGGCACTCCTCAATAGATGCCTATGACTACTCAAATAAAAACCATAATAATTTATCATGAGGTATTACCTCATTCGACTCATAAACACATAATATTTGATTATATCAAATATTATTTTCATATCCTTATCTCTATTTGATTATTATGATTTAATCAACAAAAGGATAATACGAAACAAAGGATTACAGAAAATGTGATTGGGTTGAGCTAGTCTCCCCATCACGATCCGTCAACAAAAACACGTCATCTTAACTTGACGATAAAGTCTTAACATTAAGAATTGGTTAAAATACCTCAAGTGACTTAATAATAATAAGATAACTATTTTACGACAATAACGTCGTAATATTTACGTTAAACATAAATAGTCACAAATCATACTCAAATGATGTCGTTAACGTTATTAACAACTAAGACGACTTCTATGACTTAGAAAGAATTGTAAATAATATCGACTACTTGTCAATTATGCTCAAAAGCAAACTAACAAGACAAGACTTACCTATTACGACACATTGGTTCACATTTTCGTTAAACACTTATACTCGATTTGGCAAATAGACCACTCATAACTCGAAGTCTATATCTCTCTCCTCGAAAGATACTCTCTCTCTTCTCTGAGAGTCATCGAAGAATGTGTATTCCTGTTTCAACTTGTAACCAAACAATATATGATCAGTACATCATTATTCAAATAATTCAAATAATAAATCAAATCTCATAATGCAATTATTAAATTGATAATAACATAATTTTTTCTATAATTTCATAAATGACATTCAATATAATCCATGTTTTTCCTTGTCATTAATCTAATCATCATAATAAATCTTTTTATGTCCAACTAAAAGTAAAAAGTATAGCAAGGCAAAAATTGGGGATGTAACATATCCTTCCCCTAAAGAGTCATCATCCCCAATGATATAAAGTATCAAAAAGTAACTAAAAAGCAAGTTCATTGTTTTCAACTGATAACAACATTAAATAAATGAGGAAACGTTTGATATAATTCATGGTAATCCTCCCATGTAGCATTTTCCTCAGCATATTGGTCCCATTGGACCTTGCATTGCAAGACCTCTTTGTTACGCAAGCAGAGCTTGCGCATTTTTAACACCTTGAGTGGCTCGATCGTGACCACCCCTGGATCCTGCATCTATAAAGAATTCCAATTCAAAATATGGTTATCACCTACAACATATTTCTTCAAATAAGACACATGAAAAATATTGTGCATTCTAGACAAGGCCAGTGGTAGAGCAATTCTATGGGCAATCGAATTGACTACTTCAAGCACTTCAAAGGGTCCCACATATCGAGGGGCTAGCTTAGAAGACTTCCCAAGCTTAATAGAACTTTTCTAATGTTTGACCCTCAAAAGAACTTTTTTTCCAATAGACAATTGCCTCAAAACACGCTTTGCATCCGCATAGCTCTTTTGCCTATCATTGGCTTCTACCAATCTTTTTCTGATCAGCTTAACTTTTCTCTTCCATTTTAGCTAGCATTTCTAGTCTGATGCTAGTCTGATCTTCTAGCTTATCTCAGCTTATAGGAGTTCGACATCTTCTTCCATACAATCCTTCAAATGGCTCCACCTTAATAGCAGAATGATAGGAATTGTTGTAAGCAATTCTACAAGTGGTAAGTATTCTTCCCACTTATATTGCTGATCCATGCAATACGTTCACAACAAATCTTCTAAAATCTGGTTTACTCTCTTAGTTTACCCATCAGTTTTAGGATGGTAAGCTATACTCATGTTTAGTTTAGTCCCTAGCACAAAAAATAAAGTTTGCCAAAACCTTGATGTTACACGTGCATCTCTATCTGAGATAATCTTTTCAGGGAAGCCATGCAATCTAAACACCTCTTTCACAAATTTGTGAGCTAACACTAGTGCTCCATCAGTCAAATTCCCTGGTATAAAATGAGCTACCTTTGTGAGTTTATCAACCACAACTAAAATGGCATCATGTCTATTCCTTGACATAGGAAGACCTTGAACAAAATCCATACTAATAACTTGTTGTAATATCCAAAATTTTCAAGAACTCTAAAATCAAGTAATTACCATGAAGTAAAATCAAAGAGGTAAAAGGTGACAAAATTTTTCTTTTCACTTTTCAAACATTGAAGTTTAATCAATAACTTAATTAAGAAACATGATTGCATCATATTACACATTTTGTCTAGCCATTTCCATTGTTTGACATGTTAAATTTTACAAAAAGATGATTACATAAATTAACTCACCAAATGGTTATTGCATCTTGATTGTCACCCTCTATATCACAAGCCTCGACATGCCTCTGGTTGAAGAGAGAGAAAGTATCTTTGGAGAGTTTTACCTCCATACACAGACCGACGATCTCCTGCACACCTTCCTTCTTGGAAGTGGCCCTACCCTTCACGAAGAGTATAGACCTAGGATGACTCTTGGTATTTTCCATCAATACTGGAGGTGTATCAGGTATGTAACACTATTGATCATACAACCCTAGATACCCTCTAGCTAAGTATGAACATCCCAATAGGTTACGTCATCCCAGATGTGTTAAACTAGGTTTATATTTAAAGTTTATCAATTCTAATTCAGTCTTTCCATTTTCAATAGTTTTCCAAATATTGTCTAGGTTCTATAATCCAAACAGATTAACTTTCCATACAAGGATTCCCATTGCAACTTTGCAATACCTGAGATCCAAAACTTATCGACACTTAATGGAGTTTAAGTCGATTCAATACAACTAAAATGGTTACCTTACCTAGGTTAAGCATCATAGTCCAGATAAATGATCTCTTTTCACAAATGAGATCAAATAAACATAACTAGGGTCCTTATCTCTCTTCATACTAGCATCCTTGAATAATTTAGTAAGTTTTGACTTTTATCCAAGATTCACTTTAGGATTTATATAAGTACTACCAGACTCTTTATGTCTGACCCCAAGGTTACTCAGCCATATAATGTCGACCAAGGGCAATGTCATATTTAACAAACAAGCATAAATTTCAAAATCCTTCCAGTTATAATTCCAAGGTTTCACTCCTCTACCCCAAAGCCTAGAAATGCCTTGTTTTCTTAGAATAATAGAAAAGCACAGAAAACAAATACTTCTCGACTTCCCTAGACCTCTCGGCATTGTTTGAATCCAAAATTTACATGATAAGAATAAGAATAATATACGAGGTATAATTCCTCTCATATCTTTAGGAGTGCTATCATTTCCCAAATTTGATTTTTGACTAAGTTCAATCCTTCAACCATAAAAGATTTGAACCATTAAGGAAAATTAAATACAATCGATCAACTGGTCTCCTAAGTCTACTAATTTTCCATTATGACTGAATACGAATTCATATGCATATTTATCCTTTGAAAAGATGTTAATCAACCTTTATGAACAATCTTGAATACAATCTACAAGTTTACGATCTATTCCATACTTGGAGATTCCTAGCCATTAATGCTTCAATAGCTCAAACATAAAATTTAAGAATGAACTGATAAATGAAATCTTACTTCCCTTGCTTTCTATATAACTAAGAAACTCAAACACAATCTACTCCAACCTAAGACAAAACAAACTATCAATACCTAATGCAACATATTCATAGGGCTCAATAATAATAGACATAGATTCAAGTGTTTCTAAAGCATCACTGACTAAATTTGTTGTAAGCCCAAATCTCCAACATGAACTTCGCTAGTGTCATCAAGGTGGATGTTGTTGGACTTAATATGTCTATGAATGATGTTGGGAGAGCATTCATGGTGCAAATAGGCTAGTCTATGGGCCACTCCAACCGTATTCTTGAACCGAGAATTCCAATCCATAGACCTTGCATAGTCATTGCCATGGAGAAGATTCCATAATTTACCATTGTCCATATAGTCATAAACATGGAGTTTTAGTCCATATAGCGGAAGTAGAAGCCAATGAGTTTGACAAGGTGTCGATGTCAAACCTAGCTAGAAGTTGTGGCCTCCCTCAAGATGTTCTTAATGTTAATCCCTTCATCCTAAAACCCACTTCCATCATTTGTAAAAATGTCACCCAACCTAGTGCAAGCCTTGTATGTCATTCTAAATTGCCTAAGCCTGTGATATTTCTCCTGCTCAAATTATCAATGACTTTAATGACATCACAGAATGTCCATTAGATCTTTCCTCCACTTATAGTCATCACGTGTTTGCTTATCAATGGTGCTAGCAAGGTTTTTTTTTTTTATATACATTTGCATAAGTCATCATATTTTGATGAGAGTTTTAATGAACCTTCAATATTAAGACCACCTTCAATATTAAGACCACATAGAGCATGGTTGAGCTTCTATAGTAAAGCATGAATAATAAGTATCCAACATGATGGGCTACAAACGAGATCTTTATAGTTATTAGGAATATGAAAGGATGAAAGTGAAATTATAGGGTCAATTTTACTTAGTATCGTACTAGAGAATATATATTCCATCTAATATCTTATAATTGACAAAACATTACTGCAAGTTAATTGCTACAACTAACAACCATACTAAATAATGTTAAAGGTGCAATAAGATTCTCAGATGAATTCAAAAGGGTGAATACCCTTGCATATTTTAATCCTTTATCCGATGTTGCTAGAGATTCTTTCAAGCCAACTGATTCCAAAAGATGCTCTGTATAGCCTGTTACATCATGGCCAGCATGGGTTCTGTCTTCCACCAAAATTTGGATTCATATCAAATGGCTATAGAAACTTTTAGGCAAATGTAATTGTGCACGTGTAAGGCTAGAATTCATTTCTAATTAGTTTAGCAATGTTTTACAGTGTTTGGTATATAGTTTGTTGTAGATAAATATATGAGTTGCAATCATGGTCTTCGAAATCATGAAGCTTACATTCAACAAATGATTTCATTCAACTATTATTTAACCCCACGAAACAACATTATGAAAAAGAAATAGCATTTGGAGTTGGTCATGATTTAAGAGACGGTGAATAAAGATATGATATGTAGAAGGAAAGAAGATAATAACCTATTACTGCTCGAGCTCCACGATCCTTCTGTTCTCCTGAACTTGTTACAACCACCATTTTCATCTTACCTCCATAGTCCATGACTCCCCCCTACTTCAGCTACGAATCCCTTTTCATAAAGACCCTCATCCATTTTTGGATGGCTGGCGATAACCATTTTTTTTGAACCTCAACTAATTCTTGGCTTTCAAGATCATCATCCCTCCACTCAAGACTCTCACCTAATTTTAGACGATAAGGCCGATTAACTGTCTAAAACCCTAACTACTTAATACCCTTATCCTCTTTCTAATCATAAGAAATGAGCTCGCTCGGCTTCGTACTCAGCATCCATTGTGACACCTAGACAACAAAAGCCTCAGGTACATAAATAGATAAGTCATCGGGCTATCATAAGGGGGCAAGCTTAATAATTAGAGTAACATTCTAAAATATTAACCATGTTGAATCTTTTCAAACTGAAGACATTTATTTATATCATAAAATGATTTGTGTTTTAACCCTCGGCCTTTACCATCTATCTTGAAGCTTAGTAAATCAATATAATGTTATGGAATAATAACCTATTGCAAAGTCTTTTCAAACCAAAATCTGATTATCAATAGCACTCAGTAATCTTTATTTGCTTTAGATTTTTAATATATATATACACATAAATTGTATTGTTACGATACCTCTACGAATACAATCGATGATATAACACTTGGCAAATCACATAGATTTAAGGCATTGTTTAAGCCTATTTCGTGACGACGGGCTAATAAGAATAACTCTACGTCCATCATAATCTTGAAACACAACATTTACATCATACACACATAAGGTATTATGACAATGACGATGACGTTGTTGGGGCAATTATGCAACCGCATCGACGAGGTGTACGGTCGACATTTCGAGGTCGAGTTTTATCTCCCCCTTTTACAAACCACTGTCGACATTTTACGTTGAGTAATTTAACAAGACATACCATATGACACAGATGTCGATTGCCCATTCTCGTCATGATAATGATGTTTGGACAGACAATGTTGTTCTTCCACAATGACATAATGAAGGAGTGACTCACTCTTATGACTCATAATGACTTCATCAATAACTTGACTTAACCAAAATCAAAGGTTACCTCAAGACGCTAGGTTTGAGTGTTCGATACCCGTTCTCAGTGGCAAATACCCTTTGGTGATCTAGAGTCTATACTCCCCTTCCCCGAAGATACTTTCTCTCCCCTTTGCTTCATGGAGAGTCTGATCCACCTATTTCTGTCAAAACTCTTACATGCAATTCATGATCAGTGTACCGGTGTCCCGATCGAATAACATCATAACAATAACTTTTTTTTATTTTTCCCATAATATAAAAGACATTGTAAATCTAATCATCGGATTATTCATATTTACAAAAATCATTATTCTAAAGAGTTAATATCTCTAACTATAAGATTTATTCTCATGTGCATAGCATTTGTTCACATGTCTATTCTATCCATGTAACAAATAAAGGTAAAAAGTAAAAATAGTCCATAAAGAGGGATGTAACATATCTCTCCCCTAAAGAATCATCATCCCCAATGATTTGGTATATCCAAAAATGTGATAAGATAGATATTTTGTTGAACCTGCAAAAGTGTAAACAATGGATAAAATCTTTGCTATTAAATTATGGTAAATTTCTCTAGATCATATTACCCTCTGCACGTTGTCCCACTGGACCTTGCAATGAGTAATCTTTCTTTTGTTTTGCAAGCAGAGCTTATGATCCTCGAACATTTATAAGCCCGATCACGACCTCTCCTGGGTCTTGTTCCTGTATAATATTCTAGGATTATAATGGTCATTGTTATATATCTTTCAAATATAATCTTAAGAGCATGTGCCTTCTGGCAAAATAAAATGTTTTTGAAAGCAACTAAATTAATAACTTTGAGGGCTTCGAGGAGTCTCATAATTAGGAACTTATTTGGAATACATTCCTTTCTTATGAAACTTTTCTTCTCTAACTGAGAATTGTATTAGTGTATGGTTGGTATTTGCTTAAGATTTCTATCTATTATTAGCTTACACCATTCTTTCCCGATTGGTTTGTTTTGTTTAACCATTTCTGACACATTTCTGGACTAATGCTAATCCTATCTTTTAGCTCACCCAGCTTATAGGAGTTCAGCATCTTCTTTTGTCCAATGCTTCAAATGAAGTCATCATGATAATAGAATTATAGGAGTTGTTGAAATAAATTCTATAAGAGGTGGATACTCTTTTCACATGTAGCAACTGTCCACTTCAAACATAGGTTTATCAAGAAATTTTTTACCAAGGTTAATTAATATTATGTAGGTATGGTATCATCATAAGATACAAAGAGAAAGGATCAAAACTCCTTATCTAGTTCAACTATCCTCCAAGACTCGGCATGCCACTGATGAGAGGGAAAAGTATCACTCGGTTGTTTTTACCTTAACTACGAACTTAAGTGGTTTCCCTGCATCTTCCTACCTGGAAGCAGTCCTACCATTCAACGATACGTTATGTTGGAAATCCTCTCAATTGTCATCTGAGCTCTGGTGTGTACTCCCACTTAGTTAACTATGTCGCACTACCATGGATACCCTCCAACCAAGTATGACAACTCTGGTTAGCTAAATGTCCGGAGTAGTGTGAACTGACAAGTGCACGTGGAGGTAACGTCACTCACTATGGCCATAGTTTTTATATACGTTTCACAATGAACGTAGTCATGGTTCACCACCTTGCTCAACTTGGAGAGACTATTAATTTGGGCTTACTGGACTACCCGTCCGCCCACATACAATAACACAAGATTCAAAAGATGATATCAATGTAAGACCTTCTTTTGGTAGCTTACATAGTAAATATATATATATAACCCAAAAAAAAGTTTGAAACATATTTCTTTTCACACAAGGTTTCTTTCTTCTATAACGTTAAGGACATATCAGGTGCATTTTCTACAATTTACTCCCTTACACAATCCATCAAAGGCCCATCCAGGACATGATAGTGATGACCATTACATAAAACATAGTGAACAACCAAAATGTTATTGTATAACCACCACAATAACTTAAATCGATATCAAATTATTAACAATTTCAATTTTGGTAATTAGTCAAAAGAACAAACTCATTCTGACTAAAAATCAAATTTTGACCAACTGGTCATAAAATAAGCAATCTTCAAAATTAGGTGGATAGACCATTTCAAAATAATTAGAAAATATGTAAATCCTTGCAGGTATTAAAAGGAATTTTACCAAAATACAAAGAAGTGTCAAAATCCAGAGAATCACTTATTATCCACTATGTGACTGACTAAGTCACTAACAAGGGAGTAGATTGCTACACTGCACTTGATTTTCCAAAAACTTATAGTGAATTAGAGTATGTGCTACAAGCACAACAAATAAATAAGCCTCTTTAGACTTTCATCATGCTCACAAAATTGCAAGAAAAAAATGTTATATCATATTCACTCCTTTTTCCTGGAGTATCTATTGTTCATCACTCAAATTATAAGAATGTACTACAAAGATTATAGTTGGAACACAAGTGTCTTCTATTATGAATTATTTTGCAAAACAGATACATTTTGAAATCTTGTACTATTTTTCTTGACATTTTATGCCAATATATCACTACTTGTCCTTATATGACTCTTTTATTTCACTTGGCTCATTCCAAGCCATCTAGGAGTTAAACTAGAACCCATCTAATCTTGTATCTATAATATAATTCTAGGATCTTCCCATCCTTAAGTTCTTGATTTCATACAGACACCGCTCTACTCGAGCTCTTAGTCTGATCTACAACTAACCAAGGTTTTACCTTTCTAGTCAAAGTCTCCAAAATGTTTCCACTATACAACCTTAGTAGAATTATTTTGCTCTTGGAGTTTTTTTAATTCCTCAATACGTTCTTTCTTAAACACTGACTTGGTTAAGTGCTGGGAAAACAGTCTTCCTATTAGTTTCATTGGTTTTTCCCTGTGTCATTCTGGCATTAGACCAATTGTCAAACATTAGGAATTCTTCTAGACGTTAATGAGTTTTCATGTAATGACCTCAGAGGTCCATGTGTTGAACCTGGTTCACTTTGATACCATATGTAATATCCAAAATTTTCAATAACTCTAAATTCAAGTAATTACCATGAAGTAAAATCAAAGAGGTAAAAGGTGATAAAAATTTTCTTTTCACTTTTCAAACATTGAAGTTTAATCAATAACTTAATTAAGAAACATGATTGCATCATATTACACATTTTGTCAAACCATTTCCATTGTCTGACAACATGTTAAATTTTACAAAAAGACGATTACATAAATTAACTCACCAAATGGTTACTGCATCTTGATTGTCGCCCTCTATATCAAAAGCCTCGACATGCCTCTGGTTGAAGAGAGAGAAACCATCTTCGGAGAGTTTTACCTCCATCCATAGACTGACGGTCTCCCGCACACCTTCCTTCTCAGAAGTGGCCCTACCCTTCACGAAGAGTATAGACCTAGGATGATTCTTGGTATTTGCCATCAATACTAGAGGTGTATCCTACGTAACACTATTGATCATACAACCCTAGATACCCTCTAGCTAAGTATGAACATCCCAATAGGTTACGTCATCCCATATGTGGTGAACTAGGTTTATATTTAAAGTTTATCAATTCTAATTCAGTCTTTCCATTTTCAATAGTTTTCCAAATATTGTCTTGGTTCTATAATCCAGACAGATTAACTTTCCATACAAGGATTTTCATTGCAACTTTGCAATACCCAAGATCCAAGACTTATCGACACTTAATGGAGTTTAAGTTGATTCAATACAACTAAAATGGTTACCTTACCTAGGTTAAGCATCATAGTCCAAACAAATGATCTCTTTTCACAAATGAGATCAAATAAACATAACTAGGGTCCTTACCCCTTCATTTAGTTATACTAGACACAAACTTGTCTATACAGTAAATCCATTCCAATCAACCTGACTCAGATCAATCCTTGATTTAGCAAAATGAGTCCATCTTTGCATACTTGCAATCTCTAGGGTCTATGACCTCTTGTCCCTTCCTTATCTGTCTTCATACTATCATCCTTGAATAATTTAGTAAGTTTTGACTTTTATCCAAGATTCACTTTAGGATTTATATAAGTACTACTAGACTCTTTATGTCTGACCCCATGGTTACTCAGCCATATACTGTCAACCAAGGGCAATGTCATATTTAACAAACAAGCATAAATTTCAAAATCCTTCCAGTTATAATTCCAAGGTTTCACTCCTCTACCCCGAAGCCTATAAATGCCTTGTTTTCTCAGGATAATAGAAAAGCACATAAAACAAATACTTCTCGACTTCCCTAGACCTCTTAGCATTGTTTGAATCCAAAATTTACATGATAAGAATAAGAATAATATACGAGGTATAATTCCTCTCATATCTTTAGGAGTGCTATCATTTCCCAAATTTGGGTTTTTACTAAGTTCAATCCTTCAAACATAAAAGATTTGAACCATTAAGGAAAATTAAATACAATCGCCCAACTTGTCTCCTAAGTCTACTAATTTTCCATTATGATTGAATACAAATTCATATGCATATTTATCCTTTGAAAAGATGTCAATAAACCTTTATCAACAATCTTGAATACAACCTACAAGTTTACGATCTATTCCATACTTGGAGATTCCAAGCCATTAATGCTTCAATAGCTCAAACATAAAATTTAAGAATGAACCGATAAATGAAAGCCTACTTCCCTTGCTTTCTATATAACTAAGAAACTCAAACACAATCTACTCCAACCTGAGACAAAACAAACTATCAATACCTAGTGCAACATATTCATAGGGTTCAATAATAATAGACATAGATTCAAGTGTTTCTAAAGCATCACTGACTAAATTCGTTGTAAGCCCAAATCTCCAACATGAACTTCACAAATGTCATCAAGGTGGATGTTGTTGGACTTAATATGTCTATGAATGATGTTGGGAGAGCATTCATGGTGCAAATAGGCTAGTCTATGGGCCACTCCAACCGTATTCTTGAACCGAGAATTCCAATCCATAGACCTTGCATAGTCATTGCCATGGAGAAGATTCCATAATTTACCATTGTCCATATAGTCATAAACATGGAGTTTTAGTTCATATAGCGGAAGTAGAAGCCAATGAGTTTGGCAAGGTGTCGATGTCAAACCTAGCCGAGAGTTGTGGCCTCCCTCAAGATGTTCTTAATGTTAATCCCTTCATCCTAAAACCCACTTCCATCATTTGTAAAAATGTCACCCAACCTAGTGCAAGCCTTGTATGTCATTCTAAATTGCCTAAGCATGTGATAGTTCTCCCGCTCAAATTATCAATGACTTTAATGACATCACAGAATGTCCATTAGATCTTTCCTCCACTTATAGTCATCACATTTTTTCTTATCAATGGTGCTAGCAAGGTTTTTTTTTTATATATACATTTAGCATAAGTCATCATATTTTGATGAGAATTGTAATGAACCTTCAATATTAAGACCACGTAGAGCATGGTTGAGCTTCTATAGTAAAGCATGAATAATAAGTATCCAACATGATGGGCTACAAACGAGATCTCTATAGTTATCAGGAATATGAAAGGATGAAAGTGAAATTATAGGGTCAATGATACTTAGTATCGTACTAGAGAATATATATTCATCTAATATCTTATAATTGACAAAACATTACTGCATGTTAATTGCTACAACTAACAACCATACTAAATAATGTGAAAGGTGCAATAAGATTCTCAGATGAATTCAAAAGGGTGAAGACCCTTGCATATTTTAATTCTTTATCCGATGTTGCCAGAGATTATTTCAAGCCAACCGATTCAAAAAGATGCTCTGTCTAGCCTGTTACACCATGGCCAACATGGGTTCCATCTTCCACCAAAATTTGGATTTGTATCAAATGGCTACAAAAACTTTTAGGCAAATGTAATTATGCACGTGTAAGGATAGAATGCACTTCTAATTAGTTTAGTAATGTTTTGCATTGTTTGGTATATAGTTTGCTGTAGATAAATACATGAGTTGCAATCATGCTCTTTGAAATCATGAAGCTTACATTCAACAAATGGTTTCATTCAACTATTATTTAACCCCACGAAACAACATTATGAAGAAGCAACAACATTTGGAGTTGCTCATGATTTAAGACATGGTGAATAAAGATATGATACACAGAAGGAAAGAAGATAATAACCTATTACTGCTCGAGCTCCACGATCCTTCTATTCTCCTGAACTTGTTACAACTTGACCACTATTTTCATCTTACCTCCACAGTCTACGACTCCCCCTCTACTTCAGCTGTGAATCCCCTTTCATAAAGACCCTCATCCACTTTTGGATGGCAGGCGATAACCATTTTTTTGAACCTCAACTAATTCTTGGCTTTCAAGATCATCATCCCTCCACTCAAGACTCTTGCCTGATTTTAGATGATAAGGTCGATTAACTGTCTAAAACCCTAACTACTTAATGTCCTTATCCTCTTTCTGACGATAAGAAATGAGCTCACTCGACTTCCTACTCAACATCCACAGTGACACCTAGACAACAAAAGCCTCGGGTACATCAATAGATAAGTCATCGGGCTATCATAAGGTGGCAAGCTTAATAATTAGAGTTAACATTCTAAAATATTAACCATGTTGAATCTTTTTGAACTGAAGACATTTATTTATATCATGAAATGATTTGTGTTTTAACCCTCGGCCTTTACCATCTATCTTGAAGCTTAGTAAATCAATATAATGTTATGGAATAATAACCTATTGCAAAGTCTTTTCGAACCAAAGTCTGATTATCAATAGCACTCAGTAATCTTTATTTTCTCTTGATGTTTAATATATATATACACATAAATTTTATTGTTACGATACCTCTACAAATACAATTGATGATATAACACTTGGCAAATCACATAGATTTAACGCATTGTTTAAGCCTATTTTGTGACGACAGGCTAATAAGAATAACTCTACGTTCATCATAATCTCAAAACACAACATTTACATCATATGCACATAAGGCATTACAACGATGACGACGACATCGTTGGGGCAATTAGGTAACCGCATCGACGAGGTGTACGATCAACATTTTGGGGTCGAGTTTTATCTCCCCCCTTTTACGAACTAATGTCGACGTTTTACATTGAGTAATTTAACAAGACATACCATACGACACAGATGTGGATTGCCCATTCTCGTCGTGATAATGACATTTGGACAGAGAATGTTGTTCTTCCACAACAACATAATGAAGGAGTGACTCACTCTTATGACTCATAATGACCTCATCGATAACTTGACTTAACTAAAATCAAAGGTTACCTCAAGACGCTAGGTTTGAGTGTTCGATACCCGTTCTCAGTGGAAAATACCCTTTGGTGATCTAGAGTCTATACTCCCCTTCCCTGAAGATACTTTCTCTCCCCTTTGCCTCATGAAGAGTCTGATCCACCTGTTCCTATCAAAACTCTTACATGCAATTCATGATCAGTGTACCGGTGTCCTGATCGAATAACATCATAACAATAACTTTTTTTTATTTTTCCCATAATATAAAAGATATTGTAAATCTAATCATCAGATTAGTCATATTTACAAAAATCATTATTCCAAAGAGTTAATATCTCTAACTATAACATTTATTCTCATGTGCATAGCATTTGTTCACATGTCTATTCTATCCATGTAACAAATAAAGGTAAAAAGTAAAAATAGTCCATAAAGAGGGATGTAACACTTGCCATTTCCACTCTGGCACATCATGGGGGTACAACAATCCTGCAGGGTGTTGATGCTCTACTTTTACCCTCTGACATTCTAAACAGCTTGCCACAAATCTTGCAGCATCTTTCTTCATTCCTTTCTAGAAATAAAGAGGTTTAACATCCGCTAGGATTTTGGTCACTCCTGGATGTCTTGAATATGGTGTAGTATGAACTTCTTTCCATACTAGATCCCTTAAGCTAGCTGAATCAGGAACATACATTCTACCCTTGTACCTCAATAGTCCATCAGACTCTATTAGAAAATGATTATATCTTGGATCTCTAGGATTATCTTTTAGAGCCTATTTAACCTGCTCATAATACTCATCGCCAGATAAATTTTGTAACACCAAATTCTTGAAATTTCCACGAATAGAAACAATAGAACCTATATGTCTTCTACGACTCAAAGCATTGGCTACTCTATTCTCTTTTCCTTTGATGTAGCATATTTCAAAATCATAGTCAGATATCAATACTAACCATCTCCTTTGTCGAGCATTCAGATGCGGTTGAGAGAAAATATACTTAAGACTTTGATGGCCTGACTTAAGTACAAAAGTCTTCCCCACCAAATAATGTCTCCACATTTGCAAGGCATGAATTACCACTGCCAATTCTAAATCATGCGGTGTATAATTTTTCTCATAGGATTTCAATTTCCTTGATTCATATGCTATTACTCTTCCATCTTGCATAAGCACTCCTCCTAATCCTTCTCCTGAGGCATCTGTAATTACCTCAAATTGTCCTTCGGGGTCAGGAACTTTCAAGATTGGAGCTGTAGTTAAATTTTCCTTTAAGAGATCAAATGCATCTTGACATTTGTCTGTCCATTCAAATCTCTTTCCTTTCTTCTACAGGGAAGTGATTGGACTAGCAATACTAGAGAAATTTAGAACAAACTTCCTATAATAGCCAGTTAGGCCCAAGAAACTATGCACCTCATGCACATTTGTTGGTACAGGACAATCCAGAATAGCTGTGATTTTGCAAGATCAACAGATATTCCATCAACAGAAATAATATGACCTAGATATTGAATCTCCTTCTGAAAGAATGTACACTTTGACAGTTTTCCATATAACTTGTGTTCTCTTAATCGTTGCAGAACTATTTGTAGGTGTCGTTGATGTTCTTCTTCATTCTTAGAATAAATGAGTATATCATCCAAAAAGACTAAAACAGACTTGTCCAAACAATCTATGAATATACTATTCATGAGATTCATGAATGCAACAGGTGCATTTGTCAAACCAAATGGCAACACCGTGAACTCATAGTGCCCATATCTAGTTCTAAAAGTTGTCTTATGAATGTCCTCATAATTCAGTCTTAACTGATGATACCCTGATCATAAATCAATCTTTGAAAATACATCAACTTCACGCATTTGATCAAAAAGATCATCAATACGTGGCAAAGGATATTTGTTCTTTACCATTGCTTTATTGAGCATACGATAATCTATACACAATCAAAGGGTTCCACCCTTCTTCTTAATAAAAATAACCGGGGCACCCCAAGGTGAAACACTGGGTCTGATCCAACCTTTTGCCAACAATTCTTGTAATTAGGCTTTTAACTCCATTAACTCCGTAGTTGTCATACGGTAGGGTGCTTTTGATATAGGCTCAGATCCTAGTTTAATATCAATTGCAAAATCAAAAACCCTTTTGGGAGGTAGTCCTGGAAACACATCCTGAAATTACTGAAGAAAAGGTTGCTTTTCTTCAAAAGATGAACTAGGGTTTTCTATCCCCTCCTCCACTTGTTCCATTTTGATTGCAAACAACTGACAACCTTTCCGTCTAACCCTTTTCAATTGCTTGGCAGAGATAGGTCTGATATTAACTTCTCTTTAAATCCCTTGGAATTGGGTTTGATTTCCCAAATCATCTAAGCATTCAACTATTTTTGAAAAACAATCAACCTTAGGTTTATGCTTCCATAACCAACTCATTCCTAGGATTACATCATAGGAACCTAGGGGAGCTACATACATGTTTACTTCAGTTGAGAAACTAGGGAGGTCAATTTTGGCTTCAAACAAACATTTCTCTACCTGAGCCTTAGATTGGTTAGCATATTCTACTGACCAAGGTATAGACATGTATCCAGCTTTTCTAGGAAACTTATTCAAAATTTTAGGAGAAATAAAAAATTTTCGTGGCCCCTGTATCAATCAAAATAGATATAGGGACTTCAAACAATGTACCTGTCATCTCAATAGGTGTGATTTGATACTCTACTTGATGATTGTCGAGCGTTGCATGAATCATTTGCTAGAATGCTTCTTGCTAAGAAGATAGTGCAGTACCTCTTTGTTGACCATTTTGATTCTTATTAGGGCAATGATTTGCGTAATGGTTGCCCCCACAAGTAAAGCATCCTCCAATGGGTCCTTTCTTGTATGAAGTCTTCCCATTATTATCCTCATTTCTTTTGTAGTTGCCATTCTTCTTCTCATTACCAGATCCACCCTTGTTCTTCTCAGATCCTTTATCCTTTCTCTTGTTATCATACCTCTTTTTTTATCTTTTCTTGTATGGTTGATTGTTAGGAGTTCCATTAAACCTCTTGCAGTTTCTATCACGACAAGACGAGATGGATTTTAGCTTTTTCTCTTGCTTGATTGCTTTCTCGTACACTTGATCCATTGTTGTGGGACCATACACCCACTTCTCCACCCATTTGAGCATTTAGACCCATGATGAATTTTTTGATCCTGAATCTCTCATCCTTTTGATATTGTGGAACATATTTTAGGAGTCAGGTGAACTTTTCTCCATATTCCACAACTATCATATCTCCTTGTCGAAGATTCTAGAAATCAGTTAGTTTATGATCAAAATAGAGTTGTGGTAACCATCTCATGCGAAAGAGTTCCATGAACTCATCCCAAGTTACCCTTAGAGAGCTTAAATTCAATTCCATCTTCTTATTTATCCACCAAGTGGATGCTTCTCCTGCCAATTGGAATGCTCCCCATACTGCCTTGGTCACCTCCAAGTAATTCCTTATCTCAAAATATTTTTCCATTTCCGTTAACCAAGCTTCTACAGCATCTTTGGTTACTGTCCCATCAAATTTTGGTGGAGTGACCTTCTTCATGTCTTTAGAGATCTCTGAGGTCAGTCTATCTCTTGCCTCTTTATTAGGTTTTGTACTCTTACTACTCTCTTCATGATTTTCTCCACTTTCACCATGAGAGTTTTCACCTCCTCCCTCAGAATTTCCTTTATCATCCACCTTCTTTTTCAAATCACCTAGTCTTTTCTTGGTTTCCTCAAACATGGTTATGATTTGGTCCATCTTATTATTTGGTGGGTGGTTTTCCTCTTCACTTTCTCCTTGGTTAGTTCTTGTCCGAACCATGTTTATCAATTTCTCACACCTGAGAATATTGAGTTGGCCATTAGTTCAAGATTATAATGCATCCCATTAAATCTAAACATAATAAATTCAATTTAAACAATAGTTTGGCACAAAAAAAACTCTTTTTATTTATTTCATTCAAAGCAAAGGGTATTCCTCATTTATACAAGAAATGACTTCAAAAGTCATGCTCAAGAGGAGTATCTCCTTCAGACTCATTTTCTGATACATAATCTTGAGGTATATAACCCTCTGACTCACTATCGGACCTAACTTCTATGATCTCAACAGTTGGGGGTATGCGGGGATTTCGCCTAACCATAATTATACCCTCATCTTTAACTCTTTCCAAGTACTCCCTTCTCACTCGCTTGATTCAAGTTAGGGTAGTCAATAGAGTTTCAGTATCACTTAACCAAATGTCACTCTCATCATTGGTTCCTTCAAAGGTTTTGATAATGGCCTCACGTTCTCTTTTTGCTTTAAGGAAACATTGACTCGTATTGACAGACTTTCTTGTTGTCTTTTTAAGACGTACCATCCTGGTACAAATTTTTTTCAAACAATAGCTAACCACATAATGTTGGCTTCAGGTAAGCATAGTGGTCTCATAAGCCATAGTGCTAAACCTGGTAGCTTTGATACCATATGTAACATCCACATTCTTAAAACATAGTAAAACCGGAAAAATTTACCATAGAGTAATTTAACAAGATAAAAATGAGATAGAGAAATTTTTTCTTTTTATTTAAACTCATAAACCAATATCAATAATTACAAGATTTTTCCTTCACAAAGAACAATATATTATGAAGTCTTTCTCAAAGACTTAGTTTACAATGTAAATCACTTACATAGACAAATTGGAATAAATACTGTTGCTGAATATCTGACATCTTTATCACAAGTCCTGGCATATCTTCTGCTTGGAGAGAGAGTATCTTTCCAGTGATTTACCTCCATTCACAGACCGGTGGTCTCCCACACATCTTCCACATAGGAAGTGGCCCTACCCTTTATGAGGGATATAAACCAAAGATGACCAGTGGTAATTTGCCTATCCCAAGTACATAGTGTTGTATCCTACACCTATCTATCAATCATACAACCCTAGATACCCTCTAGCTAAGTATGATTTCCGATAGATTGTGTATTCCAAATACAGTGAACTGACAATGCATGCAGAAGACACTTGCATTACTTTGGCCAAAGCTCTAATATCAATAACACTCATAATGAACATGGTCCTTGTGTTCACCCACCCCTACTGGACTTGGATACTATCGTATTCTTGCAGTTTATTCATACTAACAATATTTATATAAATAGTTTAATCACCGTGCCATGATATTGGCTACCTTGACAAGGATAAGTTTAAATGTCATATCTATTTAGTTGGTTCATAACCACTTTTAGGGTTTACTTATTACCCTTGTAAAATATGATTTCACAAAATAAACATATATCAACCCTAAGAGGTTCTTAATCGACCAATGGTTTAACTCATCCATGGTTAGGAATAATTTATCTCTTTGCAAAAATAATAACTCCTATTTCAAAGAACATGAATCCTATTCAATTCACTTCTACGTGATGCCATTACCTTTACTTCTCATATACTCATAAAGGATTTCTATATAAAGTTATAGACGTAGTCTTTTAACATAAAATGGTATACTATAAAACTATACGTGCCAAGATTATTTGTATAGACAATATAGAAAGAATTATTCATTTTTCCAAACTATCTTTAGTTAATCTATAACATAATAGGTTTACCATAGTTGTCATAGATCACGTAGACTCTAAATTTTATGGGTAAGGGAAACGTTCTTGACCAATGTATTTAACCAAGAATGGTTTCAAAAGATATTATTTTCTATTTGATATTCAAGACCATACTACTCACAGTTTGGTAAGTTTTCCCTTAATAATCAGCCTCTTCTTAATCTTTTGAACTACTTTTCAAGACTAACATACATCTACATAGTGGATTGTCTTCAATCAAGCATGAGACTTGTTCACTAGTTTCGTGATAACAACGTTATCCTTCATGAAATTAAAATTAATAGAATCATTTGGTTCCTAAACTCATAACAAGACAAGTATCATAGTTTCAAACTAAGACACAAAGTCGGCCTATATAAAACATAAGCTGGATTTCATTATCAATCCTACGATTCGGCCTTACCAGTCTAAAATGACTCTCAAGTTAAAACTGAAATATAATACAGTCATACAATGACTCTTAATACCTTCTTAATCAGTCGACTCAAATAATCAGACTTATATCATTATTAAGAAGAGACAATCTTCTCATCCTCATTGAAATAGAAACAGAATAACTAAGAATTTCAAAAATAGATAATGGACAAATGTCCAAGACAAGGCAGAATTTAATCTTTCATTGATTTCAATGATCACAATATGCAGAGGCATTTACCTAAGGTGGCGGTTTACACAGGTGAGAAAGCTATAGAATAGACTATATTCTTCCAAAGGATACCTTCCTAGCCCACACGCAGTCCTCTCCTAATCTCTGCTACTAAACTCCCTCCAACGTCCCCTTCCTATCGACTATCAAGTCGTGGTCTCAAAAGAGCTCCCAACTGACTCATTAATGAGTCGTGCCACTAGGCGCTCCACTCATGATAGTTAAAACTCATTTATGAACAACAATTTTGGTCTCCAGTTAAGACTCAACCACCAGCTACAAAGATGCAATCGACACCATATGTTGATCTTTGCAAAATTGCTAAGATGAGTTAGTGAATGTGGCTGGTTATATGCCACTCCTCATCAATGAGGCTGCCAACTCAATAACAGAAAGAGAGAAATTGATTACTCTTAATGAGTAGTTTGATCCATCATGTTTTAATATTTAAGGCACTCCTCAATAGATGCCTATGACTGCTCAAATAAAAACCATAATAATTTATCATGAGGTATTACCTCATTCGACTCATAAACATATAATATTTGATTATATCAAATATTATTTTCATATCATTATCTCTATTTGATTATTATGATTTAATCAATAAAAGGATAATGCTAAACAAAGGATTACGGAAAATGTGATTGGATTGAGCTAGTCTCCCCATCACGATCCATCGACAAAAACACGTCATCTTAACTTGATGATAAAGTCTTAACGTTAAGAATCGGTTAAAATACCTCAAGTGACTTAATAATAATAAGATAACTATTTTACGACAATAACGTCGTAATATTTACGTTAAATGTAAATAGTCACAAATCATACTCAAACGACGTTGTTAACATTATTAACGACTAAGATGACTTAGAAAGATTTGTAAATAATATCGACTACCTGTCGATTATGCTCAAAAGAAAACTAACAAGACAAGACTTACCTCTTACGACACATTGGTTCACATTTTCATTAAACACTTACACTCGATTTGGCAAATAAACCACTCGTAAGCCAAGGTCTATATCCCTCTCCTCGAAAGATACTCTCTCTCTCTTTTCTCTGAGAGTCATCTGAGAATGTGTATTCCTGTTTCAACTTGTAACCAAACAATATATGATCAGTGCATCATTATTCAAATAATTCAAATAATAAATCAAATCTCATAATGCAATTATTAAATTGATAATAGCATAATCTTTTCTATAATTTCATAAATGACATTCAATATAATCCATGTCTTTCCTTGTCATTAATCATCATAATAAATTTACTTATGTCCAAGTAAAAGTAAAAAGTATAGCAAGGCAAAAATTGGGGATGTAACTCTCTCTCTCTCTCTCTCTATGTATGTATGTATGTATGTACGTACGTATGTATATCTCTTTTTATGTTTCTTTCATATCTATATAGTTTAAAGTTCATCTCTCTCTATATATTTATATATGTTTCTCTATCTCCCCTTCTCTCTTTCTCTCTTCTTTCTCTATCTCTCGCTATCTCTTTGTCTCCCTCTCTATTTGTCCATTTCTCTTTATCTCTCTTGGTAATATCTTGAAATTTATTATATATACTTATATAATATACATTATTAAATATTGAAATAATAAAATATATAGTTAATGTGTATATATGTATATATATTAAATTAACTTAAAAGAAACCTAACTCTCTCTCTCTCTTGTCATTCTACTCATATCTTTTTGTTTAACACATACACTCTCTCTCTTACCATGTCTCTTCCTCTTTCTCTCTCCCTCTTTATCTCTCTATATATCTATATCTCTCTTTCCATCTTTCTCTCCCTATCTCTATATATGTTTTGCTATCTCCCCTTCTCTCTTTCTCTCTTCCTTTCTCTGTCTCTACTCTTACCATGTCTCTTTCTCTATCCCTATTGATCTCTCTATATATCTATCTCTCTTGCTCTCTCTATATATTTTTGCCTCCCTCTCTATCTGTCCATTTATCTTTATCTCTCTTCACCTCTATATGCATCTCTCTTTATCCCTTTTTCTCTATCCCCCTTCTTTCTTACCATCTTTTTTTAACTTTTTTCTCTCCTCTGTCTCTCTTTTTTCTAAACCTCTTCATCTCTCTATAGATATTAAGAGAGAGATTAAGAGAGAGAGTGATAGAGAGAGGAGATATATGCACTTTAAACTATATAGATATGAAATAAAGACAAAAAGATTATATATATAGAGAGAGAGAGATCTCGTAGAAAGCAAGTGTTTGAGCGAGAAGGGGGGAGGGAGATGGAGGTGAAGAGAAATAGGAAAGGAGAGAGGTGGGGAGATAGAGAGAGAAACATATGTAGAGAGATACCATTGTTTCCTATTAAATTATTATAAGACTGAGCAAAAGAGAGAGGTACATAGAGACAGAGAAAGAAAAGAGATAGGATGAGAGAAAGAGATAGAGAAAAAGAGAGGTAGAATGAGAAATCTTGGAGAGAGAGAGAGAGAGTGTGTGTGTGACAAAAAGAAATAGAAAGCTAGAGAGGGAGACCTGAAGGTTATGATCAACCATTCCAATACTCTTCCAAATTTGACATACCCATTGCACACTATCTTATCTTTAAAGCTGTAACCATAGCCAAAGATGGCATTGGGTAATTCAGTATTTTAACCCTTTACAAATTTAGTGTTAGTCAATGAGAACATAAATATTTGCTTGGAAGCTCACTAGTAAACCATCTCAATTATTTAAAATACACATGTTGAAATGTTTTGTATCCTATGCTCTATAGGAAGAGAGGAGGGAGAGACACCTAGAGAAGAGAGATAGAGTGATAACATAAGAGAGAATAATAGAGATCAATAATTGTCACAAAAAAAATTCTTGAAAAAAGGAGTTGAACTATTCTCTCTTCCTCTATCACTCTATTTCTCTTCTCTCTATTAAATACAAATATATTTTAAATTTTTTTAAGGTGTTCATTGGTCATTTAATGTTCAAAAAACCACTAAAGGGATTCAAATTTTTAGGGCCTAAATTTGAAATTCAACCCTGCCTGTCTCTATCTATCTTTCCCTCTTTCTATCTTATCTCTATCTTTCTCTCCTAATCTATCTCTCTTTCCCTATTCCTCTCTCTCTATCAATATCCATCCCTCTCTATTTCTCTCTCCTACCCTCATCGTGTTTCTCACTCTCATAAGACTCTTCCTCTATCTCGTTCTCTCTTTTCTCTCTCTTTCCCTCTATATCACTTATCTCTATTCCTCCCTCCATCAATATCCCTTTCTCTATCTCTATCCCTTTCTATCCCTCCCTCTCTCCCATTGTCTCTCTATCCCCCCTCTAGATCTCCTCTCTCTACTTGTCTATCTTTTTTAACTCTATTTGTCTCCCCTCTTTGTCCCTCTTTCTCATGTTCTATATATAAAGATATATCTCTCTTTATCTCTCTCTATATAAAGATCTCTCTCCCCCTGTGAAATCTTAGAGAGAGGAGAGAGAAACATAAGGAGAGAGAAATCTTAGAGAGAGGAAGTGTGTGACAAAAAGAAATAGAGAGCTAGAGAGGGAGACTTGAGGTTATAGTCAACCATTCCAATACTCTTCCAAAATTGGCATACCCATTGCACACTATCTTATCTTTAAAGCTGTAACCGTAGCTAAAGATGGCATTGGGTAATCTAGTATTTTAACCCTTTACAAATTTAGTGTTAGTCAATGAGAGGAGAAATATTTTCTTGGAAGCTCACTAGTAAACCATCTCAATTATTTAAAATACACATGTTGAAATGTTTTGTATTCTATGCTCTACAAGAAGAGAGGGAGAGAGAAACACCTAGAGAAGAGAGATATAGTGATAGAGGAAGAGAGAATAATAGAGATTGATAATTGTCACATAAAATTTGCATGACAAAAGGAGTTGAACTATTCTCTCTTCCTCTATCACTCTATCTCTCTTCTCTCTATTAAAAATAAATATATTTTTAATTTTTTTAAGGTGTTTGATGGTCATTTAATGTTCAAAAAATCACTAAAGGGATTCAAAATTTTAGGGCCTAAATTTGAAAGTTAGCTCTCTCTCTCTCTCTCTCTACCTTTTTTTAACTCTATTTGTCTCCCCTCTTTGTCTCTCTTTCTCACGTTCTAAATATAAAGATATATCTCTCTTTATCTCTCTCTCTCCATATATATAAAGATATCTGTCCCCCTCTCTCTCCTCTCTCTACTCTGTTGGTGCCTGCACATGAAGTAAAGGTTTCAAGCAAAAATTGTGTTAAGGCAAAGTTTCAATATCAACCTGATATTTCTGCGGGGTCATCATGTTTCTAGCATCAGTCATCTTAGTTATGATCACCTCGACGCTGTTTTATCATCCTGATGTTGCGGACATCATTTTTTATGAGGGTCTATATCTGCCTGCCAAACAGCTTCATGCATCTCACGGGGGGTGATATTTCCAAATATTAATCATATTCAAAGATCACCTCGATGTTATAACAAAGCTACAGTTCAACCTGATATTCTTGAGGGGGGTGATATCAACTTGTCCATCACCCTAATATTTTTGTGGGGGGGTGATATCTCAAATATCAGGTGACCTTACAAATATCACCCCGATGTTGCAACATGATGGTGACGTCATCAAGATTGGTGGGGTGCATCATGTGGTCTCTGGCATGTTATTATCAGCAAATATGATGAGGGTCCCACCAATCGCCTATGAGGACATGAGCAAGTACAGAAGGATCATCGGTGAGGTATTTGGTTTGAATATGATGAGGAGGATCTCTTCTCTAATGCATTTAGTTGCACCGATGACGGTGATCATTAGGCTAATTTTGAATATCAGGTGGGCTCAACATGAGGTTTGCTATTATCAGGGTGATATTTCATATCAAGGTGATATGAAATATCGGGGTGATATTGCATATCATGATATCATGCAGGAGGTTCACCCTTGGCGCGGGTCATGATGGTGGGGTCTTAGCTGATGGTTCGTTGGTCACGCAAGGTAAAATTGCACAACATCATATGTGCTTATGACTTTGCTTATAAAGTATTGAGGAGGTCACTATGGGGTGAATGTGGGATAATTAGTTCCCACATGATTTGAAAAATCAGGGTCATATTTCTTGGCAAAAAAATTTCAAAGGCACGCTATCCACTGCATTCCTAAGGCCACAGGTTGGTATGCCATTAATGGCAGATGTTACAGGGTATGGGCGAAGGCATGCACGGATCAACCACCTGATTGAAGATGTGAATCCCCAGGCGGTGGCGCAGAGCTCGAGTTCAACCACCCTGCCTCCTCTCCCACCTGCTGCATTCAATGTTGAGTGCCATTTTCTCATAATGCGTTGTATCTGGCAAATTTTGAATTGCCATGTGATTAATGTTGAGTACACCTTCCTTGCTATATATAGCAGATGGTGTTACTCATTTGTTGTTGTTGAAAGCTAGACAAGTTCTGGTGCTGTAATAAGATACAACTTCATTAGTGGCCCTATTCTGGATGTCTTGTGAGTTTATGAGTCTCATGTTGTATGTCTCATACATAAATTTACTGGTTTCATGTTGATTTAAATGAGTAATGTTGTATTGCATGTGTTTTGTTATCTATCTCCAAATTGAGTGTGTTCTTCTTCTGAATCTAAGCATCTAAGGGGTGTTTATGGTTCTAGAATATAGGTTTACTGTATTAAATGCTTGATTTCTTACTTCTGCTCAAGGAGTAGATTAAATGTTTCAGATTAGGTGTTGGGAGGAATGTACTGCGATAAGGATGTTTGTAAGCAGAGATAACTGAATACTCAGTCTTGGGAAGTATCTGTAAGGCAGGTGCTAAACAAATCCCCTTGAAATCTAGTCTTTAGTATATGTTTATGCTGATCATTCACATGTGTATGTCTATTGACTCCAAGCCCTGGATAGGCACCAGTCTAGTCTTGTATTGAGGTTACACTCCAGGTTCTAGTTTTGCATCCAAATACAAAATCAAACTTAAAACTTCAAAGCCAAACCATTAGGACCTCAGAAGTAATTTTAGGATCACAATCCTCTATCTCACAACTGAACATAGGCCCAAAGCTAGTCCCTTTGCACTTATCTCATAGTTTTGGTCTACATAAAGGAGGATTTATCTGCTTTGTGTCAACATCCCCCAGTTCACAAGCATATCTTATGGGTGTTGAATAGGGAATACCCCCCTAGGTTTTGCAAAGCCTGAAGAAGAAGAGAAGATATCTATAGAGTCTATCTCTTGCACTGTTGGCCCCTGGCCCAGAGATCCTGTTGATCATTATGGCTACCTTGTAGGGATAACTGGGAGCAAGCATCCAGTCTGGGAAAAAACTAACAAATTTGGTGAATCCGCTGGGGATGTGATTTGAAAGTATTATCCTGCAGTCTTTGGTGAAGTTTTGCCCATCCGAGTTGTTGGTAATCATTTATGTCTAGGGTTTTAAACTTGAATGTTTGCTAATTTTCTCCTTCAAACCCTAAAATTTCCTTGTTGCGAGATCTTGTTCTGTTGTTGAAATCCCTATCGGCCCCTGAAAATTGATAAAAGATGGGTCACATATGCTTCAGACGCGTATCGGGCTACAGTTTCAGTGTCCCTGAATGTTTTTGGCAGTGGCAGTGTGGGTTTCATTTTACCAGTGCCGCGTGATTCACCATGTGTTGAGCCCCAGTTTAAATCTACGCCTTTGTTTTTGCTTCCTGTGGAGCATGCCGCATGTCAACAGTGGAAGCAGCCCCTTAAAGTTTTAACTAAGCGCAGAAGGCGCCATGTGTCGGCTTCCGCTAGAGTCTCAACGCAGTTTCTAAATGTTTCTGAGAGTGGTGCAGAAGGCACCACGTGGAGGCACCCGAGAGACACAGAAAAAGTAACTAAAGGCCTGTGGATTGTGCCAAGTGGCGGCCTCCACCAGTGTTTCTAAAAGACTCTAAAAGTTTCATAGTTTCCGCCATAGGCTTCGAAGACCCTTAATGTTTCTCAAGGCAACACGGAGCTTGCCAAGTGTCGCTGTCCGCTAGAGTTTCTAAAAGTTTCTAAGCTACCACGGACAGTGCCACGTGTCCCTTGTGGTTGCTGCAGAAGCTAACAAGTGTCAGCTTCCGCGTAAGGTTCTGTTTGTATCCCGTGATGCTAGTGATAGATTGAGGTGGCCCCAGCATAAATATTAAGTGAGGCAGAAAGTAACGCATGGCGGAGGGTCCGAAACTTTAAGATTGTTTCTCTTAAGTTTCATTGTGTCTCAAGGTTGACATGGATGATGCCAAGTGTCATAGTCTGCAGAGTTTTTATATGACCCTTTTGTGTTTCTCAAGAATGAGGCGGAACATGCCACTTGTCAGCTTCCACATGTATTTTCGCAGAAGAGTCCCTAAACATTTTAAGAGTGCCACGGACGGCGCCACGTGTTGGCTTCCGCGTGAGTTTCTGGGAGGGGCTTCTAAGAAGGAAAAATAGAGGATGGTAAGCCAGCGATGGAAACATGAAGTGCCTACATGGCACGATCTCATTGGCTTGCGACTCTTCGTGTATTTTGGGACCGTTGATGACGGCGATGAGTTTTGGATCGACGGCCATGTTTAAAGCTTGTAGTGATAGGTTTTTTCTTTGTATCTACAGCCGTGTTTGGGTGGGAAAAACTTCAGAGACTTGTTGCGGCTGCATTCCAGAGGCTACGGGTAGATGAAACTTTAATGGCAGATTTTGCAGAAGGTATGGGTCGAGTTGACTAGTTCAACTGCCCGATTGATGAGGAATGTCTCTGAGCGGCGGCCCAGATCCTGATTTTACCTGCTCTCTCCTCTGTTTTCCCCAGCTGCATTAATTAATTTGGGTGCCATTTTTTGGTGCAATGTATCTGGCTGGATTTTTGGTTTTTTGCCTTGCAAATTTTGTGAGTACACAGTTTTGCTATAAATGGCAGACTGTGTTACTCTTTTTCGTTGTTGAAAACTGGACAACTTTTTGGTGTTGTGATACAATACAACTTCATTGGTGGCCTTGTTCTTGTGTCTTGTAAGTTTATGAGTCTCATGTTGTATGTTTCATGCTGTTTTATATGAGAAATGCTCTGTGCATGTGTTTAATCATTTGTCTCCAAGCTGTGGGCATAGTTTCTTTTGAATCAAGATAACTAAGGGTTGTTAAGGTTCAGGAATATAGTTTTCCTATATTGAATGTCTAATCTCCTACTTTTGTTCAAGGAACAAATTAAATCTTTCAGGTTAATCATTGGGAAAATTTGTTGCAGTAAGGATACCATTAAGTATGAATGATTAAGCACCTAATTGTTGGGAAGTATCTGTAAGGCAGATATTATAAATCCCCTTGAAACTCAGTCATTTATATGGGTTTATGTGTACATTCGCATGTGTATGTCTATTGACTTCGAGCCCTAGATAGGCACCGATCCAGTCTTATATTGAGGTCACTACCAAAGTCCTAGTTTTGCATCCAAACATAAAATCAAAATCAAACTTCATAAACAAACCTTTTAGGACATTAGAAGTAGTTTGAGGATCCAAAATCCTCTGTCTACAACTGAATATAGGCCCAAAGCTAGCCCCTTTGCACTTATCTCACAGTTTTGGTCTGCTTAATAGAGGATTCATCTACTTTATGTCAACATCCCAGCAAATACATAGATGCACTTTATAGATGTTGAGTAGGGAACACCCCCCTTGGTTCTGCAGAGCCTAAAGAAGAAGAGATATTTATAGAGTCTATCTCCTATACTGTTGGCCCCTGGCCCAGGAATCCTATTGATCAATGATGGCTACCTTGTAGGGATAACTAGGAATAAGCATCCAGTCTGGGAAAATAACCAACATGAGTCGCCAACAGATTTGGTGACTCCGCTGGGGAATTTGTGTAAGAACCCTGATTTAAAAGAAAATATTTCCTAGTTATAGGTGGCGACTCCAAACAATCTTCCAACCGGTAAAGTAAAAAATTTTATGCAAGGGAGAAGATCCCTGCGTAATCCTCTATTTGAAGAGTTACCCAGAAAGATGATGTACAGGAAAAAAGAGATTGTCCCAGCCGATCATGAAGGTTCTCCCAGAAATAATGATAATATCCAAGACAATCTTAGATCTTCAGAGCAACAAGCACCCTATTTTTCAAATACAAAAGCTGATATTCAAGATGCATATGAGAGACAACAGGGTGGTGGATTAAGAATGAGTTCAAAGGTATTTCGAGAACGCCCTTTCTTGGATCCCAGTGACAGATTTGAAGAGGCTGAATCTCCAAGGGATGACGATGATGATGACCAATATGGAAAAGGACCACCACTTCTATGCCTAGAGACGAACAATTAGCTGAAGAGATCAAGAGCCTGAGGGATGAATTTGAGTATTTGCAGGCTGTGAAGATTAGAGATGACATGAGACAGAAAGTGCAAGCTCTAAGAACCACTCAACAAGATGCAGTCCCCACCCTTGATAATGTAGATGTCTTGAGAAACTAGCATAGAAATGAGGTCCAGCATCAGGAAGATGATCAAAGACAGAATGTAAACAATACTAGAGTACCATTAAATAATGTGAGAAATCAAAATGCTGATAGAAATGTCAATGTTAACCAGTTTGGTAGACAACCTATGCAGCTAGACAGATTCAGACAATTAGTTTTTGATGGCATTCCCGGTTACACCAATCCCATTGACAAACATGTGAGGCCACAGGTGCCAAAATTTTTAGGAAATAATGTTGTATCAGGTGAAGACCATTGAAAGGCTTTTCAGAATGTCATGGATAACTTTGAGGTTGAGCATGAAGATGTTTTTATGAAGTTGTTTATGCAGTCCTTGGTTGATGAAGCTAGAGAATGGTATAAAAGTCTGCCTGACCGGAGTATCTCATCATGGGATGATTTTAGAAGGATTTTTAAGGAGCAATATGTTGACAAAACTGACCCAAGCTTTTTTGTAAATGAATTCACAAGTATCACCAAGGGGTCAAATGAGCAGGTTGCAGATTTCAATGCTAGATTCACTAAAGTGCTGAACAAATTGCCACCTCATATGAGACCTAATGAGCCAATGTGTGTGGTGCTCTATATAAATGCTTTTGATGCCAGCTTATGGATTAAGAGATAAGGGTCCTACTAGCCTCAGGGATGCTTTCAGGATTGCAACAAATATTGAAAATAATAGGAAAGCATCTGGTAAGACAAACAGAAGGGAAGATGTGAAGATTTTGCAAAATCCAAATAAGCCTCAAGGTACTCAAGGTAATGCATCCACTTCTGAGGATAAATTAGATAAGAGACAAGGGGGTAGGTCCTGACAAGTAGGTTTACCAGAGACAAGAAAAGAAACCATCATTGCATGACATGCCATATAACACTAATTGGCATGATGGTAAACCCATGTTTCCACATAACAACACAAATCAAAGGGCTCAAAATGTTAAAGAAACTCCTAATCCTTTGAAGAAGGCTGTTAATATTGTTGGTGACACTCCATGGTGCATAATATGTCAGATGCCTCACTCACAGTTGCAATGTATGATCGCTCAGTCTCTGTATAATAATGTTGTTTCCTGTGATGAGTGCAATGAGCCACATTGCATGTAGGATGATAATGTCAATATGCTGTCCACAAATGGGGAGTATTCCTCTTATGATGTAGATGAAAGTATGAGTTATGGGACTCAGGTTTGCCAGCAGCTTCCCTGTGATGATGATGATGGAGACAACTATGCATATGCTCTAGACCCACGCATCTTTCTGAATAACTTGAGAAGACCTTCTGATGAAGAGATTAGAGCTCTCACAGCTGCAACAGTAGCTCAGGTCAAAAGTAACTATAACCTTAGAGGTAGGGCTCAGGTTGGTAATCCACATCAACCAGAAGATACATTTGTGAATCAGCCAGTGCATGATCATAAGGTGGCTAGACTACAAAAGGCATAATGGAACAACAATAAGAAAACTTTTAAACAAAAAATAGGTCATGATTCTCAAGGATCAGAAAATAGAGTTCCCCAGGTTGAGGATCAAAAGAAAAAATTTTAGATCAAAGATGACAGTCAGAGAGCCACAAAAATTAAAGCTGGATCATACCAAGATAAAAATAAAATTGTAGATCAGGCTACAACTGTTATACAAAATTATGCTCCGTTTGACATAACTCAGGTCTTGTCCCAGGTAAAGGTCTATGTTCCATTAATGGAACTGATGAAGGTTGAGGAAATCAGGAATAAGGCGGTGTCCTTAATTTCAGGGGTAGCTTGTCAAGTTGATCAGAATGTTGAAACTCAAGGTAAGAAACAAGCCTTATGTGTTGAAGAGGATGAGGTCCCTGAGGTTTATCTAGGAATGACCATGACAAAGTGTCCTTTATAGGTTGAGCCATTTTATGTTTCCCTTGTTATTAATGGGAAAACAATCAGGAATTGTATGCTTGATTCTGGAGCATCAACAAATATCATGCCTCTGGCTATCATGCAACAAGCAGGATTGAAAATAGACAAGGCATGTGGAAAATGCTATGCCATGGATGCTAGAGAAGTACCACTTATTGGAATTATGAAGGATGTGGATTTCAGGTTAGCAGCCTATTTAGAAAAAACATATAGAATGAACATAACAGTGGTTGATATAAACCACAATATGGGATGTTGTTATCAAGAAGATGGGCAACACTGATTGGTGGAAGTATGCAATTAGATCTGTCATACGCCATGATTCTAATGAATGGCAAAGATGTCAAACTGGTCAGAGAGGAAGGATCACTAGAAATAGTTGAGGATCAAGATTCAGAAGAGCATGTGTGTTTCGTTGATACTGACTGTGATAATTTCAAAGTAGTCTCAGATGACTAGGGAGGTAAGGGGAGAGACATTTCCATTCAAGAGCTTGACTGACATTATCTATGGACCATGTATTTTGATGGAGCTTGTGCAAAGGAAGGCTCTGGTGCTGGAGTTGTGTTTTTGTCTCCAGCTGGTAAGCTCCTAAAATTCTCTTTCTTGCTGAAGTTTGCTTGCACAAATAATATTGCAGAATATGAATCTTTGTTGCTAGGATTGAATGTGGCTCTGAAGCATGGGATTAAGATGTTGAGAGTGTTTGGAGATTCAGAGATAATTATTTCCCAAGTTAGGGATAAGTATGCTTCAAAAAATAAAAGTTTAAAACAATATAAACATGTTGTCTAGGATACAATTGAATTATTTGATGCATTTTCAATAAACTAGATTGAAAGATCAAAAAATGTCATGGTGGATTTTCTAGCTAATGTGGCCATTAGGTTGGATGATATAACTCTATCTGATGTTACAAATGTTGAGGTTAAATTTAGACCTACAGTACCAGATAATGTATGCAGCTGGCAAGTGTTGGATGACGATAGAGATTTGTTGAGATTCCTACACTGCATAGATAAGTATGAGAACCAAGAGATTGATTTTCAAAATTTTGTAGAGGTTGTAGATGGAAAAGAGACTCTCTTAGGGAAGGAGATAATTCAACTCAAGACAAATAAAATCCCTAGAGGGCTGGTTGCTTTAGAGAGAGCATTTGACAATAGGGACCAATTTGTTAGAAAGGCATCTCCAACAAATAAGAATGATTAAGAGGAGATAAACTTGCGGACATCTCATGCCCCCAAAAAGGTATATATTGGTAAATAGCTCAAACCACACATTAGGAACATGCTGATTGTATTGTTGAGAAAATATAAGTATGTCTTTGCCTGGTCATATGAGGACCTAAAGGCTTATAGAGAAGACCTATTCTAGCATGAGATCCCATTGAAGCATGGAGCTAAGCCATTCAGGAAAAAACAAAGACCTATTAATTCTACTCTAGCTCCAAAAATGTAGGAAGAACTCAAGAAGGTTACGAAGGATGGAATAATTGTGCCTATCAGACATTCAACTTGGGTGTCTAATCTTGTCCCAGTTAGAAAAAAGAATGGTGATAGAAGACTTTGTGTTGACTTTAGAAATCTAAATGTATCTTCCTTGAAGGATAATTATCCACTGCTCAACATGGAGACTATGCTGCAAAAGGTAACTGGATGTGAGCTTCTATCCATGATGGATGGATTTTTAGGATACAATCAAGTGAAGATAAAAGAATCTAAACAATATAAAACTGCCTTCACCACTCCATGGGGGACATATGTATATGTGAGAATGCCATTTAGATTGACAAATGCAGGTGCTACATTTCAGAAGGCCATGGATGTTGCTTTTGCAGGATTAATTGATTCAATTATTGTTATATATCAGGATGATCTAACTGCCTATTCAAAAAAGGAGGAGCAACATTGCATGCACTTAGAACAGATTTTTATTAGAGCACTAGAATATGGCATTTCACTCAACCCAAAGAAATGTGCATTTGTTGTAGTGGGAGGAAAGCTTTTGGGACACATTATTTCCAAGGCTAGAGTAAGGATTGATCCTGAAAGGGTTGCTGCAATTGACAGGATCCAAGTTCCTAAAACAGTGAAAGGTATTCCGTCCTTCTTTGGATAGATTAATTTTGTTAGAAGATTCATCCCTAACTTTGCAGAAATCACAAAAGATGTTTCTAAGATGTTGAAGAAGGGTGCAACTATCAATTGGGAAGGTGAAGCAATTAAGTCATTTCAGAACATCAAAGAGGCTATAAAGATGGCTCCTGTGTTAAAATCTCCTAATTTTTCTGAGCCATTTTAGTTGTTTTCATTTGCTTCTTTCCATATTGTTGCTGCATGTTTATTACAGAAAAATGAAGAGGGTTTTGAACAACCTATTGCCTTCTTTAGTATGTCATTGCAGGCAGCTGAGTTAAAATATGATATCATGGAGAAGCGGACATATGCATTGGTTAAAGCAGTCAAAAGATTTAGGCCATATCTAATAGGATCTCAAACAGTTGCATATGTGCCTTGTGCAGCAGTCAAGGATATTTTTACTCAGCAAGAGGTAATAGGAAGGAGATGCAGGTGATAAATAAATTACAAGAATTCAACATAGAGATACAGATCACCAAACTGGTAAGGGGACAAGGCTTGGCTAAAATAATGACACAGTCCAATTTGGAAGCATGCCAAGTGAATATAGTTTAGAATGAAATTGTTAATGTGTCAAAATCTGAATGGTACAAGGACATTGTGTACTACTTGCAGAATTTGAATTGTCCTTCCCATTTCAGTGATAGTCAGAAAAGGACTTTGAAACTGCATGCAATTAGGTACATCATCCTTCAAGGGGAGTTATTTTGGAAGAATCCTGATGGTGTACTACTCAAGTGTGTAGATGAAAATGAAGCTAAGAATGTTTTAAATGACATGCACAAAGGAGTGTGTGGTGGACACTATATTGCCCAGATAACAACTCACAAAATTCTTAGGGCAGGGTATTGGTGGCCAACTCTTTTCTCAGATGCACAAAAGTTGGTAAGGAGATGTGATCCTTGCCAAAGGTTCTCAGGAAGGTTAAAGTATGAAGGTGCACTACCCCTTAGAACTGTAACTATGGAAGCTCCATTTCAGTAGTGGGGAATTGATTTTATAGGGGAGATTTCAGAGAAATCAAGTGGAGGACATAGTTGGATTTTGGTTGCTACTGGCTCTTTCACCAAATGGATTGAAGCCATTCCAACTAAAAAGCTACAAGCAAGGTGGTGATGGATTTTATTCTGGAAAACATTATTATCAGGTTTGGAGTACCATTCAAAGTGGTCACAGATAATGCCATGTGCTTCAGATCTGGTGAATTTGTTGATTTTTGTAACAAATATGGGATTAATTTGTCATATGCATCACCATATCATCCACAGGGAAATGGTCAGGCAGAGTCCAGTAACAAAAGCCTCATGAAAACCATCAAAAGGATGGTGGACAAGAATAAAAGAGCCTGGGATTCAAAGCTAAAGATGGCACTATGGGCTGACTGGATAACAGTGAAGAAATCAATTGGGAAGTCACCTTTTGAGCTAGTCTATGGCACAACAGCCAGGTTGCCTATAAATAATCTCTTACCAATCTATAGATTCATACAGGAAAATGATGAAGAGATTGAAGATTCAATGACTGAAAGGATATATCAGTTGGTTGCACTGGATGAAATCAGAAGGGAGGCACACAGGACAAACATCAAGAAACAACAAAGTTTAAAATATTTGTTTGATAAAAGGACTATAGAGAGGAAATTTTAGGTAGATGATTTAGTCCTTATTTGGAATGCAAGGAGTCAGGATAAGGGCAAGCATGGCAAACTTGAGCCCTTATGGATGGGCCCGTACCTGATTAGAAATATTCATGGAGAGGACTCCTACTTTCTCCAGGCACTAGACAATGAGATGCTGGAATTACCTGTGCACGGTCAATTCCTCAAAGCTTATGTTTCATAAGTATCATCTTCTGTGCACATTTGTAAAGTATGTAAATTGTCTATAAATGCTCTGTATAGTCGGTGTTGTGAGTTTTTGTGTTTTGCCTGGTTCGTTGGTCACGCAAGGTAAAATTGCGCGACATCATATGTGCTTATGACTTTGCTTATAAAGTATTGAGGAGGTCACCGCGGGGTGAATGTGGGATAATTAGTTCCCACATGATTTGAAAAATTAGGGTCATATTTCTTGGCGGGAAAATTTCAAAGGCGCGTTGTCCACTGCATTCCCAAGGCCGTGTGTTGGTATGCGATTAATGGCAGATGTTACAGGGTATGGGCGAAGGCGTGCACGGATCAACCACCTGATTGAAGATGTGAATCCCCAGGTGGCGGCGCAGAGCTTGAGTTCAACCACCCTACCTCCTCTCCCACCTGCTGCATTCAATGTTGAGCGCCATTTTCTCATAATGCGTTGTATCTGGCAAATTTTGAATTGCCATGTGATTAATGTTGAGTACACCTTCCTTGTTCTATATAGCAGATGGTGTTACTCATTTGTTGTTGTTGAAAGCTGGACAAGTTCTGGTGCTGTAATAAGATACAACTTTATTGGTGGCCCTATTCTGGATGTCTTGTGAGTTTATGAGTCTCATGTTGTATGTCTCATGCATAAATTTATTGGTTTTATGTTGATCTAAATGAGTAATGTTGTATTGCACGTGTTTTGTTATCTGTCTCCAAATTGAGTGTGTTCTTCTTCTGAATCTAAGCATCTAAGGGGTGTTTATGGTTCTAGAATATAGGTTTACTATATTGAATGCTTGATTTCTTACTTCTGCTCAAGGAGTAGATTAAATGTTTCAGATCAGGTGTTGGGAGGAATCTACTACGATAAGGATGTTTGTAAGTAGAGATAACTGAATACTCAGTCTTGGGAAGTATCTGTAAGGCAGGTGCTAGACAAATCCCCTTGAAATCTAGCCTTTAGTATATGTTTATGCTGATCATTCACATGTGTATGTCTATTGACTCCAAGCCCTGGATAGGCACCAGTCTAGTCTTGTATTGAGGTTACACTCCAGGTCCTAGTTTTGTATCTAAATACAAAATCAAACTTAAAACTTCAAAGCCAAACCATTAGGACCTTAGAAGTAGTTTTAGGATCACAATCCTATGTCTCACAACTAAACATAGGCCCATAGCTAGCCCCTTTGCACTTATCTCACAGTTTTGGTCTACATAAAGGAGGATTTATCTGCTTTGTGTCAACATCCCCCAGTTCACAAGCATATCTTATGGATGTTGAATAGGGAATACCCCGTAGGTTTTGCAGAGCCAGAAGAAGAAGAGGAGATATCTATAGAGTCTATCTCCTACACTGTTGGCCCCTGGCCCAGAGATCCTATTGATCATTGATGGCTACCTTGTAGAAATAACTGGGAGCAAGCATCCAGTCTGCGAAAAAACCAACATACTCAACTATAATATAGATTTTATATAAAAATTAAATATATAATTAAATCATTACAAGTTACCACTTGGACAATAAACATGGAGACCTAATATCTGTAGATGGAATTGTTATATGCCTTCTTAAGTATAACACTTCATAAGAAGTCAAATTTGATTTAATCTTAAATGTTTCTAATGTGGATAATGTCTTAAGGTTTCCTTTATATGTGTAGGGCTTAGAAATTGTGTCAATGAAGGTATTCACGATAAAATGTACTCTATCTCTCTCTCTCTCCCTCTCTATTTCTCTATCTCTCTACCTCTCTCTTTATTTCTATTTCTTCCAAAATTATCTTCTAACTTTATCAAAATTATTAATTTAGTCAAGAAGACTTTAAAAAGGTGAGAGGTGGGTAGTTAGGTTCCTCCAACACCAAGCAAATCAAGTTCTAATGAAGCTTCTCAACACCACCAAGTCTTTCATTATAATTTATAGGTATATGCAAAACATGATTGTAGGTAAAAAAAAATCTAAAGATATTAGGGCCAAATCTATAGAAAAAAAGATTAGAACCACATCATTTGGCAGAAACATTAACCTAGATTCTTGTACATCATTTTTAAAACTCTCAAAGCACATCATCTTAATTTGTTTGTTATAGAATCAAATTAAAAAATAAATAATAATCATACATCACAATCTTAACTACTTCCAAAATATCCTTTATTATTATTATAATTATATTTTAAAATCAAATACACATTTGTATCTCAACTCTATCTAAAAATATTTAATTTTATTTAATCTCTCTATCCTTCTCTATTCTCCCTCTCTCCTTTTTGGACTCTCTCTCTCTACTATATTATATTTAAAATATCTAACAAAACTAAAGTATATAATTAAAATAAATATAGTAAGAAAAAATGAATTTTCAATAAAATATTTTTTAAAATATATTAAATAATATTTTTTATATATAAAATTAATTTTTTATATGATTTTTTTATATTTTAAAAATTTATTAAGTCAAATAATATGACTTATTTATATATATATAATAAATTGTTTTAATTTATAATTTTATGTCATTCATATTGATAATATATTATATATCATATATATAATATTATTTAATAGACATCAGATTTCCACAATCCATGATATTATTCAGTGCTTTAGGATTTTGCTTCAAGATTTAACTGTGTGAGTTTTTTCATCCACGTTTCAGTGATCCAACATCAGAATGAAGAGAGCCAAACTCTTCTTTGGCTCTCTTCATCCTGATGTTGGATCATGGTGTGATTGGAAACATTGATGAAAAAACTCACACAATTAAATCCTGAAAAATTGAATAGAATTTTATTTAATATAATAATATATATTATTTTATATTTATAAATATAAATTTGATATTATAAAATAATTTTTATTAATATATATTATTTTAGATATAATATTATATTCTATTTATTTAAACTATATATATATTAAAAAACTTTTAAATCTCACTAACAAGCCTAAGACATAAAAGGTAGTGATAACAATTTAAAACATTTTTCCTAAAACTATCTATCTTATATAAAATTGGAACTTTGAAACCATGTGCGGGCACGGGATTCACATTGTACGGAATTGTTTTTTAAAATTTGAATTATATAGAAACAAATAGATTTTTATTAATATAATTTATTTATTTATTTTCGTGGAGACTGTTCAATGATCTTGATACCAGCTAGAAAACATACGAGTCAAATAAAAATAAACAAGGATATGAAAAAAAATTATAAAAAAGATTTTAGTATATATTTTTATTAATTATATGCCTCCCACGTAATCTCCACAATAATGGAGAGCAAGTTGACAGAGGAAATATTCGCACATCCCGAAGCAAAATGACAGAGATAATATTCGCACATTTGAACACTCTCCAATGGAGAATCTTGTTTGCAGAAGCATATAAGCTGATGAATGGAGAATGAATTTGAAAGGAAGGGAACAAATTTGAATTCGTAGTTTCAGCTGAGCATCAATGGCGATAACGAAGTGGGTGGGCGATGATGTTGTAAAGCCAATTCCTTTAACATTGTTGATGGGATTGTTGGTGTGTTTAATGGTTGGAGTAATTATAAATATGAAGAAGAGAATAGAGGGCAAAATCCCACCTGGTACGTTGGGATGGCCCTTCCTTGGAGAAACGTTGGAATTTCTGAAATGGCAGAGAAGAGGAACCCCTCTTGCAAAGGGAAGTTGAAAATATCCTCTATCAACTTAAAAATTCAAATTTTTATTTATATATAATTATTATATCTTATCTAAAAATCTTATCATTTTGCTTGAACATGTCGGAGCGAATTGTAGCAATCCAAAATTTTAATCTATAGACAACCACAAGAAGCCATTCTTGTAGGGAAAAGAGGAGGTGTGATTTGCTACAATTGCACCATGCCATTGCTGACTTTGAAATATCTCAACTCCAATCAAAGTACATACTATGTTTTTCACTACACCTGCACTCTACTTAAATATCATCCATTTCAATAGTCAAACACTCAATAGTAATTTTACACCTCATTCACAATGAAAAGTGGTAAATATTTGTCCTGTTTTTATTGGCCCAAATTAACCTTTGACTACACCTGGGAAGAAGCTATTTTTATAAATAAGATTAGTTCATACTTGTAGTCAAACCCAGGGCTTAAATTTGACAGTTGTATAGCTGTATTTAGATATTTTAGCTGTAAAATACAACTAAAATTTTGAAAAGACCATACAATATGAAAGGAGAAATTTTGGACAAATTTTTTTATATAATTTACTTATACTAAAGTATCTCATAGTATTTTAAAGGCACTATTGAATAGATAACTGTCATAAAAAAATTGCTTGACAGTCAAAGTTGACTGTCAAATTGAAGCCCTGGTCAAACCTTTTCTTTTTAATTACAATTACTATAAGTAAGTTATTAGAATAGAAAAGTTGTAGTCTATCACTAGGTTGGTTGCATGTGAAGATAAATAAAAAATATTATTTTAACTATAAAATTATTTTTTTGGACGCTACCAAAATTGATTTTTGGAGGATCAAAGATGATTAAAATTTTGAGAGTTACAAAGAAAGTTCATCTTAAGAATAACCTATCACCTAAAATATAGGCACATATTTTTCTAATAAGTTAGACTAGAATTTAGTGGTAAATATAGTGGCATATTTTTTAGTGGGTTAAGGATGGGGTCCCATGGAAGGGGCTTAAATCTATTTTTATGGAATTGGAAGTCTTAATGAGATGAAAAAAATCTGCTACATAATAAATAAATAAGATTAGTTCATACATGTAACCTTTTCTTTTTAGTTACAATTACTATAAATAAGTTACTAGAATAGAAAAGTTGTAGTCTATCATTAAGTTGGTTGCATGTGAAGGTAAATAAAAAAACATTATTTAAACTATAAAATTATTTTTTTGGACTCTACCAAAATTGATTTTTGGACAATCAAAGATGATTAAAATTTTGAGAGTTGCAAAGAAAGTTCATCTTAAGAATAACCTATCACCTAAAATATAGGCACATATCTTTCTAATAAGTTAGACTAGAATCTAGTGGTAAATATAGCAGCATACATTTTAGTGGCTTAAGGATGACGTACCATGGAGGGAGCTTCAGGATCTATTTTTATGGAATTGGAGAGGATAAATTGGGATCTTATAGGAGCCCCTACTTTTTAGTTTGCAATTTCTAGTAGATGCCTTTAAGGGCTGAATAGCTTCCTAAAATTTCTCAGCTTAAAGTTTTAAGCTTTCTCATTACTATAAATCCATGGGACCACATGGATGTGAAATGCTCCTTAAAAATCTCAACAACACTAGCTGAAATATTCTAAGAAGCCCCCTTCCATAGAACCATAACCTAAATTTTCTACAAAAGACTTACCTTCAAGTAGGTTTATAATTTTTCTAAATTTCAAAATATTAGTTGTTGGATTGTCTGTAAACCAATTTAACATCTTTATTTCAAACCTCACCTGTCTTATCTAATTTAAAAAAATTATAAAAGTTTATGTGATTTTTGAATAGAAAGTCAACAAATCTAAATTGAAAGAGTCTCTGTAATTTTTTTTTAAATAACTGTGAAAATTAGGTGAAAGATAATCTAAACAGGGCTTTGGATGTCCTGGTTAAGCTAATTACACCCAGAGGGTTAAGCTAATTACACCCAGAGGTGTTCCTACAATCACAACACGGATGGAGAATAAGAGCAAGGCACCTATTTAATCAATTTACCACACATAGGTAGAATTAAGCACTTGAGAAGGATATATGTACTTTATATATTTTTTAGTTCCTGCCTTCGGTAGGTATACTACTGCATCGGCTAGATGCAATTTCTCAAATTATTCGTCCAATCATGTGAAAGAACTAAAAATTTGCAACCACAATGCTATAGTTCATTATTTTTTTTTAATTTAATCATTTAAAAAATACCATTTATCTATTCTCTGATTGGTCTATGGTGTGAACAGTAAGGGTAAAAAATGAAATAATGATTTAAAAAATTATTGAATTTTCGAACGATGCCAATAAACAAATACAGTTAAGTACAGGTCGTGCAAAGTGACGGCGCCGCTGAGCTTGTTGAATTTATTTCGTTTGCAATGTTAATTAATGATTTTTATTTCATTTGCAATGTTAATTAATGATTTTTAATCATCCTTACAAGATGACAGGTCATGTCTTGATCGGAGGTTTTCAATTTGTATGCGCTTTGGATTGTTGTTTCTCAATTTGTTTGCACTCAGAGAGTAGTGAAGGTGGGCATCCGGAGGCCTATGAAGCTGCATCTGTGGTAAGCCTCTATATGGACTTTTATTTCGTAATCCGTGTAGAAAACCAGTGCTACTGTTCACATAAATTTCAAGATTTCAGATATTATATGAGTTTTAGATTGTAGAGCACTCTCAGTTATAGAAATTTTATAGTTTTCTCAAATTTCTGTTAGAGTTCAGATATCTCTTTCTAGAACTTAAGTTTTCTATTTTAGAAACTCGGATATCAATTATAGAATTCCCAGACATTCAGGTATGAATTGCCAAGTTTCAATATATTGACAAATTCATGATTTGGGAACATAAAAGTAGCTATGCAACTGTGTCACTAAATAACAAAGACGGTTGCAGGAAGAACTAACTATACAAGTGCTCATGCTATATGCAGTATTACTTGTTTCATTTCCAGATACATTGTATATATTCAAGCTGTAAAGCATCTACTTATATTCTGTTGCAACTTTCTACTCTGCAATTTCTTTGGTACAACTTACAGTTCCTTTTAAGTGATTTCATGCATGTGTTCACTGTTTAATTTACATTTGAATGATTGAGGCTCGGAGTTCGCTCAGTACCCATCATATAATATGCTGGAATTTTATGGCGACGGTGCTATAGACCTTACTTATACATAGCAAGGGTGTGAATTTCATACCTTGAAGCAGAGAGTATTAACGAATTTAGGTAATTTGCTACTAATCCCAATTTGGAACAGAGGCTCGCCCTCTTGTTTGGTCCTCTACCAAATATTCTGTTTTGAAAGAAAGAATAAGGATATGTTATCGTGTCCCTATAATGTTTAATGGCACAGATTATGGTCACACAAGGAAAATACCCACAAAAAAAGTGCTCCAATCTTGTGAAGGAAAATGCAAATTTATATGTGAAAGAGAATTCATGACAGAACAACATTAGTTGGTACCCTTCTCCACACATTGGAATACTATTTTGTGAAATTCTGTAGAAGAGGTTAATGTTGGACATGAAGAGTTAAAATAAAATAGACTGTTTCCATCTGAATATCTAAACAACAATACCCAAATATATTCCAAATGAGGGGCGTTGCTACAAAATTAAATTATAAGCAAGAAAACACTGAGGTAAAATTGGGGAAAGAAGGGAGAGGTCAATGTAGGTTAATAACAAAGACAGTTCTCCTAATCAGAACAAAAAATTGCCAATTTTTGTTTGCAAGACACAAATTAAATAAAAACGAATCTTAACAACTGGCATTAGAAAAATCATTAGAAAGGAAGTGAAGACGGCAAGCCCATGCAACCAATTAGTTGGATCTCGACTTACAAAAGTGAAAAAAAAATGGGCATGGCACAGTATAGAACCAGAGTTCCTCAATGTAGACATGAATGTACAGAGCACAATCTGCAAGATTCCATCTTCTATGGTAGCTTTTATAAACTTTCTGTACTTTGAGCGCAGCTGCTTCCTCTTTAAACCTGTCTCATCTCAATGAGGAAGTCTAAAAATCCATTTTCTTAGAACTGTTTGATCTCAACGATGCCAATTCCAAATCACCAGCTCTGGGACTAATTATTTCCTGGGTAGGAGTTAATAAATCTTGGCCTTTAAAACTGATGCACCTCTCTGAAGCTGTTTCTACGTGGTTGCATTTGAAGATCATCTGAAAGCTACTAACCTCCGTTCCACATTTAAGAACCTTAAAAGATGCATGTGTTGATAAAATTGTTAGGGCTACAGCTGTGCACCTCTGAGACAGGTGGCGATTGTGTTTGCAGGTGGCGATTGCATTTGCTTTTGTCACGATTTAGATTTTAGGCCAGTTTAATTTTAGTTTCAAGGGTAAAGGAACCGTAGCATTATTGTTTTCCTATGCATTGACTTTTTAGTTTATTTTAAAATTTAAAAGACAATTTCAGATCCGCATTTATACGATCTGGTCTTTAAATTTCATCTCGTGGGTGGATAGTTTTATGGGAAACCCTTGGTTTATTCCTACGGTTTGACTGCGAGATGGAGGAGTATGTAGGAATTCCAAATTTGAGGTGGGGTTTTTCATGAATAATAAAGTAGCGGATATCTCTTGAATCCAAGCTAAAGTTTTCTTTTTCCAGAACAATCATTTTGAGCTAGGGTTTTCCGATATATAAAGTCCTTTTCTAAAAGGGAATTCAAAAGATTATTTAGAGATTCACATTTAAATTTATGTGGGCAATTTTTTAAATTTGGGTAATTTTTTTGTTCAGCCCTAATATATGTCCCAGGGTTTTTTTAATTAGGTGTTTTGTTGAATAAGGGATAAACGCAAGTCTTATACTTATGTTGTTACGGCTTTATCAGAGCTGGTATCATACAGAAATCTTAATACGATGTTGGTTTCTTAATTCTGAGTTTTTCTTAATATAATCTTGGTGTCTTAATTACAATGTTTTTTTCCTAGCTTATTTTTGTGCAATGTTATTGATGCCTTAAATATAACCTAGGGTTTGTTGAATAGAAATATAATTGACCATAATTTCTAATCATAATTACTCAATTACTACATTATTTTTAATACATTTTTTCAAACACCTTGTTACATACTTTGCTCATAATATTATATCCCAATTATATTTAACTATTCACTGAAATAAATATAATAGTTTAGTTACATTATAATTATAATTAACTCTAGTTGAGCCAAAATAATTCTTAGATTAATATAATAAATATAATTAAAATTGGACAAATTGAATATTAATATAATATAATTATTATAACATAACAAATTAAGATAGGGTTATGTTTGACATTAGAATTAGAATTAAGGTTAGGGTTAGAATCAAGGTTAAAAGCTATGACTACACAACTTAATTATGCATCTAACTATATATACCCATCCCTTCCTTGTTCATATAATGCATAATTATAAGTCATAAGTTAATTAATTTAAATATATTACTCATAATTTATAATATATTATTATTATAAAATATAATAATATCTTATAATTATATATATAATCCTAATTAGTATATGCTTGGATTTATTAAATCATTGAAAAAAAATTAATTTTGAACTTTAGCATTTGGCAAATGAATTTAATACTCTATTCCATTGGTCAAATGAAATGTTAAATTTAAAGTTAATTAAATAAATCTCAATAATAATTATATAATTAATTCATATTTTTAAATCTTAGCAAAAAGGGTAAATATATTAACTAAGAATCTATAAAAGATTATAAAAACATTTCCAACTAGCAATAATTATCAAAAAAGTCCAAAGAATAGAATGCAATAGAGGTTTAGCATTGATGCTTAACTTCCAAGAACCCAAGCAAACAGTAGAAACAATCGACGAAACAATCTGTAGCTTTCGATTCTATAGGAAGATGAAGAGAAGACATGCAGTCAAAGTTTCAAGAAAGATGAAGAACATGCTAGACAAGTGCTGCCAATCTTAAGAACAGTCATGCAAGTTCCCATTATTCAAAAGAGACAACAGTGTCATGGAATCTATGTGACACTATCTTCTTCCAATGTAGCTCATAAAGTTTGTCTAGAGCCATAATGATGGCCTGGGCCTCCATTTGAATAATAGTGTCAAAGCCTATAGTAAATACCTGATTCCACTCAACAAGCATGCCAACAAAGAGTGAAACCTAGCCCTTCTGATTGGTCTTCAATGAGTCAAAAATATGTAAATTGTTGAAAGCGTTCTTCTTTATTTCATGTCGTTTGAATGTTCAAATTGTTGTGCAAAGTGATACACCAGGGGTTTTACAAACAATCGGATTCAAATACAATGGGGTTGTTCTTGCATTTCCAAATAGAAGCTTTCGATCCTTGGCGCCTCGCAACATTTACAATCTATCACAAGCACTGTCAATGATGTACAATTTTGTAAATCTTGTATCACCTTGGCTTGTCAGTTCAAATAGCTCTAGTAGACAAGCTAATACAAGTTAGGTTTCTAATTTTCATTTAGTTTCGTTTAGTTTCTAGTGACTTCTACAAGTTAGCAGCTAAAGAACTAGTTTTGAGCCAGGTAGTGCTATTTTTTTGGACATATAATTGCAAAAGTATATCAAAGGTATATCATTCCACCAGCATTCCAAGCCATCCACAATTGTATCTTTTGATCTTAAACAGAAAGAGCCTTTACATAGAAAAAGCCATAAGGTCTGTCTAGATATTGCTACAACGTACCAACCTATTGGTTTTCACCAATAGTCCATAGGGCATTTCTGGTTTTCCTTTTGAAAGCATTTCCATAAGAATGCATAATGTTCTAAAACTGTTCTTTTATGGTTGTCTAATATTTCAGAGCAACAACTAAAATCATGCATTTTGGTGCAGCAAACATTTCAAAGCACATTGTGGCAAGTGACACACGAGTTATATGAATCGCACGTATGCAATTATAACAAATTGCAAATAACTGCCCACATCACTGTTATTACAATTTACATAGTTTTCTAGAACATCGAAGAGATGGCTGCATCTATTTATGATGATTTCATGTTGGAATCATTTGTTATTCTATTGATTCAAGTCGTCATATTATCCTTGTTGCTGATATTTGTGAAAAACACTGTACACTTTTGCATGTCACTTATATTTTATGTATTGGTCTTACTGTACTTCTTTGGTGCTAGTTAGCTATTATTGAGTATGAATGCAAAGACATATAACAATAGTAAATTGTAAAAAGTGCTTCTAATAGTTTTCAATATTTTTTTGTCTAGATTTCTATAAGACTTGATAACAAGAAAACTAATATTGGAATTATATTCCCGTGATAGTTATATGATTTGCAAGATTCAACAACTAGTTATAATATCTTTTTTTGTGTATAGGCCAGCATTGAAGAAATCTTGATGTTACATGTTTGGTGTGCTAGCTTTGGATCTTGTTACAGTCTATCCATGTCTACTGTATTTGTTATTTTTACGTGTTATAGTTAAATTCAATATCAAAATATAAATAGATAACGCAGTTTGCAAGTTGTAAGTAGCAAAATTCTATTAATGATTATATAAGTGACAAAACCACTTGAAGGCATATATTGTTTAACAATGCACAATACCTTTTCACTTTGTAAAGAAATTAACACAATCCCATCAATATAATATTGCAATTGCAACTAGTTTACAATCCTTTAGATTTTTGCAGATCATTCTAATCCTTCACCTGCATCTACAATCCAAGCACAAGCTTATCAAAAGGTACTAAAACCTTTATTTCCAAGTCATAGTCAACTCTAGAAAATGTTATTGTCATCTATTCAAGTTCATTTGCTCCTTCATATCTCTGGTTTGTTTGTTTCTTCCATTGTTTAATTTATATGTTCAATATATTATTCATATATGCAAATTGCTAATTATTTGAAGCCTATGGCTCAGAGAATATGTGATGTCATTAGAGTTGTCCAAGGATTGTTCCTACACTATTTACACAACTACGTAACAATTATTTTTGCAATATTTAAACAATGGCTTGGCTATTTAGTATTTTAACACTGTATTTATTTATTTTTAAATGTAAACCTCTGATTTGAAATATCAAAACCGAGTACAAAATGAATTTCAAAGTCACAGGTCTACACTGTTTTCAAATCAAAACTTGCTTCTTATTTTGAATTTTAATAAACCTTTTGTGGCTATCAATGATCAGAACTATCTACCAAATGGTGATTTCTATTTCTTTATTTTCTGAAGAAAATAATGCAAGTGAATGAATCTGACATTGCCATTGCCACTAGTTTTAAATCCTTCAAAATTCTCTTCTTCATTATAATGCCTTATTTTCTTGTACAATCCAAAAATAACAATTATTTTCATTACATTTAAACAATGCCTTGACTACTTAGAATTTTAGCATTGAATTTATTTGTGATTTGAAATAAGGAAACCAAATACTAAATGCATTTCAAAATTGCATATCGACATTGCTTTTAGGAAACAGCCTGCTTCTAATTTCCATTTGTAATATGCCTTTTGTAATTATCAATCATCAAAACTATCTAACCAATGGTTATGAATATATTACAGGTACACCATTTTTTTGATATTCTGGGATCAACAAAATTGTCCTTGTTTGCAAAAAAAATGAAGAGAACAAGAGTGCCAGTAGTTGATAAACAAAAACAGATCATAGATGTAGAGAAATACAAATTAGCAATTCAGACTGAAATTCTAAACATTGACTATGCATTAAGAAATGAAGGATTGTGTAGAATTCAAGTATTTAAATACAATGTAGGGGATTGCTTATTTGACTCGTTGGAGTTACTTCTTCATTCTCAATACACATCAAGTCAATTACGGAATGGAGCTATAGACCACTTCTTGAGTTTCCTCACACAAGGTGATCCAGAAGCAATCACCTCATATAATTATGAACTGGATAGTCGTACATTGCATGAATTGCACGGTGTACAAAATGTTGAAGAGTACTTGCGTAGAATGCGTATTTCTGCAATGCATTCTACAAATAATAATGAAGTTGGCCTATGGGGTGACTTGTTTTGCATCCGTTGGTTGTCAAAGTGGCTAGACATACAAATATGCCTTTGGTCAACTACTTCAGGAAAAAAATACTTGCACTTCAATCCGTCATCCCAAGGACAATCGTATTCTATCTTATTTCATGATACAAATCCCATCCAAGGACATTTTGAGCCGCTTGTGCCTTATCTAGTACAAGCAAACAATGCTAGCCCATGTATCACATCTAGACAACTAAAACAATTTCAAAGCAGTAATGAACAACATCATGATGGTGATTTTATTAGAAAACAAAAAATTGCAAATAGCAACACTACATCACTTCGCAAGATCAAACAACAAATACGTGCTAATAATCAAATGGAAAATACAACCAAGAAAACTAGACACTCAGCATCACCAATAGAATTATTTCAAAAAAAAATTCAAGATACACCGATACATACTTGTGCAATTTGTCAGACATTGCATTTTAAGAAAAACATTATGGCTTTTAGAGAGAAAGAAAAGCAAACATATTATAAACTGACAAATCAAAATAACAATGTATTGATGAATTGTATTTGTCGCATATGCCATGAAACATTGAAACAATGCAAGCTTCCAAAATATGCAACACCACACCATATTCAAATGAATATAGCTTTGCAATACGTAAAAATGCTTACGCAACTAGAAGAGCGCCTTGTTTCACTGAGAATTGCATTCGCACAAATATGGGAATTAGGTTACAAAAGACCCCAAATTGGATTGACTGGGTCTATCATTAATGTCCCAGTCAACATGAACATTGTACAAAATGCATTGCCACGCTCTGCCGATGAAACATACACTATTGCAGTTGCGCTAAAAAGACGGCTACAATATAAAAATGCATATCAGAAGGGGATGGTGCGATCGACTATTATAATGAAAGCTTTGAACCAATTGAGCGAAACAACTCTATACAAAAATGAGAAATTCCAATTAAATAAGCACTGGAGACAATCTCTTGAAATAGATGATGAAAGTGGCATAGTAGACGACCCTTGCACAAATGAAACAGGTTCAGAATCTGATACAGATGAGCAAAATTCTTGTGAGACCTTGGTCCATGGATACACAGAATCTAAATGTATACATGAAATGCAAGACAAAATCATAGAAGTTGCACCAGCAGAAAACCATTATCCTATTGGAATCTTTAAAGACAAATATGCAGAAGAAATGAACTTTCCCACACTATTCTTTGGAAACCCACGTAATGACGACATTGTCAAGAATTTTTCCTATCAAAAAATTGCACAATGGGAACTACTTCATTCCAATAGACAATTTGCATATCATACAACTAATCTATTTTTCAAAACAGTCAAGATATTGATACATCAAGTTTTATCTACAATGTGGATAAGAGTACGGAAAGGTCAGTTAAAAGGAAGAAAACTAATAGCAAAAGATGTCAAATGCAAACCTAACCTAGAGAAGATTCTCAAATCAGACATTGGATATGTTGACTTTAAAAGAATAAGAATATCTCCAGATTATTTACATCAATTAAAAAAAATGTCTTTGCAATGATTCGGCAACTTGGACCGCCTACATTTTTCCTTACATTTACTAGTGCTGAACAACATTGGGAACACCTTTCAAAAGCACTTGAAGGCTTGCATAATACATATTGTGCATCTTCACAACAAAAATACGACATACAAAATGAGAAAAATATTTTCTATCTCATAAAAAAAGATCCTGTAACATGTGTACGCTATTATAAACATAGAATCAATGCACTAAAACAATTGATATTTACAGATAGCTCTTTCTTCGGAGAGCTCTTGGATTATTTCTCTGTAACTGAATTCCAAAATCGTGGCAATGAACATGACCACTTTCTTTTATGGATTAAAGATGCTCCAATTTATGGAAAAGATGAACTTGCAAATATTGAACAATTTATTGACAAATACATCACTTGTAACACTGATGAATTGACTCCTCAAATAGCTATCCTACATAGGCACCATCATACAAAACGATGCAGAAAATCAAAACAGCACTGTTGTAAATACAATTTCCCATTTCCACCAATGAAAAAAACTATGGTTCTCGAACCACTGAAAGATAATAATGAAATTATTGTTTCAATGGCAACAAAAATCTTTTCCGTATTAGAACAATCTAATTATGACCAATTATTCTCCTTTCAAATGTTTCTACAAGACATCAACTTGAATGAGCATGATTACATCACAGCTATAAAATCAACAATCCATAGGCCTACAATTTTCTTAAAACGAAACCCTTCGCAGATATGGAATAACAGCTTTTCAAAAAAAATACCAGAGCTATGGAAAGCAAATACAGATGCACAATTTGTGCTTAATGCATATGCTGCAGCAATGTATTGCAGCTCATACATGACAAAAGTGGATAAAACAATGACAAATGCATTTAAAAGAATTCGTAGGGACCATCAACAAAATAATATCGATGCTATAAAAATGATAAGTAGACTTGGAAATGCATTGCTAAATCTGCAACAAATGTCTACACAACAGGCTATTCACATCGTACTATCACTTCCACTAAACTATAGTTCAAGAAAGTGTATATTCATTGATACAAGAGCTGATAGTGATCAAACTTTTGTTCTAAAGTCTACAAAACAATTGAACAATGAACCAGATGAATCAGAAAATGTGGCCTATAGATCTTTAATAGATTACTATTTAGCACGACCTGAAACACTCACACATATTTGCCTTGCACAATTCGTATCAGAATATAGAAAAGATGGGAAACCAATGCACCGCAAAGCTAAACCAAATATTATACGTTTTACCAATTTTAACAAACATGTTGACTTGGAAAATTATTACAGAGAGCATTTATTACTTTATGTACCCTTCACAATAAATGAAAAAACATTGAAGCATGGTTTCCATTCATGGCATCATGCTTATTCATATCATGAAAACACAATTAATACTAATCGTATCAAATACAATTACCACATAAACTCTAAATGGGGTGATATTGACAAAGCTATAGATGAAATCTATTCCGAAAATAGTCACATACCAAATGAATTGATCATTTCAAATCAAAATCCACAGAAAGAAACATACAACATAGAAGACGATATTCAAACACTAAAGCATAACAAATCAAAAACTCAATTCTCTAATGCATTTGAAATTGGAAAACATCCACATATTATGGACAATGTTGAATACTTCAATTTGAGACGAATGTTAAATAGTGAACAACAAGCAATTGTAAAGGACATTGTGTTGAAGAAATTAAAAAATATTAAAACTCCACTACACTTGTTTCTAACAGGTGGAGCAGGCACTGGCAAAACTTTTACTGCAAAAGCAATATTTCAATCTCTCCTTCGCATATATAATAACTCCATTGATAGTGATCCGGACAAACCAAAAGGCCTAGTAGTTGCTTATACAGGAAAAGCAGCTTACAATATAGGTGGAGTAACATTACACTCAGCATTTCGAATACCTTTCAACAAATCAGAATTCGTTCCATTGAATACTGAAATCTTAGATACAATGTCAAAGCATTATCAGCAGCTGCGTGTGCTATTAGTAGATGAGATTTCATTGGTAGGTGCAACATTTTTACGTTGCATTGATAAGCGATTAAGAGATATAATGCAAATGCCAACCACATACTTTGGAAATCTTGATACAATTTTTTGTGGTGATTTATATCAAGCACAACCTGTACTAGATTCAGTTGTATTTGATAATACACCAACACTGACTGAATTAATGCCATACAACTTTTGGAAACACAACATGAAATACTATGAGCTACAATCAACTATGCGGCAAACAAATGAGAACTTTATTGCAATACTCAATAGAATACGTGTAGGTTCACAAACAGATAATGATATACAGTACTTGAATCAGACTTGTTTACGCTCACCACCCATCGACCCAACATTCCCCTATCTATTTTACAGAAGGAAAGATGTTAATGCACATAATCAAAATATGTTGTCAATAGTTCCAGGAGAGCTAATTGTACTGAGTGCAATTGATGAAAATGACGAAAACTACAATGAAATACATCTGTATAATCACACAATGTCTTTACCATCTCAAATACTTTTGAAACCAAACATGCTTGTAGAAATTTATGCTGGTAATTATGATACGCAAGACGGTCTAGTCAATAGGTCAGATGGAACATTTAAAGCATATACCATATCCAATGCTTTTGACATTGTTTGGATAGAATTCAATGACCCAAACATTGGCCACCATCAACGTGTTAAATTAACACAATGTTATAACAATGACATTGATAAACAATGGACACCTGTACTTCGCACCACAAGGCCAATCCAAAAAATCTCAAACAACAAGAAAATAACTATTAGAAAACAATTTCCAATTCAACTTGCTTGTGCTAGAACAATACATAGATCTCAAGGACTCACAATGCAAGGCTTGGCATTTGATCCTACGGCCATAAGGCAACATGGATTAACATATACAGCACTTTCGCGGACAAAAACAATCGAGACATTATTCTTGTTAAAGCCTCTTACCAAGCAAAATTTCAAAATAAAAGAAAAAATAGTCCTTGAAATGTCTCGTCTAAAATCAACAGCACACTGGAAATTTGAAAATGGAGATATCAAACATAAGACTAATTCAGAACTACTATTGTGCACATTAAATACTCGCAATCTACACCTACATATTGAAGACATGATTAATGACACTGATATCATGGCATCTGATATCTTATGCCTTCAAGAAACATATATCCAAGACTACCATACAAATAATCTTTTCAAAGATTTCAATTGTTACTCAACATACCATATACACGGACTAATGTCTATAACCAAGAAAAACATATTAGTCTCTAAAACAATGCAACATTCAACATCATATACAGAAGCAATAACATTAACAATAAGCTCTATGAACAATCAAATTAACATATGTAACTTATATGCCAAGCCCAATGCTCCATTTGCAGATATTATAGCAATCACCAAGCAAGTATTCTCATGTATTGATGGAAATAAAACCTTGTACCTAGTGGGAGATTTCAACATTGACATGTGTACAGAAAACCACAAAAAAAAATAGCTCCTGAATCATATGCAAAACCACAATATGCATTTCTTATTAAGTAGGTGTCATGCTCTATCTAGACCATTGATCGATCATCTATGGACCAATGCACTAACAAAAAAAATTGAAGTTTACAAATCGGAAGCATATTGGAGTGACCATCTTGCTACTTTTTTAAGATTTCAACCCTCTCAGAACACTCAATGTTCTTAAATATCTCAACTATTTTTGTTCAATAACATCCAAATCAACAAAAAACATATTTTGACAAATCCAATCTATATACAAACTATTGTTCAATTATGTATCATCCAATTTACTAACACAAAAAATCCAAATTTACAAATAAAAAGCATATTACAGCAACAACCTCACTGATTTTCCCTAATTTTAATCCTTTCAAAAAACTAAATATTCTTAAATATGCCATTTGTTTTAGTTCAAAAGCATCTAAACCAACACCCTCAAAATCTTGTCAATCAAATGAATAAATAAAACAATCCCTAATGTCCACGAAGAAAAGACATATGTATTACATAGCTTCATCATTTCAATACAATTGCATTTTCTTCTGTCTACAAATTGTCTTATTCTTTTATTCCATAGTACCAATTCTACATATTCTGATATAACATTAGAACAACAACATATTTTCATTTTGCCTGCAGAAATTTATGCAAATGACAAATTGATAAAAAAATACAGGTTACAATGGACAATGCCAAAAGAACAGAAGAACAAATGGACACTATTAACCAACAACAATTGAAAAGGTAAACAATATTCTTTGGTTACATGTACACTGTACCTTGTCAAGATTCTAGATTTCAACTAATTTTGTTTTGTTTTTTCCAGATCAAAAGTAAAGAGTCAAAATCAAGTTTCAATTGAAGACTTGAATGCACGTAAAGCAGGCAACATTTTCCAAGGCGATGTCATTGTGAAGTATAAAGCTATACTGGATAAGACAAACAAGACACGTGAAGTACTACGCACAGACCTCACAGACACAAAAGGTGAAATGACTATTACGCTAAATGTAACTGCTGATCTCGTTGCTCACTATGAAGACAAAATAATTCCAGGTTCGGGACTATTCATATCCAACTTCAGATTGCGCCTAGAATAGATTATGATCGTGGAGATTGCGACTGCATACTGGTTCTAACAAAGTCCTCAATAGTGGAAATCATTCCACGAGTTTGTATTGACTATAAATTCATCCCCAGCACAGCCATAAAACAATTGTTGGCAAGTACCGAACAATATGCTACAGGCACCATAGGTGTATTGGTCACAAGAGCAAAAAAAATAGGTCTCCAATATATTGTTGATGTGCAAGATGGAGATTCAGAGTTCGACAAAGCCCAGGTACACTTTTCAAGGTTCCACATACTAGTTTTAACTTTAAATCATTTTGAAAATTTTATTTTATATGGTAACTGCACTATATTTTAACATGCTTATCTCTTCCAACTCTTTATCATATCTTCCCAGCTCGAACAAAACTATGTTTCAGTTAACTTGAGACCACAACCCCTCATGATCCGTTGTATAAGTTCTCTCAAAAGTCTACCTACATGCTACACTGTAATAATCTTCATTTTTCTCCTCTCATTATTTGCAAACAATGGTTATCTAAAGTTAAACTTTAAGCCCTTTTAGGTTATTGTAATTTCTTGCTTGGGATTTGCATTGTTATAGAATTTAATTTTCAAAGGTTATGTGACTGTTGACATATCTGTATACATGGTTATTTTTATAATTGCATTCAGTGTCCTTTTCGCTTTTTGTTCGCATTCAATCAATCAAACCTGCATCATCGAATCATAATAAAGTATTGATTTCCCCAGTAGAAGGGATCATAGTTGTGTAACTCCCCAACTGAGTCACAAAATACATGAGTCTGAGAAGCAAGCAACCCTAATGTGCAAAATGGATCAAATTGTAAAGACTCTCCAAGTCTGAGCATGAGACTTTGATTAATAAAAAATACAGAAATAGAGCCCTCATTTGCAGGTCAACTACCCCATTTTGGAGTGGCCGGGTATATTGCTACATTCTTGGAAAAACAATTGCCTACACTAAGTTATTTTGGTGCACCCATCTTGTGGAGTCCAGACCTCTCTAGTACAAAAGAAATTGTAATGACTTCTACAGTGATTTCATGCTGAGATTGAAAACATAAGTGTCTATCCAATCCACATTATTGTATAATTACTTCAGAAATATATGTTCCCTCTATACTTTTAAAAAGGACCGTAATAATGTGAGCTTACGACCGACATCTAGCCAATCTCACTTCGAGTGGTCAAGTCCATTGTTGCTGAATTTTAGCCAAACTTTTCTTACCCACCCCAAGTCATATGGTGTATCTGTATTGAATAATCTCGGTCTGTCTCATACATAACAGTTGCATTGACTTAATTATTATAGTTTCAAACTCAGACAGGAAACTTTAGTGCCTCTCCAATCAACATTATTGTATAGCTACTTGAGATAAATAAATGCTCTCTAAAATACTTTTAGAAGACACTGTAATAATGTAAGCTTCCAGCCAATATCTCATCGCTGTAGGGCAAACCCTGTTTGACATTTTACTGTCAACAATAGCGGATTGATTTCTCTAGTAATTAGCTGCAATTCCTAGGTAACATGGATTGCTTGCCTTTAGAGACCAGTACAAATAGCCTTCTAAAGAATTTCTCTGCAGCCAAGCTTTGAGCTCAGAAATTCTAATAAGTGTGGGTTTCCTTTGTGCCCTGAGCCTCATCATCTCAATATTAAAAAAAAAATCTTCTGTAACAACGAACATAATGATTTTTACCAACCACTGTCACCTATAGGGCACATAACCTAGTAATATATGTCATATTGCAAAATCCTAGTGCAAAAGTTAAACATAATGATAAGACCAAAGTGGTTCATTAACACCAATCATATATAAGAACCCCAACTTAACTCAAACTCCATTCACATTGCATTAATATGTATAACCAATAACCCCACTTAACTACAAACACAGATTAACCTTAAGGAAATAAATAGCTGCATTAAGCGTAGTAACACAATTGTGACCTAGAAGATCCTAAACAACCCATGGCAAAAGATCTCTTATTCTTCTGTGCTTGCAGATAGTCTACTATAAGACAAAAGGCGATCATTAAGAGAAATCATATAAAGCAACCACTCAATTGAAACTCCATTGTATGAACCTGTAGCTAATAAATCCACTTAACTACAAACACAGAATAATCTCAAAGAAATAGACACTTGCATTAAGCATGGTAACACAAACTATCAAAAACATTCTAACAGAACCCACGGCAATAAAATCCCATATTCTACTATATTCTGTTCGCGCTGCCGTTCAGGTCACCTCAGATCTTGCAATATGATATGCTCGCCTGAGTTATTTGCTTTGGACCGTTTTCCCTTCCCTTCCCTTTCAAAAATAATTATAGCAATCGCATGATATCCGGAGAGGGGCATCTAAACCACATCAGACTTTTTCTCACACGATTTTTTACCTAGCGTCAGACAACATTTCTGGCCATTTTGGCACCAATGCTCACACTAAAGCCTATCGGCTAATTAAAAATGTTTACACACTAATAAAACTTGTTTCCTGACAACGATTTCTTGTTTCAAGTTCACTTATAAAAGCCTTTTGCCTAATTAACATCATCTTTTAGTTAACGAGATGGCATAAAACAATGGTTAATAAAGATTGCGGCCAACTATGATATGCAGCCCATTCTAATTGATGTTCGGCAAATCGGTGTAGCATTTTCTTAGCTTGAAAATAGATAGATCCCTAAATTATTAGAGCATCTAGAACTACTTCACTCCAGAGACAGGTACAATTTTTTTATGGTTAAAAATATGTTTCAGATTACAATAATGGAATTTACACACACGCTCACGCAAACACATGTAATTATCCTCCATAACTAATCCTATTCCTTCATCTATCTTATCAATAACAATTCCTAAGCTCTTCTATGAAGATTCCACCAACTGAATAGAGGTTTTGACATAAAAGCTCCAAAAATTAGGAATTTAAAGTGGACAACATGTTCCAAATGCAAGAGGTACATGTACTTGTTTATGCTTCGACTGTCTCCTTTCTTGTTTAAATTGTTTCTAGTTCTTGAACCTACTTTTCAATCAACATACACTACTCTTTTGTAGTTTCATTTCTTACTTACACTATTTACACCTACAGCTGCAGATGCACCGCAATTTTGAGGACCATTTTGTAAAAATCGAACAACAGCTCCGAAGCAATGAATTTCCACTTATCCTTTTCAAAAATATTGTCAAACGGATCAATGCAAAAGACAACATGCTTCACACTTGCCAGTCAACATATATCGATGTATTAAATGACAAAAGGACCTTGGATCACTTAAACAGTTTGCTGCACTCAACATTTGAGGTAACAACTCTTGAAACCTCCAATCTTCTCCCTGGCAAATCTAAAACAAAATTAACAAAAAAAAATCTTCCTAACCAAACAATACTTTCATATGTATTGCAGGTACAAGGAACATTGAAAATAGCTAATGCATTTTCCAGTCCTTTCCACGCATTTTGCTCAAAATGCGATTATAAATTTGATACCTATGGAGCACTTGACAATGAAACTGCCCAGTGTGATAGATGCAAGGAACAGGTCGCCTATATCTACTCGCACTATCTCAAGACTATTTTGACAATAGACAACAAACAGACAATACATTGCTCATGCGCCAACAATATCATCCAAATGCTACTGCCAGACCTGCAACAAATCAGCTATGACAAATACCTCAAGGATAAATCAGCAGTCATCTTTATGTTACGAGACTTCAGCAGAAAAGGACAATTTACATTGAATAAGTCCAATGTCATCATTGATGCATGTTGTCCTAAAGAATGAACACAAAGCATACGAAACTACATTTTTGTTACATATATCTTATACACGATACCTCTTTAATACTCTCTTTACTCTCTGAACTACACATTACTTTATCATTTTACCTAATTTTATATGTAATTGGTATTTTTGAGTACAAAATCAAACCTCTTAATCAAATATGTCTTAAATTTTCTTTTCGTTATAAGCAAATATTGGAAAGCTTCTTAAATTCTCTCAACCAAAATAAGAATGCTGTAAACCTCTCTCTCATTATGCATACTATGATAATCTGCACTAAAATCGTCTTCAACTTTCTTGCTTCATTGATTTACCTCACGAAGGCGTCAACTTTTGTGTCTGGTTTTGCATGATCTTACTGGTAGTGGCAGTTGTATATATATGATGACACATTGTTAAAAAATATTCATTTCTCTCTCCGGTATCTATGAAATCTAATTCTATATATGCAAGTGTGTAAACACTATAAAGCATTGATTCTATTTAAGCAACAGCTATTTAGTCGTGGAGAAGAATCCATTCACGTGTCAACCAACCATGTACTAAACTGTCAAAGAGAATGACTACTCACATTTCACCAAGTTGTCTCAACTTTTATACACTTCTAAAAGTGTGAATAACTGTTATCATACATATGGTTTATGTTGTCTGTTTTCTAGACATAAATTTTCAAATTTTTTTTGTTGTGATGGTTTTAAGATTCATGGTACAGCTGACTTCTAAAATTGATACATATTAACATAGACATGGTACAAATTTTATAAAAGTTTAACAATGGTTTTAGGATTTTAAAGTGTTTTTTATTTTTTTACAAGTTTAGGCATTTGCATCTAGAACAGGACACCATTAAATGGAACACAACACTCCATAAATGGAACCGTTGCTGTTCCATGGCCACTGCATTACCATTCAAAATGAAATAACATATTTTCCATCTACAACAGTTGTTCAGCATTGCAGATGGGTTGTCTAATAAAAGGCAAAAAGTAGGGAGTTGGTTGCATTTCTTGCAACATAGCATTGTTGTCAATTGACTAGGTATTAATGTTGCAAACCTAATGAACAAATCAACACAAACACTCAAGATATCTTGCACATGAATGTAAATGTTGCACATAGAATTTTACCCTACCTAACTGAAGTCTTTTCCTTACCTTACCTCTTTCAGGACCTTAGCATTTTGATGTATCGTATTCTCTATACCTTTCACTGACTGGACCTATACATGACACAATGCTAGACATGATTGGAGCCAGTGTATCTTTCATTTTCTTCTCAAAATAAAAGAGTTCTTCTCAGACCTCCAATGGCCCGCAGCTTCACAAAAATCCCAATTGAACTGTTTATGACAAAATGCCCATCATGCGGTATAATTTTGGGTCTGAAGAAGTGCACTAGGGTAAATTCAATAGAAAACTAATTAAGTGCAACTGAGGGCCAGTCAAACACTTCATAGTGTTGTAAAAAGTCTCTTAGCTTTATTAAGATCTGAAAAATGGTCATAAGTCCAATCTGTTTCGGTTGCTGGAGTGTTAAAAGCCATATTTTTCTCCCAGTTGTCAAAATTGTTAAACAATGAGCATCTTTTAGTTATGCACTTTATTATACCTTGATTTAGTAAATACTCTACTACCAATACTGTTTAGTAGTCACACTATGTTATTAACTATTTTTTAAGTCACAGTCACAGTCTATCAAATTAACTATTTTTTAAGTAATTTGATAGACTGTGACTGTCCATGCACATTTTGGCTGTGAATATGTAACCTGTAGCTTTGATCCAATATGTATATAGAAAAGCACTATGACTGTGCATGCACATTTTGACTGTGAATATGTAACCTATAGCTTTGATCCAATATGTTTATAGAAAAGCTTAAATCACATGTGTGTAAACCAATGAACACAACCCTCAATTATGGATTAGTCTAATTATGTAATGAAAACTGGCTACTGTCCTTTTTATGGATTGCTTGAAAGATACAAAAGTTTACTGTCAAAAACTGTTGATAAGATTAAACCTTTGCAGCCAAGCAATACTATCTGCTTAGATACTATCATGCAATTCTGTTCTAATTTGAAGAGGCAACGATCATTATGGGTCAAGTTGCCAATTGAACAAATTCCAATCACCTATTCTGTAATATAAAATATATTTCTAACTTTTAATTTGGAAGCTTCTCTTCCTGTATGTGCACATAATTCACTCTATTACATCTGTATATTATAGATGGCCAATGCTTTTTCAGATGCAAAGATATTTTAATTATTCTAATGCTTACCAAAATTATTTGCAAATCATTTGTTTAGGCTAGGACTAATGGTCCTTGGTAAATTTATGATTCCAATGCACTTGAGTATTATGCGAATTATCTATCTTTAGTGTCTAAACGTTTCGACAATTCAATAGGTTCAAATGTTTAACCGTTCAATCGTTCAATCGTTCAGCAGGTTCAACAGTCCAACAGGTTCCACGGTTCAATAGGTACAAGGGTCCGACAGGTTGTACAGTTCAACACGTTCAACGATTCCACCAGCACAGCGAACATCAAAGCAGCATATATATGTGTATGTGTCTTATTGATTTTCATAGCTAGGTCAAATCCCTTCTAGAGACCGACCTAGTCACAAAATGTTGAATCGCCTATCAGCCTTAGCATTTTGAGCATCTCAGTTGTGCTATATGACATACACCAAGCCCCAATTAGGTGAACACAACATTCTATCTATCTTGAATTTACAAATAGGTCAAGACCTATTTCAAATATAACGTATATATAATTTGCAACAAAACATTTGTACAATCTCTTATTCACAGTCCATGATTCAAAAACTATAAATATTATGTTACAGAATTTTGTAATACAGAAATTTATGTCATGGCTATTTCAGACAAGGATCTAATTTAATCTACCAAAGGATCTAATTGTTTCTGTCATGCACTATGTAAATACCACAGTAATTTGATCAAAACCACAGTAAAAACCCTAAATATAAGTTCTAAGCATTTTCACAAACATACATTTAAAATTGCAAGCTCTCAGACAAGATATTTCAAAATACAAAGAAGGGCAGGAGAACACTCAGAAGATAGATGCAGAACTCCAGATTCTATTGTATTAGAAACAAATAGTCATACATGATTTACAATGTAGGAATGACTCTTAGTTTCATTGATCATACTACAGAGAACTTACAAGCTTTACAGATACAGTAAGGCAGCCAAACATTCCACGCGCACCTTACTGCAGACAAACAGGCGACCTCCTTCTTCTACTTCTAAACTATGCTAAGCTAACTTGCTGTGTTTTCCTAGAATCCCTGTGTGTAGGCCCTAAAAATCCCTGTTGTCAAGTATTACAGTGTAGAGAGGCACAATATAAAGACATTCTGATTGTCCTCACTACAGCAAAAACCTAACTGAACCCCTGGTTCAAACACCTGGTTACAGCAATAAATACGGTGAACCAGCTCTTCAAAATATCTCTGAGCAGTGTCAAATCTGGGCGAAATATTGCCCCTTCTAAGAAGTTCCGGCAGCTCAGCAATAACTTCTGTTTGTCTGTTGTAGTAATACCTCCAGCTGCAACTCTGTCTTTCACTTGAATGGCCTTGACTTTTTGCACTTTATCCTTATCTTCTTGCTCCTGAGATTGGATTTCCTTCCTCCATGAGGTCACTGTGTTGACTTTCCAGCTGCTTCCTCAACTACAAGCCTGCAAGACAAGACAAGCAATAAGTATTTCATTTATCACATAAATAGCAGGAAATTAAAATAATCGTTTAAATCCAGGTGACTGTGCAAAATCGTGGAAATCGGATCCAAAATACTCTCAAACGCGTCCAAAATGCGTTCAGACCGCTCAAAATTCACTGGGTCAACCATCGCTGACCGGGAAAATGCCACAGATGCCCAAAAAAAAAACACTTTAAAATTCCACCGCTTCATTTCCCGCCCATCGGCATGATCATCGCCATCGGCGTGTCAAAAAAAACGTGTTGGTCGATATTTACTTCATCGTCATGATATTTTGCTTCTGCATATTGGGGAAAAGAACAACATCATCATCATCATATTGTTGAAGAAGAAAAGGAGGATATGGAATATGATCATGTTGCCGAGAAAAGGAAAATGATGGTGACGTCATCATGATATTCGGGCTTCATTGAAATGCTAAGGATGATGTCATCATCATTTACGTTAAGATCAGGGGATAAATGTAATATCGGGTCACCTAAGGAGCATGATCAGGATGATGAATGTAATATGACCCCTTTGCGGCCAAGGCAACCCTCTCGAAAGATCAGGATGATGATGAGCATCGGCATATTTGCTTCTTCGTCGAACTTAGAATAAGACGTCATCATCATATTCGCGAACCAGATCGTGCTTGAAAAATATCCTGTTGAAGGAAAAATGTGATGATGATGATGATAAGGATACTTGCTTCTTCGTTTATTAGACCGGGATGACGTCATCATGATATTCGGAGCCTTTGTTAAACTTAGAACATGACATCATCATGATATTTCGCCAACCGGATCATGTTTGGGAAATATCCTGCCGAAGGGAAAATGTGACGATGATGATCATCAGGATATTTTCAAAAGGTTGTATTTCATCAGCAGTAAGACGTCATCATGATATTTTGTCTTCGAAGCACAAGGATGAGTTGAGGTCATCATGATATTGCGATAGGGTGATATTGTAAAAAAATGATCATGCTGTTTAAGGAATGAAATATCGCCTTCTTCTGAATAGATAGGGTGATCATCATGATATTGCAAAAAAGGTGATCAGGAGGATATGAAGATGATGATCCCCTTTATCGATTTATGATAATGATGTCTCCATCACTCAGCGAATTTTAGCGAATGACCCTCGTGAAAGATCAGGATGATGATCATGATTATGCAAAAGGAGATCAGGAGGATATGAAGTTGTCATCATCATATTTCGAACTTCAGCAAATATCATGATGATGACCTTGCGATAGGGTTATAACATGCGCATGCAAATATGCCGAAGGTGGATTTTCTAAGGGTGATCCGCATGATATGATAAGATTAGGCAATGTTGAAATATCATGATGATGCTCGCTATACAAAGACCGCTCAACGGGGAAACTTACCTTGACCTAAAGTTGATATCATCATGATATTTGAACCTCAGGATATTATCGGGGGGAGTTCAAATATGATGATGATGATCATCTTCATGTAACCAAAACCGAGTTTATAACATATGACCCTCCTAAAAGAAATCATGATGCTGACAATGCGCGTAAGGCCATTTGACGGGTAAAGGGCACTACCACCTAAGATTGACGTCCGGATATTGCGACTACATGATTTTTATCAGGTGATAGACCAAGATCATGATGATCTTGACAACATGATGATGATGCACCTGACCTTTCACATATGGAATAATTTTTGAGTGAAGTAAAAGGCAAACCTACATCAAATTTCAAGCTCTTTCTAAATATGAGGTCATAGAAATATCCTGTTGAAGGAAAAATGTGATGATGATGATGATCAGGATATGTGCTTCTTCGTTTATTAGATCGGGATGACGTCATCATGATAGTCGGAGCCTTTGTTAAACTTAGAACATGACGTCATCATGATATTTCGCCAACCGGATCATGTTTGGGAAATATCCTGCCGAAGGGAAAATGTGATGATGATGATCATCAAGATATTTTCAAAAGGTTGTATTTCATCGGCAGGAGGACTTTACGAAATATCGGGTGAACAAACAAGATCATGATGATCTTGACAACATGACAGGATAAAACAATATGATGATGACCCTCCTCATCGAATTATCATGATGACGTCATCATGATATTTTGTCTTCGAAGCACAAGCATGAGTTGAGGTCATCATGATATTGCGCTAGGGTGATATTGTAAAAAAATGATCATGCTGTTTAAGGAATGAAATATTGCCTTCTTCTGAATAGATAGGGTGATCATCATGATATTGCAAAAAAGGCGATCAGGAGGATATGAAGATGATGATCCCCTTTATCGATTTATGATAATGATGTCTCCATCACTCAGCGAATTTCAGCGAATGACCCTCGTGAAAGATCAGGATGATGATCATGATTATGCAAAAGGAGATCAGGAGGATATGAAGTTGTCATCACCATATTTCGAACTTCAGCAAATATCATGATGATGACCTTGCGATAGGGTTATAACATGCGCATGCAAATATGCCGAAGGTGGATTTTCTAAGGGTGATCCGCATGATATGATAAGATTAGGTAATGTTGAAATATCATGATGATGCTCGCTATACAAAGACCGCTCGACGGGGAAACTTACCCTGACCTAAAGTTGATATCATCATGATATTTGAACCTCAGGATATTATCGGGGGGCGTTCAAATATGATGATGATCATCATCTTCATGTAACCAAAACCGAGTTTATAACATATGACCCTCCTAAAAGAAATCATGATGCTGACAATGCGCGTAAGGCCATTTGACGGGTAAAGGGCACTACCACCTAAGATTGACGTCCGGATATTGCGACTGCATGATTTTTATCGGGTGATAGACCAAGATCATGATGATCTTGACAACATGATGATGATGCACCTGACCTTTCACATATGGAAGAATTTTCGAGTGAAGTAAAAGGCAAACCTGCATCAAATTTCAAGCTCTTTCTAAATATGAGGTCATAGAAATATCCTGTTGAAGGAAAAATGTGATGATGATGATGATCAGGATATGTGCTTCTTCGTTTATTAGATCGGGATGACGCCATCATGATAGTTAGAGCCTTTGTTAAACTTATAACATGGCGTCATCATGATATTTCGCCAACCGGATCATGTTTGGGAAATATCCTGCCGAAGGGAAAATGTGACGATGATGATCATCAGGATATTTTCAAAAGCTTGTATTTCATCGGCAGGAGGACTTTACGAAATATCGGGTGAACAAACAAGATCATGATGATCTTGACAACATCACAGGATAAAACAATATGATGATGACCCTCCTCATCGAATTATCATGATGACGTCATCATGATATTTTGTCTTCGAAGCACAAGGATGAGTTGAGGTCATCATGATATTGCGCTAGGGTGACATTGTAAAAAAATGATCATGCTATTTAAGGAATGAAATATCGCCTTCTTCTGAATAGATAGGGTGATCATCATGATATTGCAAAAAAGGCGATCAGGAGGATATGAAGATGATGATCCCCTTTATCGATTTATGATAATGATGTCTCCATCACTCAGCGAATTTCAGCGAATGACCCTCGTGAAAGATCAGGATGATGATCATGATTATGCAAAAGCAGATCAGGAGGATATGAAGTTGTCATCATCATATTTCGAACTTCAGCAAATATCATGATGATGACCTTCGATAGGGTTATAACATGCGCATGCAAATATGCCGAAGGTGGATTTTCAAAGGGTGATCCGCATGATATGATAAGATTAGGTAATGTTGAAATATCATGATGATGCTCGCTATACAAAGACCGCTCGACAGGGAAACTTACCCTGACCTAAAGTTGATATCATCATGATATTTGAACCTCAGGATATTATCGGGGGGCGCTCAAATATGATGATGATGATCATCTTCATGTAACCAAAACCGAGTTTATAACATATGACCCTCCTAAAATAAATCATGATGCTGACAATGCGCGTAAGGCCATATGACGGGTAAAGGGCACTACCACCTAAGATTGACATCCGGATATTGCGACTGCATGATTTTTATCGGGTGATAGACCAAGATCATGATGATCTTGACAACATGATGATGATGCACCTGACCTTTCACATATGGAAGAATTTTTGAGTCAAGTAAAAGGCTAACCTGCATCGAATTTCAAGCTCTTTCTAAATATGAGGTCATAGAAATATCCTATTGAAGGAAAAATGTGATGATGATGTTGATCAGGATATGTGCTTCTTCGTTTATTAGATCGGGATGACGTCATCATGATAGTCGGAGCCTTTGTTAAACTTAGAACATGGCGTCATCATGATATTTCGCCAACCGGATCATGTTTGGGAAATATCCTGCCGAAGGGAAAATGTGACGATGATGATCATCAGGATATTTTCAAAAGGTTGTATTTCATCGGCAGGAGGACTTTACGAAATATCAGGTGAACAAACAAGATCATGATGATCTTGACAACATCACAGGATAAAACAATATGATGATGACCCTCCTCATCGAATTATCATGATGACGTCATCATGATATTTTGTCTTCGAAGCACAAGGATGAGTTGAGGTCATCATGATATTGCGCTAGGGTGATATTGTAAAAAAATGATCATGCTGTTTAAGGAATGAAATATCGCCTTCTTCTGAATAGATAGGGTGATCATCATGATATTGCAAAAAAGGCGATCAGGAGGATATGAAGATGATGATCCCCTTTATCGATTTATGATAATGATGTCTCCATCACTCAGCGAATTTTAGCGAATGACCCTCGTGAAAGATCAGGATGATGATCATGATTATGCAAAAGGAGATCAGGAGGATATGAAGTTGTCATCATCATATTTCGAACTTCCGCAAATATCATGATGATGACCTTGCGATACGGTTATAACATGCGCATGCAAATATGCCGAAGGTGGATTTTCTAAGGGTGATCCGCAATATCCAGACGTCAATCTTAGGTGGTAGTGCCCTTTACCCATCAAATGGCCTTACGCGCATTGTCAGCATCATGATTTTTATCGGGTGATAGACCAAGATCATGATGATCTTGACAACATGATGATGATGCACCTAACCTTTCACATATGGAAGAATTTTCGAGTGAAGTAAAAGGCAAACCTGCATCGAATTTCAAGCTCTTTCTAAATATGAGGTCATAGAAACAAAATATGAACTTTGACAAACTGACAATGCGTGTAAGGCCATTTGACGGGTAAAGGGCACTACCACCTAAGATTGACGTCCGGATATTGCGACTGCATGATTTTTATCAGGTGATAGACCAAGATCATGATGATCTTGACAACATGACTTAGGATATAAAAATATGATGATCCTCCTGCGAATATCAGGTTTGACCAAAACTTTGACCGTGCATAACTTTCACATATGGAAGAATTTTCGAGTGAAGTAAAAGGCAAACCTACATGGAATTTCAACCTCTTTCTAAATATGAGGTCATAGAAACAAAATATGGACTTTGACAAACTGACCTCATGATGATGACCTACCTTATCCAATATCATGATGATGATGCACCTGACCTTCATTTTTACCAAACTGCCAGAAAACAGAAAAAACACAAGCAGAAGCAAAAAGCAAACATCAGCAGGGGTCCCCATTTTGCTAAGAAGCATAATGGGGCATGTTGTGAACATCACAACAGGTTCTTAACATATACTTGACCAATATATGTTTACTTTCAGCGAAAATTGATTTTAAAAAATTGGAATTAAAGGCACAATATATACATTTATTTTACAATAATCATTAGTACTGCTATAGCAATCCTAAACAATTTCCATTGCTTTAATTATCAAGACAGTCTGTACACACGAAGTATTTAGAAAAAAGAACTATGGTCCCTAATACATAATGAAATAATCTGTTCAGACTATCTTGTATCCAAGATTTCATTGCACATTTTTCATCTAATGCTTTTTCCTCTGTTCTCAATCTTCTATTTGATGGTCTCAAGACTAAATTTGACATATGAAATCATTACTCACATGACCTATTCTCATCCCATCGAGTTTTCCTTTCTCACAATATACTACACCAACATTAAATGCATAAAGGCAGGAACATGACGCATTGCGTCTCTTGTTAAATATAGGTATACTAATGGCTATACCACCAAAGCTCATGGACGACCCCAAAAGAGCAAGAATTAACCTTAACAAAAGAAAATGAAAAGACACATGGCATGGCTTGAACAATGAAAATTGCAAATATATAAAGTTCAAAAGAAACACCAATAAAAACCTCAAATATTTAATATTGCAGGTACTCATTGATTTGCCCGGGACAAGGTACCACAAAGCTAAAGTTGCAGCTAACGCTATTCGGCAACAATTTACTCAGATTATTGAAGAAAGGAGAATTGTATTGAGGAATGGAATGGCTTTTGCTGAGCAGGATCTGCTATCTTTTCTCCTGTGTAATAGAGCTGATGAGGAGGAAAGGGGTTTGACAGACGATGAGATCAAGGACAACATACTTTTGCTTCTGTACGCAGGGCATGATACCAGTAGTTGCGCCCTAACATCGCTGTTCAAATTCTTGGCTGAAAACCCCCATTGTTACGATCAAGTTCTGTGAGGTATTTTAACATTGGTTTTTGTTCTTAGTTTCTGAACAGCTCGATTCTTTTTTTTCATTCTATGCATGCTTGGATTCTCTGGTTCAAAATTGGATAGAATTTTTTTGGTATTTAACAGGGTAAAATATTTAGAGATTTAAATTCCAACGATCCTACAAAAGGATAACAACGATAATTAATTTAAATATTCTATTAATTTATAGTAAAAGATTCTATCTAATTATTATATATCTTTGATACTGGCAATGGTTACAGAACAATTGGAGATCGCAAATTCAAAGAAGGAAGGGGAACTTTTAGAGTGGAAGGATCTTCACAGAATGAAGTATTCATGGAGAGTTGTTCAGGAATCACTTAGATTGCTTCCTCCTGTTCAAGGATCCTTTCGTAAAGCTATCAAAGACTTCACATACATTGGATTCACTATTCCTAAAGGATGGAAGGTACATTTAACAAAATCAAGAGTATTTTATCATATATTTTTGCATATTAAAGTGGAAATTTTTTCCTTATAACTTTTCACAAACCAATTTTTTTATATGAAATTAATGAATGACTTATTGGTAACTTTAAATGTTATGTGCAGGTATATTAGACGGTAAATGCTACCCACTTCAACTCTAAGTATTTCATTAATCCAAAGAAATTTGATCCATCTAGATATGAAGGGGAAGGGCCCGCTCCTTATACATTTGTTCCTTTTGGAGGTGGACTAAGAATGTGCCCAGGGAATGAATTTGCTCGAGTGGAAATATTAGTCTTCTTGCATAATGTGTTAAAGACTTTTAGGTGGAACCTAGTGGATCCTGATGAGAAAGTAAGCATAGATCCTATCCCCGTTCCTCTCAAAGGATTGCCAATAAAGCTTATCTCCCATCCATAACAACTCTAAACTATGATTCCAAGTATTTTTATACCATTGTTATATGTATAAATGCTACGCCCTTAATCCTATAGTGTGCATTGGGTGATGAGTAGTCGACTTGTGGCTACCTTAACTCCTAATTAAGCTATATGATCATTATTATATTCTTATTCAGATAATTAGGTCATCCTAGGTGTTATATTTTGTTATCTAAGTCAGCCTGAGTGATATCCAAGGCATAAGTAGGGTATATATAGGAGGTAATGAGTGTTATTTGAGCATCTTATTGAGAAATTATGTTCTTCTTGAAGACTTTTGGAGGTTTGCTCCCTTGAAGTGGCTTATTATTATCAAGTATTTGCAAAATATTTCTTATTATATTCTTCAATTGCTCAATTTATTTCATTACAATTGGCATTAGAGCATGATCTTGGCAATGTGAAGGCAATAAATAAGGTTTTTTTTCTTATTTTGGAGAACATTTTGGGAAGCACATATCTCTATCATTTTGACATTTTTTTTCTTGATCTTTGGAGTGTTAGGCAAGGATATATTGAAGCTACTTCAGTCCTAATTTGAGGTCAATTGGAGTAGAATTAAGGGAGTTATTGTAGAATTAGGGTTTCCACCAACCTCACTCCTAGGGCTACCACTCAACAAAAATTTTCTTGATTTTTGGAGGGTTTAAACAAGGGCACATTGATCCACCTATAGTCCTAATTTGGAGGAATTTAGATTTTTTTTTAGTAATTTATTACAATTTTAGGGTTTTACATAAATTCCCTATATAAGTTGCAATTTGTGGAAATTTTTAGATTTTTTTTTTACATTTTTAGAAAGCTTGCAAAAAATAATTAGGGGGACCTACTCTTTGAAATTTTAATTTTGGGGAGAAAAAAATTATGAATCATCTGATCAATTTTTTTTAAATAAAAAATAATATTTTGCACACATCTTTGTTACGTGAAGAGAAAGGTTGTGATATCCACCAATGCCTTTGGAATAACCTCGAATGACCAATTATGTACTATAATGTCCCCATTTTTGGAATGGTCACCATTAGAGTTGATTTGGGCTTTCCATTTGCTTCTAAGACATTTGGAGGATATGACTTGTCATATTTGTATGATGCCTTTGGTACACTCATCAAAGGTGTGGAATGCATTCATATATATGGATACCTTGTTTATGGTCATATGGAGTACATCATTCATCTTGGGCAACTCACAATATTCCTTGACTAGTGCTTAATGAAGGATAAGATAAATAATTGTCATTATGATAGGCAGCGCCCTTGCTAATTCTCCTAATTCATATCTTTAATTTGAATTAGGTGCTTCTCTTGGAGGTAAAACACACTACACATGGGTCAGCCCTCTTGGAGGGAAATCTATATTCAAAATATCCTATTATTACCCAGGTCGGCCATGAGGAGAAGACGAATTTGAAAATGTATATATACATGATCAATTGGCATTCCAAAATCATCAATTCGACATCCATTCATTCATCCATTGGAGAGCAATCTCTAAGAGGATCTTGGGACGAAAACCTTAAGCATCCAAGAAGGAGTTGGGTGCCAATCTAGCTTCTCTATTTTTGGATTCTGTAATGGGGATTCAATTGAGTTTCAAACTATCAAGAGCAGAAATCTACATCAGCTTTGAGAGCATCTATCATGGGCGAATAGACTAGGGATTTAGCCTAGCTTGTAGCACACCTCTTGGAGGTAGAGGCAACTTGCATTGGAGGTGATTTTGAGGAGTTATGGCTGCTAGGGTTTCATGTTACAGTAGATTTTCTACAGCAGCTAGGGTATACCTCATTTGCCATCCTTCTTAGGCACATATTGGCATATTTTGGTATGTAATTGATGGTAGATACTTTTATATGTAATTTGTGACTTGTGGCTACTTGCCTAGTCTATTATTTGTCATTTTGGACTACATTATTCAGATTTATAATTGGAGACCTAAATATTTATGTTGGAGTAAATTATCATGGATGTTCATGTGTATTTCATAGTGTAAATCATCTCTATTCTTGGGTGATTCATGTATGGTGCTTCCTTTATGCTTTGATGTGATGTTCTTGGTGTTGTATGAAGTATTAGATTGCTATAAATATAAAAATTAGAAACCAAAATGAGGGTTTGAGCAGAAAAATTAGAATTGTTGCACAATATCTCATTTGGGATATTACATGTACTTTCATTATTTCCACCAACCTCAAATCAATAACACGTTTAAATATGTTGAAAACATTATGAATCAATATGTGAGTTAACTACGAGAGGCATAAGTTTAAAACACATCTTACGAACCTTGAACTAAACTTGGGCAGTCGGGAAAACACAGTGTGTCGTGCAACCTACAACTTCATATATACAATGAAATCCTTACATAACTCTACAACAACATAAAATCAGGAACACACTTTTGTTGTGGTGCACATACCTCTGTTACGTGAAGAGGAAGGTTGTGAAATCCAACCATTTCTTTGAGTAACCTCAAATGAGCACAAAAACACATCTTCTGAACCATGAACTAAACTTGTGCAGGTTGAACAACACAATGTATAGTTCAACCTACAACTTTATATATACAATGAAAGGCTAACACAACCCTACAACATAAATTAGCAATACACTTTTGTTGGAGTGCACATACCTCTGTTACGTTAAGAGAAAGGTTGTGAAATCCAACTATTCCTTTGAGATTACCTCAAATGAGCAAAAAAACACATGTTATGAACCATGAACTAAACTTGTGCAGGTTGAAAAACACAATGTGTAGTTTATCCTGCAACTTTGTATATACAATGAAATCCTAACACAACCCTATAAAAACATAAAATCAGAAAGACACATAGGTTAGGATGCACATGTCTCTATTATATGAAGAGAAATGTTGTGGGATCCACTGATGCCTTTGGGATAACCTCGAATGATGAATTATGTTCTTCCATTGTTGCCACCAACCTCAAATCAATAACTTGTTATTTAAATCTGTTGAAAACATTATGAATCAATTTGTGAGTCAACTAGGAGAGGCACAAGTTTGAAACACATCTTAGGAACCTTGAACTAAACTTGTGCAGGCTAGAAACAGTAGTGTGTCGTGCAACCTTCAACTTTATATATACAATGAAATCCTAACACAACCCTACAACAACATAAAATCAGTAATACACTTTTGTTGGGGTGTACATACCTCTGTTACATGAAGAGAAAGGTTGTGAAATCCAACCATTCCTTTGAGATAACCTCAAATGAGCACAAAAACACATCTTACGAACCATGAATTAAACTTGTGCAAGTTGAACAACACAATGTGTAGTTCAAGCCACAACTTTATATACACAGTGAAATCCTAACGTATCAAATGAAATGTAATTATTTATGCACAATCCCAAGACAACATAAAATTGGGAAGACACATTGGTTGGGGTACACATATCTATGTTACGTGAAGAGAAAGGTTGTGAAATCCACCGATGCCTTTGGTAAATCCTCGAATGACTAATTATGTTCTTCCATTACTACCACTAACCTTAAATGAATACCACAAATTGTCTAAATTTTTTCAAAGCATTATGAATCAATATTTGAGTCAACTAGGAGAGGCATAAGTTTGAAACACATCTTATGATCAATGAACTAAACTTCTACAGGCTGAAAAACACAATGTGTCATTCAACCCGCAACTTTAATTTAAAACCTAGAATGCTCTATTAATTGTTAAGTGACATGTTAATTAAACCAAATTTATTTTAAAACCCATAATGCTCTGTTAATTGGTAAATGGTCTATTAATTGAACAAAATTTATTTTAAAACTTAGAATGCTTTGTTAATTGGGAAGAGGTCTATTAATTGAACCAAATTTATTTTAAAGAAGTGGAATGTTTATTGAACCAAATTTATTTTAAACCCCTGAACAATAGTGAGAAACATAAAATGGAATTAATTCACCTAGTTACTCACCAGTTGGCTAGATGTCATTTGTTTATTGTATCCTCACCAAAAACTCTGGCAAATCCTCCCTACTCAAATTTGTTGACTCCACCCTTCTGCTTCACTAGTAGAATAGAAAATACGACAGAAAACTAACAGAATAGAAAATACGATGAAAAACTAAGTGTTTGAAAGTCCTAGCAAAGTTGACTCATTGGCGGGAAATACGACATTTGTTGGGCGCCATCTTCATGGAAAGGAGCAAGTGGTTGTCATTAAACCCAACGGCATTGGCAGGTCCCATCGTGTTGGGAGTATTTTGTCATCTATGTCATTTTGTATGGTGATTTGTATGTTATGACATTGTTTTGTATGGTGATTTGTACATTATGATGTCTTAGGCATGCCATTTTGTAGGGAGAATAGCCGCTTCCCTTGTTATCTATTCCAATTTACCACTAGTGATTGTAATCTTCTTAGAAAATGACATGTTCACAAACCTCGCTAATGGCTAAGGATATGGTCCTATGGAGGGGGGCTTCCTAAAGTATCTCAGTAGTAAATTTTTAGGAGCATTTTAAAATAGGCGGTCCCATGAATTTTGTAGTTGCAGATAGGTTAAAATTTCAAGCTCCAAAATTTATGGAAGTTGGTGGTCTCATGAGGTTTTTTCTTACAATAGTTTAATGCTAAATGATTTAGTAGAGATTTTTTAGAACCTACAAATAAAAATGATTAAAAATGATTAAAAAAATTTATCTCCAAAATTTTTCTAAATTAAATGGTGGGAATATAAAAATTGAGAGAAAAATCTCTAAGCTAGTGAGGGAAAGTTTCAGCCCCACCCCAAATGCACCCATTCAAAATCAACAAGTTAAAAAGTAGGGGCTCCTATTTTGGAGGAAAATATCTTAATTTATGTCGTAACATTTTTTTTGGCTTCATGGGACCCATTGCTCCACAAAATAAATCCTCTAGCAACTCCATGGAAACCCTTCCTAATTCACGAGATACGTACCATGGAAGTTTATAAGAAGCCGTTGAGGCTTCTTTGAGTTGGGGGACCATGTATGGGTCTTACAATCACCACTTTGCAATTAGTTTAATGTCTTGTGCCAACTCATCTATAAATTGTTAGAGGAGCTACTTACACATGAGCATATGTTGTTGGTCTCCACTCGTATGTATTTTAGCCATATTTATTATGGTGGATTACATCAACAATGGCTATCCAACATACTAGATGAACCCATAGTTTATTTATGGGTATATGTCATGCCCCCGAAATAGAACAAATCATAAAATTAAATGATAATGTTTAAGAGCAATGACTAAAGTTGGTCACACTGACAAACCACAGAATAGATTTGTACAACCAAAAACCAACATGGACGAAGCCACATTATTTCTATTGAATTCTAAATAATCACTATACCACAATACAAGCAATATGAACCGGTATCGAGAGCATGGTTTAAATCAATATGGAACAACTTACCAACAGATGTAAATTGAATTATGGTGGAGGGAAAAGGAATTATTGATACTGATATAATCATGTATTACACACTACGATCACACTTCACAATATAACAATTTGATTTGCATCACTTATAATATGGTGTGATTTTTGATCAAGGTTTATGAAGATAAAAGACAACAATAATGAAGAGGTACAATTAAGTATATCGGTAGTTGTTAAAATGTGGTAATCATAATCAAAGGCTGTGATCCTTGGAAGGGACATATCCTTTAATAAAAGATGCAACCTTTGGTTGAAATTGTGTCCCTTGAGATGTTATATTATGTGGGAAGTAGTGTGAATAAAAGGAGTAGAAGATGGATAGGAAAATAAACATAATGCAATATAGGGATGATGCAAGAAGTTGGGTCCACAAAAAGTTCAAAAAGTGGAAGTGTTTTTGCTATTTTTCAGAATTTGTCACACTTTGACTAAAATTTTGAAGCACTTACACAATGAATCTTGAAAAAAGTCAGTAATATAAAATTTAGCATTTTGAATCTAGTTTCCAAATATATAATTTTTTCAAAACCTAGATGACATAAATTTAATTTTGATAGGTATTTATAAAAACCACTTTTTAAAAGTTATTTTTTGTACCATACCATGCACGTGTACGGACACCACTTTTTGACCTAAATTAAAGTATTTTTATAATTCATTTTGGGAAAAGATACCTAACAACATGAAGATTGATGAGGATTTTTGTTTGTAATTTTTTTCTGAATATTTTTTTTAATTGAATTTTTATTGACCCTAATTGCTATTTTTAGAAATCAACATTTACGGACAGTGTAATTGGATCTAAACTAAACATTTTTTGAAAAAAAAATTCATTGTTTAGAGAATTGTCTAAAGATTGATGTCATAATTTTTTTTACAAAAAAATCAACTAAAAAAAGTTATTAAAAAACTTTAAAAACCTGATATTTCAAGTTTATGAACCAGTTTTCTTAGAAATTAATTAAAAATATCAAACATTAACCAATCTTAACAAAAATTATATATTTGGAAACTAGACATCGTGTTCTATAATGGGTTTTAATTTTGTAGATTAATTCATAAAAAAGGTCCATCAACTATATCCTCAAAGTTTGACATTTCTCTTGAACTTGCCTTAGTTTTTTAGTTGCAGGTCAAAGGCTAAGGGTCAGGTTGCCAAGCCTTTCCCAAGCCTAAAACTAAGACTGCATGTGGTATGAGAATTCAAATTTTAAAAAATGCATATGCATTCCTAAGAAAAACGCGTACGCGTTCTTAAGAAAAACGCGTACACATTATATGTTTGGTCTTTAGAAAAAAGAAATGCGTATGCATTACATAATGCATACATGTTTATAAAAAAGAATGCATACACATTTTATAATGCGTATGTGTTTCTAATAGATCCATTATTCCCTGATTTGGAAAAAACCAACTAAGCACTCTTTCCTTGCAACATTCTCTTTTTACAGTAGGGACCGACAACACCAGTTTCTGCATATTTTATTACATTTTTTTTGTACAATCTCTTAACAAGTCATATTCTATTCAAATGTTTGGAAGAGACAATTGCAAATTGAATTTTCTGAAGTGGAATTGAAAGTACAAGGACTTTTTACAAGAAGATATAGAAAAAGAGAGATTTTGAATGTATTGATGATGTTTTTGTACTTCAAAGTTTATAGAACAAAGGATCTCCATATTATATAGTTTTATTTGAATATTTGAAGGAGGTGGCAATTGGAAAATACATGTTAAGATTCATTTGTGTTTTTATCAAGAGAGTTTGTTAATCATGGGATCAAAGAAAAGACAAAGAAAAAGATGTAGAAAGTTAATGACACCTGAAGAAATTGAAGCAAATAGAGAAATGGAGGCAAAAAGACAAAGGGATAGAAAAGAAAGAATCTGCCAAATGAAAAATTTGGAAGCATCTAGTTCCATGAATGTTGAAGAGGAAAACATGAAGGGTGAGATGAATGTAGATGATGCAAATGTGGAGATGGTGAATATGGAAGAAAATGCAATTATGGAGACAAACCCAACTATGCCTTCAACTTCAACTTTGAATGATACGGAAATAGCACCTATGCAAACAACTTCATGTATGTCTTCAAATCCACCTCCCAATGATATGGAAAATGCATGTATTGAAACAATTTATGCGGGTATGTCTTCAAACTCGAGTCTTGATAATATATCACTTAGTTATTTAGTTGAAGCTGGATACACCATTGATGATATCAATAATTCTAGTTTTGAAACAATGCAAAAACAAAATAATGATGAAATTCTATCATATTGATGAAAATGAGAATGAAATCCCTTGTATGTTTGAAAATGAAAATGAAACCCCTTGCATGTTGAATAATGAAAATGAAAATATTTTTTTTACAATTGAAAGAGATGTGTTAGATAACCTTCATGGTAAAGTTTTTTGCAGACAAATGAGAACTCATGGAAATAGATTATATAAAATATTTTTTTTATAGAAAGAAATTAGGATTCCAATGTCAACTCATGATGCAATTGATGAAAATGTGGAAAATGCAAAAAGTGATGAAAAAATTAGGTATTTTTATAAAACCAAAAAAGAAAGATGATTTAGTAGAACAAGTCATCTAGTGTTTCCAATGCTATTTATTCTATAGGAAAGAAAAGTCGATCTAAAGATAAGAATGTAGCTCGTCGTGCAATAACAACTGCTCTAGTTAATAAATCAACTTCAAATAAAAGAATGTTAAGTAAGATTAGTAAATATATAAAAGTAAATCCTAAAACTTTGATAAGAGCGGCTAAAAGAAGAGAAAGTATTGAAAAAGATCCAATTAATCAATGTTGGATTATTAGTGGTAGACTCCCAAGGTCAGATATGAAATTAACTAATGAAATTAAATCTTTAATCAAAAAACTTTGGCATGATAATACAAGAGTATCACCTAATATTAGAGATGTTTTAAAATTAAGGGTGGGATCAAAAATATGTGACCCTCATCCAAATCATCTATTAGATATGACTCAAACTGAATTATATAAAAAAAAAATTAGATGATTCAATCTTACCAAATATTAACATAAGTCAAAGATCATTCGGAAAATGTAAACCTTGGTATGTTAGAATTAAAAAACAATGAATCCCCTGTTGTTGTAAAACTCATGTACAATTTCATTATTATTATGATATTTTTTGTTATATACGTTGTACTTTGCATGCTAACCAAATTATGTAGGACATTTGTGGTATTAATATGCTACCCGAAACAATCAAAGATTTTATAGTAGGTTTGTTTTGTGAACCCCTTAATGGAAACTTATTTTATTTAAATGCATGTATTTCTGAACAATGCGATAGATGTGGTAATTTTTCATTGTTAGGAGAATGTATGCATGAAAGTAGTTTACATGAATTTGGACAACAATTAATGGATGTTAAAAAAATTAAAAATGTTGAATATTCTTTAAAAGATGGAAAAATTGGAAAATGTTGTGAGCTAACTGTGGAAAAATTTAGTGCGCATGCATTTATTAAAGAATTTAAAGATAAGATTGTACCTAAATATGTAAAACACTCTCAAAATGCTCATTGGCTTAATGGTCAATTTCGTACATGTAAAAATACATTCCCAGTTGGAACTATATTGTTAGTTGTTGATTTTGCTAAAAATTATACTCTTAGTCCACAAGAAGAAATTCAATCACAATATTATAATTCAGTGCAAGTAGCCATATTTGTTCATATTGTATATAGACATGCAGATGATAGTAGAGAAGATAATAGAAAAAATTTGAGAGAGTGCCATTTTTATGTGAGCGATAATCAATTGCATTCACCTGAGTTTGTTCAATATTGTTTTGATACATTTTATAAAAATTTAAAAGAGAGAGGAATTCAAATAAGAGAACATCTCATATGGTCAGATAATTGCACAGGTCAATTGAAGAATGCTAGAATCTTTTATTGGTTATGTAGAGTTCATAAGGAAAATAATATCCAGCACATATGGAGTTTTTTTGAAGCTGGACATGGTAAAGGAGAACATGATGGAGCAGGTGCATGTGTGAAAAGAGCTCTTGCTAGAGAGTAACTAAAATTTGAGGATGTAGCAAAATTCAGAGATGCACGTGCAATTGTAGATTGGTGCAATACAAAATTATCTACAAGAACAAGCGACAGCTCAATAATTCGACGCTTCTTTTGGTTAGTTGAAGAAAATGATATTCTTACTCGACAAGATTGTGAAACAATTAATGGATCTACAAAATGGCATTCATTTAAGAGTTCCAATGCAAACACATGGACAATATGGACAAGGGAGCTTGCATGTTTTTGTCAATTTTGTATTGCAGGTGATTAGGAGGCATGTGAAAATACAAAATGGGTCGAAGAATGGTAACAAAGAACCTTAACACCTACATCGACACACGATCAACATGGAATGACAATTGAATATAATCAATTGTTTGCATCAGATGATTATGATCGTGTTTCAGACCTTGTACAAAAAGGTACATTAAAAATTGAATTCAATTATATATGTCTACATTTTTATATGTGAATTAAACATATGTCACTCTTTATTGAATTAATTTTTTTCTGCAGGACATGTGTATGTTGTTGTTGCACCTGAGGGGAATGAAGAGGAGACAGAGTATTGGTTGGCTAGATGGGTTGAGAGAAAACATAAGTTGGTACATCCTAGAGTGGATGATGACAACTTTGAGTGTCCAACTAGTTCTGTGGTTGTTGTTGGCACCTAGCTTCGAAAATATCTAATAAGAAAGAATGGTTTGCCTGCATTTGAAGACCATGAAAGACACAAGAAGATTATACATTACTCACATTTGATTTTGGAAACCAATATAAAACTACTAAGATATAAAGGGAGGCCTGCTAATAAAGTGTTATGGACACTTTCAATAGATGATCATGAGACAATCATAGGTGCATTAGAAAAAAGAGAGGATGCAGATGGTACAATGGAGTAAATAAATACAAGTAAGTATATAGTAGTATATATATAGTTAAAAATTTATTGCATATACATGTCTAGATATAAAGGTTAGTCTCTAGTCATTTACTAATTATAGTTTTAAATCACTTTTTGTTTCAAGTCTCCCAAAACTAGATGCATTACAAAAAAGAGAGGGCCCATGCATATATATTACAATGGAATTCGAATCTAGATACAGGTAACTATATATAGTTCTAGATACATTAATTGATAGTCAAAATATAAAACTAAATAATTAATTGTCATTTTATAAAAAGTTTATAATTGATTTCATATCCCCTTAATCCATTCTCTTAGGACCCCTTAAGCCATCCTCTTAGGACCCCTTAAGTCATATCCTCCTATCTACCCTTCATCTATCAGGTCTTGCATCCCCTTAAGTCACTCTTTTAATTTTCCCCTTAAACCATCCTCTTAGGACCCCTTAAGCCATATCCTCCTATCTACCCTTAATCCCTCCTCATATGCTAGGCTTTAGGTCCTATGGTTAAGGGTTAAGGATTTCTAGGGTTCATGAGATTATTAGAATAACTTGAATCTATTATAGGTTAAGGGTTAAGGGTTCATATCCTAGGATTTAAGTCCTAGGGTTAAGGGTTAAGGGTTTATAGGGTTCACAAGATGGTTAGAATAGAAAATCTATTATGGGTTAAGGGTTTAGGTTTCATCTCTTAACTCCCCTTAAGCCATCCTCTTAGGACCCCTTAAGCCATATCCTCTAATCTGAACCCCTTAATCCATCATCTTGCATCTCCTAGGCTTTAGGTCATAGGGTTCATGAGATGCAAAGAATAACAAATCTTTATGGGTTAAGGGTTTAGGGTACATATCTTAACTCCCCTTAAGCCATCCTCTTAGAATAACTAATCTATATTTAGGATTTCTAAGATTTGTAGGGTTCACGAGATGCATTACTCATATAATCTATATCTAGGACATTCACTTTTAGTAGGTATTGTTCTTTTCCCGTATGAATTATCTAGTTATGACTCATAAAATATAGTTTCTTTACTTACATTAATTATTTTTGCAGGTTCTCATCAAGTTGATCTACCATGATTGTCACTGTAAAAAAATTTCATCATATAAATTATGTAAATATCAATTTGTGGTCTTGAGCTAAAAGTGGATAAGCTTTAATTGTATTTATATGCACATATGTTTCAACATCAATATACATTATATATGTTTGTTCGATGTATGAACTTCAATAAACTTATAAATCACTTTTTATATCTTGTTCTAGTTTTATCTTATACAAATTGTCTCTTATAAACCACATTTTATAAAATTGTTCAATTGTATCTTATACATTTTAAATACAGGTCAAGTATAAGTTATGGTCATTACTAGTGTTAGGATAATTTAGCTTAAAGTACTTTTGCAAAGTCATCTAGTCCAGATTATTTCATAAGAAAGTGTAGATCTCTAAGTCTTATATAATTAATATATTGAGTCGAAGAATTGTAAATGATTGGTGTTAGATTTTGCAGAATATGATTGGTATTATAAACTTCGTGTTCCTTTTAAGGTTCTTTTGCAATTGAAATATATGATGTTATGGTGTCTGCAAGACTAAGAATTTGCTTAAGGGCCTATTATATGGTTTGTAGAACCTTGTTAATGAATGCATCTTTTGGATACATTGAATGATTGTTGCAATTACATAGATTTTTGTTTAGTGATTAATATATGCTAGAACTGGAAAATAGTTAAAATTACTTGCCCTTAATTGGTTAGATTTTGGAGAATATGATCTTCTTAGGAAGTCAACATTATATTGCATTAGTAGTATTATATTGAATCTTTCTATCATTCTAATCTAGATGTTCTTCTACCTAAGTTCTACATGAAATCTTGTGTAAACCTAAGTATGAGACATTAGACCTTAGGTTTTTTCCTCCTCCTAGTAAGGGAGGAATTGCAACTTAAATCTAAGAATGGAAAAATACTTAGAGAATTGGTGATTAGAGACTTAGAAGAAAATCTGATGTCAAACAAGGTGTCAAAATCAATCCCAAGGAGGCTTATTTCACAACAATGGGCTCAACTAAGCACTTCTACAAACTTCACAAGCAATCCTCTCATAGGATTAATATTACAAGTGATAAAGTGTTTAGCTTAATTGGACAATAGGTTCAATATGATGAAAAATCATTTAGCTATCAAGACTCGTATGCTTCATTATTGGATTGAATGGATAAAATGTTTGTCCTGTTATAAACTCCTTGTTCCTTTTAAGGTTCTTTTGCAATTGAAATATATGATGTTATAGTGTCTGCAAGACTAATAATTTGCTTAAGGGCCTATTATATGGTTTGTAGAACCTTGTTAATGAATGCATCTTTTGGATATATTGGATGATTGTTGCAATTACATAGATTTTTGTTTAGTGATTAATATATGCTAGAATTGGAAAATAGTTAAAATTATCTACCCTTAATTGGTGTTAGATTTTGGAGAATATGATCTTCTTTAAAAGTTTATAATTTGCTTAAGGGCCTATTATATGGTTTGTAGAACCTTGTTAATGAATGCATCTTTTGGATACATTGAATGATTGTTGCAATTACATAGATTTTTGTTTAGTGATTAATAGTTAAAATTACTTGCCCTTACTTTATTATGAATATGATCTAAACTATAAGAAATGTATTAATTTGTCACCTAACCTTGTGATTTTATTGAAATTTGAAAGTTAATCATTTTAAGACATCTAAACTTCATTAAAAAATGGCATGTTTAAAATATATATGCAATTTGATTCTAGATAAGAATTTATTGTGCATATTACTTGAAAATTAGATAAAATATTAATAGTGCATAAGACATCTAAAAATTTATAGTGCATAAGTTATCTAAAGTATTAAATTAAGACATCTAAACTTTATTCAACAATGACATGTAAATATATATGCAATTTGATTCTAGATAAGAATTTATACTGCATATTACTTGAAAATGAACATAACATGTATGTATGTGAACACATTCATAAACACAAACATGATCATAATGTATATATAATGTATGTGAAATGGTCTATGAAATAACATGTTCAAAATGTATATATGTCAAGTGGCACACATATAAATAAAACTATCTATAGTCCATGAAATAAAACTATCTAAAGTCCATCAAGACGATCGTCAAATCAAGTCTATCAGGACGATCGGTCAAATCAAGTCTATCAGGACCAATTGATTAAGATGCTAATTCCTGGATATTCAAATAAAGAAAACAATAGGTTAGAACCTACTATATGATAAAAAATGATTTTAATTGAAGATGGTCAAATAAAGCAAACAATATAGATTAGAATTTATATTAACTCAATAAAAATTTGATTTTAATTAAATATAGTAAATATAGTAAAAATGATTTTAAGTATATATGCATAAATTACCATCTGATCATGTGAATTTACTAGCACATTTTGTTCAACAGGTGGTATAACTGTCGATTGAGGACCAAATGATTGATCTGTTAATTCTTGGATATTCAAACAAAGAAAATAATAGGTTAGAAAATATTAGTGATAAAAAATGATTTTAATTGAATTTAAATATATATTTAAAAGACCTTAAAATTGTATAGGAGATTTAGTATAGTTTAGGACCTCGAATGAGATGGACTCATGGTCATGACCATGATCAGGAGCCTGTCTACCACCTATAGGGATACTGCTATCATCCTGCATAAAAATAATCATAGTACATGTAGTGAGTTTTTAAAGCACATGTAAATTTCAAACTTAAATAAATTTTCAAAGCACGCACCTGAGATGACCCATGCATAAAAGTTGATGATGACTCAGGAGCGCTCACCACACCTTGTGGTTGGTCAGTCATGGGTATCACATGACCTCCCTGCATATATACAATATATCATAATTTCACACATGTGTACAAATTCAAATTAAATTAGATATGGACATAAATTAAAATATATATTGGTTTACCTGACCATAAGGTGTGCCCATTTCTACAACTCTCAAAAAAAAAACATGATCATATTGAGAAGCTAGCCTCCTCTGATCATGCATCTACACCTAACACTTCTTGAAAATTAATAATATATTATATATATAATTTAATTTAATATTATTTACATGAATTTTCCACATTTCAAACAAATTAAAATACATGCCTTTCAAAAGATGTACATACCTGTGTCGGATGATCGTCAGCATATAGTAAGTCCATAAATGATTATGTCATAGATACAGGTGGACCTGCAGTGGATGCCTGAGTATGCCCATATGGATGAACCTCTGTGCTCTCTATCACCCACTTCAGTTGCCACATGGGTAGTCTGATGAATGAGATATCCTGAGAGAGAACTCAATGCTCCTAATGTGGACAATATCGTCTGCTACTGATATGTAGCGGGAATACTAGGAGCTAGAGGAGCAACAATTGGTGGAATCAGAGCACATCACTGAGGATCGACATGTGCTCCTAATCTATTTTGGGGCATGCCATGACCAACTCCCTGAAATGACCTCATATCAAAATAGTTGGTTTTTTTACCCAACTCAAACTCAACCCATAACTTTCTCAAAAAATAAAGGGGCACCTCACAATTGCCATCCACCATATGTCCCAAAAATGTGCAACTATCTGTTGGTGCCTACACCATTTAATTGATAGTGGATGGAATTGGTTCGTTTGTATTGGGGTTAAAGAAATGTGCACAAATTGCTTCTTTGGTTATATGAAGGTCATGGATTTGTTTATAAGACAACCCATCTGCATAAAATTGTCTTCTCTCTTCCCTCCATCGATGGAAACTAACTAGGTCCACATCAATGGATCGAACAAAGTCAACAAAAGTTTGCATCGAAGATGCAAATTGTGCTACATGGGGGGGAAGGTTGGGCTCATTTTTTATCAAATTTATATTTTCTTGAATGACATTTAGGTTTGCATTTATGCTCTCTTAACTGATTTTGATCAATTTGAGGACGTGGGGGGTTAGGAGGTGGAGGGTTAGGAGGTGGAGAGGGTGGAGGTGTGGGGTTATGTGGTGGTGATACATTATGTGGAGGTGATGGTCCACGTAAGGGGTTTTCGGGATGGTCAATATGTATGAGATCCTCTATGGAAAACTCATTGGCTATAGCTATATTTGGCTCCATGTGATGAAAGGGCAATTGCATGTTAAACAATAAAAATATATATATCAACAAACTAATTAAATAATGTACACAATTTGAACTAAAAATCACATTGAACATGGACAAATTCAAAATACATGTCATTTGAAGACACATTCAATTTAAAACATTAAAAAATGCATCTAATGGAAATTTAGACTAATTTATGTCGTAGAAAATACAAACAATTTGAGCCTCCCCTTCATCCCATATTATTTGTTAATCACTTTCAAAATGTCTTGGACGAAAATTAAAACACACATTTTTCTATATCGAGCATTTATATCAATCCAAAGAGTTAGAACTGGAACCTAGATATTGAACATGTCAAGTAAACATTTTATAAAGTTTAATACATGATTATCACAATACATTCAACCTATCTGTATGATTATCATGTCCATCCATACACTAATTCCTAGGTTATTATTGTCTATTATGATCTAGCTTGTCTTTTATCATAGTTTGGATCCATCCTCACAAGGTTGACCTCACGAGCATAACATTGTTCCACCCAACATCAAATTTAGAAATTCAAATTCAGCCAAGTGAACCCCCCTTTACCTAGGACTTATTCATTGTCTTCGATCTTGTTTTCTATTAGAGGGTTAGTTAAGGAAAAGTGTCCTCATGGCTTTAATCATACAACAACCTAGTAAATATATTTATAAATATCAATTGTCCCTAGCTAATAGAAGGAGCATAGCAGAGCAATTTGGATTAGGCAAGTAGAAGGGTAGAAGTTAGTTTGAGCATAGGAATATGCAATAATTTTAACATGATCATCCTTTCTCTCTCATCTAGGAAAATGCAACAATGGAGGAAATAGGGTGAATTGGTTCCTTTTTTGTCATACGTTTATGGTTCCTTTGTATTGCATTCCTAATTGTTATCTAGGTAAAATGATAACAAGTGCATTGATTTATTTTGTGATTTGTATTCCATCCTAGACCTATCCTTTGTCCAATTGAGTTCTATAGGCCTACTCCTAAATCTTGGACTGATTCCATTGCTTCTACTTGATATGTTATCAAGCTATGTTGACTTAGTTGTATGTTCTAGGGCTTATTTTATCTTGGTTGAATGCCAAAAGTCAAATAATTGTGTTGTCTTCCTTTTATGGTGTTTTTTGATATTGCTTTGTGGTCCTTGCCTCTTCCTCCTATTGTGGGGTACCTTATTTGTAACATCATTCCTCCCCATTTTGTGTTGGAACCAATCATCACTTGTTTTTCCTATAAGCTAATTTTATAAGAACTTTACAATGCTTTCCAACCTTGTTTCTCCCTTTGTGGTGATCTTTCCTTTCTACAAGTAAGTTTGTTTTATCTGTCCAAGGTATTTTCTCATCATATTAGTGTGTTTGGCATATTTATGGCATGTGCATTGGTTGTGGATGCTCTTATTGTCCATGTGGATGGTTATTATTCAAATAGCTTTTGAATATTTACCTACCCTTCTATCTAGTACTCATCTCACCTAATATGGTCCTATGTTTCAAGTTGATGGGTTATTTTCAAATGTTTGAACACTTATGGTCAACCTAGTTGGTGGTTGGATTTATCTTCACCACTTATTGGTTTCTTATTGGTCTTTCTTGGGAGTTGGCATGTTGATAGTTACTTCATAGAACTTTGATTCTATAGTTTTGAGCATAGGAATAAGTTTGTGAAAGTAGGAAGTTAGTTTGAATAGTTTTGATTCTATACCTACCTATGAATTTGTTCTCTATTAAAGTATATTTAGTAGACATTTAACAAATAGCCTTCAAATTAGACTAATAGATCACATTTCTCAAAGCTAAACATCAACACATCAAAGACCCTTGTAAATTATATTCATCATTTAGTGAAACAACTAAGCATGAATCTTGTGGTTTAGGGTTTTAGTTTTAGGTTTTGTGGTTTAAGTTTTAGGGTTTATGATTCAGGGTTTAGGTTTAGGTTTTAGGGTTTAGGGTTTTAGGTTTAGGTTTTAGGGTTTTAGTCCTAAGGTTAAGGGTTTAGGTCCTAAGGTTAAGCGTTAAAGGTTTTATTTTTTAGGTGTAAGCTTTTTAGAAAGTAGGGTTTAGGGTTTTAATTTGTAACTCTAGGTTTTGTGTGATTTACCTGATTAAATTAGTTAAATTTTGAATTTCAATCTAGGTTTTGATTTGGAACTCTAGGTTTTGTGGATTTCAATTTTGAGTCTACAGTTTCTCACTTGCGTGATGATTTTGTTTGCAAATACAATTTAAAAACTATAAATTAAACAAACTAATTACAAACAAAAATAACAAACACTAAACTACAATTACAAATAAAAATGCAACATATAAGACCAAAAAATACAGAATTTAACCAACCTGGAGGTCGCAGAGGTCAGTTGCGTCGACGGGAGGAGGTGGCAACGAAATTTGTGCTGGTAAAGGGCCTCAAAAATGTGTACCCAAATTGCTCTATCGTTGTTCTTCTCCTACAAGCTCATTGGAAAAATGAAATGACAGTCATTTATTTAAAAAATTAAATACCTTTCAAAAATGCGTACGCATTATAATGGGTACGCATTTTATAACGCGTACGCATTTTTTGTCGCGTACCCGAATCATAACACATACCTGTTTTGATTTAGCCTCGGGTACCCGTAGCTAAGTGCGTACACATTTTTTAAGTAATGCGTATGTGTTTTTGCAATAATGAGTACACATTTCTTACGATTATTTTTGGGCCGAAACTTCCCTTCTCTGTGGACCCAACTTCTTGCTTTCACCTTATAAATGATTTAGAAAAAATATCTGAAGAATAACAACATAAGAGAAAGAAATATATATTAGTGGAGCTAAATCTGTAGACATACATCGGCAGAAATATACATGTAATAATTGATGACAGGGCAAGTGCAAAAAGTGGCCAAATTTTTTTTAAAAAATTTATAAAAAAGCAACATTTTGGTCATTCTTGCATTCCATTTTCCTGCAAACCTGCGGCCTACAAATAGGGGATGAAAGGAAGCAATGTGTGCGGAAATCGCTTCCTACACTAATGTAATGAGGAGAGATGTGTGCAAATTCTTTTTAACCTTTACAATTATAGTGTTATTAACCCAACAACAGAGATATTGCAGCAATAAACAACACAAGAATGTAAGACAAAAGAAGAGAGAGATAAGATATAACATGGGGAAAACCCTTACGGGTGAAAAACCCCACACTCCAAAACTTGCACAATGTATTATCTAAACAATGAAGTTTACAACCCACTTGCAATGCAAGTCTTTACAGGAGTCTTCGACACTCATATCTGGAGACAATCTGGCAACATAACAGTACCGGTCAATCACATAATACATCTCTTAATGCACCTTCTTAAATAGAAGTTTACAAGGCAAAAATAAACTTTTCTTGAGATGGGTGTCCAACTTGGCCTCATGGCCAAAAACCAACGCCTAGGGACACTTGTCCAACACTGCAGCATGGTCATGACACTTGTCATATCACCCCATCCCAATATGGTCACCTATTCCCAACTTGGGAAATGATAGATGCTCTTACGCATCTTACGACCATCATACTGACAGTACTTACAGCTGTAAGAGAATCTGTCATACACTGACTAAAAATAGCATATTCTCTTACAACATGTCATAACTCTCCTTGGGGCACCCAAACATGCCTTCTTCCAAGATGCCTCATGATACATGTCTTCACCTATCATAGAACATTCCATTTACGACTCTTACGTGTCATGGATTCTGTCATAGGAATCTGTCATAACTGTTTCGGTCAAGATTCAATTACACACTAGTCAAAGTGCCGACACATGGCAAAATACCTCTACCACTAAGTGGGACACCTATCTCCTCATGTGAGGACAAAATTACATGTGGTCACCTTCCATGTAGGATGACACATCACCGTGCCAACTCCCACAAGATGACAAAATAGGATTTGCATCCTAATTACATAATAGGCAAGAAATAAATATATTACAATAAATAAATGCAAGGAATTACCAAGGTTGAGACACATTAATTCCTAACATTCTCACACTTGTCGAACACCTTGTAAGAGCCAATAGAAATAATAGGATTTAACTTCTATAGGTCGAGAGGCCCATAAACTCCAAACACCATCTGAACTTCTCTGTGCCCACTGGTTTCATCAATGCATCCGCAACATTCTTCAAAGTGTCTACCTTCTCCAAATTCACCTTCCCATCCTCTACCATGTCTCACACGAAATGAAACTATACATCAATATGCTTTGTTCTGGCATGGAAATTTGGATTCTTTGCTAGGCAAATCACACTCTGACCGTCACAACAAATCATAATCTATTTTGCATCAACACCAATATTTGAACACAATCTCTTAAGGCAAATGGCTTCCTTGCAAGCATGAGTTGCTGCCATATACTCAGCTTCTGTCATGGACAAGGAGACCATAGGTTGCTGCTTACTCATCCAACTAGTTACACCACCGAACATAGTAAACACGTAAGCACTAGTGGATCTCCTACTGTCAATGTCACCCGCCTAATCAGAATCTACGAATCCTGAATATAAACTGAATGCAGAGGTCTTGTAGGATTACCATGATAGCATATGGAATACTCGGAAGTACCCCTCAAATATCTGAACACTCTCTTTACTGCATCCCAATGTACCCGTCTAGGATTAGGTATAAATCGACTAAGGACTCCCACTGCTTTGGCAATGTCTAGCCTTGTGCATACCATAGCATACATCAAACTGCCAACAACACTAGCATAAGGTACTATGCTCATGTCCTCCACCTCACTAGGAGATCTTGGACAATCATTAATAGACAACTTTGTCTCCAAAGAAACAGGAACACACAGTGGTCTACAATCTGCCATGCTGAACCTATCCAACACGGTCTTCACATACTTACTCTGGCTTTTAACCAAAGTTTTCTGTTAGCTCTGTCTCTTCTGATTTCCATTCCCAGAATGTATCTGGCTGCCCCTAGATTTTTCATCTCAAACTGTGTTGACAACTGAGACTTCAAATCAAAAAATATATTCTTACCATTCCCAATCAACAACATATCGTCAACATACAATGAAATAATGAGAATGCGGTCATTGTTAAATTTATAATACACACAATGATCTGATTTCAAACTCAGAAATCTAACTGACAACACAAAGGCATCAAGCTTCAAGTACCACATCCTAGGAGACTGCTTCAAACCATACAAAGACTTTTTCAACTTGCAAACCAAAGTTTCTTTACCTTTCTCTATGTAATGCTCTAGCTGTGACATGTAAATCTCTTCCTCCAAATCACCATGAAGGAATGTTGTCTTCACATCCATCTGCTCCACCTCTAAGTCATAAGTTGTTGCAAGAGATAACAAGAACAAATAGCTATCATCGTTGCAATGGGAGAGAAAATTTCACCATAAACACTCAAGGATCTACAAGGTTAATGGTACCTTATCCCAACAAAATTTGATGAATGACAAAATGCTAGATAGATTGAAATAGTAGACACACGATCGAGCTTTCAACGGCGTTTAAACTTCCAATTCAATCAGCGCCATCTAATGTCACTTTAGAAGAATCTCCTGCTATACCGCGAGTTATGCCTTTGACCTCAGCAAGATGACAGTAGTCATTAGTTCATCCCCGCATTACCACGATGGGGGGACATCAAACCACCTCCCACCGAAATGACCAGATCCTACCAAATTCACCGTGGGATTAATGATATCACCATATCAGGGGGAATGTATATCACCTCCCACCAACATGAACAGGTCCCACTGATATATCAAATGATCCCTACCATCGCACACACGGCATCCAAGTCACTATTGAAAATACCATTCCCTGCTTCCCCGCGAGGTATAGACCGGGCCCCACCAAAAGCACCGTAGGGTAGCAGGCTACATTAGCCAACGCCATCAGATTATCGAGGAGACTTCATTTCAAGTCCCACCAAAGTCAACAAGTTCCATCAATATCAGAGAGACATGGGATTCTGTCCCAGCGATACAACCACCTCTCGCTGATAAGATTTTGATCTATTGAAGGGACTGTGTACTGTGTCCCACCGAAATGGAGCTATTAGGCCGATGAAGGAGTCCAGATTCAGCAAATTCTAAGTCATCATACACAAAACCATGACGAAAACTAAAAATTGTTTTTGGTTGATGTGGGATAGCTGGTTCACCCAAGATGCTCCTGCATCAACAATCTTCTAGCTAAGTATGATCATTTTGACATGTCACGCCATCTAGACACTGTGAACCGACTAATGCATGCAGAGATAAATGCATCACTTTGGCCAAAGTGTCTATATAGATAGACATTTGCAGTAAATGTAGTTGCGTGTTCATACACCTCTAACTCAACTTAGAAACTATCTTATCCTACAATTTGACTTTCTTCACTTAGTAACTCTAGACATAAATGTGTTTGTACTATATTCCATCCTAGTGAATCTGACTTAGAACTAATCCTTAATCTAGGATACACATGCAATTGTAACATCAAAAAATGCCCCCTTGGGGGATTTTCCCTCTTTAGGTTTAGCTCCCAAGTCTTTTGCATGCATTTAGGACATCTTACTTCATAATTTAGCATCTCGATGGAATGAGCCCTAGGTAGCATGACAAATGGGACCTAGGATGACCCCTTGAGCCTTACCCTGCCCAAAATAGGGGGGGAGGACTTGGGCACCCACGCCTTAGTCCTGCCCTATTTTGGGGCAGTCCCAATTTTTGGGTGTCGGTTTATGACTGTTATTTGGGTCCTATGCCGACACGATAAGTTTGAATTACGAAAATCTTGGTGGGAGTGTTTGTAGTTGCATATAAAAGTAGGTTTAGGCATTCATTTGTAAACCAGATTTCAATTAGAGGATTATTAGCAAGCTATTGTGTTCTCATGGTGATTCAAGGCTTTCATTGTGTTGCAAGAGTAGATTTGTGTGGTCTATGTGTTTGTGTTTGCAGATTTGAGCATCCATTTCATCATGGAATGAAGAGCATCTTCCTCCCATGATATCTTCACTACAAGGTGACATCATATTGTCTTTTCATCATTATTTCTTTTGGTTTTTGCCTCTGCCTCACAAGGGCATGCGCTCTCTATCTGACAATGGTGTTTCGAGACTTAAGTGTCCTGCGGGGCTTGACTGAGGCAAGCCTCTAAACACCATAACCCCCTCCCAAAGTTCTCATGGTTGTAGGTTACAGGTTGTGGAGCTGGGCAAAGTGAAGTTGTAGGAAGGCATCTTGGAGTGTTGAAATTGTACAACAGAAGGAAAAATAGCACCCTAGACTTGGGCGCCTGCTCATTAGTCCTCCAAGTTCTATGACGGGAAAATCTCTGGAATAGTAGGGAAGAGTTGAAGACTGAGTTTCTAGATCCAGATAAAAAGTAGGGCATTGGACTTGGGCACCCACTCTTTTGTCCCTGACTTTTCTGCCTCAAAACCCTGAAAAAAGGTACTCTATGATTTGATATTTTGCTTCCCTCTGCAAGAGCTTTTTCTATTATTCTTCCATTTATAGTCGTATTTGTGAAATTAGGGTTTTAATGGTCAATTAAGCATAAGAGAAGGAAAATAGATAGTTAAATTCCCTAATCCAAATTTCCCTACATCCCACAGGGACCTAGGGTATGATAGTGAATTGCCACTCGACCCTAGATCCTTGAATGTATAGGGTGAAAGGAGGATTCAAACATCTAAACAACATTAAACTAAACAATCCAAATTTTACCCTAAACATTTTGGTGAACCTGTGTTTTTGGACTTAAATTGCAACTTTTTGAGTGTGTGTCTTCAAATTTGGATTGATTTCATTCATTCATATAGTCTTTCATTTTATTGCATTGAAAAAATTACAAAAAAATTGAAAATTTTGCAAAAATTTGAAAACCCTAGCTTGCATGTTCATATAGATTACTAAATTGCATCAATTCTTTCTAAATTTTCCTAATTCATGATTTTTGCATCAGATATAATATAAACTATAGAAAAACACAAAAATTCAATAATTTGCATTGCATTTTCATCATTAATTTGCTAGGCTTTTGTAGAAATTTTGATAATTTTCATTAAACCTAGTAATTCCAAAATCTAGGTTTAGTACGCAAAATCTTCTTTCAATTTTTTATACTAATTTTAGAGGCTCATTCAAATTATAATTTGGCTGTATTCTTGCATTCTAGTGTAAATTTGCATTTAGATTTAAAATATTTGCATTTTTGCATAGAAAATTTTAACAAAAAACTAGCAATTTTCATGCATTTTCATTAAATTTGCATTGGCATTGTGCATATTAAAGCTTGGAAATCATTTTTAGATCTGAGAGTATTTCATCTTCATCATAAATCAGACTTCAAAGCATTCACATAGCATTTTGTGTCAATATCTCAAACCTAGGGCTTCAAAAACAATGATTTTCACTAAATTTGGCCTTATCGACTCTATAAACTTGCACTATAGGCGTGTTGTAAAGAATATTTTTACATTAATTGACTGATATCAGGGGTATTATCTTCTTCCCCTCCTAAAAATTTTCACAACACCCTTTCAACGGGCTCTTGTATTGAAAATTCGGTGAAAAACTACATATTTTGGCTATTTTTGCCCTAGGTTTTGACCTAGTTTGCACTCCAAGCGTGTTGTGACATTTTTATGGATTGAGAAGACTAATATTATCAGTATTACTTGTTTTACATCCTAAAATTCATTACAACACCCCCTTTGCTAGGTCTTGGAATTGAAAAATCGTGAAAAAATTACATATTTTGCTATATTTTCACTAAGGTTTGACCTTAAATGGCACTAAAAACATGTTGTGTTGGGTATTTTCACACCAAGTGGCTGTTATTACTAATATTATTTTCTTTCCATCATCACTTTCCTCACAACACCCTTTGTTATGCTCTTTTGCAATGAATTTTGGTGAAAAAAGTGCCTATTTTGACATATTTTCACTATAGTTTGACTTGGCATTATGTTGGATTTGCATCAAGAGTGTGTTGAGAAGGATTTTTTGCTGTTTTGGACTGATATCAGACATATAAATTGCTTCCCTTGATCAAAATCCTTACAACATCCTTGGTTTCATTCATTTGCATTAGAAAAAGTACAAAAAGTCAAGCATCTAGGTAACTTTTTGCATATAGTTTTGCAATTGTCTTTTGCATACTTTTGGAAAAACTTTGAAATCTGATTTGTGCATAAAAACATGGCCTCGAATCACAACAACAATAATAGATTCCCTCCTAGACCTTACATGAAAATAAAAGCACCTTAACTTGAAATTGTGTTTACACCGCATGATAGAACAATTGGAGACTCTGATGGACCTCTTTACATCACTGTGAAAATAATGGGAAACCTGTTGGATGGAACTATTATTGATCCCAATTGCATGACTAATGTTGCCACTAAGGAGTTCCTCTTTTCACATCAATTAATGCAAGGTTCTTATGACCCCTCGAACATGATGATTAAGACACATAAGGGAACCTTTATCAAGCCTCTGGGAAAGATATCATTGTTGGTAACACTCTCTGGAAAACATGTCGAACAATGGTTTGATGTTGTCCCTATTTCTAACCTCTTTCGTATTAAATTGGGGTATCCTTGGCTAAAAGAAATGAAAGCTATCCCTTCAACAATACACCATTGTCTAAAATTCCCTTTTGATGGATGCATGATTACTATCCCTCGCAACAAATATAAACCTTTGGTTGAGAAAAAGCATTACATATTGAATTATTTTTGGGATAAAATTGAAATACCTAGCCTTTCTATACAAGAAACGACAAAAGACAAACAACCCACATGTGAAGAGAATCTTAGACTGAAAGGACAAAGTCCCTATGCTGAGGTTCCTCCCCTGAAATCCTTACAAGGATTGGGAGGTCATTGTCAACAACCAAATTTTCCACCGCGACAAATGAGGTTTGATCCCGGTACTTCATATTCTAAATTGCACAAGCCTATGAAAGAGGATAGCCCTATCTTACAAGAGATAAGTGGTAAAAGGAAACAAAATAGAAAAGCAAGAGAAAGAAGAAAAAGAAGACAAGCTTATGTTATAAACCTTGCCTCTCAACAAGAAAACATTGATCCCAACATTCAACCAAACAATAATGATCCTAACGATGAACAACATGATGAACAAGACATGAATTTGGCTATGGTACCTTATGTCCCACTTTCCTCGAATATTAGGGAGTGGGAAGATGACGACGATGATTTGGTTATAGACAACCTCTAGCCCGGCAGGGGCCCTACAGGTAAGTATCTCTAACACTTTATCTCTCTCATGATGTGGTTCCCCCGTGATGTGTTATGTGTTTTTAGGCCTCCTAGGATGACCCCTGATTCTCTTGTAAGGTCCAAGATACCAGGAGACTGCCTCTGTTGTGACCTTCTATTTGTATCATCATTCTTCTAAATTGCCTCTCTCTGATTTCATTGTTGTGTGTTGTATCTTACAGACATAGCATTGTGGTTGGTGACTTGGGGGCACCCTCCTACGTGATTATCCCTAAGACACTTGTTTCTCCTCTCTTATTTATTGTTTCCCTTCCTCCAGTGTTTCCATCTAGCAAGCGGATGACGACAAACATTTATACTGATGCGGACCTAGTGTCCCTTTTGAGAGCAATCAAAAAATAGACTTAGTTCCTAATATGATGATGGGGTTGTATATCTTATCTGACACTTGGCTAGTGGAAGCATTCATGCTTTCTGCATAGAGAATTTTATGATATCTTATCTTATTTGCAAACCTTAACAATACTATTGCTCTATGCACCTTTGTTTGTCTTTGAATCGGGCCTTGGTGGTACTTGATTCGAAGAGCTTTGTGATATAGCCCCACGGTTATCCTCGAACTCCATATTCGTAGTATAAACTTGGCTCTTTTTGTGTTTAATCATAATCATATGCATTGATGTTGTTGTTTATCATGATGTTGTAGACACTAACATATTTCTTGAGGGATGTGTTTGTGAGAACATTTGGCAATCATAAAGTACATGTCACCTCTGGGGGGCACGGGCTTTGTGAAAGTCAGTGTTCCCTTGTGTGTTTTCTTCCTACCTTAACATTCTTGATATCGATGCATGATATCAACCACCTTAAGGTGGGGGCATTTATAAGGTAAGTTGTCTATTGTAGATGTTAGCAGTGTGTTTGTCCTCAGATGCAAGGACCTGCGCGATGAGTGCATCATGCATCCTGAGTTTGTTTGCAATCAATCAATCAATCATATAAGCCCTTTGCGGAGGTAGGATATCAAGCATATCCTTTTTCTTAAGCCCTCTACGGAGGCGGGGATGGTGTATTTCTCAGAGCAGATTGCATCATCCTGTCATTTTCAAAAGTCCTTTGGGAGGCGAGGAGCGGTTCTGTGACTAACTCAACCCTTAAGCGTGTTTTCGGTGATTGTTGTGGCAAAGCCCAATCATCAGTGTGTGTCTGTAATGTGCCTAAGATGGTGTTGGACCTAGAAATAGGTACACTCCATCACTTGTCTATCATGTTTTCTTCGTGTCTTCAAGTGTGTGTGTTTTGGCGTGCTTGCCTTGTTTGGCGTGTTTGTTGCCCCATATGTAGTATAAAGATCAGTGCCTTAGGGTTGTGCTTCCTGCATTTTGGGAGGTTTTGAGTGTATTGTGTGTGTGTTTCCCCATATATACAAAGACCTGCACGATGAGTGCATCATGTATTATGGGAGGTTTGTTTACTTTCTAGTACTTGCATTTGCATTTCATATATATGAGAAAAAGAAAAGAAAAGAATCATGCCTGTCTTCCATGCAGTAATGTGTCTTTTATGCATTTACTGTATTCTTCATGTTCTGCGTGACTGTAACTATCTTCTCCGTGTTTTGTGTGTCTATTACTATTTTCTATGTGATTGGCAGGTCTTCTCAGTGCTTGGTGTGTTTGTTGTGTTTGTGACCTTACTTTAATGCATGTATTGGCCTTGCGTTTATACATACATTAAAGTGGGGGAGAAATGTAATGTCGAAAAATGTCCCCTTGGGGGCTTTTCCCTCTTTAGGTTTAGCTCCCAGGTCTTTTGCATGCATTTAGGACATCTTACTTCATAATTTGGCATCTTGATGGAATGAGCCCTAGGTAACATGACAAATGGGACCTAGGAGGACCCCTTAAGCCTTACCCTACCCAAAATAGGGCGGGAGGACTTGGGCACCCGTGCCCTAGTCCTGCCCTATTTTAGGGCAGTCCCAATTTTTGGGTGTCGGTTAATAACCGTTATTTGGGTCCTATGCCGACACGGTAAGTTTGAATTACGAAAATCTTGGCAGGAGTGTTTGTAGTTGCATATAAAAGCATGTTTAGGCATTCATTTGTAAACTAGATTTCAATTAGAGGATTGCTAGCAAGCTATTGTGTTCTCAAGGTGATTCAAGACTTTCATTGTGTTGCAAGAGCAGATTTGTGTGGTCTATGTGTTTGTGTTGGCAGATTTGAGCATCCATTTCATCATGGAATGAAGAGCATCTTCCTCCTATGATATCTTCACTACAAGGTGACATCATATTGTGTTTTTATCATTATTTCCTTTGGTTTTTGCTTCTGCCTCACAAGGGCACGCACTCTCTATCTGACAACGGTGTTCGGAGACTTAAGTGTCCTCCAGGGCTTGACCGAGGCAAGCCTCTAAACACCACAACCCCCTCCAAAATTTTTCATGGTTGCAGGTTACAGGTTATGGAGCTGGGCAAAGTGAAGTTGCAGGAAGGCATCTTGGAGTGTCAAAATTGTAAAACAGAAGGAAAAACAACACCTTAGATTTGGGTGCCTGCTCATTAGTCCTCCAACTTTCGTGATGGGAAAATCTCTGGAACACCAAGGAAGAGTTGCAGACTGAGTTTCCAGGGCATTGGACTTGGCCGCCCGCTCTTTTGTCCCTAACTTTTTTGCCTCAGAACCCTGAAAATAGGTACTCTGTGATTTGATATTTTGCTTCCCTCTGCAAGAGCTTTTTTCTGTTATTCTTCCATTTACAGTCGTATTTGTGAAATTAAGGTTTTAATGGTCAATTAAGCATAAGAGAAGGAAAATTGATAGCTAAATTCCCTAATCCAATTTTCCCTACATCTCACAGTGACCTAGGGTATGATAGTGAATTACCACTCGACCTTGGACCTTGAATGTATAGGGTGAAAGGAGGATTCAAACATCTAAACAACATTAAACTAAATAATCCAAATTTTACCCTAAACAACAATATATAGGTTTAGGTAATTCTAACCTTTCAGAGAATCCCTCTCTGCATACTTGCAATTTCTAGGGCCTATGACCTCCTGTCATTCTACTCACTGACTCTAATATTAAACACTCTTGTGCAATGTAAAACAAGTATCGACTCTACGAGAAATAAGAAACTAGAAATTATTTAAATTTATCAAAGTGATTCTTAGACTCTTTCTATCTTGCTCTATGGTTTTCTCGACCATTCACTATCAACCATAATATATAAAAAAACAATGTCATATCTGACTTAAGAGTTTTAAGTTTTCTAAACCCTTTTGGGATGATTCTAGGGTTTTTACTTCTCTAACTCAATACATGGAAATATCAATACCCTTGTTTTCCAAAGATAATAAGTTTTAGTAAGATAAAATAGAAACAAATACCTCTAGTCTTCCCTAGACCACTTGGCATTGTTTGAATTCACATTTCACATAACATGAATAAACATAGTATACAAGGTATATCCTCATTCATATAATATTTTAATGAATACTATCATTTTCATAACTAGTCTTTTGACTAAGTTCAATCTTTCACTCCTAAATAGGTTTGAGTCTAAAAGATAATAAAATCCTTTCAACCTCTTGGTCTTCTTAAGTCCACTGACTTTCAATATAAGATAGGTTATGAACTCACAAGTACAACAATCCTGTGGGGTTGAGTTTCAAAACTGCCAACATGCCCAACTTGGATTAGATCATATCAGGGATACCCATCATCGAGTTAACTTTGTCTTCTATGCACTTAGCACTAAAATAAGTTATATTAAACATACACTATGAGAAATATATTTTCCCATCTCCTAGTATGCATATACCCTTGAGCTAGTTTAATAGTTTCAATCTTGAAACATAGGAGAAGCTAAATATGTCTCCTATTATACTCTTTCTCGAGATGTTTTAACTTAAGTAATAGTTGCTAATCAAAAGGATGTCTAGGTTTCCAATTTCTTAGTTCACCCATTTCCTTGGATTTGTATTACTATATGACAAGAGGAACTCTATTTCACACAAGGAAATCTATATCCATGTTGTATCCTTGTCACTTTAATATCGTAATGATATTATTTCACCAAAATCTCCATTCAGAAAAATAGTGAGTATTTGCTTCCAAAAGCAAGGATATATCTATGTATCTATCATAATCTTCAACATAGATATTCACTTCAGACTTAGGCAGTCTTTCTCCTTGATAAGTTTGAGTTTACACTATTATTATTGACTTCAAAAAGGAATAGGTTTTGCTCTCACAAATAACTTCTTTAGAGTAAAATGATAATACTTATCATTGTTATAAATACCTATATGAAATGGTAATACTAACCTTATGTGTTTCGAAAGATACATCATTTTCTTTTAGTTAACTCGAAATAAGTAACTTATCATAGAATCTTGTGATTACAAATAATAAAACTATACATAAAAGTCTTCAAGAGAGATATATCTATCTCTGTCAACTTACTCATCTTGAATCCAACCTTTAAAAACAATGAACTCAAATGATTTGGTCTCTAAATTTCATGAATATAAATATATATAGCATTCGGTTGAATTAGTTTTACAATGGCTATTCCTTAATATCTTGGCCTTACCTTGGCCTTTTAGTAGAGACATGATTTTAAACATTGATTTGGCGTGTAACAGGGTTATATATATTATCGACCTGACTTGAATCACTCATAAGTACACTTGGTGTATTACTCACCAATTAGCATGGTCTTTTGGCTTGTATAGTTACTATACAACAGACACATTTTCTTGTACTTAGATCACTTTGGCCTTTTTTGTTGTATAGTTTACCTATGCTACTGTTTACATATAGTGATCTTGACTACTAAGGTGTAGAAAGAAAATAAAGGATCACAAAAGAGTAAAGGCTTATCGGTCATATAAAAACATAGAATATACTAAACTTTTTGGCTTTATACACGCATTTAGATATTCTATGTTTATCAACCTTATACTTATTCGGATATACTTGGTTCATCGACCATATAACATAGAGATAATCTAGGACTGTCAGCCATATAACTCACATAGATAAATTGAGTTTTATCTGCCATATTTAACGCTGATATACTCAAATTCTATTAGCCATAGAAACACTCAGAGATTCACTAAGTAAGTTTGCCTTAGATATTCTCTAAAATACTCTAAATAAGTCAGCCTTAGATATACACAGTGATGTTCTAAGCTTATCACAAACACAATGATATTCTAAGCTCATATATATATTTCAAAACCGCAGTGCTATTCTACAAAGTTGAATATATACATAAAACTCTCATATTATTAAAAGCTTTCCAGGGAACGAAGAACATGTTCTGAGGTTGAAGGATTCAATAGTCCTTCTATCAACGACGAGCAACAATCCTTATTCCTCTATCGATTTCCCTCACGGAAAGGTTTAATGCAAAATGCTCCTTGTGTCTATTGTGCTTCCCCTTCCTTGAGAGAATCTCTTCTGTCTACTATATCAATAGCCTAATATCATTAAGTGATACCATCGGTGCCTCATCTTGATGCCCATCGACTATATCTAAAGTCTATATCATATCTTAGTGATCAGCTTTCTTTTCCCATAGCTTCCTGCCTCTTCTCCTTTTTGTGGTAACATTGCCTTCTAAAAGATTTATTCTCTTCTAATTTCCCCCCGTGGTTAACCTCTTGTACACGAGCCTATCAAAGCTCTCAATGGAGGCATGCCAACCAAAAGGAGGTGATGGGCATATTAAAGACTTGACCACTCCACCTTCCCGTGGAACCCTTGGCATAAAATTTTGTACTCCTCCTTAACTCCTTAATTGATGTGGAGATGGGAGTTGAGTGCTCTCTATTAAATACATAAAGAGGTTTGCAATAATTACTAACATACCACGATGCATAAGAAGTTCTTCGACATCATGTTATAAGTATAAACTTATAGATAATATCTAAATAGATATTTAAAACAACATAGTGTAGGTATGTACAATGTATTGTTACATTCCTATCACTTGACAAGATTACAAGAATAGGGTCGAGGTATTCTCCCCCTCTCAATCTTGCGTAAACATCAAAAACAAATAAATAGGATAGCATAATGCAATTTCAACTGGAAATTACCAAAAACGAGATAGTTTACCACTAACATATATATATATATATATTCTCTCTTGAATATAATCTATATTCCAACACACAAGAATGAATGACTATCGACCAATCCTTGTTGACGGTCAAACTTTTCGAATTAAATCTTAACAAAAACCTATATTAATAGATATTAATGACAAATCGACAACTATTGAGTCAAAAGCAACTTAGACCAAATGGGTCGAGCACAACTTACCCAACTTGAGGAGGGTTCAATAAACTGTACAAGCACAAGATTAAGATGGCAAAAACCTGTTCCTTTCCATACGTCTATTCACTTCTCTCTGATGATGCTCTCCCTCTCTTTTCTTGGAGGGTGTAAACCCTATTTCCTGAATACAACTTACAATCACCAAATTGGGATTAGTGTATCATTAGTTAATCCATAAACCTTATGAATAAATAATCATGACGTCAAATAATCACATGTCAATTCTAATTGTATAAACATAAACCCATGATATCATTGATTTTTCTTAACATTTTCACTAAACGTCAAATCATTAAATCATGCATAATCATCTACTAATTACGTGCAAGTAAAAAGTAAAGTATAGTAAAAAAAATTAGGGATGTGAGTATATAGCACTACCATTATAATATGTGGGTTGTGAGTATAGATCAGAAATCTTCCTGGCAATTTCTTATCCCTATCACCCTTAAATCCCTTGCCCTATTTTCCCTTTTGATTTGCTTTGTCAAAATATCCCATGAATTATATGCTTAGCTGAAGTAGTTTTACATTTCTTAGTTTTTAGTTAATTTAGTTTCTTTATTTCTTTCTATCTATATTTTTCTTGTTTTTCTTAGTTTTAGATTTTTCTGAGCCCTTAGAGAGTGATGAGTGGCCCTGCATTGGTTGTAATTTAACCCAGTTAACCCTGAGTATGGGAGGAACTTCAATTTAAATCAATAAGCTATAAGACCATTGCGCCTTTTGGATATTGAAAACAAATTTTTACATAAAAGGGAGGACATCAGCCTAATTGATAATCCACAAATCCATAAATCTTAACTAATAATCCACAAATTTGGAAAATTATAAATGCGAGAGGTTGATGTCAAGAACAAAATGGTTGAAGTGAAAGTGCTATTTGCCTTTTCTTTTTCCTCCTATTTGTTTATAGAGTCTCTTACCACTTTCTCCTAAAACTGGTTCTAGTTGTACCATTTTGGTTGAAACTCCCCTGAGGTTTCTTCTTTGGCTCTTGGTGTCACTTGGAAACAAGACAGAAGTAGCACTTATATTTTCAAATGATGTCCTCATTTCCTATTGCAATAAATAGGTCTATCAAAGCATCCAACTTAATTGTATTAGATGTGCTAGACCAAAGAGACCCAACCAATTTATCAAATGAGTATGGCACACTACATAACAATGTCATGATAATATCCTGATATCCCTTGCATAAAGTGTAGAGCAATATTCTGATGTTCATAAACAATTTATTAACTTTTTTTTTTTTTTACTAAAAAAGGGGTAAAAAATTTATTCAAACTAAAACAAAAGAAGTACAAAGCAAGGGCATTACACAACCCTTTCAATCTCCACTAAGTGGTCCAACTTTTGAGACATATCCAGGGGTGATTGACCCCTATCCGCAATGTTCTAATTTTGCATTTGATCCGAGGCCCATTTGGCCAAACAATCCGCTACTCCATTCTGTTAGTGTGAAAAGTTACATTATCTATCTCGTTAGCTTTTAACATGTCTAGGAGATTAATATTCACACTTGATTAAGTCCAACTTTAGAGCTTCTTACCTTTTTGTCTCACCTCATGTGGTGAAGACGTGTTCTCACCTTTGTGAGACACCTACTTCATGCAGACTTGCCACTTGCTCAAACATGTGTCATTTGAGTAGACAAGTGTTGCACCTTTGGAGGGTTGCTCAGTTGTTGTGTACGAGCTTCTCACTCCCTCATGCTTGCCTACTTAAGCAAGTCTCCTATGTACATTTCATTTATCTTTTGGCAATCTAATTTGGTATATTGTATAGAAAATAGCTTTGTGGTTTTATTCTTGCATGTTGATCCTTGCTTTTTCTAATATGGTATCAGAGCATTGCATGCAAAATTCTTCCCGTCATAGCTAATCTTGCCCATAGCCAAGTCTAAAGATCTTCATAGAGCTAGGTTTTTTTTTGTCGAAAAAGAAAAAAAAAATTGAAAATCTTACTTTGGGCAAAATCTCTTTGGCAAATTTCTGGCTTTTTTTTGCAGATTGGGCAAAATTTTTGATCTGGAGGTCAATTTTTGGTCTCACAGCCTCTCTGAACTCTCAGATTTTTGAGGGTTTTGGTTTTCTCTGGGTGGTTCAAAGTTATGGTTCGTTGTGGCTTGTTTGTTGTTTCATTTGGGTTCGCAGCCAGCAGAGACATTGATGTTTCCACAGATGCCATCTGCCTGGAGGCGCTCGTAGGCCATTTCAAGGTTCACGGTCCCCGTACCAGCACAACCATTTCTGCTGGGTTTAATATATTGTAGGCATGGTTTCTAACTGCCCATAGCATATTCAACGATCTTTTCAAAGCCTTACAGATCGAAGGCCACGCTCTCCATTGAAGACTTGCTCTGCACTGTTGTTGGTCGTTCCAGCCTTGCCAACCGCATGGTTTTTTTAAGATCTGGGTCACTTCAAACTCTCCAGTGAGTCGCTGGCTATTGACATTTCAAGTCGCCATTCAAGCTTGGTGATTGTAGTTTCAAATCCAGTCGCCCCTTTTTTGGATTGAAGGTTGCTTTTTTTTGTGCCGATCTCCTTTGAAGTTTGCAGATCTTCTGTTTGACACCAAGGACGTGGTTCCAAGGGTCTGTGTGTACTTGAAGGTCGTCCAATGACAGAAAGAAGGGCATGAATTTCGCTCCTGTTCGCTTTGATTCAACCTTGAATCACTTCACCCATATGGTTTGATTCAGCTCATGCACTATCTCCATCGCAGTTTTCAAGGTTACTGTCAAAGTTTGTTTGCAGAGGTCTTCATTCTTCTAATTGTGCCTTTTTTTTCTCATGTCATTTGCGTTGTCGTTATGTGTTTTCTTCAACGCCACACATCGTGGAAGTTATAGCAGTGATAGAAGTGGGAGTGCTCTCCGTTTTTCTTAGCAACGTGCAGATATTTTTCATGCAGGAGTAATTGTTTAGATAGGTGTGATTCTCTCATTTATGATGCTTCTTCAGTGAACTACGTACGTGGCTACAGAAGCGTCCACATTTCATTCTGCATATATTGTTTTCTGTTGGAGAGGTCGTGGTATTCAAAGTGAAGGCATTCTTTTTGGCGGTCTCACTGTGTTGGAGGTTAAAGCTTCAGCAAGAATCAAATTTTGATTACGCTTCTTTTGCTGACTTACTGTTTGTTTCAACAATAGTTACATTTCCCTCGTTGTATGCAATTAGGAGTTTATTTAACAATCTCTTTCTTAAAATTGTATATCATAATAGTAACATTTAATGTTACATATATGATTCAACCTTCTATGCTGCAAACAATTGTAATAGTGACATTTAACGCACTAAAGTGCCATAAACAAGGGGAAGTCACCTAATACTGAATCTGGGGGTGTATAGAATGTGCCTTGAACATTTCAGAGTTGTGCCAAAGAGCACTTCCATAGAATCATGTCAATAGCACTTTATTGAGTTGTCTAGAACACTTCCGCACTTTCTTTCCATTTTTTCAGTTATGGGGGTTATTCATGCACTAATTTATGAAGTGCCACAAATATCATTTGGGATAAAAATATTGAATTATGGGGGGGTTCATAGAGTTGTGTCAAGTGCATTTTTGAGTTGTGCCAAGTGCACTTCCACAGAGATATGTCAAGATCACTTCCACTACTACTTCATCATTCTTCAACATTTTTTTCGCGCATCGTATTGAGAAGTGTCAAGAACACTTCCACTACAACATCACTATCACCTAATGCTACATGTGCATCCAAAGTTGATTCCTAGAGAACTTCTAGAGATTCATCATAGCAGAAGATTGATATCAGTTCATTTGCTTCTACAAATTTCAGAGTTGCTTCATAGAAGGATTCCACAGAATCTTCAAAGTAGGACTTCACATTAGATTTGAATTGTAGCCATATAGCATACAATTGCATTGCACACATGGATCTTGCAAGTATTGCAAGACTATCACTTTTAGTTGTATTGTGTCAAGTACACTTCCATCGAGTTGTGTCTAGAACACTTTCTTGTTTTTCTCTCTTTTGGAGGAAAGTTTTTTCCCACAAGGTTTTCTTTCTTTCTCTATTTATGAGAGATGCATTTTTACATGGGTACCTGATTAGGCCTAGTTGCCGAGACCCATCATTGTTTCACTGCTCCCTAAGTTGCACTTAAGGGGGGGTGTTAGTGTGAAAAGTTACATTATCTATCTAGTTAGCTTTTAACATGTCTAAGAGATTAATATTCACACTTGATTAAGTCCAACTTTAGGGCTTCTTACCTTTTTGTGTCACCTCATGTGGTGAAGACGTGTTCTCACCTTTGTGTGACACCTACTTCATACAGACTTGCCACTTGCTCAAACGTGTCATTTGAGTAGACAAGTGTTGCACCTTTGGAGGGTTGCTCAGTAGTTGTGTACGAGTTTTTCACTCCCTCATGCTTGCCTACTTAAACAAGTCTCCTATGTACATTTCATTCATCTTTTGGCAATCTAATTTGGCATATTGTGTAGAAAATAGCTTTATGGTTTTATTCTTGCATGTTGATCCTTACTTTTTCTAATACATTCCATTCTCTATGAATGTGACTGAAAGTAACAGATTCCAAAGAAGCACACAAAAAGTTAATTTATTCCATACCGCATTTTCTGTTTTTGGCTTTGAGGCATGAAGGAGAATTTAATTCTTCATAGCCAGAATGATGGTTTCCATTGCTTTATCATCTAGTCTCTTTCAATCTGCATTTTGCAAATTGACCTTGACCTCTTTCTTTGTACAATCTACCGTGCTCCATATGTATTTCCATCAATACCATCTAAATTTTACATTTCCATTGACCAAAATTCTCATTTCTAAATTTGAAATTTTCTCATTTAGAGTTCTACTCGAAGAAATATAAATCTAGAAAAAAAATACAATTAATTGTGAGTACTCGCCAATTGCCGGATTTCACAACTGCTCTTTCAATGGCAACGACGACTTGAATGACCACTCGTTGTTCAACTACATCAAACTTTGGCTCCTTCATCATAGTTGAGACTATCTGCCACACATACACTACACACATGCACATAGATACATACATACATGTACATGTATATATGTCAATAATGAATCTAAACATAATTTGAGTAGCACAAATCTATATAAATTCAATACAATTTATCTATTTAAACTTGCTTGTAACTCTCTTTCCAATCTATATATTTGGTGAACTTGTAACAATAAAGAGTAAGTTTATATTCAATACAAAAAATATTCACTTGATTGTAACTCTTACATTTACATATGGTATAAACCTACCGTCTATTGTTAGAAACATCAAATATATATAGATTTAAAATCTTGGGGAAATATATTTTGTATTGAATATAGCTTCACTACTCACTATTGTTAAATCCACTACTTGTTCACGTATATACACACATTTACATGTATGCATGTGTGGGCATATATATATATATATAAAAATTTGTTATAAATTTATACATATATATGTGAGTATTCAATCGATACTTGCAGCTCTGTAATGAATAGAACAACACTTACCAAGCGAATTCAGGTACTTCGGCATTGTTTTAGTTTTCCACAAAATAGCAATTTATGTCTGGTTTGATTTTATTTTTGATAATACAGGTTTTGGAGCTTGACAATGCAAGGCTTTCAGCAAATCTGAGCAACACCCACGGTGTAAGTTGTTAAAATTTTGTGTCAGTCTGTTTATTTGATTTGGGAATATGTCTTTTCGTTGAAAATCCGACTTAAATCTACACAATATAGGGCAATAAATATTTGGCATTTCATAGGTACAATTAATTTCTTCAATTATCTCTCAGCAAACCATTTGTGAATATTCAGCAGTTGCTCATGCCCTTTGTGGGTGCCTTGATTATTTCCAATTAGTGGAGGTTTTACAGAAATGCCTAGTCATATAAAATAATTCAGGAAGTGATGATTTGGGTATTAAAATACTCGAGGCAGCGAAAATCCTCACTAAAATTAGATTTATTTGAATGAATCATTTTGTCAAGCAAATAGTGTGCCTTCTGTGGGCTTTGCCAATCTGCAATCATTTCTACCAGGGCAATCACAATTACAACATGTTGACAATCTCCAATATCTGTTCCACAGCTTACACTATTGTACACGCTGGAGTAATGTTGGCAAGGTCGTGGAGTTTGGCTTTACAACTACCAATTACATTTGCATAGTATCTTCAAGGCTTTTATATCAAACCCAATTTGTGAATATCCAGCAGTGAATGCAGAAGATCAAACCCAATTTGAGAATATCCAGCAGTGAATGCAAAAGACCATTTTATGTGGAGAAATTTTATATCAAACCCAATTTGTGAATCTCCAGCAGTGAATGCAGAAGACCACATTGTGTGGAGCCAATTTGTGTGTCTTCTGTATGTTTCCATATTCTGGCTATCAGGGTGCACTTAACAACATTTTCTTGGATCTCCATAACTTGTTGCATAGCTCCCCATATAATTTTATGTCTTAAAGTAAATCACCACATTTTGTAGATTGATTTTGTTTAACAATTTATACGAACTATGTATGCGATCACAGTTTGCAACGTGGCTATCTGGGCACATGTTCCAACACCATCTGACAAAACTGACTTTCCAATATCTTGCTGTCTTGACACTTTGTTCCACAACTTCCAACAACGAAATTTTGTTATTCTATTAAGGTGACTCACGTTGAATGAGGTAAGAAGAATGAAACATGGTAATATTTGAATAAAAAATGTTATTTGGTCTGTTGAATTTAACATCCTATGGTAAATTATTTCTAATGTTTTTTAAGGTTCTTTTTTTATTCTTTTAATTTCTAAAGTGCAGTGGGAACTGGGAACCAGTTGCCATTACTTACCATCTGTAATTTTAATAGTTTTGAATGAATAAAGACTTGAAACTTTCTACGGCTTATAATACTCCTCATTTCAACTATTATATTGTGAAATTAGGGGAAGTTGATTTTGTAACTTATGCACAACATGTAATTTGCAAATCTTCATCTTCTGTAATGTTTCAGCTTAATCATGATATTTCTAACAAAGTTGTTATTAACAAAACGAAAGTAACGACCCATTTATTTTATCATCAATACATTGGATAGGGAAGTATAGGTGTCAAAGATCTGTTCAATATTTAAAGGAAGGAATCATGATTGACAACCAACATTTGTGGCAAAGATCAAATATAGGAATGCCTATCTAAGTGTTTACTGTTATTACTTGCATACATTATTTTTCATTTGTATGTACTTCTCAGTTTCATACTAAATTGCTTTTTCCTTCCAACCTAAAAAAATTATGAACAAATTAATTGTGTAAACCTAAAAAATTTATGAACAAATTAATTGTGTAAACTTCGTGCAACTGCTAGTATGGACTGTAATGAAATGTTTACTACAACCGAGTAGGCAGTTTTAAAGTAGAGACTGTGACGCTGTCTGGAAACCACCAAAGGTACTCTAAATGGGTCTTGTATTCAGAGGTCTCAAGTTCTTCCGAATGAGTTTTCATATATTTCCTGAAGTCGGCGGGTACCCCCATGGCGCCCATATTGTCTGCACATATTCCGCTACCGTTCCCCACCATCGCATTTTCCTTCAATAGAAGATAGTCTGGCATATAGCGGTCTTTCCAGTGGTCGAGGAAAACGAAATCAAAGTAAGGGGAATTCATCGCTTCCAGAAATTGCTTGGCTACGTCCAGCCGCTCGTTAAATTTTCCTTCCACTACATCCACTTTGGATGACAGCCCTGCCGGACAGAACTTCTTATATTCAGTAAGAGCAGTTAAAATAAACTCTAAAGTGTTTCTGAATCTAACTGTGTAAATTTGCATGGAATCTATTTTTATAATGAAATATGCTACAAAGTCAAGAAAAAATTTGGCCACATAATAAACAGAATGTTCAACAAACGAACTCCATATAACATCTTTTAATAAACTGCAGGGAAAATAAAATGATGTATTACTTAAAAGGTAAGATTTGAGGTAACTTGTCAAAATTTCTATGTTATTATTCATATATATATATAAATTTTAATATTGGAAAGGCAACTTCAAATAGATGACCCTCACAAAATTTGTTTGACAATCAAGATTAATAGTCAAATTTAGACCCTGAGCCCTATTATTATGAATGGTATTTTAGCTGCTCTTAACATTATCAGATTTAGGGCATGTCCCCATGCCCCTACTTTGCTTATTTTGGTTAGCAGCCACTACTCAATTTTTTTTTAGGAGATATTTGTGGATCTAGTGACTCCATTAATATTTTATTTTTCTGCTTATTTTAAACAGCTATCACATGACATATTTTTCATTTTGCAATTCCTAAACAGTAACTGCTCCACAAGAGAAAGATTCTATATTTATTATAATCTTTTTCCCATAATTGTAAGTTTATATTATATGGGGCCACAATTTAAAAAAAAAATCTTATGCAGTAGCATGGGGACATGCGTTAATTGTCAAATGGAATGACTGTTTACTTTTTTTTATCAGGAGCACAACATTTAATCAATAATATAATCTAATTATTTTTAAAACTTTGATAAAATATTGTTTTTTCCCTTCTAAAACCACTAAAAATTACACTTTTAAATCTCTCATTTTACTCTTCCAAAACCCTAATAATTGTCGAATGCAGAAGAAAGACGGTGGCCAAAATTTGGTAAACACAGGAGAATAATGGCCAAAGGAGACTGCTGAAAGTGTAAAGACATGAAAATGGAACTTATCTAAAATTGAATTTATTATTATTAAGATGAATATACACAATTTCTTCAATTTAACCTAGTACCTGCGTGCTGAATAATTTGCCTGGCGATGTTGCAGTTGTCTACGCTCATCTCAAAAGCCAGAAGTTTCCTGTTCTCCTTGTGCAGCTGCGAAGCAATTCTCACAGCAGAATAACCGCAGTATGTGCCGATCTCAAGAGCCATCCGTGGATTATATTTCTGAAGGGCCTTATCTAAAATGGGTCCCTTCTCGTCGCCGATGTTCATTAACCAGCTAGAGGTTTTTGCATAGGTGTCCATTACATTTAAGACGGAAAGGGGATTTCCCTTTTCAGCCGTTTTGACGACATGGTCGAGCAAAGCTTTCTCTCGCCCGTCCCCTGCTTGACCCGTCGCAACGAGCTCCTTCATGTTTACCATTGCTTTCATGAAGGAAAAGGCCGTGGACAGAGCTGGGAGAGCCATGTTCAAGTGTTAGAAAAATATCAGGGTTGTGAGCCTTCCATAGGATTTATATCTATTGTAATAAACCACGCCCTAGATTTCCCTTATTAAACACGCTTGTGGAAAACATTGGGAAAGCATTCCTGTTGCCGACTTTTCCATGGCCTCATGATTAAACACCTACGGGAAAAACTTTTCAAAAGCATTGTGCTTTATGTTGCCTTGTTGGTGAAAAACTTGTCTTCTTGAAAGAGAGGCCACAAGTTCAAATCTTGTACAGAGTAGGGTATGTATGCTTTATATTAGAAGCATAGTTAGGTGCCTCTTGCATATTGGGAGAAGGGTAGGGTATGTATGCCTCATATTAGAAGAACTGGGAGCAGGCAAGGCCTAAATTTGATGGACGTAATTAGGCATTTTTGCCGTAAAATACAATAAAAAATGTAAAAAGATTGTATCATATGAAAGGAGAGATTTTGGATGGACTATCAAAATTTATATAGAATTGCGATGATATATATATTTGACTTATATATAATTTTACTTGTACTCAGATATGTCATAGTATTTTAAGGGCACCTTTGAATGGATAACTGTAATAAAAAATTGCTTGACAGGTAGGGTCGACCGTCAAATTTAGGCCCTGACTGGGAGTATGAGGTAGTATTGTATGTTGTAAGCCGCCTGTAGACCCAAAATCAGGGCACCCGACATCCTAGACTATAAAAGGATCCATTTCCATATGTGCATTTTCTACACATCTTGTGTCACTTCAAGAAGGCTCTACTTAAACATCATCCACTTCAATGGTCAAACAGTCAATAGCAATTTTACACCTCATTCATAACAAAAAGTGTTAAATATTTGTCTTATTTTTATTGGTCAAAATTGTATTTTCACTGTTGAAGTGGATGATGTTTAAAAACAACCCTCCAAGACGTATCCACATATTGTCTATCGAGAACTTCTGATGCGTAAATAATAAATAGCACTTGCACCTTATACTACTTAAATATCATCCATTTCAATGGTCAACAGTCAATAATAATTTTACACTTCATTCACAACAAAAAGTGATAAATATTTGTCTTATTTTAATTGGTTAAAATTGACTTTTGATTGTTGAAGTGGATGATGTTTAAAAACAACCCTCCAAGACGTATCCACATATTGTCTATCGAGAACTTCTGATGCGTAAATAATAAATAGCACTTGCACCTTATACTACTTAAATATCATCCATTTCAATGGTCAACAATCAGTAATAGTTTTACACTTCATTCACAACAAAAAGTGGTAAATATTTGTCTTATTTTTATTGGCCAAAATTAACTTTCGACTGTTGAAATGGATGATGTTTAAGAATAGCCCTTGCACCTAATAGGTGCAATGGTTACGCAGATTGTAACCTATATTTTTCAATAATATTTTTTAAATTAAAAGTGTATGAGAAGATATATTATTTTATTGGATAACTTTTTTCCATAAATAATAGTGTATAGTACTAATACAAGAAATTAAGAGTGTGTATTTTCTTGAAGAACAACATGACCACTATGAACCACAAGCTATCAATTACCAAACAATATGGAAGCATTTTGGTACTAATAGAAGAAATTAAGAGTGTATGTGTTTGCTTGTAGAACCCCTTGACCACTATGAACTACAACTACTCTATTACGAAACACTATGGAAACATTTTGATATTGTATGAAAGCATTTATTTCCATGTACTACAAACCCTCTTCTCATGCAATTCTATGATGTTTTATCCCAAGAGATTGTATAGCGGGAGCAATAAATAGTTTAATATTATTTGGCACTTGGATTTGTTTTGAAAATGAAAAGATTAAAATGATGGTCCACGTGAAGACACCAAGGTGAGTTGTCCATGGTGGTGTGATGAACTGTGTAGATTATGATAAGGAGCAATCTTATCAATATCACTAAAATTCAAGTGTTTAAAATTTACAAGGTCTTTATTATCTAATTTTAAGTAAGATACTGATGGCCGAAAAGCAACATAATGGTCGTTGGTGTTAGTAACCAACATGAAGCTCAAAAAAATGATGCAAAGAATAATTGACAACTTAAACTCTATATTTGACATTTTATTATTTATATATTTGACAACTTAAACTCTACAATCTTTTATGAAAAATTAAAACCCAAAAACATAAAAATTTGAACAAAACATGTAAGGTAAAGTGTAAAGTTCCGTTTTTCATCTTATAAATAATAAGAAATAAGAGATCGACAACACAATGACTCATTTTAATTTTCTAGTAGAGTTTTCTCATCCATGAAATATTTGGAAACTTAACATTGTCTAAAGTTAATTCAACTTTGAAGAGACCAACTCAACTGGGGGAAAGTTTAAGGAAAAAACTGTTAGTGTAGGTTTTTATTTCCTAGTTGGGTAATTTATTTTCCCTTTATTCCTAGGTTTTCCTACACCTTTTATTAATCTCGCATAGGTTAATAAAGCATGCTTAATTAGGTGAGTGGATTATGAGGTGTCACCTTCCTACATGTGAGCATCCATTAGCTATCTTGGGAAGATACTTTGCTATCTTTAGTCTGATAGATGGTTGTTCCTCATCGGTCGGTGTTTCCACCTCCTCCCTCTCCCTAGTCTATATAAGCATGTTACCTAGCTTGTATTTTGTATCGATTGTTTTTGCATCCTCTTAATGCTATTTTTCTTCTAGCATTTGCATTACTCTCTTGGAGACTAACTCTATGTTTTTATTCTGATTTTATATAATTTGCATTCATAGTTTAGATATCTACTCTTTTGCACTAGTTTTATGGGTTAATAATCTTTTCAGATTCTAACATGGTATCAGAGCTTTTCTATGTGCAAGAGTAGATTTTAGTTTCCATATTTGAGAGATTCGGGGGGAGCTAATTAAGCTTATTGTAGATTTTTGAAAAACTCAGTATGCTCTTCTCTTGCATCTTCAGATGATCTGGAGAATCAGAAAAGTTTGATGGAAACACTTTAATCTCGAGGGTATGCATATGTGTTTTGTGATATCTGGGTGATTGCAGCATTTTTGGTTATACTAGTGGCATTACTAGTTATTCCAACGTGTCCAGGAGGCTCGAGAAAGTCAACTTTGGCTTTTGTTTCATCGAAATCAGAGATCGTCAGACACAGTTGCAGAATCGGGGTTTCAAGCACAAATCTGACAACTGGGTTACATATTTTGTGTTTTTAATCAATATTGTAGGTTCCAACATGCCTTTGCCTATCTAAGGTAGTTGATTCAGCATTTACATGTCATTTTTTGGTTGATGGGATCATTTTTTGTTGCTAAAGGCGTTCTTTTTACATTGGATCAACATCTTTTGTACATGAGAAAGAAAAACACCTTCTGGGTTTTGTTCGTAGCATCGAAAAACCATCTAGGTATGTTTTAGTTTTTGCATGCAGCTCATATATTTTGTAGAAATGAACTCAGAAAGCTACAACAGGACCCCTCTCCGTTAGTAGTTGCAGATATGAAGGCAGTTTTAAAATGCTCTATTCTTGCTCATACGTACCCCGTTTCTCACCAATTTTTTTTTATTTTGGCTATTTTTCCGTGCTCTATGCACTAGTGCAGACGTTTTTTTATTTTGATGCAGAAAATTTCTAGAAATTGCAGATTCTCAGTCGTGACACTGCACAGTTCTCATTTTGGGAACTTCTAAGAAGAATAACTTTCACCTGCGACATCGCATCGAGGTGATTCTTTTTTGAAAGTGCATGATTTTTCGAGTAGATTGAGTGGTACTATTATTTTTGCTTGGCTAAGTTCCAATATTGTACTTTCAACATACACCCAATTTGTGAGGGTTTTGTAATGCATTGAAATCAAGACTACTTAGTGGCAGTTGTAAACACACTAATATAAAGTGTCAAATCATATTTTCTTGGGGGGGTTCTTTGATTGAGTGAAAAGGGGGGTTGTCTTGGTGGTGTTCTCTTCTTTTTGGCATTTACTTTCTGCATTTCTTCATCATGGATCAAACAACTGTTCCCATACTAACTCCATACAGCTACTTTGAGTGGAAATCACGCATGAAAATTCACTTAAAGAAAGTTGGATTACATAGGATAACAATGGGACTTGAAATTGACCCTGGTAAAGATGAAGATAAGCCTAAGTGGTTTAACAAATGTGATGAGGCATATGGAACATTGTGTTTGTTTGTTTCTCCTGATTTGCTCTTTTACATTGAGTCTTTGAATTCACCAAATGAAATCTAGACAAAGCTAGAAACACTATTTGACACACAAGATTCAATGAGGGGTCATATGTTGGAAAATGAACTAATTAATTTAAGTCTAGGTAATTTCAACACAATCCAAGATTTCTTCACAAAATTAAAGTCACTAAAGTTGCAGTTAAAACAATGTGGAATTGAAAAGAAAGATGAACAATTGATTCTCAGTATTCTATCTAAGCTAAGTTTAGAATATTCTATGTTTGTTTCTACCTTCTATGCTACTAAGGGTACACTTGGTACTCAATTCACCATGTCATCTTTAGATGATTTTGCTATCTCTCACTCAAGAACAGGATAAGCTAATCCAGATGGGCACTCTTAAGTCCTCTAAGTCATATGCCCTGGCTACCAACCAAGGCATAAAAGAACAAAAAGGACAAAGTAGTAACAATAATAGTAAGGATAAGAAACAAAAGAATAGCAAGGAGAAGAAGGATCAGATACTAGTTGCTTCAAAAGCAACTAATGAGACCCAATCTTCAAAAGGCGACAAGCCTAAGAAAGAGAAGGTCCAATGTGCCTACTGTAAAAGACCTAGTCATGATGAACATAAGTGTTTGAAGAAATAATTTATCACTTGACACACATTCTTGAGAAGAATAATATCAGTGTTCCTAAGTCTATCAAATAGAGTTCTAATGAGGGGTCTAACAAGGCAAAAGAAAACGGTAAGGGGAAAGGAAAGGGTAAGGCCCTTGTAGCAGTTTCTTCTTCACCATCCACTTGGGTTCTTGATTCAAGTGCTTTGCACCACATGGCTTCATCAAAGGAAGAACTTGCATCTTTGGAGATGTGTACTATGCCATCTATTTTGATGGGTGATGACACTCTTGTTGAGGTGTGTGGGAGAGGGTCTGTTGATGTGGGGGATGGCACATTCCATGATGTTCTTTGTGTGCCCTCATTATCAACTAATCTCCTATCGGTATATCAGATCACTCACATAGGTTCAGGCAAGTGGGTTGAGTTCACTCTTGATTCAGTGGAGATTCATGAGTTGCATAGTGGTTCTACAGTTGCAGTTGGGAGAGCAGATCATCAGTCATGACTCTATCTATTTTCTCATTTTGTTCCTGATCCTTCTTCGACTATTTTGCTCACTCATTCTGATGATGTGAGTAGATTATGGCATGAGCGGTTTGGCCATCTTAACTATCGCTACTTGCAGTAGCTCAACCAGCAGAGCATGGTCACAGGGTTGCCTTTAGTTCAGTTTTCAAGTGGTGTTTGCCAAGGTTGCGTTCTTGGTAAGCATCCTAAGGAAAAGTTTGACAAAGGTAAGGCATGGAGAGCTTCACAAATATTGGAGTTAGTTCACAGTGATTTGGTTGGTCCATTTCAGCATCCTTCTTTCAGCAGGGCTAGATATGTCCTCACATTCATTAATGACTTTTCTCACTATACTTGGGTGTACTTTCTCAAATAGAAGTTTGAGGTATTTGATTACTTTCAGGACTTCAATACTTTTGTAGAGAAGCAATCTGGGAAATCCATCAAAGTTTTGCGCACTGACAATGGTGGTGAGTATGTCAACCATCGGTTTGAGAGGTTTTGCACTTCGGTGGGGATTGATTTACAACATTCAGTTCCATACAATCCTTAGTAGAATGGCATTGCAGAACGGAAGAATAGGTCCTTGAAGGAAATGGCAAATTGTATGATTCACTCCAGATCTCTTGCACCACAGTATTGGGCAAAGGCCATTAACTGTGCTTGTTGTATCCAGAACTATGTTCCTCACCAAGCCTTGAAGGGAGTTACTCCTTTTGAAGCTCGGAGCAGTCAGAAACCATCAGTTAAGTACTTTTGATTTTTTAGTTCTCTTGCATGGGCCCACATCCTGTAGAGAAATGCAAGGCCTTGGATCCGCAAAGTAGACCTTGCATATTTGTAGGCTATCATGATGGTGTGAAAGGTTATCGGTTGCTCCACCCTACTACACACGAGTTGTTCATTGAGAGGAGTGTTCAGTTTGAGGAGGGCTCTTCAAGCTCACTTTCTATCACTTATCCACCTCCTTCTACTTTGAGATTGGAGTCACTTGGGATACATGACAGATCTTCTGATGAGTTAGATTCACCTGAGCAGTCTTCTTCCTCCACTTCCGATGCAGAGAGCGATTCAGAGGACTCACCTCCTTTCTCTCCTAGTCATCATTCAGAGGTTGATGATTCTCCTCCAGATTCTCCATCTTCTGGTCCACTTTGGGCTAGACAGACCTTACATTCTGCAAGTGATTGGGTTGGGGATCCATCAGACACCAAGCGGACTCATTCACAACTCCCTGATGCTCCACATGTCTTCATTGCCACTACCTTAGATCCACAGTCTTTTCATGAGGCTTTTGGTATTCCTGAGTGGGATACAACTATGTAGGAGGAGTATAGTTCCTTGATGAGGAACCATACTTGGGATCTTGTCCCTCTTCCTAAGGGAAGAAAACTTGTTCAATATAAGTGGATCTATCAAACAAAATTTGCAGTAGATGGGTCGGTTGACAAGCATAAGGCTCGCTTGGTCACCAAAGGATTCTCCCAGGTTCCTGGGATTGATTACTCTGAGACTTTTGTGCTAGTTGCCAGAATGAACTCCATCTGACTTGTTCTTGCCATTGCTGCAACCAATTGTTGGGAAGTACACCAGATGGATGTGAAGAGTGCTTTTCTTCACGATGACCTTCAAGAGGAGATCTACATGGAGCAGCCACATGGGTTCGTTCAGGACTCTTCACTTGTGTGCCATCTTCGGAAGTCTCTCTATGGCCTCAAACATGCTCCTCAGGCCTGGTATGCCAAGATGGACTCCTTCCTTCTGACAATTGGGTTCACTCGGTGCCATTCTGATCCCAATGTCTACATTTTGCAGCAGGATGATTCACTCCTATTTCTGGTTCTGTATGTTGATGACTTGCTGATCACAGGGAGTTCTTCATCCACCATTGGGGTTGTCAAAACTGCCCTTCATGATAGGTTTTTTATGACTAACTTGGGCTTGTTGCATTACTTTCTCAGGATTGAGATCTTCCAGTCGGCTTCTGGGATCACCATCACATAGTCCAAGTATGCTCTAGATTTGCTCTTGAGGTTTCATATGGCTAATTGTTTCTCCAATTCCCTTCCTTTCTAGAGTCAAACTTGAGGCTCAGTGTTCTTCACCCTTTATTGATGGCACTTTGTACCGACAGCTTGTTGGGAGTCTCATTTATCTGACTCATACGAGACCTGACATTTCATATGTTGTAGGCATGGTCTCTCGATTCATGCAGGAGCCTCATGAGATGACTGGAAAGCAGCCAAGTGAATCCTTCACTACATTTAGGGTACTCACAGTTTTGGGATTCACTACGCAGCGAGTATTGATCTTGACTTGGTCTAGGATACACAAATTCAGATTGGGCAGGCGATTCTCAGGATCGCAAGTCTACTTCAGGTTATTGCTTCTCACTTGGTTCAGGTCATGTTTGTTGGTCGAGCAAGAAGCAGTCTGCTATTGCTCTATATTCTACTGAGGTCGAGTATCAGGGGCTGTGAATGCTGCCACTGAGGCCATTTAGCTTCAGAATCTTCTCACTGAGTTTGGTATTCAGATCAGATGATCATCAGTCATATTTTATGACAACCAGAGTGCCATTCAGATCTCATGAAATCTGGTCCATCATCAACAGATCAAACACGTTGAGATCCACATGCACTACATCCGGGAGCTCATCCATGGCCACGTCATCAACCTTCGCTACTGTCCGACTTCTGAGCAGGTTTCTAATATCTTCACCAAACCCTTCACTAAGAGCAAGTTCCTTCATTTGCGAGCTTTGCTGGGGGTGCAAGATGCTTCATCTTCGTGGGGGGCTTCTTCCTCTCACTCGGAGTCCTGACTCTCTCTACTTTAGGGGAGGTCTCTTCTCTCTCTATTTGGGGGGGCTTTTCTCTCTTCTGGGGGGCTTCTTCTCTTTGGGGGGCAATTTTATGTACATGGGTACCTCCTCAAGCTTGACTTGTCGTGACCCATCTCTACATCCACCTAAGCTACGTTTAAGGGGGGGTGTTAGTGTAGGTTTTTATTTCCTAGTTGGGTAATTTATTTTCCCTTTATTCCTAGGTTTTTCCAACACCTTTTATTAATCTCGCTTAGGTTAATAAAGCATGCTTAATTAGGTGAGTGGATTATGAGGTGTCACCTTCCTACATGTGAGCATCCATTAGCTATCTTGGGAAGATACTTTGCTATCTTTAGTTCGATAGATGGTTGCTCCTCATTGGTCAGTGTTTCCACCTCCTCCCTCTCCTTAGTCTATATAAGTGTGCTACCTAGCTTGTATTTTGTATCGATTGCTTTTGCATCCTCTTAATGCTATTTTGCTTCTAGCATTTGCATTACTATCTTGGAGACTAACTCTATATTGCTATTCTAATTTTATATCATTTGCATTCATAGTTTAGATATCTACTCTTTTGCACTAGTTTTATGGGTTAATAATTTTTTTAGATTCTAATAATTCTAACAAAAACAAATGAAATTATAGATGGGAAGAAGTGATAGCTGGTTTCTAGTTGTCACTACTCATAAAAAATAAAACAATAAGAAAACCATGCTTTTACAATTCATTGCAATATCTATGTAGAGAAAACTGTAGTAACAATCAATTAAAGAAGAATGCTTTGTGTAGAAATTGTGCTCATCTATGAAAATAATATTCACTCAACTAGAGAATTAATTATTCTCCACATACATGTAAGTGAAGCAGGTTTTTGAGTTTGCATTTTAAAATCCCACAAAAATAATAGTTAAAAAACTCTTAAAAATAGAACATTTTGATTTGACTATATAATTGAGATAAATTCTACACTTCCAATAGTTTTCAATTGGAACATTGTTGATTTTTTGGGATGGGAATTTGGCCAAAACATAAAAAGGCTATCAATTAGCTAAAAAAAATCTATAAAAGAGAGATTAGGAACAACATCAAATAATAATAAACAATATACTCACCAAAAAAATCAACAAATCCTTCCTATGTAAATCCACACTAGATTTTTGGGAATAGGCATTATGACTTCTAATTTGGACATTTGGGCTATTGATAGATAGTCCAAAGTTTATGCCCACTCCCTCGAGATGTTTGTTTGAAATTCATCTCCAAAATTTTTCTAAATTAAATGGTGGGAATCTAAAAATTGAGAGAAAAATCTCTAAGCTAGTGAGGGAAAGTTTCATCCACATCCCAAATGCAACCATTCAAAATCAACAAGTTAAAAAGTACGGGCTCCTATTTTGGAGGAAAAGATCTTAATTTATTTCATAACATTTTTTTTGGCTTCATCGGAACCCTTGCTCCACAAAAGTAGATCCTCTAGCAACTCCATGGGACCCCTTCCTAATTCAGGATATACGTACCATGGAAGTTTAGAAGGAGCCATTAAGGCTTCTTTAAGTTGGGGGACCATGTATGGGTCATACAATCACCTTTTTGCAATTAGTTTAATGTCTTGTGCCAACTGATTTATAAACTGTTAGAGGAGCTACTTACACATGAGCATATGTTGTTGGTCTCCACTCATATGTATTTTAGCCATATTTATTATGGTGGATTAAATCAACAATGGCTATCCAACATACTATAATGGAGTAAATCAACAACAGCTATCCAACATACTAGATGAACCCATAACATATATGGGTATATATGTATGTCAATATTTAAACGTACTTATGTCACCATCCTATCCACTTCAGACTTGTTAGTATGTGATGTACATTTGGCGAGCCTCCTCATTTGCCAAGCGATTAAATAACACGAAGTTTTTTGTCATGAATATTGTACATGATGGTGTACATGCACTGTGATTGAATTTGCACCTTCCACCTTACTTTAACGAGTTTGGTTAACTTTTAAGATTTATAATATTAAATTTTTTAATAACTACTAAAAATATATTATATTTAAATAATTATTAATTATTAATCAACAATTAGTATTGTTTTAATTATTATTTTTTTAAAAAGGGGTAAAAATTTATTAATAAAGAAACCACCAGTACAAAACCAAAAAAGCAACAATTCACAATAGCCAAAAGCCAGAAAAAACCTCAAAACCCCCAACCAGCCAAACCTGACCCAGGGAAACACACCCAAGCCACAAAGTACCATAGAGGGACTGCAGCTACCCATCAATATCCTCTAAAACCAACCTTTCCAATTCTTGAGCACATTCTTGAGACAACAAGTCCCAATCATTAACATTCCATTCCCCCACATGATTTGAAGCCCACTTTGCCAAACAGTCAACCACTCTATTCCACTCCCTAGGGATATGGACAAAGGAAATGAAATCCATTGAATGACTCAAATGAAGAATCTATCTAACCATCGATGCCAACTGCCAATGCACGCCCTCTAGAACCTACTCGTTCAACATGTTAATCACAATCTGGGAGTTAGACTCACAGATAACCCTTCGCCAACCGAAAGCACACCCTCTATCCACAACACAAAGAATAGCTAGAGCCTCCATTAAATTATTCATTTGCTACCCCTTATAAATAGAGAAGAAAAATAGGGCAGCCCCAGAGCTATCCCTCCCTAATCCCCCAATCCCAGCAAGACCAAGGTTCCCCCTGGAAGATCCATCAATATTAATCTTGAAAACACCTGGAGGTGGGGGAGACCACCTTCCATCTCTCTTAATCTTTCTCTTAGAATGACCCCTTTGCTTGAACCAGGAAGTGCATAAGCCTCCAACAACTAACCCTAAATTTTGTGCCACCTACAACTCCCCAATATCCAACTTAGTAGACAGATCACACTTAGCTACTAAGGTCTCCTTGAGCATACTAAGAATCCTCCGCCACAACTGCTGAACCTCCAATTTCCTCCCCTGAAAAATCCTCTGATTCCTTTCCATCCAAAGTTGCCACAAAATAAAAGAAGGACCAATATTCCAAGCCACCTGTAGAAAAGAAGCCTTAGCCGAGGGTCTGTCCAAACTTCTCCAAAAATTCACCAAAGAAGAAGCATGGACACAAGCCTACTTCCAAGCACCCCACCAAAAATGCCAAATCTCTCTAGCCATGGAACACTGAAAAAACAAATGAGCATGACATTCCTCACTACCATTGCAGAGGAAGCAAGTGAAAGGACCTTAAAAACCCCTTCTCTGCAGGTTATCCCAAGTGAGGCAACAATTATGAGCAACCAACCAAAGGAAGTAGTTACATTTAGGCTATCCAAACTTATTCCACACATACTTCCACCAAGGAAATTCAATCTCCCAAAACTTCTTCCTATCCAACTCCTGATATCCAGAGGGAACATGATACACACCTTTCGAATTAGGGTTCCAGCCAAGGGAATCACACTCTCCCAAAGAACTGCAAACTCTGCCTTTAGGAATCTTAGCTAACTCCTCCCAATCCTCTAGCAACCCCCACGGCGGCCACTCAGATGAGTCTTTCCATCTGCAAACCTCCACCTGACCCAAATGATGAACTGATTTGAAATGTTCCACATGACACCACCCCGCATCAAGAAAGATGTTGCATAATGGTTGTAAGTGCGGGTACACAAACAAGATAGGCGGGTGCCCATCCCAAGAATCATAGGTCAAAATAGGGCTTCAAACCCCCTGTTACAAATCCAAAACAACCCCTACTTAATTAAATTGGCCCCTCTTTTAAGAGTACTCCATATCATGGATCCCTTACCAGAGAGGCAAATCCTTGGAATGTCAGCATTTTCCACCCCCCCCCAAATACTTATAGTTAAGAATCCTGGCCCAATCCTGATCTTGACAAGTACACCACCTCTAATACAACTTGGCTGCCAAGGCTTGATCAATAAGATTAGCCTGCCGAAGACCAAGACCCTCCTCTTGTTTCAGCCTACAAACAAAATCCCACTTAACAAGACTCCACTTTGAAGACTTCAAATTACTAGCCCATAAGAATTTCCTAAAAAGAGCATCAAATTCATTAATGAAGCTTGAGGGAGCCCCTTGGACAAAGCATCGATAAATGGGGAGGGCTTGAATCACAGACTTTAATAAAGTCACTCTCCCAGCTGAGGAAATCCATTTGCAAGTCCAATGAGTAATCCACTTACGAAACTTGTCTAGAATATCTTGCCAAAATCCCCTAGACAAGGAGCCAACATGGATGGGAATACCAATATAAACAAGAGGGAGGTCCCCAATCTAAAATCTGAGAATCCCTGCAATCCTGATCTGAATAAGATGAGGAGTATTAAAGAAGAAGATGGAGGACTTGTCTTCATTAATCCTCTGACCTAAGGAAACCATATAAGTATCCAAAACCTCTCTAAAGTTAGCCGCCTCGTTGACCTTAGCTAAACCCATCAAAGTTGTGTCATCAACAAATTGTAAATGAGAGTGAGGAGGCAAGTTGTTGCCCCAACTCCAACCTTGGATCAATCCTTGACCCACATGAGATTTTATGAGTCTTCCCAATCCCTAAGCCAAAAGGATAAACAAGTACAGCGATAGAGGGTCCCCCTGCCATAGGCCCCTAGTAGCACCAAACAATGCAGTAGGCTCACTATTAATAAGAATAGAGAAAGAAGTCGACGTCAAACAACTCATAACCTAGTCAACCTAGTCAATCCAAAAACCAAACACCAACAGAACCTTACGGAGAAAAGTCCATTTGACCCTATCATAAGCTTTAGCCATATCCAACTTAATGAACATTGCTTTCTCCTTGGAAGATGCCATGGAGTAAATAGCCTCCGTCACCACAACAACCCCATCAAGAATTTGCCTTCCAGCCACAAATCCACCCTACTCTTCTAAGATTAGCCCATTGAGCCAAGGTTTAAGTCATTCTGCAATCAACTTTGTGATGATCTTATAAACAATGTTACATAGAGCTATTGGCCTAAAAAGATTCAGCGAGTTAGCTCCTTATGTCTTAGGAATGAGAACCAAGAATGTAGCATTCAAATCTTTTAGCATCTGCTTGCTTCTCTGTGACTCTCTAACCACCTCTAGAAGATCAAATTTGATAATCTCCCAAAATTCTTGAAAGAACTCAATCAAAAAGCCATCCAACCCAAGGGCCTTCCCTTTTTTCATCTGAAACATGACCTTCTCCATCTCAATCATGGAGATGGGACTGATGATAGCCTCATTCATCTCATTAGTCACCAAAGAAGGGATACACTCCAGACCCTTATTTTCCTCATTAACTCCTAAGGGGGAGTCCTCCGCAAACAAAGCTGAGAAGAATCGAGAAGCCTCTACAAAAATCTCCCAGCCAAAGGAAAGCAAAAACCATTGGGAAGACACCAAGGAAGAAATCTCACTCACATGTCTCCTATCTTTGATAGAATTATGAAAGAAAGAGGTATTTCTATCACCTTCCTGGAGCTAGTCAATCTCGACTTTTGTTTCCAAAAAAATTCCTCGTGCAATTCCCATTCCGCCAACTCCTTCAAAGCTTCTATTTCATCCCTGAGACTCTCCATAGTGAGACCAAAGTCCCTAATCTAGCAGGTAATGAGATCCAACTAGGATTGAGCAACTGCCTTAGTCTGAAATATGTTACCAAAATATTGTTTGTTCCACTTCTTAAGTTGAAACTTCACATACTACAACCTCTTAACAAAAGAGTACATAATAGTACCAAAAGTCAGCTTTCCTTCACTCCACCAAACAACCATAAAATCTTGAAGATAAGGGTCTCTGAGCCACATCAGCTAGAACTTAAAGGAAGGATTCTTAGTTGATCCAAACAAGGAGGTTGAAAGTTTAATAGGCCAATGGTCCAATCCCCACCAATCTAGAATTTCAAAACTCGTAGCCCAATTGTTGCCAATCCAAAAACTAGAAACCAAAAACCTGTCCAGCCTTTCTGAGATACAATATGCCCCACATCTTTTGTTACTCCAGGTAAACAAACCATTGGAGGGCTTTACATCCACAAGGTTTAGACCAAAAATATTATCTCTAAACATCATAGAAGAAGGTTCCAATCTATCCATGCCCCCTTCTTCTCATCCAAACTAACAATCGCATTAAAAACCCTAGCCATAATCCAAGGAAAAAAAGGGGCTAAGGACCTAACATACCAAATATGAGACCAAAGAGCAGACTTTCCTTGAGCATCAACCGGGGCATACACATTGGTGAAAAGAATAGCTTCGCCCAATTCATAACTAGTTGCAACCACTGGCATAGAAAATCTACTAGAGATCCACTAGAGAGGAGAAACCTTGTGCGGGTCCCATAAGCAAATAACTCCACCTACACTGCCCTGGGCCCCAATACACTACCACTGACCTCTAACCCATAAACTAGAAGCTATGTTGGACATACCCTCCACTGACAACTTCGATTCCTGAAGGAAGACCAAATCAGGAAAATGGACACGAATCAAATCATGAACAACCTTTTTGTCTAGGGATGTTGTTCAACCTCCATACATTCCATGAAAGCACGATTATCTATGAGAAGCAGCAAAGTGAGAATCAATGGTTTTAACTGACCCTGATTCCACCAAAGTCTCACCTATCAACTTAACTTTCTCCTGATCTTTCTTCCGACCCATCTTAGGGGGCTTCTCCAAGGAAGCCTTTTTGAGATTCTTTTACTAGATCCCAAGGTGGGTTGAGCTCTGCTACTAACTTGAGGAGATTGATCTGCCTTTTCCAAAGGCAGGCATGGGGGCTCCTGACTCAAACCATCCTCTGCCACCACTACCCCAGTTAGCAATAATGGAACCTGATCTCTTTCCATCTATGAACCTGCAATCTCCACCTGAATGTTATCACAAAAGTCATCACCCTTTAAGCCTTCCTGAACAAACCCCCTGGGGCCTAGCCTTTCTTGCAGCTCCTCTGTTATCATCCCCTGCTGGTCTTCTACATCTAATGCATCAAAATAGTTGTACAATCCATCAGTCTACCTATCTTTGAGAGTCCTCTTCCTTTATTATGGGGCTTTACTAAAATAAACCCCTCCTTATCTATCTCTCCTACTGTGGTAGGGGCTTTCCCCTTATCCATCCTAGGAGCAAGCCGAGGAGGCTTATTTAATTAGGTCCCTGCACAGTTAACTCTAGGGCACTTCTTTTGCAAATGCCCATACTCATGGCAGATTCGACACCGAAAAAGGAGAGCCTCATAATCCATTTGTTGACTCCAGGAGTAAGATCCTAACCGAATTTCTAGAAAATCTGGCAAAGGATTGTTTAAATCAATTTCAACACAAATGTGAGCAAAAGAAATTATCTTTTTATCCAGTGTTTGTTGCGAAGGGCCCATCGGCTTGCCCAACAACGTTGCAACCATATGTAAAATATCATTCCTCTAGAATTCAAGCAAGAACCAAGGAAGCTGAACCCACACCATGATCCTGGAAGGGAGCTCCTCTGCCAGATTAAATTTGACATGCCATGGCTTGATAAAAATCTCAACCTAATTATAAAAGTACGGTCCCCCTCAAAGGCCTTATTGCAATTCGACAAGTTTGAGAACACCACCAGAAATTAATTATTCGCCACTAGTATTATCTCCATGTCGCCTTAAGGATTCGAGATACTTCTCGTCCAGGATTCGATGAAGCGCAAAGAAACTCGGATCCCCATAAACTTACAAATAAGGGCATAATTTACCAAATAAGCGACATCCTCCTCCACGGACTCTGGCTAGATCACCAAAATTAGCCTTTCTTGGCTCCTCTCAAGGCATCCATTTACCTTGGAAACACGAGGGCCGCCAAATAGAACCCCGCTCTCCCCAGTCAAACCCTGACCATGATTTGAAGAAGAGGGTTCATCTCTATTGAGTGCCTCCTGGAAAGAAATCCTAGAGCCATCAACTAGCTCTGCAGCATGCCCCATGGCCAAAAAGGAAAAAGAAGTTAAACCCTATACAAGAGAAGGAGGGCCAAACAACCTTAGCCCAAAACCCACTACTCAAAAACCTTTGAAAACAGTCATCACCAAACTCTCGCAAAGTGACCTCTAGAAATCACAAACAACAAAAAGAAAAGATCCCAAAAACAAACCCCACCGCAGAAAATCTGAAACATCCCCCTTGAAAACCAAAACCAAGCACCCAACAACGAAAACAATCCACAAAAAAAAAACTAAACGACAGCCAGACATGCACGCTAGGACCGATCCCTAAGCGGCCATGCCCTCTCGTTGCCCAAGTTCATCATCGCTCCGTCCAAAAATCCATCTATTTAAATTAATTTTATTTATAATATAATAATTTATAAATTAATTAAATATTAAATAGTAATTAATATAATAATATTTTTATAATTATTTACAAATTTATTATAAATAATAAATATTTTTTGTTATAATTTGTTTAGGATAAATAATTAAATAATAAAAAAAATTTAGAATTTAGAGCTATAATTAATAATAGATTAGTATATTAAATTTATAACATAAGTTAGATAGATGTATTTAATGAATTATTATGTTTATATGACTATTAAATGTTAATATCTATAGATAATTGCTCAATGCTTTAGAGCTTGGTCATATAGTGTTGCGGCCTTGTAAGGGTGTAATAGTGTGGGTTTGCATCTCATATAGGGTTGTGGCCCTCTCATGGGTACAACCTACACCTATAGTTTCCCCTCACCATTTGAACAAAAAAAATAAAAATAAACATTTCAACAAAAAAGAAATTCCTTACCCTGCAATAAACTCACATACAATGTCCTAAAAATTTCTCGTTGTTTTAAATGCTTCTTTCAAGTTTGGCTCCATGACAATTATCCATTGTGGCCAATTCATGCAAATGGCCCTGCCTACAAAAGAAATTGACCTCCCATGGTCAACACCCTCTTCATAACACCTTCAAATGATGAAGTCATAGAGCCAAACGAACTAGGGCCACTCTAGACCACCTTGTAAAGACCATGAAAGAGACACCCTCACCAGCCATAATGAGCAACTATGTGTTCGCCCATTATCTGTGATGCCATCACAATAGGGAACTTGAACATTTGAGAACAAGCTAATTATCTATGATCAAGATCAAATTATAGAGCCACACCAAAAATGCTTTCACAGTGGAATGACACGGGGTTTTAAAATTCTTTTAATATATGAATAAATTGACAACTATATTTTTATAGTCACAAGCTCCACACTAGTAAAGAACATCCTTATCCCCTGATAGAGCTTATCAAGCTCGCAATTAGTATTATGATCACCATCTAAGAATTGATGAGCTTGGTGAGCATGATAAGCTTTTATATGAATAACTCATTATCCTACTAACAAACATAAATAACTCAACATATAAAGGGGGCATCCACCCATCCAATTATGAAAAAAACATAGAAAAATGATTGTAGACACCTAAAATTGACTCCAACTTCGCCATCACTCACTCTACCTTATATAGGAGGGGAAAAAACTCTATCCACCACCCATCCTCCCCCATCTAATAATGGACTCATGTCTTGTTTCCAAAGCAACAAACATTCCATAGCACACTGCATGCTCCAAAACATGAATTATCAAGGCAAAAGTCTAGGCCTTCTTGAACAAGGTATTTTGGAGCCCATCCATGTTAAAATCCATCCACACATGCATGGCCTTGGATATACTTCCCAAGGACAACAATCCAAACATGTTGGTACCACCTTCACCCCTCCAAAATCCACTTCTTTCAATCACAAACCCCGTGCATCTCATTATACCTCCAAATCATATGTCGCCATCCCTCCTCCATTATCACACAAATCCCAAAATCATGTGACCATACATTTCCCTCCATCCACTCTATCTCCACTCCTCCCAACTCCTAATATCCCTATCCTTAAATCCCTTAATCCTTCTAACCACACATCCCATTCCCTTAAATCCTCTAACATTCCTAATCAAGATCAACCAATGCACACATCGACCAAACATGAACCTATCAAAAATCCATGGGATCCCAAAATAATCATTTGGATGCTTCCCCACATAAAGTAAAAAGCCTACAAAAGCCTCAAAATTATCATGCCAAAGGGCATCGATACACAAAGGCAAAAAATGGTGTGGGTCCCTAAGCAAAAAGAAATCAATCCAAATGAAGCATCCAAATCCCACTATATATAAAAAATTGTAAATCCCATAAATCCCACAAATCCCTCAAATCCCACTCCCCATCTAAAAATTATACAAATCCTAATTCCATTTGGATCCCTAAGTACTCAAATAAGAAAAATAACAAATCCCCATTACTTCCAACACCCCATCCCAATCAAAAGCTTCAAAATCCAAAACAGTGTGTGAAACGGTTGGTCTTGGTTTCTTTCCATTCCACAACATTTCCACATACCTCTATCTCCCCATTTTTCATCCATTATCCTACATATTTCACCCATCACATCCCTATGGTCCATGCTTTCATATAATCCTTCCATCCATAATCCATATCATAATCCACTATCCTTCATCCATCCATAATCCACATCATAATCCACTATCCTCCATCCATCCATAATCCACTCTTATTAATCCACTCCATTTTTATCTCATCCAATCATATACCAACATCCATGTATATAATAACACTCGACATGGTCCATATGCAACATACATCCAAAAATGGTACACTATCACCTCCTCTTGGAAACAAACTCTTGAGTCCCCATCCTCCATCCAAATCCCTCTTTCCCCCCATCCACCCATCCCATCCAAATACAAAAAAAAAATTAAGAGAAATCATTCATCCAATGGTGAAAACCTGGCAAACAAGCACCTTGGATAAGTACCATGATGAAAACTTGGCAAACAGTCATCATGAGTAGATTGATTGTCTATGCACCTTACACTTGGGGGCATGTTGTCTCATCTACCCATCCTATCATTCCTTCTCCCTATCCTTCCTATTATATCTTTCTTATCCATTATATCCGCATAATTTTCCCCTTGATCCATCCATCTTCCCTTCCTCCTTTTGATCTTGATAAAGACATAGGGGCAAAATGTTGAAAATGCTTTGGACATCTCTTGATATACCTCATCCTTTCCAACCAATACAAGCATTCCTATCATCATAAAATGTCATGTAAAACCCTGAGTCTTATACCTAGAATGGGACATGTTATTCCTATGCAACATAGTCTTTGGAGATCACATCCTAAACACCTCATCGATTCCATCCACTATTGCCTATCTTTTTATCCATCCATCTATCATGAGTCTTCCATCCCTTTTACTATCTCCCATTCTTTTATCCATTCATCCAATCTCATCTCCATCCTTTCCATCTAGACTTGCTTTTCTCTTGTCATTGGTATCTAGAATCTAGGCTATCTAACTACAATCCAATAACATCCAAAAATACAAAAAAATCAAAACATCCAAAACAAATCCAAAAAAAATCAAAAACATCCAAAACAAATCCAAAAAAAATCAAAATATCCATAAACTCCAAAAAAATTACAACATTCTGAAAAATCCAAGCAATAAATCCAAATGCAGGTCATCTTTAATCCATACCAATCCAATCAAGTAATCTAGCCAATCATCAAAAAGCATGTACTTTGGTTTTATTTCCAACCTTGTTGTCAAACCTATCATTGATCATTTATCCAATCATCATCAACGGGATATATCATTCCCGCATCCTTGTGTTGTTCTAGGGAAATATCGTTCCCCACAATGACAACATTATCCTTAATCAATCAAATCAATCCTTGATCACTTTAATCCTCGGTTTACAGCTTGACATGGGCAATACCTTGTTTGTTTTTAAATCATTTGTGCATGCATGCTTGCTTGCTTGTGTGTGTTATATTTTTTATCTTGCATTTGTATCAGTCCTGGCAGCATATTGTCACCACGACATCATGGTCTTTCATATCATGGTGCACAAAGGCATGTCTTCTTGTGACCTTTTATCTTTTATGCACATGGCACATCATCACCCTGGTCTTTATACCTTGGTGCATAATGTCTAGTGTTATATCAAACTATGGTTGCTCACCTCAATGCAGCATAGTGTATCATTCATCCATTTCATCCATCCCTTATCTTTCCTCCATCTCCTTAACCAATCTGTTTCATCTGTTTCAAGAGCCTACTTGTGTTCTCCTAACCCGCATATCCTCTCGAGCAGGCATACTATCCCTACATCATCTTTCCTTATCACTTTCACTTCAAGTGACCGGGGCATCATCATCTCTAATCCTACCATCTTCTTCTATCCAACCAAGCACTATATTTTATATTTTATCACAACACCATCTCAAAGAGGGGCAAAATGTAGACACCTAAAATTGACTCCAACTTCACCATCACTCTACCTTATTCTGCCACATTAATTAAACAATTATTAATTATTTAATTAAGTCAATTTTCTCCAGTTCCTAACATTAATTAAATAATTTACAATTATTTAATTAATCCATTATTTTTTCTAATATTAATTAAATAATTTATAATTATTTAATTAGTTAAATCACAATCCAATATTAATTAAATAAATCAGATATTTATTTAATTAATAAAATCCAAATCACACCTCATCCTCAATTTCTTTCCTTTTTAAAACTCGCATGTGTATCTAATTAAATAAATTAATTAGATAATCCTCTCCTATCATATCTTATCATCTACCTAATTTGTTTCTTCTTTTGTCAAATAAAACAAAAAACAAATCTCTATCTCCAAAATCAAATCTTCTTCCCTCCATGATAAAAAATCTATAAATCTAGCCTCAACCAAGCCATTTTGATCACACAACAAAATAATGTTATGTTGCAAAAATCATGAGCAATCAACATATCATATCAATCTATCAATCTCTTAGAACAAAGCTAGCAGATTTGAGTGCACATCTACTCCGTTCTATCAGTATGGAGGACTTGGTTTAAAGGTGAAGATATCAAGTTATTTACATTTATCTTTGTTTCCTTTTTATCATTTTCCTACTTTACAATAACCAACTAAAAAGGTCACAACTTGATCTTGATCAATTAGAACAAAAGAAAGAAAATAAATCAATCATGTTGGCAATTTAAACAAACTCTATAACCCACAACCAAGTGGAAGTTCAAGTCAGCTTCGCCTCACATGAGGGCCCTTGGGATTGTGAATGAACTTATAACCTAACCCTAGAAGCACACTCTTATTACCCATCACCCCTACATCGTGATCCTAATTATAATTAATTATCATTTAAAATTTAATTAATAGAAACAAATCAAAGTTTGTGAATAAGGATAAATGCGACAACCTCAACACTAAAGCTACAAAGGCCATAATTGTAACAACCACCAAGGAAATAACAAGAAGTAACTAAGTTTACACAATGGTAATTTTTTTTTTTTACTAGGCAATCACAAGCATAGTTACTCATCTATAAACCAATACAACATTTTTCATTTTATCACGCATGATCTCATTATCATAAAGCTGAAAGAAATGATATACATTAAACATTTTGTTTTCTAACAAATGAAATTTTCTTGAAACAACATATATTGGAAACATACCATTATCATGCATCCCGATTGTCGATCCATCTCATTCAAGACTCGGCATTCCTCGATATTTGGAAGAGAAAGTATCTTCAAGGAGCTTAACCTCCAACCACAGACCGTCAGTCTCCCGCACTCCTTCCTAACCGGAAGTGGCCCTACCCTACTCAAGAGGATAGACTTAGGATAACCATCGGCATTTGCCATCTGAGCTCTGGTGTTGTAACCTACGTGTCTTGTTATTGCGCAGATCCCTAGATACCCTCTAGTCATGCACGACACTCCACAAGAAATGCCATCCAGTTACGGTGAACGTTCGATGCACTTGAGGATAGTACATCACCTTGGCCAAAGGATTTGTTTTTAATTAGCGTTCTAAGAACGCACGAACTTGGTTCACCCACCCTACTCGACTTGAATTGGTCGAAATCCTACAGTTTCCTATTTGTGTTATAATTAACTATTTGACGACCTTGATGACCTCAAGGGTTTAGGATATCCTCCTACAATAGCGCATGGCGCAACTTTACTCTTATCTCGAGTTCAGAGTTTCATAATCCATTTTCATGTAATAACATTTCTTAAGGCGCCCACTCCTAAGTGGTTTCCTATTTGTTTACTTGCTTCCCATGTTTACACAACGTATTCAAAACATTTAAAGCCATTTCCCATTATTCCAAAATTCGAGGATTCTAGACTCATATGGACTATAAGATAAAACGATTCTAGCACCGTCGCATGCCACGTAATTTCAACTCACATGCGGCTTTTCAATTCAAATTGTTCATTTCAGAACATGACGGTTTCCTAATCATTACTAAACTTTATCCTCCTACTCCTCTTTCCGTGTCATGAGTTTCACATGGTTCAATCAAGATGAAAGTCATAAATAAAATATAAATGATTATGGAATCTTCTTGTGTCAATAAAGATGACCAACGCATGGTCGACCTTTAGTTAAAGATGTATGATGATTAAGACATCAGCTGTTTACAACTGCATTTTCTGGCTATTAAACACTCTAATTTTACGTCAAGATGTGCTTAAAACTGTGGTTTTTGACTTCTACGCAACATGCACGCGGAGCAACATGTTTACTCGCTGTGGAGTTATCGTTCAAGGAAGGTATATTGCGTCTTGCATCAAAATAAGTTCGTTCCTAAATGGATATGCGTTAGAGAACTGCGTTCTTTTATTACACCACTTAATTCATGGCAAAAAAAATGCTACAATATCTGAGTTTACGAATTCAAGAAAATAGCATACTACTTTTTCTGAGTTTTTAAATTGCAAACACAGTGATGAGACAACAATGCTTCTATTTCTGAGTTTTCAAATCTCAAACACAGCAATGTTACTATTACGTGGATTTACCGCATACATATATCATACTAGGTTTACGTTGTTGTACATTTCTTCTCATTTGAACGCATTGATCTTTTGCAAAGTAAGTCTTACTTACAGATCTAAACTGAAAAGAATAACGAAGGAAATGAACCTGTTGATAAAAATGGAGGTTGCTGTGGTAACTCCACGTTCTCCTCTGCTTTTCTTCGTAGCTATCTCTTTTATCTCCTTCAGAAAATAACGATAGTCCACATGAACCAGATTCCTCTCTCTGCTTCCTACTCAGAAAAATGGATCGCTCCCTAGAAAGAACCTATCACTCCTTCCCTCACTCACGTTTTGCTCATTCCATCAGAAACTTTACTTCCTCTACTAAAACTCCCAACTCTCTCTCTCTTGCTGCCGTTTTCTTTACTCTACACATAGCCGGGCTCTCCTCTGTCTCTCTCTGCCCGTTCTAACTCATAACCCACAGTTTTTAACCTCCCAACACTCTTTCTTTCCTCGCAATGATCGCTCTTGCTCCTCTACTGCCGTTTCTTTTCTCACAGCCCCCCGACCACCTTCACCTCAAACTCCTCCTTCTCTTTTGGTGTCGGTCTCCAACTAAAACAATCGCCATTTCCTGATTCTTCTCTCAACCGCAACTCCACCCTCTCCGTTGATGTCTCCCTCAACTCTACTTCGCAGTCACTTTTTCCTCCTCTTTCGCAGTTTCTCCCGCCATTTCACCCTCAACGACGGCTACACCATCCTCTCTTACACCTTGCGAAGGAGAATCTTCATTAAACTCTTCATTCACGTTCTCCCCTCTCCTACTGCCCGCGAGGAAGGTTCTAACAACTTCCCTCCGCCTTCCATGGATCTCTCTACTTCTACCACTACCTCCGACTTCTCCTAACCTCCGCAGTTCTATCTTCTTTCACACAACAGTCACCGAACCTCTCCACCTCCCTAAATAATGGTGTAACATCATTTAATATCCGTTACTCTCCTTCATAACTGCAAACTACCTTCCTCTCACGTTATGGTAAAAGGAATCTCACCAAAGAGTTCTCGGTTGACGTACTTAAATCATATGGGTCGACACAATTGATTTTAAACCCAACTTCCCATTTATCACGACCAATCAAAAGGTGGTGGTTTCTAAAGCGACGTGGCTTGCTATAAGACATTACGACTCCGCCTTCACTCGAATACCAAGTTATCTAATTCAATCCAAAAGCCACCATAAGAGGTATTGTGGAGTTAAGCTCGGCTTGGCGGTGGTTTAGGAAATGACTAAAGCATCGTTTTGGTCGACAAGGGACAAGAGGCAAAGACCAACTCATTAAGAAAGTGCAAAGTTAGATTGACAACTACTCGCGGTCAAAGACGGAAGAAAAGACTCACATTAATCGACGACCAAATAAATTATTTCACGCTATGGCTTCAAATCGACATTCGTCGATCTTCAAGAATAGAATAACTTCACAATACAAGTTCGACGCGTTTTACGACAATCACGACGGATTAGTCGTAACGCGAACGAGTTCTTACGACGTTAGACGCACAAAGCCGACTTCTCGCGTCTTTCGACTACGAGACAAGATTTACAATTTTGCCACAAGATGGTTCAATAAACACTTATAAACGAAAATATTAAACGTCTAAATAAGTCAACTTGCTATGATGGACTTACAACGACATCGACGACTCCAAGATTCTTCATGACGTCGACATCTAGTTAACTAACCCAACCGGCAAACAAGACTAATTGGTTGGTTCCAAGGTTTATCTACCTGTTTGTCGACCTCAGTAACAAACGCCCATGGTTAATTTCCAGAGTCTATACTCTCTCTCGAAGATACTTTCTCTTCCCATCGAACACGGTCCACCTGTTCCTGCATCGACAGACTCACATACAATTTTGTGGTCAAAGCACCTATGTTCAAATCAAAACATAATATATCCAAACATCATTGCATTTATTATAAAGACATTTAGTCTACAATATCACCTTGATCATAACCATTAGATTCCACAATTCAATATAACAACTTTGTAAGATAAATCGTCAATTTCCATGTCATTCACAACATATTAAATTACTAAAATTCGCAAGAAAGTAAATAGCATAATTGTTTTCAAAAAGAGGGATGTGACAATAATGCCCTTTAATCCTTGTGCAGGGGACCATTGAACTCTATCCCACCTTGGGAAACTCCACCCTTTTATGCTCGATTTAGTTTGTCAATACCACAGGACACGAAGGCCACATATTACAGACCGAATACAAAAAGTATTATTGTGAAGGAAACTTAGACATTAATTGAGTGCCTAACCAATAGATGGAAGAAGTGGGTCTACGAACTTATTGTCTCAAATACTGCAAAAAGCTCTATGCCCCCTCCATCAATTCACTCACAGTCCCTTACTCGTGTTCCAAGTTCAATTCTTTGCCATGTTTTCAGGAAAATATCTACACGACAACACACATAATATTATAATACCAAAGACACACAATAGTTGAATGAAGGAATGCAATTTGTGGTAAGAAGAATAATGATATAACAAATTGGTGGTCATAGGATCGAGTCTTGTCACAATGCCTTACACAGACAATACTAACAATAGCAAAAGCATGAATATGTTGTGCACGTTTCAAACTAATTATTGCCCTCCTTTGTCATCTAGTGAGTGTTAAACTACTATTTTGCTATATTGTGTTGTTTAATTATTGTTTATAGTTGATGAAGTTAAGCATCATGTTGCATGGTTGTAGCAGAGGATGCACTATACGAGCAAATGTGGAACATCAGTGCAACACTATTGATTATCGTTTCTCAAGTTGAAGAGCACATGTTTTATTTCTTGTAGAGTCACATGGAACAAGTTTGTAGCCTAGAACGAATTCCATCCACCAATATCTAGCTACCAACACTGTTGACGTGATTTGATGTTAATGGTTGTGATCGTTTGGATGGTTATCCTTGTATCCGACAAATGTTTTAGACTAATGAGCTCCAACTAACACTATACAAAAACTCTACTTGCTCAGTAAAATAATGTCTATGGACATAATGAAAAGTAAAATTATAAAACTGTATTTAAAAATTATTATGATTGTTTATGTGGGTCTATACCATTATTGTGATGGTCTCACTCTCCTCGAGAAGCTGTGTTCGAAGTGGCTCCACCTTCAAAAAAAATGGTCACTTCTTATCATCACCGACCCCTCTTCTCTCTTCTACATTGATTCATGAATGAATAGGTAGAGCTGTCTTCCACATGTTTTCATGCACGATTCCGCGTTTCTTTCACATGCTCTCCTGTACGAAATGGGTCCACCCCTCCCATGATTCCCAGCGACCAAAACAGATCACACTGTATTGAATGACTGTCACTGTATTTGAATTTGACTTCACTGGCTTACGTTTCACACCTAATCTCCACAATAAGGGGAAGAGAGCAAAGCCACACAGGAAATATCCCCCATTTGAGCAGTCTCCAATGGATAATATTTTCCGCCCAAGGAGATGGATAATAATTCCAGTCGGCCTGAAGGAGTTTGAATTTGGAAGGAAGGGAACAACTGAATTCATACTTCCAGCTGAGCATCAATGGCGATGAGGAAGTGGGTGGGCGATGGATATGATGTTGGAATTTCTGAAATGGCAGAGAAGAGGAGCCCCTTTTGTGTTTTTCGACAGTCGTGTACAAAAATATGGCGAAAGCTTCACCACGCATCTGGTTGGCCATCCCACTGTGGCGTTCTGCAGCGCAAAAGGGAACCGATTTTTGTTCGGCAATGAGAACAAATTGGTTCAGAATTCGTAGCCCTCCTCTGTGGGAAAACTCTTCGAAAGGTCTCTCATAAATGCTGTGGGAGACGATTCGTGCAGGCTCAAGGGAATGCTCAGGACTTCTATGAGGCTCTGCAGAAATTTACAGTTAGTTTATTGAGTGAGACCCAATAATAGTTACTACTATTTCCTTTCATACATATTAAGCTCCGACTCATTAGTGGTAGATACATCAACTTATCTTTGATGTTAGTTAGACCCAAGTGCACTATTAACTAGTAACAAAACCCAAATGTGCTAGCAAATGGCTTTGAGGGTATAGATATTTATAGTCTTGTCAGCCAAGCATTACATATTTATGTTTATTAACACTTGTACTCTTAGGAGGTTCAATGAATACATCGATAGGAATAACCGATGAGTTTAGAAAATTTTTCGATGTGAATTTTTTTTATGGTGTGAGACAATTCTGAGCACTATAATGCTCACATATAAAAGCCTATCAGCTAATTAGATTTATTTAATACTGCAGACTTAATTTTTCTAATCACTACCTCAATTGACATGCATTTAACAACATTAGGTTTTGAAAATCATGATGCGATACATTTTTCAGATCATAAATACAAAAAACAAAGGCATTAGAAATCACAATCATAATCAAGAAAATGTATCAACAAATTGAAGAACGAAGATTCGTGCATTGAATATAGTCTTTTCCATGTAAAAGAGATGTTTTTATAGATTAAAAACAAAGAAAGAGCAATCCCTTGTGACTTGTGTATGGTTAAATCCCATTCCATGTCAACATAGATTTATGTATGATTACCTTGTAACAGGCAAAATCGGGACAAACCTTAGGTAATTAATTCCCCATGACATGCTCACATAATCCCTTGTGGGAATACAATTAGGTCAAAAGAAGCACTGCTTTTTATCATCATTCAACACATCTAGAAGCTTTTTTTTTCTAGCACTCAAGGACTTGTATTTGGTCATGATCATAATTTCTCTTCTTGAAAGCACACCCCTAGTGCTTTTCCAAGTATAGCTGTGCTTACCATTCAAAGAGCTACCAATTACTTGAAAGGCTAGTGGAAAATCTTTACACTATAGTTATACCTACACATCAATAGAGCTAAATTAAACAACCAAAGTTGACTACGTGGACCTTAGATACAATGGAAACTATCGACTATGAGATTAGATTTGCAAGAGATCAAATCTTTCTTGCCATTGTCGAATAACTAATCTCAAGAAATGTCTAAGATCACATAAATTCTTCTAATGTTTCAATTTCATTATAGTTATAAAAATAAAAGAAAAAGTATAAAGATTAAGACAAATAAAAAATGTAAAATACACATCACAAGCTATATTTTTTATGTTTAAATATTTTTTTAGCAATTATAAAGAAAAGATATAAATATATAATAACATATGGGCCAAGTAGAGCAACAAAGAAAGTTAACCTTATGGATAAGTACAAGTTCTTCATTAAATTGTTTGCTCATCTTTGTAAGGTTGTTTGTTTTATAATGCAATCTATTACAAATCCATTCTTCCAATTGACTTTAAGAGTAGGTTAAGAATATGTGATTTATATACTACATGTTGTGGGGGTAGTAATAAAATAAATAACTTGAAAGTCATGTGTGTAAGTGAAACCAACATAGTGCATGTTGTTGAGTGTAAGAATGCAAACCTTATCATTGCAAAGAAGATCCATTCTAGCACTTTGCAACGAAGTTTAACAGAGATAAACAAACAAAGAATTGAATTACACGAGAATTAAAAAATGGGAATGTGCAAGATCATGATGGGCCAAACTATACCTCTAAGTGGCAGTGAAAATACAAAAAATTAGACTTAATCAAGTTCATGTGAAAATTTGAATGGATTATCTACACAATTTGAAAAAGATGTAAGAACAAAATTTATAGAGAATTGAATCTAGTTTATGAGCTACTATTTTAAAAAAAACTAAATTTACTTAGTGAAAATGAATATTTCAATGAACAACTATTAAAATTTTTAGAAAAAAATAAAAAGTGGGTGTCATTCCAGCCAACATAACTATGAGCAATTTTTTCTTAAACTTTCAAAATAAGTAGAGGACTCATGCTCGGATGTGACACATATTTTTTTGAATTTTTTTTCTAATAAAATAATTAGTTATGATTTTTTTACTAACTTTTTTTTAAAACTAAAAAGTAATTTTCCAGCCAACCTATCTCGATAAAAAAATTGGAATTCAATTTTTTTTTAAACCTATAGCCAATGAAGCATAGAGTGTGATGCATCTTTTTGATCTGAAAAAGGTGAAATGATTTGAAAGTTATGGATGTTTTTCAATCAGTGTGTCCATCAAGATTTCAGACACACACTGTATAGAAAATTATTAATAATTATTTAATAAAATGATAATCAAGAAAATCTTATATTTTTAGAAAGCTGACAATTTGTTCTATAAACCCTTTTCATTTTTATCAATTTTGCATAAAAAAAGTTGTCAACACGAAGGGTGAAGTTCGAAGAAGAGAACCAGTAAACACGTTAGAATTCAGGGAAAGTCAACTATGATAGTCCCAAGCCTAAATACAAGGCAAAACCAAAGAAAAATGGATTCCCATTATTTAAATAACAGATATCCATTTTAGGGAGCAGAAAAATGATTTCTAAGGTTCCAGAAAAGAGTATCCATTTTCCAGAAATAGATATCCGTTTCTGGAACCTTAGAAATCTCTCTATCTCTCTCTCTCTCAATATCCCCCCTCTCAATCTCTATCTCTCTTTATATCTCCCTCTCTATCTCTCTTTATATATATATATCCATCTCCCCTCTCCCTATATGTTTATCTCTCTCTCTTTCATGCTCTCTCTCTGACCTATCTACCTCCTAGTTAAATCCTTTTCCTAGATTTCGTAGTTTTCCTTTTCTTTTCTAGACAATTTCTCTTTAGATGGAGAGAGAGAGGGATGGATCGATAGAGAGAGCAAGATAGAGAGAGGGAGATAGATAGAGAGGTAGATAGAGGAGATCGATAGATAGGGAGAGAGATAGAAAGAGAGTCCTAGTTTTCTTTTTTTCATTTCCTTCGTCAATAAAGGAGAGGGAAAGATAGAGGGGAGAGATAGGGAGATATAGGAATGATAGGGGGAGAGAGGCAAGAGATAGAGATAGGGAGAGATAGCTAGGTAGAGAGAGATAGAGAGGAGATAGATAGGAAGATAGAGAGTGAGAGAGATGTCCAGAGAGATAGGGAGATAGAGGAATGATAGGGGAGAGAGAGGCAAGTGATAGGGAGAGATAGATAGGTAGAGAGAGAGATGAGATAAAATGGGAGAGATAGAGGAGATAGAGGGAGAGATAGGGAGATAGAGGGTGAGTGAGATGTCTAGAGAGATAGGGAGAGAGATTGAGAGGTAGAGGGATGATAGAGAGAGGGAGATAAGGGAGAGATAGGGAGATAGAGGTTTAGGGTTGCTCAGGTCTAGGGTTTAGGGGTTATGAGTTAGGGGTTAGGGATTAGGGGCATTATTTAGGGTTTAGGGATTTAGAGAGAGAGAGACTGCTTTTGACATGCAACCATAAATCCTAAATAATGCCCCTAAACCCTAAACTTGGGCAACCCTAAACCTCTAAACCCTAAATAATGCCTCTAAAACCTAACCCCTAACCCTTAAACCCTAAACCCTAAACCATAAATAAGGCCCCTAACCCCTAACCCCTAAAGCCTAAACCTGAGAAACCCTAAACCCCTAAATCCTAAACCCCAAACCCTAAACCCTAAACACTAAACCCAAGCAACCCTAAACCTCTATCTACTTATCTCTATCATTCCTCTATCTACCAATCTCTCTGCCTATGTCTTTGGCCATGTCCCTCACTCTCTATATCCTCATCTCTCCCTATGTCTCTAGCCATGTCCCTCACTCTCTATATCTCCATATCGGTCCTCTCTCTAAACACTAAACCCTAAACCTCTAAACCTTAACCCCTAAACCCTAAACCCTAAACCCTAAATAATGCCCCTAAACCTTAACCCCTAACCCCTCTATCTCTCCATCTCTATATCCTGACTCTCTATCTCTACCCCTCTCTCTCTCTCTCTATCTCTACCCCTCTCTGTCTCTCTCTTACCTATCTACCTCCTAGCTAAATCCTTTTCCTAGCTTTCCTAGTTTTCCTTTTCCTTTCCAATTTCCCTTTAGATCCAACCAATTTTTCCCTATTTTATTATTTTCCACCTCTCCTCTCATCATTCTTCCCATCCAATGAACTTTAATTTTATCTTGTTTCCATTTCATCCTCCCAATTTATATCCTGATCCCTCTTTGCATATCCTAGTTTTCTTGTTTCCATTTGCTTTGTCGATAAGGGAGACATATAGGGAGAGAGAGAGAGAGAGAGAGAGAGAGAGAGAGAGAGAGAGAGAGAGAGAGAGAGAGAGTTGCTTGGGGTTAGGGGTCAGGGTTTAGGGGCATTATTTAGGGTTTATGAATTTAGCATTGCTCAAGTTTAGGGTTTAGGGGTTATGGTTTTGGGGAATTATTTAGGGTTTGGGGGTTTAGGGTTGCTCAGGTTTAGGGTTTAGGGGTTTGGGGTTTAGGGTTGAAAGAGAGATAGAGAGAGGGGATTGATAGAGATTGGGAGAGATAGAGGAGATAGAGGGGAGAGATAGGGAGATAGAGAGTGAGAGACATGTCTAGAGACATAGAGAGAGAAATTGAGAGGTAGAGGGATGATAAAGATAGGGAGATAGGGAGAGATAGGGAGATAGAGGTTTAGGGTTGCTTGGGTTTAGTGGCATTATTCAGGGTTTAGGGTTTATGGTTTTGGGGTTAGGGGTTAAGGTTTAGAGGTTTAGGGTTTAGGGTTTAGAGAGAAATAGAGGACCAATAGGGAGATATAGAGGAGACTGAGGGGAGAGATAGGGAGATAAAGAGTGAGGGACATGGCCAGAGACATAGGGAGAGAGATTGAGAGGTAGAGGGACAAAGGTGATAGGGAGATAGGGGAGATAGAGGTTTAGGGTTTCTCAGGTTTAGGGTTTAGGGGCATTATTTAGGGTTTAGGGTTTATTGTTTAGGGGTTACAGATTCAGGTTTAGAGGTTTAGGGTTTATAGAGAGAGGAATGATAGGGAGATATAGAGGAAACTGAGGAGAGAGATAGGGAGATAGAGAGTGAGGCACATGGCTAGGGACATAGGGAGAGAGATTGAGAGGTAGAGGGATGATAGAGATAGGGAGATAGGGGAGAGATAAGGAGATAGAGGTTTAGAGTTGATTGGATTTAGGGTTTAGGGGTTTGGGGTTTAGGGGTTTCTCAGGTTTGGAGATAGATAGATAGAGAGAGAGGAGACATATATGGAGAGATAGAGGAGACAAAGGGGAGAGAAAGGGAGATAGAGAGTGAGTGAGATGTCCAGAGAAATAGGGAGAAGGATTAAGAGGTAGAGGGATGCTAGAGATAGGGAGATAGGGGTTTAGGGGTTAGGGATTAAGGGTTTAGGAGCATTATTTAGGGTTGAGGGTTTATGGTTTAGGGGTTAAGGTTTAGAGGTTTAGGGTTTAGTGTTTAGAGAGAGGACCAATAGGGAGATATAGAGAGTGAGGGACATGGCTAGAGACATAGAGAGAGATAGGGATATGGAGAGTGAGGGACATGGCTAGAGACATAGGGAGAGAGATTGAGAGGTAGATGAACGATAGAGATATGGAGATAGGGAGATAGAGGTTTAGGGTTGCTTGGGTTTAGTGTTTATGGTTTAGGGGTTTGGGGTTTAGGGTTTCTCAAGTTTAGGGTTTAGGGGTTAGGGGTTAGGGGCATTATTTAGAGTTTATAGTTTAGGGGCATTATTTAAGGTTTAGAGGTTCCTAGGGTTTCTCGAGTTTAGGGTTTAGGGGTTCATAGGTTCCTAGGGTTGTTTTCCACATTTAATACTTATTCTTTTCCATTTTCCACTTGTCCTACATGTGTCCAAGTTGTATTGTTTGTCAAGTTTTTCATCTAATTGTTAGTCCTAGCTCTCATGGTTATTAAAATGTTAGTATAGTTAGATTTATCCTTAGGTAACATTAATTCACACATTGTTGCACAAACAACCACACTAAAAAATAACCTTACCTAATTAAGGTTAACCTTTAAGGTTCTTTCATTGGGTGAGCCTAACAGATCCAACTAGTTAAATCTTCTTATAGTCCATGCTTAGCCTTCCAAGAGAGTTCATGCCATGTTAACTTTGCATTATGTCCTCACTTTCCTCTTGCTAGTTGTAGTACTCTTTTTTTCTAATCCTATCCCTATATCATACTATTGTTGTTGACTTTTCTTTTCATCTTCATCATCATAGTCCTAGTTATCCTATTTTGAGCCTACCATTTATCCTTAGCCATGTCTTGTAATTCTCCTATTCATGTCAATTTTAATGAGCTCCAAATTTTCCATAAATTATTCTCCACAAAACCCTAGACCCTCACCCAAATCCTTACTTTCCTAAGAAAAGCCCTTCCCCAAACATCATTTGATCATGTGGCTCCTTCCATCACTAGACAGATGCCCCTACTTTCCATTATTCATCCAATACAATCCCAATGTCATAGCTCACATTCCCACACCTACATTCATAGACTCCATTCCCCCTATCAAAACCATCATTGATAATCATTTTAAGGAGTCTCCCTTGAATAATCATTAAACCATGGATTGTCCCATATCCCTATCTTACACTTTCCTCACCTTTGAACCCTTAGAAGATGACATTTAGCTATCCCCACCATTACCAATCACACTTTCTAGCAATCCCACATAAGACACCTTACCCATCACTTCACCTAGCTCATCACCAATTAAATCACCGCATTACTCCATTCAACCATACCCATACCACATCTTTCTCACTCCACAACCTGTATTAACGCATGATTCACCTCATGGCATGCTACATTTACCACAATGTCAATTCACTCTACCATCATTCTTCATATTATCTTATAAATCACCATCCTTCTTCCCATTCCTTAAGACATCATACCATGAGACAAATCCCTTCCTCCATTACATCCTCCCTAACCCTTTCCCAACATTGATAGCCCACTACCCATGCCACCTCCTTTTTATAACACATAAATGACCATAACATTTCCACAACAATCATCACTCATCCCTACACCATCCCTCCACCATGTGACATTTATCTAACACATATTCCCAATTATAAAATTATATATACACAAAACTCTAGGTGTTGTAAGTGCAATTAGAAGACCTTAACCCTCCTCCTCCTCCTTCCTCATCAATACTAGGATGGATTAAATCACCACTATCAATTGGAATCATCTTACAACCATCTCCTCATAAAATGGTCTTGCTTAAATTTGATAATATAATGTCCAAGGCAATCTCATTGCACATATGAGGCACTTCTTTGTCCAAGCCACAATTGTCACCATTGATGATTATGTCCTTGCTAAGAATTTTCTGTCCACATTGATATAATATGCCCTTGTATGGTTTTACACATTACTACTTGGTTCTACGAATTCAATTTAGATCTCATGTATAGCTTTACCAACCACTACCAATTCAACATCAAGCCTAAGGTTTTCTTAGTGCATCTCACACATTACAAACAAGACTCACTAGGTATTACTAGAGAGAGAGGTTCAAATTTTAAAGAGATGCAACTTTGTCGATTGGTTGAAAAGATGTTAAACATGTAACAATAGAAATTTGTAAGTTGAATTGTAAGTTCTAAGCATAAACCAATGAAAAGAATTAAAAAAACCATTTGTATAGTTCCAAGAAAAGGATATCCATTTCTGGAAAATGGATATCCGCTTTGGGACCCCCAAAATGGATATCCATTTTGGAACGGATATCTGTTTTGGGACCCACAAAATGGATATCCATTCCAAACGGATATTTTTAACATGCCTATGAAAGTCAAAGTTGGCCAATTCACGAATTTGGCTAAGTAAAGACGTGATTTTTTTTCCAATGCCACTGTTTGGCCCACGATGATCCTGCACATACCCATATCTATTTATTCTATTGAAGAAGATTACATGATAAATATAGCTTCTTGAGAGGAACAACAAACTCCTAAAAATCTGGATCTAGTTTAGCCAACTAACTATCTAATAAAAACTTATTCTACCACCTCTAAGACTCCCACTATTATTATTCTAACAACTACCAACACACTAACAATAAATATTTGAGTTTGCATTCTATTTTATTTCTCATCCTTATCTTGACAATGGATCATGGAGTGTGATTTGAGACATTGATGCAATAAAAATTACATAATTGAATCCAAAAGCACTCTAAATCACTTGCTTTATTTATTTATGCTTTATTCAGCTACAAATATATCGGTGCCTATCATATATAGCCCTTGATTTCTAGTTCATTGTAATTAACCTAGTCATAATAATAAACTAAGATACTACAGTTAAAATGATTTAATTGCTTCTATAATCAACTATATAAGCTTTGTTTGCATTACCATTTTGGATCACACTCCTTAATCCATAAAGAAGAATGATTTAAAAAAAATGTAATTAATATTTAATTTAACATATTCAATAAACCTTTCTCCCTTCTCAATAATGTTGTATACTGAGGGCAAAATGACATTGATTTGACACCAATCTAGTATCTTCCTTGATTTATCCACTAAAAACATATTATAACACTTCATACCTACGTAATTAAGAAATGTGTGGGCCTCTTATTGGATTTGGTCTAATTCATAATAAGCATAATATCAAATTTCATGCTTATGCAATTAAGAAATTTACAAGTCTTCTCATGGCTTGACATCACATAAACATTATATCCCAATAAAGTGTAAAAGGACAAAGTGGGCTCTACCCAATTCACAGTGTCCTACCAAATATATCATACTTGGAGAATTAAAAGAGTCGCGCGCCTCTTGATATTGTGTCATAGAACTTGTTTTGAGCTTTAAAAATAGAGCAAGTTTGATCTAGTTGATAACAGATATGCCATAGCACTTTGTAAGTGTAGGATTAAAAGTCTCTAAGATACATGCCTCATAATGTTATGACATGTTAAAATCCCATATTTCTTGACATTGATACAAAATGCATTTCATTGCAGACTTTGTAAGCGTAAAGTATTTTGTAAAAAAATATATAGCTTGTGATCCAATTATGTAAATTTGATTCACTTAGAATTCCACAAACATTAACCATAAAAACTCAAAAAATCCCAAACTTCAACTCTTTTCTTGAACTTCTTAACTTATTGAAAGCACAGTGACAATCTTGTCTGGCTTTAAAACCCCAAAACCATATGATGGCCATGAATGCAAGTAAGTTACTTATCTCCCAATCTTAGATCTAGAACACTCCCTATGCAAGAGATTAGGCAAATCATGTAATAATATATGCCACATGTTTTTTATGTATCTCATATCTAACCAAAAATTTATTGACTCTAAATCAATTACTATTATATTCTATTTTTAATTTTCAGACTAACCTGATATCAATATCAACGTATTAATAACCCCTTTGAGAGAGGAGGGGTGAAGTTAAAGGCATTTATGCCAATTAATACTCTAATTGTATTGGAAATTAAAATAATGGAAAAAGTTAATTAAGGGAGAAGAGTTAGTTAATGTATGGAGGAGTGGGGGCTTTGCTGGTAAATATTAATTAATGAGCATCTTTTATTCTGAACACATGGAAAATCATGTAGAGAGAGATGGCACGATATGGGGTGATCAAGTCTTATTTGGAAGCTAAAATTTCACCATTCATGAAGGATGTTTGGCTAGTACAGAAAAAGGAGGAGTTGTAATCAAACTCCAAAGTGAGCCCCTCTAGGAAGGACGCAACCATAGAGGCTATGGGTAGAAGGAGATGGTGCTAGGAAATTATTTACCTTATGTTGGAAAATAGAATGTGACTAATTGGTTAGACAACTTAACATGATTGTGTTTATGGGAAGGAACCAACTAATAATTTGACACTTTGTTTCATTTGAAAGTGACACTCTTAGACAAAGTATGCTAGGAGTTAGACATTGGACAGTTAGTTTATGAGATGTTTTATACTATGTTTTATTGATAATACTTATATAGAAAGACTAGTAAGATCAACTTGGACAGGATATGTTAGGAGTTAGATGTTGTTAAAGTTAAGACCATCTTAGAGGCAGAGTGTGCCAGGAGATTGGCAATGATATATTTATGATCTTGTGTGATGTTTTGTATTTTATATTTTCACTATTATTTCATAATCATGTGGAATGAGTCAAGCAAGAGATAATAGTGTTGTAAACGGATGACCCGCACGTATGCGACTGATATTTGAATGCTTTGGCCAAAGTGATGCTATAGATGTATACATTGTCAATTCACTGTACCATAGAGTCCATGTTAGTCAGATATCATGTTATCTAGAGGGGATCTAGAGGTTCATGATAGGCTGCATGTGATAGGTGTGTACATCTTATAGTTGCACTTGGTTCTCAAAATGGTTCATCTACAGACATCACCATCTACCACCCTTGTTGAAGGGTCAAGCCACTTCCAGTAGGAAGGTGTGTGAGGGACCACCGGTTTGTGGTTGGAAGAAAAGTGTTTGGATGATGCTCTCCCTCTTACAACTAGACAACCAGATTGCTTGCACTCAGATGAAAAGAATATGACTGATAGTCAATCTTATTGTAAAGAATGTTCTTTTCTGTGTAATTGATGTATATTGGTGGATTGTTGGGATAGTAGTCTTAACCCTGTTTTGCATCTTATTATTATTTTATTTATAGACATGATTTGTGATGATGACCTATGTAATGATGTAAAGTTGGTATCTTTAATTTTGAAATGTAAATCTTTTTGTTTATCTGAAAATTTTAAAATTGTATCATTTTTGGGATAAATTCAAGTACTTTGCTTGATTAAATAGTATTGATTAGGAAAGCTCGTTACATTATCTACTAATCCGATTAAATTTTATTTTGTTCTTTTTATGCATGAATAGTTATTTACTTGATGTTTCTTTCTTATTGAGTGGCATCATAACTATCGCTCCCTCTGTTGGCAGATCCTCATCACTTTCAGCAGCAACCCTTTTGGCGCACTCAATTGAGGCTTCTCTAGCCTTCTCTATTCTTCTGCGGTATCTTTTCTATCTTTCTTTCCCGTTTGTTTCAACTTTCTTTCTTCTTCCATGTGCATATCACAAGCCATTTAAATTTATTTAAATTTTCCTCTCAATCTTTTGCTATCTCATTTTGCCATATGTGTTTTTGATTTTGATTTTCATTAATCCTTTTATTCATCCTTAACATGGCTCACTCCTGACCTACCTTCAACAATTGCATCTTTTAAAAATCATTTTCAAGATCCTTCCATTTCATTTATCGCCCCCTAAGTGCCTAACCCCTCTTATAGGATATGACCTAGTGGATCTTATTGCACCTCTTTTATTGCAATAACTATCATTAACACTCTCTTTCTTGGTAGTATTCTTTACCACAAAATTTCTTTGTTGTTTCCGTATTTTCTCTTCTTATACACCACAAACTGAGGTCCCAACAATGGGACCAAATGTTGACAATAAAATGCGGGCCTAAGGTTTGTATTACTTATGTCAAATAAGTTAACCCCAGGGTGATACAGTAAGAAGGAATTCATAAGAGTGTGGTAAGTAATATATCTATAATATAAAAGTGAAAGCAATTTTACATATTCGTAGGCACCATAAGATAGGTCTACTCATATATTCATATTATCTACTCTTTATACCATGCATATCCATTACTGCAAACATAGATATACACATCATATATACTTGGGTAAATTCCCTCCTATTCTCTTTTCTATCCCCTTCTTTATTATCATCCACATCTATCTCTATCTCTATCTAGTATATGTACATAAGTACATAGAGAGAAGTGTTCTTCACCCTTGAGACGTCTCTTGGATGTGTTGTATGTCAGTTGGAGGTACCACATTTGACATGTGGTGAGTTTGTCTTTATTTATCTTGTATAGGTAGTGGTGTGGTTTGCCCTGCGAATAGAGTGATTAAATGATGATGAACCAAGGTTGAGAACATCAAGCAAGTGTGCAATATACTCTTAAGATGATGATACAATGTTGATGTAAGTTGTTTTACCCAATTGCAAATATAATTCTACATGTGCTCCCTAGTTGTGCTATAAATATGATTCATTTGAGTTTGGATTAATCTTTGAACACACCACCCTAGTGCGCATTTTAGAATTATTCACATTTTACTCAACTCATACTGACTAAGGGAGAATGTAACAAAGATTTAAATTATAAAATTTAAAATATGAATTTCAAGGCTAGATCCCTAGGATTAGAGGTGATCTAGATCACTTTCACACTCTCATACATGAGTGAGGTCAATGAATGATGAATTTAGGGATGAGAATCAAATTTTGAGGATGCATGATGATGGGATCAAGGATGGATGACATTATATACCAACTTCTATTTAAAATAGACCATCTTACACATTAGTTAATGTATTTAAGGACAATTGTATCGCCATGGACCTAAAACATAAAGAAAAGAGACACGAACATACAATTTTTACAATCGCTTACAATTTTAATTATTAATTAAAATTTTATGTTTGTTGTAATTTGAATAGTGTTTTCAGTGACATCTCAAAAAATTAAATTTTATTAATATAATGATTTTTTAAAGAGTTACACTTAAGATGGTCTTTCATACGAGCAAGAAAACATACAAGTCAAATAAAAATGAATACAAAATCTAAACAACACACGAGATTGACAAAAAATAAGAATTAAAAAAAAAATCCCTCATCAACAAGATTTTAATATATATTTATATTATGTATGGCTTACTTTTCACATCTGATCTCCACAATAATGGGAATAGAGCAAGGCCACACAGGAAATATCCCCCAATTTGATTAGTCTCCATTGGACAATATTTTCCACCCAAATGATATACAAGTTGATTCCAGTCAGCGTGAAGGAGATTGAATTTGGAAGGAAGGGAACAATTGAATTTGTAGTTCCAGCTGAGCATTAATGGCGATGGTGAAGTGGGTCAATTTTTGTTCGGCAATGAGAACAAATTGGTACAGAATTCGTGGCCCTCCTTTGTGGGAAAACTCTTGTTTTTTTGAGAAAAACAGGACCAATTTGTGTGCTCCCCCTTTTTGAACCCCTTAATCTCAACCATTTTAAAAAAAATTAGTAGTTTAGAAACTATATTCGGAGCACTATGACTCTTATTTTTGTTGTATCTTTAAATTTTGAGTGTAACTATCTTCAATTTCTCATCCAACATTAGTCTTTCTTGATTTCAAAAAAAAGTGGCATCTTAAGACCCCCTTTTGGTCCCTCATCTTTGTGCACTTACCCCTATATCTCCCTATTGGTCCTCTCTCTCTATAAACCCTAAACCCTATACCTCTAGACCTTAACCGCTAACCCCTAAACCATAAACCCTAAATAATGCCCCTAAACCTTAACCCCTAACCCCTAAACCCGAGCAACCCTAAACCCCTAAACCCTAAACCCAAACCCCCTAAATCCTAAGCTCAAGCAACCCAAAACCTCTATCTCCCTATCTCTCCCCTATCTCTTTATCTTATCATTCCTCTACCTCTCAATCTCTCTCCCTATGTCTCTGGCCATGTCCCTCACTCTCTATCTCCCTATCTATCTCCTCAGTCTCCTCTATATCTCCCTATCGGTCCTCTCTCTCTAAACCCTAAGTTACCCTAAACCTCTAAACCTTAACCCCTAACCCCTAAACCATAGACCCTAGACCCTAAATAATGCCCCTAACCCCTAACCCCTATACCCTAAACCTGAGAAACCTTAAACCCCTAAACCCTAAACCCCAAACCACTAAGCTCTAAACCCAAGCAACCCTAAACCTCTATCTCCGTATCTCTCCCCTATCTCCCTATCTCTATCTTCCCTCTACCTCTCAATCTCTCTCCCTACATCTTTGGACATGTCCCTCACTCTCTATCTCCCTATCTCTCCCCTCTATCTCCTCTCTCTCTCCCAATCTCTACCCGTCCCCTCTCTCTATCTCTCTCTAAACCCTAAACCACTAAACCCTAACCCCTAAACCCTAAACTGGAGAAACCCTAAACCCCTAACCCCTAACCCCTAAACCCTAATTCTGAGCAACCCTAAACCCCTAAACCCTTAATAATTTCCCTAAACCCTAAACTTGAGCAACCTTAAACTCATAAACACTAAACAATGCCCCTAAACCCTAAACCCAAGCAACCCTAAACCCTAAATAATTCCCCTAAACCTTAACCCCTAAACCCTAAACTTGAGCAACCCTAAACTCATAAACCCTAAATAATGCCCCTAAACTTGAGCAACCCTATACCTCTCTCTCTCTCTCTCCCCCAAAACCACTAAACCCTAAATAATGCCCCTAAACCTTAAATCTGAGAAACCCTAAACCTCTATCTCCCTATCTCTCCCCTTTGTCTTCTCTATCTCTCCCTATCTATCTCCTCTCTCTACCTATCTATCTCTCCCTATCTCCCTATCTCTTACCTCTCTCTCCCCTATCATTCCTCTATTTCCCTATCTCTCCCTCTCCCTTATCGATGAAGGAAATGAAAACAAGAAAACTATGACTCTCTTTCTATCTCTCTTCCTATCACCCTATCTCTCCCCTCTGTCTCCACCCTCTCTCCCTTATCGATAAAGAACATGGAAACAAGAAAACTAGGACATGCAAAGAGGGATGAGGATATAAATTGGGAGGATGAAATGGAAACAAGACAAAATGAAAGTTCATTGGATGGGAAGAATGATGAGAGGAGAGGTGGAAAATAGTAAAATAGGGAAAATTTGGTGGGATCTAAAGGGAAATTGGAAAGGAAAAGGAAAACTAGGAAAGCTAGGAAAAGGAAAACTAGGAGCTAGATAGGTCAGAGAAAGAGAGAAGTAGAGAGTGAGAGGGTAGGAGGTAGAGAGGGGAGGGAAGTAGAGAGTGAGAGAGAGGGTAGGAGGTAGAGGAGGGAAGTAGAGAGTGAGGGTAGGAGGTAGAGAGGGGAGGGAAGTAGAGAGTGAGAGAGAGGAGGGAAGTAGAGGTGAGAAAGAGAGAGGAGAGGAGGGAGAGACGTAGAGGGGAGGGAGAGAGAGAATAATAGAGGGGTAAGGAGGGAGGGGGTGCCATGTTTTATTTCACAATAACGCAAGTGCGTTATAACACGCTCGCATCATGCTTTGCCTTGGTAATTTTCAAGCATTTGGATTGGATTTGCCTTGGGCTTCCAACCCAAAGGCTTGGACTGTGTTTAGGATGTCCAAAGATGTGTTTTTCAAATTATAACAAAAATCACATAATCTAGAGTGTGCTCCCCATTAGGTTTGCACTTTTGTCAATGATAAGTAAAAAAAAAATACCACCATAATCTTAAGCTCTCTGTTAGCTTTCTAAACATATAATTTTTTCATGTTTTGAGCATGTTAAAGATTTCATCTTTAATTTCTTTTGTTAGTGTATCTGTTTTTTGTCAAAAACTAGTGTTTGGTATTTTTGACTTTTTTTTAACCATTCATTGAAAATTGAAATAAATTACAGTTTTAAAAACTTCATTCTACATGTATTAAAAAAAATGATTTTTGATTAGTTTTCAAAAAATTTAGGGGGGGCACGCTCAATTTTTTATTTTTCAGGATGTGTCCACTTTGAAAATTAGTAAAAAATCAATTATTCATGAAAAAATTATCAGAAAAATCAAGCATAAACTATATGGTGTTAGCTCATTTCTCACCGAAGCGATTTTTGAAATACTAAAAAAAATTAACATTTTAGGGAGGGTACACCAGACACTATGTTATTTTTTTTGAAAAATATAGGACCAATTTGTGTGCTCCCCCTTTGTGAACCCCTTAATCTCAACCATTTTTGAAAAAAAATAGTAGTTTAAAAACTATATTCGGAGCATTACGACTCTTGTTTTTGTTGTATCTTTAAATTTTGAGTGTAACTATCTTCAATTTTAGAAAAAAAAAGTGGCATCTCAAGACCCCCTTTTGGCCCCCATCTGTGTGCACTTACCCACTAATCTCTTTGCAAACCAATCATAGTAACATATGCATTTTGCCTAAGAACATTTACTAGTTACTTTCATGCAAAATTTAACATAAATACACTTCACAATCTCTATAATGATGTTGCATTTTTACATCTTTTAATGAATTTCAAGCATTTGTCTAACTCAACTACAGATACCATCTATACGTGTGTTTTTCTACCATTTCATACTTTTTATCAATAGGGGTAAAAAGAGTTATGTTATATAATGAAAGTTGTTAGGAATGACCATTATAGAACTTACTTAGATATCTATATATATATAGGCATATAAAGCATGTGGTGTTTGATTTTTCAGTGAGATATCTTCTTTCTTTTCTCTTTCTGTGAGATTCGTCTTGTGGCAAAACAAAGCCACAAAGAAATATTATTTCTTCTACACTTGTATTCTTAGCTCTTTGTTCATAACAATTTGTTTTAAATAATCCTGTAATGTCAAAAAAAAAAATGAAATCCTTTCGTCTTGTTTGTCCAACCCACTCCTTCCATGTTGAATTGTTTTCTTTCAATTTTTATTTTAAGTTAGTAATTTAGATTACTAGTACAAATATAACAATACCAAAGTAATTATGCCGAGAGGCATTCTATAGTCATAGTAGGGTGGAGACGAGAGCACTCATTTTTTCTATGTAAATATATAACAAAAAATAAAGAATAAAAACAAAAAAAGAAATTGGAAAAAATAAAAAATCAAAATCAAAAAAGAAATTGGAGAAAATAAAAAATGAGGATAAAAGGAGATGAGAGCACTCATTTTTTCTGTGTAAGTATATAACAAAAAATAAAAAAATAAAAACCAAAAAAGAAATTGGAAAAAATCAAATATCAAAATCAAAAAAGAAATTGGAAAAAATAAAAAATGAAAACCATGAAGGATAAAAACGTGGAGAAAAAAACGTGGAGAAAAAAACAAAAAAAGAAATTAGGAAAAATCAAAAATCAAAATAAAAAAAAAGAAATTGTAAACGATTGAAAAAAAATGGAAAGAATCACAAAAGGTATGGAAAACACAAAAAGCAAGAGATATATCTGACATATATAGATATTTTTTTTAAAATATAAATATACTATGTTATCCAGTACAAATATTTTATTGACAATATTTATTTTTACTATAATATAACATAAATATAAATACATTATAAATTTCTATAATCAACAATTTAATATAAATTTTATTTATATATGAATATATAATAAAATAAATTAATATTTAGATTGCTATAATACACCAATATATATCAATATTTATTTTACGATGTTTCAATAAATTTTATTATAAAAATAGTATTATTCTATAATATTTAAAATATCAATATTATAATTACAACGAAGAAAAATTAAATAATCATATTAATATGAATAACAATATAACATATTAATATTTATACACAAATATATGTCAATATTTCATTTTACTATAACATAACATAAATTTAAATAGATTATAATGATAATTCAAATTTGTGTGTATAATCTATATTTTAATATAAATTTTAATTATTAATATATTATTAATTAGAATTTGTTCAACATAAAATAATACTCTTATTGATTTATTGTAGATAGATTAATCACTAAATAAAAAAACTCATTGCAATAGTAGTGCCAAAAATAAGATAGATACTAATAATCACATTAATATGAATATTATATTAATATAGATATTAGAATTTTTGTTATAATATTATTTTTTAATATTATAAAAAATTATTTGTTTAATAACCAAACTCTTAGTAAAGCCAATCAAAAATTAATTAAACAAGTTAATATGTTAGTATTGCATATTTCCCTCTCACCTCTCCTTGATTTTAGTGTGTTTGTTTTATTCAAAATAGTATTACTCTTTTTTGATTGGTTTACTCTAGATAAATTAAGGTACTAAAAACTCATTGCAATAGGGGCAAAGACCCAATAGGTGAGATAGTTCCAATTCCAATGGTTGACACACTATATAAACATTTAAGGCCTAATATTTTTTAAGTTTAGTACTAGTAGGTGTATTTAAGGCCCAATATTTTTAAAGTTTAATACTAGTAGTTGTGATTTTAAGGTTGTTAGTGTTACTATAAGTACTAATAATTGAATGAAATGTGCCATTTAAATTTTAAAAGCAACCAATCATGTGATGCCACATCAGCCCACCAACAAAACATAACTTAATGCACACCTATTGGTCCAACCTTTTTTTTGGGGAACTATTTGACACCTTAACAAAAAGCACGCTGATGTGGCATCATATTTGATGATGTGGCCCTGAAACCTTAGTTATAAACAGGGGCGTTGCCAAATAAGCTACTGTAAATTTTTTGGAGTGATTCGAAATTGCCACGTATGATTTTGAGAGGCGTGAAGTTAGGGTGCACCACTATGGTCCTCTCCCCTAATAGTGCCAAAGACAGGTACTAAAAAACTCATTGCAATAGTACTCCCCAAATACTAATAAAAAAATCTAAAGGTATGACTACAAACAACACACAAAAATTCAAAGACAGCTACTAAAAACTCATTGCAATAGTACTGCCAAAGGCAGGTACTAAAAAAACACATTGCAATAGTACTGGGGAAGTACCAATAAAAAATCTAAAGAATATGACTACAAACAACTCTTGATTGACAAATAAGAAGAATTAAAAAAAAATCCCTCATAAACAAAATTTTAATATATATTTAACCTGATAAGCGTTCTTGTAGTGAGCAGCACTACTTGATTATATAAATGAGTGGCAGGGATTAAAAAGACTACGATCGTGTCCATCCAATTTGCAATTAATATATTGTAACGTACATCTTTCTCAGTGTTGTCGGTCGTTGAAATTCTCTGGAGACTGGCTTTACACCTGCGAATCACATTTGCTCAACAAGTTTCTTAGTTTCCGTAGCCAAAGCTTGTGGAATAGTCGTCAACCAATGTGTGTACACGTCTTTGAATATTCCACCTTCCATTTACTTTTTTAAAACATAAAATTACCATTTTTATTATTAAAAATATTCGTAATCTAATTTTTTAAACCTTTCTACCTAAAAGGAAAATAAAACAACCTTTTCAAATATTTAAGCTAATGAATTAAATAAACAATAAAATTATTATTAAATTAAATGTGTGGAAATAAGATAATGGTATTTAGTGTGAAATTCAATAAAGATAATGTTGTATTAGATGTTAAAAATTGATTTGTTAATTTCTTAAAATTTTATGTAATACAAAATGATATTTGATGTTTTAGTTTATTTTTGTAATTATAGAATTGATTTTCCTAAGTGTGGATTTGTTAAGGTTGATAAATGTCATCAAATTAAATGTGTGAAAAAAATATTAAATTAATGGTATTTAGTATTAAATTTGATGAAAATAGGATGGGCCCTGGGTCGATTGGCTAAGTATTCCTATTGTAGGTAAGGAGGTCATGAGGTTTAGTCTACCTCCGGCTCTTACTAGGCGCATTAGAAAAAATAAATAATAATTAAGAATTGTTTCGTCAATTTATCAAAATCTCATGTAATATTAGATGAACACTTTTGCGTGCCCATTGAACCTATGGTCCAATTGCTAGTTATACGTATGGCTTACATTTCACACCTAATCTCCACAATAATGGGAAGAGAGCAAGGCCACACAGGAAATATTCCCCAATTTGATCAGTCTCCAATGGACAATATTTTCCACCCAAATGATATACAAGCTAATTCCAGTCGGCGTGAAGGAGATTGAATTTGGAAGGAAGGGAACAATTGAATTCGTAGTTCCAGCTGAGCATCCATGGCGATGGTGAAGTGGGTGGGGGATGGATATGATGCTGTAAAGCCAATTCCTTTAACACTGTTGATGGGATTGTTGGTTTGTTTGATTGGAGTAATTATAAATATGAAGAAGAGAATCGGGGGCAAAATCCCACCTGGTAAGTTGGGATGGCCGTTGCTTGGAGAAACGCTTGAATTTCTGAAATGGCAGAGAAAAGGAGCCCCTTTTGTGTTTTTCGACACTCGTGTACAAAAATATGGCGAAACCTTCACCACGCATCTGGTCGGCCATCCCACTGTGACGTTCTGCAGTGCAGATGGGAACAGATTTTTGTTCGGCAATGAGAACAAATTGGTGCAGAATTCGTGGCCCTCCTCTGTGGAAAAACTCTTCGAAAGGTCTCTCATAAATGTTGTGGGAGACGATGCGCGCAGGCTCAAGGGAATCCTCATGACTTTTTTGAGGCCAGAAGCTCTGCAGAAATTTACAGGGCAGGTGGATTCGGTCGCTAGACATCATCTGGCTCAACACTGGTTCGGTGAAGAGGAGGTCACTGTTTATCCTCTCATGAAAATCTATACTTTCTCTCTCGCTTGTCAGATGTTTGCAAGTATTGAAGATGCCCACACCGTGACTAAACTTTCCCACAATTTCGAGCTGTTCGCACAGGGAGTAATGCAGGTAAATATGGTTGTTTTGAGATATATTTATTAGTATTCATTGCTGACAGACATAGATAGTTATAGTCTTCTCAGTCAAGCATTACACATTTATTGTTTATGAGATTTATTTAATACTGCATATTTAATTTTTCTCATCACTACCTCAATTAATATGTTTTTAACAATATTAGGTCTTCTTGAAAATCATGATGTAATATATTGTTCAGAGCATAAATATAAAAAACAAAGACATTAGAAATCACAATCATAATCAAGAAACTGTATCAACAAATTGAAGAGTGAAAATTAGTGCATTGAACACAGTGTTTTCCATGTAAAAGAGAGATTTTTTATAGAGTAAAAACAAAGAAAGAGCAATCCCTTGTGACTTGTGTATGGTTAAAGCCCATGCCATTTCAATAGAGATTTGTGTATGATTGCCTCTTGTAAAAGGCAAAATGGGTACACACCTTAGGTTATTAATTTCCCATGGCATGCCCACATAATTCCTTGTGTGAATACAACCAAGGCAAAAGAAACATTGCTTTTTATCATCATTCAACACATCTTCAAGCGATCAAGGACTTGTATCTGATTATGATCATTAGTTGAAGGTTCTCTTTTTGAAAGCAAATCCCTAGTAGTTTTCCAAGTATAGTTGGGCTTACCATTCAAAGAGCTACAATTATTTGAAAGCCTAGTGGCAAATCTTTACACTTTACTTGTACCTACACATTAATAGAGTTAAATTAAACTATTAGCTATAATGGAAACTATTAACTGCAAGATATTGGAATTGCAAGAGATCAAATGTTTCTTGCCATTATGGAATAACTAATCTCAAGAAATGTCTATGATCATATAAATTCTTCTAATGTTTGAATTTCATTATAGTTATATAAAGAAAACAATAAGTATAAAGATTAAGAAAAAAAAAAATACAAAATACACATTAAAAGCTATATATTTTATGTTTAAATATTTTTTTAAGTAATTACAAAGAAAGTTAAATATTTAATAACATTTGGGCAAATAATGCTACAAAGAAAGTTAACCTTATGGATAAGTACAAATTCTTCGTTAAATTGTTTACTCTTCTTTGTAAGGTTCTTTGTTTTATAATGCAATCTATTACAAAGCCCTTCTTCCAACCGACTTTAAGAGTAGGCTAAAAATATGTGACTTATATGTGGGGCTAGTATAGAAATAAATAACTTGAAAGTTATGTGTGTAAGTGAAATCAACATAGTGCACCTTAATGAGTGTAAGAGTGCCAGCCTTACCATTGCAAAGAAGATCCATTCCAACACTTTGCGATCCATTCCAACACTTTGCAATAAAGTTTAACAGAGATAAACAAACAAAGAACTGAATTATATGAGAGTAAACAAAATTATCTATTTATTCAATTGAAGAAGATTATTCTGGAGGATGTCTTGGTTAAGTTTAATTTTGATGGAGCGACTAAGAATAACCTGGGTAATGTAAGGGTGGACGAGTCTTTTGACATAAAAATGGTTAGCCTTTAAAGCCTTACCATGGGGTATGATGATAACAAGAGAAAAAGGTTTGGAAAAATTATGGATTGAGGGTGACTCAAAATTGGTGATAGGAGCAATGAAAGGAGGTAACATTCAAAACTGGGGATTGAAATCAATATTGTCTAAAGCAATTATAAGAATTAAGTAGTTTGAAGGTATTAGATTTTCCCATATTAGCAGAATGGTGAAAGCGGTTGTGGATTGGGCTACTAACAGAGGAGTTGAATTGAAAGTAGAAGTAGTTATGCCTGTATTTGTTGGTGGAATAATTTTCTTTCTGAGGAAATTGTGTAGACTTTTGAACTCAATCCCAATCTAAAATTTCGTCTGGTTTGTTCTCTTCAAATCATTTGTGTCTGCTCTTATGTGGTTCTATTTCAGACAAGGAAGGTCATTCAGCTCTGGTTTCCCATTGTATGTTTGTTATATTATCTTATATTTAAGTCCTCTGTTTTAATCTTGTTTACCTTGCAGTTTAATATTTAGAGCTGGGTTAGTATAATTTCCATTTTAATATTTTATATAAATTGTTATTGTTCTCTGTATTAAGAGACTTGGTTTTCTAGCTTTTAATTTAAAAGTGCTTATTAAAAGAATAATTATTTTAATGTATATATTGAATTGGTGAAATCTTAATATTACATTTTTAATTTTAAATATTGTGATGATATTTATGTAACTATAATATTAATTATATATTGATTCATATAGATAGGGATGTTTAATTATATTATGATTATATATTTATTTTAGTTAGTCTTAATTCTATGTAATTTGAATGATTTTAATTTTATAATATTGTTAATTATGATCTATATGACGATTATTGTAGAAAAATTTTAATGGTATATTAGATAATTGTAGTTAGAAAAATAAGTGATAATTTTAATATTACCTTACCATTTAGTTGGGGAATTTGAAAAGAGAAATGACTATGATCTATAGGCATAAAGAGCTTGAAGTGCAATGGTGAGCTTTTTGAGTTGCAGAGGTCGTGTGAGCATCGTCAAAAACTTGTTGGCTTTGTGCTTTGGAAATGAACTTTTCAGATAAACAAAGAGGGTGTGGTAAATATCCAACAACATATAATCCACTGGAAAGAAAATGTATGACTTATAATTTAGGAATGCCCTATTTTTTATTAACTGCATTTTGCTAACACTTCTATTTCAGCAGTCAATTGTAGATCTGGATAAAGACCACCTATTTTGGAGCGAATTCTGCCCTAAGTGTCAGAGTATATTGACATTTTTTAGAAACTGCAACATATATGAATATTATAAAGAGAAGTTTAATAACAAAATACCATTAACCGTGTATGATAGAAATACAACTCAACTTATTATCGAAAGACATAAATCGAATAGGAAAGTGTACCGACCTACAAAATTTTCCCGAATCTAATTAGGAGGCACAGAACATTGATCCTTCAATAATATATTTACAACTGTTAAATACAAATGGAGCTTTCATTGTTTTGTCTGCTCATTCTATGCCCTACATTAATTTTGTGCAAATCTACAATAGAGCCATGTAATCTTTTCAGGCCCCTACAGTGCCCTTGTGAGCTATATTCTCCCTACAGATTTGAAGGTCTCTGAACTGGCCACCCGTTTCTAGGTGGACCCATTCTCCTTACTGGGTGCCAATAGAAGTGTTGTGGGTAAATACGCTGGATTAGAGATGTGTTTTTTTACTCGAGAAGAAATTTTTTTGGGGTTTCTCCATTTTTGAAATAATCATGAATTGTTTGATGAAGTTTGTTATATATAGAAGTTAAATGTTTGGTATTGCTTGCACACTACTTTATGATTAGATAAATACTTTTGAAAACATTTATTTGGGAGTTGATATCCATTTGGTTGTCTTTATTTATCAGTCATATGCATGATATATCAAACATCTATTGAAAAGAATATATCAAACATTCATTTGGTTAACATATTATCATTTGTTATTAGAAGAATAACATAGGAGCGGCAAAGCGCTCTACTTTCCATGGCCTTTTAGGGTTTTTAGGGTTTTTAGATCTGATTGCTTTCTGTGTTAATGGAGGCTACTGCCGTGGGTAGTGCCTCTGGGAACTCGAACTTGATGGAGGAAGATCCTTCTAAAGGATGGAAGAGAGCATTAATAGGGGAAAATTTGGGCTCCCCTAAAAGCAGGTCGGGGCTTCCTGTCAAAATGGATTCCGTGGAAGGTACGGCTCTGGATATTTCGGACGATCTGATTGAAGAAATAGTGGCGGCCATGGATCTTGCTCTGGTTGGTAAGTTTATCTCCTTCCGTCCTAATATTGAGATGGTTAGGAAATGGGTGCTTTCTCGGTGGAGAATCAAAGGTAGTGTTTCGGTCATTGCTATGGCAAGAGGTCTGTTCCTATTTAAATTTACGAATAGGGAGGATATGATAGCTATTCTTGCTGGAGGACCATGGCTTTATGGTTCGCATTCACTTGCTTTGTGCCCTTGGAAACCTGGGTTTGACCCTAACACGGACCTCTGCAAGTCAGCTCCTGTTTGGGTAAGATTGCCAGGGTTTCCCTTGGAATTCTGGGATGAAAAAATATTTACCGCTATTGGCAACTCCTTTGGCCAGTATGTTACTGTAGATCATACTACTCGTATTCAATCTAGGTGTGTATATGCCCAGTTTTGTGTTAATGTGGAGATTAATCAAACCCTTCCCATATCCATAGAGTTAAACTCTAAATATGGGATTTAGACCCAGCCGATTCTCTATGAAACACTACTACCTTCTGTCAAATATGCAAGAAGAAGGGCCATGTAATAACCTAATGCAAGACGAAGCAAATGGGGAAGGAGGCTGATCCTCATAATGAGGTTGCTCCTCAAAATGAGGCTGCGGATCATTCACCCAAAAATGTTACCCCTGTCAATCAGGGAATGGGGGGTAATGAGGAAAATGCTTTCCCAAAAGATAATACTGAGAAGGTTATGGAAAAAGATTGTTAGAATGCTGCTTCAGATACAGATAATCATAGAGATCACCAGACCAATATGATTGAGGCGGGTGAAATACGATCCCAATCTGTAGATGGGGATGATGAAGAAGGCAAGGTTTGGAGGGATGATTAGCATGTTCTACCTCCAGAAATAGAAGATACTGATGGAGTAACAACCTTAAATCCAACCCAAGAAGCTTCTCATGCTATGAAAACATGGGACCAATCAGCTCACTCATTGGCAGGTCCAAGTGGTAGTGGTAATGAGCTGGAGGATTGGATTACCCCTAAGAAAAAGAACCGTAGAGGCAAAAAATCTGCGGATGTCAGCACTGACTCCAAACAAGGGAGACTGACCCTCAGAGAGACAAGGCAAAGAGAGATTGCCAAGGAAATTGCCAGTGGTAAGCAGAAAACACTGGAGGTCCAATCCCTCAAACCTTCTAAATGAGAATCCTATCCTGGAATTTGAGGGGCTTTAATAGCCCCTCCATACAGTTTGAGGTTAAAAACTGTGTTTTAGATAATAAGTTAGATATTCTGTTACTTTAGGAGGTCAAGATGACGGAGGAGAGCTTTAAGAAGATAGCTGATTATATATGGCCCAAGGCTGCTTTCTACATTAGTCCGGCTATAGGGGCCTCTGGTGGGATTGTTACTATGTGGAACAGTGCTAAACTCTAAGGTTCTATTGTTGCTTCTAGTAAGCATTTTCTGGTTATTAACTTCTCCTTACCTTCCTTAAACTGGTCTTTAATCAATATTTATGCCCCAAATACTAGAACTCTAAGGCAAACATTGTGGACTAACTTGAGTACCTCTCTGACCAATACCCTGCACTCTAGATGGATGCTGGCTGGTGATTTTAACACTCCCTTATATCCTTCTGAGAAATCTGGTGGGATCCTTGATTATTCTGACATCATGTTTGATTTTGCAGAGTTGATCAATGTTTGTGGTTTGCTTGATGTGGAATTGCAGAACCAAAATTTTACCTGTTCTAACAGAAGAAGAGGAGACCAAATGATCCAAGTAAAATTAAACAGGTTTCTTATTTCTAGTAATTGGGATAATCATAATAATATGAATCTGCAGGCTTTTCCTAGAACCATGTCTGATCACTGCCCTATTTTCCTCAATTGGAAAGATCAGAGCCAACAGGGCCCTTTCCCTTTCCGTTTTGAAGCTATGTGGATTAAGCATAGAGACTTTAGACAACTTGTGGCTCAATGGTGGAAAATTCCTATTCAAGGTACTCCTATGTTCAGATTGGTTAAAAAGCTCCTACACATTAAACAGGAAGCTCGTGGGTGGAATAGATATAGTTTTGGTAATGTGTTTCTTCAGAAGAAAAATATTGCCCAAAAACTAGCAGATATCTAGCAGCAGATTGCCCAAGGAGATGATTCAGAGGACACTACTAAGGAAGAATATGATCTGATTTCTGATTGGAAGAATCTAATGAGCAGAGAAGAGGTCTATTGGAAACAGAAGTCCAGGATTCAGTGGCTTAAAGAGGGAGATAGGAATACGGCCTTTTTTCATCTCTCAGCCATGAAACATAGGAAGGCTAATTCCATAACAAAATTGTGTCTAGAAAATGGCAATACTATCACTGAGGATAATGAGATTGGAGAGCAAGCTATGTTATTCTTTCAGGATTTGTTGACTGAACAAGCTAGCAATGCTGAGAATGGCAGGAGTATGAATCAGTTCATTGACAAGATTCCTTGTCTGATAACTGAGGAAGATAACCTAGAAATGTTAAAGCCTATATCTGAGGAGGAGGTTCATGTTGTTTTATTCTCTATGGGCCCATTCAAAGCTCTGGGCCCTGATGGCTTCCCTCCTATTTTTTAACAAGAATATTGGGATATTGTGGGGGCTGATCTCACTGTTGCTGTTAGAGACTTCTTCAGAACTGGTAAACTCTTAAAGCAGATCAATAATACTTTTATTGTCCTTGTTCCTAAAAAGTTGAAACCTACTCAACTTTTTGAGTTCAGACCCATTAGCCTGTGTAATACTGTCTATAAGCTTTGCACTAAAGTTCTTGTCATGAGACTTCAACCTTTTTTAGATAAAATTATTTCCCCATCTCATAAAGGCTTTGTCTCGGGCCGGCAAATTCTTGATGCTGTGATCTCCACTCATGAAACTATTCATTCCATGAACAAGAGTAGAATCCCTGGTATGGCTCTTAAGTTAGATATCTCTAAAGCCTACGATAGGGTCTCTTGGACTTTTTTGTTTCAAGTCATTAGGAAGTTTGGGTTCAATGATAAAATCTCTCTTCTCATTCGGAAGGTTGTTTCTTCTGCTAAATTCTCGGTTCTGGTTAATGGGAGCCCTAGAGGTTTCTTCTCTTCTTTGAGAGGACTCTGCCAGGGGGATCCTCTTTCCCCTTACTTGTTTATCATGATGGCGGATGCCCTTGGGAGACATATTCAAGCTAATATCTCTTCAAAGCTCTCTTGGGCATCAAACCTGCTTCCTCCCTTTCCCCTATGTCTGTGCAGCAGTTTGTTGATGATACCATTCTTTTTGGCATCTCTTCTGTGATTGAAGCTCAGAGTTGGAAGAATATTTTAAATAACTATGCCCAAGCCTCTGGTCAAGGCATAAATTTCCAAAAGAGCAATGTGTATTTTTTTAATACTCCTAATGATCTTCGGCAAAAAATCATTAATATCCTGAACTGTGTTGAAGCTGATCTTCCTGCTACTTACCTTGGCTTCCCCCTTACGGTCAAAGAGGTGTCTCAAGGTTTCTGGAATGGAATATTGGAAAGAACTCAGAGAAAATTGATTGGCTGGAAAGGGAAATTACTCAGTAGTGCGGGCAAATTATAGCTCCTTCGTGCCTCCCTGCAAGGTATACCTACTTACTTCCTGTCTCTTTTTAAGATACCTAGTTCTTTTGCTGACAAATTGGAACAGATTCAAAGAAAATTTTTATGGATGGGGGTGGAAGACAAACAGAGAATGTCTTTGGTCAGCTGGGAAAAAGTGTGTCTTCCTAAATCTCATGGTGGTCTCAATATTAGATCTATCTGAAACATGAATAAAGCCCTCCTTTCCAAAATTAGCAGGAACCTGATTCATAACCACAAGGATTGGGGGGAAATTATGCAAGCCAAATATCTTCATGTCACTGATTGGCCTAGCTTTCTCCATTAGGAAGGGTTACCCCAGGGATCTGTTATATGGAATAAAATGCTGAAATCCATAAGCCTTCTTAAGCAAGGGATTAGATGGAAATTGGGAAATGGTATGTCTACTAATTTCTGGAATGATATTTGGATAAAAGATAAGGCTCTTATTACTCAGGGGGATTATGGAGCTATTGCTGGCATTGCTACTCAGTTTTTTGGGGATAAAGTCTGTAATTACATGGCTAATAATAATGGCAAGAGAAGCTGGAAAAACTTATTGGATTGTTGTGCCCATCGCCCTGATCTCACCTCTAGAGTTCGGGCTGTTCAACACTTGATTTAGGGGATCAGAATCCCTCTCTTCCCTCGTGAGGATGAGTAGTATTGGTGGCCGGATAAGAATGGACGCTTCTCTGTCAAGTCTGCTTACCATCTGTTGGTTCCTGAGGTTCATAGAAAGGAGATATGGAGAAAAGTTTGGAATCATAAACTTTTACCAAAAATCAATATGTTTTGGTGGGCATCTATTCATAACAAAATTCTAACCCAAGACAACTTACATAAGAGAGGGTTTACTTTGGTCAATAGATGTTGTCTGTGCTGTGTTAAGGAGGAAACTATTTCTCATCTATTCATACATTGTGATTTTGCCAGGGAAATCTGGAACATAATCTTAGGAAATTTTGGCATTCAGTGGGTCTGTAATTTTGATATTAAGGAAGTTGTTACCAGTTGGTATCCTACCTTCTCTCATCCCTGGCTCATTGAGTTATGGAACCAAACTCTGCCCTATTTGGGCTGGACTTTATGGAAAGAACGTAATCACATAATTTTTAGGGATACTGCTAGAGATGCCTCTCAGGTTTTCACTCTTTTATTAAGACTCTAATGGAAAGTGTCACTAATGCCCATATTCATATTGCGGAGAGACCTCTAACCCATGAAAAGGAGCAAATTGCGGCTAATTGGAATATCCTAAATCATATTCCTGTTCATAATAGTTCCAAAAGGTTGCAGAGGCTTAACACTAGATGGAGACCCCCGAAGCCTAACTGGCTAAAACTAAACTTTGATGGGGCTTCTAAGGCAGATGGAAAAGCTAGTGGTGGAGGGATTATAAGGGATGACAAAGGGTGGATGGTTGCTGTCTATGCTGGCGGGTTAGGCTGTCAAAGTAATAATTATGCTGAAGCATTTTCTCTTCTATGGGGGATTAAATTGGCTATCTCCCTTGGTATTAGAAATTTGAATATCCAGGGGGACTCTAAAATGGTTATTGATGCGGTGAACAATGTGTCGACCGTTGGTATTAAGTTGAAGAATATGATTATGGATATTTAGATCCTCCTGTAGAAGATTCCCAGGGTGGACATCTCTCATATTTATCGAGAGGGTAATGGGGTTGCAGATGCCTGTGCCGAGCTTGGTCAACAGTATTCAAATTGGCGATGTTGGCGCTAAATCGACTACATCCCTTTTAACATTAGGGATCTAATTCAAAAGGAAGTGGCGTGTCAAGGATGAGTCTGATTTATTGGAAAGACATATCACTTCGTCAGTTCTATTGGAGGATGCTGACGTGCATCTTGAAGTACAGGATTTTTTGTACTTTCTTGATTATTGTTATTTTTTGCCTTATTATGCCTCTCTGGTAAGGCAAGCGGCTTACTTGCTCATTATAGCATATGCAGTGAAATTATGATTAAGCATGGGACGAGTAAGCATCATCGTTGTAAGGTGTTCCTTATTAATGATAATGTGTGTTGTTTCATTACCATTATCATTATCCTTGATCAAGGGGTTAATGTTACCCTGCATTTGAACTCTATGGAAATTTGGGGTTTTTGTAATTTGCTCTGTAAGTCCAACATGGGTGACGATAGAATTTGAACGAAACCCGTTTCTTATTGCAAGTTCAAAGATAACCCGGTGGTCTGGCATTATTGTAAAGAGGGTGGGATTAGTCCCTATTTGGAGCGGCTAAATGGGTATGATGAAAACTTATCTGAACAGTTCGCTAGGTCTTGGCAAAACCGACGTGTCTCTGTGGGGGGAATTAGTTTCGAGATTTCTGAAAGTGTTATTGCTATGGCTACTGGCATGTCTACTCAGGGGATTAAACTGCAAAGGAAAACCAAAATTGCAGACCATTCTAGCCAGAAGCTCTTTCTTGGAGACGGTGAAGCACTCGTGCCCTATCAGGGGGGATTCGATAGAGCCAACTGCCTGAGCTTTGGGACGGTGTGTGTTTTCTCCTTATGAAGTATTTCACTCTAGAGGGGCGCTTCACCAGGTTCTATAACTATCATCTTCCCCTTCTGAATCACTTTAGACGCAATGCACATATTAGCTTTCCTTTTTATCTTTTATCTTCCCTTGAGCATTCTGTTCTTAGGGTTAGAACTAAACTGGCCAAGAAACCTGCTAAGAAACCCATCCCCCTTCATCAGGGCCTCATCCTCTGTCTTTACAACTTCCATCTTGCCCTAGAGCCTTCTAAGGAAATTCAGACTAATAGTGGGGAAATATCTTCAAACCCTGCTGATACTGCTGATGTTGAAAAACCATGCCCTTCCCCTACTTCTACTAAGACAAAAGAAGTTTCTTTTCTACTCCCAAGGAGATTCCCATAGATACCTCGGGCTCTACTGTTAGTACGAAGTGCAAGAAGAGGAAGACTCCAGCTGGTGAAGCTGGCACTGTGGGGACTGCTGTGGGGACCCCTAAAAATCCCTGTAGGACCCCCGTGGGACATGGTAGCAAGTCTCATCTGTTTGCAAAGAATATTAAGGAGGGCTTCTCCTCAGGAGTTCGGTGGTCTGGGCGAATTACTGGCAAACCTGCTCTCATGGCCAAACTTATTGATTATTCTGAGAGTGCTTCTGACAAATCCACCCAGGGTGATGAGGCTAAGGATATGGATGTTCAAGAGATCTCTGAGGATGCTGATGGTAAGCAGGAGTATAAAGAGATGGCGGCTACTGCTGACGATGCTGAGGATTCTGCAGGAAATGCTGGCAAAGTGGGACGGATGTTCGTGGAAGAAGCCGATGAAGAAACAGAAACCGGTGCTAGCTTTGGGTCTGAAATTGCAGTTCTGAGGGGCCGCATTGAGAAGCTGGAACAAAATATTTCCACTGTCCTTAGGAGTTCTATCTTACTCAATATTTCTGTGCTGCAGAACCTTGGGGCTGCTGTTATTGCTGACACTGATGAGAACTCTTCGAAATTAGATGATCTTATTAAATCCATGGTTAAGTAAGGAGAGAATTTTCCTCCTTAGTTTTTGCTTCTATATTGATGATACTCTGCTTCTCCGTATTAACTATCTTAATCTGTAGTTGCTGTTTATGCTGGGAAAATAGAGTTGGATGTATCTGTTTTGAGGCACTTTTGTGCTGGCTGCCTCTATGGCTCTTTTGCTTTTTGTATGGGTTCAGCCCCTTGTTTAGCCGCCTTATATTATCAAAAATAATTGTATTGAATGGTGTTCGAGATGATGACAATGATTAAGATAAACTAAACAAGGATATATAGATGGTCAATCAAGGAAGCAAGGGATCAAAGGAGATGGAGGGGAATTTACTTGAAAGTGTATAGAGATCCCCTCGCCCACGCCCTTTTCTCGACGACATGATCTTATTCGGTAGAGCCAATAAAAAAGAAGTGGATGCTATCAAGAGTACCTTGTCCTCCTATTGTAAGGCGTCTGGTCAGCTCATGAATGCCGAAAAATAAAAAAATTACTTGTTCAGTTCTCCAGTGGCTAGGCAGTCACAGATTGCAGCCTGCTTCAACTTTAAAGTGGAATCTCTTCCAGGCAAATACCTTGGAGTCCCCCTTTTATATGTTTATATGTCGTCAACCTTACAAATGCCGAAAGGCATCCTAAAAGAAGTAGGGAAGATCTGTAGAAAATTTCTATGGCAAGGAGCAGCAGATCAGAAGAAAATTCATTTAGTCTCATGGGATAAGGTATGTACCCCAAAATCTCAAGGGGGTGTAGGCATCCTCAATCCCGAACTATAGAATTTGGCCTTAAGAGCAAAGCTGGCCTGGAAAATGTACAAGCATCCACAAGCAAAGTGGGCTAAAATTCTGCAAAAGAAATATTTGGACAACCAGGCACCTGAAAGAATTTTCACAGTCGCTAATCCTCCAAGGGGATTCTCTATATGGAACTTCATTGTTAGAAGCCATGATGTAATCCTCCCAAAGCTCTTGTGGACCATTAACAATGGCAAAAAGGCTTCTTTCTGGGATGATTCTTGGAATGGATGGCTAAGAATTTCATCTCAAGGAAATTTTAAAGAAGCAAAGATTTATCTCAAAAGATTCTGGGGTATAAAGGTGTGTAACTACTTCACAGTAGATACAAGGGCTATACCGTGCTTTGATAACTGCAATTTCCCTCAAGAACAAAAAATGTCTCTCAAAAAGCTCTTGGATAAGCGGATTCAGCTGATTTGGACGGGTGATGGATCGGGCAGCTATAAAGTTTGATTTGGTTACACATTTCTCTCTTTAAAACCGAAGGTGGATTGGCTGGTGGGATTCTTAAGGGGATAGAATTGAGAAGTTGAATTTGGGAACTTGCTTTGATTGTGTTCTTTGCCAGGAAGAAAAAGAAACAATTGATCACCTGCTTCTGCGCTGCAAATTTAGTCAAGATTGCTGGAGACGTCTAATGGGCCAACTTAATTGGTGTTCACCAATTCCGACATCCTTGGTTCATTGGTTGAAGAGCTGGCCACTTCTTCACAAAGAAGCCTATTTTCATGTGTTGTGGACTATTAGCCCTTCTAGTATCCTGTGGATGATATGGAAAGAAAGGAATTTTAGGCTTTTTCACAATATTGCTAAGGATTTAGAGGTTTTATGGAGAGAGATAGAAGCTCTTATTATTGAAATAGTGAATGCTAAGATAAGGACGCCTATCAAAGACTCCAAATGGACTAGCTGGGATGATTTTTCAATGAGACAGTGAAAAGGTCTTGAAATGATCCCACAAGATGGCAGCCTCCAATCAAAGCAATCGAAAATAGATAGATCCACCGTTAAATGGAGGCCACCCAGTGACCCCTTTGTAAAGGTGAATTTCGATGGAGCCAGTAGAGGGAACCTCTGGGATGTGTCATCAGCAAAGGCAAACTTTTAGCCGTGAAAGCCATGAAGCTTCCTGAAGGCATGAATAATACAGCTGAAGCTCTTGCTTTGTTACATGCTCTCCTACTAGCTCGGGAAAAAGGTTTTAAAAATATTTGGATTGAAGGGGATTCGCAAATCATAATCTCAACTCTGCGAAACCGTAAAGTGGAAAGCTGGTCCCTACGTTACATTCTTGAACAGGCATGGACATGTCTCCAGTTTTTTCAATCCTTCGAAATCTCTCATTGCTATAGGGAAGGGAATAAAGTGGCGGATTGGCTAGCAAATTTTGCTATAGACCAAAAGGATCAAGAGATATTCAACTTCAAGTCTCATGATTGGTTTTTAATTTTCAGGACGCTGAAGGAGTTTCTATCTGGGGTCCCTTCTTTTCCAATACAGAGGAGGGAAGGGGTGGGTAGGCGGCCAAAGTCTGTTCGGCGGTCACATCCCTCTCCAATGACCATAAGCTTAAGCAGATCTACAGAAGGTCAACATTTATTCCTGTTTAGAGCGTTACATTGAGGATGTCAAATACACTTCTCCAAATCTGGAAGTTCTTAAATGGGATTCAGCTCCCATTAATGATGGGCATCTCACTCTTTTTTACTCATGGCTTTTTTAAAAGAAAAGTTAATAAGAGTTGTTGTATTTCACTCCTTTTGGCCTCTAACACGCAGTAACAGGTGGCTACATTATTTCTATGTCAGATACCGACCTTCTGCCGGACCAGAATGAAGACCATGAACCAGAGGCGGAAACGAGCTGGCCTGATGGGCATTGGGCTTTTTTAATTTATGTTTAATGTTTTCTTATAAGTGTAGGTTTCTGTGGGGGCAGTCCTATTTTGTGGCTCTGGTAGGTTTGGGTTTTATTGCTCTAGATGTGAAGACAAAGCCATGCTCTCTTCCGGCTCTTGGTTTTCCATACTCTTTGCAGGGGTTTTGAATATTCCCCCATTTTGTTTATTATACTCTTTTATATTAATTCATTTCTGAGGCTCATCCTCTTTCTGTTGAAAACAAAAAAAAAAGGATATATCTTAATTTGTTATCTTTGCCATTTATTAATGTTTTGGGCATTCAATGATATCTAGATAATCCTCTTTTTCTTTTTATTGTTGACTTCACTACTTTTGATGATGATTTCCATATTGAAATATTAAAAGGGAATATGGTGAAAAAGTTAAACACTGTTCTACATTCCTTGATTTCAATACTCTAATGCTTGATGGCTTTGATGCACACATTTTAATAATGATAACCAATTTTTAGTCAAAATATATTGATATGTTGAAAAGGCATTTGACAAATGCAAATATTCAAATCTTGGTTGACTATGTTGACAATGAACAACTATAGTCACTATGAATAATATCTTGATATTTGAATGAGTTCAAAGGATTGAATAATAAATTGGAAGGTTCAAGGAAACTCATTGGACAAAGTTGAAAGCATCTTAGGTCAAAGTTTATATTAAGTTTGTGTTTGAGATCTTAAAGCCATGATGATGCAGAGGTAAACGCAACGGGAGCTTACTAATGGGAAGGAGGAGTCAATAATACAATCAGCCTGTTAAAAATCCCTATTGGCTTAGCATCATCATCATATTTCCTGCAAACACCAACAGCATCATCATATTTCAGACAAGCACAATTATCCTCCTGCCGACTACCGTTCACTTCCTCCGCCTGACGCTTATCATCATCATCATGATACTCAGCAAGCGCAAACATCCTCCTGTTCCACTGTTCACCGGGCGCCAAACTCTATCGGCATCATCATGATATTCAACACCACCTTCGTCAGCAGGATATAAAATATCTGGTTGCTCCGAATATCCTGATGATGACAACTTCAGCACCTTCCCTACGATGCCCCGATAGCCGACTATACAAACAACAGCATCATGATATGACTTATCCGATCGTCTTGAAACATCCTAATGATGTCAAACAAACTTTATGCCGATAACTTATGCCGATGCCTAAACACTTAGCGACAGCAGGATAAACTTGCATAGGGTGATATTCGTAATATCCTGATGACGATGACGTCACATCCTGATGACGATGACGTCACACAATATCCTGATGACCTCTTCAATACTTAGCCAAAAAAAATGAACTTTCACTCCCGCATCCGATAGCGATATGCGGATGATGGGTACACCCGAGAGATGATCCTGACGACGATATATACACTGAGTATATATCCGACTTATAACATCCTGATGCACTTGAAACATGCAAACTTCATCAGCTTCATAACCCGATCCGGATGGCGATGTATTCGCAGATGACGATGCGATTCGCTCCGACTGGAAAAGCACATGCAGACTCCTGTATATCCGTCCACTGCATGCAAACTCACAGAACCGCACAATTTCATAAAGACAATATGATGATCGGGCCGGATCACCTTCAGACCAAAACTTAACAGTTTATCTTTCTAAACCTAGCACATGAGGATGCTAGGCTGATTCACAGCATGCTACTAATTGATCTCTTGAACAATGAAATGCATAAACAGAAAACTAACATGCAATCTAAGCTATCATACATGACCATTCCACCGATTCACAGAATCAACCGGTGGAAGGGTTGAAAGTATCCATTAACTTGTAAACAGAATGGAAATCAAAACAGATACAGCTGATAAACCAGATAATGCAATTTGATGAGATCTTATTCAAATGAAATTCAAATGTCCTGTTTCTGCAATACTGTCAAACAACAGTGCTTCTCAATATCTGGACTGTTCTCCTGAATCTCAACTCAATCACAACACCATAACATAACACAACTAACATAACATGTCTATTAAACCCTAACAGATCGAAGATATATATAGCAATATCCTACGAGTACTACCAACTCAATTCCCAGTGGCTGGGAGCTTCCAAGCGGCTGGGAGAAGGACAGCTCAGACTACCTGATCACGATCTCTAACTGCCTACACACTCTCCTAGGCTGATCTAATACATAGCATTGGTCCAATGGACCTTATTACATGATGAAGTCAAACATACTAAAAATAGACTAATGTCCTGTCATGTGGACAATTAACTTATATCCTGTCTTGTACGGGTGCTCCTGCACCACATGAATTCCTAGACAATAGCAAACCTAAACTCATTCAATCAATCAAATTGCATTTGCTTCCTCATGTCTAGGGAACCTTGCACATTGGCCAAAGGACCAATAGCAATTGATAGAGATTGCTTTGTGTCTACTCTTGCCATAATCATTGTCACTACCAAGCCACATTTCAAATCTCCATTGACTTGAGCAACACCTTACAATTGTGAACTTGAGAGTACAAAAGGTTTGGAAGAAACCAGACAAGTGAATAATGTAAAAAGCCTTCTAGATTTCACTTATTAAAATTATATTTCAAGTCTAGAAGGTTTAGATGTCTATGGACCCAGGATTTTTTTGGTCGAGTGATGTATTGCATGTTTTTTGGTGGAATGAGGCTCTTATATATGTCATGGCTCACTAGCAATCTAAAGTTTGTGGTGGCAAGTTTATTTCATGTTTGGAGGTGCCCATGGGCCTAAAATTTTATTTTGAAGGAGGTCCAAAATAGTTGACATCAAACACATGGTGCTCTAGATTGAATTCCATTGGTCCTTCAAACCAATAGATTGGATCTTAATGCCAACAATGCAATTCAAATCCTTGTCTTGTACCTTTTGTATAATTCATTACATTCAAAGAGAATAAAAAATTTGTGCTTCTTTACTTTTTTTTATAGTTATTTATTACACTACACTACATAAATACGCCTATCGCCCTGCCCATTGCAATGATTTTTTTTTTAAAAAGAGTTACACTTAAGATGGTGTTTCATAAGTCAGATAAAAATGAATAAAAAACCTAAAGAATATGACTACAAACAACACACGTGATTGACAAATAAAAAGAATTAAAAAAAAATCCCTCATAAACAAGATTTTAATATATATTTATATTACGTATGGCTTACGTTTCACACTTAATCTACACAATAATGGGAACAGAGCAAGGTCACACAGGAAATACCTATCCCCCCATTTGATCAGTCTGCAATGGACAAAATTTTCCACCCGAATGATATACAACCTAATTCCAGTCAGCGTGAAGGAGATTGAATTTGGAAGGAAGGGAACAATTGAATTCGTAGTTCCAGCTGAGCATCACTGGCGATGGTGAAGTGGGTGAGCGATGGATATGATGCTGTAAAGCCAATTCCTTTAACACTGTTGATGGGATTGTTGGTTTGTCTGATTGGAGTAATTATAAATATGAAGAAGAGAATCCGGGGCAAAATCCCACCTGGTAAGTTGGGATGGCCGTTGCTTGGAGAAACGCTTGAATTTCTGAAATGGCAGAGAAAAGGAGCCCCTTTTGTGTTTTTCGACACTCGTGTACAAAAATATGGCGAAACCTTCACCACGCATCTGGTCGGCCATCCCACTGTGACGTTCTGCAGTGCAGATGGGAACAGATTTTTGTTCGGCAATGAGAACAAATTGGTGCAGAATTCGTGGCCCTCCTCTGTGGAAAAACTCTTCGAAAGGTCTCTCATAAATGTTGTGGGAGACGATGCGCGCAGGCTCAAGGGAATCCTCATGACTTTTTTGAGGCCAGAAGCTCTGCAGAAATTTACAGGGCAGGTGGATTCGGTCGCTAGACATCATCTGGCTCAACACTGGTTCGGTGAAGAGGAAGTCACTGTTTATCCTCTCATGAAAATCTATACTTTCTCTCTCGCTTGTCAGATGTTTGCAAGTATTGAAGATGCCCACACCGTGGCTAAACTTTCCCACAATTTCGAGCTGTTCGCACAGGGAGTAATGCAGGTAAATATGGTTGTTTTGAGATATATTTATTAGTATTCATTGCTGACGGACATAGATAGTTATATCTTCTCAGTCAAGCATTACACATTTATTGTTTATGAGATTTATTTAATACTGCATATTTAATTTTTCTCATCACTACCTTAATTAATATGTTTTTAACAATATTAGGTCTTCTTGAAAATCATGATGTAATATATTGTTCAGAGCATAAATATAAAAAACAAAGACATTAGAAATCACAATCATAATCAAGAAAATGTATCAACAAATTGAAGAGTGAAAATTGGTGCATTGAACACAGTATTTTCCATGTAAAAGAGAGATTTTTTATAGAGTAAAAACAAAGAAAGAGCAATCCCTTGTGACTTGTGTATGGTTAAAGCCCATGCCATTTCAATAGAGATTTGTGTATGATTGCCTCTTGTAAAAGGCAAAATGGGTACACACCTTAGGTTATTAATTTCCCATGGCACGCCCACATAATTCCTTGTGTGAATACAACCAAGGCAAAAGAAACATTGCTTTTTATCATCATTCAACACATCTTCAAGTGGTCAAGGACTTGTATCTGATTATGATCATTAGTTGAAGGTTCTCTTTTTGAAAGCACATCCCTAGTAGTTTTCCAAATATAGTTGGGCTTACCATTCAAAGAGCTACAATTGTTTGAAAGGCTAGTGGCAAATCTTTACACTTTACTTGTACCTACACATTAATAGAGTTAAATTAAACTATTAGCTATAATGGAAACTATTAGCTGCAAGATATTGGAATTGCAAGAGATCAAATGTTTCTTGCCATTATGGAATAACTAATCTCAAGAAATGTCTATGATCATATAAATTCTTCTAATGTTTGAATTTCATTATAGTTATATAAAGAAAACAAAAAGTATAAAGATTAGGACAAAAAAAAAATACAAACGACACATTAAAAGTTATATATTTTATGTTTAAATATTTTTTTAAGTAATTACAAGAAAAGTTAAATATTTAATAATATATGGGCCAAATAATGCTACAAAGAAAGTTAACCTTATGAATAAGTACAAATTCTTAGTTAAATTGTTTGCTCTTCTTTGTAAGGTTCTTTGTTTTATAATGCAATCTATTACAAAGCCATTCTTCCAACTGACTTTAAGAGTAGGCTAAAAATATGTGACTTATATGTGGAGCTAGTATAGAAATAAATAACTTGAAAGTTATGTAAGTGAAATCAACATAGTGCACCTTGATGAGTGTAAGAGTGCCAGCCTTACCATTGCAAAGAAGATCCATTCCAACACTTTGCAATAAAGTTTAACAGAGATAAACAAACAAACAAAGAACTGAATTATACGAGAGTAAACAAATTTAATTTTGATGGAGCGACTAAGAATAACCTGGGTAATGTAGGGGGTGGACGAGTCTTTTGAGATAAAAATGGTTAGCTTTTAAAGCCTTACTATGGGGTATGATGATAACAAGAGAAAAAGGTTGGAAAAATTATGGTTTGAGGTTGACTCAAAATTGGTGATAGGAGCAATGAAAAGAGGGAACATTCAAAACTGGGGATTGAAATCAATATTGTTTAAAGCAATTATAAGAATTAAGTAGTTTGAAGGTATTAGATTTTCCCATATTAGCAGAATGGGGAAAGCGGTTGTGGATTGGGCTGCTAACAGAGGAGTTGAATTGAAGTAGAAGTAGTTATGCCTCTATTTGTTGGTGGAATAATTTTCTTTCTGAGGAAATCCTTCTTATCCAAAAGACTTAATGGGGATTCCTCAGGACAATTGTTTTGAGGTGGCTAGGCATGCAGAATAATTATGTGAAGTGATGGTATTCAAGTTCAAGGTATATGTCTTGAAGGTGATTGAACAACTCATTCATTTCTCCTCTTTTCATGTTTTAGTTGATGTGGTGTGGCGGTTTTTCATGGCTTCTGCGACTGGAGCTTGCAATTTGGGTGGTGAGATGTTAGGTGGCAGGTGTGGGAAGGAAAAGGAAGAGGCTAAACCCCTAAGTAGAGGAAACATCGGGTGTCAGGAGAAGAGGCAATGGTGGACTTCATGGCGTTTGCAGATCAGGAAATCAAGGACCCTACGCTCAGGCAGTGGATGGTTAAAATTTGGGAGTTGGCTAAAGGAATGGATGGTTCTCCTGGGGTGTGTATTCATTTGGTGGTGGCCAAGTTGCTTTTGGATCGGGTTACACGAGGGGTAGATGGAATACATTTGATGTTGCTTAGTTCCTTTCTTCTGTGTCTATGCTTTCAACGACACTAGCTCTTACTTGCTCCATGATGACATTGGAGATGTGGTGCATTAGGGGAGGTACATTTTGATTGTTTACTAGAACACCTTCATGCAATAAAGAGGCGATCTAGATATGTCTTTAGTTGGTTGTGGAAATAATTTCTAAGATGTTGCAGGTCTCTCCCCCTGAGGATGCACTATTCCATTGTTTTCGGAATGTTGCGATGTGGATGATGATGAGGACGAAGTTGTAGAGATAAATGTTTTAGGTCAGAATATTGCTTGTGATAAATGTAATTGTGTAATTGAGGGTGCAGTGAGGCATGTGTATTTTGCCTCGACCCCTCCTAGGTTATTAGACTTCTTTATATAATTGTTAGATAGTGGGTTATGGGTAGTTGTTTTCTGTGGCTTCAACTGTTTAATTGGGTGATAGTCGGGTTAAAATCTCTTCTCTTAGTAGTTATTTTGTTCGGTTTGATATCTCGTCCACTTGTTAGATTGTGTTAGGGCTTATGCCTCGATTGTAGGGTTTCCCCAATTTTGATGGTTCCTAGATCTAAACCAGGTAATATTATCAAAAAATATTTTTGAAGAAGATTACATGATATATATAGCTTCTTGAGAGGAACAACAAACTCCTATAAGTCTGGATCTAGTTTAGCTAACTAACTATCTAACTAAAACTTATTCCACCACCTCTAAGACTCCTAGTAATTGTATTCTAACAACTAACAACATTAACAATACATTTTTTAGTTTGCATTCTATTTCATTTCTCGTCCTTGTCTTGACAATAGATCATGGAGTGTGATCTGAAATATTGATGCAAAAAAACTTGCACAATTGAATCCAAAAGCACTCTAAATCAGATGCTTTATTCAGCTACAAATATATCAGTGCCTATCATATATAGCCCTTGGTTTCTAGTTTGTTGGACATGTTTCCAAAAATTCTAGATAGGGCAAATGATACATTGCTTAGGACATCTATTATTTCTAGGAAGGATGTTCATGTCATACAACTATCTAGTAAAATTATTTTTTTATTTGATCATGCTTTGTTATGCAACTATAAGTAGAAAGATCAGCAAAATTTATAGTTCCCATCACTTTGATGGCTTGTTTGCATGGTGTAACTACTTTTATCAACCAAGTTTATCGATTGCATTGAATTGACTTCATATTTATTTGAATGTTTTCTTTACAACTGAATGTATAAATCTATATTCAGAAAAACATGTTTTCAATAATTTTGACAAATAGTACATGTTTTCAATAATTTTGACAAATAGTTGGTATGCATTTAATTTTGACTATTTGGGCTTTGATTAGTTTGAGTATAGTTTCCATACTTAATTGTCCATTATAATTTGTATTGTTTCAATGATTGTTCAAGTCAATTGTGTCTTTTTATAACTCAATGAGTGGTCTATTGGGTACTCTGCAATAAACTTGTCAAAGATTTCCTATTACAAACCAATTCCTCATAAGGAATAGAGCAGATTTATGAGATCCAACAAAATGATGATGTTTTGCTATCTTAATAAAAAATGCTACTCAAACTAATATACTATGTGTAGTTAGATTAACGAGGTCCAATACTCCCAAGATATGTTATGAAGTCAAAATCCAAGGACACAAAACTTGAACAGTTTCTAAGGTTAGTGGAAAGAAATCCCTTTGTGGGGGTGTCTATAAATGAGGTCTCATATTAAACTTTCTTACAGCTATCAAAATCATGCCATAATTAGAGAATTCAAGATAGGGCAAAAATGTGTTTGTACCATTCATACCTTAGAACAAGATTATGAAAAATATCACAAACTTTATTAACTAGGGATTCATCATACCATATTTTCCATGGACAAGAACTACAGTAAATATTAAAGGTATAAAAAAGATGTGACTAGAGAGTAGGGACTGTCTAGAGATTGCTTTCCCTCCTTTGACATGGCCACCTTGTGCAACAGTGGGAGGCCTCCCCACCCTCACTTAAACTTGCATAGCCTCTAGACCCTATGGAAGGGGAAATACCATTAGCACTAAAGTTAATATTGCCTATCATCTAATATTTTTTATCGATTGTAGAAATTTTGAGAAGTTTGAGAACCTTTGGACTGTGACAAAGTATCTAATGATGTGGGTCTATATTCATTGCTCTTGAATTTTTATTTCAAGAAGTGTGATCACCATTCTTAATGCTAAAAGGTTTCTTTTATTTGTGCATCTTTTACATAACTTCTTCAAATCCCTTCATGGTGTGTTAAGTAGAAATACATTTTCACAAATATAAGCATGGTCTAAAATTCCTATATTTAAAATAGAATATTCTACAAGAAACTTATTTATACAATACCTATAAATCCTAGAAGTAATAATGTAATGAATCATACTTATTTTACCTACTATATCACAATCAAATCAAATAATAGAATTTTATTTATAAATTAATTAATTCAAGAGACAAGAGTGCCCATCTATGTAGAGTGCTTTGCTTTCCATTTCTACCTCCTAGAAAAAATAGTGCATTATAAAAATGTTGTATCACAATGCCATATAGAAGCACTGCATCTTCATTGCCATATGGCCGTACTGCCCCATTCTCAAAATCTTGGAAGAATTTTTTAAAAGAAATATTCCTAGATCCTATGAGATATATATTTTTTGGTTAACATCCAGGCAAGGAAAACAAATACCATATGCTGTGTCGTACACTTGGTATGTTATCTGCTTCGAAGGCAGATGATCGTCTACCTTACAGATTGTATCATTTGAACCTAAATGTTAAAACTTAAAAACAAATTTTGATGACTAAGGAAAAATTGGCCATCTCGAGATTTCGACTATATCTAATGGGTTCTAGCCTTCTTCTTTTTCTCCTTTGTGAATAATGATGACTGTGTTAGGACATGGCTCTTCTTGAGAAAATGGGCTTTGGGTTTTGATCCTGGGAAAGTACGTTAACAAGATCCCTGTTTTGGTTAGGCTTTCGGGCCTACTAGGAGGAAGAGGTGATGATGGGTATTGTAAATACTTTTGGTTAGCTTATTGTTGTTGATTCTGTGACCATATCCAGGAGGCGCCTGTTGTCTACCAGATTTTGTGAGAACCCAGATATTGATAAGGAGTTCCCATCTTCGGTCACCTTGTCTTCAAAGTATTGTGTTTGGGTGTAGCGGATTGAGTATGAGGGGCTCTCTTGAATACTTGTCAAAAATGCTAAAGGCTAGCCACACGACCGATGCTTGTTAGAAGAAAAATTTATGGAAAATGAAGGAAAAGAAGGAGCTCAATCCTCCTCAGAGTAATAAAGAGGTGTCTTTTTCAAAGAAGGATAAAGAGATCAGTCAGATAGAAAGAAACAAAGTGGAAAACCATGTTTTTTTTTTGTTAATGAGAGGTGTCTGAAGGTGTTAGAAGAGGAGGGTTTTTTTTTGGTAGTGGTGGTTTTGAGGGTCTTGTTTCTGGCTCTTATCAGGCTGCCTTCCTTTCTTCTTGCACATCTTCCTTTTTCAAGGGAAAAAAATGGTAGTTTCATGTCCTAGTGGTCATTCTGGTAAATGTTTCTTAAGAAATCCTTTGAAATCTTATGGGCTAGGGACGGTTATGAAAAAAGGAGATCAGTAAGAAAGGAAATTAGCTTCAACAACTTTGTAAGGACTGCTAGACTAGCTTGTGTTTGGGTGGGTTGTCTTGTGCATGTTGTTTGGGCCCTTTTGGGGTTGTATAGAAGCGGTATTTGTGTTGTTTGTTTGTTGCAGTTGGTCTTCTTCCTTCTATGGCTTTTCCTTGGACTAGTCACCTGAATGGTTGCAGGTTTGAAATGTGTTTTCTGATCTATGTAGCTTTGTTGTTGTTTGCTGTCATGTGGCAGCATTGTTGAGGCTTTGTGTCCTTGCATTTTCTCCTGTCTGCTGACCCTTGGGTGGGGAATTGGTTCCCTTTACTTTGTTTGTCGTAAAATAGATGTGCCCCTTTCAAAACCCTCTTTTTGCCTTTAATTAATAAAAATGTATGATATATTGTCATGTAAATTGTTTTAATAGAAAGATGGCTATGAAATATATCCCAAAGGAATATCAGTAAAACTTTGCATAATTCAGCATTAAATATATTTTCTATTAAATGACATCAAACTTAAAATATGAGACTTTAGATTGAAATTTTCAAAGTATACAAATTGTAGAGTATTGCCTCACTGGTTAGGCCTAAGGATTTCAAACCAAGCACCAAGATTCTACTCTTGTTGCATTTGCCCTATCCAAAGATCATTAGAAATTTATGATTGAAGCTAAATACTAGTGTATGGCAATTTCAAAGGAATTGATACCATTGGACTAGCACAAGAATCCTCACATTACAAGAAGCCATGTGATACTTAGAAATGTCCAACAATCAAACTAAATGATAATTGTGGAGAATTTAAGATAACACTGGGCTCTTAATATAATATAATAATACTAACCATGTAAAAAACTTAAGAGAAGAAAAAACAAAATTTACAGATCAAAGTGGATTTGGGTTTGATTCGGGATCTAAAGATGATAAAGAACAAGAAAAACCCGGGCCAGATATGATTAAGCATAAAGAAATGTTAGACCTACATTTGATTAAGAACGAAACTTATCATTTAGTTTGACATAGGAAAGAGTTATATCCCAATCCAAAATTTTAATCTATAGACAACCACAAGAAGCCATACTTGTAGGGGATAGAGGAGGTGTGATTTGCTACAATTATACCATGCTATGGCTGACCTTGAAATTGAATGATATAGTCATTAAATATCTCAATGCCGATCAAAGTACATACCATGATTCTCACTACATGTAATTTTTCTCTGCATACAAAGAAGCTATTTTAAAAACATTGGTGCTCTTTAGGTTTCTTTTGATCAATAAGTAAGATTAGTTCATACATGTGGCAGCCATATACATTTGGCGCCTTTTCTTTTTAGTTAGAATTACTATAAATAAGTTATTGGAATTGAAAAGCTATAGCCTACCACTAAGTTGGTTGCATGTGAAGGTTTAACCATCAAATTATATTTTTAGATTACCTAAATTGATTTTTGGACGATTAAAGATGATTAGAATATTGAAAGTTACAAAGAAAATTCATCTTAAGTTAAAATATAAGCACATATCTTTCTGGTAAATTGGACTAGAATCTAATGATAAATATAGCAATTCAATGGATAGTCAAACTGTAATTTTCCATGAAGGACTTACCTATCAAGTAGGTTTGTAATTTTTCTAAATTTCAAAATATTAGTGGGACTGTCTGTTAACCATTTTACCATCTTTATCTCACACCTCACCTCATCTGTCTTCTCTCATTAAAAAAAATTTGTAGAAGTTTATGTGATTTTTGAATAGAAAGTTTATAATTATTTGGAAAATGATTTGCCCTTCATGCATTCCAGAAGAAATCTTAGTGGGATGAATTTTAATTTGTTGAAGTACTTCAAGACAGCCCAGTCAACAAATCTAAACTGAAAGGGACTGTTTGTAATTTTATTTTGTAAATAATTGTGAAAATTAGGTGAAAGATAAACTAAACAGGATTTTGGGTGGCCTGGTAAAGCTAATGGGTATACCACCAAAGCTCATGGAGGACCCCAAAAAAGCAAGAATTAACTTTAGTAAAAGAAAATGACAAGAAACATGGCATGGCTTGAACGATGAAACTTGCAAATACATAAAGGTGGATATAAAAATTCCAAAGAAAACACCTGTAAAAACCTCAAATATTTAATATTGCAGGTACCCATTGATTTGCCCGGGACAAGGTACCACAAAGCCAGAGTTGCAGCTAACGCTATTCGGCAACAATTTACTCAAATTATTGAGGAAAGGAGAATTGCATTGAGGAACGGAATGGCTTCTGCTGAGCAGGATCTGCTGTCTTTTCTCCTGTGTAATAGAGCTGATGAGGAGGAAAGGGGTTTGACAGAAGATGAGATCAAGGACAACATACTTATGCTTCTGTATGCAGGGCATGATACCAGTAGCTCCGCCCTAACATCACTGTTCAAATTGTTGGCTGAAAACCCCCATTGCTATGATCAAGTTCTACGAGGTATTTTAACACTGGTTTTTTTCTTAATTTCTGAACAACTCGATTCTTCTTTTTCCTTCCATGCATGCTTGGACTCTGTGGTTCAAAATTGGATAGAATATTGTTGGTATTTAACAGGGTAAAATATTTAGAGTTCAATTTAGAGATTTAAATTCCAATGATTAAGCTAATTTGATTTGGGTTTCCTCCATTCAAACCTATTTGATTTGTCGGAAATTAAATCCCCAGTCATATACCAATTGTAAGCATTGCGATGGGAAGATCTCAAGCTTAAGTTTTAGGGAGTTAACAATTTCTTTAAACACCTTCAATTAGAATGATATCCACAAAGTTTTCTTCCCTTGGGAGCCAGTTTTATTGCATGTTTAAGTCTATTGAGGCACTGTCTAATAGAAGCTTTTTACACCTTTGAATTAGAATAGTACCCAAACAAATTACTTAAATAAGTAAGAATGAACTTACAATTATGTGACAATTTGTGTTAATAAATGTGGCTTTTAAGTAAATTTAGTGGGCAGGCATGAGTGAATTTAAAGATTTGTTTTTCCTTTAATATAAGTTATAGTTTTTGAAAAATAAAAAAGAATAGAATTTTAAATGTTTTGAATTAGATTAATATTTGATCATGGGATTTTTTTAAATTTTTAATCTTAGTACAAGTTTTTAAATAAAAGTTATAAATTTATTTTGATAAATCAATGATCCTACAAAAAGATAGTAGGAATAATTAATTCAAAAATTCTATTTATTTATAGTAAAAATAATTCTATCTAATTATTATATATCTATGATATTAGCAAGAGTTGCAAGATAATATATTTGATTTTACATAGAACAATTGGAGATTGCAAGTTCAAAGAAAGAAGGGGAACTTCTAGAGTGGAAGGATCTTCAAAGAATGAAGTATTCATGGAGAGTTGTTCAGGAAACACTTAGATTGCTTCCTCCCGTTCAAGGATCCTTTCGTAAAGCTATCAAAGACTTCACATACATTGGATTCACTATTCCTAAAGGATGGAAGGTACATTTATATATTTTATCGTATATTTTTCATACTAAGTGGAAAACAATTTCCTTATCACAAACCATGTTTTTTATATGAAATGAATGAATGACTTATTGGTAACTTTAAATGCCATGTGCAGTTACACTGGACAGTAAATGCTACCCACTTCAACTCTAAGTACTTCATTAATCCAAAGAAATTTGACCCATCTAGATATGAAGGAGCAGGTCCTGCTCCTTATACATTTGTTCCTTTTGGAGGCGGACCAAGAATGTGCCCAGGAAATGAGTTTGCTCGAGTGGAAATATTGGTCTTCTTACATAATGTGTTAAAGAATTTTAGGTGGAACCTAGTGGATCCTGATGAGAAAGTAAGCATAGATCCTATGCCCGTTCCTCTCAAAGGATTGCCAATAAAGCTCATCTCCCACCCAAAACAACTCTAAACCATATTTATTATTTTCAAGCATTTTTCAATCACTGTTTGATATATATTAACTTTTAAAATTTTAATAATTTGTGAATTGACCATTATTATATATTTTTTTGTAATTTCCAAAATTTTTAAGTACAAAATTTGATAATACAAAAATAATATATTTTAATAGCACAAAAACACTCATTTGCTTTAGCTATTTATTTAAATATTATTAATGTTTCCATTATTGATGCAGCCGACAGTAGCATTTCATACCACTCCAAGAAAACTGACGTTAAGGCAAAACGCCCCCAAGAAAAAACTGACGTTGCAATAGAAATCGTACTCTAAAAGGGAATTATTTGTGGCTGCTTTTACAGAAATAATTGATTGCTTGAGGTATTCATCAATATACTATGTTTTCTTTATAGTTTCACGAGATTATATATATATATTTTGTTGCAGATGAAACATATTTTGTAGAGTTTTCTTTATAGTTTTACCTAATTTGATTGCTATTGTAGTCGTTTTTTAGTTTCTTTCATAGATTTTTTTGCCATATCAACATTATTTTCATTTATATTTAATTTTTTTTATGATTTATCATTTAGAAATACTTAGTTGTTTGAAAGTATTTAAGTTAACATAGAGAAATTGGAAGGGAAATAGTGGGCTTGTATTTTTCTGCCCACTGGTGCCTTCTATGCAGACATTCACTGATTTTTTCCAGAAGCATATATAAAATTAGTGTAAAATGTGGTTTTGAGATCATCTTTGTCTTTCAAGATGAAGAGGAAAAATTATTTGAAAAATATCACAAGGCCATTCCATGATTTTTCTTGCCATTCTCAGACACAGGCCAAAGATCAAGCATTTGATATCAAAAGAATTCCCACCCTTATTCTTTTGTACTATCCATTTAGCAGAGAGAGGCTCAAGGAACTTAATGCTGAGGAGGAGGCCATTAGGCTATAAGAGTCCTTGGATTCTCTTCTTGTCTCTCCTGACAGATATTTTGTCATTGCCAACAGAGGAAGAAAGGTGAGTGAGATTTATGATATCATGATCTGAGTTGTGGTTTTTATTTTGTAAGGATAGCTTTGTATTATGATAATGTGATATTAAGGATTCCTCTGTTTTCTGAACATAGACATCCCATATCTTTGTACTATAAGTAACATAAAATTTCAATTACAGAAAAAAATTGGAGAGTTTTATGTTAAATTTATATTTAATATGAGAGCCATGAGTCTAAGTTGACACCTCTTCAGTTGAGAGTCAAGGATTGAGGGATTTCCATTCCACCAAAGTTGTCCGTGGCTGCTGGCACGATCTGGGCTTTATCTCTTATTATGTTAGGGGCCTTGCACTCAGCAAGATTTTATCTCTGGTGGGCTCATTCAAAACCATTCAACTTCACCAGCAGACCAAAAACCCTTCGACAAATAACATAAAATTTAAAATAATATCCCATACAGATATATGCAAATTACTCAAATTTTACTTGTTCTTCATAAATAGGTTCATGTATCGGAGTTGGTAAATAGGCGCATTTATTGGAGTTAGCGGGCAAGATTTTTTTGTCTCTATTTTGCAACTTACACCCTCTTTGTAGAGGGTTTACAATTTTTTCGACTCCCCCTGCTTTTGGACTGATCCATTCACACATTCGACTGAACATCATGAACTGCTTCAATCCTTCCATTTTTATCTATGATCGATTTCTGATTATCAGTTGATGAGATTTTGACAGCCATTACCAGCTGTTACCGTTCACTCAGCTTATAAAATTTTTCAATGATCTCAAGTGTAGAATTGAGGACTTATTGTGTTTATCTCCAGTGACATAAAGATCCCTTCTAAGAATATTTATTAAAGCATACCATGGCTTGCTCTGCCATACAGAGATTGATTGGCGAAGAATCTGTGACGATAATTTGAACTTGAAGACATCCCAGCCTTGCTTGTGCTTGGTCCAGATGGGAAAACATTACAAACAGAAGATATGGGGCTGGTTATGGAATATGGTGTTGAAGCTTATCAACTTACAAAGAAGAAATTGGATGAACTCAAAGCCCTTAGGAAGCTAGACGTGCTGCAGACATTGGAATCTCTGTTAGTCTCTGAAGAGCGCAATTTTGTAGTCACAAACAGTGGTAGAAAGGTAATTGCGTGAACTATTTGATCCTTAATCACCAGTTTTGCTTTAGAACTTTTTTCTATTTTCTATAACTTCACCTGTATGTGTTCTTAACAACTAGATCAAAAACACTGACATGCCAAGGATTAATAAAAAATGCACCATATAGCAGGTATCAATAAAGGGTTTCATTGTACAACTATCTTTAAACTCATAAGATTCTTCAATGATGAATACAATAGAGGAAACATGATTAGTCGTATAGCTTTATCATTAAGGTAGACATTGCCCATAGCTTACAAAGTTTGCTTGACACACACACTGATGAACTAACCACCCATGTTATTCCCATCATATGCAGGGTTCTTCATAACCTCAATACATTGTTTTAAACCAAGGGCACATACCGATTCCATTATTTTAGCAACAACTTTTATATTTCTAGAATGTATCTAGATACAATTGTCCACTTTTTCCTTCCAATGTTTCAAGTTTTCTTGTAGACTCCCACTTCTTCCTTCCAACATTTAGTTTACTTACATACTCGACTTTCCACCTCCAATATTCAAGTCTTTTATGAGAATCTTCTTTTTTTCCTTAGAGCGAGTTTTGAAGGGGCGACTCTAAACATTGGAAGGAAAAGGTTTTTTTGAGTTGTATCCAGTTACATTTTTAAAATACTCACCATGGAAATCTGAAACCTGAAACTTGGAGTTATCAATTTTAACTAACCCTTTTCATTGTATAATGGGTGCAAGCCACTAATATGTGTGTTAGTAGAGCCATAAATGATATGGCCATTCTCAAACATGACTCTACTATGGGTGCCAATTTTTTAGCTTAAGATAAGACGGTTTATATTTTTTGTTCATTGATGCCCACTTTACTATGTACTCATGGCAAAGCTTATACAAGTATACAATGACCTAAAGCAGATTGGAGAAGACTTTGAGATTGTTTTCTATCTCTCTATATATATATATCAAGATGGCAAAGCTTATACAAGTATACAATGACCTAAAGCAGATTGGAGAAGACTTTGAGATTGTTTTCTATATATATATATATATATATATATATATCGAGATGCCTTTGATGAATATTATTTGAGCATGCCATGGTTGGCTCTTCCATTTGGAGACAAAGTCAAGTAAGGTCTAAGCCACCACTTACACATTAAAGGAATTCCGCCTTTGGTCATAGTTCACCTTGATGGAAAATTTGTGACAATAAATGCCAAAAACATTGTTTTTGTCCATGGGGCCAAGGCGTATGCCATTAGTAAAGCTCACCTCGTAGAGATGTAGAAAGAAATAGAAGTAGCAAAGAAATATCCAAAGGAAATAAAGTAGGGTTTGCATGAACATTCTTTGAATTTGACTTAGAGGATGGCCTACAACTATGATGGGTGTTAGGAAGAAGGGAGTGTTTGGTCCTTCTATTGTAAAGATTGTTATTTTGAGAGTGAGAATATGCCTTGGGGAGGTGTGAATCTTACCTAAAGGTGCTTGAGAGTGAGAATATTCTTTGGGGAGTTGCAAACTTGGCCTATGTTGCTTGTTCAATTGTGTAAGAGGTATGGATAGAATACTACTTCTATTATGTGATATGTGAATTACAAGGTTGCTTGTGTTGATGTTGCTTATATTGTGATATGCACATGTGGTGTTATTCATAGATGATTAGATGTATGCAGATTGTAAAGTTACAAGGTGCAAATCTATAGTGTTGTTCATAGGGAATGTAGGCTTCACATTTTACAAGATTGCTTGAGCTATAGAACTTCTACAAATAACACCAAACTTTCTTTGGGGGTGTACTTGTGCTCATATTATTTAAAAAATCAAATCAACAAGAAACCAAAATGTTGAGAAAATTCCTATAGAATTATAAATCTTTAAATGAAATCCTATATATGGAATTTACATTATTGTTTTCAAATCCAGACATTATAACTTGTTTGTTTTTAAATACATAAATGTTAAGAAAAAGAAAACAAAAAAGATAAAAGCTAGAGTTACATATCAAATAAACCAAGAAAAATAGATGAAAGTTATATTCCAAGCAAATCATTGATTGATGAAGTTGTAGAGAAAATAGTAGTTTCATATTGAGTAAAATGTAGCAATAATATGAATGGAAACAATTTTCACTACATGCTTGTGCTTTCTCCATGATATAAGCATTATGGTAGAAGAATTATCAATGACATTAATTTGGCATGACATTGGTGGAAGTTTAGTATTTTAACTCTATGTGGGTTCAATAATAAAAAGTAAAGGTAGTTTTTTAGGTCATAGTCATGTAGGACACTAGTTTGGTGTATGCAACACCCTTATGCAAGTATCTGATAAGGTGGTTTCTGATTAGAGTGAGAAGCATTATAAATTGTCTAAAGCTTTTGACTATTTTTGAGGAATACAACCAATATTCTTTTGGGTGCATACTCCCATAAATTTACACAATTGAAAATTCTATGCACCACCATTTGTTATGGTCCATATAGTCCAAATAGATTTGGGTGATCACAAGTTTGCCCTGTTTGGTATGAGTTGCTTAATTCTTTGGAATTTCTTCTCCTTCTTATTTCAACTTTCTTGTAAACACAATTCTTACATGGCCTCATGGTAGCTACAATTTTTTAAAATTTGCTACCAATTCTCACACTTTTTTTTTTTAACTTGCTACAAATTCTCACACTCCCTATTTTAGCTATGGTAACTTTTTGTAACTTTTGAATCCCATTGACATATTGGTGGATAGTGATAATTTCTTTCTCTTTCATTTCTTTTTTCTTTGAAACGCTACACAATCTACTTCTTATTGCAAGTAGCACAATCTTTTGTAGAACTTGAATTACAAAGTGAAGCCTATTTACATTACACTCTTGAATTCCTCTAACATTTGTTTATAGCTTGGCATTTCAAATAATACATTCCTCAACTTTGTGTTCAATTTACATTTGGAATCATACCTTATTTTTATTTAGGCAAATGCAATATGCTAGCATTTTCTTATATATTCTCAAATTGCAATAATAGCGAGTCTTGCCCAACAATCCCGATTAACTTCTAGTGTTTCCAAGGAAAGACATTCTTTCTTGTGGGTGGGTTAGTGTAAGTTTTGAAACACTCCCTATATGGAGTCATATGCTAAGATTTCCCCAAATTCAAGATCAAACCTCATTGCTTCCATCAAGAATGAAATGCATCCACTTAGGCTCAGTCACGCCATTATCATTGAAGACATGATAATTCCGCATTCCATGACATACAATTTCAAGTCGTTATCATGCTAAAGAAATCATCATTACTTCTTCAATAGCATGCTAGAAAATGTTAGATAAGATTTGCATTGATGCATTGCATTAGACACTTATAAATAGGAGAAGATTCTTAGTTTATCTACAATAGTTGTATAGTTGAATTTGATACAAATCATATATTTGACAATTAGTTATGTAATTGATAAAAGTAATTATATGTTGGATATTCTATAACGCCCCTACAAGGAACCCTAGAAGACAACACTAAGCTAGGTCAAATAATGGCACAATTTTTTTTTTTAAACATATGACAATAGAATGCATAACATAACGTAATAATCTAAACCTAGGTCCTCTAAAGTTCCTCGACTACGCTACTCACAAATCAAGATTACAAGAAACAAAAGGTTACATAAAGAGATAGAAACAAAGATATATCCCGATTTACACATATATGATAAGAGATCTTCTCAGCTGAAATAGGAACTGGAATCCACAGTGCGACGACCAATCACCACGCTCACGAACATACAACAAGAATACCCAATGGAGGAAAAGTACCAACCTTCCGACCATGTGGAACCCTAAGGTCCACCCCCCGTGCTAGGAGATAACATTAGGTCTCACATCTAATAGGCAGTCAAGAAAGTAACAAGCTAACATAAACAAGGGTTATACATGGCTCCAACACAACTCTGTTGACCTCACCAACTTCACTTACAACACTTACTTTACTTCTGGAGGCACTCACACAATAGAAAGAGGAAAATCCATGTTTATGTCATCACATAGCAGTTTCAATATAGTAATGACATTATCTTGCCATAATATCTATTTAGAATAATAGTGAAGTATAAGCTCCCAAAAGTAGGGATACCTCTATGGATCTTTCATAGTCTTCGACATAGGTGCTCACCTAAGATTGAATCAATCTTTCTCCATGTTACATTTGAACTTACAATAAAATTATCGATCTTCCTGGTCTGACTTTCGCTAAAGAAGAAATAAGAATTGATATTCAACGTCTTATGTTTATCATGATAATGCTTATAATCCGTGCATTTAACAAAATACTGGGTATAAGTAAGAACATATATATATATCCTTATAGAAATAGTTTCTTTAGGGATTTCTCGTTTCACAACATCTCTTATAGTATTTCACCAAATGCAATAAATGAGTCTCCAACCCATTCAAATTCACATTTGCCAGCATGCTTCCAGCCCATGCCAAAAATGGAAGCTTTTGGGCAAAGCAAAAACATATATAAAAGTATAAAGGATAGAGGAATTTTAACAGATATTTGCAATTCAATGGGTCGGGCAGATATGTATGCAAAATGTACAAGCGTACAAAGCACTTTAACTATTTAAGAAAATGCCTCGAAGAAATGTTGTTGTCATGGAATTGCAGTGATTGCAGGATACACACAAAATGGATCTAATAAAGAGGTTTTTAAAACTCTGGAGTAAAAGCAATTGGTAGGTGTAAAACCCGACTCTATACCTATTCTCAGATTGGAGTGTCCTCCTTACCTGTACTCAGATTGGAGCTTTGGATGAGGGTAAGGACTTCTATCAAAGCATAAATGAAAGTGGAACTTTATCTAATGATACAATTATAAATGCCACTACGAATCATCACGGCCTTCATAAGAACTTAAACACAGTTCGGCCTCCTAACACATAGTTCAGTCTCCTAACACATAGTCCGGCCTCAATCAAACACTAATATTAAAAACTTCTATAAGCTATGGTAACATATAGAGATTGTCTATTTCCAACGACCCACTAAACACAATATATGGGCTGGGCTTAAACAGCACACTCTAAGCTTTGACTTACACGTGTGCTGGTGGGCCCTCTCCAACTCCGTTTCTGTCCAAAAACATTCCGTTAAACATCAACTGCGTTTCAACTAACGGTAACTGTCTCTGCTGCTGCCTGCCGTTAGCACTCTACTTAAATATCATCCACTTCAATGGTCAAACAATCAATAGTAATTTTACACCTCGTTCATTACAAAAAATGGTAAATATTTGTCCTATTTTAATTGGTCAAAATTGACTTAAAACTGTTAAAATGGATGATATTTAAGAATAGCCGTGCCGTAATTAGTTTTAAATTAAGGATCTCCCGCTCAATTAATTATAATATCAGTGGCTCTGTTTATGTGGGTGCTTTTTCTGCACTCCCACTGTTTCACCATATACAACAAACAGATCTTCAGTTCACATTTGCCAGCGTACTACGGCCTGCGCCAAAATGGGACCTTTGGAACTGTTTAACCGAATGCCTCAAAGAATTGTGGTCTCATGAAATACCATGACCGCCGGATATGCACAAGATGTTGTAGTTGTAACCGCCCTGGCAGACATGTATGCAAAATGTGGAAGCACAGACAAGGTACATCACAGGTGAACTGTTTGACAGAATACGTCAAAGAGATGTCATCTCATGGAATGCCATGATTGCAGGATGCAAAATGTGGAAATGTAGACAAGGCACATGAACTGTTTGACAGAATGCCTCAAAGAAATGTGTTTATCACGGAATCCTCTGATTGCAGGATATTCACAAAATGGATTTGTTGAAAAGGCTCTAGAAACTTTCAAGCAAATGCAATTGGCTGGTGTAAAGCCAGAAACCTTTGCCAGCATCCTCCCAGCCTGTGCCAAGTGGGAGCTTTGGAACAGGAGATGGACATCCATCAAAGCGTAAAGGATAGATGAATTTTGTCAGATGTTAGACATGTATGCAAAATGTGGAAGTATAGACAAGGCACGTGAACTGTTTGACAGAATGCCTCAAAAAAATGGGGTCTCATGGAATGCCATTATTGCAGAGGATATGAAGAAAATGGATTTATTGATAAAGCTTAATGAACTTTCAAGCAACTGAAACTGGCAGTTGTAAAGCCAGCATCCTCCCTGCCTGTGCCAAAATGGGAGCTTTGGAACAGGGTATGAACATCCATCAAAGCATAATGGAAGGGGGATTTTTGTCAGATATTATAGTTGGAAATGCTCTGGTAGGCATGTATGGAAAATGTGGAAGCATAGACAAGGAATGTGAACTGTTTGACAAAATGACTCAAAGAAATGTGGTCTCATGGAATGCAATGATTTCGGGATATGTGCAAAATGGATTTTGCAAGGATGTTCTCAAAATCATTGAATTAACAAAGCACTCTTGAACATACCCTGACATTACAAGCTTTGCTTGTGTTCTATGTGCATGCAGCTATGCAGGTTTAGTGGATGAGAGCTGCACATGCTTCAATCATATGAGTAACCCTTATTGCATTGCACCTACAATTGATCAATATGTGTGCATGGTTGACCTTCTTGCCTATGTTGGCTATCTTGAGGACACCCTAAACTTTATCATTAAGATGCCAGGGTTGTGTAGATGTGTTTTCTTGGTGCTACAAATCACATATGAATATAGGCTTGGGAGTATTTATAGTAGCGTTGCTTTTTTATTTGGACCCCAAAAATATACTGACTTATGTTCTCTCAAACATTCATTAAGAAGTGGGCAGGTGGTGTGAGGTTCAAATGGTAAGGAGATTGATGAAAGATAAAGGAATTGTAAAGATCCCTGGATGTAGTTGGATTGAAGGCCATAAAATGATACATGCTTTTTGTGTCAGAAACATATCACATCCATAGACATAGGAGATCTATGCAAAGTTGGAGAAATTGACTTAGGAAGGTAGCAAGGTATTTTCCATATTCAAGACATTTACTTAGTGATGTGGAAAATGAGGAAAAATAATTATTTATGTACCACCATAGTGAAAAAATGGCAATTGCTTTTGGTTTGTTAGATACCCCCCTAGAACAACTATTAGAATTGTTAAGAACCTTCAAGTATGTGTTGATTGTCACAATGCAATGAAGTTTATCTCCAAGATTGTTGCAAGAGAAATTGTTGTGAGAGATGCGAATTGTTTGCATCATTTAAGGCTAGGAGAATGTTCTTGTGGAGATTATTGGTGACGCTAAATGAAGTGATTTGAAAAATAGGCTCACACTATAATAATGTGCACCATGTCAGACTTGCACTAATAATGAAGGAACAAGGTTGTATTTTCAGTTACTAGGAAAAAAATGGTTTTATTTTTGCTTTGAGTATTTGGCAATCTAGACTATAATGTTGGCTTCATAAAATTATATACATTATTGGGGTATCTGTCAAAGACTTATTTTATGATAACATGGACGTTTAATTGAACTGTTTTTATAAAACCTATATATGTATGAAATGAAAAGATGGAGGAGGTGATGGAGAAAGAGCAAAAACAAAAGGTGAGGAATATTTCAAGTAAATGGAAAGATGCTTGAGCAACAAGAAATGGGAGAGGAGGGCTTACAACTACCGTTGACATTTTGTATAGTTCTTTTGTTTTGATTAATCATATTGTCTTTTGCCTGTGTTAGGTTAAACATTTAATTACACATTCTAGATTCAATATGTAATTTTTTATAAGTATATGTAGATTTTGTGTCATTTATGGTTAGATATTTCTAATGTTGCTTCACATCCCTTTGATTGATGAGATAGCTAATAAAATTTTGAATTCATAGATATTTTTTAATTTAATTTGATTTCAATTAGAAAGAAACCATTATAATTTATATGAAAAAAGAAAATTTACAAGTGTGTTTATGTTGTAATTAGTGATTATGCATAACACTTGAAAAACTCTCATAATGAGGTGTATAGATTGATGTTAGAGAAAAAAATAACATTTGTATATGTAAAAATAAAATAACAATTTATATCACATTGTAATTGCACATTTGTGGCATTACAAAATTGTGCATGATGAGATTTATAAATTAATATTAATGAGATGAGGGTTTGAAGGTGGTTAGGAGAGAGCTAAATAGGTCATTTCATAAGTGTTTGGAGTGACAATAGGATTTAAAACAAGAGGAACTCAAAGGGACGAGGGGAATTTTAGAGAAACAAAATGGAAGACATCATAGATTTGAAAGGAATATTATAATTATATTCATAATATGGTCCAATTGAGTACTTTATTATCTTGTGCAAACCTAACAAATGGTAGTAAAGTTAAATTATGTTTGGTAAGATAGGAATTGAATAAATTTTCACTAGTCACATGTCTAGCAAATGCTAGTGAAGACTAAATTTTATATGCCACATCTAATGTTTGTTTGCAATCCTTAATCACAACTACATGAAGAATCTTGAATTCGTGTACTTGATTCATGTCAAGTTAATAATGATGGATTCATTTCATAATGTCCAAAGACTTATGATATGTGGATAACAATTTTTGTTTAGTTAATTTAAAAATGGAATGCTATCATAAGCATACATTTTGTATACAATGAAAGCAAGAAAAATAGTTATTTTTTTGGAAAGAATCTAGAATGATGAACTTTAATTCTTCATCTCATGCAAATGCATTTGATGACTTCGTAATTATAAGAAAACATACATTTCTAAGTTATTACGAGTCTTTATAATGAGTGTATTTTTAATGTTTACAATAGTAGGGGATTTGTTATGAAGCACCTTCCATTCTTATAAAAGCTAGATCACTTTGTAACTATCACTAATAGTATCACACCAGAGATCCCAAGGGACATCTAAAATTATAAATGATTATTTTTGTATATGCATTATAATAGTATGCAACATTTGAATGGAAGAAACTCCATTGTCATTAAAAATAAAAATAATTATAAAATAATCCCATAGATCACATTACAGAGGTGGGAAACTATATGGTAGTGGTTCTTTAAATCATGTGTCATAAAATGATCCCATAGATTGGATCTTGCATCACAAGGGACAACAATAATTGTTTTTGCATGATGCCATGAAGCATATTGACTAAGAGCCTTGCTTGATAGGTTGGATTAAGCTCTTAGTGGTAGATTTTAGGACATTTTAATATCTTCTCGCTATGGCTCACCATTTTTGTTTTGTGGCTATGCTCTATCTAGAATGGTGAATTTTTTCCCTCTTCATTATAGGGTGGAGGCATCAAAACAAAAGGGTAGGAGGTAAAAGGAGATGGTGGAGAGCACCAAGATGGTGGAGAATTGCATCTATGCCTAGATTACAAATCTTGATCTCTGCTCCTAGTTATGTGTATTGTAGTTGAATAATATCTTGGACAGAACATTTGGTTACATAACTTCTCGACTAGTACAACCACATTAAATAGATGGTCGTAGTGGATCATTTGATATTAGTGGACCCTTCTCATCCACACATATTTGTGTGCCTCATCGTTGCATTACGTACAATAATTTGTGCTTAGGTCCTCTTGGAGTGATGGTTGAGCCAACCCTAAACACATTAGAATATTCAGTGTCCCTCAAATTTAAGCTACACAAGCCAAGGCATTGGGGAATAGAAGACAAGCTGAGGCATAACGAGTTAGTGCATAAGAGGAGCAAGGCCAATCTTTCTTTGAGGTAAAATTTAAAATTATTTCGTGATATTTCAATTTTAAATTTAATATAAACAAAGATTCGAGTACTAATATATCTAAGAGGGATAACAATTGATGATAGATGAGGAGCTTATAGAAGTTCATTAGGGTATTCTTTCTACCATTTAATTTGGCTAAGACTTGATGGTATAAACTTTTCTACTCATCTAACCTTAATTTCTTATTGTATGCAGTTCCTTTTTTCCAATAATTATATATTAATTTATATCAGTGTTTCTTTACTTTTACAACCTATTCCAAATGTAAGTGATGTGCCCCATTTCCCAACATGCTTTAGTAGGACTTCTGATCATCCAATAAGGCCATCATTCACCAAATGACTCTTTGAACATCAGCAACAAGTCAAAGTAATGAATTGGATTTTTCTTTAATTGATAGTTTAGATTTTAGAGTTGAATATAGTGATTTAGATGTTAATAATTTTTTCTACACATCTAACCTTTTTTAATTCCGGGCATTTCCTTTTTTTCTAGTAATTATATATTAATTTATATCAATTTTATTTTACTTTTATAGGCTATTCCAAATGTGAGAGATGTGCCAACTTTCCCAGTGTGCTTTAGTAGGACTCCTGATCATACAATAAGACCATCATTCACTGAACGCTACTTTGAATGTTAACAAGTCAAATAAATTGAATTGAATTTTTCTTTAATTGATAGTTTAGAGTTTATAGTTGATTATAGTGATTTAGAGGTTAATTAAAGTTATTATGATTATGTACATACAATCTTATGTTGGACTTATCATTTTTCATACAAGAACTCTTAGTTGGTCCACCTATGATGATTCCTTCTTAGTCGATGCCAGAGGCCTCATTAGTGGTATATGTTTGTTTTGTCATGAAATAAAACTAGTTAAAGGGACTGACCTAACAACTAAACCAAGAAACATGTCACTAAAGGTTGTAATCACTAAAAAGATTGTTAGTCATACCATGCCAACAAGGATGTTACCTTGCAAGAAAGTGGTCGTCTTGTAGCATTAAGATAGTCTTATTATCTTAAATAGATAGATTCATGAGTCAAAATATTATCAAAATCACTTTAAAGAAAGTCATGAAAATCAAGCGGATTATCATGGGATTAATAATGTATCTCAATTTTTGACAACTTCAAACCATTTGACCATGCCGACAATGAATACATTCTTGCCAAATGTCTCAATTATTTGTAGTGTAAGGGTAACAATAGTCATTTTTTGTTCTACACCTTGTGGGACCTAACCCATGATGCCATCACATTAGGGTGGCTGGATGAATAATAGTAGAGGCCTCATTTCATTCCCTAGATGTCCTGATTCTTTTGAGCTACACTGAACTGAGAAAGTCCCTTAAGAGCCCTAAGAGCAAAAGGTGTCAAACTTTGACATAGTGATTCTTAGAATCCATGGAAACTAGGAATTTGTTTTGTTTGAACCTGCAAGTGGATGTCAAGTCCATTTACAATAACATATCTTAGTCTCCAACAAATCCAAACTATTTGAATATGCTCACAATGAACGTATTCTTGCAAAATGTTTGAATTACATTTAGCATTAGAGTGCCAATAGTCATATTTTTTGTTTTGCACCTCATGGGATAGAACCAATGGTGCCAACATGAACTTAGATCCCTTAGACATAATATAACCTTGTTGGATATGTGAATGAGCCATAGTCTTAAACATAAAATAAACTTCAATACATAAATGCAAGAAGAATATTAATATGTAAGATGCTAGGTTGTAATAGTCACACAAGATAAATATGCTGCTAAAAAAGATACTAAAGATCATTCCTCAAAGACGGCACACAAAAGCAATGACTATGCCCCCAATTCGTACTACATCGCAACATATGAGTACCTTCATAAAAACACCATCCCATAAAACCTTACCACTATCCAAAAGAAAACCTTCATCCATTGAGCCTCTCATTTTACTATCCTTGGTGACACATTATACTGAAGGACTCTCAATGGTATCCTACTTAGATGTCTTAACTTGAAAGAGGCTAACATTGCTTTATGAGACACACACAAAGGTGTCTGTGGATCACATTCCACCAGTCCTAACCTAGCTAAGAAGTTGCTCCACACCACTAGTAGAATTTTGGCAAATAAATGATTAGGTGACTAAAACTTTTAGTCATCCTTTATGTAGCCCCATTAGGCTCATATGATGTCATCCTTGGGATAAATTGGTTATAGAGACATAGGGCTAAAGTGGACTATTTTTCTAAAACAATAGAATGCCTAGATGACTTCGGGAATAAAGTTTTTCTGCAAGGCAACCCTAGAAAGGTTAAATTAAGCCAAATATCTACCCTACAGATGAAAAGAGCCTAGAGAAAAGGATGTGAACTTTTTTCCATTAAAATGGAGAAAATAAATAATTACAAATAATCTATTTTCCAAGATGATTTGATGTTTTATGAATCTCAGAAACTCCAAGGAGTTGAAGAAATAAAATCCATAGATCATGAGAGATCAGATATGGATAGATAGCCCTTTCTTTGAGATTTTAAGGATGTATTCCTAGATCAACTACTGGGATTTCCTCCCAAAAGAGCTTTTTATTTCTCAATAGATATAATTCCAGGATCAAAACATATATCTAAAGCTCCTTATACAATGACCACAACAGAGTTAATGGAGATAAAGGCTCAGCTACAGGGATTTCTTGTTAAAGGGTTGATAAGACCCAGTGTTTCACCCTGGGGAGCACCAGTAATTTTTGTTAAACAGATGGATGGTACCTTGAGACTATGCATAGATTATCATATGCTAAACAAGGCAACGATAAAGAACAAGTATCCATTGCCCTGCATTGACAATCTTTTTGATCAAATGTGAGGGGCAACTGTGTTTTCAAAGATCGATCTTCAATTAGGATACCATCAATTGTGGCTAAAAAATGTGGATATTCATAAGACAACCTTTAGAACAAGGTATGGGCACTATGAGTTCATTGTCCTACCCTTTGGGTTAACAAATGCACCTATATCATTTATGAATTTAATGAATAGTGTGTTCAGAGACTACTTGAACAAGTTTGTCCTTGTTTTCCTTGATGATATTTTGATTTACTCTAAGAATGAGGAGCAACACCTTCAGCATTTAAAGATTGTTGTTCAAAGGTTAAGAGAGCATAAACTATATGGAAAGCTCTCAAAGTGTACTTTATTTCAAAAGGAGGTGCAATATTTGGGTCATATTTTCAGCTAAGGGAATAGTTGTGGACCCAACAAAGATTAGAGCCATTTTGGAATGGCTAGCACCAAGAAATGTGCATGAGGTCTGAAGTTTTATGGGCCTAGTAGGCTATTACAGAAAATTTGTAGCTAATTTTTCAAAGATTGCTTATCCTATTACTTCTTTACAAAGAAAGGGAAAAATATTTGATTGGTTAGAAAAATGCCAGGAGGCATTCGACCAACTAAAAGAAAGATTGATTACGGTACCTATTTTGAAGGTACCTGACCTAGATGGTCATTTTGTAGTCATTAATGATGCCTCATGGGAAGATTTAGATGGTGTACTTGTCTAAGATGGGCAAGTTATTGCTTATGAGTCCAAAAAACTAAAAACTTATGAAAAAAATTATGCTCCTCATGATCTAAATTATGCTCCTCATGATCTAGAATTGGTAGCAGTAGTTCAGCACTGCAAATCTGGAGACACTATTTATTTGGAAAGCCATTTAAACTAAAAATAGACCACCAAGGGCTCAAATACATGTTTACTTAGCCACATCTGAATGCTCACTAGAGAAGATGGTTAGAGCTAATATTTTATTATGATTTTCAGATTAAATATATACAAGTCAAGAAAAACAGAGTGGCGGATGCCTTAAGTAGGAGAAGACATATCTCCTCAATGATCTCCATACATTCTGATTTTAGGAATCAGGTATTGCAAAAGTCCAAAGGAGATGAGTATTATGAGCAGGTAAAACAAGCCCTTGTGGATAATCCCTAGGATCCTAGTTATGATGGGTTTTATGTTGAACTAGATGGACTATTAAGGTTTAAGGGAAGGATGTATGTTCCAAACTCTGAGGAGTTAAGGAATATTGTGCGGAAGGAGGTTCATTCTGCACCTTATTCAGGACATCCTGGAGTGACGAAATTACTAGTTGATATAAAACCATTATATTTCTAGAAAGGAATGAAGAGGCATGCTGCAAGGTTTGTAGCTGGATGTCTAGAATGCCAGAGGGTGAAGACAGAACACCATCACCCGACACGACTTTTCTACTCATGAGATTCACGAATGGAAATGGAAAATTAGTAGCATGGATTTTGTGCAAGGACTTCCTATGTCTAGGAATAGACACAATTCTATTCTGGTTGTGGTGGATAGACTTACCAAGGTGACACATTTTATACCTGGGAATTTGATAGATGGGGCACCAGTCATAGCCCACAAATTTGTGCAAGAAATATTCAAATTGTATGGTATTCCTGAGAAGATTATCTCGGATAGGGATGCCCGTATAACATCAAGGTTTTGGAAAATCTTATTCTTCTCACTTGGAACTCAATTAAACATAAGATCTGCTTATCATCCTGAGACGGATGGATAAACTGAAAGAGTAAACCAAGTGTTGAAAGATCCATTGAGAATGTATTGCATGGATCAGCAATACAAATGGGAGGATTATCTTCCTTTTGTGGATTTTTCTTATAATAATTCCTATCATTCCACTATCAAGATGGCTCCATTTGAAGCATTGTATGGAAGAAAGTGTCAAAATCCTATAAGTTGGGATAAGTTAGAAGATAGGATTAGCCTTGGTCTAGAAAAGCTATCAGAAATGGAAGAGCAAGTCCATCTGATTAAGAAAAGGTTAGCGGAAGTGAATGATAGGCAAAAAATTTATGCGGATGCTAAAGGCATCGCAAGTCATTTCTTAGTGGGAGAAAAAGTCTTCTTAAGAGTCAAACCACAAAAGAGTTCCATTAAGTTTGGAAAGACATCCAAACGAGCTCCTAGGTATGTGGGTCCCTTCGAAGTTCTCGAAGAGGTCAACCTAGTTGCATATAGGATTGCTCTACCGCCAGCTCTTGCCATGATGCATAATATTTTCCATGTTTCATATTTGAAAAAGTATATTGCAAGAGATAATAATGTACCTATTCTTGATTGGAATGCCATACAGGTGAAGGACCCAGGGGTGGTAATGATCGAGCCCATCAAGCTACTCAAAATACGTAAGCTACGCTTGCGTAATGAAGAGATTACTCAATGCAAGGTCTAGTGGGACTAGTATGCAGAAGAGAATGCCACCTAGGAGAATTATGATGATATTTATCAAAGATTTCCTCATCTCTTTTAAAACTTTTCATTATATGATTAAAAAAAAAAACTCTTTATGTTGTTATAACCTTTGGAAACATTAAATCATCAGGGATGATGGTTGTTATGGGGGGAGATATGTTACATCCCCAATCTTGACTAAGTTTAATTTTACTTTTTATGTGATAAACTAGATAAGTAATCATAGGTTAATGACTTGATGTTTGCAGAAAATGTCAAGATAAATCATTGATTATATGGATTATGATTAATGCTTAGATTAGACATGAGATTACATATTGTTGAGATTATTTTATCATGATGCTTTATGATTTATTGATGATACATTGATCATAGTTTGTATGACTATGAGTGTAACCAAGGAAAAGAATCCACTTTCAAGAGAGAAAGGAGAGTATCACTAGAGAGAAGGGGATAGATATTTTGAAAAGATTGGTTTTCCATTTGAAGCCTCAAATTGACCATTATGTGAACCCTTGTGAGTTAAGGTATGTGTCAGATAGTTTTCTATCTCAAGATTATCTCAGATCAACTATTGACAAAATGTCTATTTGGAAAGGATTTTGACAACAATTTTGTTGCATTAGTCGAGAGATGCTTAGGGATTATATTAAGGATAGAGTTATCCTATTTTTCCCTTTTTGTCAAACTATTTTATGCCCATATATATTTTTTCTCTTTTATTTTGTGGACCAACTTTTTTCTATCGACGTCAGTCTAGGGTGATGAGGAAGCAGAGACCTTGATCCCTTATTAACTTTTGTTGCAAGAATAATTTTGATACAACTTTTGTATAGTGCAACAAATGTATTCTTTATTTTAAAGAATTATATATATATTATGCTTATGGATAAGGGAGATTTTTCTTTGAGCCTTGAATTTCTCTTCACCATTGTGAGGCCCACCCTTGTGCGACTGGATTAGTTGCACTTGCTGACCATATTGTTTTACCTCACCCTAGCTAAGGGTTTGATTTATGAGAGTGTGACTATACTTTTGAGACAATGTAGTGTAAAGGTAGAATATCACCTGTTTTGTTCATACTGAAACCTTTAGTGATGTAATGCGGGGCTACCATATCTTGTACTTCTCATTTTATTTTATGAGACTTATTATTCAGAGTATTTTTGGCATGCAGACATTTTAGGGGTTGTTGACCTCGTAGATTCAGACTTTCATGACTCTTTCCCTATGTCTTGTTTTGTTAGATAGAATATGTTGTGATGTGATTACATCTTACTTGTTCGATTTCACTGACTACTACATGATATGTGACATTCATTTTGATGCTAATTAGGATATTAGTTGTTTAGTTAATGAATGAATTATTATGCAATGTTGATCTTGAATGGATGTTTAGAAATGCAGTAAAGTATGAATCTTGTCAATGATGCTATGTGTGCTATTGAGGATTTAGATGATTATGTGACATGGTGTGTGTGTGCATTTATTTTGCTTCGGCTATGATGAACATGTGCTATTAATCCGTTTGCGTAAGTGTGTAGGTGATGTTCCATGCCTATGGAAAATCGAAGATCATCCCATACCCTATGTGGAATCTGTGTTAAGCCGATCTAGTCCTAGGAGGGACCAAGGTCACATGTGTTGGTGCATGATGATTTCGTGATATCTGCATTTATGATTTATTCTCATTAGGTTTCACCCTTTCTCTTTACTTTATTAATGTAATGTAAAAGTGTATTGTTTAAATTGCACCATTTGGTGTCATATATTTTATTTGGGCCTTCTCTAGTGATTTTAAGCACCCTATGATGTTTATTTTGGCCAAACATTGACCCTAGGTCACACCCCTAGGGTCTAGGGTCAATTTGGGCATGTTAAACCCTACATAAACCTTCATCTAGTCACTTTAACTTTACCCCGAAGTAAAGTGACTAAAATTTGAATTTGTTTATGGGATGGATAAGTCAAGGGTCTATATTGACCATCACTACTACCCTTGGTTATGGATAACCTTATCTTAAAGGCTTGGGAAGCTCCCAAGACCTTCACGTGTAGGAGGCCCCATCCCTAGGATCTCACACATGTGTGAGAGCATCTTAGAGGGAATGGGATTTCCTTGTAGGATAAGATGAGGACATGTGTCTCATCCTTATCCTCAAGGAGCCTCCAAGTGGGACTCATCTCTCCACAATGCTCTCACACATGTGTGAGAGCACTTGTGGGAGAGTGTGAGCCTTTGAGGGATATGAGAGTGACATGTGTCATCTCCTCATCCCTTGGAGATGGTGAGTGGGATTGAGAGGAGGAAGGAGAAGATGACATGTGTCACCTTCTCATTCCTCAAGGCTTTTGTGTGTAGCCTATAATACTCCCTCTTTGAGAGAGGGAGAGAGTTATTTTTTTTTAGTTTGTTTTCTTTGATGATGTTTTTAGGGAGAGTTAGCTAGGTTTGGAGACATTTTTGGAGGCAAAAGTTTGCAGAAGGTCTTGAGAAGCTCTTCATCAAATTTCTTCCATTTTGGGCTTTAATAGGTAAGCTTCTAGGCTTGAAGCCTTTCTCTTGTTTTTACATTTCATTGTGTGGTTGTTTGTTTTGTGTGTTTGAATCTTGTTGTTATGTGGGTTTATTTGTAGGTGTTTAGATGAGGCTCTCCATTTTGGAGAGCTCATCATGTATGGGGTGGGAGAGGAGTGAACCTCCTCAAGGTCATCTTCATAAATTATTGACATATTTATGGCCATGAAGGCTTTGAGAATCTTTGAGGTTTTTGTGAAGGCATGAGTGCCATGGAAAGAATTTTGCGAAGGCATGAGTGCCTTGGAAAGGTGATAAATGAGAAATGTTAAGGCTAGAAGCCTTGTGTAATAAAATATTTGAGTTCTTGTGATCTTGGGTGCACCTCTTGAGTCGAGAGCAGTCCAGTCTCCTACCCCCCTAAATCCATGAAAATAGATTCGTTGTGTTTAAGCCTTGGGATGGTATTTATTCTTGTTGTGTGTGTGTTTTTGTGAAATTCATGTTGTGGTGTGAAAATGGGTTGAGGGTGATCTCCTAGCTTGGGGGTGACCCTCTTCAAGTCTATGGCAGGGTGGTGAGCATCTTATGGGCATGAGAAAGCTTCCTTTAGTATGTTGTAGGTTTGGTTGTCTTGTGAAATTGGAGCTTGGAGGGAGTTGCTATCATTTCAATGATTTTTGTATTATATGGTTGTTTTGAAGGCATGGCCCGAGTGGCCTTGTTGTATTTGTGTGAGAGAATGAGCTCTCTTTTGGTTATGTTGTAACAAAAATATATATATGTTTTCATGCTATTCTCAAATGGGAGGTTGTTGTTTGTATTTCAACGTTCTCTTCAAAAGAAAATAAATTATATTTCAGTATCTTTGAGTTGCAATGGTTTGTTTTAAAAGAAAGAAAATAATATTTCATTACCTTGTAGTTGGTTATGTTGCCCTAAAATTTGAACTCAAAATTTTCAAATTTTAGTTCTAAAAGTTCAAAAGTCTTATGAGTCTTTGTTGTCGAGCGATTTATGCATTCATGAAGCCTTTATTTCCTTGACTTATGTTCCAAAGTTCAAGAAATAACCGACTTCCCAACTTCTCCTTTGTGTCGGGGGTTTTCAAAGTTTTTGAATGGCGCTCTCACAATTCGTAGATCATAAAAGCTCCAACACCCTGACCTCACCCATTGTCAGGAATTCTCAAATTTTGTGAAACTCCTCTTCAAGGTTCGAAGTTTAGAATTTGCTCTGACCCCTGACTAGTCAGTATCTTTGCAGTGCCCATTTTCCAAGGTATCAACAACTCATCATATTGCTCATGTGGTATGCAGCAATTATCTTTTTAGAAGTTATGAAACACAAGATCAATCTTAAGACTTGCTTTTTAAAGATGCAGAATTAATGATGCATTAATGACTTCTTAAATGACAAGTGTAACGGAGCTTGCCAAAGTGGTAACACAACATTAACAGGTTTAAAAACCATCATTACTCACTGGCGTTATTAAGTCAAGGTGGCAGTGCTCTTTGAGTCTAGTTTTTCTTGTCAGCCAAGCTATCTTCAGAATGGGACTTCCTACAAACAATGAAATTTGGGATGATGAACCTATGCCTGTCCTACAACCTGACTTACACTAGCCCGAGGAGGAGCAGATCAATATCATCTCCCAATTGCACACATTTACTTGGAAGGCGAAAACCAGCTATGTTGAATACCACAGAACAATTGATGTCTTGGAGGAAGAAGAAGAACGTGCTAAACTACGCCAACTTTTTATGGAAATACACCTGCAATTGGGGGAAAAATAATGCCACTTGTCTTGCATGTATGAAGATGTTTTGTAATTAGTGATAATGATTGTGTTTCTTTTGTAATATAATCATTTCTATTTTTAGTTCCTTTCTTGATAACGGTTGCTCGAAAGACCGTTTCAAATAGTTATAATCCTGGGGAAGCTTTGAAAGTTATAAAAGGGGGAGGGACTTTAGAAAGAAGGTATCTTTTTCTAGGGGATTGTCTGTGAATAGTTGGGAAGAAGAGCAAGATTGTTTTGTATTAATTTCCAGTTATATTTTTCTTAGCTCTACTTATGTATAGGGGCATTACAGAAACTTTGAGTTTTGGATATATTGAAGAAATGAAGAATTACTTACAGAACTTTGTGTCTCCAAGTGTCTTTTGTGATTGCAATTGTTCTTATGTCAATTAGTAATTTGTCTTTGATATTGCTTCTTTTATGTTGACATGTGTTAAGGCAGAATATAACTGTATATCTCAATCAATTTATCCTTATTTATGAATGTTAGATAAGTAGGTTGTGTATCATTTATCGACATTCATTTCTTTTCGTAATCAGTCATGCACATCTATTTCATGGTGATGGGTAATACACCTTTTCTACTTTCTGGTTAAAAGCACACCCCATATTTTATTCGTTGCATATCTTAAGAGGGAGCTGTACCTCTAAAATTCAGAGGAAAGTTGTCAATCCAATGACAACTTCTCCAACTGTTAGTACTATTTGTTCTTCTTCTTGGGCATCTTGAGTCATTTTCTATATTTACTCTCGAAGGACAAATCTGTCAACTAACAGATTTTTGGCGACTTTGCTGGGGACTCGAAATTGAAGATTGATGAATTCTTTGTCTCCAAAAAATTGAAGGCGTCTCCTCAAGGATGGAGGCTGATGGCTCTGTTTGATGAAATGTACTCAGAAACAATTCTGTTCCAATGAAGACCTATGTTGATTTGATTTTTGCATGATGGCATTGGTTTCTCCTCAACCATGGGGAAATCATTTTGGACCTATCTTTTTGTCTCAGTTTTCACCTCTTTCAGAAGGATCATGAAAACATTTTCTAAAGTTTAGTGGAGAAGGCTCTCAAGATGCTAAAAACCATATTCTGGCATTCACAGTTGCATGTGGTATCCAGGGGGTGAGTGAAGAAAATGTTTTTGTAAGATTGTTTATTGAATCTTTGATTAGGCCTGCAGCAGATTGGTTTTGCTATTTAGAAGAGAAGTGCATAACCGATTGGGATTCATTAAAGAAGTTCTTAGCAAGATATAAGGGTCCTGTTGATGAGGCTGCTCTGTTATATCAAATTTTCAACATTCAAAAGCAAGAAGGTGAATCCATCAGAAATTTTGTGGACAGATTCAACCGGATGCTCAAGAAGATTCTAGCCCTTCTTCAACCAAGTGAGCAACTTCAGCTTTGTACTTTTATTTCCTCTTTGCATCCTGATGTTCAATTTGAGTTGAAACGGAGTAAAGTGAATGATATTAAAATTGCACAACAAGAGGCCGTAAAAATAGAAGATGATTTGATTTTAAGTGGTCTTTAGAAAGTAAATCAGGTTGTAAATAATGTTGGGCATGTGGAAAAGTCTATCATGCATAAACAAAGAATCCAACCTACGAGTTTTCAAAATGCACAACCTCTTTCTGTTGAATAGTGTAATCTCTCTATTTTTGATCCAAAACATTTTTGTAAAGATAAGATAAACAGTGTAGAAATTAAACCTCACGTGGATAGAAGAAGATAATGTGGAACCTATTAGTCCCCTATATGGCGTAGAAGAAAAACTATCCTTCCCTGGTGCGAATCATGGTGTAGATGATGAAGAACAATTAGAGGGAGCACAACATAAAGATGAGTTGTTGAATGTTCATTCTTTGAATTGTATGCAAGCTGAATATATGGCTTTCAAATTTTAGGAAAAAGATGATAAAGGAGAAATATTGCAGCCAAAGGTGAGTAAAGAATTCATCTTTGAGTCATTTTACTTTGAAGATGCAATTGTGTCTATTGAAAATGATTCATCAAATGAAGGTTGTATATGCAATGATTTTTCAAAATTTGAGGAGAAAGAGAATAGTCAAGTTGATGAAGGTTTGTAGCCTCAAAATTTTTTAGAAACTTCAAATGGTGACCTCCTTTGTGAAGATGTTGTTCTTCCTCCTATACCATGTGTTGAGGAAGAATACTTTGTTGCTGAATGTCCAAATAAGGATGGTCTATCAACTCCTAGTGCAGCCAATGAACAAATCTCGAATAAGAAGGATAGTTGGAAAGACACATGGGAGATATCTCTGAATAATCTACAACTGGAGTGTGAAGCTATTGAAAGTCCCACACCAAATTATGAAGAGGCAAAGCTGCAAGAAAACGTTAGCAATGATTTTACTTTTGAATCACCTCATTCTGAATTTGATTTTGAAGTTGTGAAACATGGAATGAAGAATGGTTGTATGAACAAACATGGAGAAGAAAATGCTGGTGTTTAGCCTCATGTTGTTTGCATTCCAAAGTGGTGCTTAGAAATACTAGAAGATGATTTTCTATGTAGAGCAGAAGTGGTTGTGCCTCCCTTGCAAGTTGTGGATAAAGTTGCTTTGGGTGACAAATTCAAAAATTTAGAGTTGCCACTAGAAAAGCATGAATCAGATTCTAAAAGTGAAGTGGAAATTTGCATTCAATCCCAACAAGGTTGCTCTTCATGGTATGAATTTTTAGTTCCTTCCAGGATGGTTTTATTCAGATCTGATTTCAATTGAGGACATAGGTGAAATGCAAATGAGTTCACTAGAAGTTACAGAAGTTTTTGATGAAAGGTGGTTGTTTGGTGCACAGTTCGGTGAGCTCTCGTTCTTCCTAAATCTCAGTTTTGCATTCATGGTTCTCAACAAGTTGCTAAATTTACAAGTGCTTCATGAATATACAACTCTATTTCACACTAGCATATATTTTTCCTAGCTTGTTAATGGTTTTGCATAGTCTTTGGGGCAACGGGGGTGTGTTGCACCTAGTCCAGGTGTGTAGGTGTCATAGGAAGTTTCTTTTCATTTCTTGTTGTGTGTTGTTTAGCTCTATTTTTAGTTTTGGCTTTGCTCTAGTCTCCTTTATTTCCCCTTGACTCTATTGCCCATTGGATAAGGCACTGATTTGTGCTTGTGATTCTGGGTTGCTTGCTTCGTCCTTTGCAGTCTTCATCCCCAGTTAGAGCCTGTTGTTGCCCCAAAATTTGAACTCAAAATTTTTAAATTTTAGTTCTAAAAGTTTAAAAGTCTTATGAGTCTTTGTCGTTGGGCATTTTACGCATTCATGAAACCTTTATTTCCCTAACTTATGTTCCAAAGTTCAAGAAATAACCGACTTCCCAACTTCTCCTTTGTGTTGGGGGTTTTCAAAGTTTTTGAATGGCGCTCTCACAGTTCGCAGATCATAAAAGCTCCGATGCCCCGACCTCACCCATTATCGAGAATTCTCAAATTTTTTAAAACTCCTCTTCAAGGTTCAAATTTTAGAATTTGCTTCGACCCCTGACTAGTAAGCATCTTTGTAGTGCCCATTTTCCAAGGTATCAACAACTCATCAGATTGCTCATGCGGTATGCGGCGAATATCTTTTCAGAAGTTATGAAACACAAGCTCAATCTAAAGACTCTCTTTTCAAAGATGTAGAATTAATGATGCATTAATTACTTCTTAAATGACAAGTGTAATAGAGCTCGCCAAAGTGGTAACGTAGCATTAATAAGTTTAAAAACCATCATTACTCACTAGCGTAATTAAGTCAAGGTGGCAATGCTCTCTGAGTCTAGTTTTTCTTGTCAGCCAAGCTATCTTCAGAATGGGACTTCTTGCAAACAACGAAATTTGGGATGATGAACCTATGCCTGTCCTACAACCTAACTTACATTGGTCCAAGGAGGAGCAGATCGATATCATGTCCCAGTTGTGCACATTTGCTTGGAAGGAGAAAACTAGCTATGTTGAATACCGCAGAACAATTGACGTCTTGGAGGAAGAAGAAGAACATGTTGAACTACGCCAACTTTTTATGGAAATATGCCTTGTTGGGTGAATATTTTGTCTTCAACTAACTGAAGGCAAAATGGTTATATCGACCATAGTGTAATGAGAGAAATCTCTCCTCTTAGCAAGGGGAGGTTCCCTATAAACTATCACAAACTAATTTAAATTAAACACTAATTCAGGGGTGAGACCATATCATCCATTTCTCTTTTTTTAGAAATGATGTTTACAAAATAAAAGAACTCTTTCTTGATACTAACTGAAAAAAACTAAGAAAGCCATGAGAGCACAAAGTCTATCGTTGCTTCTTTTGCTGATTTATAACTGAGAACATAGTAGAATGAGGTGCAGCCCAAAGTCTTCACCGAAAACTATGACAAAATAAATGATCACAAAAGATAATAGTAGTTCAAAGCCTTTCCAATATCTTTTACTTTAAAACACTAAATCACAAACTAAAGATAATTGTTGTAGCACAAAGTCTCCACAATCAACTTTAGAACATCTCCCAAATTATTCTCACTCACACTACTATTTGATCAAACAGATAAGATCGTATTTGGAAAAGGACATAAGAATAATTTCTAATACAATACAAGTTATTTAAACACAAAGTTTGAACGATCACTTGCTTTCTTATTCACTTGATAAAATTTGTTTTACAATTTGAACTCAAAGTCTCAAAATGCTCTTTAATTTGGCAGAGTTTCGCTTCAATAACTAAAAGATAAAATTTACAATAGAAGCCCTCTTTATTTATAGGGAGGAGCTTGGAGCAAAAATAGGAAAAACCTAACTACTTAGACTTATTCAAAAATAGGAGTCCTTATTGACTTGGGACTTCCTATGTTTTTACATGTAATTACATATGAAAAAAGTACATGTAAATATGTCCAAAATTGTTTCAAAAGTACATCTGAAAAATGGAAAATAAACTAAGGGAAAAACTACTTCAACTTGTATTGCCATCTTTCCTCATGTGACCATCATACATAGTGAAAGTTGCTTGCATCCCAATACTGTCTGGACTAACCGTGTTCCTGAAAATCATCTTGGCTCTCACTATGGCATCTCTTACTGTGGTGATTGATTTTGCATGACTAGTTAACTTGGTTTTCAGATTATCCAAAGTTAACTGATTGTCTAGAATATTGTCCACAGAGGCCATTGAAAATGTTTTATCCTCAAATTCTTTCTAGAATATATCTTCAAATTCCTGAATCATTTCTTCTGCAGAGAGAAATTGGTTATCCTGTGATACACGCTTGCAAGGTAGCTCCTCCAATTTATGCAAAAGACTTACATCACTCTGTTCACTGAGTTTCCTCGTAGTTTCAAGGTCATTGATCAAATCTTTAAGCACACAGCTCCTGTATGTCAATGCCTCTTTGGTTTCTGTATAAGAATCCCTATTAGGAATGGCACCAATTGATATTAGAGTGCTTATTTTCAGTTTTCTCATCTCCACCCATTTATCATGATTCTTTTCTATGCACTCAATATCTTGAGAAACAACATCAATGAGATCATCAAGCTCTGCTCTTATTTTGCCCATTTTATCTATCTTCTCAGATAGCTCTATAAGCAGGGAAATTCCTTGTGCACGCATCCTGTCTAAGTACTCTTCAAGTACTTTTCCTTTGAGATGAGTTTTTTCTGCTTTCTGGATGATGGGGTGTTCTACAGAAACGACCTTGAGAATTACTGCTTCTGAATTCAAAGTGATTTTCCTCACCACTGCAGTCAACTGTTCCACCATCGCTTTGTAGTGATCCTTCATTTCTTTCTCCCTGTCAAATTTCAGAATCAAGATGTCCATGGCTGAATGCATATCATTCTTGGCACTTTCATGAGTTATCTTGCCTAATTCAACTCTAGAGATAGAGTAATCATTCATATCAAAATTTTCTATGGTTGCATCCTGTGGAGGTTTTGCGATCTCCAAAAATTTATGTCCCTTGTCCTCAAGCATTCTTGAAAGAATATTTGGCTTCTTTGGGGCCTTGGCTTTTGCAGGCACTAGCTTACTGAAATCAAAGTCATTTGGGGAGATGGCTTGTTTCTTCCTTTTCAGTGTATAAGCTGACAGCCATGGTGGAAGTAGAGAAGTACTCACATTGGGATCTGTTCCCATTGTTGGTGTCCCCGGAACTGCACTTGCACTAGTAGTGGAAACAATAGGTGGAGTGTTAGTGAAAACTGCACCTGTTACATTTACATTAGAGACTTGCTCAGTATTCATTATAAAGTGATCAAATATGGAAGTATCCTCAATATCAAAAGATGAAGAAGACAAGCTAGGAATTGACTTTGTGGAACGAAGAACATCTTCAAAAGTGTTTTGAGGATTGTCAAAAATTATTTTGGAAGGGGAGGGAGATTCAGAAGAGGGAATATCAATAGGGGAAATAGACAAAGGAAATGCAACAGGTGTGTCGGGAAAAGGAGATGAGACTCCCGTTTCTTTTTGTACATTCTCCTATGGAGACAAAACTTCCTCCTCTTGTTGATCTGTAGGCCTATCTTCAACCTCCATTTCTTTAGTGGCTAGCTCCTCAGTGTTCTGTTTCTCAACTTCCATATCTTCTATTTCAGCCTCTTTCTCCACAATCTTTGATTTCTTCGTCACAAACTTGATTCTAGGCTTATGTGTCTTGGAAGAAGAGGGAACATCACTTTTGTTCTTCGTCCTGTTCTCCACCTTTTTACCTATTTGCTCTTAGATCTTAGTCTCTGATCTGTAAGAAATTCTTTCAGAGTAATTCCTTTATTTGCTAGCCAATTATTGGTGTTTGCCAATATAGGCTCAAATCTTTTCCTCAAAGAGGTCAACTCTTTTTAAGACCATTGGATTGGAGGGAGAGGAGTGTTAGCAACTTGTTCAGTGTTATATCTGTCATCGACCAATTCTTCATCATCCACTAGATCCTTAGGAATATTAGCAAGTCCCAGATATTCAATCTGCTCAAGAGATAACCTGCTATAGTCCAACTTCCTGACATCTTCTTCTGTTCTCAAATCTACCCAAACATCTTCAACCATAGGTTCATGGAATTGGGTTTTCCTCTTGATTTTGTCCTTCACGCCTCTGTAGTCAAACTTTGGTCTTCTCTTGAATTGCTTCATGGTAACAAGTTGCATCTCAATTTCCATGGCCCTAGCCTTCGCAACAGTTAATACTGAATACCTGCCAATTTCAACTGGAAACCTGAAACTGGGCTTCTTGAGCTCCATTTGTTTATTATGCACGATGATCATTTGTCTACATAACTCCATTAAGACCAGTTTGTCTGAGGGGAACCTTGGTAGCATATAAGGATGACCTTGGAAAAAGCCAACTCTCAGGTATGAGAAAGAAGGAAACTGTAAGAACATGCATCCAAAATCATTTACCACTGTCCAAGCCTTATCTGACACTCTTCTTTATTCTAGTTGGGGGTCAAAAAGACACAAAAATATTGCAAAGAAAGCATCATTTACTCTTCTGAAATGATGAATAGAACCCTTTAATGTCAATTGAGAGTAGTATTGATACACATGGATTACCCTCCTATCTCCTTCTGATGTTAGACCTAGAAAGATTCTCATTGAGGCTGTTATTTACACCAGATAAGAAGTCATGTAAAACTTGAAAGTAGTAGATACCTTTGTCAATTGCTCGTGCAGAGCATTACTAATTTGTTCACCCTAGAAGATAGCTTGTTTTCCTTGGAGTATTACCTTGATGAAAGGATACATCCATTCGTGAAACATTGAAGAAGAAGCCAACCTCTTATCCTGCTGAGAAGAGTAATCAGATCACCAACCTCTTCTCTAAAGTCGCTTCTAGGAAAACTCCATGGCCACCTATACAAGTTTGATCATGGAGCTTTGAGCCATTTAGTATTAATTACCTTCTTTGCTTTCTCTGGATTTTTGTCATATTCTTTTTGTGCTTCAGCAAAATCTAGCTTTATCACTTTTGTTGCAGGAGGGCACATAAACACCTTATCAATGAACTCAAGATCCAGTCTGATTATCACATTCCCACTTGCGTCCACCATAGCCTTAGTATCTCTGTTATAAAACTGAGCACACTGAAGAACGAATTCTATGTTGTGAGCTGCCACCGAAAAAGATGATACCAAATGAATGTTACTATTAATTATCTTCTTCATTGTAGAGCTGTGATTATTTGACTTGGTTCTCTCCACAAATTCAACCATGTCCACATGGCCAATATCTGTATCTCTAATGTCATCAACATTAGAAGTAACTGAGGTGATTGGAAAAACACCTTAATATTTGTACTTCATCGCTTTTGACTTCTTTGGAGACAACTCAGTCATCTGAACGAGCTATCACCGAATGATGTTGATGAAGAAAGAAGATCCACAGAAGAAACTGCAACAAAAAAAGTCATGATCATGCAATTAGGGGAAATACTAGTAATCTGGGAAAATTGCATGTCGATGATCACGACTATGGAGACGCACTTGAAAGGACTAGAGTGCGAGTAGGCCGAAGAACAGAGGAAAGCGGGCTCAGAAAGGCAAAATTGAAAATATCCCAGAGTTAGGAAAATTTGAGAGAATGTTTGCATGGGTGGCAAAATTTGCCGCCCTTGCATGTGAGGGATATTGTGTACATGCATCGGCAGTAAAATTCACCGCTATTGCATATTACAGGAAAAATAGTTTATGTGTTGTAGCGGCAAAAAATGCCAACACTACAGGTAACAAGGAGATTGCAAGTTGGATGTTTGATTGGCAAAAAATGCCAACATTACATATGGTATAAATGGCGTTTGATGTTCGGGCGGCAAATAATGCTGCTACTGCATGTGATAGGCATTTCAAGGTTTTTCGTGTAAGGGTGGCAAATTTCACTGCCCATACACTTGCATTTTGATAAGCCTTTAAACACATAAGCGGCAGAAAATGCCGACTTTGCATCTGCTCAAGGTCATGGAACTTAGGTGGTAAACTTAACCGCCACTACACAGGTACATGTTTGAGTGGCAATGATCTCTAACTAATCACCAAAAGGTCATTTCTTGTATATCAGCAAAATCCATCGATGAAACATTTACTATCTAGGGTTTAAAAAAACACTCGAGAAATAAAAATGAAGGAGATGATTTATCTCAATACAATTCAAAGGAAACACGGGTTTGATGACTCCAAAGAATGAAAAATAGAAAACCCTAAACAAAAACAAATAACAAAAACAATGATTAGAGGACTTACCAGTCAGAAGGAACGAAAACCCTAAAATGTGACAGTGACGAGTCGAAATCTGCTTGAATCCAATGTCGGCGCGATCAAGCAGCTTGAGGAAGGGTTTACTAATCAATTGGAAGACTTAAGAAATAGAAATAACAAAAGACAATGAAATAACACATTTAAGAAACTTAAAAACAAGCCCTTAATGCTTAGCACGAGTGGCCATTAATGCCACTTGAAGTTTGAGATCTTGAAGATCTTTCTCAAGCGGTGATTTCGGCCGACATGACACGTATTTAACAAAGATGCAAGAGCGGTAAAAACTGCCGACCATGCACATGCCTTTTAGCGAGAACATGTAATGGTGGCAAAAAGTGTCGCTCGGGCATGTGGGAAAGAAAAACTATGTAAAAGTGGCAAAAATTGCCAACACTAGATAGGTAAACAAAAAGATATGAAAGTCAGCAATTTTTACTGACATTGCATAAGTTGACAAAAAGACATGTAATAGCGGCGAATTTGGCTGACTTTACATATGAAGACTCAAAATTTTACTAACACGCTAAAAATGATCAAAATTGATATTTTGGTCAGTTTACAACCTAATCGATTTGCACAAATATCGAGGAATCAATTCGAGGGAATGTTGTAAACTAGTTTAGGATGCCATACGACTTCGCATAGGACCAAGAGAATCTTGTCTTGATTTGTGAACTTAGAGTGTAGATTACTAAATGAACAAGTTTCGTAGGGGGTGTCTACAAAAATGAGCGTAGCTAATTTTGAGAACAACACACCTGGAATTGGGGGCAAATTAATGCCACTTGTCTTGCAGGTATGAAGATGTTTTGTAATTAGTGATAATGATTATGTTTCCTCTGTAATGTAACCATTTCCATTTTTAGTTCCTTTCTTGATAATGGTTACTCGAAAGACCATTTCGAATAGTTATAATCCTGGCGAAGGTTTGAAAGTTATAAAAGGGGGAGGCACTTTAGAAAGAAGGTATCTTTTTCTGGGGGGTTGTCTATGAATAGTTGGGAAGAAGAGCAAGACTATTTTGTATTAATTTCCAGTTATATTTTTCTTAGCTTTGCTTATGTATAGGGGCATTATAGAAACATTGAGTTTTGGATATATTGAAGAAATGAAAAATTACTTACAGAATTTTGTATCTCCAAGTGTCTTTTGTAATTACAATTGTTCTTGTGTCAATTCGTAATCTATCTTCGATATTGCTTCTTTTATGTTGACATGTGTTAAGGCAGAATATAACTGTATCTCTCAATCAATTTATCCTTGTTTATGAATGTCAGATAAGTGGGTTGTGTATCATTTATCTACATTCATTTCTTTTCGTAATCAGTAATGCACATCTATTTCATGGTGATGGGTAGATGTTAATACACCATTTTTGCTTTCTGGTTAAAATCACATGCCATATTTTTATTCATTGCATATCTTAAGAGGGAGTTGTACCTCTAAAATTCAGAGGAAAGTTGTCAATCCAATAACAACTTCTCCAAGTACTATTTGTTCTTCTTCTTGGGCGTCTTAAGTCATTTTCTATATTTACTCTTGAAGGACGTCTTGAGTCATTTTCTATATTTACTCTTGAAGGAGAAATCTGTCAACTAACAGGTTGCAAAATAAAAATTTAAGTATATATTTGCTGTTGTTCTTGCTATGTCAACAAAAAAAGGAGATACTGATGTGTTATCCGTGATACCATTTCAAAAGAAAAATATATTGTACTAAAGGGGTTTATGGTTTTCAAAAGAAAAATACACAAAAAAAAATTATAGAAAAGAAGAGTATTTCAGCTTGTTGTTTTTAATTGTTTAGCCTCATATTAATGTACTCCTTTTTATGTTAACTGTATTCTTTATATATATATATACTATGCATCTTTCGTATATTTAATTTCTGAGCTCATTGTGTCTATAAAATATTTTATTTACCATATAGCAGGTTTTTTCAAATATCTAATAATAAAAAATATAAATAAAAAAAAGATTTAGACCTGCGTTGAAACCCTAGCAAAAATTCTTGTTTTCTGAAAGAGAGTGTTAATATTTCTGTTAAGCGGGCTCTGTAAATTGCGGCCTGAGCGCCGCCGGCGCCCCTTACCAACTTTGCCTGCAACTCCAATGGCCGCCGCGTATTCTTCTTCCTTCATACTTGTTCATACCTGAAGCATTACATAAACATGAGACCCAAAAAAAAGGGGTGCACAAACATGAATTTACGGTTAGGTTTGAAGATGACACGAAATATTATCATTTTATTTTTTGCAATATCTAATGTACTTAGTCTTTTTTTATTTCATGTTTGAATTATAAATAATGTTGGTCTATCACGTAGGTATGGCTCACTACAACTTTACAAACAGAATTAAATATATTGGTGTCAAAAGAAGTATATAAATTTATAAACATATATTTAATTATATTAATGGGTCAGATATAAATTAAAGTAACTTGAGGTCTTTTGTGAGGTGAAAATTTGATATGGTAGTTTGTAAAATGCCTTGACTTATTCTAGTCTTCATATGAGTAGATTATTTATATATCTAGTCCTTTTCCAATGAATGCAATAAAATATTAGAAACTTCACAAAAGCACTTGAAGAAAAATATAATATTTTTTTTGTGAGCCTTGTAGGACTTGTGTAGGGGTTAGATTAGAGGAATAGTTAAGCACATATAATTTTAATCTATTATGAGGCTTGCCATTTTCCTTATCTTATTAGGATTAATTACACCTAGAAAGTTTGTCCATGCAATTTAAAAAGTGTTTTGGACTGACATAGAAAAGCCACATACTTATGCTTGTTAGTTAGAGAAATAAATTGTACTACATAAATAAGCTTAAGGGTATATATATATAAAAGTAAGTTAAATATAATTTTCATCATTACAATTTATATAAGTTATTCTAAAGAATAGAAAAAAAATATTGTGGGTCAAATAGAATCTTCTTTATATTATTATTATCATATATGTTAACATTGTTTAAAATGATTATTATATCACTTATATTATATGGACAATTTGGTTAATTTCACCTCCATCTGCTTAAACACGATATCTAGTTTGTTTTAGGCCCAAAGGTGTAATCATTGTGGGAGGAGTATGGATTCATATTGATCAATTAAATCTTATTAAATAAATTATTTTCTCTACTCTCATGATTGCGGAGGTGGCGTTATACTATCAAGATTTTCCTAGGTTAGTGAAACAAATATTAAATGATTTATTTCCTGTTCTTACTTTATCACCTCAATTATAGTTGAGTACTTTAACTACTGGCTTAGATGGAATTATTTAATGTTAATTAAGATAATAGTTTTGCTAGGGATAGATTTTGATTCATATTGAAATCATATCACCTCATCTAGGAAAACTAGGGTTAGTTCCCGTTTGGGGAATTCTACCCTTAGTGACAGTTTTCGCGTCACACAACCCCCTTAGTAGGCTTCATCTCATAAGGGTTGCAAAGGATGTTCGTATTAACCCAACTTTTGATTGACATGTTTGCGCCCTTGTGCATATGCCACTAAGCACACTGATGCATGCGAGGGGGTTTTTAGGGACGAGTAGAATTTTTTTTGATATTTTGTGTCATGACATGTGTGTTGTGTGTTGTGACCACATGGGAAATGTGGGCATGGCAACCATGAAGTAGGTCTCAGCATACCACTCATGTTTGTCTATTTGCAGTCCTTACTCCATCAGGATGGAGAATATGGAAGAGTGCAGTTTGCACTTTGTGTTGTGTCATGCCTAGTGGGAAAGCCAAGTTTGGTAGCATGCTCTCATTGAGAGCTTGAGTAGGGTGAGAAAATCTCTATGCGAGGATAGTTGTTGTTAGCGGGAAGAGGTGTGAGACACACACAGAAAATAAGAAGGCATTCAAAAGAGGAACAAAAAAAAATGATAGGCTTATATCGACCAAAAGATTAAATACTTTCGACTAGAAACAGATATCAAACGATACTCAGGTATTATCCATTATCATTGAACTGTATATGACAGTGTTAAGTCTATAGCATGTATAGATATTGTTATGTCGAACCCGTTATGGGGTCTATTGTGTTGTGTTTTTGTGACCAAAGGTTTTCAATAACACCTTGATTTCTCTCCATTCATTACAGTGTGTATGAAACCTATAAGTCTTTCATTTCTTGTTGGAACTAGTTCTTGGCACAAGCAAATATGGTAACAGTCGAGTTTGTCCAACACTTTAGGTTCTTACTGTGATAAAGAATAATGTTATTACTTTTTGATGCAATAACTATTATCATACTTTGCAATAAGTATCTTGTTATTTTCTCTCAGTATGGGGATAAAACCTTAAACCAATGGTGTTATGAGAATGTTTTGAAATTGATATAAGGATACTTTACTATGTTATTCTTAGACTTGTGAGAAAGAGTTCTTAATACCTTCGAGGTAAAAGGTGGCAAGACTTTGGTTAAACCATTCTTATCATCAAATATTTGATATATTACTATTTTTAATTGTCAAGCCTATATTATTATAGGGTTTCGAGACAACAAACCTTCTTTATTTCTAAAATGAGCAATAGACGATATGACTCTATCGTCGATAAAAGAGTTAAACAAAGGATTCAATGTCTAAGTGGATTAGACAAGGATTTAGGAATCACGTGAATAACCTTAGGAGAACATGCAAGGGTTATTATTATAAAAAAAAGTATTTTTTTTTATGTCATGACGAGACATCAAAACCAAGTTATTTTGTAATATGAAATAGAGTGACGTGGAGTCACAGATTTTTGCTGCAGTGGCAACAAGTAAACATCTCTAAAAGACTAAAGACCTATGTGTGGATTTTTTTGATATTATACTCTAGATGACAAAGTAGTTGATGAGAGTCAATGAACTTTCATGATACCCATTAACTGGGATGAATTAAAGCAAAAATTATTGTTGGACGAGATAACTTCTAATTCAAGTCAGATGTGGGTGAAAAATCAACTATGTTCATTGTGAAACATTTATATATATGAAATCTTTGGCCAAAGTAATACATCCATCTCTACATGTATTAGTGTTCAATGTGCTCTAGATGGCATAATCTTCTAGTAATGTCATACATAGTTAGAGTGGATCTATAGTTGTATAACCACGAAGAGTTATGAAGGACACAACACTACAAACTCATATGGAAAACCTATTGGTTCTCTATATCTATTCCCTTCATGAAGAGTAGGGCCACTTCCAAGAATGAAGTTGAGTGGGAGACCGCCAGTATGTGGTTGGAGGAAAATCACTCAAGTGATGCTGTCCTTCCCAAGCAGATGACAAGCCAAGACTTATGAAGATAGATATCAAAACTCCAGAAATAGTGCATTTTATTATTTGACTTGATAGTTATTTTTTATGTAAACTTGACATTATTTCCATGAGTAAAACATTATGTTTGTAATCTAAAGGAAACTATCTTCATGCTATTTTGAACTTGATGTACATTTTTAGTTGAAAATATTACAAAAAAAAGAAATATGCTCTTTATGTATTCATTATGGAAATGATTAATGTTAGTTAAACATGTGATTATGATAATCATGACTTGATATTTTCTTTAATTGATGGTAAATGGGAATGTAATTTCCGGGTAATACGAGATGACATGTTACACTTAGGTGATTCTTCTTGTAATGACAACTCAGGAAACATTGGCATGAGAGGCCAAAGAGGTAGCTTTCCAACATCTATTAAACTATTCTCAACTCTTACTGCTAGATCATATGTTGCTATTAGAGTTTGTCTTCCTATGGATTGAATCATAACAACTCTGTCCAAATTGAAATATTTGAGATGGAAAACAATAGCCATACCAGGAGATGGTCATGTTGTAACTGGAATCCTTTGCCAGGTTTCCTGAACTCAGGTGTTGAAATTGGTGACTATTTCTTGAGGTGCTCTCTTGATGGTTATCATTTGTTGCAATAGTGAGAATCTGTCCTTCTTATCATTGAATCTTTCAAAGAACAAATATCCTACTTGGTCCCATGAGCCTATTGAATTTTATTAAAGAGACTAATACCAATCGAGTACCTTGCCTTTAAAAGAGGTTGCAAGCAACCTTAAAATGTTGTTCTATTTAGTCACATAGTGCACTGTACAAATGTCTGCTACATCTTGGAGGTGCTCCATGAGAGTCTTTGAATCTTCACCCATATATATTGGTAGAGATTTGAGAGTGTTGGTTGTGATAGGGTCCCATGTAGTTGTGGAACTAGCAGAATCAATGGACTGTCACTATTCCAGTTCATGAAGTTTCTAGGAGCTCCTTGTGCAACCATATGAACAAATAGTGGATTTGAATGCACTAATGTTCTTTTGGGGACAAGAACTAGAGGGACTAAAAGACCTGGGTTTGATGTTGAAAGATATTTTGTAGTTGGCCTTTTACTCATACAACTTGAATCTTGATTAGGAGATTTGAGATTCTTGGTCCCACCGGGCGTGCCAAAAACTGATGACATTTATTTTTGCACTTAAGATTACCCTTAGACACAAGCCTAACACCAACAATGGGAAATCTTGCAAATGTGGGACTTGACTCATAGAATGACCTCCATGATTTCAGAAGTTGGCTCTTTGAATGAATTTCACTATTTATTTCAACGACAGGAGAGAAAAGAGAAGAGATAAACTTGAACTAAAAGAAATTATCCTAAGGCAATCTATGCCAGATGATAAGACTTCACACAACCACTAAATTGACACAGTGTGTTCCTATTCAATCACAATATCAATTCGTCTCTCCAAAGAGTAGGAAAATGCATAATTTTAGATCATTTACTAACATCATTCATGAGACAAATAACAGAGGCACATCATCAACCAAACGATCTAAAAGAAGACTCAATAGACACAAGAAATAGCACATAATGTCACTTTTATTCATTATTGAATCAAGAATAGGTTACAAAAGGCCATATGCATAGTTATAAAACATTCAAATGGCTCTAAAAAGTACCCACAAAGGCTAAGAATGCATATCGAATCTTCCCTAGGACTGTAAGCACCAAAATCATGCCTAGCCTCCACGAAGACCCCTATGATGATTTATAATCCTTGCCACGTACATGTAACCATGAAATAACATCCTCTCAACATCAATTCTCTTGGTGACACATCTTTTCTTTCATCTTGTGTTGTTTCCCCTTTGTTGTTTTCTCTCTCTTTGTTGTCAACACTTTTTGACACTTTTCAACACTTGTCGATTTACATTTTTTTGTGCTTGCAACCATGTTCCTAAGCCTTGTATGCGTCTTGTAGCTGATTTTTCACCTCTCCTTAGTGTTTTTCATCTTCTCCACCAACTAGAAGCCTTCTAGAGGTCCCCTCTAGCCATCTCCCACTTTTAATTTTTCAGTTTCACTCAACCAATCCAAATCTCCCCCTATTATTTCCAGATCTCTCGTCAGGAGATCTTGCTTTGCAAGTGGAGATTTGGATTCTTGCACATGACTGACCTATTTCTAGAGGCAAAACCCCTTATTCTCTCCTCCTCTTCCATCTCCCATCTAGAACTTTAACCTAGGTGTTCTCTTTAGTGGGTCGCCCATGGGTCGCCCCCTGGGGTGACCTAGGTTTGCCCCTATTAGGGTTAGCTAGAAAAAGATATCAATTAAATGCAAATAAAGATTAAACAAAGGAATGAAAAATACACAGAAATAATAACAGTGAGAGACAATTTTTACATGGTTCACCCAAACTCGGGCTACATCCACCAACAGAGAGTCCAATATTATTATCGAGCAAATCAAACCGATTACAACCAGCAATCCCTGCAACTCAATAACGCTGCAAATGCTATAATACAATATCAACAAAAGACCTAACTGTTAGTCATTTTTATCAAGACTTATGTCAGTTACAAAATAGGATTTTTTTTATGTCAGCTAATAGAAAAAATAACTCCCGACGCCTTTATAAAATAATTTGGGGGGAAATCGCACCTATAAAAGTGGGGAAAATTTAACCTTCAAGTCTGATTAGGCTCCATATAACAACAATCTCCCACTTGGAGACTGATCAAACTCCACACCATATCATCTCCCATTTGGAGACTGATCATAACACCGTTGACCCTATAGCTCCCACTGGAAATAAACACCCTGGACTATGTTATGATTTTATTGTTTTCAGTCTTGAAGACCGACCAAAGCTGAATAAGAGCTCAACTTCTCCCTTGTCACTGCTTTTGTAAACATATTTGTTGGATTTTCATCTCTATGTATCTTTTCTAGCTATAATTGTCCATCATCCAACACCGATTGAATGAAGTGATACCTCAATTGTATGTGTTTGGTCTTTGAATGCAAGGCAAAATTTTTTGCAAGATGTATGGCACTCTGGATATCTGTAAACAAATAACTGTTAGCCTGTTGTTTACCCAATTCTTCTATGAAAGATTGTAGCCATATCATCTCCTTGCTTGCCTCTATTGTAGCTACATACTATGCCTTTCTGGTGGATAAAGCAACCACCTTTTGTAACCTGGAGATCCAACTCACTACTATCCCACTTACAGTAAAGACATAACCTGTAGTACTCTACCTAGTATCAATATCCCCTACCAAATCTGAGTCTACATAACCTCCTAAATTAGTATTAGAGCCCCCAAAATATAAGTGTTTATTGGATGAACCTCTCAAATGTTTGAGAATCCATTTTACCGCATTCTAATGCTCCAATCCAGAATTACTCATATACATGCTTACGACTCTTACAACATGTGCAATATCTGGTCTCATGGATACCATGGTGTACATTAAACTTCCTACAACTAAAGCATATGGTACCTTGAACATTTTTTCTTCCTCCTATCGTGTCTTAGGACACATCTCCTTAGTCAATTTTAAATGACTAGACAAAGGTGTGCTTACAGTTTTTGCATTTTCCATATAGAATCTCTGCAACACTTTTTCAACATAATCAAGGTGAGATAGAGTCAATTTTCTGTTCTTCCTATCTTTGCAAATTTTCATACTAAGGATTTGTTTTGCTGCCCCCAAATCCTTCATAGACAATGACTGTGCTAACTGTTGTTTTAACTCTCTTATGTGATCCATGTTAGACCCTGCTACAAGTATGTCATCAACATATAAACATAAAATAATGTAGCTGTCATTTTCCAACCTCTTAAAATAACAATGATCAGAATTACACCGCCTGTAGCCTTGCTCAGCCATAAAACTATCAAATTTCAAATACCATTGCCGAGGTGCTTGTTTTAAGCCATACAAACTCTTCTTCAATCTGCACACCAAATTCTCCTTACCTGTGACCTCAAATCCTTGCGGCTGTTCCATATATATCTCCTCCTCCAAATCACCATGGAGAAAGCTAGTTTTAACATCCAGCTGTTCCAAATATAAATCTTCAGTAGCCACAATATTTAAAATAGTACGAATAGAAGTCATTTCAACAACCAAAGAAAAAATCTCATCAAAATCAATGCCATTTTTCTGTGCAAATCCTTTTACAACTAACTTGGTTTTAAATATTTTCTTACCTCCATCTTCCTCTTTCAGCCTATAAACCCATTTGTTTGGTAAATCTTTTTTACTTGTAGGCAACTTACATAATTCCCAAGTTTAATTTTTCAGTAAGGAGTCCATTTCTTCTTTCATTACAAGCTCCCACTAAACATTTGTATTCACCTGCATAGCTTCATCATACCCTTCCGATTCACCAACATTTGTTAACAAAATAGAATACAAAGAGGGAGAAAACCTTTCAGGAGGTCTACTTAGCCTTGTTGACCGTCTAACATTCATTGGAGTTTGTGGTATTTTTTGTTGTTGTTGCGGAGCATGAGGAACCACTAGAACATCACTATTTGTAGTAACATCCAGAACCACATAATCATTTTCTTTCTTCTCATGCTGTTGCAACTGGTCTTTGTACAATACCTTCTCATTGAACACAATGTTTTTGCTTCTCACAATTTTTTGATTTTTAAAATCCCAAAGCCTATAACCAAATTCATCAATGCAATATCCAACGAAGGTACATTTTTTTTAATTTTGCATCTAGCTTAGTTCTATTTTTAAAATCTACATGTGCAAATGCTTCATATCCGAAGGTTTTGAGAAAAGAATAACTCACCTTCTTATCTATCCACGCTTCCTCTGGAATACCACAACCCAAAGAACTGAAGGACCTCTATTAATTAAATATACAACAGTGTTGACAACCTCTATCCACATGTTTAAAGAAAGCCCAACATGCAATCTCATGGTCCTTGCACACTCCATTATTGTCCTATTCATGCACTCAACCACTCCATTCTCCTGTGGAGTCCCTGGAATCATTTTCTGCCTACGGATTCGATTAAAGGAACAATAATCCTCAACTTCTTTTCTACAATACTCACCACCATTATTAGATCTGAGACATTTTAATCTTTTACCCATCTGATTCTCAACTAAGCTTCTCCATTTTTTAAATGTTTCAAATACATCAGATTTCTACCTGAGGAAATAAATCCAAACCTTCCTAGTTGCATCATCTATGAATGTAACATAATACCGAGAGCCACCAAGAGAAGATACCTGAGCCTGTCCCCATACATCTGTATGCACAAGCTTCAACTTTTCATCTTTCTTTTGCTTCCCATCCTTGTGAAAACTAACTCCCTTTTGTTTTCCATACACACAACTTTCACATAAATCCATAATAATACATTTCAGACCTGGTAAAACTTTCTTAGAATGAAGTACCTTCATACCTTTTTCACTCATATGCCCAAGTCTGTTATGCCACAATGTTGTCTCAGAACTTGTAGCAATTGTTTTAGTCTCTTCCTACGAACGTGCAACAACTGTTCCTAAACCTATTTAATTTTTCTCTGCAACAACTAAAGTAGAAGGAATAATATGACCTGTACAAAGATATAAAGTGCCTACTTTCACACCTTTTGCTACTATTAAGGCACCTCTTGTGACCTTCCAATTTTTATCACTAAATGTAACAATGCAACCTTCATCAACTAGCTGCCCTACTGAAATTAAATTCCTACTCAACCTTAGAATGTGCCTTACCTCTTATAGTAGCCAATGGTTCCCATTCTGTAACTTAATCTTGATTCTTCCCTTTCCAATAATCTGACAAGGTTCATTATCTCTCAAATAAACTAGCCCAAAATCCCCTTGGACATAATCAAGAAAATAACTTCTATGGGGTGTACCATGAAACGAGGCCCCTGAATCTAAAACCCATGATTCATCAGCATTATCTAGGGAAAGAATCAAAGAATCATCTTTAGATTTATTACTTACCACATTTGCCTCCTTATTACCTTCGTGTTTGTCTCCTTTATTCTTAAGAGATCAGCAGTCTTTCTTCAGTAGACCTAGTTTGCCACAGTACCAACAATCCTTTTGTCCTCTAGATTGGGACCTCTTGTCCTTTGATTTTCCTTCTGACTTCCCATGACCTCTAGAACCTTTCCCTCTCTCCTTTGATCTACCCTTGCTTTCTGCATTCAAACACTACCTGATGTGGACCCTCCTAAGTTTTTCCGATGCATTTCCTCGCTAAGGATAACACCAACAACATCATCAAATTTCAAAGTGTTTGAACCAGAGACAAAGTTACTTATAGACATTACCAAGCTATTCCAACTTTCTGGCAAAGAACATAAAACCAAGAGAGCCCTCACCTCTTCATCAAATTTCACTTTTATAGAAGTTGACTAACTGGTAATCATATTAAACTCATTTGAATGATCTGTCACCGATCCACCTTCAATCATTTTCAGATTAAACAAATGCTTCAGGAGAAATACCTTATTTGAGGCTAAAGTTTTTTCATACAATTTAGCCAAAGCTTTCATCAATGCACTTGTCTTCACTTCTGTTATATTGAATGTCACAAATGGTGCCAGTCACAACTAAATGGTTCTCAGTGCCTTTCTGTCTAGAAGTTCTCAATCCTCATTAGTTATTGTTACTATTTTTTTGGCTATTCCTTCAAATGGCCTCCATAAATCCTTCTGATAGAGATAATCCTCCATCTGTATCTTCCATAACTGATAGTTCTGCCCATTGAATTTGTCTACCTTCAATTTATTCTCATCCACCATTGCTCCCACTCAATTGTGAGACTGCCATTCAACTATGAGACCTTCCTGCAGATGATAATTGAACACAACCCGCTCTGATACCACTTGCTAGGGTTAGCCGGCAGAAGATATCAATTAAATGCAAATAAAGATTAAACAGAAGAATGAAAAATACACAGCAACAATAATAATGAGAGACAATTTTAACGTGGTTCACCCAAACTCAGGCTACATCCACAACCAGAGAGTCCAATATTATTATCCTGTAAATCAAACTGATTACAACCAGCAATCCCTGCAACTTAATACTATTGCAAATGCTACAATACAATATCAATAGAAGCCCTAACCCTTAGCTTCTTTTATCAAGACTTATGTTGGTTACAAAATAGGGTTTTTTTTTATGTCAGCTAATAGAAAAAATAACTCCCGACGCCTTTATAAAATAATTTGGGGTAAACCACGCTGATAAAAGTGGGGAAAATTTAACCTCTGAGTCTGATTAGGCTCCATATAACAATAGCCCCGAAGGTGACTAGACTGGTGAAAGGGGAGACCTCTGGGTGATCCTGTCATGTTTCTAGCTATCGGAAAACTCAAGTTTCTAACTTGAAAAAGCTTCATTTTCATTTGTTTTTCTTCCTATTTGTATGGATTTTCATGCCAAAGATAGAGCTAACTATTTCATGCACCCAGACATGCATAACTAGCTCTATTTCATCTTTAGTTAAAAATTCATACATTCCCATGCATTGTTCTAACTCCATTTCTTCTTTGGTGATAAGTTATCATTGCTTCATCACTCCCTAATCAATCCAATTCACTCCTCAATCAAGCATGTTTACTCTTCAATCAAATTGAGTTAACTTCTCAATCAATTCCACCTTTTATCCCTTCTTCTAACTTATAAATATCCCTCACCTCTTCATTATTTTCTAAGTTAAGCAAGTTGGAGAATATTCTTCTCATCTTTATAAGCTTTTTCAAGCTTCTTCATAGGCCTTTAAGCCTTTTTCTTCATTTCTTTCTTTATTTTTCCAAAGCTTCAAATCTTTCATTGTTGCATAGCTTCAAAGCTCTTCCATGGAGGCAATCTCATTGTGCACATAGCTTTTGCAAGTTATTACTCTCGACATTTAGCATTCTCATGCTCATATAGGACATAGGAACCTTTTGTTTTGTTCGTTGCTCATCAAGATTTCACATAAAGCTCATCATGCGTCCATACACTTCTCAAATCAAGCCATCATGCTCATCAATAGCTCTCATTGAGCTCTCTTTGCAAAGCTTCTAAAGCTTCTTTCGTTTCTTTTGTCATCTTGTCGCCAAGAGGATTTCCCACTGCTGCAAGAGGATATGAGGTTGCCATCATAAGGAAATTTGAGGGTAGTGGAGGCTCACAAGTCTTCTCTATTTCAGGTTCCTCTATGCTTTCTGTCAATTGGTAGTAATTAGATAACTAAAATTGCTCTTGGGATTAGTAATCTTATTTATTTTTCCTTGATAGGATAGTTAAATCTTGCATTCTTAGAGTAATTTGCTTTAATAGTTTAATTCATTTACATGTAATTTCCTTTCATAGATTAAATCATTCCAAATATTCAAAAATCCCCCAAAAACATAGTTAAATTGCATTAGGTAAATTCATTGTAGCTTGCATTCATTCTTTGATTCCTAGATTAAAAAGCATCTTTATTTCCAAAATATCAAAAAAAGAACAAAAAAAGTTTCATATTTCATATAGTTGCATTCATAAAAACCAAAAAAAGAACAAAAACATTAGACACTTAGGAAATTTGCAAACCCTTGATTCTATCACAAGGTCAACCATAGTCAACCATTTGGTCAAAACCCTTGATTGCATCAGAAGGTCAAATGAGGTCAACGCACAATCAAACCTTAGGTCAATCAAACCCTAGGTCTAGTCAAGGTTAGCTCACATATGCCTATCTCCTGTCTTAGCTCATGAATGTGCCTAGGATTAATAGGTGAGTGGGTGAGGGAAATCCTAGATGAGATAGAGGAAATCCATCCAAGACCACAATAGGATCCAATTGTCTTACAACAAATAGAACATAGACAACTCTTACTACGACAAGCATTCATCCAATACTTTCAAAGACAACAAGCCATCAATAAAAAAAATAGCTTAACCACACAAAGGTGAAATATCAGAAACCCTAACAGGAGAAGAGTGACTAGTGACCCTTCAGGTCATATGGTTATCTCTACAACAAGGATCATTGAACAACACATCTACATTAGTGCACAATAACATAGGCCTTAGGATGTGTTGACCCCTCTCCATGAAGTCTAGCTCTCCAACGAGCTAAACTACCCCCGTGTCTTGCCTCCTCTCAATTGGCTACTTCCACGAGAGCGAGAGTGACATGGTGGTTCATCCTGTGGCAAGGAGGAAAGGGTTCGTGTGCACACTGAAATCCAACTTGATAGCCCTGGGCAATTGAGGTCATGATTTTGAGCATACATATTTTGGTGAACCTGAGATGAAGAACAAAAACTTTTTTTTATGTTGTTCATGTTCCAAAAATCTCAAATCCTTTCCAAAACAATAAAAGCTTTCAAAACATTTGCACTTTACTCTTCATAGCCACTGATGTCACTTTCACTTTCATCACCGTCTCTATCGCTCGCTCCATTTATTCTGTGGTGTCTACGCACCCCCAAATATGATAGAGCCTGATCTAAACTAAGGGAATATTCCCTTAAGAGAACTAGAAACTCCTTTCGATAGGTATGTACCACTACATCCAGATGCACCAATCACAAACTGCTATGATTACGAAGACTCTGACTATGAACAAGACCAAAGAGAACCTAGGCATTCTCTGTCATATAATAACCCATCTTGGGAACACAATCCAGCCATACCAAATGCGCCACATAAAGCTAGGAGGGTAAGGTTAGAAATACATCGACCTGATCAACCTTCCACAAGGAATTCAAGTACTCATCTTGATGAGGAAGTGAAATGGTTAGAAAGACACCTGCAAGAGGCAAGAGACGCTCAAGAAGCATTAAGAGTTTCCTTGCGAGAAGAACAAAGAGATAATGCTGCACAAGAAGAAGCATACCATAATGACAATACTCAAAGAGAAAATCCTAGAAATGAAGAAACATCTAGAGTTGCCACTCTTGCAGACTTAATTGCAACTCTAGTGCAAAGGATTAGAACATTGGAAGAACAAGTTGCTCCTAAAAGAAGGCAGAAATCCCATGAAAAAGACTAGGGGCATTTTAGAATCCCCCTATCTCAACTATTATTTGTGAAATGCAAGTAATGACACGTGTATGAATGGGAACCCTCCTGTTCAGAACAATCCAACAGTGTTGGTAAATCAAACAAATCAGACAATGGGTTATCAAAACCCTCCTACAGGGTTGTTGCTATTGACCCCTCAATCACAAAGAACTTTTCTTAAAACATATCTCGAGTACTTGAAAGAACCTCTCGATATAAACATAAGGAACGTATAGTTACCTTGGCCATTGCCTAATCTCCCCAAATTCAAAGGGGAAGGAGATCCAAATTCACATAGCAAAGCTTATACCACTGCGATAAGAGAACTCCTCCCTTGGGATGGGGTTGTTGCCAAGATCTTTCCAAAGACCCTCGAAGGAATAGCTCTAGATTGGTACTATTATTTGAATCTAGGGGCTTCAATTCAATCATTCAAACAACTAATCAGAGAGTTTGTCATGGCATTTGACATGAATAAACTCATCAAAATAGGAACTAGAGAGTTCCTAACCATGAAACAAGAACCAAATGAATCTGTAGCCCACTTTGTTACTAGATGGAGGCAAGTCCTCTATTCCTCAACCAGTGCCCCAAACATGGACCACCGTGAATTATGCGATCTTTTCTTATACACCTTGAACAAGGACATGAGAGAAGATGTTCAAAAATTACCATATAGATCCAATGAAGAAGCATTGGAAAGTGCTTTGAGGATAGATCAAGCCGCCATTGATAGTGGTAGAAAGGTTTACAGGTCAAACATAAAGTTAACAAGGGAAGACACAGGGAACAATGCTCTTGTCATCAAGAATCTTAAAAAAAATAGAAATGCAATCACATATGGGGTGATAGATCAACCCCCAGTCAAGAAGGTAAGAGATGATTACAATAGGAGAGACTATTATCCTCCTTATGTCAATGTGATTGACCAGCCCAGAAACAATGGATACTACCCTAGAGATAACTATCAGAGTTGGATTCGTAACAGAAATGGAAATGATGGAAGGTACGAAAGACCTCCATACGAGTACAACCAATTTTGTTATTTTCATAAAACAAGGGGGTATAACATAGAATCTTGTAGAGAATATAACAAACTCATAGAGAGATTACCAAAAGACCAACAACGGTTGTTCATAGAAATATTCTTGAACCCACAGGAAGTCACATAGGATAACAAGGGCACAAAGAAAACCCAAGCCCTAATAGCTATGCAGAATGCCAATAGGTGAATCTATCAAAATCCATTTCCCATGCATAAGGTTAAAGAAACTTCGAACCAAAATGAAGTAGCCCAAGATAGAAACACTGGCTTCCCACCACAACTAGGGTAGAAAGGAGAAGCTAGGATGATGGGATTGGTCAAAATAATCCATAATGAAGAAGAAGAGGAAGACCTTGTGAATGAACCAAAGGAAGTATATGAGGGTGTCATTTCGGTAGTGGAACTAATACTAACTCCAGTCAGACCTTATGAACTTATCAAAGACTTAAAAAAGACATATGCTCCCATATCATTCATTGAGCTACTCAAGAACTCCCCTTCACATCACTCATAAAAGCAATAGGGTTGAAGTATCTTGATCAAATTACTCATCCACCTAGCGAGCAGATCAACCATGTGGACTGTGACATCAGCCCACCAAATTCAGAATTCAAGGATCCAGGGTTCTTCTTTGAATTAAATCAAATGCCTTCCAAGGCTAAGCTAACCAAGAAAGGAGATCTTGTGTTGTACTTACAAGTTTAGATCTATGACACTTGCATCAAACAAACATTAATTGATGATGGAGCCGCAGTGAACATAGTTCCATTCTCCCTCCTAGAGAGAATGGGTTATGGACACACTAATATCACTCTTCATGAGACACTCTAAGTGGGTATAATAATCTAAAGGCTGCTACAATAGGGAAGATCATGCTTCCCGTGACTCTAGGGCCCAAGACTGTCCCAACCACATTTTATGTGATTGACAAGGACACGGGATATAATTTGCTCCTTGGAAGACCATGGATCCATAGGATAAAAGCCATGCCATCAACATTATTTCAAGAAGCTCGATTCCTACATCTGGGAAGGTATACGTTGTGAAAGGGGATCCAGAAGATTTTAGCATGTTGAAATCAAACACATCAAACAAGCGTTAGGCATCCCCATAGATTATGAACTACCCACCAAGAATTTGATTGTCCCTAGTCCTACACCTTAATCAATATGCATCAAGAGAATTGAAACACCAGAGAAGACCATAAACACCATGGAGATGAAAACCCTAGAAAATGAGGTACCGTCAAAACAAAAACAAATTCTCTCCAAGGAAAAGATAGTTAAGATCATGGAACAAATAGAGCAGGATGGACCTCTTCAATTCCCTATAGAAGTATTCATGATCAATATTCAACTTGCCTACAAGCTCTTCCCTTGCATAGGGGAGAAACATCATAGAACTGAAGGTCCAGTGTTCAAAACCACTATGTTAGACTTGAGGAATGCAGACCTGCACACTTTCTTAGAACCTAAGGAAGACATAATAGAGAGTTACACTGCTTTGTCACTTTTAAGAGAATTGTGTGTCCCCAAGACACCAGAGGAAATGGAGTCATACGAGCCTCTCACACCAATAGAATATTCATATAGACCATTGACACACATTGAGGAAGTGCATTCTATTAGCAATGAATCAACCAACGCAATAGGAATGCTACCTAGGATGTTCATGGTGTCTCAACCACAAGAGCAACCAACAACCTTTACCTCAGTGCAATCAAATGAACTTGGCAAGTGGGAAGCATCTTTAGTACAAATTGAAATGGTTGAAAGACTTCCAGATGAAGACAGAAAGTGAGGGTATGTTTCACAAGGAGTGGAAAATGAGAATCTCAGTCGGCATTGATGACCCTGTCATTTTTGAGTTTCCAGGAAGTTACTTCAGATATTCCATGGATTTAAGACCAAAACCCAATGGGAGAACAAGTATAAGCTTTGTCCCTCTTGATGAGCAAATGGAGCTACAAACTCCCTTTGAATTATTCTAGTTTTTGCAAGGCATTCAAGATAGACAAGACGTGAAAGTTTACATGCAAGAACAATTCAACATGCTGATGGAATTGCTAAGGTGAGATGGAGTCCTGTATTGGACCCCTTCCCATCAACAAGCCTTTTGAGACTTACTTCATCTCACATTGCCAAGGGAAACCACTGAGTTAGAAACAAAAAATAAACCCTATAGAATAGGAGAACTTGTCCTAAGAAGAGGTAGCACAAAAAATAAAAAGAGAAGATAGAAACGAACATTCACAGAGGACTGGAAAGGTCCTTACATGGTTAAAGAAGACATCGAAAATGATGCCTATCTCTTGTGCACAATGGAGGGAGAGAAATTTGGCAAAACAGTAAATGCCTTTCACCTCGAGAAATACTGTCTAAAATACCAAAAAATAATAAAATCATAAAAATCCAAAAAAATCATAAAATCATAAAAATAAAAAAATTATAAAAATAAAAAATATAAAAAAAGAATTTGTTTCTTGCATTTCAGTATCATTCTATTCATCTTGCATTACAATCAATGACTTTCTCTTATACTATTTTCATTTAGTAAGGAGTCTAAGGTTACCTAGGTATGCGTGATCCTTTCAGGACCTAGAGATTCTCTATTTTCACAATCACCATATCTCTTTTCATTCCCAATGATTTTAATCAAATCCTAGCTCTTAGCTTTAGACTGATCTTAGTCTTAATGAGCCAAGATGTTAGGTCTAAACAAAGTCAGTATTCAAACCTACAATGTTCAAAGGAAGCTTGCAAGTAGACCTTCCCAATTCTTCCCTAGTAGAAGAGAAGTTCGACTAGATTACAAAAACTTTAGGTGGTGCTCAGCCCCTTACCTTTCCTGGCAAAAAATGTTAGGAGGATCAAAACTCTGAAGGAAGCAATCTAAAATCTGAGTGAATAAAAAAATGAGTGATCAAAATAAGAGTGTTGAGAAAAGTAAATGTTTCATTTCAGCATCCTTGTGATCAAAATTGTGCACTCAAGCGTGTAAATCTCCCCATGCAAGGGGGAAAGGGTAGAAATCTCTTCAACATAGGTCTCTCAAAGACCTTAAGGAACATCAAGACCAAACCTTCACAAAATCTCCAAAAAAACCATAAAAATTACAAAATAAAAAAAAACCTAAAAAAAATTGTAAAACATTTAAAATCCCTAAAAATCAAATATGTTCTTCAAAATTTGCAATGAAAGGAGAATCTATTCTCCTCCTCTCTAGCTTAGCATGTGTTCTATTCCTTTTATGCATCTCTTGTGTGTTTGTTTTGCGTGCATTCATTCCTATAGGTCTCACCAACAAAGGCAAACAACTAGTCAAACTCTCATGATCTATGGTAAGTTTATCATTTCAGTTTTCATTATTTGTTTTGATATATCTAGATGCCAGACTAATACTAGTTATTGCAGGTACAATTATGGGAAAATTCACAATAGGTAAGGCCTAGTTTGGGAATGGTACCTACCTTTCATGTATACTACCATCCCTGAGGGGGCAAATATGTAAGCACCAAAATCACGCACAGCCTCCACAAGGACCCCTATGATGATTTATAATCCTTGTCATGTACATGTAAGCATGAAATAACATCCTTTCAGTAGTAGTTCTCTTGGTGACACATCTTTTCTTTCATCTTGTGTTATTTCCCCTTTATCATTTTCTCTCTCTTTGTTGTTGACACTTTTCGACACTTGTCAATTTGCATTTTCTATGCTTGTGACCATGTTCCTAAGCCTTGTATGCATCTTGTTGGTGAGTTTTCACCTCTCCTCAACATTTTTCATATTCTCTAACCCATAGAAGCCTTCTAGAGGTCCCCTCTAGCCATCTCCCACTTTCAGTTTTCAGTTTCACTCAACCAATCCAAATCTCCCCTTATTATTTCCAAATCTCCCATCGGGAGATTCTTCTTTGCAAGTGGAATCCTACTTTGCAAGTGGAGATTTAGCTTTTTGCACATGACTGACCTGTTTCAGGAGGTAGAATCCCTTCATCTCTCCTTCTCTTCCATCTCCTATCTAGAACTTCAACCTAGGTGCTCTCCTTAGTGGGTTGCCCATGGGTCGCCCCCCAAGTGACCAGAATGGTGAAATGGGTGACCCCTGGGCGACCCTGTCATGTTTCCAACTGTGGAAAAATTCAAGTTTCTAACTCGAAAAAGCTTTGTTTTCATCTATTTTTCTTCCTATTTGCATGGATTTTTGTGCAAAAGATAGAGCTAACTATTTCATGCACCCACACATGCATAATTAGCACTATTTCATCTTTAGTTAACAATTCATGCATTCCCATGCATTCTTCTAACTCTATTTCTTCTTCAGTGAAAAGTTATCATTGTTTCATCACTCCCTAATCATTCCAATTCACTCCTCAATCAAGCCTATTAACTCTTCAATCAAATTGAGTTAACTTCTCAATTAATTCCACCTTTCATCCCTTCTTCTAACCTATAAATACCCCTTACCTCTTCATTATTTTCCAAGTTGAGAAAGTTAAAGATTATTCTTCTCATCTTCACAATCTTTTTCAAGCTTCTTCATAGGCCTTTGAGCCTCTTTCTTCATTTCTTTCTTTAGTTTTCCAAAGCTTCAAAGATATTCTGTGGAGGCAATTTCATTGTGCACACAACTCTTGAAAGTTATTTCTCTCCACATTCAGCATTCTCATGCTCATACAGGACATAGGAGCCTTTTGTTTTGTTCATTTCTCATCATGCGTCCATACACTGCTCAAATCAAGCCATCGTGCTCATCAATAACTCTCAATGAGCTCTCTTTGCAAAGCTTCTAAATCTTCTTTTGCTTCTTTTGTCATCTTGTCACCAAGAGGATTCCTTGCTGCTGCAAGAGGATACAAGGTTGCCATCACAAGGAAATCTGAGGGTAGTGGAGGCTCACAAGTCTTCTTTATTTCAGGTTCCTCTATGCTTTTTGTGAATTGGTGGTAATTAGATAACTAAAATTGCTCTTGGGATTAGTAATCTTATTTCTTTTTCCTTGATAGGATAGTTAGATCTTGTATTCTTAGAATAATTTTCTTTCATAGTTTAATTCATTTACATGCAATTTCCTTTCATAGATTAAATCATTCCAAATATTCAAAAAAACCCCAAAAACATAGTTAAATTGCATTAGGTAAATTCATTGTAGCTTGCATTCATTCTTTGATTCCTAGATTAAAAAGCATCTTTATTTCCAAAATATCAAAAAAAGCACAAAAAACGTTTTGCATTTCATATAGTTGCATTCATGAAGACCAAAAAAAGAACAAAAACATTAGACACTTAGGAAATTTGCAAACACTTGATTCTATCACGAGGTCAACCATAGTCAACCATTTGGTCAAAACCCTTGATTCCATCACACGGTCAATGCATAATCAAACCTTAGGTCAATCAAACCCTAAGTCAAACCTTAGTTCTAGTCAAGGTTAGCTCACATATGCCTATCTCTTGTCTTGACTCAGGAATGTGCCCAGGATTAAGAGGTGAGTGGGTGAGGGCAATCCTCAATGAGATAGAGAAAATCCATCCAAGACCACAACAAGATCCACTTGTCTTACAATAAATAGAAGAACATAGACAAATCTTTCTACGACAAGCATTCATCCAATACTTTGAAAGAAAACAAGCCATCAACGAAAACAATAGCTTACCCACACAAAGGTGGAATATCAAAAACCCTAACAGGAGAAGAGGGACTAGTGACCCTTTAGGTCATACAATTATCTCTACAACAATGATCATTGAATGACACATCTACACTAGCACACAACAACATAGGCCTTAGGACGTGTCGACCCCTCTCCACAAAGTCCAACTCTCCAACGAGCTAGACCACCCCCATGTCTCGCCTCCTTTTGACTGGATACTTCCATGAGAGTGAGAGTGACATGGCAGTTTGCCCCGTGGCAAGGAGGGAAGGGTCTGTGTGCACACCAAAATCCAACTCGATAGCCCCTAGTTACTAAGGTCATGATTTTGAGCGTACAGGGACCTCAAATTAGCTCAATGAATAAACACAGCCCAACCCTCGATACATCATTCGAGCTTGTATATATAGCTTATGTGTTTCAAAAGTAGTGTCTGGGCAGGAAACACCAACCCCAACTTCCTCAATGAATGTGGCACTGGAATACACCCAAGTCCACCGCTTCACTGCGACTCCATGAGTCACTTCACATTCATGGAAATTTGGTGCCAACCTACAACATTGAAGGCTCAACAAACTCTAATAACTTTCACCGCTCTATGATTTTTATTGCCATGTGTCCCCCATTGGATGCTCCTATGAATCTCCTCACAAGGCCTGAAGGCTTGTGGATTCAACATCCTTGGCTCCCAGTGCATCACCTAGTATCTTTGGCATTGAAAGGCCCTTTTGTGATGCACGGGCCATCGGATCAGCTCAGGATCAAGATCGATGGCTTGAGATCCACTATGCCTCATGAGGAAGGGGCCAGACCCACTGATTCATGACTTGGCTTCCCATAGCATATGATGCATCTATCTCCTTGTATCAACGCTTACTTCATTAAGGAGCTACGTAGAGGTGCCATGTGGCTCCTTAATGCATATGTTTCTTAACGCCTTGTTCAGACTCTCTCTTTTGGTTCCCTAGGGCCACCGCTTGTTGAGTCACTACTAGCAACCAATGTCGCACTATCTAGAAGTTGTTAGGACTGACAACTTCTAAATGTGTGAGAGATCACCATGTGGCTCTGATGATTGCTTTGGACCCAATCTCTTTATTCCTTTGTCAAGTCTCAAAAGAAAGCACCACCAGCTGAGTCATCTTGCTCCCGACCAATGGTACAAAACCAAAAGGATGTTAGAGCTGAGGCCTCAAAACTACACGTAGTTGAGACACATGGCACTTTTGTTGAGTCTGTGTGAATCTTCCTTTCTTTTAGATCAAGGGGACCCATCTGTTGAACACACAGAAGCACTGAGAGGGGGGGTGAATTAATGATCAAATTCTTTTCTTTCAATAGCATTCAATCAAATGTAAGCATTTAAACCATGATAAACAAAGAGAAAACATAAGCACACAACCGTAACACCAGAATTACGTGGAAAACCCTAGAAGGGAAAAACCATGGTGAGCAGGTTGCTTAGATCTACTGTCCAAATCTAGCCTCACAAATAAAACAAATTACATTAGCATTTATGGGCTACAACCCAAAGGAAGTTACAACTCCCTAAAGTGCTACAACACTTACAACTTTTACAAAAGGAGGCTTCGACCTCTCTCAAAATACTTATCTGATTCAATTCCTTTATTCACAAAAATAGACTACCTCAACCTTCTGTTGATCTCTAAAAACTCTACATTATTGACTTCTTGCCATTCACCTCTACACAAACACTATATACCAAGCTCCACAACATCAAACACCTTCAATTAACTCTTCTCTATCATCACAACTCCCTCAATTGTCTCCACAACAATATCACTTTATATAAAGTGATCCTTTCCATATTTCATCATCAAATTGCTTCTGCGTTTATTTTATTCACACATTATTATTGCTAACATACATCAAATTTCTATATATCCTTCAACAACATTTTCAAAAACTTTCTCCTTTGTTGGCTAAGATGAAATGTGTAACATGAAACGTGCAACGGCCTAGCTGGTCGGCGCCCAAAATATCTGTGGTGATGTAGGAATCAAATGTGGTTCAAAACAGGTGATAATTGGGACCTATTTCACCTTAGCACACATCTCCATATTGGCGCACACTTCCAAACACACAACTCAATTATCAAAACACTTCAAGTCAGCTCAACAAACACTTATTAACTATGCAATTAGTTTTAGACCTAAAGAGGTACCAAAGAGATCAAATAACATCATGCGAACCACACAATAAGCATTTTATGACTTGCAAATCATTCCTATATACTCCTTTTACCATTTCAAACTATTTTATGCTGGTGCAAACCAACAAACTCTGATGCCAATATCCCTAACACACTTTGCTTACACAGTCTTGATGTAAACATTGAAAATCATACTTGCGGTGAACAAAGACTCTTGAAACTTGAACTAAGCAATCTGAATGACTGTATGAGCTTAAATTTCAATTAGCAAAGCCTAATATCAAGATGCGGTGAAATGCGATGGCTTTTACTTTCTTCCTCTGAATACTTTAACCAGTAGCAAGACTTGTCTTCACATAGCTAACTCCAGAAAAACTACTGCAGTACATATTATCACTTGAAACTTAAATCATGCATACCTTTTACTTGTATCTGGCCAACCTTGAAACCACATGACCATATCTTCAATAGTGGAGAAGTGTGGAGAATTCTTTTGTCCTTTTGTAACTGCAACAACTCTACTTCACTATTGGCTCCACTCTGCCAACCCTAAAAGACTTTGCGGTAGGTTTCATGATCTCAAATTCGAAGCACACATACCTTAGAGCAATGTATAGCTACCTTTCAATCCGCAATCTCATATCTACATTGGCAGTAGAATGTTGTACATTCTTATGAGCCTGTGACACCCTTCATGACTGGAACTTTCTTCATCAAGCACCAAGAAACATGACTTTATTTCATCAAAATACAACAAAGTTCAACTAGTATAACTTCCATGTCATTCATTATCAACACAACACATCAAGGATATTGATAACATACACTTATCATGAACTTACACATGAACTTCAGAAGATAAGGTATGACTATGTACAAATGATATTGATCCCTTATCTCACATCATCACTACTCCTTTGATCTTCTCCTTTGTCATCACATGCAATAGTATGCCTTCCACACCATAACTCAGTTGACATCAATGACAACATATGCAACAATCTCCCCTTTTTCATTAATGGCAACACTAACCTGATATGTAAAAATTCTCCCTCTTTGACAGCAAGGGCAAAGGACTAGTGGTCATTCTCTATACCAGAAAAAATATGTAGACTCCCTCTTTTTGAACAAACCTTATCATCCTTTATCAGTCATCTCCCCCTAAGAAGTAGCCTCTATCACTTCAAAACTTATCTATTCTTTATTTTTCTTATGATGTACAAAGTTAATATAAATAGAGTATCCTGTTCATATGAAAATAGTACTGATTGTTCCTGTCTTATTCTCCACATACCTATACTACTGCAAGTATGTGTAGATGGTGTTGTCATTGATGTCAAAAAGCTTGTGTTGTCATTGGTGTCAACTATATGAGAAGGAGTTTGTTTCAAGGATGTGAGCAGTTGGTATTGAATTGATGTTGCCTCTAATGATGCTTTGATAAGTTTCTATCTATGGATGTATGGTTGAGTTGCTATGTTGCAGTTGACTTGGTGGTAATGAGGAAGTGCTGAAGATGTTGATGATATATTTCTGGTGCTTGGTTTCAAAGTGCTTTTGAAAAAATTTGAATAAAAAGAGGAAACCGTGTGTTGCAGTGGTGTTCTATGCTGCAGAGTAGCATTTTAGTTTGGCTCTGCATTTCTTCTATGTTGAAGATCTATTTGTGTGGTTCGGATATGTTGATTAGAGGTGTCTAGAGGTGTTGCATTCAGAATTTGGTGTGTTGGATGATTGTACAGAGGAAGGTGTGTTCACCAGTATGTGAACTGTGTATTGTAGAAGTGTCTGGGAGAAATATTTTTGCTCTGCATTTCTCTATAGAGTGGTTTCAAGTCTTGCAGATCTGGAAGGGTGCTGATAGTGTTTGTATCTTTCTTTTGGTGAAGTTGTTTGAGGTTTGGTGCTTTTGAAGTTAGTTTCTTGAGTTGTAGTGTATGGCATAGTTGTTTAAGTGCACTAGGTGTGTACATTCTTCAAGTGAAACTTATTGCAAAGGAATTTGTTGGGTTTGAGGGGGTTTGTGGAATATTCTAGATTGTGTTCAAGCATAGTGTGGTGTTTTCGAGTCATCTTTGGATTTGAGGAAGTGTGTACTTAAATGATTATGGTGTTAACACAGGTTTGACTAACCTTGGGTGTTTACGCTAATTACGGAGCTGCTTCAGTGTTTTTGGAAGCGTGGCATGGTGTATATGAGTGGATTTATGTCCTAGCTAAGGTGTGTTGTGGTATGCCTTCATTCCTTTCCACCACGGGAATGTTTTGGTGCCGACCTAATTTGAATTTGTATAGTTGAGGTGCAGAGCCAATCTTGGAGAATGTTTTCAAGGTTGAATATGATATAAATAAGTCTTGATTTGTTGAGGGATGATAAGATAGAAGTGTGATGTGAATGATGTGAATTGCAGAGTTGTGAGGTGCAAATTTGTGAAGTGTAAAGCAAGCTTTCATGTGTTAGATTGCTGGATGTAGTGAGTAGAAGGTGTCTACAATTCTTCAATAAGACTGCGAAGGTGTTGGTGATGTTGTGGTAGACTTTTCTATTGCATTGAGATGGTTTTCTCATTGTAACACTCTTCTCTATCTTCTTTTCTATTATGGAAATGAGCCTTTGTTTCTTTTGGGCAGTGAGCCCTATTGTATTCAGTGTTGATATTACTTTATATTATGAGCTAATCCTCACCGTGATTTTTCCCTTCTTGGGTTTTCCACATAAATCTGGTGTTTTCATGTGTATGATGTTGTTTTAGTTCTATTTGTTGCAAGTATGGGCCTAAATGGTGTTGTCATTGATGTCAACATACTCCTGTTGCATTAATGATAAAGATTGGATGAGCTGTGTGTTGAGGATATTGAGAAAATTAGTCTCAATCAGGAACAGTAAAGAATAGTGATGACAATAAGGTAAAAGTCCAAGATAGATAGAAGATAAGAGGTTGCGGATTAAAGGGTTTGTAGATATGTGTCTTAAGGTGATCCAGTAAAGATTTCAGAGTTCCACATAAATATCTGATAAAGTTGTGGCCGCTCAAGTAAAATCAGTTCTGGCAGGTGTTCAGAGGTGACAGAGTGTTTCAGAAAGGTCCGGTGAGATCCGAAATTGCATTGTCCTAGTCTGCGGATTTGAGGGAGTGTTGAGGAAGTATTTGCAGAGTGTCAACTAGATTGGTTCATGGTTTGAAGGTCCGCAAGCATCTATTTCTTTGTGACAGTAATGACAGTCTGTGTTCTTGAGGTTCCGGATGAAGGAGAGATGGATTTTAGTAAGCAGATGAAGTGTGGATGTTCTTGGTGATTCGGGCAAGCTTGTGGAAGTCTTTGGATCGTGTCTAGTTCATGTTGGTGGTCCGCATTGGAGTTAGAGCTCGAAATTGAAGAATAACTTCCGGATGATGATGTTCTTCCTGAAACAGGCCGACCGGATGGGTTATGCATCTTGCAGATGATCTTATGGATGTTTGCCGACTTAGATGATCATTCCTAAGTTGATGTCTTGTATAAAGAAGGGTTTGCAAAGTCATTTCAAAGTTGTTCTTATGGAGATGAGTGTGTGGTAGCAAGGAAGAGAGTGAAAGGTAGAGTAGAAGTTTTGGGCTTAAATGGAACTGATTCAAGCATGGTGAAGATGCTATTCTCCAGTTCATTTATGTGATACTTATTTCTTTGTAGACAGTGTGTCTCTTGTAGGCAGTGAGCCTCTTGTGAGCAGTTTGCTCAGGAAGTGAGCCCTAATTGGCATGTGCCATTTATTCTTTCTATTCTTCTAATAGAGAATACTTTCTTGGGTTAATCACCCCGTGGTTTTTCCCTTAACTGGGTTTTCCACGTTAAAATCTTGGTGTCTTATGTGTTGTGTTTCTAATTTTGATTTGAATGCATTATGTTTGATGATTAATATGCTGCTAATCACTCAAAGGATTTAAGTTTGTAATCAGAGAAAGTTTCGCACAACTGATTCACCCCCCCTCTCAGTTGTGTGCCCTAAGTCTAACAATTGGTATCAAAGCTAAGTTCCTCTAAAAGGAGCTTACCCGCTTGAGGAGATCCAGGATGTTGTCTTACAAGAAGGAGAGTCTAAAGTTTGATGGAACCAACTTTTCTCTTTGGAAAGGTCGCATGAAATGTCACTTGCAGTGTATGGGAATGGCGTACTGGTCCATGGTTACAAAATAGTATATAACTCCACAGGGTGGTTCGACAACCCTAAATAAAATCACAGATGCTAAAAACAATCTATGGACCATAGAGGCTCTTCTAAGCACATTATCTGATTCAGAGCTCTCAAATGTTATTGACCTACCAACTACTTTTGAGATTTGGAAAAAACTGGAACTTTTGCATGAAGGAGACTAGTATGTTAAATGTGCAAGGTTATAGAGTCTAAAAGGAAAATTTGAAAAACTGAAGATGAGAGATGACGAAAATATTACCACTTTTATGCCAAGAGTGAATGAGCTAGTTTGTGGAATTAGAAATGCTGGTGGAGTCTTGGATGAAAATGAGATTGTTGGCAAAATTCTCAGATCTCTACCTGAATCTTACAAAATCAAGGCTACTGCCATTAAATAATTCAGAGCCCATACAACTGTCACAAGAGATCAATTGGCCGAGAAACTGGCTACATTTGAAATGACAGAGTTTGGAGATGACCCCCCTAAGACTGAATCTGCATTCAAAGTCAGTGCCCTTGTAAAAGGTAAACAAAGGTTTGATCCAGGAGAGAACTCTTCAAAGAAACTTTCATGGTATGAAAAAGCAAGAAAAGACCTAGAAGAAGAAGAAGCTAAAACTACTCACCTTGAAGCTCTTATTACAAAAAGACTGCCAAGAGGATCCGGTAAGTATGAAGGGAAACTGCCTTTTAAGTGTTTTAACTGCAATAAGATTGGTCATTTTGCCTCAAAGTATCTGGAAAGATTTTCAAGGCCAAATCCTAACAGATCAAGGTTCCAAAAGAATTGTTACTATGTTCATGAAGAAGATGACAATGAAGGAGTAACAGATGATGAATCAGAGATAGGAAACAAATCCGGAAGTGAATGGGTGTTTATTGCTATCAAGGAAGAAGAACCAATATCCTCTAAATCTGTCAATCATAAAATTGTAGAAAGAGTTCTAGCTGCCCAAGTTGAAGAAAAAGATGATTGGGTCATTGACAGTGAATGTTCTCACCATATGACAGGTGACAAAAATAAGTTTGTAGATTTGGAAAGGTATGAAGGAGGAGTGGTAAAGTTTGGTGACAATTTTGCTGGTAGAATCAGAGGTAGAGGAACTATTTCTTTTGATGGAAAGAACAAAGCTGGAAATGTACTGTATGTTGAAGGATTGAAGCACAATCTTCTCAGTGTTGGACAGTTGGTGGACAAAGGCTATGATCTTAGATTCAAGAATGGAAAATGCAAGATCTTTGAGAGTTCCGGAATAGAGATTGCATCTGGTACCCAAACAAAAGATAATATCTTCCATTTAGTCGGTACTGGTAAAAGTTGTCTATTTGTGCAAGTTGATCAGAGTTGGTTATGGCATAGGAGAATGTGTCATGTGAATTTTGATAATATCATCAAGATAAGTAATACTCAGGCTGTAAGAGATCTTCCAAAATTAGTGAAACCCACAAATAGTTTATGCAAAGAATGTCAGTTGGGTAATCAAAGCAGAGTCTCATTTAAAAGCAAGGAACAATCTTCTACCAGTGTATTGGACCTAGTTCATATTGATCTTTGTGGTCCGACAAGAATCAGAAGTGTGCAAGGTGATAGATACTTCATGTTGCTAATTGATGACTATTCCCGGATGGTGTGGGTAACCTTTCTGAAAGAGAAATCAGAAGCTATTGAGAAATTTAAAATATTCAAGGCTATGGTAGAAAATGAAACCAGATTAAAATTGAAATGTCTAAGGTCTGACAGAGGTGGAGAATTCACATCCAGAGAGTTCATAGAGTTCTGTGAGAAACATGGAATAAAAAGGCAGTTGTCTGCTCAGGACTCCACAACAGAATGGAGTAGTTGAGAGAAAGAGCCGGACCATCCAAGAAGCATCCAGGACCATGATGTTAGAAGCAAATGTTCCTCAGATCTATTGGAGAGAAGCTCTCAGTACTGCAGTCTATACCCTCAATCGAGTTCAAATCAGAAGCAATATCGGTAAGACTCCTTATGAACTTTGGTTTGGCATCACTCCTACTATGAGGTATTTCAAATTTTTTGGTAGCAAATGTTACATTAAAAGAGATGAAGATCTAGGAAAGTTTGATGCTAGAAGTGATGAAGGAATATTGTTGGGCTACTCTACTCAAAGCAAAGCATACTGGTGTTATAACAAGAGACTAAGAAAGATTATAGAAAGTACAAATGTGAAGGTTGATGAAGGAATTGAAAAACCCTCAAGGTTTTATGAATATGATGAAGATGATCAGGACGGTGTTATGTTTCAAAGAGCCCAAGCCCCTTCTGAAATTCAGATTCAAACTGATTTGGCAAATCAAGAAGAAGAGTTGAACTTTAATGAGTCTAGTCAAGAATCAGAAGTGCAAGAAACTCCCAAAGTTCCCAGGTATGTAAGACTAAACCACTCTGAAGATCATATCATAGGTGATAAAAACAAAGGAGTACAAACAAGAAGAAGAATTGCTTAAGATTCAGAAGAGTGTTGTTTGATTTCAAAGATTGAACCTAAGACAATGAATGAAGCTTGCAATGATGAAAATTGGTCAAAAGCTATGGAGGAAGAACTAATGCAAATTGAGAAAAATCACACTTGGGATCTTATTCCCAAACCTAGAAACAAGAATGTGATTGGAACCAAATGGGTCTTCCAGAACAAACTGAATGAAGTTGGTGAAGTAATCAGAAACAAAGCCAGATTGGTCTACAAAGGCTATTCTCAATTAGAAGGAGTTGATTTTGAAGAAACTTTTGCTCCGGTGGCAAGAATTGAAGTAGTCAGATTATTTCTTGCATTTGCTACCTTCAAAGATTTCAAAGTGTATCAGATGGATGTCAAGTCTGCCTTCCTGAATGGTGACTTGGAAGAAGAAGTGTACATTGAACAACCGGATGGTTTTCAATTGTCTAATCATGGTGATATGGTCTGCAAATTGAAGAAAGCTCTATATGGACTGAAGCAAGCCCCAAGAGACTGGTATGAAAGATTGGATAAGCATCTTTTGAAGATTGGTTTCAACAAAGGTACTGTTGATAGTAACTTGTATTTCAAAATTGATCATGAAAACATCTTGATTGTTGAAGTGTTTGTTGATGGTATCATTTTTGGAGGAAGAGATAATATGTGTAAAACTTTTGCAAATCAAATGAAAAGTGAGTTTGAGATGACCATGCTTGGTGAAATAAATTTCTTCTTGGGTCTACAAATCACTCAAACAAAGAAAGGAATCTTCATTTCTCAGACCAAATATGTGAAAGAATTATTGAAGAAATTTGGGATGGAAGACTCAAAGCCAATGAACACTCCCATGGCAATCGGATGTAAGTTGAGCAAAGATGATGACTCTCCCAAGGTTGATCAGACAAAATACAGGTCAATGATTAGAGAATTGTTGTATCTCACTCAAACTTGACCAGACATTATGCAAGCTATTGGTCTTGTTGCTAGATTCCAAGCTGATCCTAGAGAATCTCATGTCATGGCAATCAGAAGGATTTTTAGATATCTAAAAGGGACAGTTGAGTATGGTTTGTGGTATCCTAGAGATCATGATTTCTCTCTTCATGCATACACAGATGCAGATTGGGCAGGAGATGTGGATGACCAGAAGAGTACCAGTGGTGGAGCATTCTTTTTGGGGAAGAGATTGGTTTCTTGGCTAAGCAAGAAACAAGAGGGAATATCTCTGTCTACAACTAAAGCAGAATATATTGTAGTAGTAAGTAGTTGCACTCAAGTTTTGTGGATGAAGTAGATGCTAAAAGATATCAAAGTAGAGTATGAGGAACCTATCACAATCTTCTATGATAATTCAAGTGCAATAAATATATCTAAGAATCCGGTGTTGCATTCAAAGACTAAGCACATATCCATCAAGTTTCACTTTTTGAGAGAGGAAGTGAACAAGAATGAAGTCAGATTGTAGACATCTTTACTAAACCTCTACCTAAGGATTCTTTTGAGTATCTCAGGGAGAAGCTAGGGGTCATTGCCCCTCCGGTGATGAACTAAGGTGCACTGAGGTGCATCCGTCCAGTGGATATCACAGTCATATCTTGTGATCCGGATTGATGATGGGGAGCTGCTACTCAGGGGGGTAGCAGATATGATTCTGAAGTGGTGAAGTTGCAAGCATGTGCCCTTTGCCATTAATGTCAAAGGGGGAGAGAAGACATGTGAAAAACAAGTGGTTGCAGATCAAAGGGGGAGCAGCAAAGAAAGAGAAGACATAAATGGTTGTTGCTGATAGGGGGAGTTGTGACAGTGAGGAAAAGTTCTTGTCTTGATGGTCATAACAGTTTTTCACATCATATGTTTCCATCAATGACAAAGGGGGAGATTGTTGCAAGTATGGGCCTAAATGGTGTTGTTATTGATGTCAACATACTCCTATTGCATTAATGATAAAGATTGGATGAGATGTGTGCTAAGGATATTGAGAAAATTAGTCTCAATTAGGAACAATGAAGAATAGTGATGACAATAAGGTAAAAGTCCAAGACAGAAAGAAGACAAGAGGTTACAGATTAAAGGGTTTGTAGATATGTGTCTTAAGGTGATCCAGTAAAGATTTTAGAGGTCTGCATAAAGATCTGATAAAGTTGTGACCGCTCAAGTCAAACCAGTTTCGGTAGGTGTTTAGAGGTGATAGAGTGTTTCAGAAAGGTCCGGTGAGATCCGGAATTGCATTGTCTTGTTTTGCGGATTTGAGGGAGTGTTGAGGAAGTATTTGCAGAGTTTCAACTAGATTGGTTCGTGATTTGAAGGTCCACAAGCATCTATTTCTTTGTGACAGTAATGACAGTCTGTGTTCTTGAGGTTTTAGATGAAGGAGAGATGGATTTTAGTAAGCAGATGAAGTGTGGATGTTCTTGGTGATTCAGGCAAGCTTGCAGAAGTCTCTGGATCGTGTCTAGTTCTTGTTGGTGGTTCGCATTGGAGTTGGAGCTTGAAATTGAAGAATAACTTCCAGATGATGATGTTCTTCTTGAAACAGGCCAACCAGATGGGTTATGCATCTTGCAGATGATCTTATGGATGTTTTCCGGCTTAGATGATCATTCCTAAGTTGATGTCTTGTATAAAGAAGGGTTTGCGAAGTCATTTCAAAGTTGTCCTTATGGAGATGAGTGTGTGGTAGTGAGGAAGAGAGCGAAAGGTAGAGCAGAGGTTTTGGGCTTAAATGGAACTGATTCAAGCATGGTGAAGATGCTATTCTCTAGTTCATGTATGTGATACTTATTTCTTTGTATACAGTGTGTCTCTTGTAGGCAGTGAGCCTCTTGTGAGCAGTGTGCTTGGGTAGTGAGCCCTAATTGGCATGTGTCATTTATTATTTCTATTCTTCTAATAGAGAATACTTTCTTGGGTTAATCACCCTGTGGTTTTTCCCTTAACCGAGTTTTCCATGTCAAAATCTTGGTGTCTTATGTGTTGATGTGTTTCTGATTTTGATTTGAATGCATTATGTTTCATGATTAATATACTGCTAATCACTAAGAGGATTTAAGTTTGTAATTGGAGAAAGTTTTGCACAACTGATTCACCCCCCTCTCAGTTGTGTGCCCTAAGTCTAACACTATTTTGGTTATCTACTTTCATGATGAATCATTCTAATAGATTAAGGGTTAATTGGATTAATGTGAATCTGAATGTTTGCGAGGGTTTTGAAGTTTTAAGGTACAACTAATTCAACCCCCTCTCAGTTGTCTTGTGCATTTAACAAAATTTGTCTTACCTTCAACATATCTTCTATTTACTTAGAAGGTAGAACATTCTTATATATTACTTTCAAATGGAAAAGCGTTGTATCCCAGTGCTTCTTCATTGAAGACAGAATGTGCATTTGACTTTCAAGCTGAATATACAATTCTTCTGCTTCTTCCAAAGTAGATGACACCTTTACCTTTTGAGCAACATTTTCTATCTCAAATGATATTCTAGTCAAATATGCTAATCTCAAACTTACAACTTCCCTTAGCTAACCAATTTCTCCTTTGATTTTCTCTCTTTGGTCTAGAAGCTGCTTCAACCGGGAGTGCAGATTTTATATTTGTACTCTTGTAGCTCCATCTTTGTCTTTCACCGGATCATATACATTTTCCACTTGAGTGATTTGTGACTCAATAGAGTCAATTTGATCCTTTATGTTCTTTTTAGTTGCTGCCCATTTCAAACAAAATTCATACAACACTTTTGCATCTTCCAAGCATTTCTGAATGCTTTTCATATTCTCTTGCATTTTATTATGTGCTTTAGCACATCTACTAGATGCATCATCCAATCTTTTATTATTCACTTGTTTAATTACCTTTTGCTCTACCTGCTTCTCCAAATAAGATGAATGTGCTTTGAAAGATTCTAATAGAAGCTTAATTTGTTGTGTGGGAGGTAGAGATGGATCTCTTTTTGCCTTAGGTAATTCCTCCTGAATTATCTTTATTTCCTCTTCTAATAGTTCAATCCCTTCAACTTGTTGTTGTAGAATCTCATGTCTTGCTGTGGATTGCAGTATATCTCCAAGTTGTAGCTTGTGGAGAGGAGATATGTTGGACAAGTTAACTTGTCCATCAAGCACTAGTAGCTATAAAAGTTGAGTGACCACTGGTTGAATCTACATTTATTGTGCCAAAAAATCCCTAATTGAATCTACTGGAGAGGAGGAGGAAAATGTTTCCTGTGCTTTTTTTGAACTCTCCCCTACATCAAGATTTACCTACTCTTCTTGCTGATCATGATTAACCTACTGCTCAGTATTCTCTGGAGGAGGACTACTATGCTTAGTATTATGAACATGAGATCCATTTCCTTCATCTTATGTACCATTCTGCTCTTTCTCCTCTTGAGGATTCCGTTGATCTATGATATGTAGAGGAGATATTGTATTATAGGGCAGAGACACTTGTGGTTGCTCCACATTCTCAGCTTCTTTTACTTCTTCAAGAATTTTCTTTGTCACCTCTTTAGTCTCCTTTTGAATTTTGTCTCTATCATCTTTCTCCATGCTCATAAGGGTCTCTACCCTATGCTTTTTCCTTAGTTCCTAAGCTTATATTTGAGACATTTTATCTTTTTCTTCTTGATAAATAGTAGATCCAACCTTATCAAGAGCTTTTGGTCTTAGCTCTTCATCCATTTCTATGGCTCTTTCTCTCCTATGCCTCAGAACTTGAGCAAGGCTCTCTGGAACCTTTTCAATAATATCACTTAGAGGCACATTGTATTTGATCATGTACATGACCACAACCTCTTCTATGGTGCCCTGGTCTACACGAGGCATATTTGGATGTAACTCTACAGTTTCCTTTAACAATCCATGATGCATAATCCCATTGAAAATAACCTCTAATTTGAGAGGGTCATGTGGAGGTGACACCGGAGGCATTTTCTTAGATTTCTTTTGTTTTGTTTAGCTTAGAAGTTTCTTCCTCTCCTTCTTCTTCTTCCTCTTCTACCTCCTAAATTTTAACCGTCTTTCTTTTGATAGGTTTCTTAAGCCTAGCATGATTCTTCTCTACCATTTTCAGATGGAACTCTTCTTCTAGTGGATGTAGTTTGTGTAGAGCTAGAGGACTATAGAGTATTTGTAGCTGCAGATGTGGATCTACTTGTCCTTCTAGGCATTTGGGTAACCGACAGATTAACATGAACAAGTTAAGGATCCACACAGAGGTTTTTGATGAAGATTTAGGTGGAACACCCCATTTCTTATGTAATTGTTCTTTGTGTTTCTCAAGATGCTCCTATTAGGGGTTGCATGCAGAAGATATCATTTAAATGCAAATAAAGACTAAACAGAGGAATGAAAATACACATAAATAATAACAGTGATAGACAATTTTTAACATGGTTCACCCAAACTCGGGCTACATCCACCAACAGAGAGTCCAATATTATTATCCAGTAAATTAAACCGATTACAACTAGAAATACTTGCAACTCAATACTGCTGCAAAATGCTACAATACATCAACAGAAACCCTAACCCTTAGATGCTTTTGTCAAGCCTTATGTCAGTTACAAAAATAGGGTTTTTTTTATGTTGGCCAATAGAAAAATAACTCTCGACGCCTTAATAAAACAATAAAAAAATCATTGGAGGTTTCGGGGGTACTGCCCTCGAACCCCCGCAGGGGTACTGCCCCTGGACCTTGCACTGTATTGTGACAGGGAGCACGCTAGGGGTACTTCCCCTTGACCCCGTTAAATAATTTGAGGGGAAACCATACCAATAAAAGTGGGGTAAATTTAACTTTTGAGTCTAATTAGGCTCCATATAACAACAATCTCCCACTTGGACACTGGTCATACTCCACACCATATCATCTGATACAGGAACATCCCTGGTTCAAGAGTAATCTTGCATCAACCAAAAACATTTTCATTTCAGTTTGTGTGCATTTTAGTTCTTTCATTTTCTAGTTCAGTTCAGGCAGTTCAGTCAGAAGCAGTTTCAGCTTGTGGTCTGGTTTTGGCAATTCACACCTTGCAGATCTGGACTTTGCATCTACTTTCATTCATCTACATCATATCAAGGATTCAAAGCATTTGGATCAGTTACCAGAAAGATATCACTATCATAAGTTGACTATTTTTGCAGAGCAGAGCATTCTAACAGTTCTTGATAATCAACTAAAGGAGAAGGCTTGCGAATCATTCCTTGACTTGCAGATCTCAATGACACATAATTCAATGTCCTTTGGTTCATGGCTGACCTTCCCCAAGGTTCTGTACATTGTTCGATTCATTTGAGGAAGTGTTCTATGCATTTAGGTCTGACCTATCTATGAACACGTTACAACTCTTCATTAGAGTTTGTGACCTTCCTTGGATGATGCGGAGGAATCTATTGGTCCGGAAATGATATATAAAGATGTAATAGATCCTTAGGAATGTAGTGAGAAATTGATTCATAGTTCTTATTTTGGATTTTGTGCGAAGGGAGCTTCAAAGTCTTATCTTGTGCATGTATGTAATTAGGCCTGTGAGCCCTAATTGTAAGCCCACATGTTGCCGACTGATCTCTATTTGAATTCTATGATATACTGAATGACTAAATCTACATTTACTTTATTGCTTTGAGTTGTTTCTATATTGTTTACTCTTGTTGCATGGTCCAGACAGTTCATTTTGTGAACCCTCCTAATGTGACTGCACCAAGTTGTATCAAAGTGAAAGTTTTGATTCTTTGGAGTGAATTGGTGAAAGGGATTTTGTAAGATCTTGTTGTAAGTAGATCACTTTGAATATGAAGAAATTGAAGATACGAAGAAGGTGAAATTTGAAAAGACAAATTTGAAAGGACATGCTGCTATATGGTGGAAAGAAGTTTAGTTGGAAAGGAATAGAAGAGGAAAAGAAAAGATTACAAAGTGGGACTAGATGGTGACAAATTTGAAGAATCAGTTTATACCTACTGACTATGATATACTGAATGATTGAATCTACATTTACTTTTTTTCTTTGAGTTGTTTCTATTGTGTTTACTCTTATTGCACAGTTTAGACAGTTCATTTTGTGAACCCTCCTACCGTGACTGCACCAAGTGGTATTAGAGTGAAAGTTTTGATTCTTTGGAGTGAATTGGCGAAAGGGATTCTGTAAGATCTTGTTGTAAATAGATTGCCGATCTGAGGTAGGTTACTTGTGCACAATCGATCGTTGATTGAGAGGCAGTTGTTGCTTGTAGCCTGATCGTCGAACTTGAGGTAGTTTGCACTTGATCCTAGGAAGATGCCACCATGGAGAGTTCCTCCTGTTGGTACAATGACTAATAGAACAGATGATATGATGGAATTGATGGGAACAATACAAATTCATTTGGATGTTGTTGAAAAAGATAGGCGAAGAGGATTGATGCCATGACCTAATGTTAAAAGTGATGATGAGGAAGAATTTCAATTTGCTAAACAAACTAGTGAAACACTAGAAGGTAATGAAAAAGAAGAATCAAATCAGATAAAGATGTTGCGAGCTATTTCAAAGATTGGAAAGAGACCTAGAGTTGATGTGCCAAACTATACTGGTAATTTGAACCCTGAAGAATTGATTGATTAGATAAATGGCATGGAAGAATACTTTGAATATGAAGAAATTGAAGATCCAGAGAAGGTGAAGTTTGCAAAGACAAAGTTGAAAGGACATGCTGCTATATGGTGGAAAGAAATTCAGTTGGAAAGGAATAGAAGAGGAAAAGAAAAGATTACAAAGTGGGACCAGATGGTGACAAAGTTGAAGAATTAGTTTATACCTACTGACTATGATTTGGAGTTGTTGAAAAGATTGCAAAACCTGAGACAAAATGAGAATTTGTGAAGGAGTACACTGAAGAATTTCATAAGATGATCATAAGGATAGGACATAGTGAAGCAAATAAGGAGAAAGTGGCAAGATACATCAATGGATTGAGATTAAACATTCAAGAAGAACTAAGTTTGGTAAGGATGACATCTTTGGAAGAAGCATATTAGTTTTCCCTAAAAGTTGAAGAGAAACTGAATAAGAAGCATGATCAGAGCCAGAGAGGTAGAGGAGGTAAATTTTAGAGAGGTAAAACATTTTTTGGCTATGATAGATTATTTGTGGAGCAGAACAAGTTTGATAGCCCATTTAAGAAGGATGATAGAGATAACAATGATTACTGGAGAGATGACAAAAAGTTTTACCAGAGAGGAAACCCTAGTGCGTACTGGAATGAAGGATATAGAAGAGAAGGAAGAAGATTTGATAAGAGGACATTAAGAGGTACTTATTTCAAGTGTGGGGGTGAAGGACATAGAGCATTTGAATGTAAGTAGGGTAGTACAAGTAAGAGGACATAAAACAGTGGAAGAGCAGCCTATGTTGAAGAAGAACCTGTTGAATTAAGTGACCCCTATTCTGTTGGTAAACTTGAGAAAGGATAATCATTGGTGATAAGGAGAGCACTATTTCAAATAGAAACAAATGAGGAACCATCACAAAGGAAAAGTCTATTTAGAACCAGATGCAAATCCAGAGGTAAGTGTTGTAAAGTTGTAATTGATAGTGATAGTTCAGGTAACCTAGTTTCAGAGGAGATGGTGACTAAGCTGAAGTTGGAAATATTGAAACACCCTAAGCCCTATTAGATAGCATGGATTCAGGATGATCATAAGGTACTAGTGAGTGAACAATGTTTGGTAAAATTTCATATTAGATCTTATCATGATGAAGTCTTGTGTGATATTATGCCTATGGATGTTTGTCATATCTTGTTGGGTAGACCTTGGCAGTATGATAGAAAAGCTATACATGATGGGAGAAAGAATACGTACACTATAACAACAAATGGGAAAAGAATTACTTTGATTCCTTTGGAAGATGATCCTAAAGTTGTATGTGGGAATGCTAGAATCTGTTTAGTAGATGGAAGGAAATTTTTGGATGGTTTGAAACATTAAATTATGTGTTATGCCTTGATTCCTAAGAAGCCTGAAGCATTGATGAAAGAAACTGAACCGGATGAAATAAAGGAGTTGCTGACAGAATATGAAGACATCATATCATATAATGTACCTGAAGGATTACCACCTATAAGGAGTATCAGTCATCACATGGATCTTATACTAGGAGCAAGTTTGCCTAACAAAGCAGTACACTAGATGACACTGACAGAGAATGAAGAATTGAATAGACAAATACAAGAGTTGTTGAGGAAAGGTTTGATTAGAGAAAGTTTGAGTCCTTGTGCAGTACCTGGAGTGCTTGCACCAAAGAAGGGTGGAGAATGGAGAATGTGTACTGATTCTAGAGCAATAAACAAGATCACAGTTAAGTATAGATTTCCTTTACCTAGGATGGATGATATCATGGATTGTTTGAGTAGAGCAAGATATTTCACTAAGATAGATTTTAAGAGTGGATACCATCAAATCAAAATCAAAGAAGGTGATTAATGGAAGACTACTTTTAAGACAAATGAAGGATTGTATGAGTGTTTAGTGATGCCTTTTGGATTGACAAATGCACCAAGTACTTTCATGAGGATGATGAATGAAGTCTTGAAAAAATTCTTGGGTAAGTTTGTGATTGTGTACTTGGATGATATTCTAATTTTTAGTAAACAAAAGGAGAACATTTGTGGCATATTAGACAAGTTTTGCAGAGGTTGAGAGAGGAGAAATTGCTGATAAACATCAAAAAATGATGTTTCATGAAGGAAGAGTTAATATATTTGGGATTTGTGATTTCTATGGAAGGATTGAAGACGGACTGGTGCAGGGACACCTAAAACCACAGTGGCCTCCATGAGGCATTAGCTATTTAAAAGTTCATTTTATTATTTTCAATAAGGTCCTAAGTTGACCATTCATTGTAATAAGGTTTGTTTGACCAATGCATGTTATTTTTAGTTGTATTTAGGTTTATGATGTAAGTCCCATGAGACACTTGTCGAGCTGTAATCTCAAAGGGTGTTAGGCAGTTAGAGGTTGTTAGATCTCCCAGCTACTTGGAGCCAATTTAGTACTACCAAGGGTAAGTGGATAAATACCCTAGGGCAGATCGAATGTGATCAATAGTTGAGAACATATTATATTCAATTGTAGTTGAGTGAGAAACAGAGCATTTGTATTTGCATTTTCTAGAAAGGCATAATACAATTCTGTGTTGTGCATCTCTCTATCTTTTGATTCGAATTCATTGTATAATCAACTTGCTATTTTGTGGCCAGATGGATCTCTTAACCCATTCCACCGGTTAGATTCTTTGAATTGGTGGAATGGTTGTACAGTATTTTGTTTTGTTTTATGTTCGTGTTTTGTATTTGCAGGATCAGTGCAGTGTGCTTTGATAGATCCTAGTGCCGTCATGTGCTAGGTTGAAGGAGTTTGAGATCTGTGTGGTTGATTGTGAAACGGATCTGAAAGTTGCAGGGTTTGCGGAGGGTCAAAACAGTGAAAATCTGCGTGGTTTCAGAAGACATACAAATTGCGTGTATATCGCATTTGTATGCGGGATATACAGTCTGTGTATATTGCTAATGAGTATCAGGTTCATTTCTTGCGTATCCCGCAGTTGAAGGTTATGAGTATTCCGCGAATGCATATTCGAGTTGTATGTGTTTGAATGTATATTGATAATATTCATTGTCTTTGATGCAAACTGTTTTGGTTGGCCGATAGTGTATCATCATTGTTGATAGGCAAGTAGAATGTGAACATACAAGGGAAATGCAGGCTAAGGGTTTTGGCTCTACATCATAGTGGTATCAGAGCTCAGCAAAAGATTTGGGTAGAAAATTGAATTGAGGATCTGCAGGAGTATTGGCATTTGGGTGTTGTCTGTGAATGTTTATGCCAGACAAAGAAAGTGATACAGAGGTGGAGAGGATGCCTCCCAAAAGCATGTCGTAGGACACCATCAAGAAGCTGATTAAGGAGATGCTTGAGTCCAAGTTGGGAGAGTTCAAATAGTCCAAAGGCAAAGATAAGGAAGTTGAAAGTGATAGTGATGAAGGCGATACAAAAATGGCTGAAACCAGTAAAAGGACAGAGGAGATACCAACAGACCAGAGGGTATTTTAAAATGAATTAAAGTTAATCAATAGGGACACCATGGATGGGTTACCTATGTATAGTGGAAGTATGGAAGCTGAAGAGGTGATTGATTGGATTGAGGCATTGAACAATCATTTCGACTATAAAGAAATCCCTGATGATAAAAGGGTTAAGTTAGCAAAGACAAGATTGCAGGGATCTGCTCTTGCATGGTAGAATTATGAACAAGGAGAGAGAGTCAAGGAGGGGAAGAATATGATAACCTCCTGGGAAAGGATGAAGACCAAACTCAAGGCACAGTTTTTACCCCTGGACTATGATGTGCAGATGTATAAGAAGTTACAGAACCTCAGACAGAGATACCTTGATGTGAATGCATACACACAAGAGTTTCATAAACTCAGTCTCAGATCAAAGAGACAAGAAGAAGAGTCAGAGAAAGTGGCCAGGTACTTGAATGGCCTGAGGATGAACATCCAAGATGAGATCAGCATTTTAGCACCAGAAACAGTGAATAAGTGTTTCCAAATGGCCTGAAGAGCTGAAGAGAAAAGGTGAGCAGATCAATAGAGGAAGAGGTGACAAATTTTAGAGGTAGTTTTGGAGGAAGAAGTCCTAACCAGAGACCTAGTGGTGAGTCTAACTAGGAAGAGACTAGTAAAGGACAAGAGCAGTCTAATTTTAGAGGTGGATGGAAAGGAATAAGAGGTAGATTTGGAGGTGGTAGATGTTCTAATGTTTTCACTGGAAGATTTTATCATTGTAATGAAATTGGTCATACAACATTCAAATGTCCAAAAAGGCAAGGTTCATCATCAAGAAATGATAGGAAGAATGACAAGAGGGTTCAATTTGTGCAAGAAGAGGAGGTAAGTGAAAGTGTTAACCTTCCAATGGGAAGTGCAGCCCCAGCTCAAGGTGGGGAAGCATTGATGTTAAGGAGAACAATCTTGAAGACATCCAAGGACATGTTACAAAGGAGAGCACTTTTCAAGACCAAATGTAAAAGCAAAGGTAAACTATGCAAGGTAGTAATTGATTCTGGTTCAACAGACAATATGGTATCTCAAGAAATGGTGGATAAGTTGAAATTGGCAAGGATTCCTCACCAAAATCCTTACAAAGCATCTTGGGTAAGTGATATTCAATCACTTTTGGTATATGAACATGCATATGTTGATTTTCAGATTGGAGAATATCAGGATAGGGTTTTATGTGACATATTGCCTATGGAATGTTGTCACCTACTCTTGGGTAGGCCATGGCAATTTGATAGGAGAGCATTGTATGATGGATATGCTAACACTTATACCATCAAGAAGGATGGGAGAACTTATTTGATGACACCATTGTAGGAGGATGCTGAAGTAAAGAAGACAACAAAGATTATTTTGGTAGGTAAGAAAGAGTTTGTGAAGATGCCTACAGCAGAGGCAAAGCAAGTTGAGGATATCTCAAGGAGTGGAGATCATAGTTTGACGAAGGGTTCAGTTCTGACTGAAAGAGATCAGGTGGATCAGCAAAAGGTCCAGAAGCAGGTTTGTACACAGCCACAAGCTAATTGGGAAGACAAGGATGCAATCATAGTAGGGACTATTGTTTGTCCCCTAAGAGTTGAAAGACAAACACATTCTGCCATAGCAGTACATAAGGTTTCCAAAGCAGGTGTTCAGACAGAGATGATGGTGAGAAAGAATGACCAGCATGGTGTGAGAAGAGTCTATAGTGCTAGGCATGAGTATTTGATCCCATGGCAACAGGTTATAGCACAGAGATCATGGGGCAGCCATGAGACAACCGAAGATAAAGGTGGATTCAGTCCAAGACTTAACTCATGGGACATGAGTTCTTTTCAAGGTGGGGAGTATGGTGTAGGGACACCTAAACCACAGTGGCCTCCATGAGGCATTAGCTATTTAAAAGTTCATTTTACTATTTTCAATAAGGTCCTAAGTTGACCATTCATTGTAATAAGGTTTGTTTGACCAATGCATGCTATTTTTAGTCGTATTTAGGTTTATGTTGTAAGTCCCATGAGACACTTGTCGAGCTGTAATCTCAAAGGTTGTTAGGTAGTTAGAGGTTGTTAGATCTCCCAGTCACTTGGAGCCAATTCAGTACTACCGAGCGTAAGTGGTTAAATACCCTAGGGAAGATCGAATGTGATCAGTAGTTGAGAACATATTATATTCAATTGTAGTTGAGTGAGAAACAGAGCATCTGTATTCGCATTTTCTAGAAAGGCATAATAAAATTCTGTGTTTTGCATCTCTCTGTGTTTCGATTCAAATTCATTATACAATCGACTTGCTGTTTTGTGGCCAGATGGATCTCTTAACCCATTCCACTGGTTAGATTCTTCGAATCGGTGGAATGGCTATACAGTATTTTGTTTTGTTTTATGTTCGTGTTTTGTGTTTGTAGGATCAGTGCAGTGTGCTTTGATAGATCCTAGCGCCGTCATGTGCTAGATTGAAGGAGTTTGAGATCTGTGTGGTTGATTATGAAACGGATCTGAAAGTTGCAGGGTTTGCGGAGGATCAAAACAATAAAAATCTACGTGGTTTCAGAAGACATACAAATTGTGTATATCGCATTTGTATGTGGGATATACAGTTTGTGTATATCACTAATGAGTATCGGGTTCATTTCCTGCGTATCCCGCAGTTGAAGGTTATGAGTATTCCGCGAATGCATATTCGGGTTGTATGTGTTTGAATGTATATTGATAATATTCATTGTCTTTAATGCAAACTATTTTGGTTGGCTGATAGTGTATCATCATTGTCGATAGGCAAGTATAACGTGAACATACAAGGGAAATGTAGGCTAAGGGGTTTGGCTCTACATCACAGACCCTAAGAAAGTGAAACCAATTATTGAAGGGCCTACACCGAAGAGAATTGGAGAGGTTAGATCATTTCATGGATTGGCTAGTTTCTACCAAAAGTTTATTAGAAATTTTAGTTCAATTTGTAACCCTATGATAGAGACAATGAGAGGTGACAGAAAAGATTTCAAGTGGACATTAGGAACAGATAAAAGTTTTGAGTTGTTGAAGCAGAAAGTGACAGAGCAACCAGTTTTGGCATTACCAGATTTCAATAAGGTATTTCAAGTTGATTGTGATGCAAGTGGAAATACGATTGGAGTAGTGTTACGTCAAGAAGGTAGACCAGTAGCATATTTTAGTGAGAAGTTGAATGATGCAAGGAAAAGATATTCAGTTTATGATCAAGAGTTTTATGCCATAATTCAAGTCTTGAAGAAGTGGAGACATTACTTGTTGCCTAAGGAGTTTGTGTTGTATACACATCATCAAGCTTTGCAATATTTGAATGGTCAAGGTAAGTTGAATCAGAGACATATGAGATGGGTAGAGTTAATGCAGAGTTATACTTTTGTGTTGAAGCATAGGAGTGGAAAATCAAACAAAGTTGTTGATGCCTTGAGTAGAAGAAGAAACTTGTTGATAGAGATGAGAATTGAAGTGTTAGGTTTTGATGAATTGAAGAGCATGTATGAGGGAGACATTGATTTTGGAGAAATTTGGAGAGCATGTAAGGAACCTATTGTGACACATAGGAGTAAATGGTTGGACTATTTCATTCAAGAAGACATGTTGTTCAGAGGAAGTCAGTTGTGCATACCTAGAAGTTCAATGAGAGACAATTTGATCAAGGAGAAGCATAGTGGTGGATTGGAAGAACACTTTGGCATTGACAAGACAATGGCTTTGGTAAGTGAAAATTACTTTTGGCCTCAGATACATAAGGATGTTTGGAGATTTGTGCAGAGTTGTAGAGTTTGTCAAGTTGCAAAAGGGAGTAGTTAGAATATTCGACTGTATACACCTTTGACAGTACCAGAGAGACCTTGGGAAGACATAAGCATGGATTTTGTAATGGGATTGCCTAAGACATAGAGAGGACATGATTCAATATTTTTAGTGGTTGACAAATTTTCAAAGATGGCTCATTTCATATCTTGTAAGAAGACAACTGATGCAGTGCATGTAGCTGACCTATTTTTCAAAGAGATTGTGAGATTACATGGATTACCTAAAAGTATAGTTTCAGACAGAGATACAAAGTTTGCTGGATATTTTTGGAGGACACTTTTCATCCACAAACAGATGGACAAATAGAGGTAGTGAATAGGAGTTTGGGAAACTTGTTGAGATGTTTGGTTGGAGACAAAGCTGGAAGTTGGGATTTGATTCTTTCACAAGAAGAGTTTGCATATAATAATTCAATAAATAGGAGTACCAGAAGAACACCTTTTGAGATTGTTACTAGAGTGAATCCTAGAGGAGTTGCAGAATTGAGTAATATCAGTACAGAGGAAAAGAGGAGTATAGAAGCAAAAGAATTTACAGACCATATGAAGACAGTGCATAATCATGTGAAGAAGTATTTGGAGGATATGAACAGTAAGTATAAGGAAAAGGCTTATGAGAAGAGAAGACATAAGGAATTTGAAGTTGGAGATGAAGTAATGGTGTACTTGAGAAAAGAAAGATTTCTAGTTGGGACATATAACAAGTTGAAGATGAAGAAGTTTGGACCTTGTAGGATACTCAGGAAATTTGATTCAAGAAATGCATATGAAGTGGAATTATCAGAGACATTGGGTATTTCACCTATTTTCATCATTGTAGACCTTTATCAGTATCATGAAGCAGAGTTTAGTGATAGCATGGAAGAAGACTTGAAGAAGCAATTACCACACAAAGCACCAAAACAGATTGAAGACATTTTGGACAGCAAAGTTAGACGCAACACTAGAGAAAGACAATACAAAGAATATCATGTGAAGTGGAAAGGTAGACCAGAAGAAGATTCATCATGGATTTCTCAGGCTGAGGTGGATCGTCTTGGTTCTCCCCTAGCCCCAACAAAGTGAGGGACTCACTTTTTCAATAACCCTGGATGTCTGATGTAGAAGCATCCCTGGTTCAAGAGTAATCTTGCATCAACAAAAAACATTTGCATTTCAGTTTGTGTGCATTTTAGTTCTTTCATTTTCTAGTTCAGTTCAGGCAGTTCAATCAGAAGTAGTTTCAGCTTGTGGTCCGATTTTGGCAATTCACACCTTGTGGATCTAGACTTAGCATCTACATTCATTCATCTACATCATATCAAGAATTTAGAGTATTTGGATCAGTTACCGGAAAGATATCACCATCAGAAGTTGACTATTTTTGCAAAGCAGAGAATTCTAATAGTTCCTGATAATCAGGTGAAGGAGAAGGCTTGTAGATCATTCCTTGACTTGTGGATCTCAATAGCACATCATTCAATGTCATTTGGTTCATGGCCGACCTTCTCCAAGGGTCTACACATTGTTCCATTCATTTGAGGAAGTGTTCTATGTATTTAGGTCTGACCTATCTATGAACACGTTACAACTCTTCATTGGAGTTTGTGACCTTCCTTGGCCGACGTGGAGGAATCTATTGGTCCAGAAATGATATATAAAGATGTAATAGATCCTTAGGAAGGTAGTGAGAAATTTATTCATAGTTCCTATTTTGGATTTTGTGCGAAGGGAGCTTCAAATCCTTATCTTGCACATGTATGTAATCAGGCCTGTGAGCCCTAATTGTAAGCTCACATGTTGCCGGCTGATCTCTATTTGAATTCTATGGTATACTAAATGACTAAATCTACATTTAATTTATTGCTTTGAGTTGTTTCCATTGTCTTTACTCTTACTGCATGGTCTGGATAGTTCATTCTGTGAACCCTCCTACCGTGATTGCACCATCATCTCTCACTTGGACACTGATCATAACACCGCTGACCCAGTAGCTTCCATTGGAAATAAGCACCCTGGACTCTGCTATTCTAATTTTTGTTTTCAGTCTTGAAGACCAATTGAAGATGAAGAGGAGGTCAACTTCTCTTGTGTCACTACCTTTGTAAACATATCCACTAGATTTTCATATATATGTATCTTTTCTAGCCGTAACTACCATCATCCAACACCGACCGAATGAAGTGATATCCCAACTGTATGTGTTTGGTCTTTGAATGCAAGGCATAATTTTTTGTAAGATGTATGGCACTCTGGCTATCCATAAAAAAATAACTATTAGCCTCTTGTTTTCTCAATTCTTCCATGAAAGATTGCAGCCATATCATCTCCTTGCTTGCCTCTATTGCAACTACATACTCTGCCTCCGTGGTGGATAAAGTAACCACCTTTTGAAACCGTGAGATCTAAATCACTATTGTCCCACCTACAATAAAGACATAACCTGTAGTACTCCACCTGGTATCAATATCTCCTGCCAAATCTAAGTCTAGATAACCTACCAAATCAGTAGTAGAGTCCCCAAAACATAAGTGTTTATTTGATATACCTCTCAAATATCTGAGAATCTATTTTACTGCATTCCAATGCTCCAATCTGGGATGACTCATATACCTGCTTACAACTCCTACAACATGTGTAATATCTGGTCTCATGCATACCATGGCATACATTAAACTTCCTACAGCTAAAGCATATAGTACCTTGGACATTTTTTCTTCCTCCTCTTGTGTCTTAGGACACATCTCCTTAGTCAATTTCAAATGACTAGGCAAAGGTGTGCTGACAACTTTTGCATTCTCCATATGGAATCTATGCAACACCTTTTCAACATAATCAGCCTAAGATGAAGTCAATTTTTTATGTTCTTCCTATCTCTGCAAATTTTCATACCAAGGTTTGTTTTGCTGCCCCCAAATCCTTCATAGCAAATGATTGTGCTAACTATTGTTTTAACTCTCTTATGTGATCCATGTTAGACCCTGGTACAAGCATGTCATCAACATATAAACATAAAATAATGTAGCTATCATTATCCAACCTCTTAAAGTAAACACAATGGTCAGAATTACACCAGCTGTAGTCTTGCTCAGCCATAAAGCTATCAAATTTCAAATACCATTATCGAGGGGCTTGTTTCAAGCCCTACAAACTCTTCTTCAATCTACACACTAGTTTCTCCTTACCATTGACCTCAAATCCTTGGGATTGATCCATAAATATCTCCTTCAAATCATCATGAAGAAAAGTAGTTTTCACATCTAGTTATTCCAAATGCAAATCTTCAGCAGCCACAATACTTAAAACAGTACGAATAGAAGTCATCTTAACAACTGAAGACAAAATCTCATCAAAATAAATACCTTTTTTCTATGCAAATCCTTTTACAACTAACCTGGATTTAAATCATTTCTTACCTCCATCTTCCTCTTTCAACCTATACACCCATTTGTTTGGTAAAGCCTTTTTACCTGCAGGCAACTTACATAATTCCCAAGTCTGATTTTTTAGCAAGGAGTCCATTTCTTCTTTAATTACAAGCTCCCACTGAACCTTTGTATCCACCTGCATAGCTTCATCATACCCTTCCAGTTCACCAGCATCTGTTAAAAAAATAAAATACAAAGAGGGAGAAAACCTTTCAGGAGGTCTACTTAGCCTTGTTGACCATCTAACAATCACTAGAGTTTGTGGTATTTCTTGTTGTTGTTGCAGAGCATGATGAACCACTAGAACATCACTATCTGGAGTATCATCTAGCACCACATAATCCTTATCTTTCTTCTCATGCTGCTACAACTAATCTTTGTACAACACCTTCTCATTGAATACAAGATCCCTGCATTTATTAATGCCATATCTAACGAAGGTACATTTTTTTGATTTTGCATCCAGCTTGATTCTATTTTTAGAATCTACATGTGCAAATGCTTCACATATGAAGGTTTTGAGAAAAGAATAACTCCCTCCTTACCTATCCATGTTTCCTCTAGAATACCACAACACAAAGGAATTGAAGGACCTCTATTAATTAAATATATAGCAGTGTTGATAGACTCTACCCACATGTTTAAAGGCATCCCAACATGCAATCTCATTGTCCTTGCACACTCCATTATTGTCCTATTCATGCGTTCAGCCACTCCATTTTCCTGTGGAGTCTCTGGAACCATTTTCTGTCTATGGATTCCATTAAAGGAACAATAATCCTCAAATTCTTTGTTGTAATACTCACCACCATTATCAGATCTTAGACATTTCAATCTTTTACCCGTCTCATTCTCAACCAAGCTTCTCTATTTCTTAAATGTTTCAAATACATCAGATTTTTGCTTAAGGAAATAAATCCAAACCTTCTTAGTTGCATAATCTATGAATGTAATATAATAACGAAAGCCACCAAGAGAAGATACCTTAGCTGGTCTCCATACATCTGTATACACAAGCTCCAACTTTTCATCTTTCTTTTGCTTCCAATCCTTGAGAAAACTGACTCTCTTTTGTTTTTCATACACAACTTTCATAAAAATTCATATTAATACATTTTAGACCTGGTAAAACTTTCTTAGAATGAAGTATCTTCATACCTTTTTCACTCATATGCCCAAGCCTATTATGCGACAGTGTTGTCTAAGAACCTACAGCAACTGTTTCAATCTCTTCCTGTGAACCTACAATAACTATTCCTAAACCTGCTTGTTTTTTCTCTACAATAGCTAAAGTAGAAGGAACAGTATGACCTGTACAAAGATATAAGGTGCCTACTTTCACACATTTTTCTACTATTAAGGAACCTCTTGAAACCTTCCAATTTTTATCAGTAAATGTAACAATGCAACCTTCATCAGCTAGCTGCTCTGCTGAAATTAAATTCCTACTCAGTGTTGGAGCATGCCTTACCTCTTGTAGTAGCCAATGATTCTAATTCTGCAACTTAATCTTGATTCTTCTCTTTCCAACAATCTGACAAGGTTCGTTATCTCCCAAATAAACCAGCCCAAAATCCCCTTGGACATAATCAAGAAAATATCTTCTATGGGGCGTAGCATGAAATGAGGCCCCTAAATCTAAAACCCATGAATCATTAGCATTATCTAGGGAAAGAATCAAAGCATCATCTTCAGATTTATTACTTACCACATTTGCCTCCTTATTGCCTTCTTGTTTGTCTCCTTCTTTATTTTTCTAAGACCGGCAATCTTTCTTAAGATGACCTTGTTTCCCACAGTACCAATAATCCTTTTATCGTCTGGATTGGGATCTCTTGTCCTTTGATTTTCCTTGTGACTTCCCATGACCTCCAGAACCTTTTCCTCTCTTCTTTGATTTGCCCCTACTTTCTACATTCAAAACACTACCTGATATGGACCCTCTTGAGCTTTTCTGTCGTATTTCCTCGCTAAGGATAACACCAACAACATCATGAAATTTCAAAGTATTTGAACTAGAGATAGAGTTACATACAACCATTACCAAGCTATTTCAACTTTCTAGCAAACAACATAATATCAAGGGAGCCCTCACCTCTTCATCAAAACTTACTTTTACATAAGCTAACTGAGTGATAATCGTATTAAACTCATTTAAATGATCTATCATAGATCCACCTTCAATCATTTACAGATTAAATAAATGCTTCATGAGAAATACCTTATTTGAGGCTGAGGGTTTTTTGTACAATTTATCCAAAGCATTCATCAGACCATCTGTTGTCTTCGCTTCTGTTATATTGAATGCCACCAATGGTGCCAACCACAACTGAATGGTTCCCAATGCCTTTCTATCCAGAAGATTCCAATCCTCATCAGTCATTATTGTCATATTCTTGGCTATTTCTTCCAATGACCTCCATAAATCCTTCTGATAGAGATAATCCTCCATCTGCATCTTCCATAATTGATAGTTCTACCCATTGAATTTATCTACCTTCAATTTACTTTCATCCGCCATTGCTCCGACTCAACCATGAGACTCCCACTCAACCATGAGACCTTCCTGCAGATGATAATCAAACACAACCCTCTTTGATATCACTTGTTAGGGATTGCTTGCAGAAGATATCAATTAAATGCAAATAAAGATTAAACAGAGGAATGAAAATACACAAAGATAATAACAGCGATAGACAAGTTTTAACGTGGTTCACCCAAACTCGGGCTACATCCACCAACAGAGAGTCCAATATTATTATCTAGTAAATCAAACTAATTTTACAACCAACAATCCTCGCAACTCAATAGCGTTGCAAAATACTACAATACATCAATAGAAACCCTAACCCTTAGTTGCTTTTATCAAGCCTTATGTTGGTTACAAAAACAAGGTTTTTTTATGTCGGCCAATAGAAAAATAACTCCTGACCCCTTAATAAAATAATAAAAAAATCATCGCTGCCCCTCGACTCTGCCCTAGATCACGACAGGGAGCGCACCCGGAGCACTTTCCCTTGACCCCGTCTTGGGGGTGCTACCACCAAGCCCTCGCAAGGGGCGCTGCCCCTTGACCCCATTAAATAATTTGGGGGGAAACCGCACTGATAAAAAGGGTAAATTTAACCTCTGAGTCTAATTACGCTTCATATAACAAAAATCTCCCACTAGGAGATTGATCAAACTCCACACCATATCATCTCCCACTTGGACACTAATCATAACACCACTCTCCGTATAGCTCCCACTGGAAATAAGCACCCTGGACTCTGTTGTTCTGATTTTTTGTTTTTAGTCTTGAAGACCAACTGAAGTTGAAGAAGAGCCTAGATTTGACTGTATCACTGCCTTTGTAAACATATCTTCTAGATTTTCATCTATATGTATCTTTTCCAACTGTAACTATCCATCATCCAACACCGAATGAAGTTATACTTCAACTGTATGTGTTTGGTTTTTGAATGCAAGACAAAATTTTTTGCAAGATGTATGGCACTCTGGCTATTCGTAAACAAATAACTATTAGCCTATTGTTTACCCAATTCTTCCATAAAAGATTGTAGCCATATCATCTCCTTTCTTGCCTCTGTTGTGGCTACATACTCTACCTATGTGTTGGATAGAGCAACCACCTTTTGCAACCGTGAGATCCAACTCAGTGATATCCCACCTATAGTAAAGACATAACATGTAGTACTTTGTCTGGTATCAATATCTCCTATGAAATCTAAGTCTACATAACCCGCTAAATCAATATTAGAGCTCCCAAAACATAAGTGTTTATTTGATGTACCTCTCAAATATCTGAGAATCCCTTTTACCGCATTCTAATGCTCCAATCCAGGATGACTCATATACCTACTTACAACTCCTACAACATGTGCAATATCCAGTCTCGTGCATACCATGGCATAAATTAAACTTCCTATAGCTGAAGCATATGGTACCTTGGACTTTTTTCTTTCTCCTCTTGTGTCTTAGGATACATCTCCTTAGTTAATTTCAAATGACTAGGCAAAAGTGTATTAAGAGATTTTACATTCTCCATATGGAATCTATGCAACACCTTTTCAACATAATCAGCCTTAGATAGAGTCAATCTTCTGTTCTTCCTATCTCTTCAAATTTTCATACCAAGGATTTATTTTTCTGCCCCCAAATCCTTCATAGAAAATGATTGTGGTAACTGTTGTTTTAACTCTCTTATGTGATCCATGTTAGACTCTGCTACAAGCATGCAATCAACATATAAACATAAAATAATGTAGCTATCACTAGCCAACCTCTTAAAATAAACACAATGGTTAGAATTACATAGGTTGTAGCCTTGCTCAGCCATAAAACTATCAAATTTCAAATACCATTATCGAGGTACTTGTTTCAAGCCATACAAACTCTTCTTCAATCTGCACACCAATTTCTCCTTACCATTGACCTCAAATTATTGGGGTTGTTCCATAAATATCTCCTTGTACAAATCACCATGGAGAAAGACAGTTTTCACATCTAGCTATTCTAAATGCAAATCTTCAACAACCACAATACTTAAAACAGTACGAATAGAAGTCATTTTAACAACCAAAGAAACAATCTCATCAAAATCAATATTTTTTTTCAATGCAAATCCTTTTACAACTAACCTAGCTTTAAATCTTTTCTTACCTCCATCTTCCTCTTTCAACCTATAAACCCATTTGTTTGGTAAAGCCTTCTTACTTGTAGGCAACTTAAACATAATTCCCAAGTCTAATTTTTCAGCAAGGAGTCCATTTCTTCTTTCATTGCAAGATCTCACTAAACCTTTGTATCCACCTGCATAGCTTTGTCATACCCTTCCAGTTCACTAGCATATGTTAACAAAATAGAATACAAATATAGAGAAAACCTTTCAGGATGTCTACTTAGCCTTGTTGACCGTTTAACATTCACTAGATTTTGTGGTATTTCTTGTTGCTATTACGGAGCATGAGGAACCACTCGAACATCACTATCTAGAGTATCATCCAACACTACATCATCCTTTTCTTTCTTCTCATGCTATTGCAACTGATCTTTGTACAACACCTTCTCATTGAATACAACATCCTTGCTTCTCACAATTTTCTGATTTTCAAAATCCTAAAGCCTATAACCAAATTCATGAATGCCATATCCAACGAAGGTACACTTTTTTGATTTTACATCTAGATTGGTTCTATTTTTAGAATCTACATGTGCAAATGCTTCACATCCAATGGTTTTGATAAAAGAATAACTCACCTTCTTACCTGTCCATGCTTCCTCTAGAATACCACAACCCAGAGGAATTGAAGGACCTCTATTAATTAAATATACAGTGGTGTTGATAGCCTCTGCCCATGTGTTTAAAGGCAGCCTAGTATGCAATCTCATGGTCCTTGCATGCTCCATTATTGTCCTATTCGTGCATTCAGCCACTCCATTTTCCTGTGGAGTCCCTAGAACCATTTTCTGCCTACGAATTCCATTAAAGGAACAATAATCCTCAAATTCTTTGTTGCAATACTTGCCACCATTATCAGATCTAATACATTTTAATCTTTTACCCGTCTCATTCTCAACCAAGCTTCTCCATTTCTTAAATGTTTCAAATACATCAGATTTCTGCCTAAGGAAATAAATTGAAACCTTCCTAGTTGCATCATCTATGAATGTAACATAATACCGAGAGCCACTAAGAGAAGATACTTAAGTTGGTCCCCATAGATCTATATGCACAAGCTCTAACTTTTCATCTTTCTTTTGCTTCCCATCCTTGAGAAAACTGACTCTCTTTTATTTTCCATACACAACTTTCACAGAAATCTATATTAATACATTTCAGACCTGGTAAAACTTTCTTAGAATGAAGTACCTTCATACATTTTTAACTCATATGCCCAAGTCTATTATGCCACAGTGTTGTTTGCAAACCTACAGCAACTGTTCCTGAACCTATTTATTTTTTCTCTACAACAGCTAAAGTAGAAGGAACAATATGACCTATACAAAGATATAAGCTGCCTACTTTCACACCTTTTTCTACTATTAAGGTACCTCTTGAAACCTTCCAATTTTTATCAGTAAATGTAACAATGCAACCTTCATCAGCTAGCTTCCTTACTGAAATTAAATTTCTACTCAGCGTTGGAATGTGCCTTACCTTTTGCAGTAGCCAATGATTCCCATTCTACAACTTAATCTTGATTCTTCCCTTTCCAACAATTTGACAGGGTCTGTTATCTCCCAAATAAACTAGCCCAAAATCACCTTGGACATAATCAAGAAAATATCTTCTGTGTGGCGTAGCATGAAATGACACCACCGAATCTAAAACCCATGAATCATCAACATTATTGTGTAGAAGTTTCTTTGCATCATTTGGGTATACCACTCAATTATGTTCTATCTACAAAAATTTGTAAAGAAAACAAACTTATCCTCAAAAGATGGGTGGAAAAAGCACATCAAAAGGGTAAATTGATTAAGGTGGAAGATGTGTAGAATTCATGGAGGAGAGAGAGAGAGAGAGAGAGAGAGAGAGAGAGAGAGAGAGGTCTCAAGATCATTCCTATATCATTTGTAAATTAATTTAATTTGAGGTTTTGATTTGATAATAGGTGGAATCCATGACATGTGCACTATACATCTCTAGATCCATCAACAAACATTGATGATGAAACTCCTTCTAACAAGGGACATGCAATGCAAGAAGATAGTCCTAATGAAATACAAGGGACTATACCCAGGCCCATCATTACAACTAGACAGGATCAACATGATTGGCCAACATGGGATTGACCAAAACCATAATTGGGAAGAATCAAGCTTCAATCCATTGTTAACAGTGTCTGCTATTGATTTGATTGACTCCAACCATCCAACATTTCATATCCCATATGTTATGAATTAGCCTACCCCCAAAAAGTTCTTTATTGAACAACACAAAGCCTATAACATATTTATGTCGCAATCTTCTACCATGGAATTATAACCACCTCTAAAAATCATCATACAAGGAACTACAGGTACCAAAAAGTCACACTTGATAATAAACATCAAGTCCACCCTCATGTTAACAGCCCTACATGGCCAGTCACCATTGTTGCTACTCGCACCAACTGGAGTTGCAGCATTCAACATACAAGCATTAACCATTCATTTTTCTCTCCGAATACCAATAAAATAAATAAGCCCCCTATAAGGGATAACACTAGCAACATTCCAGGAAGGCATGTATTTCATTTGATACATTCTACTAGCCGAAATGAGCTTCATCGATCTAAAATTGTTCAAATGCATTGACATCAACTTGCATGAAGCACTCCCTACCATAATCAAATCCCTTTTGGAGCCTATTCAATCATCCTCTTCAGTGGCCTATGCCAACTCCCACTAGTCATATGGGGGAACACTCTAGTCAAGCTTCTCCATAGTGGTTACATCGAGCAAGATATTCTATTAAATTGGTCAAGACCCATAAAAAGTTGCTTGCTGTGCTCTTCTCTCAAAAATAAGAAATGTAGAGCCAAAAATTACATATTGGAAGGTTCCAATGTCATGCTCAAGTTCTTCATTTATCTCTATTGAGAAATCATCTTTTTTATCCGCTATACATTTATTTCCAACAAATTAGTTGGTACCACTACATAATAAATGTACGTTCCAATCTTTGGTAGTGCCAATTGCGAGGTCCAATGTTGAGCAAATTAAGGGGACGAGTCATGCCCAACTCTAGAGTATGAACAAATTCAAGCTAAGATCCTCTTATTTATTGGTCAAGAAGTTATTCTATGTTCTAAGCTATGGGTGCAGGCAAGCCTTGTGAATCATGCACTTGGCTAGGTTAAAGCAATTACATAGGTTCGCTTTGGGATCACAACCAACCAAAAAATCTACCCATTGTTCTGCTAATCTATGGTGGGCATCGCTAAATTCCCATAAAAATGGCATGGGTCTTAACAATACACAAATCAAAAGGTCTAACACTTGAAATGGAAACAATCGACATCGACAACATTGATTGTCAAGGGTTGACATTCACAGGTATATCAAGAGTGTGCAACATAGCAAGTCTTCATATATGCCCTAGCTTCACATTCCAACATATATACACATGAAACATATGTTTCTCTTAGGAAACAAGGTGAGGACTGATTAAGGGTTCTATAAAAAAAAAAGAAAAAAAAAGTTTGTCATCTCCATACCTACTTTTATCCAGCACTATTCAAAACTAACCTTACTATGAATCATGTCAATGTATTTAATCTACTCCATTTCTTTTCCAATGCAGGACAACAAAACATATCTCGACATTCTTTCAATCTTCAAATAGACAACAAGCATTTACCCTCGACAAAAGTGTATTCTCTCTTCTCGAGTATAATAAATGGTCATGCACTATACCACTAATTACTTATTTTCTACATGTTATCTAAATGTACCCATTGCATGCTAAGCTATACTTAGGCCTACATTAGCTAATTAGGTAGAAACAAGCTTCAATCCACTATTAAAAGTGTCTACTATTGATTTCATTGACTCCAACCATCCAACTTTTCATTTCCCATATGTTATGAATCAGCCTACCCCAAACAAGCTATCTATTGAGCAACAAAAAACCTATGACATAATTGTGTCACAATCTTCTACAAGTCACTATTGTTGTTGCTTGTACTAACTGGATTTGCATATTTCAACATACATGCACTCATCATTCATTATACTCTATGAATACCAATAAAAGAAATAAGCCCCTACAAGGGTAAACAATAGCAACATTCTTGGAAAGCATGTATTTCATTTGATACATTCTATTAGTTGAAATGAGCTTCATCGGTCCAAAATTGTTTGAAAACATTAACACCAGCTTGCATGAAGCACTCCCTACCATCATCAAATCCCTTTTGGAGTCTGTTCAATCATCCTCTTTGGTGACCTTTAGCAACTCCCACCAATCAATGACATTTCCATGTATGATGCACCATCATATGGTGAAACACTCTGGTGAAGCTTCTCCATAGTGGTTAAATTATGCAAGATATTTTGTCAAATTGGTCAAGAGCCTAAACAAGTTGCTTTTCGTAATCTTCTCTCAAATATAAGAAATGCAGAACCAACAATTGCAATTGTCATGCTCAAGTTCTTCACCTACCTCTACTGAGCAATCATCCTTTTTACCCTCTATACATTTATTTCCAACAAATCAGTTGGTATCACTACATAATAAATGTACACTTCAATCTTTGGCGGTGCCAATTACCATGTCCAATGTTGAGAAAATTAAGGGGATATCATGCCCAACCCCACAAGATGAACAACTTCTTGAGCTAAGATCCTCTTATGTATTGGCCAAGAAGTTATGCTATGTTCTAATTTGTGGGTGCAGGCAGGGCTTGTGAATTGTGCAATTGGCTAGGTTAAATAAATTACATAGGCCCACTTTGGGATCACAACCAACCAAAAAATGTGCCCATTGTTCTACTAAGTCTTGCTGGACATCACCAAATCCCCCTGAAAATGGCATGGGCCTAACAATACACAAATCACAAGGTCTAACACTTCAAAAGGAAATAATCGACATCAACGACATTGATTGTCAAGGGTTGACATTCACATCTACATCAAGAGTGTGAAACCTTGCAAGTCTTCGCATATGCCCTAGCTTCACATTCTAAAGATATGCACACATGAAACAAAGCTCGTATGTTTCTCTCATGAAACAAGAAGAGGACCGATAAAGGGAGGAAAAAAAAATTGTCATCTCCATACCTACTTTTACCCACCACTATTCAAAACTAACTTTACTATGAATCATGTGGACATATTTAATCTACCACATTTCTTTTCCAATGTAGGACAACAAAATATATCACTACATTCTTTCAATTTTCAAATTATGGATGCACAATAAGTCACCCTCCACAAAAGTGTAAGCTATCTTCTCATGTATAATAAATGGTCATGCACTAAACCACTAATTACTTCTTTTCTACATGCTATTTCATACCCATGTGATTGCTAATATATATTTATATTACGTATGGCTTACGTTTCACACCTAATCTCCACAATAATGGGAATAGAGCAAGGCCACACAGGAAATACCTATCCCCCCATTTGATCAATCTCCAATGGATAATATTTTCCACCCGAATGACATACAAGCTAATTCCAGTCAGCGTGAAGGAAATTGAATTTGGAAGGAAGGGAATCGTAGTTCCAGCTGAGCATCAATGGCGATGGTGAATTAGGTGGGCAAAATATGGGATGTTTGTTTGTCATCGCAAAAGGAGTAAACAGGGAAGAAATATGAATCAGTTGATATGGAAAAGATTGGGAATGAATAGTGAAACTATTCACAAATATTCGGGAGTCACATGCTAGGCATGTATATTTGACAAGTGAACATATATATTTTCTTCCTATAAAGATAGAGAAATTTTCTTGATCAGGTCTGGGGAGTCTTTGAAATTATTTAAGTAATCATGATAAATTTCTTGAAAATGAATTCAATTTTCTATATATGAAAATTTGACATTCACTAATGTCTACTAAGCTATCAGGACAATGACTCTTTCTGGTGGGGGAGGATGTCAAATCCCAATTTTAATCACATATTTTAGAATATTTTTAGGAGAGCACTTTTGATATTTTTAATGGTGTGTAATATCTCAAAAATCAATATTTGGAATTTTTACATGTTATCTCAATTGATTTCAATTATCAGACTAAATACTGATGTAATGGTCTAAGATGGAAGTAGGATAGTTTTCCCTTTGATAGGTTGAGGGAGAGGATGATAGATGGCAACAGTGAGGTAGATGAACCAAACTAGAGAACCTTGTACACACATTTATACAAGTTCATGGTATGATTACATGAGCTCACATGTAGGAAGTATATCTGGTTTGTCGACATGTTGGTTGTCGGCATGTCGTTAATCATTGAGTTGATTGGCATCACATTGGTATGAGTATGCTTTTCTATGTTTGTGTGCTTGCCAAATGGTGACAATTGATTAATGTTGAATGTTTGCATTAGTTTATTATACTATTAGTTATTTACTCCAAATAAATTACTATTATATTCTATTTTCAATTTTGAGACTAACCTCATATCAATATCAACGTATTAATAGCCCCTTTGAGAGAGGAGGAGTGGAGTTAAAGGAATTTATGCCAATTAATACTCCAATTGAATTTGAAGTTAAAATAATGGAAAAAGTTAATTAAGGGAGAAGAGTTAGTTAACACATGGAGAAGTGGGGGATTTGCTAGTAAATGTTACTTAATGAGCATATTTTATTCTAAACACATGGAAAATCATGTAGAGAGATGGCACGATAGGGGGTGATCAAGTCTTAGTTGGAAGCTAAAATTTCACCATTCATGAGGGATGTCTGGCTAGTATAGAAAAAGGAGTTGTAATCAAACTTCAAAGCGAACTCCTCTAGGAAGGACACAACCATAGAGGCTATGGGCAAAAGGAGATGGTGGTAGGAAATTTACCTTATTTTGGAATATAGAATGTGACTAATTCGTTAGACAACTTAACATGATTGTGTTTCTGGGAAGGAACCAACTAATAATTTGACACTTTGTTTCATTTGAAAGTGACTCTCAAGCAAAGTATGCCAGGAGTTACACATTGGACAGTTAGTTTATACAATGTTTTATACTATGTTTTATTGATAACACTTATATAGAAAGACTAGTAAGATCAACTTGGGTAGGATATGATAGGAGTTGGATGTTGTTAAATTTAAGACCATCTTAGAGGCACAGTGTGCCAGGAGATTGACAATGATATGTTTATGATCTTGTGTGATGTTTTGTATTTTATATTTTCACTATTATTTCATAATGATGTGGAATGAGTCAAGCAAGAGATAATAGTGTTGTAAACAGATGACCCGCACTTTTACAACTAATATTTGAATGCTTTGGCCAAAGTGATTTAATAGTTGTATACATTGTCAGTTCACTATACCACAGAGTACATGTTAGTCAGATATCATGTTATCATGATAGGTTGCATGTGATAGGTGTGTACATCTTATAGTTGCACTTAGTTCTCAGAATGGTTCATCTGCAGACATTGCCATCTACCACCCCGTTCAAGGGTTAGGCCACTTCCAGGAGGAAGGTGTGTGGGGGACCATTGGTCTATAGTTGGAAGTAAAGTGTTTGGATGATGCTCTCCCTTCTGCGGCTAGACAACCAGATTGCTTACACTCAGATGAAAAGAATATGATGGATAGTCAATCTTATTGTAAATAATATTCTTTTGTGTGTAATTGATGTATACTGGTGGATTGTTGGGACACTAGTCTTAACCCTATTGGTATCTTTAATCTTGAAATGTAAATCTTTTTGTTTATCTGAAAAAATTTAAAATTGTATCATTTTTGGGATAATTTCAAGTACTTTTCTTGATTAAATAGTATTGATTGGGAAAGCTCGTTGCATTATCTACTAATCTGATTAAATTTTGTATTGTTTTTTTATGCATGGATAGTTATTTACTCAGACATTTCTTTGTTATTGAGTGGCATCATAACTATCTTTCCCTATGTTGGCAGATGCTCATCACTTTCAACAGCAACCCTTTTGGCGCACTCAATTGAGGCATCTCTAGCCTTCTCTATTCTTTTGCAGTACCTTTTCATATATTTCTTGGGTTTGTTTCAACTTTCTTTCTTCTTCCATGTGCATATCATAAGCCATTTAAATTTATTTAAATTTTTCTCTCAATCTTTTGCTATCTCATTTTGCCATATGTGTTTTTTATTTGTATTTTCATTAATCCTTTTATTCATCCTTAACATGGCTCACTCTTGACCTACCTTCAATGGTTGCATCTTTTCAAAATCCTTTTCAAGATCCCTCCATTACATTTATTACCCCCTAAGTGCCTAACCCCTCTTATAGTATAGGACATAGTGGATCTTACTACACCTCTGTTATTGCAATAACTATTATTAACACTCTCTTTCTTGGTAGTATTCTTTACCATAAAATTTATTTCTTTTTTCTATATTTTCTCTTCTTATACACCACAAAAGGGGGTCCCAGCAATGGGACCAAATGTTGACAATAAAATGTAGGCCTAAGGTTTGTATTACTTGTGTCAAATAAGTTAACCCCAGGGTGATGCAGTAAGAAGGCAATCATAAGAGTGCTGAGTAATACATGCATAATATAATGATGCAAGAAATTTTAGACATTTGTAGGCACCATAAAATAGGTCTACTCATATATGCATATCATATACTCTTTATACAATGTATATCCTTCACCGCAAACATAGATATATAACATCATATATGCTTGGGTAAATTCCCTCCTATTTTCTTTTCTATCCTATTCTCTATTCTTATCCTTATATATATATCTCTATCTAGTATATGCACATAAGTACATAGAGAGAAGTGTCCTTCACCCTTGAGACGTCCCTTGGATGTGCTATATGTTGGTTGGAGGTACCACATTTGACATGCGATGAGTTTATCTCTATTTATCTTGTGTAGGCAGTGGTGTGGTTTGCCTTTTCAACTGAGTAGTGAGTGATTAAATGATGATGAACCAAGGTTGAGAACATCAAGCAATTATGTAATATACTCTTAAGATGATGATGCAATGTTGATGTAAGTTGTTTTACTAAATTGTAAATATAACTCTACATGTGCTCCCTAATTATGCTATAGATATGATTCATTTGAGTTCAGATTAGTCTTTGAACACACAACCCTAGTGTGCATTTTGGAATTATTCACATTTTACTCAACTCATACTGACTAAGGGAGAATGTAACAAAGATTTAAATTTTAAATTTTAAAATAAGAATTTCAAGGATAGATCCCTAGGATTAGAGGTGATCTGGATCAATTTCACACTCTCATACATGAGTGAGGTCAATGAATGATGAATTTAGGGATGAGAATCAATTTTGGGGGATGAATGATGATGGGATCAAGGATGGATGACATTATATACCGACTTCCATGTAAAATAGACCATCTTATACATTATTACTTAGAATTTTATGTTTTTTGTAATTTGAATTGTGTTTTTAGTGAGATCTCAAAACAATTAAATTTTATTAATTATGCCAAGAGGCATTATACAGTCAAAGCAAATGTGTGTACATTTTTATGGCCCCAATTTAAATTGATGTCTACTAACCCATCATTTCCTAAGCAGTATAATCAAAATTTGTGGGAGGACTATCTAGGAAGTCTGTTGTGAATACACCATTAATGCCAGAGTAGTAAGATTCAAGGATTGAAATGGTGGGCAGAAGAAATGAAATGTACTATTCATGCTTGAGTAAATCATCGGCCATTAGGGCCTCTGCAAGTTTGGCCTAGGGGACAAGCATTCAATCCTTATCCTACTATGGAGATCAAATCCTCATTAATTATTAATGGCACATCTTTTGGGTAGTCTCTTGAAGCAAGGCTTCTGAGACTATTTCTAAATGAATTTGCTACAAAGGTATCATTGTAGAATGGAAGATCCAGAAAAATTGGAGATATATCCTCGTATTCAAAAAATGCAGCAGTTGTGGTGTTATCAAAGTTAACTACATTTGAACTAGAATAGGCTCTGGCTACCATGTAGTATCATCCTACTTTCTTAATGGCCATGAGAAGGATATTTGTGGTCTAGCTTGGAGCTATCACTAAAACATCTATTGAGTAAGGTTTCATGTAGGAGGCATCCGCCGCCGCCAATATGAAATCATGCTCTGCTATTTTGAAAAATAGTTGTGTGTTCATGGCAGCACTCATGATTCTCAGGAGGTAGGTTTCTCCCAATGCAACAGAAAGCCTAAAAGTATATGCAACCATCATCCATAAATCTATTAGTAATTTCACATTGAATTAATTTTTAAATAAACAATATTTTTTCTCAATAGAGTTTTTTTGGGGAGGGAGGGGTACTAGAAGGCTCTAGAGTAGCATGGAATTTGATGTTTGTGAACCATTTCTTTAAAAGGATTATGCTATTTTTCTAGGAAAACAAAGAGTTGGGGTTTCAACAAATTATTTTTTTGAAAATTTGAAGCCCTTGTTTTCTCTAGGACTTGTACACATGGGAGGGCTTGAATTTGTTACCTATACAGTCACTAGATTTTTTAGGGGGAAATATAGTGTCATGCCTGCATTTCACATGTGTTCACTACATGCTAAACCGCGTGCCATGTTCACATGTGTCATGTGGTCATGATACAAAATATCAAAAAAATTTCTCTAACTACTCTGAAAGCCTCCCTCGCACGTGCAAGCGTGCTCGGTGCATCTGATTAAGTTGTCTAATAGATTGTTGATACGATATATTTCATTCACATGCGCATGATGATATTGTTTACTATGTTTGAGTAGGTTCAGTTGCATGGTGTAGGACTCCTAAGAAGATGGTTGGCCATTAAGTTCACGTTAGGTTTATTTCTTCACGTCTAAATTTACTTATTAATTAGTTTGTCTCTAATTGGTGATTCAATTTATTTCAATATAATGTCTCCTCCTCTGATCATATCATTTGATAATAATTCCTACTTTAGGGTCACAGTTTCCTTTCTACAGATCATCTCGTTAAGACTTGAATAAATATTTATTTAAATATTTTCGTTTACATTTTATTTCAAACTTCCCCTTTCAAAAAGGAATTAAACGTTTAAAAATAATTACATTCTTTTTATTTTTTTTTACAAAACATTACATTTTAAATAGGATTTATCTTATAAACCTCACTAAGAATTAAATTTTCTTATCCTTTTTTTTAAAAATAGAAATCCCACAATAATATAACTACTAACATGCAAAAATGTAAATATATATATATATATTATACATTTTCTATATTCCCTTTCATCTAAATAAACTTAAAATATACATATATATACATATATATACATATATATATGTATGTATGTGTATATGTATGTATGTGTATATATATCTATGTGTGTGTGTATATATATATATATGTTCTTATGTTATGATAGTGGAAATATCACTTACATCATAATATCATTTTAAAATAGAATACTATCTCATTGTGAGGAGGGTTAAATAACCCTAATGTTATTTGAGATGAGTATTTGAATTGTTTTGATGCAGGCATGGGAGCTAAGGGGGCGGCAGACTCTGTGAGGTGCTGTGGGTGGAGGTCATTGGTGCAGGAGCACCTTGGCAAATTAATATTGCCCTGGACAAATCTTTGAGTTTGATTAAATTTGTATGCTTCCACATTGTAATGAGGTTTATCAAGTCATTTTTATGTGTTTAGGTCATTAGAAGTTTCAAAAATGCAAAATATTGCAAACCATGTAAAGGTTGTCAATGTAAAATTAGAAAAAAAGATGCAAAGTTGGAAGGTGAAGAGTCATTTGGCTCTTGGTTTGCTCCAAATCAGTTATGAACTAAAGAGACATGTTTTAATTCCTTTAAAAGGCCTTATAACCATGAAGAATTCGTGGGTGGTTGAAGATTTGAGCATGGAATGAGAAGAAACAATGTTTTCTTGTATTTTCCTTCAGAAATTTACTGTCTTTTGCTATTGTACGGCAATGTATGAAATTGAATGGATGCCTAATGGATTGAAAATGTTAATCCTTCAACCACCTTCCATTTGCTTCTTGTCCCATGCATTTTTATTTAGTTTTGTGAAAGATATGAGTGTTTTATGGACTGTAATTTTCTGATTTTTCCTGCAACAGTCCCATTGCAGCGTTTGGTACAGTTTTGTACGGACATATACAGGAGCAAACTATATATGGTTGGAAAGAGTATTGAGTCTACTTTCCATTTCTTTTTGTTGCATCAAATTTTATTAAGATTTGAATAAGTTATGGCATTTTTGGTGAGGGCAGGTCTGAATGCTGCCTAGGGTTTGTAGTTTTGGGAAAAGAGTCATAACTTTCTCTCCTACCATTAGATCTTCATGAAAATTGGATGAAAAGTCTGTATTAATGTTCTCTTCAATCTGACCAAAGCAATTAGTTTATTTATTTTTATTTGTTAATGTTATTGAGGATAGTTTTGGTCCTCCTACCTCTGCATCATTTTGGTATCAGAGCTGGCGAAAGATTTGGGTGTTGTATTTGTTCCTGTCACTGAGAAGGCAGGTGAAGAGTGAGAAGATCTTGATTGTGTAGATAGATAACCAAGGGAGGCAATCTACACCTTTTGGATTTTGTGTTGCTCAGTTGTTTGGTTGCAGGTGCTTGTTCCATCTAGCTGCAAGAAGGATGTTTTCTGAGGTTGTGTGTGTTGGCAGACAAGATGAGGTCTGTCATGACCATTCTCCAATAGAGATTTGGCTGGAGAAGGGTGCATAGAGAAACCACTGAGGAGAAAGTGGTAGGTGCATCACCAGGATCTACTGTTGGGTGAGATGAATGGTTTGGTGAGTTGGTTTGTTGTGAAGCAGTGAGAGAGATGGATACCTGAAGAAGCACTTGAGGTTGTAGCCTGAAGAGTACTCCACTGATGGGAGTAGAAGGAGCCTGAGGATGCTCTGTAAAGATGGTAGTTTGTTTTGTTGGTTGGTTGGTCACCATTTCTATAGATTGGGAGATTGTAGCTGAGAAGATTGAAGATTGAAGACAGAGGAGAGGCAGAAAGAGACTTTTGTTGCAGATACATTTCCAAGGGACTTAAAAATTTTGTTGGTTGGTTGTATGGTGCAGGAGCACCTTGACAAATTAATATTGCCCTAGATAAATCTTTGAGTTTGATTAAATTTGTATGCTTCCACATTGTAATGAGGTTTATCAAGTCATTTTTATGTGTTTAGGTCATTAGAAGTTTCAAAAATACAAAATATTGCAAACCGTGTAAAGGTTGTCAATGTAAAATTAGAAAAAAAGATGCAAAGTTGGAAGGTGAAGAGTCATTTGGCTCTTGGTTTGCTTCAAATCAGTTATGAACTAAAGAGACATGTTTTAATGCCTTTAAAAGGCCTTGTAACCATGAAGAATTCGTGGGTGGTTGAAGATTTGAGCATGGAATGAGAAGAAACAATGTTTTCCTGTATTTTCCTTCAGAAATTTACTGTCTTTTGTTATTGTACGGCAATGTATGAAATTGAATGGATGCCTAATGGATTGAAAATGTTAGATCCTTCAACCACCTTCCATTTGCTACTGGAGTACTCTACCAACTGAGCTACTGGCCCCTTGTGGCCAGCCCATCATTGGTCTGGGTGTGGCTTACTTCCAACACCCCCCCTTAAGCCACACTGCAGGTGCTTGGGGCTCCTAGCCTGGCTCTGATACCACTTGTTGAGCTACAGCTCATATGGACCAGCTAGGACTCGAACCTAGGACCTTCCATTTGCTGCTGGAGTGCTCTACCAACTGAGCTACTAGCCCCTTGTGGCCAGCCCATCGTCGGTCTGGGTGTGGCTTACTTCCAACACCCCCCCTTAAGCCACACTGCAGGTGCTTGGGGCTCCTAGCCACACTGCAGGAGCACCTTGGCAAATTAATATTGCCCTGGACAAATCTTTGAGTTTGATTAAATTTGTATGCTTCCACATTGTAATGAGGTTTATCAAGTCATTTTTATGTGTTTAGGTCATTAGAAGTTTCAAAAATGCAAAATATTGCAAACCATGTAAAGGTTGTCAATGTAAAATTAGAAAAAAAGATGCAAAGTTGGAAGGTGAAGAGTCATTTGGCTCTTGGTTTGCTCCAAATCAGTTATGAACTAAAGAGACATGTTTTAATGCCTTTAAAAGGCCTTGTAACCATGAAGAATTCATGGGTGGTTGAAGATTTGAGCATGGAATGAGAAGAAACAATGTTTTCCTGTATTTTCCTTCAGAAATTTACTGTCTTTTGCTATTGTACAGCAATGTATGAAATTGAATGGATGCCTAATGGATTGAAAATGTTAGATCCTTCAACCAACTTCCATTTGTTTCTTGTCCCATGCATTTTTATTTAGTTTTGTGAAAGATATGAGTGTTTTATGGACTGTAATTTTCTGATTTTTCCTGCAACAGTCCCATTGCAGCGTTTGGTACAGTTTTGTACGGACATATACAGGAGCAAGCTATATATGGTTGGAAAGAGTATTAAGTCTACTTTCCATTTCTTTTTGTTGCATCAAATTTTATTAAGATTTGAATAAGTTATGGCATTTTTGGTGAGGGCAGGTCTGAATGCTACCTAGGGTTTGTAGTTTTGGGAAAAGAGTCATAACTTTCTCTTCTACCATTAGATCTTCATAAAAATTGGATGAAAAGTCTGTATTAATGTTCTCTTCAATCTGACCAAAGCAATTAGTTTATTTATTTTTATTTGTTAATGTTATTGAGGATAGTTTTGGTCCTCCTACCTCTGCATCATTTTGGTATCAGAGTTGGCGAAAGATTTGGGTGTTGTATTTGTTCCTGTCACTGAAAAGGCAGGTGAAGAGCGAGAAGATCTTCATTGTGTAGATAGATCGCCGAGGGAGGCAATCTACACCTTTTGGATTTTGTGTTGCTCAGTTGTTTGGTTGCAGGTGCTTGTTCCATCTAGCTGCAAGAAGGATGTTTTCTGAGGTTGTGTGTGTTGGCAGACAAGATGAGGTCTGTCATGACCATTCTCCAATAGAGATTTGGCTGGAGAAGGGTGCATAGAGAAACCACTAAGGAGAAAGTGGTAGGTGCATCACTAGGATCTACTGTTGGGTGAGATGAATGGTTTGGTGAGTTGGTTTGTTGTGAAGCACTGAGAGAGATGGATACCTGAAGAAGCACTTGAGGTTGTAGCCTGAAGAGTACTCCACTGATGGGAGTAGAAGGAGCCTGAGGATGCTCTGTAAAGATGGTAGTTTGTTTTTTTGGTTGGTTGGTCACCATTTCTATAGATTGGGAGATTGTAGCTGAGAAGATTGAAGATTGAAGACAGAGGAGAGGCAGAAAGAGACTTTTGTTGCAGATACATTTCCAAGGGACTTGAAAATTTTGTTGGTTGGTTGTATGGTGCAGGAGCACCTTGGCAAATTAATATTGCCCTGGACAAATCTTTGAGTTTGATTAAATTTGTATGCTTCCACATTGTAATGAGGTTTATCAAGTCATTTTTATGTGTTTAGGTCATTAGAAGTTTCAAAAATGCAAAATATTGCAAACCATGTAAAGGTTGTCAATGTAAAATTAGAAAAAAAGATGCAAAGTTGGAAGGTGAAGAGTCATTTGGCTCTTGGTTTGCTCCAAATCAGTTATGAACTAAAGAGACATGTTTTAATGCCTTTAAAAGGCCTTGTAACCATGAAGAATTCGTGGGTGGTTGAAGATTTGAGCATGGAATGAGAAGAAACAATGTTTTCCTGTATTTTCCTTCAGAAATTTACTGTCTTTTGCTATTGTACGGCAATGTATGAAATTGAATAGATGCTTAATGGATTGAAAATGTTAGATCCTTCAACCACCTTCCATTTGCTTCTTGTCCCATGCATTTTTATTTAGTTTTGTGAAAGATATGAGTGTTTTATGGACTGTAATTTTCTGATTTTTCCTACAACAGTCCCATTGCAGCGTTTGGTACAGTTTTGTATGGACATATACAGGAGCAAGCTATATATGGTTGGAAAGAGTATTGATTCTACTTTCCATTTCTTTTTGTTGCATCAAATTTTATTAAGATTTGAATAAGTTATGGCATTTTTGGTGAGGGCAGGTCTGAATACTGCCTAGGGTTTGTAGTTTTGGGAAAAGAGTCATAACTTTCTCTCCTACCATTAGATCTTCATAAAAATTGGATGAAAAGTCTGTATTAATGTTCTCTTCAATCTGACCAAAGCAATTAGTTTATTTATTTTTATTTGTTAATGTTATTGAGGATAGTTTTGGTCCTCCTACCTCTGCATCAGTCATGGCTAGCGGAGGGTAGAGGCCGGAGTGGGGTGTGAGCCATAGAGAGTGAAGGGAGAGCGGCGGCTAACGGCGCGGTGGTAGGTTAACAACAACGGTGGGGTCGGTTTACATGGCGCAACGGTTGCTGGAGCGGGGGATGTGGGGCTTCAACCCGTGGCGGTGGTGATGAGTGGGGGTGTGTGGGTGGGGCTCTGCCCCACCCCACACCTTGTGTATAGAATTTTGGTGGGGGTTAAAACCCCCACCAAATGTCTTTTTTTTTGTTTTAATTTTAATTTTAATTTTTAATATATATTCTCTTTGTCTCTAATAAAATAAAATTTAACAGAGTTAATTTCTAAATGTATCTTTTATTTAAAATATATGATAATTGTAATTATATCTATATATATATATCATTTTTTTTTACGATTACAATTAACTTGAAACTAATTTTAATGTATTTAAATGTATATTTATAAATGTAATAATATTTTCACTTCCACAATTTCATTTAAAAAGAACTATTAATTTTATGTATATATATTTCCGTTCACAATTTCAATAGTAAATAAAATAAATGTAAATACAGATAAGCCCAAATTTTCACAATTAAGTTAAAAAGTAATTTAGATTTAAATATAATCATTTAGATAATACTATATATAGATTTTTTTAAAATGAATATCACGGTAAAGTCTCTTTCACACTATTCTCAACATTACAATTTAATATGTCATTTAATCAAATGAACAAACAAAGATATTAACCATATAAAAATCTGTATTTGCCATTTGTGAACCCTTCCAAGTAATTTTTTTTTTTTTTAAAACTACATTTAAAAATCAGGAGTAAATACAAGAAACTAAAGAATCTTTCATTTCTATAACATGCAAAGGTCAAATAAAATCCGATTTAGTTTATTTCCCATTTCAATTTGAATCAAATTTTAATTTTATTTTCAAGCCCAAATGCATCATTCATAAAAACAGTAAAAATTAACTTTCTCATTAAATAATACAAGGGTTACATTTAATCAAACAATCTCATAGTATACAATTTACAATTTGGTAACAAAGAACAAACTACTAACAAGATCCTGCCACTACACACATTCTAAGGGAGTACTTTTCTTTCTTCTCCCAGTTTACACAAATGAAGAATTGTAAGAATCAATTACAATCACAACAATGACATAATACGGAAGGATTAACTCTCCATTCCCAAGATACAACTTTTACAACAATTTTCAAGAGGGCAAACTCCTCCTCTAAAAACTCTTACAGAATGGTACTAAAGTGACCAAGCTCACTTTGCATTATAGGATAATAGACTTTTTTTTTAACAAGGCCAATCTATCTTTAATCCTCTTAATCATGCTTCTACAGTAACCTGTAAGACAACAAGAAAGACAACAAGGACCATCTAGCTCTCCTCCCTACTTTTGACCCGCAAGATGGTCACCCCCGAGCTAGGGAGACCATCCTCATATCTAGGGTATAACAGACTAAATACATCACAACACTGAACATCAATGACAAAGCAGTTAACACACACCCACACCCATGGTATACTCACATTACAATGAACCAGCTTAGGTGAGTTCAGGAGGGTAGGGAAGTAGACATCTCTACCTCTAGGTGTCATCCTTTACATATTTTACCACATTTTATCACAAGGCCTCAAGCCAACAATTTATTTTTCCACAAGGCCTCAAGCCTTCCAATTAATCAAATTATCTGGAATATTCCAATAGGCTCTCAAAGCCAATAAGCCCTCTAGGCTAAAAAAAAATACCAACGTGCCCTCAAGGCATTTATTACAACAAGAACTAAGATGACACCTGAGGAGGGTCACACCTCCCCTTCCCTATACAAGATGAGCATTTCTTTCCAACTGGAAGGCGCTCTTTTTACACCCAAAAACAAAAAAAAACCAAAACTAACAAAAAAACTCATAGAAGACTAATTCAAACTCATTCATCAAACTTAGAAACAAACATACATTTCAAACAACAATCACACAAGAGAATAGTATTGAATCACCAACCTTCCAAAGCCCTATAATGGAATGAAAGTTGATGTAGAGCTCTTCTTTCCACCTCCTCCAAAATCCCTTCGTTTCCCAATGATCCAACCCCCCTCACTCTCCTCCTTCTCCCCCTTTTAAAACTAATTCCCTCTATTTTTTAATTTCCTAAGTGGCATTAAACAACTTAGCCATGACTCATCCATTGTCTTAGTGGTCATAAAACAATGTACCCCCACTCAATAGGTTCCCCATTAAATCCCACATGTAGAAATAAAATACCATAAGTAAACTAAAATAAATAGAGAGTGGGTGACATAACACCCTCATTAAGGGCAACCCACAAAAAGAGAGGCACATGAAGACAAGCACTCCATTATTAGAGGATCATGGAGTTGCTCTAGGACTTGGAAGTGGGCATGAGTGTGGATTCCACTCATCCCATTGTCCCCCATGCTTCCAAATTCGTCACTTTACTTCACTTTGAGGTTGAAGTGACCATATGGAAGTTAACCCATGGTTATCCTAGTCAGAAAGGTCCCTAGACCCATGGGGTATAACCTAGGGTTGTTTTAAATCTAGCTAGGACTCCTAGAGTCAAGTAAAAACACATGAAGAGGGTCAAAAAAAAGAATTAAAGTTAAAACAAGATTCAAAACATCAACTTACAACACTTATCATAATAACAGTAATTCAGAAAATAGCCCTTATTCCCTTAACCTCATGCAACATTAACACATTACAACATCACAACATTTTTCCAAAACACGAGGTTGATCTTAGTTCCTCTTAGAATTAGATCGGCTCACAAGGGATTCAACATAGGTATGGGATGATCTCCTGAATATGTGGTTTCGTTAGTAATACCTGCACACTCAAACTCGAAGTCAATAACTCATAGAGATATCATAGTCGATGCAATTAAAATACATGCATACCTAAACATACTACCATATAACAAACTGAAATGATAATACAGTTCCATATCCATTCATCATTTTCTTAAAAACATTATCTAATATCATTGCACAATTATTTTCCTTAAACATCATTTAGGTTTAATAAATAGGATTCAAGATCAATAGTCTCTCAACATATAATAAATAATAGCAATATTACTGCAAATAGTCTCATGAACAGTAGTGTAAAAAGGTAGGTCTCACATATAGACATTTAGGATTGTTTAATTGTATAGAGAAGCTCTTGTCTACTATTTAATTGTATAGAAAATATTTTATCTACTATTTCCTTGGGACACTGGCCCCATACATGGGCTGCATCATGATTGCATCCTTGGTCTTGAATGAGAAGCCAAACAAATCAGAGGGTTTTGTACCTATATTGTGCATTCAATCTTTTACATGCATGCTTGAGCAACACTTTGTAGATAACCTATGGAAAATCTTAAGGCTTCACGTGCCTACAGAGCGATTATAGTTGGTGTGTTAGGTGAGTGGTTAAAATTTACATTCTTGATAAAATGGAGCTAGGGAAGCTAAGCTTGCTGGAGCCTATGATAGTTGATGTGATTCTTTTACAGAACTCTGACTATAGAGTTGACATTCCTTTGGTTGCCACTTTAGGGAAACACTTGGTTCTACGAGAAATACATCTAGGGTCCTACAATGGGAACATAGGATGGTGTTCATTTGGAAGGCAGGGATTGTGCCTGTCAAATATAGAAGGTAAAGCTATTTCTAAAGTTATTATTGTTGACATGGGTTTAACAAATATATGTTTTTGAGTTCACTGTTGTGCAGAGTTCCATGTGTGAAGGAAGGAGGGGTCAGGTTTACCATCAATGACACCTATTACTTTTATCTAATCCTAATAAGAAATGTGGGTGGAAATGGAAATGATGTGGATGTGAAGGTAAATGGGTCTAATACTGATTGGTTTCCTTTAGCTTGGAATTGGGGAAAAAACTGGTAATGCACAACCAATCTTAAGGGGCAGCCTTTGTCTTTTCAAGTTACAACCAGCAATAGGTAGAGCATTACTTCTTATAATGTTGCTCCTTCTAATTGGGACTTGAAATTCTTTGTAGGTTACATGTGACTCATGTTACCATTTCTTATAAAGCTTGTATCAGTTGCTGTGACTTGAGATTTGAGTGCACGTTCTCATTAACAAGAAAGTAGATATTTATTGTGGTGGTTGAATCATTTCAAACAAGGATTATATTGATTATGTTATTGATTTTTTGCTCTCACAGAAACAACACTTTGTTTTCTTTTTATATTGAGGTGAACAAATATTTGGACATGTGTCAAGATTATAAGGTAGCTACTTCATGGTGTTTAATCAAGGAATCCTTTCCTTTTTTGTGATGGTGGGATTTATTTGTCCTCTTTAGGGGGGAGTAGATACAAGGAACAAATTTATATTGTTTATTTAAATATTTTCTACAAAGTGAACTTCACCTCGCTCAACTGTCTGGTTCTAATGTTACAATTGGGCTTGTGAATATAGAGGACTTCTAATCAAAATTAAATTTTGATGGTCTACCCTTCAAATAGAAGGTCTACCCTTGAGAAGGAAATTATAGGGCCATAAATCTGATCTGCTTACCCCTGATTTACCTTGTGTGCACTTCAAACTTGTATTAAACTATATTTACAGCTTTGTGGTCCCATGATCTATTACAAATTTAACCCAAAGGACTTTTGAAAGGCTGCAGGATGGGGCTAGGAAAAAACAAGTAGACAATCAAGGGTTTCCACAAGGTGCATGTTGATTAAAAAGTGCTTTGTGGAGGGCACCAATACACAGAAAAGAGATCTAAGAGATCTAGAATTTAGCAGAAGACATAGAAGTAAATGACAGATCCAGGGTTTAGAAGGGTCCAACCAAACATCAATGTATCTGTTAATCTATGCTAATTACAATGACATATGTAAAGTAAATGATGCAATAAAACAAGATAACAATAGATCTAATCCAACCACAAGATCTAATACTTTTACTTCACAAGATAGAATATAAAGACTTTACCCAAAAGACCCTACAAAAGGCATGTGCAAAGGCTTCTCACTAAGTTTCAAGGATTCTAGGACTCTTTGTTGTATTATGGAGAAAGATAGTGGTGATGTGAAATATACAAATACTAACTCCTTTGACCAAACCCTACTAGTGAGTTAAAAGAATGTTTATGAACCTAAGAGATAGGAAAGGATTTATTACCATGTCACAATCCTTAAAATAGTTGTAAATGATTATGATTGCTCTAAATATTAAGATTGCAATAAATACCACTTGAGATAGGAAATTAAGAAAACAATGGTGATGCAAAGATAATGCTCTCCACTCATCAAATATGACATCATTAAGCCATAAAAGGCCCTAGCTATATTCTTTGAGGAAAAATCAATGACGAATACAAGTACAACAACAAGATAGAGCAAGGATAACATGGATTTTATATATTAAATAATAATATATATAAAACACGTTTTTAATCAGTTTCTCGAATAAAAAGTGTAATTTAGATGCATATTATATATATATAGATCGATAAGTAGTATTATATTATATATAGAAGTATAAAAAAATTACATTGTGTGAGCCACCATGGCTAATTTAGTTTTGCAATCCCCTTCCCATACTGGTAATAGATCGAAGTGGCAACGCAGGGCTTGATACCAAAAATCCAACATATGGCTGAGAGCATTGCATAATCCCCCAAAAATTCATCAAAATACTAAGGAGACCTAGTCCCTGAACCAGATACCTAGACTATTAAACTATATACATTCTATTGACAGAAGTAGAAAAACTAAAGTAACATGACCGCCATTGATTGCTAAACGAAAAGAGAAACCTAAATGAATATGGGGATTAATCTATATCCACCACCTCTTCCTCCACTCGAACCATTCTACAAAATCATAGAGCCACTGCACTCCGCGTGGTTGCACAAGGTTGCAGAGGCACTTCAGGAAGTTGTACCCCTCCTCTGCCCTCTCACGGTGTTCAAACAAAGAGGTCTCAACAAAGTTGCCCAGGAATAGGATCCACAGAATGTCTTCCGCTCTTGACAAACACTTTTCATAATCACAGACTCGCGGAAAACCCACCCCCAGCTTGGCCATTTTGATTGCCTCCTCCAAACCACCTAGCAGCTCGGGCTTGAAGAGCTCCTTTGTAAGACGGATAACCATAGACTTCTCCTCACCTAGGTCTAGCAGTGAGGTGACGAAGTGGGAAGAAACGTCAGTATTCACTCTGTAACAATCCCTAGCTTGCAAGAAATCCTTGCCCAAAATCCTTTTGGTCGCTGCAATTGCTAGGGGATGGCTAGGTCTGATAATCCTTGAGAGATGAAGGTCAGAAATCATGCCAAGAAAAGCCATTTGGCTCTTCTTACCAACTAATTTTACTAGGGTATCCATCGAAGGTCTACAAAATTTGCCACTAGAATGAGGGATTTCCTTCTACCAAAGGTGGTTAAAAGACCATTGGGGAGACTTGGACATTTAGCTAATTTTGTTATTTGCCACTGGAATGAGGGATTTCCTTTTGCCAAAGGTGGTTAAAAGACCATTGGGGAGACTTGGACATTTAAGAGGATTATGTGTCAGTTTACATACCAACGAGGCAATGGAATTTCCCCATACATTGCAATGATTTTCCTCCTCTTAATTGAAATGATGAAGCAGCTCTCTCGTGCCAAAAAGGAAAGAGGTGCTGAAATCCACCGAAGCCTGCATCAAACTCTTAACTACACTATATCACTGCCATCTTCTATCATCCACTATGTGCTAAGTCCCATCATCAAAGGATGACGAAGTAATGAGGACTAGTATCTAGGAGGACTTCCAATGATTACCAAGTCCCATCCACGATTGAGAGAGGTGAGATGAGATCTGCCACTGTGTCGAGGAGGAGCTGACCTGGCCTTTCGCTACCTCTAAGCCCTAGTCCTTCCACTAGGGGGTATGTGGAAGGACTCCCACCCTTCCACCCATAGGCTCAATCAAATTTGACTATGGTGCAAGGCCAAGTCTATTATCTCTTTGACGTTTCTACCATCTGCTCCCAAGTTTGAAATAGCATTAGCCTCTAAATTTCCTTCTCTGAACACATGATTTATCACGATCAATTCAAAAGAATCAAGGAGGGAGGTTTCCTACTCAAGCAACACATTTAATCTCCAATTCACCATCCTCTTTGTCCTGAGGCTAATTAATACAAACAAGGAATCTCCTTCCACTTCTAGTTTTTTGATATTGAGTTCTTGACATAGTCTGAGGCCCAGAATTATAGCTTGCATTTCTGCCATGTTGTTCATTCCTTCCTGAAGGATTTCCACTAATCTTCCAATAGTCCTGCCATTCTAATATCTAACTATACACCCAGCTCTAAATACTCCTAGATTTCCTCTGGCTGCCCCGTCGAAGTTGACTTTATACCAACCTACTTCTAGAGGGGTCCATTGCACTGAGCTTCTTTGGACTCTTGAAAGGTCCTGATAAGAGAGGTGCATGGTAGGAAGGAGGAGGCCTTGCCAAGTCTTCCTCATAGTTGCATCCAATGAAGATAATTTCTTATTTTTGGGACCCCCTTCTGCTAGTCTAGCATTCACAACTTCCACAATGTTAACCTCTAATTTATTGACGAAGGTGGAAAAAGGAATTTCCTTATCCTGGAAGATCCTTCGGTTTCTCTCCTTCCATAGTTCCCAAAGGAGCAGGGAGGGAATGGATATCCATAAACTTCCAAAAATTGAATCCTTGTAGAGGGAAGGCCAAGACAAAAAAATCTCTAGGAGTTTCGAAGGCAGGGCTGAAGACCATTGGAGTTTGTCACACAACCAGGACCAACACTTGGAAGAAAATTCATATTTGAGGAAAAGGTGATCACATGTTTCTTCATCTTGCTTATAGAGAACACATCTAGAAGGGCCTACAAACCCCAACTTTTTAAATATGTCTCATGTGAGAACCCTACCTCTCGAGGCAGCCCAGGTGATGATTCATGCTTTGGGAAGGCAAAGTTTATTCCAACACAACTTGATGGGGAGGATTGCCTCTACTTTTGGAAAGTCGTTAAGAGCTCTATAGTCATCTCTTACGTTGTACTGTCCTGTTGGGGAGGCATTCCACCTTAATTCATTTGGACCTATTCTTAATCTTAGTCTACGAGTCTGCAATGTCTCTTCAAAGGGTTCCGCTAGCCTGTGATCCACACCAAGGGTTCTGACATTCTTCCAAGAGGCCAAAGCACCCACACTAAGAGAGGCAGGATCAATAAAGTCTTTGACTTTGTCACCCCAACTTAACTTTGTGATCATTCTGACTTCATCTAGATCAGCCTTCTCCGAGAGTTTGGAATGCCCATTCCAAGAATCCTCCCAAAAAAGGGCCTTGCTTTCATCTTTAATTTCCCAGGTTAAGTGATCTTGGATCAGAAATCTACAGTTGCTTATGAAGTTCCAAATCCTTGAGCCTTTTGGCAGGATTCTCATAGTAAATATATTGTTTTCCTCTTCCTCTAGATACTTGGCTTTGATTATCTTGACCCATTTCAGTCTAGGCTACTCATGAATGGCCCATACCAGTTTCGCTCCTAAGGCATGATTTTGTAATTCCAAATTCTTCAAACTAGTGCCATTCACCTCTTTTTTCTCATAGACCTGATTCCATTTGATCAGAGGAAATTTATGTTGTTCTGAGTTGCCCTACCAAAAGAATGTTTTCATTTTCTGATTCAAATCTTGTAGGGCTGCTTTTGATAGAAGGAAGCAAGACATCATGTAGGTCGGGATTGTAGAGATCACTACCTTGAGCATTGTTAGTCAGCCAGTCCATGAGATCCATTTGCTCTTCCATGAGGCTAATCTAATTTTGACTCTTTCAACCAGAGCCTCCCAAAGATTCCCAGGCCTATCCCCCTTTGCGAGAGGCAAACCCAAGTATTTGTAGGGTAATTCCCCTTTTATGAACCTCACGAGTCTAAGCATACTATTTTCTTTTCTGCAACTTGAATTAAAGAAGAAAACTTTAGATTTTGCAAGACTTGCTTCTTGTCCTGAGGCCAAGGAGTATTGATCCAAGATGAGTTTGAACTGTCTGGCTTCTCTTTCCTTTGCCACTCCAAAGAGCATGGTGTCATCTGCAAACTGTTGATGGGTGACTTCCTACACTCCTTGAGAGATTTGAATACCTTGAATCTGTCCTTCTTGTTTGGCCAAAAGAAAAGATCTACCGAGGGCTTCAGCCATTAGGATGAACAGGAAAAGAGACATTGGATCTCCTTGTCTAAGACCTCTAGAGGCATTGAAGAAGCCTTCGGGAGACCCATTAACAAGGACTGAAAACTTTGGACAGGCCACCCATTCAAAAATCTAGTTGATCCAAGACCTGTCAAAGCCAAAGGCTTCTATAACCTTAAATAAGAATTTCCAATTTACTTTATCATAGGCCTTCTTTATATCCAGCTTAATGAACATTGTTGGTTTCCTGGATTTCTGAATAGAATGAATGGCTTTTGAGCAATTATCACTCCATCTAGAATTGACCTGCCCGAAACAAAGTCAGTCTACTCATTAGCAATTAAATCAAGCAATATGAGCTTCAGTCTGTTTGCAACTGCTTTTACCAAGATCTTGTACAAGGTATTGCATAAAGTAATGGGCCAGAATTCCTCTAAAGATTCTGGTTTCTCTTTTTTGGGAATGAGAGCTAAAAAGGTGTTGTTGACCTCCTTTAAGACTATGCCTAAACTCTGGAGTCCTCAATCACTTCTGTGATCTCCTTCCCCGCAAAGTCCCAGCACTTTTGGAAGAAGGCTACCGGAAACCCATTAGGCCCAGGGGCTTTATCTGGATGTAAGCTGAAAGTTGCCTCTTTAATTTTTGCCTCTAAAAACTTGGTTGTCAAAAGTTTGTTGTGCTCTTCTGAGACAAGTCTAGGTATACATCTTAGCAGCTATTAATGGCTACCCAAGTTAGAGCCTTCTTCCTCATTCAATAGGTTCTGAAAGAAGGTTACTGCCTCTTTATTGATGTCTTCAATCTTATTAGTGATGTATCCATCTGCTAATTTAATTGAGGAGATTCTATTAATTTCTCTTTTAGCTCTTGTAGAATTATGAAAAAAATTTATGTTTTTGTCTCCAAATCTAAGACAAACTTCCCTAGACTTCTAATGCTAATAAATCTCTTCCTTGGAGATCAAATCACCTAACTTGCCAAGCAGGTCCTTTTCTAAAAGAAAACTATTGCCATCCATTCCTTCCTTCAGGACTTTTTCATTCAGAGAAGCAAGCTCTTCTTCAACTAGATTTTTTTCTTAAAAAATGTTCTTGAAGTGCTCCCTATTCCATTCTTTTAAAATTTTCTTGATAATTTTGAGTTTTGTTGCAATAATGAAAAGTTTTGTTCCTTTCGTCTTGGAGTCATTCCACAACAACTTGACCAGCGCCAAAAAACTAGGGTCCTTAAACCACATGTTTTCGAACTTGAAAGGGCTCCTTGCTGGTCTCTTTTCCCCAATTATATCCAAGCAAATCAGATAGTGGTTAGAGCCTGACATCGGTAGATCTTCCCTTCCAAGGTAAAAGGAAATTTGCTCAAATCTCTTTTGAAGAGAATTCTATCAAATTTCTCAGCTATATTAGTGAAGCCAAGCCTCCTATTGGTCCAAGTAAAACCTCCATTTCCCATAGGAATCTCAAATAGCTGATTTCTTTCAACAAAATCCTCAAAATCTATCTAAGATTGAATTTTTCTCCCCACACCCCCTTTTTTGTCCTCATCTCTCAAAATTGCATTGAAGTCCCCTCCCAAGATATAAAAATAAAAAGCATGGCTACTGTAAAGGCTATCTGATGAAGGGGGTAAATCATAAAACACACAACAACAAAAATGAAACACATGAAGTAGAATATTTATTTATTGATATGGGTAACTCATTACATTATAGAAGCTCAATTACAATCAGAGGAATCAATCCTCCTTAGGTTGCAACGCACTACAGCTACACATCACTAGGCTCTAGAATCTTCTACCTTATGTAACCCCAAATCAGCTAGGGTTTCTGTTTTCCCACCTATTCTTGACTCTATACTTTCCCCCTTAACTCTACTACTACACAGGGTTCCCAAAATAGTCATAAATAGCATTTTTTGGTGGCCTCCAGCTAAATTTCAAAATTTACAACTCCCTCCAAAAGTAGGTCAACTTCCGGGAAGCATAACTTTTGATCTGGGTGTCCGATTGATGAACTGTTTTAAGTGCCGAAAAGATCGCGATGTGAACTATCACAATAGAAATCCATAAACAGATTTCCATCAACTCTTTAGGGCATTATGAGATGTTTTTGTGCCTCATATCTTGTTTCAAAAATTTTCAGGGGCTTTTCAGAAAACAAAAACTTTAATATCTTTCAGCTCACAAATGATCTTTGCTTGATTCCTTCACCAAAGGTCTTATATTTTAGTTATGAATATTTCTATAACTTTTCACGTCAATCCATGCCCAAATGCAAACTTTCCTAAAATTGTAGGTAAACTTTCCAAAACTGGTAGTTTGCTATTTTTAGCAGTTTTGGAAAAATTGAAAGTCCTACATCATTACTCAGGATATTATGGAACAAAAACACTAATTATGGAAAGAAATGAAAACAATTACAATGATTTTGAATTAACTTCTTTTTGGGTGATGCAAGATTGCCCTTACATCACTGGAAGCTCCTGCATCAAACACCCAGGGTAATTTGAGAAGTGACCTTGTCACGTCTCAGATGTTTGTGTGAGGAAAACCCAAATGGTCAGCCTCTGCCTTAGACAACCAAAAAGAATCTTCAACATGTCTTCCTTTCCATTTCACCAGATATTCTTCATATTGCCTATTTTGAGTACTTCCCACACGGCTGTCCAAGATCTTTTCTATCTCCTCCGTTGAAGTAGATGCCGGAATACTCCGTTGTTCTTCTGTTGGTCCATCCTCTGTTCCACCTTCATGATATTCTGATAAATCAGCAATGTTAAAAATAGGGGAAATGTTGATCCCACTCGGCAGCTCCACCTCATATGTATTTCCTAAATCATATTTCTTCAAAATTCTACATGGTCCAAATTTCTTCATTTTCAACTTATTGTATGTTCCAATTGGGAACCTTTCTTTTCTCAAGTGAACCATGACTTCATCTCCTACATGGAACTCCTTATATCTCCTCTTCTGATCTGCCTTAGCCTTGTATTGAATATTCATCTTATTAATGTGCTTCCTCACCTCTTCATGCAAATTCTTCAAGTGTTCTACAAATTCTTCGGCTTCAGCACTTGTCTTTTCTCTTTTGTCTAGCTTCCTTAACTCAGAAGCATTTCTTGGGCTATTACCATATACAATCTAGAATGGTGATTTACTAGTACTCCTATTGACAGAATTGGTGTAAGCAAATTTTACCTATGGTAAAATCAAATCCCATCCCTTGGGCTTATCCCCTACTAAGCATCGTAGTAGGTTACCCAAACTCTTATTCACCACTTCCGTCTATCCATCCATCTATGGATGGTGTGTAGAACTGAACTTCAAATTTGTCTTCAACTTCTTCTACAATGTCCTCCAGAAATAACCAACAAACTTGGTATCTCGATCTAAAACTATGCTCTTTGGTAGACCGTGTAATCTCATCACCTCTCTGAAAAATAATTTAGCAATATGAACAGCATCATTAGTCTTCTTGCAAGGAATGAAATGTGCCATCTTTGAGAATCTGTCCACCACCACAAAAGTGGAATCATGCCCTCTCTGTGTCCTTGGTAAACCAAGAACAAAATCCATACTAATATCATCCAATGGCTTCTCTAGTATAGGTAATGGTTGATACAACCCTTTATTCTGACTTGTTCCTTTTGCCATTTGACACACTCTACAACTCTGCATAAATTTCCTCACATCCTGTTGTAACTGTGGCCAATAATAATTTTCACCAATAATAGCAATGATCTTATCTCGACCAAAGTGTCTAGCCAATCCACCACTATGCTTCTCCTTAATCAGGTTCTCTCTCATGGAACTCCTCAAAATGCACAACTGGCTTCCTTTAAACAACATGTCATCTTGGATTATGAAATCCAACCATTTTGTCCTATCCAAAGTAATAGGTTCTAGACAAGCTTTCCAAGCCTCTGCAAAATCAGAATCTTCGGGATACAAGCTTTTGAGCTCATCGAACCCAACAACCTCTATCTTCATTTCTGTCAACAAATTTTGCCTTCTGCTCAAGGAATCTACAATTCTGTTGGACCTCCCACTCATGTGCTTCAAAATAAAAGTATAACTCTACAAAAACTTTGTATACACCTAAAAATGACATGACTCTACCTAAATAAATATTTTAAATATTTATTTCATCTTAATATTCCTCTATCAATAAATAAATAAACCAATTTATTTATTTGATTCATTTTCTCCCATTAATTGAATAAATTACATTTATTTAATTAATTTCATCAATATCAACTTTATTCTTCTAAACAATTAAATAATTTTAAATTATTTAATTAAATCATTCATTTTTCCAAATTTAAATAAAATGCAAATTTATTTATATTAAATCTCAATCTCTAAAAATAAAATATAATCAAATATTTTATTATTTTTCTAAATCTTGTACAAACAATTAAATACATTTATTTATTTAATCTTGCTTTCTTATTTTTCAAATCTTCTAAAAATAAATCTTCCTTGCCATGCAAAAGCAAAAGCTGAGTTAACTAATTTAAAGCAACTTTGTTTTTATCAACAAAACTCTTAAATTAGAAAAATATATTCTAATTTAAGAAATAAAAGCTCATCCTCATCAAGAAAGCAGTTAACTCAACAAAGCATCATTTTGAATGACACATGTCTTATTTCTATTTGCACACGTTCTCTCAACCATTCTTAACCATTGATCTTCTTATTTCTTCTACACCATTGATCTTCTCTCACACAATCCTATAAATACCCCTCTATTCTTCCATTTAATATAACAAAGCTTTCAAGTAAGATTACTCTATCAAATCCATAGTGTGCCATTGGCACCCCCACTCTCAAGTCATTCACTATTCATCCTATATTGTGTTGAATCTCATCTTCAACACAAAAAGTATCCAAGCCATTTCTCCTTTGTCATCTTGAGGAATCAAAGCAAGGAAGTAAGCTTCCTGAGGGCTGTATTCATCACCAAAGATCAAACGAGAATAGGCGAACAATGGAAGCTGCCAAGTAACAAAGCACTGTAAGTTGTTTACTTATTTTTAATCTTTTTTATTTGTAGATTTCATTGAAGTTATTGGGTTTTATATTCATTTGATTATTATCTCATTTTACCCATACCATTTCTAGCACCCACCGTGGGGCCTTTGCCCCAAAATCTAACCAAAAAACTGAGTTCTTGAGTGACAAGTTTCGTACAGTCTCTGTGTAGTCTTCAAACAGGTTCATTTGATGCATTTGATCGATCCCATGGTGCATCTAATCACTAGTCCAATGCATGCAACCTTTTGGCGCATACATCCTCCAAGGTTGCGCATCTACAACTTGTTTTGATGCCTGTGATACTCTGACGCATATACCCCCAGACACTATGCTTTCATCCTCTAGAATGACGCATCCATAGAAATTGCGCATATGTCCTTTATTCCTATGCTTTTGACACCTGTCTTAGTGTATTTGTAATTTTGTGCTTATAGTCTCTGTTTTTGCGCATACAGACTATGAAGCTACACATATATTCTTCACAGTGATTCTAGGGATTTCTTGAAGGTTTTCTAACACTGACACTTGTCTTGCGGGATTGATTCTCTAATTTTCATGCAAGGTTAAGAGCTAGATAGTTTCATTTTCCTTAAAACATACATCATAGATTAACTAGGAGGAAAAGTAAAAAAATGTGTGCATGCAAATCTCACATACTTCTTAACTAGGAGGGTAGTAACGAACATCATTACTATCTTTGCAATATTGCTATCTCTTTTAGTTTAGAACATTGCTACCTTGCAAAAGGAAAGAACCATTGCTATCTTTAATGACTTCAAAGTTAACAACTGTGTGAATGCCCAAGTAGAATAACGCATATAGTTTTTCTCATTTTTAAATAGGATTGGATAAACCACTATTTACTGTGTCTGTTGAATGTCAATAGGCTTATGCTATCCCCTTTACTGGGTGACTAGAATGCTAGGCTTGTTATTCTTTGTGTATAACCTTTAGAGGGGCCTGCCCTTGGATGCCTGCCTGTCCAAGTGGGAATGACCCTAAGGGGTAACAGGCTAAAGCCAAGCCCTACCAATCCACTATAAATAAATTATGCTTGAGGCGAAAGCTTCCTACAACGAGTGCTGCTGTGTTATACCGATAGCCAACCTCCCCCAAAACCCTCAAGGCCAAACCCTTGAAGGCTGGGAGACTCCATAATGGAGAGTAGTGTTGTCGCATGTATAACCACTCGAACAGTTTCCCTGACTACTTAGCCATTGTCTAGTATACCAAAATCCTTCTATTGGTTGGCGCAAAAGGTGGGACCTTTGAAGCGGCCCTGATTCATGTGATTCTTAGTAGAGGTAGTAGGGACAATCCTAAGGTTCGGTGGGGGGATGAGCCTAAGGAAACCTAGATCTGGTATGTGTGAGAAGTGAGTGCCATGGAGGGGAGCCGGTGCTACCAGATCCTGGAGCTACACGCTTTGAATATGCACAGCTAGGGGACTCAACAAATACTATCTTTTTCAGCCTAGGTTGTAATTGTTTTTGTGTCAAAAAGTCCAAAAAAAATAAAAAATAATAATAATAAAAGATAAAAATCATGAAAACTTCTTTGTGTTTGCTGTGTCTTTATTTGCCATAATTGAAGATAAAAAAAAAACAAAAAAAACTATAAAATGTGTCAAAAATTTTACAAAAGCATTTAGAAAACCAGAGTTGCGCATATACATTTTGAAGTTGCACATATATCTCGACCTACTACGCATTTATATCAACTTGTTGTGCATATGTCCTCTGTTTCTGCACATCTGTAGCTGCGCATCTATCACAGTAAGCTTTTCCGATCTTGTGTCAATTTTTGTATAGATGGCAAACCAATTAGAATATATTGCTCAAACACTCCAATATCTGCAATTGCAAATAAACTTAGGTCCCTTGCCCCAAGATTGTATAGCAATTTCTCAACAAATCCAAGTCTTAGAACAAGAAATGGCAATCTTGCAAGCTAAACATACCAGTACAAGCTACACCTCGCACCAAAATCATACCTTCTTTTCCTGTCTTAATGATACTATTGACAAGGCAAGCACCACCTCAAGTCAGAAATCATATACAACTCTGTCTACTAGTCCTCCTTCGCTATCTTCTAAGAAACATATCCCAAAGCATACTGGTTCTACACAAACATCACCATCTAGTTTCTCAAACTCTAAATGGGCAACCAAAAAAGAATTAGATGAGTTTTGGGAAATTTTTTTTCCAAATTTATACAGCAAAAGAAAAGCTATGGAGAAATCCAAATCCACTCATCCATTACCTCATTCATCTACCCATACAGCTACGAAGGATGTGATCCAAGGACTACTAGCAGAGAGCCAAACATGTCTTCAAATTCTGGTCGTTGACCTTACCAAAGATTCTTCTAATGCCATGTCAAATCCTACAACCCCTTCATGTCATCCGCAACTCCTTGAGCTTATCGAAGAACCTCCTACCATGAACCAAAGTCAAGGTCCATCAAACATCCATGTTGTCAACCAAGAATCTATCCAAGAGCTATCTGCTTCCATTCAATCAGACCAAGAGCTATGTCAAGAACCTAATCCCAAGCATGTGGAAACATAAACCCTTTTTCTAAATCAAGATCAAAGCACCCCCATCCAACCCATTCATAACCTATATCTTTTTCATGATCAAGATACTATCTTTGATAAAGAAGCTATCCATGAGCAACTTGATCCTATACATGGGCAAGAGATCCAATTCTAACCCATTCATAATCTGTATCTCTTCCATGATCAAGATGATACCCATAATGATGAACCTCTCCATGAGCAACTTGATCCTATACATGGGCAAGAGATCAAATTCCAACGCATCCATAACCTATATCTTTTCCATGATCAAGATATTCCCTATGAAGAAGATGTCCATGAACAACTTGAACCCATACCCATCCATGAGCAAGAAACTTCCATTACTCCTATCCATATTCCACCTAGTCCTATCTATGATCCAACAACTTCCACTTCCCTTGATGAGACACTTGCCTCCCAAGTGCACACAGATGATCAAACCAATAACTTGGATCCTAGTGAACATACTGATGATCAAGATTCTAATGATCCTTCACCATCCATTATCGACCATGTTGCAAATCCGTTATCCTATCTCCTTGGTCTCACTACCTTCATGCATGAATGTTCTTCCTTAGGAGAACAACCATTGTCTACCACTTCACCTTCCTCATCCAATAATGTGCTCGCATCTACTGCACCAACCATACATAATCCCACTATCCACCGCATACTCCAGAATATGAACTATCAAGGTAAAGGCTTAGGCCTTCACGAACAAGGTATTTTGGAACCTATCCATGTCAAAGTTCCTCCACCCTCATATGGCCTTGGATACATACCCCAAGATGAACAATCTCAAGATGTTGGTACTTCCTCCACTCCTAAGTCCACCACTTTCCATCACAATCCCTATCATATCCCTAAAACATATGTGGCCATTCCACCTCCATCATCCTACAATTGTTAAGAGCATGTGACCATACACCTTCCACCATCCAATCTACCTCCGCTACTTCCAACTCCTAATATCCCTCCATGCATTTTACCACCACTTCTTCCAACACCTTATCCATCCATCTATAAATCCTCTAAATATCCCAATCATGGCCAATAAATGCACATGTTGTCTAAACAACGAGCTTCCACCAACCTCAGTTCCACCATCCCTAAGGGATTCAAAAGCACAAATCTGGATGCCTCTACTAATAAAGTCAAAAATCCTAAGAGTCCTCATGACCTAGGACACAAAAGCCAAGAATCAAAGAAACATCCATCTCAAAATCTGCATACACCCACACACCTCAATGCCAAACTGAAAAAGGTGTGGGCCCCCAAGTAACAAATAATTATCTTAGAAGCTGCACAAAATATGCATATACCCAAGCCCATACCTTCACAGATACAATCTACAAGAAAAATGGTTTGGGTACCCAAGAAAAAATCCATCAAGTCAAATAAGGCATCCACCTCTAAAGCATCCCAACCATCCACTTTCTCCCATGCCATCCACAAGTATCAAATCCTTCCATCCCACATGACAAACAATAATTAGAAGTATACTAAGTCTATGTGGGTCCCTAAAGGCCTACATCACTCATCCACCAGGCAATAATATCCATTGCTTCCTACATGACACTCCTATCATCATCTTCAATGTTTATCATGGTATGTGCAACCATTGGTCATGGTTCCCTTCCATTCCACGACACTTCCATATAAATCCATCTCCCCTCCCTCCCACTACTATCCTACATATCTTCCTCCTCCTATGGTCCATGCTTTTACATAAACCTTCCTTCCATCCTTGCATAAGTCCTGTATTCCACATCATCATCCACTATCACACCTTCCATTATCCAATATCTACCTTCTCCATATCTCACTTTCATGCAATCCCCTACCAACAACTATGAGAACACTTGACTTGGTCCATGTGATGACATCCATTGAGACTATCACCTTTCAAGGAACTAGATGCTCGAATCCTTTCGTATCCACCTTCCATCTAAATATTCAAAAAAAAAAATGAAAAAAAGTAAAGAGAAATCCCTTCGTACAATGGTGAAAACTTGACAAACAGGCACCTTGGATAAGTACCATGATGAAAACCTCGCAAATAGGTGTCATGTGTAAGTTGATCTCCTATGTCACCTACACTTGGGGACACCTTGTCTACAGGAAATTGTCCTAAGGCTGATCAACTTGGTGACAAATTGGTACAGGAGTCTACTAGTGCAGACTATAGGAACTTGGGATGATCTAGGAGAGAAATTAAACAAGCAATTTCAAGAAAAATCAGATAATCTATCATTGGTCAAACAGATGACCACCATAAGAGAGCTTCATAGGAGCAAATGATGGATTTTAACTTCAGATTTCAGAAGACATGGGACAGAATTCCTGCCATGGTAAGATGTCCAGCTGAATATGCATTCTTGTATTTTTTAAAAGCCCTAAATAGTGATGTTTCAGTAATGATTCAATCACTAGGAGGTAATAGTTTACCAGATGCGTATGAATTAGCAATTAGGGTAGAGAATAATCTGATTTAGGCTAGAAAAATAGCACCCAAACCGCCAGTGCCTATTTTTCCTAAGATTCAAGCTTCCATGCCTTTGTCAATTCCATGTTTTATGCCTGTGCCTACTATCACAGCATTACCTAATATTGCTAGTCCTGAACTTGCTGCCTCTAGTTCATCTCAAGAGTTGAAAGAGATTAAAAATAGTTAATACAAGATTGAAGGTATCCTTCAAACTTTTGGAAATGAACTGGTAAACATAAAGAAGCAACAATCCTAGAGGCCCTTTCAGCCTTATCAGCAACCTAGTCTGGGGCAGAATCAACCATTTCAAGGCCAAAATCAGCTGTATCAAGTTAATAGGCCTCCATATCAAAGCAACTATCAAGGTGCCAGGCAAAGCATGAATCAAAGACCTTTTCAACCTTATAATCCAGCACCTATTAATGCAGTAAGAGACTTAGTCCCTACTCAGAACAATCTTGTGGCTGAATATGAGTGGTGCTACCCATGTAATCAGCCACACAGTCAAGCAGCCTGTTCAAATGGAGTCATAAATCAGGCTTTAATGGTGCAAAATGTTGTAGCCCCACAGCCAAATACACCACATGATGGAGCTGTGCAGCAGCAAGAGCAACCTCAGAGTGATTCTGCCTTCATGAATTGGCAACAGGACGAATTTTGTGGCATGAATAGAGAGAATACACCAGTGGCAGCAAATACAAGGGCCAAGAAGAGGGGTTATGAGGTATAACAAACAACAAGTAAAGGAAAAGCATCTGCTGATGTTTCTGCCCCCCAAATTCCCCACATTTTACAAAGAAATATTCCAGCAGCAGTAGGGGATATGCCTAATTTGCAACCGGAGGTTGCTACTACAAAGTTAAATCAGAAGGTGAGTGCTATTTCACCTTTCAATATTATTGAAAATATGAAAAAGATGAATGTAACAATGTCCATGTGGGATTCCCTGGCCATCCCTGGCCAAAAGAAGATGTTGCAGCCCACTTTATCTGATTTAAAGGTATCCAATGATACAACTATTGACCCAAATAAGGCTATCCTTACCAATTCACCCGAAGATAATAGCAAGCAGCCTAACAAAAGTACCAAGCCACTCCCATTCTATGTATCATTGATAATTGGAGACAAATTAGTTCATAATTGCATGGTGGATAGTGGAGCAAGCAATTCTATGATGCCTAAACAAGTCGTAGACCAATTAGGGCTCTAATACTAGCCTCTTGAGAAGGGTGTACTCCAATTAGATGGCATAGCTGTTAATACTGTGGGTGTAATAAAAAACTTAGGTCTTACTTTACATACCTATCCCAATGTTTCCATTTTCCAAGAGGTCTTCATTATTGATTTGCCTCCCCATTTTGCCATGTGCCTATCAAGAGAATTCACAGCCAAAATAGGAGGATATCTATCCTCAGATTGGTCCCACATATTTTTCAGGACCAGATATGGCACCAAAGTAACTTTAAAATCTGAGTTACTTTCAAATCATCACATAGAACCCTACACACCAAGTGTTGTTAATGCAAATTGCATTATTTCTGATGATCCTAAATTAGTTGCTGCTCAAGAACTACAAGTTGAAAGCATACCAGAGGTACTCTTAAGGGAGTGGTCCTCAGAAGATGTTGTAGATGATCCTGAGGCACATATTCAAGAAAATGGTATGGGGGTCTATATACTTCATGAGCCTGAGGCAGCAATTCCAAGTATGGTAAGGGATGCAGAACAACAGACAGAGCAGCAAGGAGAAGTATGGAAAATGTACTTTGATGGCTCAAGGAGTAGAAGTAGGTCCAGTGGTGGGGCAATGCTTGTATCTCCCCAGGGTGAGAAATATTATGCTACTTTATGTTTTGCCTTCTCATGCACCAATAACACTGCTGAATATGAGGGGCTAATCCAAGGATTGCAATGAGCAAGAAAGAAGAAAATTGGCTATTTGCAAGTATTTGGGGATAGTGAACTAATTGTAAATTAGGTAAGAGGACTGCATCTTACCAAAAATGATACCTTGAAGTGCTACAAACATAGGGTGTGGGACATGATTGAAGAATTTGATGCTTTCAATCTGATTTCCATTCTAAGAAATCAGAACTCCCATGCTGATAGGTTAGCTACAATTGGGGCACAGTTTGACATCCCTAGTGACATTCAAAAGGAGAAGATGCAGCCTCATGTAAAGATAGTGGATAGACCTTCTATCCCTGATAATAATATTCACTGGCAAGTTTTTGAAAGTGATGAACAAATCCTGCGTTTCTTATTGGAAGAAGATGAATTTTCTATGATAAATCAGGATAAGCTCAATCAACAATATGGTAATGATCAATTTGTGCAGTTGAGAACAAATAAGCTGCCCAAGGGATTGGTAACCTTGGAGTCTATTTTTGGCACAGATGATCAATTAAAGAAAAGCAAGACTGGCAAGCAGATTAAGGAGAAGCATTATGAGGAATTAGAAAATTTCAAAGGTAGACTCCTTAAAATTGGTAAAATCTACTCAGCTGAGGACATGAGACCTTTTATTGCTCTTTGTCAGGAATTTAAGGAGGTATTTGCTTGGGATTATTCATACCTGAAAGGATTTGATCCTCATATTGCCCAGCATACCAGAGTTGGAACCAGGTACAAAGCTCATAAGGCAGAGGCAGAGACCCCTAAATCCAAAGCTAGAGCCCCTGATGATTAAAGAATTGACTAAGCTAATCGAGGGAAAGATCATTTTTCCCATCAAGCATACTTCTTAGGTCTCAAACCTTATCCCTGTGAGGAAAAAGAATGGAGAAATTAGGTTGTGCATTGATTTTAGGGACCTAAACAGAGCCTCCCTAAAAGACCACTACCCACTTCTGTCAATGGAGCAGATTCTGCAGGTGGTAGCTGGCTCAGAAAGATTTTTGTTGCTTGACAGATTTTTTGGTTACAATCAGGTGTTAGTCAAGGAGGAAGATCAGTTCAAGACTGCTTTCACCACCAAATGGGGGACCATGGCCTACCCAAAGATGCCTTTCGACCTCTCAAATGCTAGCTCTACTTTCCAAAGAGCCATGGATATGGCATTTAAGGGTTTGCTGTACAAACTGGTGCTGGTGTACTTAGATGATATAACATTTTTTTCCAAGAATGCATTTGAGCATTTATCCCACTTAAGGCAAGTTTTTGAGAGATGCCAAGAGTTTGGGATATCCCTTAATCCAAACAAATGCATTTTTGTTGTCCATGAGGGCAAGTTGTTAGGGCACGTTGTGTCAAAGGAAGGCATTACCATTGATGCTAAAAGGGTAAGAGCTATTCTAGAGCTACCCTTACCCAGTCATAAGAAGGGATTACAAAGTTTTATTGGCAGAATTAATTTTCTGCGAAGATTTATCCCTAATATTGCGAATCTTTTAAAGCCTTTGACGTCCATGTTAAAAAAGAACACAGTTTTTAGTTGGACGAAGGAGGCCAAGCTCAGCTTTGAGTCTATAAAAGAAGCATTGTCAGTTGTGCCAACTCTAGTAAGCCCTGACTTTTCCAAAGATTTTATCCTATATGCTTATGGTGGCCTAGATACAATCTCTATGATTTTGGTACAACAATAGAGTAGCGGCTTTGAGCAGCCAATCACTTTTTTCAGTCAGGGGCTGGAAGAATATGAGTAGAGATATAGCTTTGTTGAGAAGCATGTCCTTGCAGTGATAAGGAGCCTCAAGAAATTTTAGCATCTTGTTTCTAATAACAAGATACATTTGATGGTGGCTCATCCCAGCATGAAAGAGTTCCTGTTGAGCAAAGATATAAATGAGAAAAGAGCCAGCTAGATCACCAAGGTCATAGAATATGACGTGGATATCCAGGTAACCAAGCTTGTCAGAGGCAAGGGACTCAGTGAACAGCTCGCTACCAGTTCCAACAAGGGGGATGAGACACTTTTGACCATTGAGGATGCACCTCAAGATAATTCAGAGCCAGTGGGCACAAGTTGGGTTACTGATATGACTCAATTTTTGCAAACTGGCAAATGTCTAGCAGGTTTGGATAAAACCAGGAGAAGATATTATAGACTGCAGTCCGTTCCATACGTTTTGATTAATGACACTCTTTTCAGGAAAGATTTTAATGGTGTATTGCTGAGATGCATTGCTAAAGATCAGACTGATAAGGTACTGCATGAATTTCATGATGGAACAGTAGGGGGTCATTTCACCCCAAAGACTACTGCCTGGAAGATAATGAGAGCTGGATATTACTGGCCCATCCACTGCTAGCCTTACCTCTATGGCCAATTCAAATAGAGCAACCCTTCATGAGATGGGGTGTTGACTTCATAGGACCCATTAATCCACCATCAAGTGCAGGCCACAAGTGGATTCTTATAGCTACAGATTTTTTCACAAGATGGACTAAAGCAGTGGCTCTAAAGGAATCAAATGAAAGTGTTGTTTTAAATTTTTATCATGATTTGATTTCCAGATTTGGAGTGCTTGAGTCAATAATTTCTGACAATGCTTTAGCCTTTGTTGGCTTAAAGATAACTGACTGGGCTGTTAAGAATGGGATTTATTTGAATACTTCTTCCAATTATTACCCACAGGGTAATGGTTTGGCTGAGTCTACGAACAAAAATCTCATAAGAATTATTAAAAGATCAATGGAGGGTAACTAGAGAACCTAGCACACTAATTTGAAGTATGCCTTATGGGCAGACAGAATAACTCCTAAGAGGTCCATTGGAAATTCTCCATACACGTTAGTATATGGGAAGGAAGCAAGATTGCCTATCTCTATAGAACTACCAGCATTGGACATCATGAATCAGCTGGAGATGTTTGGAGAGAAGGATCCTATGGTTGTTAGATATGCTCAGCTTATGGAGCTTGAAGAAATCAGAGACAAGGCTATGAAGACTATGGAATAGCATCAGCTACAGACCAAAAGAAGTTTTGATCAAAAGGCCACTCCCAGGATCTTTAGAGAAGGTGATATGGTGCTCAAATGGGATGAATTGAAGAGCAGACCTAGAAAGCACTTCAAATTTGACATGTGGAGTGGTCCATTTCTCATTATTGAATACAAGGAGCACAATGCATTTCAGTTAGCAAATATGAATGAACAAAATCAGCCTATCCCAGTTAATGGGATACACCTGAAAAGGTGTTTTGAGGTATGAGTGCTTTGTAAATCAGTAGATTAGATTTCTTGTTTTCAATAAGTGTTGCTGCACATTAGTTTAGATCTTCTTTTTTGCTTTCCCTAAGTGATGTCTAGCACAACTGAGTGGTTGCTTACAACATTTTGTCTTGTTTTGGTCTCTCTGTTCCCCTCTGCTATAATAAATTGTTAAAGTCAGAAAGCCTCTGTATATTTCTAGTCTCAGTATGACTCTATGCCCAATAGATATATAAGGCCACTGATCTAACTATTTAGTAGGCAAATACCCCATCAAAGTCACCAAATTGTTGACCCATTTTTTCCTCCGACCAGAGCCAAACAATCAACTTGGTATTTTCCTTGAGAATCCTTTGGAAAATGTTCCTATAAAGCTTAAAGTGCCAAATTTCCCAGAAGTCTTTCCTAAAAAAAACCTTACCATTAGAAAGAGCTTGAAAAAATAGGCAGTTTTGCTTTTTACATCACCTAGAAATTCGGCCAAATGAAGAAGTTATCCATGGTCAAAGTTTGGTCAAACATACAGTTCAAATGTACATTTGGGGGGCTTGTAAATCTATATCGGCCTTAGGAAATATTGAGAAAAGTGAGTTTTATACATTTTTTGAATGTATATCGAGCCAAGGAAATGCATATACAAAGGGGGAATCTTTCACAGATTCTCAGAATATTTTTGGTTTGTATATCCGGTTGCATAAAAATATACAAGGATGGAATGTATATTTGGTTTGTATATTCGCATATACAACCCAATATACAATGAGAAATATACAAGGTGATATACATTGATGATTCCTCAGAATATTCTATGCTTGCATATTAAAAATGGTTTGTATATTGCTTTGTATGTTAGCACATACAAATGGCTATATACAACAAAAATATGCATCGCGGGTATATTCCACTGAAGATTCCCTATTTGTATGAAAGGAAAGTTTGTATATTTCGCTTGTATATTTGAACATACAAGGCCAAATATACATTTGCTACAGTGCCACAAAGGGGAGATACAAAGGATCGATACAAAGAAATATACAAAGGCATTTGTATATCGCCAACATACAAGAGGTGGGGCCTGTGCATATACAAGGAGGATTGTATGTTTCGACATACAAAGGATCTCATGAACAGTGGTTTGTATATCGCGCATATACAAAGAAATATACAAAAGAAAGTGATATAAGGAGGACCCGACAGGGTAATCAAATATACTTAATGGTCTTTTGGGGTCCGACTTGTATGTATGTGGCGCTTGTATGTGTGCATATACAAGCAGATATGCAAACCGATATGCAAGCCAGATTTCAAATGGATATCATTTCTGGCTCATTCAGGCTTTGGGTCCAATTTGTATGTATGAGGCCATTTGTGCATTGCGATATACAAAGTAAAATACAAGGAGACTAGATACAAGCTGGACCTGGCAGAACAATGAAATGCAACTGATGGTCATTTTGGGGTCCACTTTGTATAAAAGGTGATTGTGTGTTTTGACATACAAAGGAGCAGATACAAAGTTATATGCTGTGCGATTTCAAAGAGGTGGGGCCCGCATATATAAGGGGAAATTGTATGTATATACAATTTAAAAAATTTAAAGAAATATACAAGGCCCAATATGCAAAGCGCCATGTATGTGCAGAAGGAGTTGCAGAATGAATTTTTGAATGTTGATTCAGGCGCCAAGATGCAGTGATATACACATAGATGTAAAAGCCATATATACAAGCAGTTGACCAAAACTTTGACCGCCTGTATCTCCTCCATTTCAGCCAATTTTGACATGTTGTAAGAGGCAAAGATGCATGTTTTTGTCCCCTCTTTCTTTTGGCAGGGTTTTCAGGAGCTTTTGTCACTTTTCAATTTTTAGATCTAGAAACGCATATTTCAGCGATGACTTTCAGCAGATGAAGATATTTTTGGAGCATTCATTGTTGCACAAGATGAATCATCTCACATTGATGATCAGAAATATCTTTACACCTTCCTCTTCCAGATATTTTCATCTTTTCTATTGCAGATCAATGAATAAGCAGCTGCCATAAAGACTCTAAATATCTCCTCACCTACCCAACACTAGATATTCAATGCCATAACTGATGCAGTTGGATAGTCTTTATGCGGGGATATTTTCTGAGACAGCTTTTTGAGCATTTTTTTGTAACCAACTTATGATATTTTTGGAATGTTATATATATGTATTCATATGTTGTAAATAAGGTTAGAAATTTTTTGGCATTAAGGCTTTTCTGTTTCCAAACAGAGTTTTCATATGCTGTAACATTGCCTTTCCATTGAATATATGCAAGTTAATTTTACCTTTTTACTAATTTTTTCTAGTTCTATGTGAATCTGTGTATGGCTATCCATGAATGTTTTATTCCTCTCAATCATATTGCTTCTCACCTTTGCTTGAGTTATCTAATCTGTGTATACCTACTTGCTGTATTTGATCATATTGTGCGTTTCTCTCAGTGTTGTGAAAAATTCTTTAAATCTGTCTGGTGCATCACCCTTTGTTTTAAACTTTTATTTCATTTTCATTACAAACTTTCTCTCTCCCTTTTCCCCTCAAAATTCAGTAGTTTTAGGTGATAGCTAGACAAGGAAGCCGGCCTTCTCTGGAGGTTTGATCTCATTTAGCAAAGTCCCACACTTAGAGATCAATCCCATGTTATTCTAGTTTGTAGAGCTTTAACAGCTTCATGCAAGGGTGCAAAACTAGGTGATAACAATCATCTTGAGGAATCAAAGCAAGGAAGCAAGCTTCCTGAGGGCTGCATTCATCACCAAAGATCAAATGAGAATAGGTGAACAATGGAAGCCGCAGGTAACAAAGCACTGTAAGTTGTTTACTTATTTTTAATCTTTGTTATTTGCACATTTCATTGAAGTTATTGGGTTTTCTATTCATTTGATTATTATCCCATTTTACCCATAACAAACTCAACCCATTTTAAGTGCCTCTAGTTCAACTTTCCTTGACTATTAAGATACTGCAAAGCCTGATGATCAGTTTATAAAACAAACTCCTTTGGCAACAAATAATGCCTCTATTTCTTCAAAGCCTGAACTATTTGCATAAAACTCCTCATCATAAACAAAATTCTTTTTCTTGGCATCATTAAGATTCTCACTAAAATAGGCAATAGGCTTATCTTCTCAGCTTAAAATAGCTCCTATAGCACTGCCACTAGCATCACAAACTACTTGAAATACCTTATTGAAATATGGAAGTGCCAAAATAGGTTGCTCAGTGAATTTCTGCTTCAATGAATCAAAGCTTTTATCTACTCCTTTAGTCCATCTACACTCTTTTCTATCCCCTCTCATTGTCTCAGTTAGGGGTGCACAAATGCTACTAAAATTCTTGATAAACTTTCTGTAAAAACTTGCCAAACCATGAAAAGGTCTTACCTCAGAAGCACTCCTTGGCATACGCCATTCAATGATAGCCCTCACCTTATCTGGGTCCATCTTAAGACCTTCCTCTAAGATAACAAATCCTAGGTATACCAACTTTTTTTTTGCAAAAATGCATTTCTTCAGATTGATTAACAACTTCTCTTCTCTTAGCTTCTCTAAAACTCTTCTGATATGCATCAGATGCTCATCCCAAGTCTTATCAAAAATCAAAATATCATCTAAATAAACAATAACAAAACTTCCCAAAAATTCTTTTAATACCTTGTTCATGAGTCGGATGAATGTGCTCGGTGCATTGGTTAGCCCAAATGGCATGACTAACCACTCATACAAACCTTCCTTTATCTTGAAGGCTATCTTCCACTCTTCTCCTTCTCTGATACGGATCTAGTGATACCCACTCTTCAGGTCAATGTTCGTGAAGTACTTGGGTCCACTCAAATAGTCCATTATGTCATCCTTCTGGGCAATGGAAATATGTATTTGATTATGATCTTATTGATGGTTTGAGAGTCTGTACACATTCTCCACTCTCCATCTTTCTTTGGTGCTAGTACTACAAGTATTGCACATGGACTTAGGCTCTCTCTTATCAATCCCTTCCTCAACAATTCCTGAACTTATCTGTTCAACTCTTCACTCTCGGCTGGAGTCATTCTATGGGCTGCCTTATTCGGCAAGCTAGTTCCTGGTATCAAATCTATTTGATGACTTATCTTCCTTATCGGTGGTAAACCTTCTGGTACATTATCAGAGATAATATCCTAAAATTCTTCCAACATTTCTGAGACTTCTGTTAGTACATCTTCACATTTCTCTTGACTAATCTTAGGAATCAATGCAAAGCAATGACACTCATGCTTCATTCCCTCCAAAAATTTTCTACCATCTACCAAGCAAATTCTGGCAGTACTACATACCTTTTCTTTTACCTCCTTCAAGGGCTTCAACTTATGACAAACTCCATCCTTTGTTAGGGAATATGTGTTTACATGACCATCATGGGTAGCGTTCTTGTCATACTGCCACGGCCTCCCCAACAACATATGACATGCATCCATTGGTATGATGTCACACAACACCTCATGCTTCATTCCCTCCAAAAATTTTCTACCATCTACCAAGCAAATTCTGGCAGTACTACATACCTTTTCTTTTACCTCCTTCAAGGGCTTCAACTTATGACAAACTCCATCCTTTGTTAGGGAATATGTGTTTACATGACCATCATGGGTAGCGTTCTTGTCATACTGCCACGGCCTCCCCAACAACATATGACATGCATCCATTGGTATGATGTCACACAACACCTCATCATGGTAGTCACCAATCTTGAACTTCACTAAACACTGCTCATTGACCAAAGCTCTGTGGTCCTTTTGAAACCATGCAATTCGATATGGATGTGGATGCTTTCTTCTTGTCAACTTTAATTTGTCAGTACTTCCACTATCAATAATAATATCACAACACTTACCTTCACATTTACACCTTGTGTGGAATAAACTCTTCCTCTGATTGGGTTCTTTCTCCTCATTTAACAATGTTCTTTTGACAACTAGGGTTTCTCCCCTTTTAGCATCTTAAGAATGCTCAGATTGTGCATCTTCATCGACATGTGCAACTCGTGCATTACCTTCAGGTCTTCTATTTGTCCTTCCTTGATGTTGCAGACACTCGTATGCTCGATTCCCTTCTTCTCCACATTGGAAACAAGTTCCTCTGAAACTTCTTCTTCCAAGTCCTTGCCCAGGTCGGCCTCTTCCTCTTCCTCTTTCCTCACCATTGTTCTGGTCATGAGGGCGGTAAGCATTATCCCCTCTCTGATTTTGACTAGTGCCAACTTCTTCACTTTTCTTTTGATCTTCATTATGACCTCCATAGGGTCTTCCACTAGTCCTTCTACCTTGACCTCTTCCCCTTTGCTTGCTATCGAATATTTTATTCATCTTCTCTTCCACCTTCAGGGAAAATTGGTACACATCTTCTATGGTGGTCATTCTGACCAGGCTCAGCTCCTCTTGAATACTTGGCCTCAACCCATTAATATAATGGGATACATTCTCCTTGTTGGCCTCTACATGGCCTATCCTAATAGTAATCTTATAAAACTCTTATGTATACTCCTTAACAGACTTGTTACCTTGCTTCAGTCCTTGCAGCTTCTTCAGCAACTCCATCTCATAGTCCACAGGATGAACTGCTTCTTCAGTTTCTCCACCATCTGATCCCATCTAGTGAAATTTCCTTTTCCTCTTCTATTCCTCTCTAATTGGACCTCCTTCCACCAAATACTGACATGCCTTTCAACTTTGTTTTTGCAAACTTGACCCGATCTGGGTCTTCTACATCTTCATACTTGAAATATTCCTCCATGTCATTGATCCAATCAATAAGCTGTTCAGAATTCAAATCTCTAGAATATGTAGAAACTTTGATCCTGGGCCTCTTTCCAATCTTAGAAATGGCCCTCAACAAACTAACTTCTACAGGATCTCCTGCAGCTTCTTGTTCTTCCTCAGATAGCTCTTTTTCAGCTTCATCTTCACTTTCTTCTCTCGTTCTGGGATCAAACCCTCTTCGTAGCTCCTCTTACAATGCATCGATTTGCCTTTGTGGGGCTCTAAAACCCTCTTCCATCAAAGCATTCCTCCCAATACGATTTTTTCGTGGAGGCATCTTGATCTCTATAGCAAACCCACAACCTCAGGTCCTGGTGCAAATTGCCTTACGGTCAGCGATTTGTCTACACACTCAGGAACCCTTGCTCTGATACCACTTGATGAAGGGAGTAAATTATAAAACACACAACAATAGGAATGAAACAAAGGAAGTAGAATATTTCTTTATTGATCTAGGTAACTCATTACATTACAGAAGCTCAATTACAATCAGAGGAATCAATCCTCCTCAGACTGCAACACACTACAGCTACACATCACCAGGCTTTGGAATCTTCTGCCTTCTGTAACCCCAAATCAGCTAGGGTTTCTATTTTCCCACCTATTCTTGACTCTATAATTTCCCCCTTAACTCTACTATTGCCTAAGGTTCCCAAAATAGTCATAAATAATACTTTGCGGCGGCCTCTATCTAAATTTTAAAATTTGCAACTCCCTCCAAAAGTAGGTCAACTTCTAGGAAGCATAACTTTTGATCCGGGTGTTCAATTAACGAACTGTTTTAAGTACTAGAAAGCTCATGATGTGAACTATCATGTTGAAAATACGTAAATAGATTTCTATCAACTTTTTAGGACATTATGGGATGTTTTAGTACCTCATATCTAGTTTTAAAAATTTTCAGGGGCTTTTCAGAAAACAAAAACTTTAATATCTTTCAACTCACAAATGATCTTTGCCTGATTCCTTCACCAAAGGTTTTATATTTTAGTTATGAAGCTTTTTGTAACATTTCACCTCAATCTGTGCCCAAATGCAAACTTTCCTAAAACGGCAGGTAAACTTTCCAAAACTGGCAGTTTGTTATTTTTAGCAGTTTTGGAAAAACTAAAAGTCCTACATCATTATTCAGGATATTATGGAACCATAAACAATAATTATGGAAAGAAATGAAAACAACTACAATAATTTTCAATTAACTTCTTTTTGGGTGATGCAAGATTGCCCTTACACCAATGGATGCTCCTATATTAGAAACCCAGGGTAATTTGAGAAGTGACTCTATCACATCTCAGATGTTTGTGTGAGGAAAACCCAAATGTTCAACCTTTGCCTTAGACAACCAAGAAGAATCTTCAACAGGTCTTCCTTTTCTTTTCACTAGATATTCTTCATATTGCCTATTCCGAGTACTTCTTCCCACATGGCTATCTAAGATCTCTTCTATCTCCTCCGTTGAAGTAGATGCCGGAATACTCCACTGTTCTTCTGTTGGTCCATCCTCTTTTCCACCTTCAAGATATTCTGATAAATTAGCAATGTTGAAAACAGGGGAAATGTTGATCCCACTCAGCAGCTCCACCTCATATTCATTTCTTGAATCATGTTTCTTTAAAATTCTGCATGGTCCAAATTTCTTGATTTTTAACTTATTGTATGTTTCAATTGGGAACCTTTCTTTTCTCAAGTGAACCATGACTTCATCTGCTACATGGAACTCTTTATATCTCCTCTTCTGATCTACCTTAGCCTTGTATTGAATATTTATCTTATTAATGTGCTTCCTCACCTCTTCATGCAAATTCTTCAGGTGTTCTGTAAAGTCTTTAATTTCAGCAATTGCCTTTTCTCCTTTGTCCAGCTTCTTTAACTCAGAAGCATTTCTTGGGCTATTGCCATATACAATCTGGAATGGTGATTTACCAGTACTCCTATTGACAGAATTGTTGTAAGAGAATTTCACCTGTTGTAAAATCAAATCCCATCCCTTGGGATTATCCCCTACTAAGCATCGTAACAGGTTACCTAAACTCCTATTCACCACTTCCTTCTGTCCATCAGTCCATAGATGGTGTGCAGAAATGAACTTCAAATCTATCTTCAACTTCTTCCACAATGTCCTCCAGAAATAACCAATAAACTTGGTATCTTGATATAAAACTATGCTCTTTGGTAGACCATGTAATCTCACCACCTCTCTGAAAAATAATTCATCAATATGAATAGCATCATTAGTCTTCTTGCAAGGAATGAAATGTGACATCTTTGAGAATCTTTCCACCACCACAAAAATGGAATCATGCCTTCTCTTTGTCCTTGGTAAACCAAGAACAAAATCCATACTAATATCATCCTATGGCTTCTCTGGTACATCTAATGGTTGATACAACCTTGTATTCTGACTTGTTCCTTTTGCCAGCTGACACACTCTATAACTCTGCACAAATTTCCTCACATCCTATTGCAACTGTGGCTAATAATAATTTTCACCAACAATAGCAATTATCTTATCTCAACCAAAGTGTCTAGCCAATCCACCACTATGCTTCTCCTTAATCAGGTTCTCTCTCATGGAACTCCTCGAAATGCACAACTAGCTGCCTTTAAACAACATGCCATCTTGGATTATGAAATCCAACCATTTTGTCCTGTCCAAAGTAACAGGTTCCAGACAAGCTTTCCAAGCCTCTACAAAATATGGATCTTCAAGATACAAACTTTTGAGCTCATTGAACCCAACAACCTCTATCTTCATTTCTGTCAACAAATTTTGCCTTCTGATCAAGGCATCTACAACTCTGTTGGACTTCCCACTCTTGTACTTCAAAACAAAAGTAAAACTCTGCAAAAACTCAACCAATTTTATGTGCCTCTGGTTCAACTTTCCTTAACTATTAAGATACTGCAAAGCCTAATGATTAGTATATAAAATAAACTCCTTTGGCAACAAATAATGCCTCCATTTCTTCAAAGCCTAAACTATTGCATAAAACTCCTAATCATAAAAAGAATACTTTTCTTGGCATCATTAAGCTTCTCACTAAAATAGGCAATGGGCTTACCTTCTTGGCTTAAAACAACTCCTATTGCATTGCCACTAGCATCACAATCTACCTGAAATACCTTATTGAAATCTAGAAGTGCCAAAATAGGTTACTCTATGACTTTCTGCTTTAATGAATCAAAGCTTTTATCTGCTCCTTTAGTCCATCTAAACTCTTTTCTATCCCCTCTCATTGTCTCAGTTAGGGGTGCACAAATGCTACTAAAATTCCTGATAAACTTTCTGTAAAAACTTGCCAAACCATGAAAAGATCTTACCTTAAAAGAACTCCTTGGTGTAGGCCATTCAATGATAGCCCTCACCTTCTCTGGGTCCATCTTAAGACCTTCCTTTGAGACAACAAATCCTAGGTATACCAACTCTTTTTTTGCAAAACAACATTTTTCAGATTAATCAACAACTTCTCTTCTCTTATCTTTTCTAAAACTCTTCTGATATGCATCAGATGCTCATCCCAAGTCTTATAAAAAATTAAAATATCATCCAAATAAACAATAACAAAACTTCCCAAAAATTCTTTCAATACCTTGTTCATGAGTCGCATGAATGTGCTCAGTGAATTGGTTAGCCCAAATGGCATGACTAACCACTCATACAAACCTTCTTTTGTCTTGAAGGCTGTCTTCCACTCATCTCCTTCTCTGATATAGATCTGGTGATACCCACTCTTCAGGTCAATCTTCATGAAGTACTTGGCTCCACTCAAACAGTCCATTATGTCATCCATTCTGGGTAATGGAAATTTGTACTTGATCGTGATCTTATTGATGGATCAAAAGTTTGTACACATTATCCACTCTCCATCTTTCTTTGGTGCTAGTACTACAGGTACCGCACATGGACTTAGGCTCTCTCTTATCAATCCCTTCCTCAACAACTCCTAAACTTGTTTGTTCAACTCTTCACTCTCGGCTGGAGTCATTCTATGGGCTGCCTTATTCGGCAAGCTGGCTTCTGGTATCAAATCCATTTGATGACTTATCTTCCTTACTGGTGGTAAACCTTCTAGTTCATTATCAAAGATAATATCTTGAAATTCTTCTAACATTTCTAAGACTTCTGCTGGTACATCTTCACATTTCTCTTGACTAATCTTAGGAATCAATGTAGAGTAATGACGCTCATGCTTCATTCCCTCCAAAATTTTTCTGCCATCTACTAAGCAAATTCTAATAGTACTACATACCTTTTCTTCCACCTCCTTCAAGGGCTTCAACTTATGATGAACTCCATCCTTTGTTAGGGAATATGTGTTTTCACGGCCATCATGGACAACACTCCTATCATATTGCCACGGCCTCCCCAACAGCATATGACATGCATCCATCGGTATGATGTCACACAGCACCTCATCATGGTAGTCCCCAATCTTGAACTTCACTAAACACTGCTCATTAACCAAAGCTCTGTGGTCCTTCTGCAACCATGCAATCCGATATGGATGTGGATGCTTTCTTCTTTTCAACTTCAACTTGTCAACCATCTCCTCTGAAACAAGATTGTCAGTACTTCCACTGTCATTAATAATATCACAACACTTACCTTGACATTTGCACCTTGTGTGGAATAACCTCTTCCTCTAATTAGGTTCTTTCTCCTCATTCAATAAAGTTCTTCTGACAACTAGGGTTTCTCCCCTTTCAGCATCTTCAGAACGCTCAGATTATGCATCTTCATTGACATGTACAACTGTGCATTACCTTCAAGTATTCTATTTGTTCTTCCTTGATGTTACAGACACTCGTATGCTCGATGCCCTTATTCTCCACATTGGAAACAAATTCCTCTCAAACCTCTGCCCAAGTCAGCCTCTTCCTCTTCCTCTTTTCTCACCATTGTTTTGGTCACGAGGGAGGTAGGTATTATCCCCTCTCTGATTTCGACAAGTGCCAGCTACTTCACTTTTCTTTTGATCTTCATTACGACCTCCATAGGGTCTTCCACTAGTCCTTCCACCTTGACCTCTTCCCCTTTGCTTGCTATCAAATCTTTTATTCAGCTTCTCTTCCACCTTCAGGGAAAATTGGTATGCATCTTCTATGGTGGTCACTCTGACTAGATTCAGCATTTCTTGAATACTTTGCCTCAACCCATTAATGTAACGGGCTACGTTCTCCTTGTTGGCCTCTGCATGGCCTATCTTAATAGTAATCTTATAAAACTCTTTTGTATATGCCTTAACAGACTTGTTACCTTGTTTCAGTCCTTGTAGCTTCTTCAACAACTCCATCTCATAGTCCACAGGAATAAACTGCTTCTTCAGTTTCTCCACCATCCGATCCCATCTAGTGATCTTTCCTTTTCCTGTTTTGTTCCTCTCTAATTGGACCTCTTTCCACCAAATACTAGCGTGGCCCTTCAATATTATTTTTGCAAATTTGACCTGATCTGGGTCCTCCACATCTTCATACTCGAAATATTCCTCCATGTCATTGATCCAATCAATAAGCTGTTCCGGATTCAAATGTCTAGAATATGTAGAAACTTCGATCTTAGGCCTCTTTCGAATGTTCAAAATGACCCTCAACAACCTAACTTCTGCAGGATCTCCTACAACTTCTTGTTCTTCCTCAGATAGCTCTTCTTCGGCTTCATCTTCACTTTCTTCTCTCGTTCTCGGATCAAACCCTCTTCGCAGCTCCTCTTGCAATGCATTGATTTGCCTTTGCAGGGCTCTAAAACCCTCTTCCATCAAAGAATTCCTCCTAATACGATTTCTTCGTGGAGGCATCTTGATCTATGCAGCAAACCCATAACCTCAGGTCCTGGTGCAAATTGCCTCATGGTCAGCGATCTGTCTACACACTCAGGAGCCCTTGCTTTGATACCACTTGATGAAGGGGCTAAATCATAAAACACACAACAATAGAAATGAAACACATGAATTAGAATATTTCTTTATTGATCTAAGCAACTCATTACATTACAGAAGCTCAATTACAATCAGAGGAATCAATCCTCCTCAAGCTGCAACACACTACAGCTACACATCACCAGGCTCTGGAATCTTCTACCTTTTGTAACCCAAAATAAGCTAGGGTTTCTATTTTCCCACCTATTCTTGTCTCTATACTTTCCCCTTAACCCTACTACTGCCCAAGGTTCCCAAAATAGTCATAAATAACACTTTTTGGTGGCCTCCAGCTAAATTTCAAAATTTACAATTCCCTCCAAAAGTAGGTCAACTTTCGGGAAGCATAACTTTTGATTCGGGTGTCCGATTGACAAACTGTTTTAAGTGCTGGAAAGCTCACAATGTGAACTATCACGCCGGAAATACATAAATAAATTTCTGTCAACTTTTTGAGATGTTATGGGATGTTTTAGTGCCTCATATCTCATTTTAGAAATTTTCAGGGGCTTTTCGAAAAACAAAAATTTTAATATCTTTCATCTCACAAATGATCTTTGACTAATTCCTTCACCAAAGGTCTTATATTTCAGTTATGAATTTTTCTATAACTTTTAGCCTCAATCTGTGCCCAAATGCAAACTTTCCTAAAATGGCAGGTAAACTTTCTAAAACTAGCAGTTTGCTATTTTTAGTAGTTTTGAAAAAATTGAAAGTCCTACATTATTCAGGATATTATGGAACTAGAAACACTAATTATAGAAAGAAATGAAAACAACTACAATGATTTTGAATTAACATCTTTTTGGGTGATGCAAGATTGCCCTTAGACCACTAGATGCTCCTGCATCAATATCTATCTTTTTCCACAGGTCTTTTTTCTCCAAGCATGAATTGGGGCCATAAATATTGATTAACAAAAAACAAAGATTAGAAGCTAGACTCCTTACCTTACTAGCGATCCAGGATTTACTATTTGCCATTATGTCCACCTGAACTGTTTAGGGTTTCCAAAGAGTAATGAGGCCTCCTAAGGCGCCATAGGAGTTGACCCCTATAGATTCCCACTAGCCTAAATTCTTACCAAATTTCTCTCTCATCTTGACTCATCTTTGACTCCTGAATTAACCAAATGTCTGATTGGTGGGACCTTAAGTAAAGCCTAAACATACTTCTTTTGTTAGGGGCATTTAGGCCCCTAACGTTCCAGGAAGTGATCTTCATTGCTTTTCAGGAAGGGAACCCCCCTTCCCTACTTTCAATAAATCTTCAATCTTTAGCTGTCCACCAGCTTCTCCATCCAATTTTAGTTTCTCTATGTTTGAGATTCAGCCTCTTCCTTTGGATTTTCCATAGTCAGGGACTACTTTTACTGGATCCCTCTGACCTAGCCCCAGGGTCCCTTTGGAAATGGAAACCCCCTTGACTTCCTCATCTGTATGAGCTAGGAGCCCTGTTTATAGAACAGAGAGAGTATCAACCTCCAAATCCAACTCTTGCTCTTCTTCTCCATCTCCCAACCAATCCTCCCCCACTGCTCCATCAAATAATGGAATGGAACCTTCTTTTGCTGCCTCAGCCAAAACTACCAATTCCTTTCCTACTTCTATGATAGAGTTTTGGTCTACTTTCTGCACCACTAGATGTAGCAGATCTAAAGTAGCCAAAATTTTCTTGTCCAAATTTATCACTTGATCCTATGTGGTCTTTACAGAACCAACTTTCTCCAGATTAGAGACTTCTATGATAGAGTTTAGGTCTACTTTCTGCACCTCTAGATGTAGCAGATCTAAAGTAGCCAAAATTTTCTTGTCCAAATTTATCACTTGATCCTATGTGGTCTTTACAGAACCAACTTTCTCTAGATTAGAGAAGGAATCCTTCTTCTCTGTCTCCTGATTGACTTCTCTCCTTGTAGGCTCCTTTGGGGATTTTGGTCCCTCCTGTTCTCCTTTGACATGGTTCACCAACGGAATGTTGGAACACACAAGGGCCCTTTTTTCTTTGGATTTGAGAAGGACAGGGTTTTTTGTTTCCTCTTTCTTTTTAGGGGGAAAATCCCATGAGCGCCAACCCATGACTTACGCTAGAGTTCCTTTGGGCCTAGGATCAAAGATTAAAGCCTATTTTAGAGTCCTCCAATCCGTGAAAATTTCAATTTCCCTCTATCGAGAAGCGTTGAGCTTATTCTCCATGCATAGCCTAACTAAAGTGCCCTTACCATCCTCCTCGGTCCATTCCTTAGCACAAATAAATTTCCCCAGAAAATTTCCCATTTCTTCCAAAATCTCGGGTTGCCAAAATTCCAGAGGTAGATTTGGCAATTTATACCAATCCTACACATAATCCAATCAGTGATTGTGAGGGTTAAACCCTATCTCCCAATTTTTAGGTAAAAACCATAGCCATCCAAAAGCCAAATTCCTTTTAGAATTTCTGACTTGATTTTGAGCGAGGGGCAAATGATGACAAAGAAGCCATTTGAAAGTGCTTTCATTTTTAGATCCTGCCCCCAATGATCTTGCCACCATTGTAATAGACCCTTCCAATCTAAATTCAGCCCAAATCATTTTCCAATCAACCCTAGTTTGGCCAGATGCTCTATTGAGGGATCTAATAAATTTGAGGGCATTACCATTGAAATTTTGTTACCTTGATTCCAAATGTTTCTTTGCTCTGGTGGATTTTTCTTACCAAAACTGCCCTTTCCTGGAATCCTAGGGTTCCTCCTTTGGTTTACATTTTATCTCTTGAAGAATCGACTTGATCTTTGAAACCTTTGATTATTTTGATTCTGAGGGTTTCTGACCCCATTCCTCCAACTGTAATATCTTCTAGCTCTTCCGTCATCGAAGTGATTTCTCCATCCTTCTTTGTGGGCCCTCTCATGAAGAAATTCCATAGGAATTTCGCTTTTCGCATCATGTGCCCATGAGGTTGATCCATTACCTTCCTTCTGCACTGAAAGAGTCCTTCTCCTTGGCTCATCCTGCTCCGCTTGGACACCTTGACTCTACTCCCGGCCAAAACTTGAATTGTCTCCCCTTTCGCTCCACTGCATTTTTTCGCGCTAAAGGTCGTGATAAATTACTTTTTGGTGAGCATAGGAATGCGTATTTTATATATATTATTCCACAAATATCTTTAATTTTTTTAAATTAATTTACCACACATAGGTAGAATAGGCGTCTCGAGAAGATATCTCTCGGCGTACTTTAAATGTATTTTTTAAATATATTTTATTAATATAATAATTTTGTTTAAATAGTTACACTTAAGATAGTCTTTCATACCAACAAGAAAACATACAAGTCAAATTAGAATAAAAAAATGAAAATAAACAGGATATTTTATTTGTCTTATATTACATTTTTTACTCTATTTGTATTGATCTTTTTATAATAATTTATTATATATATTAAATTATTATATCGTGTGCCTTTTACATGTATTGATTGGGTACATAATTTGGTACACATTGCCTATTGCTCTATTCTTTTTGTTTGGCATCAATTTTTATTTTTAGTTTCTCTCTTTGCTCAGCTTGTTGTTTTTTTTCCTTATTGTTTTTTATTTTATTATATATATTAACCCATTATATATATAGCTATTCATTATATATGTTGATATCTAATTTATAGCTATGCATTAGAGAGTTATTCATTATTTTTTTATAATTTGTTTTACATTATTTATTACCCCTTTTATTTTGTTTTTGCTCCATAATTTTTTGATTTTAGAGTTCTTTCTAGCATATTTTTGCCTTACTTTGTCCTTATTTATGATAAAAAATATATGTATGTTCATTTATTAGATATATAGATTTATTATATATATTTTATATTATATTTATTGCTCTAATTGTATTATTCTCATTATGCTATATTGATTCATTATATATTCTTTCTCTGCTCATTTTGCTTGTTTGATCTTATTATACTATATACTATATATATTTGAGTCATTATTTTTGGTGTTATATTTTAGATTTACTGGTTTAATTATACTATTCTGATTCTTATTATAATATAATACTACTTAATTTTTTGGTCTCCTATTTTTGACTTTGTAATAATTCTTTGGTTGTTAATTAATGAGTCTTTCCCTTCAACATTTTCAACCCTAATCCTCCCTCTCTCCTTTTTATAGGGCTAATTTCTGCAATCTTACTCATTTGTATCCTCTTCATGATGATGGATCACCGATCCGAAAAGTTGAGACAAAAACACACACAAGTGTAATCCAAAAACAAATTTCGCAAAAATTTCTCTCATAAACAAGATTTTAATATGTACTTATATTATTATGGCTTACGTTTCGCACGGCACACCTAATCTCCACAATAATGGGAAGAAAGCAAGGCCACACAGGAAATATCCCCCAATTTGATCAGTCTCCAATGGACAATATTTTCCACCCAAATGATATACAAGCTAATTCCAGTCGGCGTGAAGGAGATTGAATTTGGAAGGAAGGGAACAACTGAATTCGTAGTTCCAGCTGAGCATCAATGGAGATGGTGAAGTGGGTGGGGGATGGATATGATGCTGTAAAGCCAATTCCTTTAACACTGTTGATGGGATTGTTGGTGTGTTTGATTGGAGTAATTATAAATATGAAGAAGAGAATGGCGGGCAAAATCCCACCTGGTACGTTTGGATGGCCCTTCCTTGGAGAAACGTTGGAATTTCTGAAATGGCAGAGAAAAGGAGCCCCTTTTGTGTTTTTCGACACTCGTGTACAAAAATATGGCGAAATCTTCACCACGCATCTGGTCGGGCATCCCACTGTGACGTTCTGCAGCGCAGAAGGGAACCGATTTTTGTTCGGCAGTGAGAACAAATTGGTGCAGAATTCGTGGCCCTCCTCTGTGGGAAAACTCTTCGAAAGGTCTCTCTTAAATGCTGTGGGAGACGATGCTCGCAGGATCAAGAAAATCCTCATGACTTTTTTGAGGCCAGAGGCTCTGCAGAAATTTACAGGTCGGGTGGATTCGGTCGCTAGACATCATTTGGCTCAACACTGGTTCGGTGAAGAGGAGGTGACTGTTTATCCTCTCATGAAAATCTATACTTTCTCTCTCGCTTGTCAGATGTTTGCAAGTATTGAAGATGCCCCCACCGTGACTAAACTTTCCCACAATTTCGAGCTGTTCGCACAGGGAGTAATGCAGTAAAGTTTGGATGAAGTTTGGATCTAGTTGATGGCTTGTTTGCATGGTACAACTACTTTTATAAACCAAGTTTTATCTATTACATTAAATTGAACTCATATTTATTTGAATGTTTTCTTTGCAATTCAGTGTTTAAACCTATATTTAGAAAAACATGTTTTCAATAATTTTGACAAATAGTTGGCATGAATTTAATTTTAACTATTTGGGCTTTGAGTAGTTTGAGCATAGTTTCCATACTTAATTGCACATTACAATTTGTATTGTTTCAACGACTGTGTTCAAGTTAATTTTGTCTTTTTGATAACTCAATGGGTGGTCTATTGGGTACTCTATCGTAAACATGTTAGAGATTTCCTATTACAAACCAATACATCATTAGGACTAGAGCAGATTTTTAGGATCCAATAAAATGATGACTTTTTGTTACCTTAATAGAAAAATGCTATTTCAAACTAATACACTATGTGTAGTTAGATTAATGAGGTCCAATTTTCTCCCAAGATTTGTTATGAAGTCAAAATCAAGGGACACAAAACTTGAACAGTTTGTAAGGTTAGTGGAAAGAAATCCTTTTGTGGGGTGTGTATAGGTCAGGTCTCATATTAACTTTCTTACATCTATCAAAATCATGCCATAATTAGAGAATACAAGATAGGGTAGAAATGTGTTTGTACCATTCATGCCTTGGAACAAGATTATGAAAAATATCATAAGCTTTATTAACTAGGGATTCATCACACCATATTTTCCATGGACAAGGACTATAGTAAATAATAAAGGCATAAAAAAAAAGTGACTAGAGAGTAGGGACCATGTAGAGACTACTTTCCCTCCTTTGACATGGCCACCATGCGAAACATTGGGAGGCCTCCCTTCCCTTATTTAAACTTGCATAGACTCCCGAGCCTATGGAAGGGGGAATACCATTAGCACCAAAGACAATATTGCCAATCATGTATTATTTCTACTAACTGTATAAATTTTGAGAAGCTTGAATACATTTGGGTTGTGACAAAGTATCTCATGATGTGGGCCTATATTCGTTCCTCTTGAATTTTTCTTTCAAGACGTGTGATCACCATTCTTAATGTGAAAAGGTTTCTTTTATTTTTGCATCTTTTACATAACATGTTGAAATTCCTTGATTGTGTGTTAATTAGAAATACATTTTCATAATAATAAAGCACGGTCTAGGATTCCTATATTTAAAATAGAAAATTCTACAAGAAACTTATCCATAAATCCTAAAGGTAAAATTTAATGAATCATATATATTTCACCTACTATATCACATTCAAAAACAATAATAGAATTTTATTTGTAAATTAATTAATTCTAGAGACAAAAGTGCCCATCTATGTAGAGTGCTTTGCTTTCTATTCTACATCTTAGAAAAAATAGTGCACTATAAAAATGCAGAACTTGAACTAAAAGAAATATTCCTAGATCCTATGAGATATATTTTTGTCAACATGGGCAAGGAAAACAAATACCATATGCTATGATGTATACTTGGTATATGTTATTTACTTTATTGTCGAAGGCAGATGATCATCTACCTTACAGATTGTATCATTTGAACCTAAATGTTAAAAACAATTTTTGATGATTTAGGAGAATTGGCCATCTCAAGATCTTGACTCGATCTAATGGCTTCAAGTCCTTTTCTCCTTTGTGAATAATGACGACTGTGTTAGGACCTTGTTTGATGGCCATTGGTTTCTGGAAGAACATGGCTCTTCTTGAGAAAATGGGCTTTGGGTTTTGATCTAGGGAAGGCAGAATATTGGGAGGAAGAGGTGATGATGGGTATTGCAAATGCTTTTGGTTAGCTTACTGTTGTTGATTCTATGACCAAATCTAGAAGCCGCCTAGTGTTTGCCAAATTTTGTGTGAACATAGATATTGACAAGGAGTTCCCATCTTCAGTCACCATGTCTTCAAAATATGGTGTTTGGGTACAACCGATTGAGTATGAGGTGTCCTTGCATATTTATCAAAAATGCTACAAGGCAGGCCACATGATTGATGCTTGTCTTGTTATTATGAGTGTAGACACTTGAAAAGTACACATCTTGATTACTAAATTATCCCAATCAGCGCACTTTTCCTAGGTCCTAACAACCTATGTCCCATTCTCATGATTTGATAAATATTAATTTATTAAATCCTTTTCCCACTTAACCACCTAAAAATGAATAAAAAGAATTATAAATTCCTTTTATTCTCCACCTCCCATTTTATAACTATCTCCTAAAAATCAATTAAATATTACAAAATACCTTTAATCCTCCACCTTCCATCTCCAAACTACCTAACCAACTCAATCTGAACTGTTGATCTCTTAATCAATCTCCACCGTCAATCATCCAACCTGGAAGCCTATAAATGGACCCTTCGTGAGCCATTTTTCACATCATCTATCAGTGTAACGTCATGCTATCATCACAAGCAACCACATTCTAACATTGTAACACTTTGAGCACAACTACCTTCATGGTACAACAAGAGTTGATTCAAGTAAAATTTGTGTTTTATTCATTATTATTGATTTCTTTGTTCTAACTAAGATTGTAGTTAATGTAGATCGATGGTTTTAAATTTCATTTGAAACCTTTGTTTTTGGTTTACATTTATTGTATACATTTTTGGCAAGCCCAATGGGACCCCTGTCTCTCTTAACGCTTATTTTTACAGGTGTTTTTAATTTGTTTTTGTAGGTTTCCATTTGATTTCTAGAGAAATTTAGGGGTCTACTTTCACAGGAAGCCTTTTGGGACAAAATAGAAGTCATGGTTGCATCCAAAGAGGTTGAGAGATGAAAGACAACATATAACACTTCATATTTTGGTGAGAAAAAAATTACAATTTTTTTGTTTTCTCGGGCTTTTCCTTAGTACAGTTGTACAACCTATATTGTAATGTCACTCTGTATTTGTAATTTTGGTTTACTGTGTAATGAGATTATCCATTGGGTAATAGCCTTGTCCTCTGGTTGTTGATATTATCCTTTGGTTAATGTTGTTATTCACAAATTAATATTTTTGCTCGCAAGGTACAAACATTTTTTCCATTGGTCATTTGCCAATGTGTTTTAGGTACAAACATTTTTTCCATTGGTCATTTGCCAATGTGTTTTACCCATTGGTCATTAGATGTGCTTCATCAGTTGCAGGCTTTACCTGGTGATCATTGTACAATTGATGTTTTAACTGTCTTGTAACCACTAGCATAGCCTTATCACAATTGTCGCCTAAACTATTCTGACAACCCATTGGTTGTTAAACTTAGCATTTAATCTAAGCCTAACATCAAATGGCTAACATCTAGCATTCATCCACTAGTCTTAGCATTAAACTTAGCAATGGTTACTAACATTATCATTAGTTGTTAAATTGACCTGTTGTTGTGAACAAACATGACGAACATGTTCCCTAACACTAGCCATAGCCGTGTAGGAAGGCCTAGGGGATCCAGGAGCAGGCAAGAGTGGGAAATCGCATAGGCCAGGCGTTGTTGCCACATTGTGAACAAGAGATGCGGCCAAAGGAATTCAGGAGCCCTGAGACGACTTTGAATTCGCTAAGATGGCGCTAGGGCACACCTGGGAGCAAGAGTAGAGCAAGACATCGAGCAATTCCATATACCTTTTCTTTTTAGTTACAATTACTATAAATAAGTTGTTGGAATGGATATGTTATAGTCTATCACTAAGTTGGTTGCAGGTGAATGTCAATAAAAAATATTATTTTTAACCATCAAATTGTTTTTTTGGACTACCATAATTAATTTTTAGACAATGAAAGATGATTAAAATTTTGATAGTTACAAACAAAGTTCATCTTAAGAATAACCTATCAACTAAAATATAGACACATCTTTCCTCTAAACTGAACTAGAATCTAATTAGAAATATAACAGTATATAAAATTTTGATAATTACAAACAAAATTCATCTTAAGAATAACCTATCAACTAAAATATAAACACGTATCTTTCCCCTAAATTGGACAAGAATCTAATTATAAGTATAGCAGCATATTTTTTAAGAAGTAGCTAAACTATAATTTCCCATGAAAGACTTACCTATCAAGTCGGTTAGTAATTTTTCTAAATTTCAAAATATTAGTGGTGACTGTCTGTTTACCACTTAACCATCTTTATCTCACAGCTCACGTCATCTGTCTTCTTTAATTTAAAAAAATTGTAAAAGTTTATGTGATTTTTAAATAGAAAGTTTATAATTATTTGGAAAATGATTTGCCCTTTATGCATTCCAGAAGATATCTTAGTGGGATGAATTTTAATTTGTTGAATTACTGTAAGACAGCCCAGTCAACAAATCTAAACTGAAAGGGACTGTCTGTAATTTTATTTTGTAAATAACTGTGAAAATTAGGTGAAAGATAAACTAAACAGGATTTTGGGTGCCCTGGTTAAGCTGATAGGTATACCACCAAAGCCCATGAAGAACCCCAAAAAACAAGAATTAACCTTAACAAAAAATAAATAAAAAGAAACATGGCATGGCTTGAATACTGAAAATTGCAAATATATAAGTTGGATATAAAAATTCAAAAGAAAACACCTGTAAAAACCTCAGAGATTTAATATTGCAGGTACCCATTGATTTGCCCGGGACAAGGTACCACAAAGCCAGAGTTGCAGCTAACGCTATTCGGGAACAATTTACTCAGATTATTGAGGAAAGGAGATTTGCATTGAAGAACGGAATGGCTTTTGCTGAGCAGGATCTGCTGTCTTTTCTCCTGTGTAATAGAGATGATGAGGAGGAAAGGGGTTTGACAGACGATGAGATCAAGGACAACATAATTTTGCTTCTGTACGCAGGGCATGATACCAGTAGCTGCACCCTAACATCACTGTTCAAATTCTTGGCTGAAAACCCCCATTGCTATGATCAAGTTCTGCAAGGTATTTTAATACTGGTTTTTGTTCTTAATTTCTGAAGATCTCGATTCTTCTTTTTTCATTCTATGCATGCTTGGATTCTCTGTTTCAAAGTTGGATGGAATTTTGTTGGTATTTAACAGGGTAAAATATTTAGAGTTCAATGACTTGGAGATATAAATTACCAATGATTAAGCTAACTTGATTTGGGTTTCCTGCATTCAATCCGCAGTCATATACCAATTGTAAGCATTGCGATGGGAAGATCTCAAGCTTAATTTTTAGGGAGTTCACAATTTCTTTATACACTTTCAATTAGAATGATATGAACACACTCTATTTAAATATCATCCATTTCCATGGTCAACCAGTCAATAACAATTTTACATCTCAACCACAACAAAATGTGGTAAATATTTATCCTACTTTTATTGGCCAAAATTAATCTTTGACTGTTGAAATGGATGATATTTAAGAATAGCATGACAAAGTTTTCTTTGCTTAAAAGCCAGTTTTGTTGGCATGTTTAACTCTATTGAGTCATTGTCTAATAAAAGCTTTTTACACCTTTGAATTAGAATAGTACCCAAACAAATTACTGAAAATAAGTAATAAGGAACTTACAATTATGTGACAATTTGTGTTAATATATGAAGCTTTTAAGTACTTTATATCGAAATGAATTTATTGGGCACCCATGAGTAAATTTGGAAAAAAAATTTCCCTGGTTTAATACAAGTTTCAGTATAGATTTTGGAAAATAAAAAAGAATAGAACTTTTAATGTTTTGAATTAGATTAATATTTGAATAGGAATTTTTAAATATTATCTATGATACTAACAAGAACCTACAAAATAATATATTTGATTTTATATAGAGCAATTGGAGATTGCAAGTTCAAAGAGGGAAGGGGAACTTTTAGAGTGGAAGGATCTTCAAAGAATGAAGTATTCATGGAGAGTTGTTTAGGAAACACTCAGATTGCTTGCACCTGGTCAAGGATCCTTTCGTAAAGCTATCAAAGACTTCACATACATGGGGTTCACTACTCCAAAAGGATGGAAGGTACATTTAGATCAAATCAATGGTATTTTATCATTTATTTTTCCATATTAAAGTGGAAAAAAATTTCCTTATAATTTCCACAAACCATGTTTTTATATGAAACTAATGAATGACATTCATAACTTTAAATGCTATGTGCAGTTATACTAGACAGTAAATGCTACCCACTTCAACTCTAAGTATTTCATTAATCCAAAGAAATTTGATCCATCTAGATATGAAGGAGTAGGCCCTACTCCCTATACATTTGTTCCTTTTGGAGGTGGACCAAGAATGTGCCCAGGCAATGAGTTTGCTCGAGTGGAAATATTGGTCTTCTTGCATAATGTGTTCAAGAATTTTAGGTGGAACCTAGTCGATCCTGATGAGAATGTAAGCATAGATCCTATGCCTGTTCCTCTCAAAGGATTGCCTATAAAACTCATCTCCCACTCAAAACAACTCTAAACTATATTCCTAGTGGATCCTGATGAGAAAGTAAGTATAGATCCTATGCCCCTTCCTCTCAAAGGATTGCCTATAAAGCTCATCTCCCACTCAAAACAATTCTAAACTATATTTATTATTTTCAAGTATTTTTCAATCATTGTTTTATATATATATTAACTTCTAAAATTTTAATAATTTGTAAGTTGACCATTATTATGTAATTTTTTCTTTTAATTTCCATATTTTATAGGTACCAATTTTGATAATACAAAAATAATATATTTTAATACTAAAAAACACTCGTATGCATTAGCTATTTATTTTAAATATTATTAATGTTTCCAAATTCTATTGATGCGGCCGATAGTAGCATTTCATACCACTCCAAGAAAACTGACATAAGGCAAAAACACCCCAAGAAAAAACTGACGTTGCAAGAGAATTCATACTCTAAAAGGGAATAATTATTTGTGGTTGTTTTTACAGAAATAATTGACTAGTGTTCTGCTTTGAAGATCTTGGAAGATTCTGCTTAGGATTGCTTTCAATATACTATGTTTTCTTTAAAGTTTGAAGAGAGAGAAAGTGTATATATATATATAGTTGCATATGAAAAATATTCTAGAGTTTTCTTTATAGTTTTACCTAATTTCTTGCTATGATGGTTTTTTAATTTCTATGATAGATTTTTTTTCCATAACAACCTTATTTTCATTTATATTTAATTTATTGTGATTTATCATTTAGAAATAGTTGGTTGTTTCAAAGAATTTAAGTTAACATAGAGAAATTGGAAGGGAAATAGTGGGCTTGTATTTTTTTGTCCACTGGTGCCTTTTATGTAGGACATTCACTGATTTTTTCACAACTATATATAAAATTAGTGTAGAATGTTGTTTTGATCTTTTTGCCGTTCTCAGACACAAAGGCCAAAGACAAGCTTGATCAAGCATTTGATGTCAAAAGAATTCCCACCCTTATTCTTTTGTACTATCCATTTAGCAAAGAGAGGCTTAGTGAACTTAATGCTGAGGAGGAGGCCATTAGGCTTTGAGAGTCCTTGAATTCTCTTCTTGTCTCTCCTGACAGATATTATGTCATTGGCAATAGAGGAAGAAAGGTGAGTGAGATTTATGTTATCATGATCTGAGTTGTGGCTTTTATTTTGTTAGGTTAGCTTTGTATTATGATAGTGTGATATTAAGGATTCCTTTGTTTTCTGAACATAGACATCCCATATCTTTGTACTATAAGTAATATGAAATTTCAATTAAAAAAAATGTTTGAGAGTTTTATGTTAAATTTTTATTTAATATGAGAGCCATAAGTCTAAGTTGACACCTTTTCAACTGAGAGTCAAGGATTGAGGGATTTTCGTTCCACTAAATTTGCCCATGGCTGTTGGTACGATCTGGGCTTCATCTCTTATGATGTCAGGGGCCTTGCACTCAACCAGATTTTATGTCTGGTGGGCTCATTCAAAACCATTCAACTTCACCAGGGGACCAAAATGTTGGGAGTGGTGTAGCTTAGATACCACTCAAAGGAGGAAGAATAAACTAACAAAGAGAGAGGGAACACAACAAAAATTTGCACAAACAGATATTTCTATTTATCAATAAAACTATTTTACATAAAACAAACACAAGTTCAGAGCTACGAATCTAATTCCTCTATTCCTACAACTACTGCTCTCTCTAGTGTTTGTTGGACATTACTGTTGTCCTTTTCTGTTTGGAGCTACTCAAAGCTCATTCACCTAGCTATCTATTGTGCATGTCTGGAGCTGTCTAGAGCTCAAATCTCTGCACTCCCTCACTGTTGTATTCTTCTTGTTGTTGCTGCAACAAACAGTCTTTTTGCTCTACACTACTGTGCTGCTACTTGCAATATTCTAACTGTTCTAACTGATTTTTCTTCATTCCTTCCTTTTGTCTTATCTTGTCTTCCAAAACATTTGCCGCTCAAACTCAAAATTCAAACTTACCTAACAACATTAAAGTGGTCTGACCAACATTAACGTTTACCTGACCGGGCCAGCAAATGACATTAACAATTTGGTCAGGGGCGGCAGGAAAGGAGATCTATGGAGATCTCTGACGGGGTTGGTGATGTCTGATCTAGATTAATAATTCCAACACTCCCCCTTAATCTGGAGCCACATACCATTTTCATTCTATATTTCTGGAGCTGTCTGTAGCTTTCTTTCCAGAGCTAAAATTTGGAGCTATCCACAATGCCCAAGCTGTCTCTTAGGCACTCAAAGTCTCCTTTGATAATGCCTTTGTAAAAATGTCTGTGAGCTACTGCTTAGACCTACAAAACTGTAGTTTGATCTCTTCATTCTCCACTAACTCCCTTATGAAATGATACTGGAGCTCTATGTGTTTGCTTCATTTGTGGAAGACTAGATTTTTTGTCAAGGCTATGGAGGAAACATTGTCACAAAATATGGTTGTACCATCTTCTTATTGTTCTTTCAAATTTGCAAGGATTCTCCTCAACCAAATAGCCTGACATGCTACTACATTTGCTACTATGTATTTAGCCTCTTCTGTAGAGAGAGAAACTATGGGCTGCTTCTTTGATGCCCATGAAATGGGCCCTAAACCCATGTGGAACACATATCCCGATGTACTCTTTCTATCATCTATACTTCCTGCCCAATCATTGTCTGTGTAACCAACCAGCTCAAACTCACTTGATGTGGTGTACAATATGTCATAGCCTTGCGTGTCATTGACATACCTTAGGATCCTTTTTCCTACTTGCTAGTGTGTGTCCTTAGGTTTCTCCATGAACCTAGATATCAGGCTTACCACGTACATTAAATTAGGCCTTGTAGCAGTCAAATACATCAGACTTCCAACCATACTCTTGTAGAGGGTTGGGTTTTTCATTGATATTGTTCTCCTTGCTCAGTTTCAAACCTGTAGCTATTGGTGTTAGCACTGGTTTGCTGTTCTACATCTTAAATCTTTTCAAAATCTATTTGGCATAGTTAGTTTGCAAAATAAATATGCCAAGCTCAATTTGTTGGAGCTCAATGCCAAGAAAATATCTTAGCAAACCTAGGTCAGTCATCTCAAATTCTTTCTTCATCACTTCTTTGAAATCAACAATGAAGAGATCACTATCCCCAGTAAAAATTAGATCATCTACATACAAAACAACAATTAAAATCTCACCATTGGCTGCTTTGATGTAGAGCGTGGGCTCACTACTGCTTTTGCTAAAGCCATTACTCAACAGCTAGGAATCTATCCTACTGTACCATGCCCAAGGTGCTTGCTCAAGTCTGTAGAGAGCTTTTCGGAGCATGTATACCTTGTCTTCATGCCCTGGGACTTCATATCCAAGTGGGTACTCCACATACACCTCTTTCAACACTCCATTCAGGTAGGCTGACTTCACATCCATTTGGTATACCTTCCACTTGTGCTGGGCTGCAATTGCTATGACTGCCTGCACAGTCTCCAACTTTGCAACTGGTGCATAGGTCTCATCATAGTCTCTTCCAAGCTGCTGTTTATATCCCTTAACAACCAACCTTGCTTTATGCCTCTCTATCTTTCCCTCAGTAGTACTTTTGATCTTATAGACCCACTTGACTCCAATAACCTATTTCCCCTTGGGTAAGATTGTTAACTCCCACGTCTCATTTCTTTCTATTGCATTGAACTCTTCATTCATCCATGGCCTTGCACCATTTTTCTTCTTTCGCTGCCTCTTCAACATCTATTGGATCACCATGAGAGAACAAAGCAAAGTCCAAACTTTCATCTAAATCGTCATACTTGGTGTTTTCATAAATCTCCCTCATGCTCCTTATCTTTCTTAGCATTAGAGAAGCGAGCGTAGGATCTGAACTGCTTCTAGAGTTACTACTGCTTGACTCTGGAGTGCTCCAGAGCTAACTATGTTGATGTAGTCTTGAACTAGATGAATCTGAACTATTATGGGGATGGCTCCAGAGAGCTCTAGAGTTGGATCCAGAGTGCTCCGGTGCTAAATCTGCTTCACTACTGGAAGTTCCTGCTTCATTTCCACCATCTTCATCATCTATGGGTATCGTTGTTGAGATACCTATGGTGGTGTCAACTGTGCCATCCCACGATTCATTCTCTATGAACTCAACATCCCTGCTGATTACAACATTCTTGGTAACAAGGTTGTACATCCTATAGCCTTTGGATTCTTCGTTGTACCCAATGAAGATGCACTTTTCTTCTTTGTCATCAAACTTCTATCTCTTCTGTTTAGGCACAAATGCATATGCCACGCACCCAAAAATTTGTAGGTGCTCCACACTCCATTTGTTGTTTGTCCATGCTTCTTATGGAATTTTGTCCCGTATAGCCTTCATGGGACTTCTATTTAGTAGGTATACTGTTGTTGCGACTGCCTCACCCCAATAATCATTAGACCGTCCATTTTCCTTCAACATGCTTGTTGCCATCTCTGTGATGGTTCTATTCTTCCTGTCAGCAACTCCATTTTGTTGTGGAGTATAACTTGTTGTGAACTATTTTTGAATGCCTTCATACTTGCAGAAATTCAAAAATTCCTAGAGACATACTCTCCCCCTCTGTCCGTTCTAAGGGCCTTGATATAATGGTCGTTTTGCTTCTGAGCCAAGGCCTTAAACTCTTTGAACTTCTAAAATGCTTCAAATTTATTCTTCAAGAAATAAACCCATGTCTTTCTACTGTAATCATCAATGAAGGTCATGAAATATACATTCCCACCTAGAGTGGGCGTCTTCATGGGGCCACACAAATTAGAATGCACCAACTCCAATGGTGCTCTTGCCCTCCTAGAATGCCCTAATTGAAAGGGCTGCCTGTGCTTCTTTCCTAAAATGCAGGCTTCACATTTCCTATCAGGCTCAACAATTGTTGGAAGCCCTCTAACCATGCTCTTTTTGGACAAAAGACTTAAACCAGAAAAACTTAAGTGCCCATACCTTAAATGCCAAAGCTTGGATGGGTCTTGGATGACTATCTTGAAGGTTGACTACTGAGCCATTGTTGTAGACACCATCTGGTTGACTCCAGAGCTATCTGGAGCCATTTGGAACTTGACATGTGCAACTCTAGAGAGCGTTGGGGACTACTACCTAAGGGGGAACATTCTATTTTTCATCATCTACACTGTTGCAATGACCTTCGTGCTACCATCCCTATGATAGATGATGCACTCCCCTTTCTCCATCAAGATTCTATAACCATTCTAGACCATCTATCTAATGGTCAATAGGTTATGTTTTATGCTTGGATCTACATTTTCTCACCTTGCTTGGATAGGACTGTGATGATGCCTCTTCCTATGACAGGAACCTTTTGATTGTTCTCTATCATGATCTCAGACCTGACACTCTTGTCAATGGAGGCAAAAAAATTTGCATTACCACTCATGTGGTTACTACATCCATTGTCCAAATACCATACTTCAGGGTTGTTTTGCTCAGCAAGGTTGCACACAATAAAGACCTTAGACTGATTTTCATTTTCAACCTTGTTCTCATTTGCCACATTGTCATTTTGACTCCCCTAGTCATGTTGTTTTTTCCTACATTCACTTGCATAGTGACCATACTTATGATAGTAGTAACATTGCACATTTGACTTATCATACCTCTGGTTGGAGCTGCTACTCTTCTTGTTGTTTTGGAAGTCTGTTTGGGAGGTGCTAGCCTCCTCTTGCCTATTAGAGCCTCCTTTTTCAGAGTTGCTTATACCTCTACCCCTTTGACCTCTTCTTTCGCCATTTCTTCTTGTCTGCTTTAGTTGGTTCTTCTGGGCATTTGACAGGGCTACAAAGGCATTTGGGTCAGTCACATCTGTGAACCCACTAACCACAAGTTCCCACAAATCATTTGCAACCAAGATGGACTTCATCTTCTTTTCCTAGACATCATAGTTTTTCCATCAAATATGGGTGGTTGTTGCCAAGTCTTGTTGTCTCCTCCAACCATTTTTCTAAATCAAAGGGCGACTGTTAGTAGCCAAAAAACTAAAACTCTACCTCAGCCAAACCTAAGGCTCTGATACCAACTGTTGGGAGGGGTATAACTCAAATACCACTCAAAGGAGGAAGAATAAACTAACAAAGAGAGAGGGGACACAACAAGAATTTGCACAAACAAAGATTTATATTTATCAATAAAACTATTTTACATAAAACAAATACAACTTTGGAGCTACAGCTCTGATTCCTCTATTCCTACAACTACCGCTCTCTATGGAGCTTGCTGGACATTACTGTTGTCCTTTTCTGTTTGGAGTTGCTCAAAGCTCATTCACCTAGCTATCTATTGTGCGTGTTTGGAGCTCAAATCTCTGTACTCCCTCACTATTGTATTATTCATGTTGCTACTGCAACAAACATTCTTTCTGCTCTGCACTACTGTGATGTTGCTACTTGAAATATTCTAACTGTTCTAACTAATTGTTCTTCATTCCTTCCTTTTGTCTTATCTTGTCTTCCAAAAAATTTGCCGCTCAAACTTAAAATTCAAACTTACCTAATAGCATTGAAGTGGACTGACTAGCATTAATGTTTACCTGACGGGCCAGCAAATGGCATTAACAATTTGGTCAGGGGTGGTAGGAAAGGAGATATATGGAGATCTTTGATGGTGTTAGTGGCATAAATGCCCACTCTAGATTAATAATTCCAACACAAAAACCCTTAGACAAATAAAATAAAAAAAATTTAAATGATATCTCCTAAAGAGTTCTTTTTGTCTCTATTTTGCAACTCAGGCCCTCCTTGTAGAGGGTTCACTCCACAGCTTATTAAATTCTTCAATGATCTCAAGTGTAGAGTTGAGGACTTGGAGATTGTGTTTATCTCCAGTGACTGAGATAAAGATCCCTTCTAAGAATCTTTATTAAAGCATACCATGGCTTGTTCAGCCTTACAGAGATTGATTGGTGAAGAATCTGTGATGATAATTTGAACTTGAAGACATCCCAACCTTGCTTACGCTTGGTCCAGATGGGAAAACATTACAAACAAAAGATATGGAGTTGGTTATGGAATATGGTGTTGAAGCTTTTCAACTTACAAAGAAGAAATTGCATGAACTCAAAGCCCTTAGGAAGCTAGATGTGTTGCAGGCATTAGAATCTCAATTTACATTGTTTTAAACCAAGGCACATACTGATTCCATTATTTTATCAACAACTTTTATATTTCTAGAATGTATCTAGATACAATTGTCTTAAATATTTTTTTAGTTTCTTTCCAAACTCCACTTTTTCCTTCCAGTGTTTCAAGTTTTCTAGTAGACTCCCACATCTTCCTTCCAACATTTAGTCTACTTCCATACTCAACTTTCCACCTCCAATATTTCAATTCTTTTATGAGAATCTTCTTTTCTTCCTTAGAGCGAGTTTTAAAGGGGTGACTCTAAATATTGGAAGGAAAAGGTTTTTTGAGTTGTATCCAGTTACATTTTTAAAATGCTCACCATGGAAATCTGAAATCTAGAGTTATAGCTTTTAACTAACCCTTTTCATTGTATAATGGGTGCAATCCACTAATATGTGTGTTAGTAGAGCCATAAATGACATGGTCATTCCCAAACATGACTCTACTATGGGTGTCAATTTTTGCATTCTCAAACATGACTCTACTATGGGTGCCAATTTTTGAGCTCAAAGCAAGACAATTTATATTTTTTTGTTCATTGATGCCCACTTTGTGATGTATTCATGCCAAAGCTTATACAAGTATACAATGAGCTAAAGCATATTGGAGAAGACTTTCAGATTGTGACTTGTTTAATATGAATTGCTTAATTCTTTGGAATTTTTTCTCCTTCTTATTTCAACTTTCTTGTAAACACAATTCTTACATGGCCTCATGGTAGCTACAATTTTTAAAAAATTTCTACCAATTCTCACACATTTTTTTAACTTACTCCAAATTCTCACACTCCCTATTAGCTACGGTAACTTTTTGTAACTTTTGAATCCCATTGACATATTGGTGGATAGTGATATAATTTCTTTCTCTTTCATTTTCTTTTTTTTTTTGAAACACTGCACAATCTACTTCTTATTGCAAGTAGAATGATCTTTTGTAGAACTTGAATTACAAAGTGAAGCCTATTTAGATTAAACACTCTTGAATTCCTCTCACATCTGTTTATAGCTTGGCATTTCAAATAATACATTCCTCAACATTCGGTTCAATTTGCATTTGGAATCATACTTTTATGGAAATAAAGAAATTTTTATTTAGGCAGATGTAATATGCAAGTATTTTTCCTGTATGTAGCCTTGCCCAACAATTCTGATTAACTATTGGTGTTTCCAAGGAAAGACATTCTTGCTTTGGGGTGGGTTATTGTAAGTTTTGAAACACTCCCTATATGGAGTAATATGCTAAGATTTCCCCAAATTCAAGATCAAACCTCACTGCTTCCATCAAGAATGAAATGCAACTACTTGGCCCAGTAGCCATTATCATTGAAGACACAATAATTCCACATTCCATGACATACAATTTCAAGCCATTATAATGCTAAAGAAATCATCATTACTTCTTAAATAGCATGCTAGAAAATAGTCACGCTACCACTAGATTTTATAATTTGTTGTCATTGTGGAGTTTAAACAACAGACACGCATATAAGCACAACATGTTAAACATACATAATAGAAATGGATTTTATAGATAACCTTATTAATGGTAAATGTTAGATAACCTTATTAATGGATTTTATAGATAACCTTATTAAAAAGCGGAAAGTTTCATTGGTCCTAGGATTTGGAAATTTTTGTCCCCCGGTGAAAAAGGTGTTTTCCTTGCCATAGAATCCTGTGTGACCAATTGGAGGTTGTCTTTTATTCGTTTCCTTTTGTTTACCATGATTTGTTTTGTTTTGAGATGCCCGCTTGCAGGGGAGGAAACGGTAAAAAAATAAATAACAGTAAAAGTTTAGAGGAAGTAGCGGGAACAACAAAGTGTTGTGGGGCTAACCTGTTCCCCAATCATTGGCCAGCAAAACCCACCAAGAGAGAGCCCAGAGCACTTTTCTCGGACAAAACCCTCGAAACGGGGCCAGAAATCCCAAAACCCGCATTCTGCTGCCCTATTCGTTGCCTTCCCTTCACTGCTAGATGCCATTCACTGCTAAGCCAGACATTAAACTCGTAGTTCCTGTTCAGAATGCAACTATTCTTGTTCACCGTTCTTCCGTGTTCTTCACTGCTATAGAAACCCACCAAACGGATCTCATATCTAGCAATTGATGATGACTTGCCACCACCTAATAACTGATCATTTATTAAGGAGCATCCACAATGGACGCATTGTCAACTTTTGGACTGACTCTTGGAATAGTGGACTCCCCCTCGACTCACTTCCAGAGCTACAGGGCTGCAAAGATATAATGATCGATATATGGGGAGACTAAGTGGCCAATTATGTTGAGATGAAGATTGACGAACCAGGTTGGTAGTGGTGCAATTTCAATAGCGTGCCACTACCACAGCAAGCAAAAAAAAAACTAAAGGAGATTTTGGCAAGTAGGGAAATTCATGTATCTCAATAAGAGGACAAAATCATCTGGACAGGCACTATATCAGGGAGAATCACAGTAAAAATGGGCTTCATCATGCAAGAGAATAGAATTGGCGACACAAAATGGTCATCAGATCTATGTTGGAGCAGAAAAGTACTCCCCAAAGCAGGTGCCTTTGCCTATACCGCTCTACACGAGGATACTGACCGGTGATCACCTTAAGACAATCAGAATCCTCGACCCCTCACGGTGCCCAGTTTGTCTTGCGAATGAAGAGACAATCAACCACTTCCTACTCAATTTGCCCTTCACAAACAAGTGTTGGATGTGACTAATAGAAAAACTTGGCTGGCGGGGGCCTCTGCAATGTGACTTGTTGTCCATGAGTGGCCACGCCTAAAGCAAAGTATAACGTGGGGAGGAATTTGGGTAGTGTCCCCGTCCATCACCATATGGCAAATATGGAAAGAATGAAACTGTTAGATTTTCAATGATCGGTCCCTCCCGATTGATGAAACTGTTAGATTTTCAATGATCGGTCCCTCCCGATTGATGAAACTGTTAGATTTTCAATGATCGGTCCCTCCCGCTTGAAGACATATGTGGTAGAATTGAAATAGGAATTTGTGAATTCCTAAACACAAGACTCCTCTACTTGGCCCCAAAAGAGTATACAATATGGGGCAATGAGATCACCGAAATATAGAAGTCATTGAAGATACCCAGTGGAACATCAAACTCACATAAGAAGAGCAATATACGTGAATTGTGAAAAAAGGCAAAATGGATGGCCCCACCAAGAGGAAGATTGAAGCTTAATTTCAACAGGGTCTCTTGAGGTAATCATGGGATCTTTGTAGCTAGATGTCTAATTAGGAATGAAATGGGAACCCTCATTTGGGCGTCCTCAAAACATATCCCCTACAGAACCAACAATGATGTAGACCTGCAAGCATTACATGATGGCTTAAACTTATGCGTTTTGAATGGATTGGACTATACATAAACATCGAGGGTGATTCCATGATATGTATTAATGCAATTAAAACAAAGAAGGTGCAAAATTGGAGACTTCAAAAAGTGGACGTCATTTGTACGCTGCCTGGCTAGTTGAATGACTATTCAACCGAGCATAGGTACAAAGAAACCAATGCGGCGATGGACCTCCTGGCCAACCACGGATGTGATTAGTCTTGCACTGCTAAAATTTCAAATCGGCCTAAGGCATGGGATAACCTAAAATAAATCCTAAACGTTGATTATATCTTGAGAGTAGAAAATGATCTGGAGGATGATCCGCTTAGCAGAGCTCAATGATCTCAAGAGATCCATTTGGCCAAATATATATGAACTTCATGAAGAAGAAGGAAAGATAAAATGGTAGGCAAAGTTGTAATGAATGATATGCAGTATGAATGTGTAGAGGAAGAGGTGTTCTCTTAGCTTCGACGCCTCTTCAAACTATAGAACTTGGAGATGCAAGTCACCATCATGGAAGTTCTTGGAGTCACAAGACTCTCAGCTGGGCACCTACATGATTTCGATCTGGTTGGTGATTTCCTTACTATCTACATAGACATGAAGGGATAAAAGTTGTTTGCAAAGACTACTACACACCTCTGTCTCAATGACAATCTAGTTAAGAAGGCCTATGCGGTCATTTCAAACTATGACAAGAAGAATTCAGAGAGACCTCAGGGGCGTATTCTGTAGGTAGGACATCAAGAGAAATGGAACGATGAAGAAATGCTACGAGGCCTTCTCTGAGGGCCTGATCACAGGAAAATTTGAGAACTTATGGAAGATTGTAACTAATAATCCCGACCTCCTCTTTCCCCAACAAGTGGCAAGGTTGGAGGAAATGAAAAAAGGACTTAGGTTCATTCAAAAGTCCTAAAATGTCTCCTATCTATGTAACCTTGTTCACCAGGGATTTTTCTAGATTATATATATAAAGGGAGTTGCCCTCTTGGCAGTACTTGCTCATAAAAATATTATTTTTCAATTATATTTATATATAATATTAAATATAATTATATTTATTATTATATACTAATTTTTTTTATCATTAAGCACTACTTAGGGGTAGCTCCCTTTATATATATTATATAATAAAAAGATACATAGAGGCAATTACTCAAGTGAGCATGCCAGCGGGTACATTAGGGATAATACTCAAACAAGCATGCCATCAGAAATATAGAGACTACTACTCTTGCAAGCATATCAGTAGATACAAGAAGGCATTCAATGACGCTAAAAATATCTTAACCCCTTTGATAATTCGAAGGTCTGGTCTAGTTGTGGGGAGGAAAGAAAATCCCCATACTGGCTTAGCAGGTAGTTGAAGGTTTGCATATTATCATTTATTATGCCTTCTTGAAATAGGTACCACACCCATGTCATCACCCCGTTCCTTCTAACCACAGCTGCATCGAAGACCCAAGCCATGGATCCATAGGTTGGTTTCTTATTGAACGTCGAGATTGTTGCATCTGCTATCTTGCAGAGCTGAGGCGAGGGATAGTTACGAGCCAATAGTTTAATCCTTTGCTTCCGCCCAAAAATGAGGGTAGCATTCATGAGAAATTCCTTATATAACGTACCATCACAGATATGATTTCCTCCAAAGATATGACTCCCAATCACCTTGATTGCTTCCACAGTCTTGCCATTCGGTGCAAGAAAGATCCTCCTGATTTCTTCATCATACGACTCTTCCTCTTCTTCTTCCTCAGCTTCCTCCTCCTTGTCATCTTCTTCCTCTTCCTCGTTGGATTCCCTCTCTTCCAAGTTCTCACCGTCCCCCTCCTCTTCATCTTCTGATTTCTCACATTTGCAGTGGCACTGGAAATTCATCCTATCCGCCATCATTTCTCGGCCTCACCTTTTGAGAGCTCCTTGTCTATGTTACTCAAGCCTCATTGGATTTTAAATAGGAAGAGAGCTTATTTCTTTCCTTATTGGCAACTGTGAGTTCTTACAGGGGAATCCTGAAAAGATCTCCATTCTTTCCGTGTCACTCATTGTGACACTATCAATAAGTTGTGAACTCCAGGATGTTATTGTATTTTTTTACTGTGGTGATCATGGAAATACTGTTTTAACTCCTCAAAATTGAAGATACGCTCAGTTCATCGTTAGAAACTTCCCTTTCTATATCCGAACGAAGGATATTATGGAGTTCCGTACACTCCTCAGCAGTCGATGCAATCACATTCTGTCCTTGCACTCCCTTATTTGCCAGCAGGTTCGCAGCTCTATTAGATTCAGGGTAGACATGTTTCAAAGTGAAACTATGGAGTTGATAGAGTTTTGACCAAATAATATTTATCCATCCTTTCAATGTCCATGCGGTGCTCTTCTTTTGTTGTATAGCATTGATGCAAAGGAGGGAATCTCCTTCTATATCTATCCCCCTTAAACCTTTGTCTAGGCAGAGATTTAAACCCGCATGCAAGGCAGCAAACTCTGCTTCATTGTTTATGCTTTCTTGTAATTTTAAAGATTGTGCCTAGACAAGCCGCCCTTTATGATCCCTTAAAATGCATCTGGCTCCTACTACCCCCAGGTTACCTCTGGAGGCCCCGTCAAAATTTAATTTCAATCTTCTCTGTTGGGGGTGGATCCACTTTTCCTCCTTTCTCTTATCTTTTGAATTTCCAGTAGTAGAGTAAAACTTCTACGGGATCTTGAGACCTTTCCATACCTTCATCAATTTGTCGTCCCAATTTGAGAATTCCTTGGGATTTCCATTATGAACTCGAGTTTAGAAGATCCATGATGCCATTTTCAATCAGACTAAGAACTTGTTCCACTTTCTTTTCTTTGTTGCGGAAAATTCTTCTATTGCATTCTTTTCATATGTGCCACAATACCCATATGTCCTTCCACATTGAATTCTTGTTTAAACTTGGCTAGCTTTTGATCCAATCAAATAGTTCTTATTGCCTAGGGCTCGGCCAATTCAACCTTTGACCAAGCCAATCCTAGCAACAGCTTGCGAAAGGACAATTTAGCAATAGATGGTCAGCAATTTCTATGGCTTGCGAAAGGACACTAGCCATAATGAGCAACTATGTGTTCGCCCATTGTCTATGATGTCATTGCAAGGAACCTAAACATTGGATAACAAGTTAATTGTCTATGATCAAGATCGAATTATACAACCACACCAAAAATGCTTTCAAGTTGGAATGACATGGGGTTTTAAAATTCTTCTTACATATGATTTAATTGACAACTATAATTCTTTATAGTCACATATTCCACACTAGTAAATCACATCCTTATCCCTTGATAGAGCTTATCAAATTCACAATTAATATTATGATCACCATCTAATAATTGATGAGCTTGGTGAACATGATAAGCTTCTATGTGAATAACTCATGTATATAAAGGGGGCATTCCACCATCCAATTATGAAAAAAACATAGAAAAATAACTAACTAAAAAGGTCACAACTTGATCTTGATCAATCAAAACAAAATAAAGAAAAGAAATCAATCACATTAGCAATTTAAACAAACTCTATAGCCCACAACCAAGTGGAAGTTCAAGTCATCTTGGCCTCACATGAGGGCCCTTGGGATTGTGAATGAACTTATAACTTAACCCTAGAAGCGCACTCTTATCACCCATCACCCCTACATCATGATCCTAATTATAATTAATCATTAATTAAAATTTAATTAATAGAAACAAATCAAGGTTTGTGAATAAGGATAGATGTGACAGCCTCGACATTGAAGTTGCAAAGGTTGTAATGCCCTTTAATCCTCGTATAGGGGACCATTGAACTCTATCCTACCTTGGGTAACTCCACCCTTATGTGCTCGAGTTAGTTTATCAGTACCACAAGACACAAAGACCACATAATATAGAGTGAATACAAAAAGTATTATTGTGAAGGAAAAAGACATTAACCAAGTGCCTAACAAATAGATGGAAGAAGTGGGTCTAGGAACTTATTAATTGAAATACTACAAAAAGCTTTAGCCCCCTCCATCAATTCACTCACGCTCCCTTACTCATGTGTTGCAAGTTCGATTCTTTGTCATGTTTTCGGGAAAATATATGCATGACAACACATGATATTATAATACTAAAGGCACACGATAGTTGAATGAAGGAATGCAATTTGCAGTAAGAAGAATAATAATATAACAAACTAGTGGTCATAGGATCGAGTCTTGGCACAATGCCTTACACAAACAATATCGATAATAGAAAAAATATGAATATGCCGTGCACATGTCAAACTAATAATTGCCCTCCTTTGTCATCAAGTGAGTGTTAAACTACTAATTTGCTACATTGTGTTGTTTAATTATTGTTTATAGTTGCTAATAGTACGCATCATGTTGCATAGTTGTAGCGAAGGATGCACTATATAAGAAAATGTGGAATGTCAATGTGAGACTATTGATTATCGTTCCTCAAGTTGGAGAGTGTGTGTTATTTCCTATAGGGTCACATGAAGCAAGTTTGTAGCCTAGAATAAATTCCATCTGCCAATGTCTAGCTACCAACATTGTTGTCGTGATTTGATGTTAATGGTTGTGATCATTTGGATGGTTGTCCCTGTATTCGGCAAACATTTTAGACTAATGATCTCCATCTAACATTGCACATAAGCTCGCCTTGCTCAATAGGAGAACGCCTATTGAGATAATAAAAAGTGAAAATTTAAAACTATATTTATAATTATTGTGATTGTTTATGTGGGTCTATGTGGGTCTATGATGTATAGATACACCATTATTGTGATGGTCCCCCTCTCCCCTCCATTCTTTACATGACTTTTTTGTGCAAAAAGTTGAAGATGTGTTCAAAGTGGCTCCACCTTTCACATTCTTCGGCCTTTCTTCTTTAAATGTCACTTCTTATCATACCTGAGGGACACTTGAGCATGCATTTTGTTTACAAAGGAGTTTGTATTTGAAAAATAGTACTTTATTATGGTTGGTTGTTGCAATAATGGGAACAGAGCAAGGCCATATGAACACCTAATCTGAGTATACTTTTGAGACTACTTTCTGAGTAATCTGTTTCCATTATGGCCACATGAGTATACTTTTCACACCTAATCTCCACAATAATGGGAACAGAGCAAGGCCATATGAAGAGTCTCCAATGGATAATATTTTCCGCCCGAATGTATACAAGCTAATTCCAGTCGGCGTAAAACAGATTGAATTTGGAAGGAAGGGAACAATTGAATTTGTTGGGCAATGAGAACAAATTGGTGCAGAATTCGTGGCCCTCCTCTGTGGGAAAACTCTTCCAAAAGTCTCTCATAAATGTTGTGGGAGACGATGCGCGCAGGCTCAAGGGAATACTAATGACTTTTTTGAGGCCAGAGGCTCTGCAGAAATTTACAGGTCGGGTGGATTCGGTCGCTAGACATCGCCTGGCTCAACACTGGTTCGGTGAACAGGAGGTTACTGTTTATCCTCTCATGAAAATCTATACTTTCTTTCTCGCTTGTCAGATGTTTGCAAGTATTGAAGATGCCCCCGCCATGGCCAAACTTTCGCACAATTTCGAGCTGCTCTCAAAGGGCATACTGCAGGTAAATATGGTTGTTTTGAGATATATTTATTAGTATCCACTGCAACAGAGAGGAATATATATATATAGCTTTCCAATATCCTCTATCAATTTAATACCTTCTATATTTATGTGGTAACTAACTTCTATATTTATGGGAGGGATGGTAATCCTTAGCTAGGGATTCATCACACCATATTTTCCATGAACTATAGTAAATAATAAAGGCATAAAATAGAAGTGACTAGAGAGTAGGGATTGTCTAGAGACTGCTTTCCCTCTTTGACATGGCCACCTTGTGCAACATTGGGAGGCCCCCCTGAAGGGGAAATACCATTAGCACCAAAGGACATATTACCAATCATGTAATATTTCTATCGATTGTAGAAATTTTGAGAAGCTTGAGTACCTTGGGGCTGTGACAAAGTATCTCATGATGTGGGCCTATATTCATTTCTCTTGAATTTTTCTTTCAAGAAGTGTGATCACCATTCTTAATGCTAAAAGGTTTTTTTTATTTTTCATCTTTTAGAGAACTTCCTAAAATCTCTTGACGCTGTGTTAAGTAGAAATACATTTTCATAAATATAAAGCTTGGTCTAGGATTTCTATATTTAAAATAGAAGATTCTACAAAGATCTTATTTATACAGTACATACATATTTCATCTACCATATCACATTCAAATAAAATAATATAATTTTATTTGTAAATTAATTAATTCAAGAGACAAGAGTGCCCATCCATGTAGAGTGCTTTTGTAACATGCCATTTGTTCTACCAACTAAGATTCACTAAGTTTAACTTGAAAGTAAATAAGTCGTGAATTCATATGAGGAATAATAAAAAATTTTCCTCCGAACATTTGATATAATGCACATTTGAAACATATTCCAAACTTCTATTGCATAACCAAATTACATTTCTCAATAAAAGAATTCAATAATAAACTTTTACAACTTTTTTCATAAATTACATAGAAGCTTCAAGAGCTTAATTGATAAATAGAATCACATGTTTGTATACTTGTTTGACTTTAATACTCCCGGCCACCAACTGCATGAGGGGAAGCATCACTCAAGTGATTTATTCCAACCACAGACTATCTGCGGTCCCCCGCACATTTACCAAATAGGTAAATGGCCCTACCCTTCAACAAAGGGATTGGTATAACAACCTCAAAGTTAAGCCTAATTTGAGCAGGTGTTGTGTCCTACATTAACTAGTACTATCATACTATGGCTCCAACCATCAAAATATGACATCTCTACTTAGTAATGCAAACCTAGAACACAGTGAAGCTAGACAGTGTAAATGTTAGCTATTTACACCACTTTGGCCAAAGTTTTCTTTGTCTCATATTCACCCACCCTTCTATCTCATCTGGGAAAGATGACAATCTTTATACTAGGTTATCTACCTCTTCCATGTATCACATATCCCGAGGTTAACCTATTACATGCTTTACTAGGATACATATATCGAAGTAATACCACTTGAATCCTATTCTCACTATCTTTCCCCTTGTACAATTTTCCTATACAAATACCAATCAATGATTGATTAATGATATTATCTAGGTAAAAACCAAACCATAGACACTATCTCACATTCACAATATAATTTTGCTAACTAGATATATGTATATATATCCACACACACACACACACACACACACACACACACACACACACATATAAACTATTATACAATCAAAAGACATTAACAATGATAATTCAATATTGCAATCACTTAACAATAATATTTCACATAATATTTTAAAAACAGGAAAAACATAGAGAAGGAGAAATAAATCCCATGCATGAGAATATATCTACAAATGGATCAGATACTCTTCTGCTAACGTCCTTCCAACACTCTAGATCGCTCTTCCAAACAAAACAACTTATAAAAACAAAACGACAAATTTTTGACACTAACGCAAACTTAAATTTGAAATGAGAAAGCTCATGATTAGAAAATGGTGCAATTAAAAATGAGGGAGAGTACCCCCTTTTATACCGCAACCAATTCAATAATGTCGATATAATGTTGACTTGTTTAACCAACTCAAAAAAATGTTGACACTATGAGGACATGCTTACAAATTCTAAAATTAGTTCATAAAAACCAAATAACCTTCTAAAAATAGTGTTAGATAAAAATAACAATAAAAATAACAATAAAAATAAAATAAAATATATTAACCATTCATTTCCTAAGCGCTTTAAGATAAACATGATCCCATAATACCTATTTTCATTATCCATCCGGGATTTATGAGGAACAAAAAAATAACGGCCTAACCACGGTATGCGTTGCCTCCTTATTTAAAGGGCCCGTGTGCCAAAATAGTTATGAAACTTTTTAATTTTAAAAGAAAGAGGGGCTCGCATTCTTTAAAGTTTAAAAACATGCCCACTTTTAAATAAAGCAAAAGAAACGTATTCTTTTCTAAAAAGAACTTTAAACCTTAGTTTTATTATAATAATATTATCACCTTTTTACTAAACTTTAATAATTCTTATTATTATTTTTTTATATTTATTATTATTATTTTTAAATAAAACTATTCTATTATTATTATTATTATTTATTAAATCTATTATTTATATAATCCTATTATTTTAATTAAAATAAAACAATATTTACGAAAACCAAATTCTGCAAACAGATAAAATCATATTTCCACTATTAAAAGAAAAATAATAATAGTATTTATATTAAATATATATAGAGAGACTATAAATATATAATTATCATCGTAAAATCAAATATATCTCGTAACCAAAAATGCATATAAAGTCGTAAAATCTTCAGACTTATCATCGAAGAACACAAGAGAGACGATAATTCTCACATAGACCAAATCGACATCTCCAAATTTATGAGTAATATGCTCATGAATATACGTAGGTACGTCTACCTACATAAGTTCATGTTCATATTGACTCATGTATAAGAACGTATCGTGGACTTGCACGAGCATTAATTAACTCAAAGAAACCAAACACTTAACAACATGCAGGTTCGAACATCTAATCAAGACTGAAGATACATAACTCAGATCACTTACCACTACCCACACTGACTCGACTCAACCTAGGTCAAATTAGGATGTGTATGTGTGTTGCTCAGTTTAGGCTTCTCTTTTACGTTTACCAGACCAAGTCCTTCGCCTGAGTGATACCTCCCCTCTTTTCTAGAGGGACAACCTGTTGGACTGCATCCACGTAGATCATTGCAAGAGTAGTTAACTGATCAAAATATAATCATTAATTAACAATAACAATATTTAATACAAGAGATTGCATTATTCTTTTTCTCATCATATTGCATTCAAGATAGATAACACACATAGATGCAAAGATTCATAAATACTTCAATTTTCACAAAATATTCAATCTATAGTAAATGAATAAAAACACATTTACAGATGCAAAAATCTATAATCACTCACTTTCCAAACAAATTAACCAAACTAGGTAAATAGTAAGTAGATAGAAACACATGGGGTGTAACAGCTTTGATTTGCATTCTAAATCTTAGAAAAAATAGTGCATTATAAAAATGTTGTATCACAATGCCATATAGGAGTATTGCATCTCCAATGCCATATGGTTGTATTGCTCCATTCTCAAAATCTTGGAAGAACTTCCTAAAAGAAATATTCCTAGATCTTGTGAGATATAATGTTTTTGTAAACACAAACAAGGAAAACAAATACCATATGCTATGTCATACACTGGGTATGTTATACCTGCTTCACTATTGAAGGCATATGATCATCTACACTTACATATTGTATCATTTGAACTTAAATGTTAAAAACAATTTTTGATGATTTACTTGAGAAATTGGCAATCTCAAGATCTTGACTCTATCTAATAGCTTTTTCCTTTTCTCCTTTGTGAGTAAATGATGATTGTGTTAGGACCTTGCTTGATGGCCCTTGGTTTATATGAAGCACATGGCTCTTCTTGAAAAAATGGGGTTTGGGTTTTGATGGATAGGGAAGGAGTACATTAACAAGATCTCTATTTGGGTTAGGCTTTCGAACCTACTATTGGAATATTGGGAGGAAGAGGTGATGATGGGTATTGCAAATGCTTTCGGTTAGCTTATTGTTGTTGATCCTATGCCCAGATCCAGGAGGCACCTATTGTTTGCTAGATTTTGTGAGAACACAGATATTAATAAGGAGTTCCCGTCTTTGGTCACCTTGTCTTCAAAGTATGGCATTTGGGTGCAGTGGATTGAGTATGAGGTGTCCTTGAATATTTGTGAAACATTCTACAAGGCTGGACACATGACCGATGCTTGTCTTGTTATTATGGGGAAGCATAATTTATGGAGAATGAAGGAAAAGAAGGTGCTCAATGTTCCTCAGAGTAATAAAGAGGTGTCTTTTTAAAGAAGGATAAAGAGATCAGTGAGATAGAAAAAAACAAAGTGGAAAACCTTGTTTTTGTTAATGAGAGGTGTATGAAAGTGTTAGAAGAGGAGGGGGTTGTTTGTGATGATGGTTTGGAGGGTCTTGTTTCTAGGGTTTCTCAGGCTGCCTTGCGTTCTTCTTGCACTCTATCTTTCAAGGAAAAAATAAAAAATGGTACTTTCATGCCCTAGTGGTCATTCTAGTAAATGTTTCTTAAGAAATCTTTCAAAATCTTATGGGCTAGGGCCGACTATTCAAAAAAGGGAGATCAGTAAGAAAAGAAATTAGCTTCAACAACTTTATAGGTAGGACTACTGTTAGTACTAAAGGCTCTATGGAGCTATTTAGTTTTAAACTTCTAGACTAGCTTTTGTTTGGGTGGGTTGTCTTGTGCATGTTGTTTGGACCCTTTTGGGGTTACATAGGAGTGGTCTTCATATTTTTTGTTTGCTACAATTGGTCTTCTTCCTTCTATGGATTTTCCTTGGACTACTCTCTTGATGGTTGTAGGTTTGAAATGTGTTTTGTGATCTTTGTAGCTTTGTTGTTGTTTGCTGTCATGTGGTAGCATTGTTGACACTTTGTTGTCCCTCTTGCCTTTTGTCCTATTTGACTGACCCTTGGGTGGGGACTTGGTTCCCTCTAGTTTGTTTGTTTTAAAAGAGATGGGCCCCTTTCAAAACCCTCTTTTTACCTTTTATCCAAGAAAAAATAATTTCCATGTGAATTGTTTTAGTAGAAAGATGGCTATGAAATATAAACTGAGGGAATATGAGTAAAACTTTGCATAATTCAACATTAAACATATTGGCTATTAAAGGGCATCAAACTTAAAAAATGAGACTTCAGATTGAAACTTCCAGACAATACAAGCCATAGAGTATTGCCTCACTAGTTAGGCCTAAGGATTTCAAGCCAAGCACCAAGATTCTACTCCAATTGCAAATGTATAAGTTGAATATAAAAATTCAAAAGAAAACACCTGTAAGAAGCTCAAAGATTTAATATTGCAGGTACCCATTGATTTGCCCAGGACAAGGTACCACAAAGCCAGAGTTGCAGCTAACGCTATTTGGTAACAATTTACTCAGATTATTGAGGAAAGAAGAATTGCATTGAGGAATGGAATGGCTTCTGCTGAGCAGGATATGCTATCTTTTCTCCTGTGTAATAGAGGTGATGAGGAGGAAAGGGGTTTGACAAACGATGAGATTAAGGACAACATACTTTTGCTTCTGTACGCAGGGCATGATACCAGTTGCTGTGCCCTAACAACGCTATTCAAATTCTTGGCTGAAAACCCCCATTGCTATGATCAAGTTCTGCAAGATATTTTAACACTGGTTTTTGTTCTTAATTTCTGAACATCTCGATTCTTCCTTTTCATTCTATGCATGCTTGGATTCTGTGGTTCAAAATTGGATAGAGTTTTGTTGGTACATAACAGAGTAAAATATTTAGAGTTCAATGACCTAGAGATTTAAATTCCAATGATTAAGCTAACTTGATTTGGGTTTCCTGCATTCAAACCTACTTGATTTGTTAGAAATTAAATCCTCAGTCATATACCAATTGTAAGCATTAAGATTAGTTTCTGAATAGGGGAATTTGTTTTTACTTTTTTTTTAATCTTAGTACAAGTTTTAAATAGAATTTATAAATTTATTTTGATAAATCAACCATCTTTTAAATAATTAATTTAAATATTCTATTAATTTATAATAAAAAATTCTATCTAATTATTATATATCTATGATACTGGTAAGAGCTACAAGATAATATAGATAAAATATTTTATTTTATATAGAGCAATTGGAGATCGCAAGTTTAAAGAAGGAAGGGGAACTTTTATAGTGGAAGGATCTTCAAAGAATGAAGTATTCATGGAGAATTGTTCAGGAAACACTTAGATTGCTTCCTCCCATTCAAGGATCCTTTCATAAAGCTATCAAAGACTTCACATACATTGGATTCACTATTCCTAAAGGATGGAAGGTACATTTAGATCAAATCAATGGTATTTTATCATATATTTTTCCATATTAAAGTGAAAAAAAAATTCCTCATAAGTTATATTAAAGTGAAAAAAAATTTCCTCATAAGTTTTCACAAACCATATATTTTTGTATGAAATTAAGAATGACTTTCTTAACTTTAAATGTTATGTGCAGGTACACTGGACAGTAAATGCTACCCACTTCAACTCTAAGTATTTCATTAATCCAAAGAAATTTGATCCATCTAGATATGAAGGAGCAGGGCCTGCTCCTTATACATTTGTTCCTTTCGAAGGTGGACCAAGAATGTGCCTAGGAAATGATTTTGCTCGAGTGGAAATATTGGTCTTCTTACATAATGTGTTAAAGAATTTTAGGTGGAACCTAGTGGATCCTGATGAGAAAATAGTCATAGATCCTATGCCCATTCCTCTCAAAGGATTACCAATAAAGCTTATCTCCCACCCAAAACAACTCTAAACTATATTTATTATTTTCAATCATTGTTATATATATTATTAACTTTTAAAATTAAAATAATTTGTAAGTTGACTCTTATTATATTTTTTTTTCTAATTTCCAAATTTAATATTTTGATAATACAAAATAATATATTTCAATAGTACAAAAATACTCATATGCCTTACCTATTTATTAGTGAGTACTATTGCAATGAGTTCGCACTTATCTAGTTATTAAATTTGTACTTCTCCTATGTCAACATGATAAATTTTTAACAAAAAATTATTGAAAAATGATTTATCTGTATTGTGATTGGCCGAAAAAAAAACCTCTTCTCTGCATATATAAATGCAGAGAGAATTTTGGTTTGAGGGGAGAATGTGGCAAGTAAACAAATTATGAACACAAATTTTGTCTCCCACTAGTTAAGTCATGCCTAAATGGATGGCAATAATTATGAGAGGGAAAGTTTTTATAAATTTAATTTTTTGCTTCATTAATGAAACATAAAAATTACTTTTTGTCAGAGGGACAAAGTTATAATATTAATAATACTATTAAAAATATAAGATTCTACACATTTTATTTTATGAAATTAGATTTTTTTTTGGATTTCAATTTTATTTACTCGAGTTCAAAATCTAGTATTTCAATTTTATTTATTAAAAAGTTAAAAATCTATAGTATCATGAAAAATATTTCGTCATGTTATTACATTTTTTATTTTATTCTTCAAACATACAATATTTTAATGCATTTTAGACTTACAATTGCAGTATATTCATAAAATGCATATTCAAATCTCACACCGATAACCTCCTTGGTGACTCTTGTACCGAACAAATGACACAAAAAACCTCCAAATTCTACACAACAGAAAGATAATCTAATCCTAAAGAAGTCATTCCACTGATTTCGAAGAAATCTTCATCAGTAGAATGCTTCCGATCTACATTCTCGTGATTACACCCCAACAGAAATTCTTTATTTCTTCTACTCCAGAATATACATACAATCTTCTGTCTCTCTATTCCTCTCTGTCTGTTTTCAACGAACACAGACCCAACTATTTAAAGACCCTTGCTGGCAGTTACATACGGTGGAAGGCGAACCACCTCTATCATTCAGTTTCAATTCTTTATCAGTTCGGTTACAATTCTTTTAATGACACATTTGCCTTAACTCGGCCAACTAAGATTCAACATGGTGCTAAGGTCCTTACAATATGACATTTGGACAAAACCAAAATGCCTAGAATCCTCCAGATTCTCAATTTCTTGAGGTGCTCCTGCACCACTTGTGCAGTGGATCAACCAACCAAAATGGGATGTCCCACATAATCCAGATTTTAGTTAACAATGAAACAAGTATGTTTGCTTAATTTTGATAAGCTTGGAAAAAATCAAGTATTTTTCTCTTCTCAGGCAAAGTTTTTTTAAGAACTAACAGATATTTGCAGAAGAATGAATGTTATGATTTTCTATAGCTAACATACAAAAAGAAGTGGTAGCTTTATGTGGTTTCAGGTTAGACAGGAACAAGATAGAAGATGCCCCTTTAATGGTATAAGCCTTGGAGGTCTTCCCTGGAGTCGAAGTTCCTAAAGACATTCAGAAAGAGGATATCAAAAGAAAGGCCATGTATAAGGGCGATATCTATATTTGTATCTCAGCAATTGTATAAGAAAATATGTTTCCTTGATGGGCTTGACCCCATATAAATAAACAGTATGTACTGGACTACTAAAGTCCCGGGCTAGACTGGAGGTTTTCTTCGCTCTGTTCTTTCCTACCGATGCCCGCACTGAACAGAGTTGTATTTTTTTAACTGATTTTATATATTAATGGCTTCAGCCTTTTACCAATCAATTTAATTGATTTTATATATTAATGGCTTCGGCCTTTTACCAATCAAAAAAAAAAATTAATGCATTTTAAATTATCATAGTATTACTATTATTATATTTTAATATCTTAAGCAGACATTTCAAATCTCTATACACTCAACTAGGGCATTTTTTATTTTATTCTTCAAACATACAATATTTTAATGCATTTTAAATTATCATAGTATTACTATTATTACATTTTAATATCTTAAACAGACATTTCAAATCTCTATACTCTCAACTAGGGCCAGGGCTCTCCACATAATACAAATATGCCTTTGTAAAGTTTAGTTTTATAGTTAAGGAAATATTTGTGTTATTTAATAGGCTTTGTAAAGTTTAGTTTTATAGCTAAGTAAATATTTTAGTACTATTTTATTTTTACCAAATTAAATTATTTTTGAGATTTCAATTTTATTTACCCAAGACATTTCAAAACGAGTTCACATAATTTTTCGTTTATAAATTTAGTTTTGGAAATATAATAGTTACAAATTTGAAATGATAAGCAATTCTTTATCTTTATAAAAAATTATTACTAAACCAATTAATTAAAATAATTAAAATCATGTTCTCTAAAAGTACTTTGACTAAGATAAAATACTGTAGTGATCTAAATATGAATATGTTATTATTATTATATTGTGTAATTATTCTTCAAACTTACAATATTTTAATGCATTTTAAATTGTAATAGTATTCAATATTATTACAATTTAAAATCTTAAGCAAACATTTCAAATCTCTCCACACCCAATTAGGGTTCTACACATTTTATTTTATGAAATTAGATTATTTTTAGGATTTCAATTTTATTTACTCAAGATTTAAAAATCTAGGATTTCAATTTTATTTAGTCAAAAGTTAAAAATCTACAGGGAAAAATATTTCGCCTATTACATTTTTTTATTTTAGTCTTCAAACTTGCAATATTTTAATACATTTTAAATTATAAAAGTATTCGTATTATTACATTTGTTAAGGAAACATTTTAGTCCTATTTTATTTTTACCAAATTAGATTATTTTTGAGATTTCAATTTTATTTACCCAAGACATTTCAACACTCTTCAAAAAAATATTTTTTCAATTATTGGAATGCAATTTTTCTATATAACCAATACCTAATCAACAAAAAAATTACAACTAAACAAATACTATATACAACCAATAGCTAATCAACAAAAATATTACAACTAAACAAATAATATAATAACAACAGTACAAGCAGGTACTTGTTTAAATATTATTAATGTTTCCAAATTCTATTGATGTTGCAAACATTTTATGTTGAAATGTGAAGTCAGTTTTACTTATTTTTTGGCCATGTGCCACATGTACACCATGCAAAATTGTATGCTCTTTTATGGATGAAAATCTATCTTTAGATTGATGTGTTTTTTGCATGTGCTTTTTTGTGATTATTTAATTAGTCCCCCTTGAATGCCAAGGCATGAGAAAAAAAAATAGTAACTGCCAAGAAAGAATTTTATTCCGACAATAAAATTGAGAGATCTTTGCCAAGTAAATTTGTGTTGTCTATTTTATACTTTTTATTGCTAATTCACTATTGTTTCAATTCTGCACTGCTTATTTTTCTAATATTTCATACCACTCCAAGAAAACTGACCTAACGCAGAACACCCCAAGAAAAAATTGACATCTACTAGTGTTCTGCTTTAAAGATCTTGAAAGATTCTACTTAGGATTGCTTGAGGTATTCATCAATATATCATGTTTTCTTTACAGTTTCAAGAGATTATATATATAATTTGTTTATCTAGTTTATAGAGTTTTCTTTATAGTTTTATCTAATTTGATTGCTCTGATAGTTGTTTTTTAAATTTCTATGATAGAATTTTTTATTTATTTTTCTTTCATGTCAACATTTATTTTCATTTATATTTAATTTGTTATGATTTAACATTTAGAAATAGTTGGTTGTTTGAAAGTATTTAAGCTAACATAGAGAAATTGGAAGGGAAATAGTGGGCTTGTATTTTTCTGCCCACTCGTCCCTTCTTTGCATGACATTCATTGATTTTTTCAGTGTAGAATGTGGTTTTGAGATCATCTTTGTGTTGAGACATGGACCAGTTAACCACTGAGCTACTGGCCCCTCTTGGACCAGTCCATCATCGGTCCGGGTGTGGCTTAATTCCAACACCAACACCCCCCCTTAAGCCACACCTCTCGTGTGCTTGGGGCTCCTAGCCTGGGCCTGGCTCTGATACCATGTTGAGACATGGACCAGCTAGGACTCGAACCTAGGACCTTCCATTCGCCGCTGGAGTGCTCTACCACTGAGCTACTAGCCCCTCTTGGACCAGTCCATCGTCGGTCCGGGTGTGGCTTAATTCCAACACCAACACTTTGTGTCTCAAGGTGAAGCAAAATTAGTTGAAAAATATCAAAGACCATGCCTCGATTTTCCTTGGCATTCTTAGACACACAGACCAAGGACAAGCTTGATCAAGCGTTTGATGTCAAAAGAATTCCCACCCTTATTCTTTTGTATTAGAAATGCAAAACAATAAGGGTTGATGGTGTAAGTATCATTCGAGATTATGGTGCTGAGGCATATCCATTTAGCAAAGAGAGGCTCAGTGAACTTAATGCTGATAAAGAGTCCTTGAATTCTTTTCTTGTCTCTCCTGAGAGATATTTGGTCATTGGCAGCAGAGGAAGAAAGGTGAGTGAGATTTATGTTATCATGATCTGAGTTGTGGCTGTTATTTTGTTAGGATAGCTTTGTATTATGATAATGTGATATTAAGGATTTCTCTGTTTTCTGAACATAGACATCCCCTACGTAATCTAAAATTTCAATTTAAAAAAAAAAGTTGGGCGAGTTTTATGTTAAATTTATATGGGTTTTTTAATTTAATATGAGAGCATGAGTCTAAGTTGACACCTTTTCAACTGAGAGCCAAGGACTGAGGGGTTTCCATTCCACCAGGTTGCCCGTGGCTGCTGGCACCATCTGGACTTCATCCCTTATGGTGCCAGGAAGCATAAATTTTTTAAAATGATATCCCCTACAGATATATGCAAATTACTCAAATTTGATTCGTTCTTCATAAATAGGTGCATGTGTCGGAGTTGGCGGGCAAGATGTTTTGTAGAGGGTTCTCCACAGCTTATGAAATTCTTCAATGATCTCGAGTGTAGAGTTGAGGACTTGGAGATTGTGTTTATCCCCAGTGACTGAGATAAAGATCCCTCCTAAGAATATTTTTGAAGCGTACCATGGCTTGCTCTGCCTTACAGAGATTGATTGGAGAAGAATCTGTGGCGATAATTTCAAATTGAAGACATTCCAACCTTACCTGTGCTTTGTCCAGATGGGAAAACATTACAAACAGAAGATATGGAGCTGGTTATGGAATATGGTGTTAAAGTTTATCAATTTACAGAGAAGAAATTGGATGAACTCAAAACCCAAGAGAAAGTTAGACGTGCTGCACAGACAATGGAATCTCTGTTAGCCTCTGAAAAGCGCAATTTTGTAGTCACAAACAGTGGTAGAAATGTAATTGCGTGAACTATTTGATCCTTAATCACCAGTTTTGCTTTAGAACTTTTTTCTAAAATTTCACCTCCATGTGTTCTTAACAACTAGATCACTGTAAAGAAACCAGAACACTGACATGCCAAGAATTAAAAACATGCACCATATAGGAGGTATCAATGAAGGGCTTCACCCTACAACTATCCTTAAACTCATAAGGTTCTTCAATGATAAATACAATAGAAGAACCATAAATAGTTGTAGTTTTAACATTAAGCTAGACATAGCCCATAGCTTACTAAGCCTGCCTGACACACACTGATGAACTAACCACCCATGTTATTCCCATCACATGCAGGGTTCTTCATAACCTCAATACATTGTTTTAAACTAAGGGCACATACCACGTATAATATTATAGGTATAGGGCCTAAAAGGCTCCGATACCATTATTTTAACAACATTTCTAGACACACTTGTCTTAAACATTTTTTTCCCTACATTTTGAGTCTACTTCCATACTCCACTTTCTACTTCCAATATTTCAAGTCTTCTATGAGAATCTTCTTTTTCCTTAGACTGAATCTCTATAGCTTTTAACTAACCCTTTTCAATGTATAATGGGTGCAAGCATTATGACAGTAGAATTATCAATGGTATGAATTTGGCATAGACACTGGTGGAAGTTTAGCAATTTAACTCTATGTCGTGCAATAATAAAAGGTAAAGGTAGTTTTTAAGGTCATAATATGAATTTGGCATAGACACTGGTGGAAGTTTAGCAATTTAACTCTATGTCATGCAATAATAAAAGGTAAAGGTAGTTTTTAAGGTCATAATCATGTAGGACACTAGTTTGATGTATATAATCTTCTTATGCAAATATTTCATAAGGGGTATATTTTGCATTTACCTTGTATTGTTTTAAGGTGTACAATTCTAACCCTTAATCTTTGAACACATGATCTCCAATATAAAATGCACATAATTTTACCATTAGGACAAACATATTTTTATATTATTTTTCTAATATAATGAACAATTTACATGATATTTTGTTACTTGTATTAAATTTCAATTCGAATATGGAAAATGTTTTAAATTACAATTTGTTGAACCTCTTGTTTTTAATGTTGGGTTCACATCAAGGCATGTTTGTACCCTTGACAATTGAATTCATATATTACACATGTTAGAATATGCAAAATAGAGAATAACTTAGAAATTAGTGCAAGGAATAGAAATTATGAAACTTGAATATAGATGATCGTGAAATCAAAATAGTGTAATGTAGAGTTAGTTTCCTAAGAGAGAAATGTAAATGCTCCAAAAATAAAAGCATTAAGAGAGCTTAGAATAGCATGAATGTATACATAAGCTAGAGGAGGATACATATATAGGCCTCTTGGATGCATGAATCAATAGATGACATGTTCACGAGGTATGAGTTAACTCTCAATCACTCCTAATCAACAGACGAGTTAACTAAGTCTAATTGAGATAGAGGTGGCACCTAACTACCATCAATCAAGGATTAATGATTGATGAGGTAGTGGTCGCACTTGTATATCTCAAGTCACGGTGAACACATGTCATTATTAGCTACCTAGGAGAGAATAATTAAATATTTCTATTATCCTACATAAAACTTAATAAATAGGTGCAATATAACACTTAGGATAGAACATATCCAAGGTGAATAAAATATTACACTAACATCCCCCTTAAGTTTAACTTAAGAGGAAATATAAATGAGTCCTGATAATTAGGCTTAATGAGGTACCCATGTACATAAAGATATCTCATAAATGAGGAAAATGAGAAACGCATAGGAAAAAAATCACCCCCAAAAGAGAGATAAGACTCCCTTAAGCATAGCGTAGGTGGATGAAAAGATGGGTCTTGAGAAATGAATCCTAACAAGGCATCCATGTGCAAATAAATTCCCCCTAAGAAGAGAGAATAGCCCTCACATCCCTTCCCCCTCTGAAAAGATAGAAGAGAGAAGGGAGACCATACAACCTCCCTAAACAAAGTAGCCTCTTGATGTCCCTACACGATTAGAGAGTCCACATAATAGATGGAGAATGTGAATGCAGAATGTCTCAAAATATGTGATAAAGTAGGTTCCTTTGTAATGAATGATGCACCTTCCTTTTAGAAGAAAGAAACTTCAAGCTACAAGTCTATTGAATTCCCACTCCAAAGGTGGAATGAAGGGAGAGAACATGAAGAAGATATCTGAAAAATGCTCAAATATCTCAAAGTTAGCATGCTTAAATGTGCTAAAGTTTGATTAGGAGTCCCAAGCCTAACTATAGAAAATGACAATAAGGAAGCATGAGATGGATGAGAGAGAGCAGGAGGGTTTATAAGTACCCTCATTACATCCAAAGAGAAATGATCCCTCCAAGAAGAAAGAGAACTTGAAATGAGTCTTGACAATGAGGTCATGTGAGGTACCCATGCACACAGATGGTTCCCTAAAGAGAGGCAAAGAGAACCCCCAAAAGAGGGAGTACAAAGATGTCTCTAGATGCTACTCAATATAGCTAATGCTAAGTTGTGACAAGTGTTGATGAATCAAATCCTGTACCAAATAGGACTCAAAATGGCTCCCAACATTGATATGAGAACTAAACCAAAACTAGGCACTCCTACAAAAGGTGTCAACATGAATTATGATGGAGGTGAATCGTAGGATTCAGGAACTGTAGGCTATGCCACCATGTAAGCATGTAGACGTGAAGAAAATACATCCAAAGAAGTAGATGCAACTCCATTAGAGATTTCATTAAAGAGAAGACAAATATCATCAATAATGCCATCAAGATTTAAAAGGTGAGAGTGTTAAAAAATAGATGTGAAATATTTGGTAAGTAGACCTCCCAATGAAGTTGATCCTCCTATATAGACATGAAGAACCCTATTGCAAAGAATCACTGGAAGATCTTGAAGCAGTGACTATGAACTTTGATGAAGCAACAAGTGATGGATGAATGTCCTACAAGAGGAAAGCTATGTCCTCAATAGTGTTATCTAGATTTGAAATGTAAGACTACAAATAAAGAAGAGAGGTTTAGTAGGAATGTGTCCCAATAATGTGAATCTAAAAGACATATATAACCTTGCTGTAAATAATCACTGGAAGATCTCAATGAAAAACTCTGAACTTTGAAGTAGCAATAGACACATGAGGAATGCCTCAATTACAGATGGGGTATTAGAAGGAGGATCTATAGTAGTCTCAATATCATCCATATTTGAAAGGCTCATCAAGGAAGCATCACTCATAGATAGAGAATCAATATCTCAATACAACTACCAAATGATGGTCTAAGCAGTGAAATGGTACTTAGTGTGCTTAATCTGATGTAAAATATCCTCAGAAACAATGGGACATATTAGTTCATAATCCTTTCCATTGTTGTTTAACTATTCATATTTTTGTTCATAATCACTTGGCTCAAGAACAAGTCCAATGAGATAGGGTATTAGATCTTGTGTAATGCATTGATTCTATATCTCTTGTTTCTAGGACAAATAGTTCTATGAATTTAGCCTGATAATAGAACCAAAAAATTATTACCAAAACCCATGATGAACCCCCCAAAGTGGAACTTTATCTCAATTCATGGTTATAATACCCCAAGATAAGTTCCCCTTATAACTCAATCAATGAACCTCTCAATAAAAATGATTTGGCACTTTATAATTAGTGAGTACAATTACCACTAGAAAGAAACACAAATTGGACTTTATTTCAATGCTTTACAAATACTTAATATAGGCTATAATGTTGAAAGTATAACTTTGGAATAGAGTCATGAAAAATTAACATCACCACTGAAAAGTATAGAAAAAATATGCACTTTCAAATAATTGCACCTGAAAAGATGTTTTTTACGTAGGGATATGATATTATAATGTATTTAGGTGGATGGAGATGCTGAAATGTGGCTCACATCACTTAAATTAGTTATATTGAGTAATTAATTGTATTAGGTAATTATGAGGCCTATATGGGTTTAGTGGTTTACCCCTCCATTATGTTCTTAAGAGTTCTATATAAATAAGGTGAATATCATTGTAAGATATGTGATGAGTATGATATTGTGTTTGGAATCTCTTGGAGATATAGTGTGGAGCAACTTCTTCCATAAGGAGTATTGTACAATGTTACCCTACCTTAAAGGTTTATTCTATTTCTGCATATATTAGATATTAGGGAATCTTGGCCCATGGACATATTTTGTGTGTGATTTATCTTATACATTGTATTGTTTTCATTATTATATGTGTGGATCTTATCAAAAGGTGCCCGTATGTGCTTGAATGTCCCAAAATGAGAACTATGCAATGCCTCTTGTGAGAATCTACAAATTTAGGTTAAACGATGCATTAAAATAAAAAATACCTACACCACCATGAAGAGAGTGAAAAAACAATCCAAATAAAAAAAATGCTTCAAAAATAGAGCTTGTATGCCCTAAAATAGAGCCTTTGAAGATGAACTACCAAAACCAAAACTACAATTGTGAAGAGGCTAGATTGGAGAGAAAGGAGCTTACACCAACATGACATCATCTAATGCCAGCTTGATAAAATATTCTTTATGATAAAATATTCTCTGTAGATACCAAAACTACTATTAATCCTCTCAAAAACCACCTTCGTACAATAAAATTGCCCAATTTGAAATATAAAACTACCTTTCTGGTGTGAAACTGCCTAGGAGAAAAAATAGTGGTTTTGGTTTGTGAGGGTAGATAGGAGGTAGCATTGCTGGATTTGGAGTAGTGGCGGAGTGGATGTAGTTGCTTGGTGGTGAGGATGGTGGTAGAGCTAATGTTGGCCATTGCTGCTGAGGAGTGGCCATTGATGGCAGGATTTAAGTTAGCACCCTGGATGGTAGTGGCTATCGCTTATGGTCCACTATTGGTGTTGTAGGTGCAACCTACATAGTACTATGCATTTTAAGATTTTTTATTTTTTAATAAATGTAAACCATACACTTGTGTAGGGGATCGTATGGCCTCCCTAGGGATTTTTTTGGCCTCAAATGCTCCCAGTACCAAATCTGACAAAATTAATATGAAAAAATGTTTTTTAGGCCTTTCAAATGCAATGGAAGGGTCCATTTGGCCTAAAAATGCTTTAAATACAAGTTCCTGATGTCATAATCAAACCCCTGTTTGTAAGTTGGCTTCTTAAACTTTGATTTTGGTGAAATGAACACCAATCTTAAATTTTTCAAGCCTATTAGATGATATGGAATAGTTGGAACCATTGTCAAGATTATCAAAAAGTTGTAAATGCCCAGATTTTAGAAAACACAAGTATGAAATCCAAGGGTTAATTTTTTTGTCAAGTCATTTTGATTCTATAGATCATCCAAGGATGTAAGAGAAGAGAATACTAGGTTTTAAGAAAACATATATGCAAAGTGATTACCCCCCTTAAATCTCTCAAAAATAGAAATTAGAAGATCTACCCTAACATAATAGGCTTTGATACTATGTTAGAATCTACAAAATAAAGAATAACCCATAATTTAGTGTAAAGAAATAGAAACCATGAAACTATAAATATAGAGGATTATGAAATTAAAATAGCATAGAGAAATGCAAATGCTCAAAAAACAAAATAGCATTAAGAGATCTCAGAATAGCATGAATAAAGACATAAGCTAGAGGATAATACATATATATAAGCCTCTTGGATGCATGAATCAAGAAGATGACATGTCCAAGAGATATGAGTTCACTTTCAATCACTCCCAATCAAGAGGTGAGTTAACTCAGTCTAACTAAGACAGAGTTGGTGTTGACTAAATAGAGGTGACACTTAACTACCATCAATCAAGGATTGATGAGGTAGTGGTGGCACTTGAACACATGCCATTATTAGCTACCTAAGAGAGAATAATTACATATTTTTATTATCTTAAATAAACTTAAGAAATAGGTGCAATATCACACTTATGATAGAACATATCCAAGATGAATAAAATATTACACCTTGACACAACATTTTCTTCCGAATTAAATTACACTACCAACTTTGTAGTTTTTTTGTGATGGTATGTAGCAATGTATAACACACACCATTGGATTGAGATCCATGTGCACTACAAGACAAGTTCCTTATGACAATGGAGTCCATACCTACACATCTACACCAAAAAATAGCACTTCACTTTCTAGTTCAAACACATATTGAGGGAATTGAAACAATTCCACATGAACAAGTTTTTTGTAGTTGCCTACATCTTGTAATTGATTGTAATATTATAAGTCACCTATTCTTAGTTGGAAAAGGAGAAAAATGAGAAGGTCCATCTAAGACACATAATTCCATCATATATATATATATATATATATATATATATATATATATATATATATATATATATATATATATATATATATATATATATATATATATATATATATATATATATATATATTAGCCCCTAGTTATAAAACAATCTTGGATTTCTATGTGCTCTATTTTGTTCATCTCCTTAGTTGGATCACTGTCTAGGCACTCCATTTAAGAGAGATATTTGGTAGATATACAAAATTATATCACGTGTATATGGATGATTGTACAATAGTGTTTCCCACTTGTGGGACATCTTGATTTTTGTTTGAAATCAAATATTTTGTAGAAAAATTAATGATTTAAGCTTAGAGGGGTTCCATCTAAAGGGGTTTTATTGAAGGGGTTAAAATAGAAGCCCCTTGGATAGAACCCCATGCTTAAATCAATCCTCTAACGGAGTCTCCTCCACATCTATCAAAATGTTGACCAAAAAACAATTTTGCTTTACCATTTGGGGGATCAAATGGAGTCATTTGGAAATTCCATTTTGTCAGTATGTAGCCCTTAGTACTAGCTTTACAACAAAAATATAATATGTATTATGTTTTCTTTAGTATTATATATTTTTTAAATTTTATAATGAATGTAGGTCCATTGCAAAAAAACAATGACCTCTATTCAAGACACTAGGAAAAATAACAAACATTGTTAGAAAAATCTCAAAAAAATGCACTGCACTCCACATAGATGTCCTTGTTTCAATGAAAAAAGAAAAATATAATTTTGATATATATGCTAAGACAAATCTAATGGAATAATATAGGTCTGAATTTTTTTTTATAAAAGGTGTTAAACACTTGTGTGTGTGTGTGTGTGTGTGTATAGAAAAGAGTAGAGTACATAACATTTGAAATGGAAGCCAACATAGGCATAATAGAGAGTACAACTTCAAATAAAATAAGCATATGCAAGAAACATATACACCCAAAATATTAACAAAAAAGCCATATAATTCATGATACTAAGCACTCCTAGAAGAGCTAGATCTTTTAGCAACTAATGACAAAGGAAATTCTAAGGAGGAACTTGGGTAGGAGCAGGAGGAGACAACATAATGTATTTATCAACACACACCTAAATCTGAATTGAGGCCCATTGGGGGAGGGATTTACACATGTTTGATGAGAAATTTGAGGGCTTTGAAGGCCTCCCTTGCTCTAGCAACCAAACCCAACACCAACTAAAGCCTATGGGAGCATGTAGTATTTTTGAAAGCCATACCACAATCATTCTGTAATCCAGTTGTAATTGCATGGAATAAGTAGGAAATTTTTGGATCATTCTTAAGCTAGAGATGGATGAAGAGACCCTTGACTAGAGAACGTTCAAAGAAGTCATACCCATTTGTAGAAAAATGCAATTTCTCCTCATCCAGAAGATAATCTTGAAGATTTTCTAAACCCACAAGGCATAACAAGTTCACATTCTATAATAAATTCATAGAGTTGGATAAGATAACTAAAACTACCTCCAAATCATCAAGAACTTGAGGAGCTTCTAGAAGTAAGTCCGGACCTAAGTACACTATTCTGATAATCACTTCACTTTCTCACAATCAATATTAAAAACATGACCTAGCTTCATGGAGTCATAAGGGACAATTTCGTGGGGTCCCCACTTTTGAACTAGGATGTGGATTCTTTTGTTCTTTAGGACACTCTTCATTTTGATCACTACTTGGAGATGAATAGACTGGCATGAGAAAACAAGAAGATGGTTGGGATATAAAATGAGCACTCCCTAGCATTTGAAAGGAAGCATGGTACGTGAAATATACTTCTTACACCGATCTAATGAGGAGAGTTATACAATTTTTTTATCCTTTAACAATTACATATGAGATTCACAATATAGCAAAGATATAATAACATCAAATGCAAATACAAAAGATCACAACACAAGATATACCTGGGGAAAAATATTTCAGGTGAAAAATCCCACACTCCAAAGCATAGCCCAATCTATTAATCTGTAAACAATGAAGGTTACAATATACTTCCAAAGCCAAGCTCTTACAAGAGTTCACCACTATTGATATTTAGGAGTAATTTTGGTAGCATAATAGTACCTGCAAATGAACCATACAAACTACTCCAACAAGCACCTTATTTATAGATAATAATAAGCATGAAGGAAGCTTCTAGAGGAAGATACAAGAGGTAGGCATCCAAATCCACATGGAACACATTCCAACACCTCTTAGAACCCTCCAAACTTGGGCACCCCAAATTTACCTAAAATAGGTATGACAAATGCTCTTACATTGTCATTAAATCTGTTATATATGACAACACTTATAGTTATAAGATAATCTGTCATAACTGACTAATAATAAATGATTCTCTTACAACTTGTCATAGTCAAATGTGGGCGCCTAAATATTCCTTATTCAAACATGTAAAGATGCTTTACGACTCATGTCATACCTATCATAAGAATTTTCTATTTTTGGCTCTTACATGTCATAGATTCTGTCATATGTCATAACCTCTTACACATTTCTAAAGATGTTGACACATGGAAATTAATGCCACCTCAAATGGGATCCTGCATTTCCTCATGTTGACATGTCCATCCAATTCACCTTCCAAGTGGGATGACAACTCACCATGCCACCTCACATTAAGTGATGAAATGGAATGTGCATAAATAATACAATATAGGCAAATAATAAATAAATAATTAAATACCAATGCTAGGAATTTGCAAAGGCTGAGACACCTTAATTCCTAACATTTTCCCACTTGTCAAACACCTTTCAAGAGCCAATAGAAAGATAAGATTTTAACTGCTAGAGACTGAGAGGCCCATAGACTCTGAACACCATATGTACTTCTCCATGCTCATAGACTTTGTTAATGAATCTACAACATTCTTCAAAGTATTAACTTTCTCAAGTTTCACCTTACCATCTTCCTCCATGTCACATACAAAATGGAATTGAACATCAATATGCTTCATTCTAGCATGGAAGGTTGGGTTCTTTGCCAAACAAATAGTAATCATCCCTGCATGAAACCCAACATCTGAGCACAATCTCTTAAGCCAAATGACTTTCTTAAAAGCATGAGTTGTTGCCATGTACTATGCTTCTGTAGTGGACAAATAGACTACAACTTGCCGCTTACTCATCCAACTAATAGCACCACCAAACATGGTAAAAATATAACCACTGGTGGATCTTCTACTATTAATGTCATGTGCTCAATCAAAATCCACAAAACAATGCATACAAACTAAATGTCAAGGTCTTGTAGGATAACCATGATAACATAGGGAATACTTGGAAGTACTCCACAAATATTTGAACACTCTCTTCACCGCATCCCAATGTACCCATCTAGGATTAGCCATAAATTGACTAAGGACTCCCACTACTTGGGCAATGTCTAGTCTTGTATATACCATAGCATACATCAAGCTACCAACAACACTAGCATAAGGAACTCTAGTCATGTCCTCCATCTCAGTAGGAGACTTTGGACAATCCTCCACAGATAAATTTGTCCCCAACATAACAAGAATAGTCAATGGTCTACAAGCTACCATACTGAATCTCTCTAATACAATATTCACATACTTACTTTAGTTCACCTAAAAAATTTTGCTTGCCCTATTTCTTCTAATTTCCATTTCTAGAATGTACCTGGCTGCCCCTAAATCTTTCATTTCAAACTATGCTGACAACTGATACTTCAAATTAGAAATCAAATTCTTACCATTCCCAAAGAATAACATATCGTCAACATATAAATTAATAATGAGAATGCGATCATTATCCATCTTATAATAAATACAATGACCATATTTCAATAACAGAAATCCCAAACTCAACACAAAGGCATCAAACTTTTGGTACGACATCTTAGGAGATTGTTTCAAATCATACAAAGCCTTTTTCATCTTGCAAACTGAATTTTCTTTACCTCTCACAATGTAGTGCTCAAGATGTGACATATAAATCTCCTCCCCCAAGTCACCATGAAGGAAAGTTGTCTTTATATCCATTTGTTCAACTTCTAATTTGTATGCAACAATAAGAGAATAAAAATCTAATGGATGTCAGCTTTGCAACGGGAGAGAAAATCTCACCATAATTTATCCCCTCAACTAAGAATACCCCTTCACAACCAATAGTGCGTTATACTTCTCAACACTGCCATCTAAACCAAATTTCTTTTTGAACAACCATTTGCATCCAATGGGTTTACATCCACCAGGCAAGGGCACCATATCCTAAGTGTTATTTTTCTTCAATGCAACCGTCTCTTCTTCCATGGTCTCTTTATAGGAATCTACATCACTTATACCCATATCCTCTCTTATGGTCCTAGGCTCATCAATTTTAGAAATCAAAGCAAAAATCCAAACTTATTAGGTTGCCGCCTTATCCAAGTGGACCTCCTCAAAAGATGAAGTTGAGGTTCTTCTTCTAAAATTTTAGAGCTACTAGAGCTCTCCTTATCATTAGGTCCAACAGGTGTTTCTGGTTCAACTCTCTCAGGGGTAGAAGGAAGTTGAACCACATCCTCTTTCTTCTCTTCTTTTTCTGGTTGTTGAACAATAGAAGAATGATTGAGTTCTACAAAGATCACACTTCTACTATACAATACCCTTTTGGCCACCGGATCCCAAAGCTTGTACCCTTTCACACCGATGCCATAACTGATGAAGATACACTTCACTACCTTGTTCTCCAACTTAGACCTCTTCTCCCTAGACATGTGCATATGCCTTACAACCAAATACTCAAAGATGTCTCAATGAGAGCTTTTTACTTGAAGACACCTCCATAGGTGTCTTCTCGACAAGAGTTGAAGTAGGAAACTTGTTAACCAGGTAGCAAGTGGTTGCAACATCTTCATCTCAAAATTTTTGTTCAAGGCCAACTCCACTAAGCATACTCCTAGCCCTCTCCATCAACGTCCTATTCATCCTCTCTGCAACTCCATTCTACTGAGGGGTATACTAAGTTGTCTTATGCCTCTCAATCCCATGTTCTTTACAGAACTTGTCGAAATCTATTGAAAAAATCTCACCGCCATTGTTAGTCCTCAAACACTTAATCCTTTTTCCATTTGATTCAATACAAGAGACTTAAGCTCTTTGAATCAACTAAAGACTTTAGATTTGCTTCTAAGGAAATAAACCCATGTCCTACTGTAATCATCTATGAAAGATACAAAGTAAACAAATTTTTAAATTGAAGGAACATTCACATGACCAAAAACATTAGAATGTATCAAGTCCAACACCCTAGAAGATTTATGAGAAATGGAATAAAACTGAACATGATTTTGTTTTCCATAGATGCAATGTTAGTAAAAATTGAACTCAAGATTACAATCATTCATAGCCTCAACAAAATTTGTATTCTTAAGGGCTCTAAGACCCTTCTCACCAATGTGACCAAGTATTTAGTGCCATAACATAGGTTGCTTAGTTGGAAGTTTCATCTCTGCACCCTTAGGTACCTAGAAAGTACAACTATCAGAAGTAGATACAACAATCCTCTTGATTGTTGGTTCCAATGATGAGGATGAAGACTCCAAAGTTCTCTTCTTCAAAACTGAAAAACTATTGCACTGGACAGTGCATGCATCAACCTTGAACAGAGTGCCAATCCAAACACCCTTAGCTAGCACCATAGCTCCTCTAATCATCTTGCATCCTCCATTCAAGAAAACAACTTGCACACCCACATAATTTAACTTACTTACAGATAACAGGTTCCCTGCCAAAGCAGGGATATGCAGAACACCATTGATCCCTTCACTCGTCCATCAAGGAATTGAATCAAAACTTTGTTGAACAAACCAAGATACTGAGAGGGGGTGAATCAATATCTAAACAAATTCAAATCCTCCAAAGTAGATTAAAACTTAACCATTACAACATCAACATAAACATGAAAGATCAACACAATGCACATCTATATATGAAGCTCAAAATTACAACTTTGTTTTAGGGCTACAACCTAAGGAAGTTGCTAGTCCTTGTTGACTTTGTTTTAGGACTACAACCCAAGGAAGCTATTACTCCCTGAAGACTTTGTTTTAGGGTCACTCCCAAGGAAGCTACAACTCCCTGCAAACTTTGTTTTACGGCTATAACCCAAGGAAGAAACTACTCCCTGAACTGAGAATGAACTTAGAAATGATTATAGTATGACAATCTTTCTACTGCCTAAAAACTAACATTGATGCACACACCTTTGATGATTGCAATTCTGCTTCTTCTGATGATTGAATCAATTAGGCATAGTGGGAGGTCTTCCATACCATAGCTCATAAGGGGTCTTAGTGCTATTGACCCTCAATTGTACTCTATTGGTTAGTTAGATAATAATGTGAACCGCTTCCTTCCAATACATGTCAGACAAATATGCATCAGTATGCTCAAAACAACTTGACTTGACACTGATCAGGGCATGACTTAGTTTTAGGGTCACTCCCAAGGAAGATACAACTCCCTGCATACTTTGTTTTAGGGATATAACCCAAGGAAGCAACTACTCCTTGAATTGAGAATGAACTCAGAAATGATTATAGTATGACAGTCTTTCTACTGTCTGAAAACTGACATTGATGCACACACCTTTGATGATTGCAATTTTGCTTCTTCTGATGATTGAGTCAATTAGGCATAGTGGGAGGTCTTCCATACCATAGCTCATAAGGTGCCTTAGTGCTATTGAATCTCAATTGTACTCCATTGGTCAGATAGACAATAGTGTGAACTAATTCCTTCCAGTACATGTTAGGCAGATATGCACCAATGTGCTTAAAACAACTTGACTCGACACTAATCAGGGCATGACTTTGTTTTAGGGTGACTCCCAAGGAAGCTAAAACTCCTTGCATACTTTGTTTTAGGGCTATAACCCAAGGAAGCAACTACTCCCTAAACTTGGAATGAACTCAAAAATGATTACAACATGACAATCTTTCTATTGTCTAAAAACTCACATTGATGCACACACCTTTGATGATTGCAATTCTACTTCTTCTGATGATTGAATCAATTAGGCACACTCTTCACTTCTCTCTTGTCACAAAAATGTCTTCAAGATGAATCAGGACAACTTCTAACACTTTTTCTCTTTCTACATCATAATGCATATGATATTTATACTTTGCTCTTTTCACATTCATATTTTCATTTTCGCAATCATACTCCACCTAGACCAACTAGGTTTAAAATATATACATGACATTACATTGATTTCATTAGAAGTCAGCCAATACAATAAGAATATTACATTTTACAAGTTAGATAGAGATCACAACATGAAACATGCAGAGAACAAGTCCTATCATGAACAACACACCACTCCAGAAGGAAAAATATGCCTTGCGGATCCCAATACATGCTTAGTCTAGTCCTAAACATCCTTCACATCATCCTTATTCAAGGAATAACATCCACACGCTTCACAAGACTTTATTTTAGGGTCACTCCCAAGGAAGCTAAAACTACTTGCATACTTTGTTTTAGGGCTATAACCCAAGGAAACAACTACTCCCTAAACTGAGAATGAACTCAGAAATGATTATAGTATGACAGTCTTTCTACTATCTGAAAACTGGCATTGATGCACACACCTTTAAAGATTGCAATTCTGCTTCTTTTGATGATTGAATCAATTAGGCACACTCTTCACTTCTCTCCTATCACAAAAATGTCTTCAAGATGAATCAGGATAGCCTCTAACACTTCTGTTCTTTCTACATCATAATGCATGTGATATTCATACTCTGCTCTTTTCACATTCATATTTTCATTTTCGCAATCATACTCCACCTAGACCAACTAGGTTTACAATATATACATGAAATTACACTGATTTCATTACAAGTTGGCCAATACAACAAGAATATTACATTTTACAAGTCAGCCAGAGGTCACAACATGAAACATGTAGAGGACAAGTCCTATCATGAACAACATGCTACTCCAAAAGAAAACACACACCTTGCGGATCCCAATATATGCTTAGTCCAGTCCTAAACATCCTCCACAACATCATTCTTCAAGGAATAACATCCACATGCTTCACAAATTTGAATTAGGTCATCCTTAAGAAAGAATACATGAAGCTAGTAGCAAAATGGTCATTTCAACTTGGCGGTACTCATGAATGATAAAACATTGCTTGTTCTTCTTCCAGGTGAGTCGGCATGACCTATACATCATATTCAAACACTTCTTGAACTCCATATAGCAAGAACTTTGTGGCGCATACCTTCAACATTCTTTAGTCAGCCAGACAGAGGCATAGCCTGGTAATATCATCATTCCAGACCTTAGCCAGTTCTGGAGAGAGTAGAAAAACACCTTGCAAAGAAGCTAGAGACAACATAAAATCATTAGGACCATCTTTCGTTAGTCAATGTACTATTTCATGCCACATTAAGTTGGTGCACATCATCAACATATGTCCTCAGAACAACTAGGCATCCAAAACTATCTTTATCACAATAGTCATTTGAAAATAAAGCTTGTGGACCTCCAAAACACATGAGACTCATATGTATGCACTTATACACTGCTATGAACATGTCCTCAAAGCCACACATCCATATCTATCACTGCAGAGGAATGCAGAGCATTCCAAATAGTCTTTATCATTACTTGATTCTGCCAGAGCACAAACTGAAACTCTATCTTTCATGACTTTCATTGCAGAGTGAAAAATGATCTAAAACTTTGGATTTAGCACCTTTAGATTATACTAAACTTAACTTCTGAACTGCATGACCATATCTTCAAATGCATAGGAATGCAGAGCATTTCACCAAGCAATCTTACATGCAACTCTCTATAGCAGAAACCTTCATATAACATCACATACATCCTTAGGAACAATAGGAAGGATCATACAACATTCCATAGGCCCTCAATAACATCTTCTCATCCTCATCATAGATTAATGTATCATCATTCATATTAGTGCTTCTAATTCTCATCTTAATATTTCATCATTCATCTTAGTGCTTTTAATTCTCATCTTAATATTTCATCGTGAAATCATCTTTGCTGACTATAAGCATGCTCAAAACAACTTGACTTGACACTGATCAGGGCATGACATCCAACCATGTGTTGGGAATTAAGGTGTCTCAACCTTGGTAATTCCTTGCATTTATTTATTGTAATATATTTATTTATTGCCTATTGTGTAATTAGGATGCAAATCATGTTTTGTCATCTTGTGGGAGTTGGCATGGTGATGTGTCATCCTACGTGGAAGGTGACCACATGTAATTTTGTCCTCACATGAGGAGATAGGCATCCCACTTAGTGGTAGAGATATTTTTCCATGTGTCGGCACTTTGACTAGTGTGTAAGTGAATCTTGACCAAAACAGTTATGATAGAATCTATGATGCGTAAGAGTCATAAATGGAATGTTTTATGACAGGTGAAGACATGTGTCACAAGGCATCTTGGAAGAAGGCATCTTTGGGTTCCCCAAGGAGAATTATGACATGTAAGAAAATATGCTATTTTTAGTCAGTGTATGATAGATTCTCTTACAGTTGTAAGCACTGTCAGTATGACAGATTCTATGACGGTCGTAAGATGCATAAGAACATCTGTCATTGCCCAACTTAGGAATAGGAAACCATATTGGGATGGGATGTTATGACAAGTGTTATGACCATGCTGCAGTGTTGGACAAGTGTCCCTAGGAGTGGGTTTTGGGCCATGAGGCCAAGTTGGACGCCTATCTCAAGAAAAGTTCATTTTTGCCTTGTAAACTTCTATTTAAGCAGGTGCTTTGAGAGGAGATGTATTATGTGATTGACAGGTACTATTATGTTACTGGTTTGTCTCTAGATATGAGTGTCGAAGCCTCTTATAAAGACTTGTATTGCAAGTGTGTTGTAAACCTTGTTTCGATAATACATTGTGCAGGTTTTGGAGTGTGGGGTTTTTCCCCACGTTATATCTTGTCTCTCTTTCTTCTATCTTACATTCTTGTGTTGTGTATTGCTGCAATATCTCTGTTGTTGGATTAATAACACTATAATTGTAAAGGTTAAAAAGAATTTGCACTCATTTCTCCTCTTTAGATTAGTGTAGGAAGTGATTTATGCACACTTAGCTTCCTTTCAGTTGGTATCAGAGCTTGGCCAGTTTTGGTTCTAGCTGCTGGGTAGGAGTTTTTTAAGCTAATCTTAGGTTGAGTAGGAGTTTGTGTAGAGTATTCTGTAATCTTGTTGCAGGAAGGAGATGGCAGGCACATCTAAAAGATTAGAGGTGGAGAAGTTCAATGGCACAAATTTTGAGTTATGGAAACTTAAGATGGAAGACATGCTTGTTGATCAAGACCTATGGGAAATCATTTCTAGTGTAAAACCAACTGCAATGGCACAAGCTGATTGGGATCTCAAAGATCGGAAGGCTAAGGGTCTCATAAGACTCAGTCTAGCTAATTATGTCCTGTTAAATATCCATGAGGAGAAGACCACGAAGGACCTTTGGAAGAAGCTAGGAGATGTTTATCAGGTCAAATCCCTGGTGAATAAGCTTTTTCTAAGAAAGAAGTTGTATTCTCTGAGGATGGAGGATGGAGGATCTGTTGCAGATCACTTGAATTCTTTCAACATGTTAGTTGCACAATTAACATCCGTTGGTGTGAAGATGGAGGAGGATTGTTGTATGACCTTGCTTTGTTCTTTGCCAGACACGTGGGATCATCTTGTTATGGCTATTGGGAGCACCACATCCACTTTCAAAATGGATGAAGTGGTATCTTCGCTGTTATCTAAAGAAATGCGGAGAAAGTCTTCTGAAGTAGCCAAAGAGGCTCTTGCGGTTTGTGGAAGGCCCAAGGAGAAAGGGAAAAAGAAGGACAAGAAAGCTGAGAAGGGTAGATCCAAATCCCGTGGGAGATCCAAATCTCTTGGAAAGTCCAAGGCTCTCTGTTGGAACTGTGGAAAAACTAGGCATTTCTGAAAGGAATGCAAAGAGGAAAAGAAAAAGAAGAAAAAGACTATCCCAGATTCAGATTCTGACAAGTCACAAGATGATGGTGATGCCTTCATTGCAGCCCTGGATACCCATGCATCTGATGATGTGTGGTTTATTGATTATGGTGCATCAGTCCACATGACCTCACATCTAAGCTGGTTCACGAAGTATGAAGAGTTCGATGGTGGAAGAGTGTACTTGGGTGACGTTTATCATCTGAAGATTGTTGGTCGTGGAAGAGTCTCAATCTGATTCCCTAATGGATGAGTGAAGGGGATCATTGGGGTCATGCACATCCCAGGCTTGGCATAGAACTTGCTCTCTATAAGCAAGTTGAATGATGCAGGTGTGCAGGTTGTCTTTTCAAAGGATGGATGCAAGATGATTAGAGGATCTATGGTGCTTGCGAAGGGTACTAGGAGAGGTACTTTGTTTCAGCTGGAAGCATGCACTTCACAGTGCAATAGTTCTTCTGACTCGAAGAAAAGACCTGTAGTCACTTCATCCCCACCATTTGAACCAGCAGTGAAGAAATCTGTTATAACAAATTCTGATGGTAGTGCATCTTGGGTAGCCAAGGGCACTCATGTTTTGGAAGTTAAGGTTCCTGCTGAAAAGATAATGTTATGGCATAAGAGATTTGGCCACATTGGTGAGAAGGGTCTTAGAACCCTGAAAAATAAAAACCTCGTTGAGGGGTTAAATGATTGTAATCTTGAGTTTGACTTTTCTGAACATTGTATATATGGAAAGAAAAATTGTGTTCAGTTTTAGTCTAGTTCTCACAAGTCTTCTAATGTGTTGGACCTTATTCATTCTGATGTGTTTGGTCCTATTAGTGTTCCTTCGATTTCCAAATCTGTATATTTTGTATCCCTTATAGATGATTACAGTAGAAGGACATGGATTTATTTTCTTAGAAGCAAGTCTGAAGTCTTTAGTCGATTCAAAGAGTTTAAATCTTTTGTTGAGAATCAGACTAGTAAAAAGATTAAGTGTTTAAGAACTGACAATGGTGGTGAGTTTTGTTTGGCAGAGTTCGATAAGTTTTGTAAAGAGAAAGGGATTGAAAGACATAGGACAACTCCATACACCCCGCAACAAAATGGAGTTGCAGAGAGGATGAACAAGACACTGATGGAGAAGGCTAAGAGTATGCTTAGTGGAGCAAGCCTCAAACAAAAGTTTTGGGCTGAAGCTGTAGCCACTACTTGCTACCTAGTAAATAGGTCTCCTACATCAGCTCTTGTTGGCAAGACACCTATGGAGGTGTGGTCTGGTAAGAAGCTTTCAGTTAGACATCTTCATGTTTTGGTTGTGAGGCATATGCACATGTGCCTAGGGAGAAACAGTCTAAATTGGAGAACAAGGTTGTTAAGTGTATTTTCATTGGCTATGGTGTTGGTGTGAAAGGATACAATCTTTGGGATCATGTGGCTGAAACAGTGTTGTATAGCAGAAGTGTTATTTTCAGAGAGCTAACACCTTCTCCCGTTGTTCTACAACCATAAGAAACAAAAATCAACACACCCTGTGAGACCTAATGATGATGAGAGCTCTAGCAACTCTAAAAGTTCAGAAGAAGAAGCAAAGCCTCAACCTCAACCATTGAGGAGGTCTACACAAACAAGGAAGCAACTTGATAGGTTTGGTTATTCATTGCTTGATTCTAGTTGTGCTTTTGCCTTGCTTACTAACACTGATGAGCCTAGAACTATGACAGAGGCTATGGGCATGAAAGATGGGTTCCTGAAAGGAGGCCATGGAAGATGAGATGGCTTCTTTGGAGAAGAATAAAACATGGGACTTGGTGCCTTTGCCTGAAAAATAGAAACTTGTTGGATGCAAATGGGTGTTCAAGAAGAAATTCAATGCAGATGGCAGTGTTGAAAAGTACAAGGCTAGACTGGTTGCAAAGGGGTTCTCACAAGTAGAGGGAATTGATTATGGTGTAATTTTCTCTCCCGTTGCAAAGCTAACATCTATTCAGTTCCTTTTATCTCTTGCAACAACTTATGACTTAGAAGTGGAGCAGATGGATGTGAAGACAACATTCCTTCATGGTGATTTGGAGGAAGATATTTACATGTCACAGCTAGAGTATTACATAGAGAAAGCTAAAGAAAATTTGGTTTGCAAGTTGAAAAAGTCTTTGTATGGTTTGAAGCAGTCTCCTAGGATGTGGTACTTGAAGTTTGATGTGTTTGTGTTGTCAGTTGGATTTTTGAGATCGAATTCAGATCATTGTGTGTATTATAAATTTGACAATGATCATATTCTCAGTATTGCATTGTATGTTGACGAAATGTTGTTGATTGGGAATGCTAAGAATATGATTTCTGATTTGAGGTCTTAGTTATCAGCACAGTTTGAGATGAAAAATCTAGGGACAGCTAGGTACATTTTGGGAATAGAAATCAAAAGAGATAGAGCTGACAGAAAACTTTGGTTAAGCCAGAGTAAGTATGTGAAGACCATGTTGGATAGGTTCAACATGGAAGATTGTAGACCATTGTGTGTTCCTATTTATTTGGGCATAAAGTTGTCTGTTAATGATTGTCCAAAATCTCCTAGTGAGGTGGAGGACATGAGCAGAGTACCTTATGCTAGTTCTATTGGTAGTTTGATGTATGCTATGGTATGCACAAGACCAGCCATTGCCCAAGCAGTGGGAGTCCTTAGTCAATTTATGGCTAATCCTGGATGGGTACATTGGGATGCAATAAAGAGAGTGTTCAGATATTCGAGGGGTACTTCCAAGTATTCCATATGCTATCATGGTAATCCTACAGGACTTCCACATTCAGTTTGTATTCGTGGATTCATGGATTCTTATTGGGTAGGTGACATTGACAGCAGGAGATCCACCAGTGCTTACATGTTTGCTATGTTTAATGGTGCAATTAGTTAGATAAGTAAGTGACAACTTGTGGTCACTTTGTCCACAAGCTGAGTATATGGCAGCAACTCATGCTTGCAAGGAAGCCATTTGGCTTAAGAGATTGTGTTCAAATATTGGTGTTGATGCAGGACATATTACGATCTATTGTGACAGTCAGAGTGCGCTTTGTCTAGCAAAGAATATAACTTTCCATGCCAAAACAAAGCATATTGATGTATAGTTTCATTTCATGCAAGACATGGTAGAGGATGGGAAGGTGAATTTGGAGAAGGTAGACACTTTGAAGAATGTTGTAGATGCATTGACAAAACCAGTGGGCACAGAGAAGTTCAGATTGTGTTTGGAGTATATGGGCCTCTCAGCCTATAGCAGTTAAATCATGTTATTTCTATTGGCTCTTACAAGGTGTTTGACAAGTGGGAGAATGTTGGGAATTAAGGTGTCTCAACCTTGGTAATTCCTTGCATTTATTTATTGTAATATATTAATTTATTGCCTATTGTGTAATTAGGATGCAAATCCTGTTTTGTCATCTTGTGGGAGTTGGCACGGTGATGTGTCATCTTACATGGAAGGTGACCACATGTAATTTTGTCCTCACATGAGGAGATATGCATCCCACTTAGTGGTAGAGATATTTTGCGATGTGTCTACACTTTGACTAGTGTGTAAGTGAATCTTGACCAAAACAATTATGATAGATTCCTATGACAGAATCTATGACGCATAAGAGTTGTAAATGGAATGTTCTATGATAGGTGAAGACATGTGTCACAAGGCATCTTTAAAGAAGGCATCTTTGGATGCCCCAAGAAGAGTTATGACATGTTGTAAGAGAATATGCTATTTTTAGTCAGTGTATGATAGATTCTCTTACTATTGTAAGTACTGTCAGTATGATGGATTTTATGATAGTCGTAAGATGCGTAAGAAGCAATTTGCACACTGTAATTGTAAAGGTTAAAAATAATTTGCACTCATCTCTCCTCTTCAGATTAGTGTAGGAAGCAATTTCCACACAACTAGTTTCCTTTCACCATGAACATCAACAACCCACTATGAACACCAGGAGAATCACTGAATATCACCAACCCTAAACAACATCACCACTGTATCTCACTACATCTCTGCTACCATACTGGTATATCATCATCACAAACTAAGTGTTGACCTCACTCTAAGTGTTGATATCAATGACAACACATATTGCCAATAGACTCTTCCATGGCCAACAATCTTCAAATGAGAGCTATCACCCATTTACACCTTCCCAACATCATATTCTTCATACTTCATGAACCAACCTCGATGTGAGGTCATTTGAAAAGATGCACCAGAGTCTATTAGCCACACATCCTTAGATGCATGTGTTGCCAAGGTAATGACAAATGCATCTCCATCAACTTGAGAGGATTTGTTAGAATATGAATCATGGTTCTTCTTTATCTTCTTCTTCTCCTCCTTGTACTCCTTTTGGAAATGCCTAGGTTTTTTGTAGTTCTAACACAATGCCTTGAACTTTCTATGAGACTTAGATCTCCCACAGGATTTGGATTTTGACTTATCTTGCTTCTTGTCCTTCTTTCCATTGTCTTTTGATCAACCACGAACCACAAGAGCATCCTTAGCTATTTCAGAAGATTTTCTTTGCATCTCTTTATATAGTAATGATGCAACCACTTCATCCATCTTAAAGGTGGTAGTGGTACTCTCAATGTCCTTAACAAGGTGGCCCACAAATTCATCAAAAAACACAAGAAAGTCATACACCAATCCTCCTCCTCCATTTTCACACTAACAGATCTCAACTGGGCAAAAAGCATGTTAAAACTATTTAGGTGATCTATGATAGATCCTCCATCTTCCATCCTCAGAGAGCACAACTTCTTTCTCAGCAACAATTTATTTACTAGGGATTTAGCCTTATAAATCTGACCAAGTTTCTTCTACAGATCTACAATTGTAGCCTCTTCATGGACATTCAATAACATAGAGTCAGCCAAACATAGTCTCACAAGACCCGTAGCCTTCTGATCCATCAGATCCTAGTCTTCTTATTTTATGCCTGATGGCATCTTTCTAGATAAAGCAGTCCATAGATCTCTACGAACCAATATGTTTTCCATCTTGAGTTTCCATAACTCAAAGTTACCTTAGTCGAAATTTTCCATCTCTATCCTCCTAGATGTGCTCACCACTTCCTTCCTACAACAAAGATTTCAAAATACTCTGCACAAGCTCCCACTCAAACAAAAATCAGTTCAAAAAACCTTCTACCTAACAACTAGAACCAAAGTTGATTAGGCTCTAATACCAACTAAAAGGAAGCAAGGTACATGGAATACACTTCCTACACCAATCTAATGAGGAGAGTTATACAATTTATTATGCTTTAAAAATTATAGTAATAAGATTCAAAGTACAAGAAAGATATAATAACATCAAATGCAAATACAAAATCTCACAACACAAGTTATACATGGGGAAAACCCAACACTCCAAAGCAAAAGCCAATGTATTAATTTGTAAACAATGAAGGTTACAAAACACTTCTAGAGCCAAGATCTTACAAGATTTCACCACTATTGATATTCAAGAGTAATTCTAGAAGCATAACAATACTTGCAAATGAACCATACAAACTACTCCAAAAAGCACCTTATTTATAGATAATAATAAACATGAAGGAAGCTTCTAGAGGAAGATACAAGAGGTGGGCATCTAAATCCACATGGCACACATTCCAACATCTCTTTTGCAATAAATGACACTTGTGTAATATTTTCTTACACCTCTTACAACCCTCCAAACTTCGGAATCCCAAATTTTCCTGAAATAGGTAATGACAGATGAACTTATACTGTCATAAAATCTATCATATATGACAACACTTATAGCTATAAGAGAATTCGTCATAACCAACTAATTGTTGTCACACTGAATGCACCCTTGAGATAACTATTGGATGACTCTCTCTTCAGTTGGCAAATATTGTACTTGACTTCCCACTCACTCACCTTAGTGCCAACAAAAGCCATTGCACTATCTGATATGATAGAATTAGGTACTCCAAACCTTGTGACAATGCCTTCATAGAAATCTAGGACTATACTTTCATTTGCCTCTTTAAGTGTTATTGCTGCAATCCATCTTGTGAAATAATCGATGGTTGTTAAAACCCATTTATGGCTTGCACTTGAAGGTGGATTAATGACTCCTATGAAATCCAAACCCCATTTCATGATTGGTTGTTCCACTTGAATTGGTTGCAAAGGAATGGCTGCTAGCTTATGTTTGCCTGTAAAGAATGCACATTTCTTACATCTTCTTACCTATGCATGAGCATCATTGAACAAGTTGGACCAATAGTAACCAATCCTCATTATTTTTAGTGCTATTGTCCTTGAACCAAATTACCCTCTTGCCACCCCATCATGGAACTCTTGTAAAATTTTTGTCAACCTAATTAGTTTCAATGCACCTTAACAAAACATCATTAAGATCTTTTCTGAATAGCACACCATCTAAAAGTACATAAGGAATAGATTGAAGTCTAAAGTACCTCCTTTTTTTTAATCCAATCCTTGAGGGAACTCACTTGTTAGAAGGAAATGTACCATTTCTTGTGTCCAACTTGTGTTAGAAGAAGGTACACCTATTTGTGAGTCATTTTGGAGTACTAGGACAACCTCCTTTTCATTTTCTAAACTTGAAGATAACTACTCACATAAACCCTTACCCCTAACCATATTTGTAACTTTAATCTCCACATCATATTCCATTACCTTTGTTATCCAACCCAATCTTTTCTCATTCAAATCCTTGCTTAAAAGAAACTCTTTAACACTTGGGTGAGAAACCATAAAATGAATCTTATTATTGGAAACCAAATGTCTAAATTTCTTCAAACTTCTTATAACAACACGTACTTGTTTTTCCACAAATGAGTATCTTACCTCATAGCCCTCCAAGACTTGGCTAAAGAATGCTATTGGCTGCTCCAAACCTTCTCCATTCTATTGTACCAACATGGCTGAGATGGTATCCATGCTACCAAAAGCATACAAGGTAAAATCCTTAAAGAAATCAGGATTTATAAGAGTTGGAGATTCTTCTATGGATCATTTTATGGCTTCAAAAAAGCTTTTCCCTTCCCTTGTCCAGCTGAAAAGCATGTTCTTTTTCAACATTAAGGTTAGTGGATTCATGAGGTTTGTAATATCATGGATACACCTTCTTACAAAGTTAATCCACTTACCTTCATAAATGCACTTCTTTGGATTAAGTGAAACTCCAAACTGCCTACACCTGTCAAAAACCTACTCAAGGTGAGAAAAGTGATCTTTAGCATCTTTGGAAAACATTGTAATGTCATCAAGGTACACAAGTACAATTTTGTTCATTCGTCCTTAGAATGCCATGTCCATGGCTCTTTGAAATGTTTCCCCTACATTGGACAAACCAAAGGACATCTTCCTATAAGCCATGGTTCCTGATTTAGTAGTGAATGTTGTTTTTAACTGATCCTCTTCCTTTACCAAAATCTGATTGTAACTAGAATAACCACTAAGGAGGGAGAAACGTTTTGAACCTAAAACAACTTGCAAAATTTGTTCCATAGAGGGCAAAGGGTAATGATCCTTCAAAGAGGCTCTATTCAAGTCTCTAAAATCAACACACAACCTTATCTTTCCATTCTTATTCCTCATAGGTACTAAATTTAAGACCCAAGATGTATGTTTGATGGGAAATATAATGATGTTATCTATCAACTTGTTCAACTCTTGCTTTATAAGGGGTTCAAGTTTTAGATTCAAAGTTTTTTTTTTGCCTCATAGGTTTAGCACTTGGCTCTAACTCAATGGTATGTTGTGCTAACTTAGGATCAAACCCCTTAAGGTCACTATATGTCCAAGCAAAAACATCACTATACTTTTGACAAAGATGAATGAAAGCATGTTTTTCTTCTTGTGTGCATACCTTGCCAAGTGTGAGAAGTTTGTCCTTGAAAATGACAACTTCTTCATAGTGTTCCTACTTGATTACCATGCCAATCATTTCCTTTCTAGCTTGATCATTAGCATTGAAGAGAGATTCCAAGGTGACCAATCCTTTGGGTAGATTGTTTGACATGAAATAGATTATTTTCTCTTCATATTGATGCTTTAATTTATCCTAATTCTTCATCGAAAACTCAGCTTCTTCTTGCAAAAAGTTTATGATTTATTGGTCACTATCAAAGACTTGCCAATGAACATTGTTATTAGGAATGGATGGTCTTACTACCACCTTAACATGTTTTTGTACCTTATCATTGTTGATATCATTAGGAATGTCAAATTTAGCTCCTATAGCAGCTAACCTAACAACATGCTTATTCTTTTCTCTAGGAGTGGACATCACATTAAAAGCTTCAAGATCTTTGATAATATCCCACACAGTTCTATGTTTGTAAGATTTTAACAAATCATTTTTTGTAACATTTAGTCGTCTTCTCTTATTTATCACCAACTCACTATCACCAAACACTTGTAGATATCTTATCTTTCTCTTTCTAGCCCATTGCAAACCATGGATGAGCTTCATACTCAATTATGTTGTTGGTACAACCAATCTGAAACCTGAAGCTTGAATAATACTTTTCTTTTGTTGAAGACACCAGCATTGCACCTCCACCTACCCCATTTTTGCTTCTAGATCCATCAAAAAATACTTTTTAAACACCATCTTATTGTTGTTCATTACTCTTTTCAAGGTTAGGCACAATAGAATCATGTTCATGTATGAAATAAATACTCAGACCAACTTCTTCTATGTTCTTACAATGATCAAACTCATGATTTTGAGTCCCCCATTCATCAAGTAACAAGTTAAGGATACCATCAATCTGAGTGTTTGATTTTGGGACAACATGATGCTCATCTTAGTAAAAAATAGTGCAATTTTCATTAATGACACTTGGAACATAAGGTTCAATGTGATCTTTGGCAATGGGTTCTAATTTTATAGTGACTTTGGTGCCATATCTAGTTTGGAATAGCATATGTGACCAATCAGATGACAAGTAACCTCCAATCATTGCAGTGAAGTCCATAGATAAACATAAGGCAAAGTAGGGTGGAAGGTCTATGATGAAGACATCTTGTGGGATTGAGAAGTTTGGATAGGTATTCAATGTTAGAATCAATCCTTTGATGACTCATACAGTCTTTATAGCTATTCGATCTAGTTGTACAACTCCTTTGGAAAGAGGTTCATAGTCAAGACTAAGTTTGTCAACTATTTGTTTTGGCATAATCAAACTACTTGCCCTTGAATCTATCATACAATTGTGAACTAGATGCTTGCCAATGATTAAGGATACATAGAATGGAGGTGGTTTAAAATCCATATCTTTTTGTTCATTGTTGGATTGGGGTGTGTTTGTAAGTACTTGCCTTTTATTGATCTCCTGAGGATTCACTTGACACACTAAGGTTTGATAGGGCGGCTTACAAAAGGTCTTTTTTCCCAAGAATGGGAAATGACTCCCACATAGACATGTTAACATTGGTTTTCTTCATATGTTCAAGTATGTTAAAGGGAAGAGAAGTAACCTTTTGTTGTACATTTGGAACAATTGTGTCTCCTTGTACTTTTGCTAGTTGGGAATGACTTATAGGCTGCTCCTTGCTTGCTACAACTTGAGTTCTTTGCATAACTTGCACATTTGGAGTGGAGAAAGGACCATCAACCCCTTGGTTCACTGTAGAAGTGTAAAAAGCCCTTTATCAAATAGTTTTTCCATTTCGACAACTCTCTTCTTTGCTCTTGTGTTGGTTTCCACTGAAGTATAGGACTAATTTTTCCTTGCAGATGCTTAACTCCACAAAATTCCTCTCCTTGCCAATTCAACAGTGTCACATCATTATGGACAAGTTCTTGAAGAACTCCTTGCTGTGATTGTGTTTCATGTGTTACATTTTGAGGAATACTTGAAGCATTTTCTACCATTAGAGAATGTGGCTGATTACAAGGGAAACACCTCTCATATTCCCATGCCGAGTTATTTTGGATAGGAACTAGCTCTCTAGAGGTGCTAGCAGCATTTGGATTATAAGGTTGATAAGGTCTAGAATTGATTTCTTGCCTTGGGCCTTGAGGATTAGCTTGGAATAGAGGCCTATTAGATTAATTAGTTTGATATGGCATTTGGTAAGGCCTATAAATTTGTTCTTGCTGCCTTTTGAGGTTGACTAGCTCATTGCCAAATGTTTGGAGAAGGATTTTTACCTCTTGGAGATCATTTGATGGGGCTGGAACAACTTTATCTAAAGATGTTATTTGATTGTTCTATGCTGGTACAACAACTATTTGAGGTATTTGAAGAGGGTTAAGGGTTGGATTTTAGGGAATATGGGCATAGGAGGCCTTGGTGCAATTTTGCCAGCTTGGATTAGACTATTCTCAACTCTGATTACAATTTCATATGCAACGAAAAGTCATCTTCCACACATTGATTGGATCATCACTAATATATCACTATTTAATTCTCTCAGAAATATAGAAATGTATATTTGGATGAGGGTCTTATCAATGGTGGAATTTTGTCCCAAGTCCTTTGAAAATAGAAATTGAAATCAATCATATGTTCATGTGGATCCCTCTTGATAGTAGTCAACTGCTCCACAAAAGACAAATGGTATGATTTGTCTTCAAACTACCTGCATAAAGCTTCTCCCAGTTGATAGCATGTGCTGATGGAATTTACTGTCAAACCTCTAAACCATTGTAGGGCTTTTCCCTTCAAATATGCAACCAATAACCTAATTGCAACATTTTCTTCAATTATATGATGAAGTATACACAGGTTTTCTATGTCTTTGATATGTTCAATAGGGGTGGTTTGATCTTCTCTAGTGAAAAAGGGGTTCTTTTGAGGGCTGCTATAGGGATATTATCATGTTGAACCAAGTTTAATGGACTGCCCACATTGAATGGAACAAAAACTTGATTCCTTAGAAGAGCCATAACAATCAGGGGTGACTAATTTGTAAGAGTATAATGAGTAGTCCTACTAGGAGGAGATGCACGGAACATGTTCTTATTGATGTACTTGAACTTTTTTGGACTGTTCTTCCTCTCATTTTTCGTGGAGATAGTTGTAGATACTCAAAAGGGACTGAACCTCCTGTTGGTGCCTGCTCAGAATTCAAGTTTTAAGCATTTTATATCCACGGGCACCTTCTAAAAAATTCAAAAAAATGATAAGTTTGTTGGCCTTCACAGTTAAAATGCATGTGTAGATACCATTGGCGAGTTTGCAGAAATTTCTATTGGCCTTTGAAAATGATGAGAAAAATGAGTTATATGCATTTTTCAATGCATATCAGGCTTGCATATACATTGGGGAATCTTTCACAGATTCCAAGAATATTCTGCAGTTGTATGTTGTGTTTGCTTGTATATCAGGTTTGTATGTTTAGACATACAACAACTACATACATTGGAAACATGCAAGGGTGAATGTATGTTCGGACATACAAAGATCATAGGCAAGAGAAATGTACATCGGGTGCATGCAATGAAAAATATACAAAGGTGGCGGACATGCATTCACTACAGTAGAAGGTTCATCGGTGAGACAATGCATATCGGCACCTAAGTTAGAAGTTTCCCTAACATGCATTAGCTACAGTGTAAACATACAAGGGGTCTTGTATGTTCGGCGACATACAAAGCAGTAGAGATACATGTGGTGGGGTCCACCTCACATACAAAGTAGAATGTATATGCAATATACATTCGCTATATGCAAAGCGAAGTGTGCAAAGGGCCGTTATACATTAGGTGGGGCCCGCGGGTATGCAATGAGGTTTGTATGTGTTCAACATACAAAGCGGAATGTATATCGAAATGTGCATGCACAATATACATTCCCAAGGTGCACTGGCCAGACCTGATGAGGTATGCAATCCGGTTGATAAAGGATAAAGTCTGCTGCTTGTATGTATGATTTGCTTGTATGTCCACATTATATATGCGACATACATTGGCTATATACAAAGGATGAGCATGCAACCCAGATGCGAAATGAAGAATGTATTGTAGCAGATAAGTGGCTAAGGTTCATAGTATGTATATTGCATTTGTATAATGCAATATGCAAGGAAATATACAAGTGAAGTGATACAAGCCAGACCTGATTGAAATTTTAGAATGCTTCATAATCATTTGAGATCCGTAGATTGTATGTTGCATTTGTATAAGCAATATACAAAGGTAAGAGATGCAAACGGACATGCAAGACAGACCCGAATATAATTTCAATTTATTTTGTAACAATTTAGGGTTTGCCTTGGATGTTAAATAATTGTATGTATATGCATTGGCATATACAAAGGCAAAAAGGGAGTAGTTGTATATGCATATACAGGGCGAAAAAGGCAAAATAGGAGAGGGAAAAGTCAACGATGGGAGTAGGGGGTGCCTACATGGCACGATATCATTGGCTCTTGACTTTTTAGCAAGATTTCAGGTCATAGATCTTGGTGATAGGAATGCAAATCGATGGCATGTTTCAGATGTTCAAATGAGCGAAGGATTTCTTTGCATGTAGCCGTGTTTAGGCAGGAAAAAACTTTAGAGGTAAGCAAAATTGCTATAGGCTGCGGGTAGGTAGGCATTGATGGTAGAGTTGTAGAGGTTTGGGTTGATGATGGACAGGCCAACCACCGCTTTGAATGGAAGAATCCTCAGACGGTTGCGCACATCCTGATTTTACCTACTCCATCCTCTTCCTTTGCTCGCTGCATTCATTTTTTTGGGCGCCATTCTGATGATGCAGTGCATCTAGCAAAATTTTGATTTGCCATGTAATTAATTTGATGAGTACATAGTCTTGCTATAAAATGCAAACTGTGTTACTCATTTGTTGTTGTTGAAGACTTGGGCACTTTTGTGTAAATAACAAAAAATAGAGCATTTTCCTGGCTGTTGTATCTCTTTGGAGTTTATGAGTTGCATCTAAATGTACATTGTAGATATTCTCAATTTCATTGTTGTTTCATATGAAAAATGCATTGTGCATGTGTTTAACTGTTTGTCTCCTTTGTTGCATGCCTTCCTTCTCCTGAATCTGGTTGCTAAGGGTTTCATAGATTCTAGGATACAGGTTTCTGTATTGCATGTTTAATCTGTGACTTCCATTCAAGGAGTGGATTAAATTGTCTTAGGTAAAGTATGGAGAAGGTTGTATGTCAACTGGGATGTTTGTAAGTAGAGACAGTTAAATATCCATTCTTGGGTGATGTTTGTAAGGCAAGCATCAATCTAACCCCTTGAAACTTGAATACTAAGTGTAATCCATTCTTGTGTATACATCTAGTTGACTCCTTGCCCTAAGATAGACACTGGTCTACTTCTTGTGTAGTAGTTATGATCCAAAACCCCATGTCTTGCATCCAAAACCATCAAACCAATCATTCCATATTTCCAGCCTGTTAGTTGTAGGAGTAGGATTAGGAACCCCTTGCATACTCTCATCCATAACCAGTGATACATGTCCAAGAACACTGCCAACCTTGTGATTTATCACACAAATCTTGGTCCTAAAGTGAGAGTATTCTACCTGTTATTGTAAAGCCAAAATCTTTGTGTCATTAGATGAGTCAAAGTTACATCTTCAGCAAATAGGGACACCCCCCTTGGTGTGGCAGAACCAGAAGTGAAGGGGAGGTAGCTCACATAACCTCCTGTTAGTGTTGGCTGGATCTGCCTGTGCACAGGAACTGGCAAACCCTCTACTGATCCGAAGAGAAAGAAAGATCCAACATAAATGGTGACTCCGCTGGGGAAAGAGAGAGTCAAAATTGTTTTAAAGGCTGGAAAATCTCGTTTCCAATGAAGTTGTTGCAGCAAGATCCAAAAATAACCATGTGCTACTCTGCTGGAGTGATGAATCCAGAAAAATATATGTGCCTTATTGATTTTTTGTCCTCTCTATGAGAGGTGGCAACTCTATTGATTGAACCTATCAATGCAGCAACGTATTTCCAGGTATTCACCTTTTCGTTCAAAATGATGAGTTTAGAGCAGCAATCCTGGTTGTGCTCTCAAAGAAGACCATTCTTTATTGAAGGGTATAAAGCCCTAAATTTTAAAGGAATATGTGGTTACCCAAATGCTATTCCCAGTAAAATTAGAAAATGTTTGCCGAAATATAATGGATTAAATTCTGAATCAGCAAACAAACATCTGCAATTTTTTTGTAATTTACTAGAAGATTATGAGGTAGAGGCTGAAGATGTAGTGATGAGACTCTTCATTCAGTCATTAGAAGATGATGCTAGGGTTTGGTTTTTAGACTTGCCTGTATGTTCAATTTCTTCATGGGTAGATTTAGAAATTGCATTCCTAGATCAGTTTGGTGAAAGGTTTGATTTGGCCTCATTGATCATACATTTTATGAATATCCAAAAGGAAGATGAGGAACTGGTTCTAGCCTTTAATCTTAGATTTATTAAGTTGCTCAAGCAAATCCCTGAGTATATGAGACCCAATAATGCATTGTGCTTAGTAATTTATTTGGTTGCATTTGATGAAGTGAGTTATTTATTGAGAGATAAAGGACCAGCCACACTTCACTAGGCTTACCAATTTGCTATGGATATTGAAAACAATGAGAAATATGGAATGCCAGTAGGTTTTGTGGCTGCATGTTTTCAAAGCAGTTTTCAAAGTGAATGTATTTCTGTTGTTCCAGTGTGTTCATTGATAAATGATGATTTTGCAAAAGGAAATATATTTCAGAATAGCATGTGTGGTCATGATGTGATGTATAAACATGAAGAAGATGTTATAGAAAATGTAGGCACGTCTTATAATGATGAAGACAAAGATTGTTATCAGCCTCTAGAAGAGAAGCCTGCAGGTACAAAATGTCCTTCAATTGTTTTAATGAAAGACATACATGAGGTTGTGTCCTGCAGCAATATGAATATCCCAGTTGTTCCTGATTATTTATATGAGGTGGATATGCAGAGCTTCACTTTGAATATAGAAGATGCTACTTCAAGGGATGGCAGTGAATATATTAGTGATTGTCAGCATTTAGATGCATATGTGAGCCTTTCAGATGATGAATTATAAATGGATGCTGAATATGAATGTTTTCTTGAAGATTCTGACCATCTTCACAATGCAAAGGTTGAAACTTTTGCTATTGATTATTAGTGCATCAGTGAAGAGAAAAAATAGGGTCACTATTTAGAGGTGGATGGACAAGTTGCAGATGTGTGTACTCATACAGTTGGGGATAGTGCTGGTTGCAGGGGTAACTATGAGGTTTTTGACATAGGGCTACATTCTGAGCTATTTATGCCTTCTTTTGAGACATTCCAGGTGGACATAAATGATAAGATTGCTGAGCACAATGATGATGAATATCTGCATGCTTATAAAAATGAATATGATTATGAGATGTTGCTTGTGCCTGAATATTGTTTGTTCAACATAGAGGAGCTCTTATTTTTTGAAGAAGGGCTAAATTCTGATGTGGATTCATTTGTTTCATGTGAGTCTGTTATTTTTCCAAGCAACATTGGTGACTCATATGATGATGACATTCTACAGCTGATGATAATGTATGCTGATGAAGCTTGTTGTAGATTTGTCAAAGAAAGAGAAATGGGCAGCAGCACAACTAATTGCAAAGTAGGATGCTACAGATGGTTAAATGTTTTTCAGCTTCATTTGAAGAAATCAAAAGAAAATCGAGTGTTTGACAAAGGAAAATTATGGTTTTTCCTTTTTGGTGGCCCTAGGCCGCCAAGTTTTTTTTTAATGTGATTTGTGATGCAGGTTGGTGTAAGTTCGACTCTGTAGCCCAATGGGCAAGGGACTGGTCTGCATCCCAGAGGTCTGAAGTTCTCACCATGCCTGCAAGAGGCATGTGTCCCCAAACAAAGCCAGTGTTGGTGCTTGCTCAGAATTCAGGTTTTAAGCATTTTATATCTGCGGGCACCTTCTAAAAAATTTTGAAAAATGATAAGTTTGTTGGCCTTCACAGTTAAAATGCATGTGTCTTTGTATATACAAAGAGGTTTGTATGTACAAAAGGAGATACCATTGGCGGGTTTGCAGAAATTTCCATCAGCCTTTGAAAACGATGAGAAAAATGAGTTATATGCATTTTTCAATGCATATCGGGCTTGCATATACATTGGGGAATCTTTCACAGATTCCAAGAATATTCTCTAGTTGTATGTTGTGTTTGCTTGTATATCAGGTTTGTATGTTTAGACATACAATGACTACATACATTGGAAACATGCAAGGGTGAATGTATGTTCAGACATACAAAGGTTATATAAAAGCGAAATGTACATTGAGCGCATGCAATGAAAAATATACAAAGGTGGCGGACATGCATTCGCTACAGTAGAAGGTTCATCGGTCAGACAATGCATATCGGTGCCTAAGTTAGAAGTTTCCCTGACATGCATTAGCTACAGTGTAAAGAAACAAGGGGTCTTGTATGTTCGGCGACATACAAAGCAGTAGAGATACATGTGGTGGGGTCCGCCTCACATACAAAGTGGAATGTATATGTAATATACATTCGCTATATGCAAAGCGAAGTGTACAAAGGGCCGATATACATTGGGTGGGGCCCATGGGTATGCAATGAGGTTTGTATGTGTTCGACATACAAAGTAGAATGTATATCGAAATGTGCATGCACGATATACATTCCTGAGGTGCATTGGCCGGACCCGATGAGGTATGCAATCCGGTTGATAAAGGATAAAGTCTACTGCTTGTATGTATGATTTACTTGTATGTCCGCATTATATATGCAACATACATTGGCTATATACAAAGGATGAGCATGCAACCTGGATGCAAAATGAAGAATGTATTACAGCGTATAAGTGGCTAAGGTTCGTAGTATGTATATTACATTTGTATAATGCAATATGCAAGGAAATATACAAGTGAAGTGATACAAGCTAGACCCGATTTGAATTTCAAAATGCTTCATAAACATTTGAGATCCGCAAATTGTATGTTGCATTTGTATAAGCAATATACAAAGGTAAGAGATGCAAATGGACATGCAAGACAGACCCGAATAGAATTTCAATTTTGTCTGTAACAATTTAGGGTCCGCCTTGTATGTTAAATAATTGTATGTATATGCATTTGCATATACAAAGGCAAAAAGGGAGCAGTTGTATATGCATTTGAATATGCATATACAGGGCGAGAAAGGAAAAATAAGAGAGGGAAAAGTCAGCGATGGGAGCAGGGGTGCCTACGTGGCACGATATCATTGGCTCTTGACTTTTCAGCAAGATTTTAGGCCGCAGACCTTGGCGATAGGAATGCAAATTGATGGTCTATTTCAGATGTTCAAATGAGTGAAGGATTTCTTTGCTTGCAGTTGTGTTTAAGAGGGAAAAAACTTCAGAGGCAAGCAAAATTGCTGCAGGCTGCGGGTAGGTTGGCATTGATGGTAGAGTTGCAGAGGTTTGGGTCGATGATGGACAGGCCAACCACCGCTTTGAATGGAAGAATCCTCAGATGGCTACACACATCCTAATTTTACCTGCTCCATCCTCTTCCTCTACTCGCTACATTCATTTTTTTGGGCGCCATTCTGATGATGCAGTACATCTGATTTTTTTTGATTTGCCATGTAATTCATTTGCTGAGTACACAATCTTGCTATAAAATGCAAACTGTGTTACTCATTTGTTGTTGTTGAAGACTTGGGCACATTTGTGTAAATAACAAAAAATAGAGCATTTTCCTGACTGTTGTATCTCTTTAGAGTTTATGAGTTGCATCTGAATGTACATTGCAGATATTCTTAGTTTCATTGTTATTTCATATGAAAAATGCATTGTACATGTGTTTAACTATTTGTCTCCTTTGTTGCATGCCTTCCTTCTCCTGAATCTGGTTGCTAAGGGTTTCATTGATTCTAGGATACAGGTTTCTGTATTGCATGCTTAATTTGTGACTTCCATTCAAGGAGTGGATTAAATTATCTTAGGTTAAGTATGGAGAAGGTTGTATGTCAGCTGGGATGTTTGTAAGTAGAGACAGTTAAATACCCATTCTTGGGTGATGTTTGTAAGGCAAGCATCAATCTAACCCCTTGAAACTTGAATGCTAAGTGTAATCCATTCTTGTGTATACGTCTAGTTGACTCCTTGCCTTGAGATAGGCACCGGTCTGCTTCTTGTGCAGTAGTTATGATCCAAAACCCCATGTCTTGCATCCAAAACCATCAAACCAATCATTCCATATTTCCAACCTGTTAGTTGTAGGAGTAGGATTAGGAACCCCTTACATACTCTCATCCATAACCAGTGATACATGTCCAAGAACATTGCCAACCTTGTGATTTATCACACAAATCTTGGTCCTGAAGTGAGAGTATTCTGCCTGTTATTGTAAAGCCAAAATCTTTGTGTCATTGGATGAGTCAAAGTTACATCTTCAACAAAGAGGGACACCCCCCTTGGTGTGATAGAACAAGAAGTGAAGTGGAGACAACTCACGCAACCTCCTATTAGTGTTTGCTAGATTTGCCTGTGCACAGGAACTGGCAAACCCTCTGCTGATCCAGAGAGAAAGAAAGATCCAACACCTCCTCTTGTTTATACTCTTCTAATAAACTTGTTGCACTAAAACCTCTCAAAACTAGTGAGATAGAGTCACCAGGTATGTAAAAAATGCTTCTATAAGAAGATATTACTAATTTACATACCAAAATCAATAAGGAAATGAAGTGAAAAATGGACTATAATATTTCAAACAGTCCCATAGGGAGTGCCAAAAATTATTGTTACACTGAATGCACCCTTGAGAGAATTTTTGGACGAATCTCTCTTCAATTGGCAACATGGAAACACTCCTAGGTTGCGGGTGACCTATGTATTAGAGTGAATTTTTAGAGAGGGTTGGTTCCCATAGTGTTCACCTAAAATGAAACTAACCTACTCCTATTTGCTGGGAAAAAAAGATAGAAACTAACACAAACTAAACTCTAAAACATAAAAAGGGGTGATACACCAGATGATGATAACTTGTACCATGTTTTGACATACACAGTTTTCTCAAAAAACAAGTTATACTATACTCAGTCTCAGATTTTGAGATGTTTTTCCTTTCATAAGTGTTTCATAATAAGATCTAAGATCAATGACAATATTTAGGAGTTTAAAATGTCTTTTAGAAACCTAAATGACAAATTTTCACAACTAAATGTTTGCATAAACTGGGTAACACAAGTTATGACCTACACTTTCACTTATATTCCTATATAAAGGTGATTAAGATGAGACATGAAATAAAGAACTGTTCATTCAATCACTAAACCATATCAATCATCTCATACATTTACACAATTCCAAGGTTTGAGAAAGGCAAAACTTGTTTTTATTGATCAAAAAGGTATTATAACACCTGATACAAGTCTGAAATAGTTGTTCTTTTCTCCAAAAGACTGAATTGTATTATTGTTTTGATCATTTTTCTGAGTTACAATGCTATATTTCTCTCTAAAACAGATTACAATTCTTATAAGTATTATGTCATAGATTGTTTTCCCACTTGGATTAGCACAATTCCACTAAATTTATCTCTTACCTTTTAGTGTCCCTTAACCCCTTCCATTATTGGACCTATCTATACCTTGATTGTTATTTACCTTATCGAGGAAATGTCACATTTTGGACTAATTATTGACAAAACCTAGAAAGAGGCTTTGGATTCCACACATTTTGGACATCCTAAAGCCTAATTTGAAGAGAAATTTGGGGGTTAGACTTGGGTGCTCATGCCCTAGTCCTACCCTAAATCTCTAGGTTCCAAATTTCATTTAAGTGTCAACTTTTATCGTGTGCTTCAGGATTTCAAATTCAAATTTTCATTTTTGCGCGATGTCAGCATATTATTTCAATTTATTTCATTTCTAAGGTTAGGTATTTAAAAAGTGAAAATCATTTTATCACACACAACTCTCATACAAGCTTACTACATCAAAATTTTTCTACAAGTGTTATTGAAGGTCTGCAAAGTCTTGAAGCTCATTGAAAAATTGGATTTTTGCTATCTTGGAGATATGTTGTGAAGATAAGAAATCAAGATCTTGAGTCTATCTTTCTCTTCCTAGGGTTTGTGAAGCCTTTTGTATGATCAGGAGAAACATTGAAGCCTCCAACTTGAGTTTTGGAGTCTGCTGATATGGCTGCCTCACCTTCTTGTTCTACAAGTCTTCATTGATGTCATCTCCTTGAGTTGAAGTTGTTGTTTCCTTGATGCTTGAGTCATTTAGGATCTTGCATTTGTTTATGCTTACACATTTGGTTTACAAGCACACACATTTGCATACTTTAACATTGGCTATCATTGAGGTAGAAATACCAAAGACGGGGTTTGACTGAGGCAAACTCCTATATAGCCACAACCATCTTTCTCCTTCTTTTGTTTGTGTAGGTCAAATTTAGGAATATTTGATGGAAAGAAGCAAAGAAGAAGTAGACATTATAGGTACAGTCATCACAAAAGTTACAGATTCATCTTTGGGATATCCACAGGACTTCAGGGCAGGTGTCCAAGTCTAACAAGACTTGAAAAGTGGGATCTGGAACCTTTCACAGAGATACAGATAATTTTGCTGACGAAGAGCTTACAGTACTCTGGGGTGAGCGCCCTAGCCTTACAGACCTCCAAATTTTAGGTGCATAGTCATTATTACCTTTCATTTGCATTTATGTGATTAGTCTATAGGTTTCTGCCCCCAAAATCCATTTGTTCATGCATATCTTATAACTAAGGTTTGGCTTATCATTAGCTAGTTAGGGTTGGAAAACTCTAGTTGAGACACCTTTTCATGTACAAAAAAAAGAAATAAGATACTTGTATCTTAACACTCTCATAGTGATTGAGCTCGGTTCATATTCTAAATGTTAGTGCACTGAAAAGAGGGGCTTGACCTAGTTTGCATATACAACCATTCTCTCTCTTTTCACAATAAACATTTTTGTGAACCCGTGTTTTAAATAATTTTCATCCTTTAACATTAGATCTGATTGTATTTGTTGTTTTAAATCAGATTTAGATTGCAAACCCTCTTTCATGAAAAGTACACACATTTCATTTTGATTGATATATCTATCTTCTCGTTGAAAGAGCATAAAAATTTGAAATTTTGTTACTTGCATAGTGATATCTTGTTTCATTCTTTCAACGTATATGATATCTTGTTTCACATTTAAGTCTTGGGTGAATTAGATTATGTGGAAATATCATATGTATTTTTACAAGACTTTAATACATATAATGAGCCGTTTAGTTGTGATGACTTCAATATGTTATATGAAGCCTTGGATGACTTTATCTCTATTGAATATTCCAATACAACTCCTAAACTGTCGTCATTTCAAATATTAGTAAATGCAATTTATGTTCCTAAATCTCAAGAAGAACCTATGAAACTGAATATAGTGGTCAACCTATGTTTTAATGTGCCTCAAACACAGATGAAAATGGTGCTCATTGTAAGAGGTTTTTCAACTTCTTCTCAACCTCCTGATTACATCTATAACAAAGCTAAATAAATAACAAGTCAAAATCAAAATGGATCACAATATTCCAACTACAATGTGGTTGCTCATACATACAATACATGGAATAATAAACAAAGAAAACATCAATCAAACATTTTGATATGTTTACCAACTTCTCAACCTATGCTTCCTCAACCACCTCGTTTAATGCATAAAGTTGGTCAAGATTATGATCTTGTTGAGTAGCTTTGTGCTACTCCTGCTAAGATCCCTCTTTGGGAACTCATACAAACATCACCTACATACCACAAAATACTCTAGGAATCTTTACAAAAGGTGATTGTACCACCAGCTGATAAGCCTAATGATGTAGCAACCCTGTTAGATTGTATGCATGCAACAAAAACAAACATTCTATTTCAACAACACGAGTTATTGTCCATGGAATTTCAGAAACAATATGATCCTCTTATAATTTTTATCACTATAAACAAAATTTTGATAAAGCAAGTTATGGTTGATAATGGATCAGCTCTTAATGTTTGCAATGCTGATTTGTTACATAAAATTAACATTAATACAAATTTAATTAAAGTAGATAAGCTTAACATTCATGGCTTTGATAATATTGGTAGACAATCCTTGGGCACTATAACTTTACCAATAAAGGCTGGACCTGTGACATTATTTGCCCTTTTTCATGTCATGCCTAGTGCACTCTCATATAATATGATTCTTAGAAGACCGTGGATTCGTACTATGGGGGTAATTCCATCTTCCCTTCATCGATCAATAAATTTTACTTATGCAAATAAACTTCAAACCATCAAAGTCGATCTGGAGCCAGAAAGTTGTTTACATATTGAAATTTAAAAATAAATCATCAATCATAGTATTTTGAACAATTTAAAAATTGATAATTGAACACCTCTTGCCACATATAATATTGTGCAAGATTCTCAACCATTGTTGAATGCATTCCCTGGTGACGATTGGGGTTCATTGAATTTCACTCCTACCTTCATAGGAGAATATAAAATTAATAATGTTGAAACATCAAAAGTTGCGTTGATATCATCTAAACAATCTGTGGAAACACCTAAAGAATCTCAAGCTTCTTTAGTCAATAAGGAGGACAACACTCTTACTTATACTATAGATTATGAGACCTATGAGGCTTCACCATCTTCTAAAGAAATGGCATCCCTTTATGGTCAAGGATTTAAAATCCTTTATAAAAAATGCAACTATGTTGGTAATGGTTGTAGTGTAAACCAACAAGGAATCATAGTACCTTTACAAGTTGCTGGAATTAACTACACAACTGGTATTGGATACCACTCTTTGAAGCCCACTAAAGCTTACAAACATCCTAATCTTAATGTTTACACAATATCAACACTCAATTTGATATATCTTGAGATGACAGACAGTAATTGTCCACCAGGAGATATCCCATTGGATAATTTTTCTACAAATGATGCTTTAATGGAATTTATAGGAGCTTATGATAATTTTCTCTGCTATCATCATAATCATGTGTTTCCCTATTATCTAAATGATGATGCATATTTTGGGAGCACCACTTACTCGATTAATGCTACTCTAACATCTAATAAAGAATCTATAGAATCATCACAACCACCTAGCATCTTAGACTGCAGTACTTTACTTAATGAAAAGACTATTGATGTCTTGATGGAGAAGGATAACCCTGAAAAAGTTATCCCTATAGGAGATTGTTTAAACAAAGAAGAAAAAGAATATATGACAAAACTTTTACATGAATTTTCTGAATTATTTGCTTGGAATTATTCAGATATGCCTAGTGTTGATCCTAAAATTGTAATACATAATATCGTGTTACAACCCAATGCTAAGCTGGTTAAATAAAAAGTCAAAAGATGAATCCTAAGGTCACATTATTAGTCAAAGATGAGATAAAAAAGCTTTTGCAATTTGGTTTTATCCACCCTATTGACTATTCACCTTGGATCTCAAATATTGTTGCTATCATTAAACCCAATAATCATGTTCAAATTTGCACTAACTTTAGGGATTTGAGTCTTGCTTCTTTGAATGATGATTTTCCTCTTCCAAACATTGATATGATTTTTGATTCAATATCTGGCCATGAATTACTTTCCTTCATGGATGGTTTTTTGGGTTATAATCAAATCTTTATCAACCTTCAAGATTAGTATAAGACAACTTTTATCACCCTGTGGGGAACATTTTGTTGGGTGGTAATGACGTTTGGATTAAAGAATGCTGGAGAAACTTCCCAATGTGCTATGACTCTTATCTTTCATGATTAAATTCATAACATCTTAGAGGATTATGTTGATGACATTCTTGCAAAGTCTATTCATTGCCAGGATCACGTCACAATCCTCTGTCAAATCTTTGAGCGGATACAAAAATATAACATGCGCTTAAATCCCCATAAATGCATCTTTAGTGTAGATAATGGTAATCTATTGGGATTTATAGTTTTGCATCATGGTGTTGAAGTAGACACGAAGAAAATTAACGTGATTGTTAACATGCCATCTCCTCAAAATATCACTCAACTTTGTAGTTTACAAGGGAAGATACAGGCCATCGGTTGATTTGTATCACAACTCATGGATAGGACTCATCCTTTCACTCAATTACTCAAGAAAGAATCAAAATTCTAATAGAATTTTGATTTTTTAAAAATCCTTCAAAGACTTAAAAGACTACTTATCTAATCCCCCTGTTTTACAACCAGCAACTACAGAAAAACCCTTTATTCTTTACACTTCAACTTCTACTAATGCTCTTGCGGCATTATTGGCACACCATGATGGCAAAGGAAAGGAACATGTTGTATATTATATAAGCCAAACTTTTCTCGATTATGAAGTGTGATATACTATCATAGAGAGATAGTTCTTAGCTCTTGTCTTTGCAACACAAAAGTTAAGACATTATCTTCTAAATGCTGAAATTCATGTCATGGTAAAATTTAATCCCTTGGAGCATCTCTTTGCTAAAATGGATCTCTCTAGTTGCCTAGCTAAATGGGTTCTATTGTTAATGGAATTTGATCTCAAGTTTATATCTCTAAAAGCAATAAAAGGACAAGTACTAATCGACCATTTAGTTGAAGCACCTTCCCCTTTTTCTATTCAAAATAATGAAGAATTTCCTGATGACCAAATTTTAACTATATATAAAGATGATAAATTGGAATTATATTTTTATGGTTCACAATGTAGAACTAGCTCAAGTGTTGGTATAATACTAGTACCCCCTTTAGGTAAGCTGATTCCTCTTTCTTACCGTCTAAACTTCTCATGCACAAATAACATTGCTAAGTATGAAGCCCTCATTGCAGGACTTCATGCCACTTTGTCTCTAAATATTAAACATGTCACCATTTATGGTTATTCACAATTAATCATAAGACAAGTCACCAGATCTTATCAAGCAAAGAAAGATAAACTATCTTAGTTGCGTGATCTTGCCTTGTCGTTATTAAAATAGTTTTCATCTTTTACAATTGACACAATTCTGAGGAAAGAAAATCGACATGCATATGCAATGGAAGGCACAACTTCCCTTATATCCCTTGATGATTCACTTGAAGAATATCAATTCATCATTCACAATCTCAAATCACCAACATTAGTTGAGGCTATACCCTCGAATACTGACTTATGTTGTAACACAAACTTTGATGAATGGTACTCCCATATATTTCAACATTTTTGTTCCTAATTTAGCATCTAAAAACACAAGAGTTTGCATACGTAAACTTGCAACACATTATATTATCTTGTCCAATGTGTTGTATTGAAGAAGCTATAATGGCATTCTTCTATATTGTCTTAATAAATTATAAATTCCATTTGCTCTAGAAGAGGCTCACTATGATGCCTGTGGAGGGAATTTCAGAGGAAAATCTTTGGTACAAAATTATTACGTATGGGGTTCTATTGGCAAAGCATGGAACAAGATTCCTTCGTGTTCGTTAAGAAGTGCCCACAATGTGAACAACATAGTAATTTAATTTGAGCTCCTGCCTAGGGACTTCGAGCCCAGGTTTCACCTTAGCCATTTTTTGTATGGGGCTTGGATCTAATTGGAAAAAATATCTCCTCCTTCTCAAGGACACACTTTCATCATTATCGCCACTAATTACTTTATGAAGTGGGTTGAAGCTATGTCTCTACGATCCACGACTACTGAGGTAATCTGTCGTTTCATTCAAGATAGTATAATCTCATGATTTGACATTCCTTCCTCCTTGGTTTCTGACAATAGTATACCATTTAAGAATAATGATGTAAAAAAATTCCTTGAAAAATACCACATTTAACATCACTTCTCTATGCCATATTATCCACAATCAAATGGCCAAGCTGAAGCTTTGAATAAGATTATTAGACAAATTCTATGGAAAACTATTAATAAACTTCAAAAAGATTGGCATACTCAAATCTCTAATGTACTTTGGGCCTATATGGTACTACACCATACAACCTTGTATATGGTGCCAATGCGATAATGCCTTTAGAGTTAGAAATTCCTTCATTGCGAGTTTCCTTCAGGGACATTATTGACGATAACATGGAAAGAGAGAAGAGAATACAACTAGAGATCCTCGATGAATAACATATCAAAACTCTTGACCATCTTAAATCTCATCAAAAAATCATCCAATGATCATATAATGAACATGTAATTCATCGTTCATTCAAAGTTGGAGACTTGGTACTTTACAAAAATCAACGTAATGTAAATTCACCTCCTAGAGAAAAAGGGAAGTTCAACCCTAATTGGATAGGACCATATGTTATCACTGAAGGTTATGGATTAGGAGTGTATAAATTAGCTGATGAACAAAGTACACCCCTTAAAGAACCTATTAATGCCATGCATTTATGAAAATTCATGCTTAAGATCCTAGGTTAGATATTACTTTATAAAGCAAATAGTCATTAATTGTTTCAATTTCAACAAGATAGAAAATTGTGTCTTAATTCATTTCATAAGCTAGCATAAGATCTTTATTAAACACAATTAATCATTATTGCATCTAATTAAACCATGTTTTGTTAGATTACAATTGCATTAATTGGAAATAATATCATACTTTACTAGTGCAAAATTTTTAATCATTGTTGTATTTACTAAATAGTCTACAAGGATTGATTAGCTTAAGTCACAATAGCATTAAACACATTTTCACATGATCATCAAAATTATCACTTGTTGCATTTACATAAATTACATGTGGTACATCAAATTACACCATAGCATTAATAAAACATCATATATACAGGCATCAGTTTGAATATACATCAAAATCAACTATCCTATACATCAAAATGGGATGTCGTAATACAATACATGAAATACATATCATATAGATGAACCTTGATTACCAAACCCCTCAGGACCTGGTGGTGTATGAGTGATAGAAGGCTGCCCATGCAAGGCCATGGACCACGAATGACTCCTAGAGGCACTCTGTGAATGTAGACCCCTAAGTTCACCTCTAAGCTCTCTCATCTCCCCTTGAGAATCCATGTAGAGAGAAATCTAGCTCTCTCAGCTCTCACTCAATGCAACTCTGTCTGTAGAAACTGCGTAAGGATACGACTCAACTTAGTTGTAGATGTCATGGCCTAATCTCGCTATGAATGGAGGTCTACCTATGCACGCTCTACCCTCTGCTTCTCCTGATCTAAAGTGGCTTCCATAGCCACCTTGTATCTCATAAAGGGCATGAATTTCTCTACATGCCACCCTATGAAGTGCTATGGCGAATATCTCATCTGTACTCGCTACTCAGCTACATCGGCAAGAACTATATCTGCTATAACATGACTCACAAAATCTTATCATGCTTTGGTACCAACTATCAAAAGAAACACAAAGATAATATCTATATCTCATCATAAAAAATAAATATATACATGACATCATCATAAGCAAGTAATCATCAAAGAAATATAATAACATTCTCACCAGGATCACATATTGTTGTCGCTATAGCTACATCCATAGTCACCTCTGTAGCTGGGGGCATAGAGGTGCTTGCCTCCCCTCACTCAAGCCGACTCGATCTCCTAGTGGTAGTAGGACCCAGACCATGAGCTCTCGACCTAGGTCTCTCCTCGGTCTCCTCGTCGTCATCCACCTTCCACTGCCCTCATCATGGCCTCTCCTTGAAGATGAAGCGTGGCAACGTCTCCTCTTCATCATCATCATAATATCCATCGAAGTGACTGAAGTCCTCCTTGTCTCCTGAATCATCCCCGTGACCTGTCCATGACTGTGGATTACCTGTGAGATGACTGGAAGGGAAAATTGGATCAGGTCGAGCTGTCTCCAACAGGTCATGTACGCTTGGATACACCTAACGTCATCTACCTATGATGCTAGCTCTGCATTTGCTACACCATCATCCTCACTCTTGAATACCTTGGTGATCGTCAGTCATGGGGCCTCATTAGCCCTTGTCATGTTGCATGTTGAGCATACATAGCTTAGATGCATGCTAGGGACACCCTGCACACATCTGAACTATTGCATGACTCTATCAAAGTAAAATCTGACAATGATGTGATCTAGGTGACCGACTACTAGTTGATCCTGTTGCATCCTCACTAACTATCTATGCTGCCCCATTCATGGCTTGTGGCTATGATATGGTCTCCATGTGATATCTACATGCCACGGTCTATCAAAAACTACTCTCTAATACAACAAATCACCATATCTCTAACATCTAATAAGTGGATAGACATGTGTGCATGGATGTGTCTATTAGGGTTAGTCAGTAGAATATATCAATTAAATGCAAATAAAGATTAAACAGAGGAATAGAAATACACAAAAAATAATAACAATGAGAGACTAGTTTTAACGTGGTTCACCCAAACTCGGGCTACATCCACCAAACAGAGAATCCAATATTATTATCCAATAAATCAAATTGATTACAACCAACAATCCCTGCAACTCAATACTGTTGTAAATGCTACAATACAATCAATAGAAACCCTAACCCTTAGCCACTTTTATCAAGCTTTTTGTCGGTTACAAAAATAGGGTTTTCTTATGTCGACCAATGAAAAATAACTCCTGGTGCCTTTATAAAATAATAAAAAATCTTGCGCTACCCCTGGACCTTGCAAGGGGCACTGCCCCCAAACCCACGCAAGGGGTGCTGCCCCTTGACCCCGTAGGAATTTGGGGGGAAACCGTGCCGATAAAAGTGGGGAAAATTTAACCTCCGAGTCTGATTAGGCTCCATATAACAACAATCTCCCACTTGGAGACTGATCATAACACCGTTGACGCTGTAGCTCCCACTAGAAATAAGCACCCTGGACTCTACTGTTCTATTTTTGTTATGTTCAGTCTAGAAGACCAACTGAAACTGATGAGGAGCTCAGCTTCTACCTTGTCACTGCCTTTGTAAACATATCCACTGGATTTTCATCTGTATGTATCTTTTCCATCCTTAACTGTCCATCATCCAACACTGACTGAATAAAGTGATACCTCAACTGTATGTATTTGGTCTTTGAATGCAAGGTAGAATTCTTTGCAAGATGTGTGGCACTTTGACTGTCTGTATATTAACCTATTATTTGCCCAATTCTTTCAGGAAAGATTGTAGCCATATCATCTCCTTGCTTGCCTTTGTTGCAACTACATATTCTACCTCTATGGTGGATAAAGCAACCACCATTTACAACTGTGAGATCCAACTAACTGCTGTCCCACCTACAGTAAAGACATAACTTGTAGTACTCCACCTGGTATCAATATCCCCTACCAAATCTGAGTCTACATAACCTACTAAATTAGTATTAGAGCCCCCAAAACATAAGTGTTTATTAGATGTACCTCTCAAATATCTAAGAATCCATTTTACCGCATTCCAATGCTCCAATTCGAGATGACTCATATACCTACTAACGACTCCTACAACATGTGCAATATCCAGTCTCGTGCATACCATGGCATACATTAAACTTCCTATAGCTGAAGCATATGGTACCTTGGACATTTTATCTTCCTCCTCTTGTGTCTCAGGACACATCTCCTTAGTCAATTTCAAATGACTAGGCAAAGGTGTGCTGATAGCTTTTGCATTCTCCATATGGAATCTCTGCAACACCTTTTCAACATAATCAGCCTGAGCTAGAGTCAATTTTCTGTTCTTCCTATTTCTGTAAATTTTCATACCAAGGACTTGTTTTGCTACCCCCAAATCCTTCATAGCAAATGACTATGCTATTTGCTGTTTTAACTCTCTTATATGATCAATGTTAGACCCAGCTACAAGCATGTCATCAACATATAAACATAAAATAATGTAGCTTTCATTATCTAACCTCCTAAAATAAACACAATGGTCAGAATTACACTGGTTGTAGCCTTGCTTAGCCATAAAACTATCAAATTTTAAATACCATTATCGAGGTGCTTGTTTCAGGCCATACAAACTCTTCTTCAATCTACACACTAGTTTCTCCTTACCTTTGACCTCAAATCCTTGTGGTTGTTCCATATATATCTCCTCCAAATCACCATGGAGAAAGGTAGTTTTCACATCTAGCTATTCCAAATACAAATCTTCAGCAGCCATAATACTTAAAATAGTATGAATAGAAGTCATCTTGACAACCAGAGAAAATATCTCATCAAAATCAATGCCCTTTTTCTGTGCAAATCCTTTTACAACTAACCTGGCTTTAAATCTTTTCTTACCTCCATCTTCCTCTTTCAACCTATAAACCCATTTGTTTGGTAAAACCTTTTTACCTGCAGGTAACTTACATAATTCCCAAGTCTGATTTTTCAGAAAGGAGTCCATTTCTTCTTTCATAGCAAGCTCCCACTGAACCTTTGTATCCACCTGCATAGCTTCATCATACCCTTCTAGTTCACCAACATCTGTTAACAAAATAGAATACAAAGAGGAAGAAAACTTTTCAAGAGGTCTACTTAGCCTTGTTGACTATCTAACATTCACTAGAGTTTGTGGTATTTCTGGTTGCTGTTGGGGAGCATAAGGAACCACTGGAACATTGCTATTTGGAGTATCATCCAGCACCACATAATCCTTTTCTTTCTTCTCATGCTGCTGCAACTAATCTTTGTACAACACCTTCTCATTGAATACAACATCCCTTCTCACAATTTTCTGATTTTCAAAATCTTAAAGCCTATAACCAAATTCATCAATGCCATATCCAATGAAAGTACATTTTTTTGATTTTGCATCCAGCTTGGTTCTATTTTCAAAATCTACATGTGTAAATGCTTCACATCCGATGGTTTTGAGAAAAGAATAACTCACCTTCTTACCTGTCCATGCTTCCTCTGGAATACCACAACCCAAAGGAACTGAAGGACCTCTATTAATTAAATATACAACAATGTTGACAGCCTCTATCCACATGTTTAAAGGCAGCCCAACATGCAATCTCATAGTCCTTGCACACTCCATTATTGTCCTATTCATGCGTTCAACCACTCCATTCTCCTATGGAGTCCTTGGTACCATTTTCTGCCTATGAATTCCATTAAAGGAACAATAATTCTCAAATTCTTTGCTGCAATACTCACCACCATTATCAGATCTGAGACATTTTAACTTTTACCCGTCTCATTCTCAACCAAGCTTCTCCATTTCTTAAGTGTTTCAAATACATCAGATTTATACATAAGGAAATAAATCCATACCTTCCTAGTTGCATCATCTATGAATGTAACATAATACCGAGAGCCACCGAGAGAAGATACCTGAGCTGGTCCCCATACATCTGTATGCACAAGCTCCAACTTTTTATTTTTCTTTTGCTTCCCATCCTTTAGAAAACTGACTCTCTTTTATTTGCCATAAACACAACTTTCACAAAAATCCATATTAATACATTTCAGACCTGGTAAAACTTTCTTAGAATGAAGTACCTTCATACCTTTTTCACTCATATGCCCAAGTCTGTTATGCCACAGTGTTGTCTCTGAACCTGCAACAACTATTTCAGTCTCTTCCTGCAAACCTGCAACAACTATTCCTGAACCTGTTTATTTTTTCTCTGCAACAACTAAAGTAGAAGGAATAGTATGACCTGTACAAAGATATAAGGTGCCTACTTTCACACCTTTTGCTACTATTAAGGCACCTTTTGAAACCTTCCAATGTTTATCAGTAAATGTAACAATGCAACCTTCTTCAGCTAGCTGTCCTGCTAAAATTAAATTCTTATTGAGCCTTGGAACATGCCTTACCTCTTGTAGTAGCCAATGATTCCCATTCTGCAACTTAATCTTAATTCTTCCCTTTCCAACAATCTGACAGGGTTCGTTATCTCCCAAATAAACCAACCTAAAATCCCCTTGGACATAATCAAGAAAATAACTTCTATGGGGTGTAGCATGAAATGAGGCCCCTGAATCTAAAACCCATGAATCATCAGCATTATCTAGGGAAAAAATTAAAGCATCATCTTCAGACTTATTACATACCACATTTGCCTCCTTATTGCCTTTTTGTTTGTCTCCTTCTTTATTTTTTCGAGACCAGCAATCTTTCTTTAGATGACCTAGTTTCCCACAGTACCAACAATCCTTCTATCCTTTGGATTGGGATCTTTTGTCGTTTGATTTTTCTCGTGACTTCCCATGACCTCCAGAACCTTTTCCTCTCTCCTTTGATCTGCCCCTACTTTCTGCATTCAAAACACTGCTTGACGTGGATCCACTTGAGCTTTTCCTACGAATTTCCTCACTCAGAATAACACCAACAACATCATCAAATTTTAGGGTATTTGAACCAAAAATAGAGTTACTAACTGCCATTACCAAACTATTCTAGCTTTTAGGCAATGAACATAATATCAAGAGAGCTCTAAATTCTTCATTAAATTTTATATTTACAGAAGTTAATTGACTGACAATCCTATTAAATTCATTTAAATGATCTGTCATAGATCCACCTTCAACCATTTTCAGATTAAATAAATGCTTCATGAGAAATACCTTATTTGAGGCTGAGGGTTTTTCATACAATTTAGCCAAAGCTTTCATCAGAATATCTGTTGTCTTTTCTTCCATTATATTGAATGCCACTGATGGTGCTAGACACAACCAAATGGTTCCCAGTGCCTTTTTGTCAAGAAGATTCTAATCCTCGTTAGTCATTGTTGCTGGTTTCTTTGCTACTCCTTCCAATGACATCCATAAATCCTTTTGATAGAGGTAATCCTCCATCTGCATCTTCCATAACTGATAGTTCTGCCCATTGAATTTATTGACCTTCAATTTACCCTCGTTCGCCATTGCTCCCATTCAACCGTGAGACTCCCACTCAACCGTGAGACCTTCCTACAGACGATAATCGAATACAACCCGCTCTGATACCACTTGTTAGGGTTAGCCGACAGAAGATATCAATTAAATGCAAATAAAGATTAAACAGAGAAATACACAGAAAATAATAACAGCGAGAGACAAGTTGTAACGCGGTTCACCCAAACTCAGGTACATCTACCAAACAGAGAGTCCAATATTATTATCTAGTAAATCAAACCGATTACAACCAGCAATCCTTGCAACTCAATACCACTGCAAATGCTACAATACAATCAATAGAAACCCTAACCCTTAGCCACTTTTATCAAGCTTTTTGTCAGTTACAAAAATAGGGTTTTCTTATGTCGGCCAATGAAAAATAACTCCCGGTGCCTTTATAAAATAATAAAAAATCTTGCACTGCCCTTGGACCCCGCAAGGGGCGCTGCTCCTTGACCCTGTCTTGGGGGCGCTGCCCCTTGACCTCGTAGGAATTTGGGGGGAAACTGCACCAATAAAAGTGGGGAAAATTTAACCTCCAAGTCTAATTAGGCTCCATATAACAACAATCTCCCACTTGGAGACTGATCAGACTCCACACCATATCAGTGTCCATGTCGGCTCTATGGGAAACCCCACTGGCCACATGCATCTAATATTCTCAAAGATCCATACCTATAGCAAGGTGCATATCATCAAACTCTGTGCTCATAGTGAACATAATGACCTAAGTCTCGATATTGGTGCGCAAGCATACTATGCCCCCATGTGTAGACCATCCTCTCCTCCTCCATCACCTTGATAGTGTGCATGAGGCCCCCATAAAGGTGCGTGCCTCGTCCATCTGGTGTAACCAATAACGCGATGGTAGCTATCATGATGTGACAAACTAGGGCTATGTCCACACAACCCTATCTAACCAACGAAGCATGATATGTCCTCATCTGAGTGGCATCACCACATGACCTAGATAGTAAATGTGACTCGCACAAGTGTACTCCTTGAAGTGTTGTTCTATGATCCGTACTACCTGCCCTTGGATAGAAAGTCGTAGTATGCGATACACGTCTTCAAGTGTAATCATCATTTCCCCTATAGGTAGATGGAAGGTAGACGTGTCTGCATCCCATCTCTCCATGCTACTGTGGAATCTCATCATGGACATAGTAAAATCTCACCATAGGCCTATATCCTGTAGGAGACCTTGATCCTAATTGGATAACATACCTATGTGGCTCTGTAACAATGTCATAAGTTGGCCACTAGTATGTTCCCATGTCTTGGGGACATCTTGTACATCAAACAATTTCAAATCAGTTCATGCTCATTACAAATCAATTTTTCATATATATCACTCAAACTGTGCCCTGTCCCTTGAGCCCTTATCCTTTCTGGACCTGGGCGCCCCAGGAAGACCTGGGCGCCCCAGAAGGACCTGGGCGCCCTAGGAGGACTAGGGCGTCCAGGGAGGACTTGAGGGCCCTAGTTGGACTTGGGTGCCCTAGAAAGGAACCCTTGTCCAAAATGTCTTAAATGACACATAAATATAAGAAAAAGTACAAAAACTAGAAAGAATTGATGCAAGAAGTGAAATCTAGAGTCCTACCTCATGCTCGACTTGCCTATCTGCAACTCGAGACCATAGTGTATCTAGCCTCGAGGCCTGATACGTGCATCAGCTCAGCATTGTAGCTCTCTCTCCTTCTCCTCTTCTTCTTTGAAAGTGAAAGTGAAAAATGAATGTTGAAAAAGTGAAAACTCCCTTTACTTATAGTACATGGGTGAGAATTCCTTTTCACTATCTGGGAAGCAAAAAGTACATATCAATGTTCTATCACCTCTATCTCGGGCTATTGAACTTAGATTTCTATGTCGTTTGTTGCATTTGAATCTTGGTTCTACCCTTCATCAAACCTAATGCTTTGCATCTTGGTGTTATTTTCAAAAGTAACCCTACCAAAGCATTCTTCATCAAGCTTTCCTTGAAATTTGTGTGTGAAGATTACCACCTTATTTCTCCTTTTCAGACTAAGCAAGAAGAAACAAGGGGGGACATATATCTCCTATAATTGCCATCATAATCATCACTCATCACTCATCCCTTTAGTGTTTATGACTGACTTATTCATTTGTTATTTGTAGGATGATTTGATTATTTCATCTAACATATCTTTCTTTGCAAGTTGCGGTTCCTAACCTTTGTGATCTTGTAGGATTGAAGATTGGGGGCTTCTACCTCTTACTTGGCAACATTCGACTTCCTTTACAGTATCCTTTTGCGTATCCTTTTTGTGATTACTGTATTTACTTTCCTTTAGTTGTATATGCACGTAGTGTCATATGGCCACTAAAGTGGGGGCTAACTGTTATGTTGTAAATTGTTCTTGTACTTGGATTAGCACAATTTCACTAAGTTTAGCTCCTACCTTTTAGTGTCCCTCAACCCCTTTCATTATTGGACCTATCTAAACCCTAATTGACATTTACCTTATCAAGGAAATGTTGCATTTCAAAGTAATTATTGACAAAACCTAGAAAGAGACTTTTTATTCTAGACATTTTGGACACCCTAAAGCCTAATTTGAAGTGAAACTTAGGGGCTAGACTTGGGCACCTGTGCCCTAGTCCTACACTAAATCTCTGGGTTCCAAATTTTATTTTGGTGTAAGCTTTTGTCGTGTGCTTCAGGTTTCTGAATTCAAATTTTCATTGTCGCATGATGTCGACATATTATTTTGATTTATTTCATTTCTAAGGTTAGGTATTTAAAGAGATTTTAAAAACATTTTATCACACACAACTCTCATACAAGATTACTATGCCAAAATTCTACAAGTACTATTGAAGGTCTTCAAAGTGTTGAAGCTCATTAAAGAATTAGATCTCTTCTATCTTGGAGATATGTTGTGAAGATTAGGAATCAAGATCTTGAGTCTATCTTTGTCATGCCCACATTTCCCATGTGGTCACAACACACATCACATATGTCATGTCCACATTTGTCATGTGGTCATGACACAAAATATCAAAAAAAATTCCATGCTTCCCTAGAAACCCCCTGGCATGTGCAAGCGTGCTCGGTGGCGTACGCTTAATGCGTAAACGATATAGTTGAAAGTGGGCTAATACACACACATGTGCATACCAATCGCAAGGAGGCCATCAAGGGGATCATCATGACGTGGTTAAAATCGCTAATAGGGTTAAACTTCACTATCCTAACTAAACCCTAAATTCTAGGAAAATCTAGCAGCATAACACCTCGCGGACGCGAGTAGGGTTTATTGTACTAAAACTAAATTTGATTAAGAGGTTTCCTGATTTGGGTTAATAAATTTCCTGCATCTCACTAGTTGCATTAGTAAAATAGTTGATTAAGTTAATTGAACATTTTTCAACAAAGTCTGATCATCTCTCTCCTTCACGTTTTCTGAAATTTAATATTAATTTGTTCTCCTTCACGTTTTCTAAATTTTAAAACATTTTTCAACAAAGTCCAAACATTTGTTCTTCTTCACGTTTTCTAAATTTTAAAACATTTTTCAACAAAGTCCAAACATTTGTTCTTCTTCATGTTTTCTAAATTTTAAAACACTAATTTGTTCTCCTTCACGTTTTCTAAATTTAAAACACTTTTCAACAACGTCCGAACATTTGTTCTCCTTCACATTTTCTGAAATTTAAAACATTTTTCAGCAAAGTCTGAACATTTGTGCTCCTTCATGTTTTCTATCAATCAGAGTTATTTCTGGATCTTTTACATTATTCCTACTTTCTTGGTAGATCAGATCTCGAAATCAAGTTTTACTAACTTTGTTTGATGAAGTTTACTAGGTTTCCATTCTAGGTTTAAATCAACGTTTGAATTAATTTTGTTAATGAAATTGCCCCAATCATGATTAAAGGAATATTAAATCTTAAGTAGTACTCTTAGGCCTAAAATTCTCCTGACAATAAAATAATATTTGCTTTATGAGTGTAAATCCTATTTTCTCCTTTTTCTCCTCTTTGTTTTCACTTTTATCTTTCTTTCTCTTTTTCTCTCATTTTTATCATTATCTCAATTTGTCAATTTGTTATTTTCTCAATTTGATTTTAGGTTAAAATGGCCACTTATAAAATGCATAAGATGGCTTCATATGTATATGTATATGTATATATGTATACATATATATACATATACATATATATACATGTAGATATATACATATACATATATATACATGTAGATATATACATATACATATGTATATGTATATATCTACATGTATATATATGTATATGTATATACATATATATACATATACATATATATACATGTAGATATATACATATACATATGTATATGTATATATATGTATATACATATACATATATATACATGTAGATATATATGTATATATATAGATATATACATATGTATATGTATAAATCTACATGTATATATATACACACATATATACATATATATGTATATACATATACATATGTACATATATATCTATATATGTACATATATATAGATATGTACATATATATATATGTACATATATATAGATATGTACATATCTATATATGTATGTACATATCTATATTATAAATACAATGTATTTATATTTTTTTTTTAACAATGTGGAAACCCTAAATATATTTTCTTTTGTTTTGGATTTCATTTTAAAATTTGTTTGAAGCCCTAAATATATTTTTATTTGGCTTACATTTTGAATTTGTTTGAAGCCCTAAATATATTTCTTTGTTTCCATGGCAGGTCTATGGAGTGTGTGGCGGCAACGACAATGAGGAGGCCGCAGACAAGTGGAGGTCCGCAGGTTGAAGGGAGCAACGGTGGTAGGAGTGGTGGGTCAGTAGAGAGGAGCAGAGTTGGAATGTCCGTGGAGAGGAGAGAGGTCCGCGGAGAGGGAAGCCAGGTGGAGGTGGGGCGGATGATCGGCAACGGTAATTACGCTTTCCGCAGGGAGCGTTGGTAGTTGGGAGTGTGGGGAGGGGAATGGAGCCCCCACCCACATCCCATTCGATGGGGTGTGGGTGGGGGCTCCGCCCCCCTCCCCACACCCAAAGCTTCAATAGTAACGGTGGTGGGAGGGGGGTCAAACCCCTCCCCACCCATATGTAAATGCATCTTCCTTGAAACATTTCGCAAACTATTAAAAAAATACAGTCACTTCAATATTTTCCCAGTATTTTCTCAATTTGATTTCAGATTAAAATGGCCACTTATGAAATGCATAAGATGGCTTCATATATATATATATATATATACATACATATATATATATATACATATATATGTAGATAGATACATATACATATATATACATATGTATATATCTACATATATATATATCTACATATATACATATATACATATATACACACACATATATATATATGTATATATATGTATATGTATATATGTATCTACATATATATATTTACGGCTTCAAACAAATTCAAATGTAAGCCAAATAAAAATATATTTAGGTTTCCACATTGTTAAAAAGGAAATATAAATACATTGTATTTATAATATATATATATGTATATATATATATATATCTATATATATACATATATATATATTATAAATACAATGTATTTATATTTCCTTTTTAACAATGTGGAAACCCTAAATATATTTTCTTTTGTTTTGACTTTCATTTTGAAATTTGTTTGAAGCCCTAAATATATTTTTATTTGGCTTACATTTTGAATTTGTTTGAAGCCCTAAATATATTTATTTGTTTCCATGGCAAGTCTGTGGAGTGTGTGGCGGTGGCGGCAATGAGGAGGCCGCAGAGAAGTGGAGGTTCATAGGTTGAAGGGAGCAGCGGTGGTAGGAGTGGCGGGTCAATAGAGAGGAGTGGAGTTGGAATGGCCGCAGAGAGGAGAGAGGTCCGCGGAGAGGGAAGCCAGGTGGAGGTGGGGTGGATGATCGACGACGGTAATTGCGCTTTTCGCAGGGAGCGTTGGTAGTTGGGAGTGTGGGGAGGGGGATGGAGCCCCCACCCACATCCCATTCGATGGGGTGTGGGTGGAGGCTTCGCCCCCCTCCCCACACCCAAAGCTTCAATAGTAACGGTGGTGGGAGGGGGGTCAAACCCCTCCCCACCCATATGTAAATGCATCTTCCTTGAAATATTTCGCAGACTGTTAAAAAAATATAGTCACTTCAATATTTTCCCAGTATTTTAAATTTATGTTATTTTGTTTTTTATTATATTAAGTTTTATTTAAAACACACACACACACACACACACATATATATATCAGCATAACTAATACAATTTAAAAATCATAGTTTAATACATTGTACAGTCTATGATATTTTTTTAAAAATATATACAGAATGTTATATACATAAATATATATATGAAATGAAATCTTTTTTTTTTCACAGAAATAATAAAAATCAGTTTAACTTCTAAGTAAATATAGAAAAATCTACTCATTCAAATTACTCCATTTAAACATAAATTATATATACATATATAATTAACATTTTCAACTAAAAACCTTCCTTCTTTGCAAGATGTGTAAATATATATTTTTCTTTTAACAATTCTATTACAAGGCAAGATCTCTTTATTTTTTAAACAAGTATATTCATTGCATGATTAAAATTTACACAATTTTAAAGAGAGGGACAAATATAATTAAGTAATTTAAAATGCCTATAATACAAAACTACAACCAATTTTCTTTCCTTTCAAAATAACATATTACAATTTCTTATTTACCACAACAACAAAATAACAACTTAACAAATTTACAATTCATTACATGACATGCAATGAAATAGCTCATAAACAAATTTTCTTCAATTCATCCTTTTGAAGGATAAGAGTTAAACAACAAATTACAACTTTAATTTACAAGGTAAATAGCTTACAAAACTATGAAAATTATAAGTTTTTACAACATGAGAGAGAGAGAGAACCATGTTCTCCTCTTGGACTACAACCAAAGATGAAACATCTAAATAGGCCAAGCTCTTCTCAAGAGCCTAAAGAGTAAAGGAAAATAAAATATTTCTCCAAGAACAAGGAGTTTCTTCAACTTCACACTAAGCTCCAATAATCCTGCATATCACACAAAGGGGAAAGAAAACCACACATCTTGCTCTCCTCCCTACCGTAGACCTGCAAGAGGGTCACCCCTGAGCTAGGGAGGTTATCCACACACCTAGGGTCTCATTCCACTTCACAACAAGGCACACAAACATCCAAAACACAATATTACATCCATAGATAATTCACAACACACGAACTCAACTAAGGTGAGTTCAAAGGGGTAGGGGACTGGACACACTCAACTCAAGAGTGCCACTCCAACAAAATATCCCAACACAATTTCTCTCATGGCCTCAAGCCATCACATTTAACAAAATTTCCAAAGGTTTCCATATTTTGGCTCTCAAGCCATGTCTCAATTTGTTCAAAATCACATATATTTCCCTCAAGGCTTGCAACATCACAAAAACAAGGTAATGACCCCGAGGAGGATCACTCCTCCCCTACCCCACACTTGTTGAGCATCTTCTCCCAAGTGGGAGAGGCTCTTACAACACCCAACCAAATTTCCCCACAATAACAAAAACACTCAAGGAAATAAACCACACACATATGCATCATGCAAGCAAACTAAAATACATAAGGAAGGCCTTAGCCTTGAAAACCAACCTTTAAAAGCCCTATTATGGAAGAAGTTGATGTAGAGCTTCTTCAAATTCTCCTCCAACATAAGCCACCAAACTCCCTCTATCTTTTTTTCCAAATTCCAATTCAAAACAATTAATTTTTTTTAAAAATTCAACCACCCCTCACCCTCTCCCAAGTGGGATTAAAATAAGATCAACCCATGAGCTTAGATGAATGGGGAGGTGACACTTGTCACCTCCTCACTCTTCCTCCCTACTACAAGAATGTCCCAAGGGATGGGTGTTGACACATGTCACTCACCCATCCCCAAGTCTCCCTCACCCCTTGCCACATGTCCTCTCTCCATCAAGTGGGAGAGAAAAGAGGAGTTAAAGAGGGAAAGGGTGACACATGTGTCCCCTTCCTTTCCTCTCAAGAGGGACCACACAACTCCAAGGGTACTCTCACCAATTGTGGGAGAGACTTGGAGTCAAGTCCTCCACAATTGGTGGGTCTTGGAGTCATCTCCAACCTTGGGAAATGAAAAGGGATCGGTTGGAGTGTTGGTACCACTCATCCTCTCCCTCTCATGCCTCCAATTTCGTCACTTAACTTCAGTTTGAAGTTAAGGTGATCATATGGAGGTTTACCAAGGGTTACCCAAGTCGAAAGGGACCCTAGACCCATGGGGTATAACCCAGGGTCAAGTTAAAACATATGAAAAGGGTCTCCAAAAATTTAAAATTTAAAATGTAATTCAAAGACAAAATTCTTACAACACATTATAATTCAAATTTAAAGAGGGTAGACTTAACCCAATTAACCACATGCAAATTAACATTACAACATTTCATCATACACATAGTTGATCTTAGTTCCTCGTGGAACTAGATCGGTTTCACAAGGGATAACAATATCGAGTGTGGGATGATCTCCAATATCTGTGGTTGGTTAGAAATACTTGCGCACTCAATTGCAAGGTCTATACCACATATATATATATATATACAATATCCGAAGCAAATTAAAAACATACACTCGCATAAAATATCACAAGTTCACATACGCATAAGGGAAGTCACATTACAATTAGGTTCTAATTCTGCATTTCAAACATCCATTCCCAAAATTGAATCACAAAACCAATTTCTATCTAACATCACCCAATTAGTTTTCCTTTAATCATCATAATATAAACCAATTTCTATCTAACATCACCCAATTAGTTTTCCTTTAACATAAAGCATTTATCTAACATCACCCAATTTGTTTTCTCTTAATATAAAGCATCTATCTAACATCAACTAATTAGTTTTCCTTTAACATAAAGCATCTATCTAACATCACCCAATTAGTTTTCCTTTAACATAAAGTATCTATCTAACATCACCCAATTAGTTTTCCCATAATATAAAGTATCTAATAGTTTGAGAATTCAGGATCAACAGTCCCACAAGTATAAATGTATCAGCAACAGTAACGTAAATAGTCAAATGAATGGGAATGAAAAAGGTAGGCCTCACAATCTTGCTCTTCCCAAGATTTTTGAAGCCTTTTGTATGATCAGGAGAAGGCTTGAAGACTCCAACTTGAGTTTTGGAATCCTCCACAGATATGGATGCCTCACATTCTTGTTCTACAAGTCTTCATTGATCTCATCTCCTTGAGGTGAAGTTGTTGTTTCCTTGAGTGAAATATTTGTGGATCTAATCTATAATGCTTGAGTCATTTAGGATCTTGCATTTGTTTATGCTTACACATTTGCATACTTTGACATTGGCTATCATTGAGGTAGAAATACCAAAGATGGGTTTTGACTAAGGTAAACTCCTATATAGCCACAACCATCTTTCTCCTTCTTTTGTTTGTGTAGGTCAGATTTAGGAAGATACGACAAAAAGAAGAAAAGAAGTAGACATTGTAGGTACAATTGTCACGGAAGTTATAGATTTGTCTTTTTTGTCTTTAGAATATATGGAAAGGACTTTGAGGTGGGTACCCAAGTCTACAGGACCTAAAAACCAGGATCTGGAACCTTTCATAGAGATACAGATACCTAGTACAAACAATTTTGTTGACGAAAAAATTACGGGACTCAGGTGCAGGTGCCATAGTCTTACAGACCTCCAAATTTTAGGTGCATAGTCATTGTTACGTTTCATCTACATTTCTATGATAGATCTGTAGGTTTCTACTCCTAAAATCTATATGTTCATGCATATATTATAACTAGGATTTGGCTTATCATTAGTTAGTTAGGGCTTGCAAAACTCTAGTTGAGACACCTTTTCATGTATAGAAAAAGGAATAAAATACCTATAGCTTAACACTCTTATAGTGATTAAGCTTGGTTCATATTCTGAATGTTAGTGCATTGAAAAGAGGGGCTTGACCTAGTTTGCATATGCTATCATTCTCTATCTTTTCATACTAAACAAGAAGAAACTAGAAAGAACTAACTCTAAGATGTCCTAGGCATCCCTCTTCTCTATCCAACCATAGGATAGAATCTAGGACATGACTCAAAACAATAAATGACATTTTCTTGCTTTGACTTAGCTGTTTGATCTCCACCTAGGTGCTTGAAGACTTTTCCTTTGACTGCTCCTTGGAAATCTCCTAGAAATACTCCATGATGGAATTGAGGAAGAAACTTCTTGTTGTGCCTTGACTTCATGCATTGAAGATGCTCCTATGTGCTCTCAATTGTCCACTACTATCTCCAAGATGTTGGCAGAAAGTTGAAACTACCCATAACGTTGTTATGACTGGCCATTACTCCATTACACCTCCTCAACTATCATTTGTAGGATGATAAGACATATGTTTCAGAAGTTTGAAGTTGTTTATGATTCCTTGAGGGTGTGGAAAGAGACCTACTTTCTTTAGAACTTCCAAAAGACATTTGAAACTACCTTTTAGATACCTATTTCCTTCATATGTTGTGTTGTCACCACTTTTTTCATGCCATTTAACTCATTTAGATGTGTCCATACTCTAAAAATGTTTAAAATGATTTCCTTTCCATCTAGATATGTTTGATAAAGGAGGGGGAAATCCTGCAAACAACCAAAAACATAAGAAAAAGTCTGTAGACCCTCCACACTTAGGATTTTTTATATTTTTGCAACTCTCAAGATATGAGGTAGACCTAGGAGATGACCAAAAGTGTAATTAAGAAAAATTGGGGCAAAATGCACAAAATAGACAAGGATGGGTAAATTTTACATTTTCAAACTAGGTACCAATAGGCCCCATGCTTGAAACATCAAATAAAAATGTTCCAACAATGACCCAACTACAAATTGATAACATGTATTTTTTAAATCATTTACCGTCATGAAGATCACTCTCACCCTTTACCTCCATAGGATATATTTTTCCCCATATTAGGCATCATCCATCTCATCCTTTGCCTTTATAAGATATATTGTTCCCCAAATTAGACATCATCAATCTCATCATCCTTATCATCAACACTTTGAAAAAAGGTAACACTATTGTTTGTTAATTGGATATTATTTTTTAATCTTTGTTTATCTTTTTTGTCTCGCATTATACCTCCCTAAGGTTACCATGATCCTTCATATCATGGTGAGTTTTTAATGGTGTATATTGGGGCATGGTCTTATCATTTTGTGTGTTGTGTTTTCTCAACTAACCCCTCACATTACCCACCAAGGTCTTTAAATGCCTTGTGATGTGTAGGGCATCCTTCTATCTATTGGTTGTCTCACCATTGTACACCCAAGGTCATCAAATGCCTTGTGACATGATGAGGTACCCTCTTGTATGGTGTTTACAAGTCAATCCTATGTATGAGATATGTAACATCACTTTTCATAATGCTCAAAATTTAACATAAACAATCATCTTAATCAAGAGATTAGTTAAAGACATGATTATTTGAAACAAAGATTAACCATAATGATTCATTATCATTTCATCAACTAAGCATGTTATTCTAACATATTATAACAAAGCTTACAATACAATAATCATTTACATATCCTTAATAAGTAACCATCACTAATCATGTACAAGTTATGCCCAAGGCATCATGAATCAATTTATACATTACAATAGACCAACTGGTCATAAAATGCAAACATTGTATCTAGAACCAATGACGTTTGTCTCCATAAGCCTCAGCTTGTCTCACGCTTGGGAAGAAGTGCATCATCCTAGTGCTTTTCTTCAAACCACAGACCTGTGGTCCCCCACTCAACTTCCTAACTAGAAGTGGCCCTACCCTTCATGCAAAGGTTAGACATTAGGAACCATTAGGTTAGCCATCTGAGTATCTAGTGTTGTGTTCTTCGTAATGCCTCTCAGTCATGCAACTATAGATCCACTCTAACTATGCATGACACTACTAGAGACATTATGTCATCTGGAGCACTGTGGACCAACAATGCATGCAGAGATGGATGCATTACTTTGGCCAAATATTTACATACATATACATTTCACAATGAACGTAGTCATATGTCCACCACCGTTACTCAACTTAGAAGTTGTCTCATGCTACAATATGCTTAGTTTGACCTCTCTAGGTCTAAAAAAGGTAGGTTCAATTCATTCTTAGTCCAATTTTAGGACAATCACCTCCTATCTTAGGAGTACATTAAATATATTAGGTTTCTTTTGCAACAAGGAACCTGTGACTCCTCATCACTTTGTTCCATTTTTCAACTTGACAATAGCCAAATCAAGTTTTCCCAACAAATGACTCCTATCTTGGGAGTACATTCAATTATATTATGTTACTTTTGCAATAGAGAACTTGTGACTCCATGTCAACCTATTCCCATCTTTTCAAAATATCAGTAGCCAAAACAAGTTTTCCAACTTAAGACCTTCCTAGGTTCATAGTTTCATGTTGACTTATCACAAGGTTTACATTCAAAATTCATGACATTTAAGACTTATATCATAATAGTCTAATAAGATAGTCTTACTAGAAAGACTCTATCACAAGTACTCTCATGGGTTTTAATATCTTATACCTCATTCGTGAAGTATGACCATTCATAAAGAGATGGCTTCCATTTACATTGAAATATAAGAGTTTTATACTAACCATAGTATTCATTCTCATAAGTATATAATTACCTAGGACAAATAGTTCCTCCAATAAACCTGACAGGCACTTAATGGCACCTACAAAGCAATACAACTTACCTCTTATCCAATTTCTCCTTCTTCAACAAAGAGTCAACATATCTTTTAAATATTTAAGATGCATCATAGCTGTTATAATAACTATCATTAACAGTTAAGCTATGTTATAGGGAATCTGTGACTTCACGTCACCTTATTCCACTTCCTAATTATATAAATTTAGTCAAACCATATTCACCACCCTAGGTCTATCCATGGTTCATAATTCTAATTTAAACTATCTTATAGGTTAGAATCATATTCTTGATACTCTAGGCATACCTTACCTTAACAAATGGAATGGTTTCATAATGAATGATAGCTCAAATTACCTTTATGAGCTTTTGGTAATAAACACTATTCCCATTAGTTTACTCATAAGTAAAATAAAGGGTTTAAACCTTGTAATATTAACCATGTAAGTCTTAGTAATAAAAAATAGAATAAATCTTTTAACAATAGTTTAACAAGCATGCAAGTTGTTGTATGTTAAAACTATGATCTTTGATTATCATACCACCTCCTTAGTCGAGGGGAAACAAGTATAATCTTGAATATTTTAATAACCCTTTCATAATCCACAATCGGGTTTACATACAAGCTAATCCAATATTTTGCTTGAGTGCTACAAGTATGTTTAATGACTAAGGTCATATCAACCCTTACTACATTTCATGGTGGTTGCAATGGCCATATACAAACCGAACAATGAGTAAGTACTTAATGCATCGTTCTGTACTTTCATGCCATGAGCACATTTGACTCATCTCATATACGAATCTTGACACTAATATTACTCAAGCCACGTTAATAGTTGGCATGTAATGATACAAAGAATATGTGCTCATCCATAATGGACTCAAGCTATAGATTCAGTAAGATATATAGTGAAATAAATCTTGGCCACATTGGCCTGGAGCCACAGTTGTAATAGAAATAATAAAGATCCATAGCTCGGCATTTGCGGCCTCGAGCCACTTCTACAGTGAAGAGTAAAATGAATTTAACACTCGGCCATAAGGTCTCAAGCATAGTCTCAAAAAAGTTATAGTGTCAATAGCTCAGCCATACGGCCTGGAGCTTAGTCTCAGTAAAAATTATGATGCAAAATGACTTAGCCATGAGGCCTCAAGCTATAGTTTTGAAAGGAATTTTGTGTTTTAAGCTCTGCCCTGTTGGCCTTGAGCCACGACCATCAAGATTTTAACAATGGATAGAAACACGACCTCAAAGGCCTCCTGCCACTGTGCTAATAGTAAAGCAAGAAACATAATGCCATACGCACACTATGGAAACTTAACACAGTTAAAACTATTTAAACTCGAAAGTAAATGGGGACAACGTCCACCATCTTACCTGAACAAGTCTGTTAAATGCAATACAATTTTAATCTGATTCCAGTTCAAGCTGCTCTGAGTTTCTTTACTGCTCAAGCCTCTCTAGAGAGCTCCGCCACCCCACACCCAAAAGAAAAACAACCATACCCCAAAAATGAATGGTCTGCTTCAAATAATAACTAAAAATTGTTATCATGCCATTCTTGGCATGCCGATTTGTGTGGGGAACTACCATTCCACTCGGCCAGCTCCCTCAATCTTAGGCTCACCCAAGGTGACATGCACCAACCTATGGTGAGCTCAAAGCTCTCATTAACTCCTCAATGCCAATTAGACAACAAATTATTAATATTTAAAATAGTGTTACTTAATATAGCATAATAGGTTTTAAAATAATCACAACATTATTGTTGTCAACCTCTAAGGAGGTTCCCACCTTTATAAATACATAATCACCCTTACTTAATGACAAGGGTTAAATAATATATATATATAATATTATAGATTATCACTATAGAAATGAAATCAAAAGATGACACACAACTAGATTAGGATTGTCAGGGTTGAGTACTACTCCCCCTAAATCGACTATAACCCTTAGTCAAATGACTTAAGAAAATAATATCCCCATATACAAATAGGATAACAAGAGATCTCTTCGTCGCTTAACATGACTATCTCTCTACTTGTGACGATGTTCTAGGAATGTCGTCTAGTCATCATATCTTGTTGCACCATCAAAAAACAACTCACATAGAACATAATTACTAAGAAAAGAGACATGACTCATGACAACTTACGAAAGGATTTGGAAGGACATAGAAACCAATACTTAGATGACTATTCCACTCTATTTTCCCAATGTCTTGAAGGTCGTTACATTTTCCTGTTCACACTCAGGACCCCAAAACCATGATTAGTGCATCATTATCATATCCCATAATATAAATCAATTAATGTTCAAAACTAATTAACATCAGTCACTAACTTCATAATAAAAGATCAAATCAGATATTTCCACAATATCAAATCAGTTAACTATGATAAACCCTCCTGATTATCATGCAAAGTTAATGATTAAGTCTAATTGTAAGTTGGGGATGTAACAAGATACATCATCACCTTGGTCTATATACCTTGGTGCATAATATCTTGTGCTATATCAAAATAAGTGCTCACTACATTTCAACATAATACCTGTATTCAAGATCGCACCAATCATCAAATATCAATTATCCTGGATTTATCCATTATCCATTTGCCTTGGTTAATTGTGATTTGAAATGTGCAAGTGATTTAGTTTGTTAATTATTTGATCAATCAATTATGTGATTACCATCCATCCATCGTCATCATTTTCTACTTATCATCATTTTCATCTAACATAGTTATACCATGAACAAAATATTAAGCATTCATCATATTATCCATTTTCACATTTATCACATATAAGCATATATTCATAATTTGCATCACTATCATCTAACATCATATTCACATTGCAATCATGTCAAAAATATGCAAATCTAGACATCATCATATCATAAACTATACATCATATATATCCATAAATCATCTCATCTATCCATCCATTCCCATCTACATCATAAACGCATGTGTTTTATACATACATTAAATCAATTTACATCATTTAATCACATCATATCCATACAATATATGCATCGTAATCATAAATAAAACCCATCATAAAATCAAATAAATCCATCCATAAACCATCACATAAGAATCAATATAAGAATAATATATCCTATACGTCCATCACATGTGAATCCATTAATAAAACCATAATTTATCACATCCATCAAATCATAATCATAGACATGCATCATCATATCCATCATAAAATCAACACAAAATCATGGTATAACTATCTAATCACATATCATCATAAAAAATGGGGTATTTCAAGCTTCACAGAGCATATATCAAATGTCATCAAATATCTGTATATCACAAAAATGATACATAGTATAAATATACATGATAAAAAATACATCAAAATCCATCTAGGCTTGGGTAGGACTATTTACATGTGACCTTGAGGCTACTTCTGATCCCCCAGTAGGTGGAGGATGTGGTTGATGCATCCTTAGTGACATAAATCTCCTTGATTTAGCCAATCTTGCTAACCTACTCTACATGTGCTCTATGATGGAGGGTGCCCACTGGTCTACTAGCACTACCTATTCATAGAAGGAGTGATAGTACATCACCTCCCTCCCAGCCTATGCCACCTCTACTACTACCCTCTAAGCCTCCACTACCACTCTACTTGTGTAAGCCACCAATTGTCCTAACCCTACAATGCTCACTATAGAACATGCTTAATCTCACTCCTATCTAACCACATGTGTATCTACCTATGCGTTTTGTAGCTACACCTATAGACTCTCTCTCTCTCCCTATGGTACATCTCACTCTATAACCAGAGAATCCATCATATCCTATATACTATCTAGCCTTACCTATAATATGTCTCTGAACCCTAGATGTATCCCTCTTTATGGCTACTGCATCATGCTTTGACAAGGTAGTCCGCAGTCTGATTCTAGATCCTCTTGCTTATGTCACCATCCCACTAGTTGTGGGCCTTGTACCTCTAGGGCATCAATGTCCATTACCTCCTAATCACCTCCCTAATCATCTCCTTCCTAAGGATGATCTTATGGTGGTCCTTGTGGTAGTACCTTCTATTGTTGGGGTGCTTGTGGGGGTGCATGTTGTCGCACTACCTATCCATCCCCTCCCACTAGCACTTCTTTCTATCTCTGCCTAGCTCTCCCTACTTTCCTCTACTATTGGTTAAAAACCCAAACAACCATGAGAACCACTGCCTATGCATCCACAAGGTGAGGTATCATCAATCTGAGTGGCCTCCATTTATCCCACCATTACTTGTAATCATAGGTGACCCTCATATATTTAAACCTAGACCTCTTCTATCATGGTAATCTCATCAGGTGCTACCACTCCATTCATGCAAGAAGAGGATCAATTGATGGACCCATTGGCCCTCCTCCTAGACCACCCATGCAAAAACATGTACATCCTTTGCCAAGACCCCCTACTAGATCTTGAACTATTAGAGGAGCCTATTCATCCTATACTGCTCAATAATATGTTATCACCTATCAATGATGTAAATTAGAGTTTGCATCAATAGTAGTACCTAGTCATCATCCTCCCAGTCCTCACACTACAAATAGGGCCTCCAAATGACCCTTGTCATCTCATCTAAAGCATTCTTCTAGCACTCTTGATTTCCCATGTGTGTATACCTCTGCCTCCCTCCCTACAAAATTGCAAATAAGTTTCTCATCTACCTCTCATCTCTATCCCAAATTGGCTTGAGCACTACAATATGCTCCTAGGCCCAGATCTGCAGTAGTTTAACATATGCTAGGCTCTACCCTCGATTGCATGTATGTTACCTAAGGTTGTCACTATTGTGGTTGTCATTGATGTCAACACTCAGTTCAGGTTGTCATTGATGCTTATGTTGATGGTGTACTAATTGTGATGTTACTGATGTTCATGGTTGGATGTCATACCTTATTTAATATCAAAGTTATATTGATTATGTTTGTTATCAGCATAGATGATATCATAATGATATATTAAGATTGGAATTAGAAGCATTAAAATGATGATTAGAAGTAATGTTGATGTTGGGGAGTTGTTTCTGATGGTCAATAGCATGTTGTATGCTCTCACTTGTTGTTCCTGAGGAAGTATGTGTTGCTACAAGGAGGCTTTGGTCTTTGGATGTTGGTGAAGGTTTCTACTGCAGGAAGTTGCCTTGAAGACCGATTGGGAGAATGTTCTGCATTCTTTCACCTTTGAAGATATGGTCATGTAGTTCAGAAGTTAAGTTCAATGGGTTGTGAAGGTGCTACATTCAAAGTTTCATATCATTTTTCCTTCTATAGAAAGTTGTATGTGATAGAGTGCAGGACTATATTGTCTGTTGGCTTTCACCAACTTGTTACTATATGAAGTGGTGAATTAGATGGTGGAGAATGATTTTGAGAATCTTATGATGATTCCTATTGCTCCGCAATGTGTTTTCTAGTTTCTCTGAAACAGGCCGTGGTCCAGAATGAAGGTGTTGCTGGGTTATGCTCTTGCCTAGATGACTAAGGTATGTTGAAGGTGTGTGCCACAAAGTCTTTGTTGTGTGGAGTTCAAGGATAGTTTGAAGATGTTGTATGGGTCATGCCAACTCATTTGGGAGAAGCACAAGTAATTTTTTGTCTTTCATGAGTACCACCAAGTTGTAAAGGCAGACATGCTACAAGCTTCATGTTTCCTTGCTTAAGACCGATGTGATGGTCATATTTGATATGGCTATCATATTCTAAAGGAGTAATTGGCTGGAACAAGGAGTTAAGTAACTTAAGTGGTTCCATTTTTATAAAATGTTCTAATTTTGAATTACTTTATAAAGTTACTTAAGTTAGTCCAAAAACACTTTATGTCATAAAGTGACATTGTGTACACAAAAACCTTTAATTAATAAAGTTAGGTCAGACCTATTCAAGTGGATGTGTACATAAAAACCTTCATTTAATAAAGTTAGGTCAGACCTATTCAAGTGGGTGTGTACATAAAAACCTTCATTTAATAAAATTAGGTCAGACCTAATTGAAGAAGGTTTTATAAGGAGCAGCTGGGAATCATTTGTTCATCATTGAGTTGTGTTGTTTTTGGTTTGAAGATAAGTTCTTGGTTTCAGTTTGAGTTCAAGGAGATGTTCCCTTGCATTCATGGAGATATGATGAATTGGATGAAAACCCAATTTCATCAATGAGGTGAAATTACTTTAGTTTTCACGATTGTGCTTCATTGAAGATTGCTTGAGATTCATAGTTTGATCATTCGATATTTGGTTGGAGACCTTTATTGAAGTTTGTTTAAGAGTTCATTGCATATCCTTGCATTAGTTTGGAGATTGAAAATCAAATTACATATCATTGAAGACAATGTTGAAGAGTTTGTAGATATATTGTTTGCAGATTTAGATTTCATTGTTTGAAGACTTCAACTTGGTTTTTGAGCACCAATTTGGAAAGAGACTCATATTATTTTGAGTTCCATTTCAAGGAAAGATTGTTGTTGTAGGTAGCGATCTGTATCTCAGCTGGAGTGCACTATTTGGAGACATCACTCAACAGACCCGTGGCATAAAGAAGCTTTCTACATTTGTTAGACTTCAAATATGCATAATAGACCAATTGTTGTCATCATTGGAGCCAAATTACACATCCATTGGCATCGACTCATCTTCAAGGACCAGTGATTATATCTTAAGGGAAATCACATGATATTGAAGGGTGACTGACACATTAGTGACAACGATCCATACCTAACTATTGTATTTCCTTGGAGTGCTAGAATTGGCCAGCCATTTGGAAGGACAAATTTGACATTATTGAAGGAGTGATATGCAATTAAGGAGGATGAATTGCTACAGGTCTGAGTTCCTTTGGTTAGTGATTAACTATAGAAATAGTAGCATGTTGGACAACAAATAGACTGAAATTCCTACTACAGACTTGTCACTCATTTTCCATTGCATTTGAGTGTCAAATTGGTATTTGTCATTCATCATTTCATTCTAATTTTATAACAGCAGATTGGAATTTGTATTTGGCTATGATCAATCCATCCCATTTGAAGTAATTAAAGACTTGAACAATCTAAATTTATAACAGCAGTGGTTTGATTTGGTTATTCATCATCTTCTTGATCTTTATGTGTATTTCATGGTATAATTGCACATTGCTAAGGCTGAAAATATCTCTTTGTTCTATCATTCATTTGCATTTGTTAGCTCTATTTTTATGCTTGAGGAAATCAAAATTGAAGACTATCTACAAGCATACTTTCATTCTACATTGACTTGGCCATCATTGTACATCACTGGCTTTTGATTTCATGCTCAGATTTGTTCCCAATTGACATTGTATGATGACTAATCCAAAAATCAGTCAATGTTGATACGACAGACCAACACTTTACCATTTGTACTTTGCTCATTGAAATCAATAATAAGCATTGGAGGTTCTGGGCATTCACTTTCTTGTGTTTCATTGATATGGTTATGTGTTTATAATTGATTGTTTGGTGTTTGCTTTGAAAGAATATTGGAAAAATTTTAGTTATATCTAGTAGGGTATTTTATAGTGGTATCAGAGCCATGATCTTGCCAGCCTCAGGGTATAAATTAGTTGGTTTCAGCTACTTATAGCAGGTGCAAAATGGTTTCATCAATGGCTATCTCACCAACAAAAGAAAAGATGCCTAGCGTGAAAGAGCAGATGGAAAGAGTTCTTGCTAAGAACAAAAGAGAATCATAATATTTTTTAGATACTATGTCAAGACATTTGATGTCTTTACAAAATAAGTTTAAAAGATATTTATTTGATCGTGAAGTTTCTAAAAGTCTCTATGATGAGTTTGATAAGCCTACATGTGATTCACTTCCAAGTAATTTGTAGCCTATAAGTGATCATAAGAAGAGAAAAAATCAGTTAAGGAGAGAACAACTTTGCTCCCACATGCTTTGAGGCTTGGACACCTACTCATACATGTGGAGGCTCTAAATAATACGAAGCCCAAGATGAAGAGCACGTGAAAGTTGAAGACAAATCAACTATGTTAGATCAGTTACATGAAGGTATGAGTTCTTATGATGAGACTAACATTGCTTCATATTTTCATCATGTTGATAAGAAGTCAAGTTGTGATGTGAATGGTTTGGAAAGTGATATTGTTCATACATTTGAGAGAAAATAAAAAATTTTAGTTTGTTATGAACAAGATGAAGGGCATACTATTGATGATCAATCATACATAGAAGGAGAGGACATGATGATTGCCACAAGGATCAGTCATGAGGTGTGTGATTCACATGAAGAGACACATGTTGGATCAACATTTAATGGAGAAGACATTATACAATGGCATGATATCATTTTTGATTTGTTTGAGGATAGCAGCACCATATCCCATCATTCTCATGAGATAGCAACCTTTAATCATGGAGAGGTAAATGACATTGTATTTCCTATTGATGGCAGCCCAACATCAAGTGCTAGACATGAAGATATCAATCATAAGAGGACTGATTTTGTATATTTTGGTATATAAGATGTAAAGTAGTCTGAAAAGATGAATGAGGAATGGATGCAAAGAGCCAAGGAGGCCAAGTTGGTTGCTATCAATGCAAGACAACATCTTCAACAAGTCAAAGACAAGATTAATCTCATCAACATAGCAAGACAAAAAAGGATAGGCTACATTAGAAGTCTCTTTATTCAAAGGGAAGATGAATATGAAAATGTATATTGTTCTAATGATAGTGAAGATGAGGTTAATGAGATTTGTCAATTGGAGGACTTGGTGAAGATTCCAAACATGAAGGAACAAGCCATTGATGATATGCATGTGTGTGACAATGAAGATGAAGGTAATTTAGATTTGCATGATACATTAGTTTCCATTGGAGAGGATCAAACTACTCTTGAGGTGACACAACATCATTTTGATGATTCTCTCTTATTGGAGCATGTGGATGGTTTGATATTTCATTCTCCATGGGTTGATGGTTATTCTTCATTGCTGGACATTGAAGTATGTGATTTAAGTTTTAGTACAATAGTGATTGGGATAGTTTTCATTAATGGAAATCAATATATTCTTGTTGTATATTGGTCTAATGATGATTTCCTATCTTCATGCATTGAGGATGGTACTTTTTATATCATTTTAGATGATAATTTCATATTGCATACCATTGTTCTGATTTATGACAGTGAGGTAATAGGGATGGATTCACTTGTGTTTGCATCAATAGAAGTGGTCCTAGGATCTATTGCATCAGTAGCTTTGATATGATGTGTGCGATTTTGTATGAAGAACCAAGATTGATTTGGGATCTAGGGATTGAAAGGATGTAATTTTTTCTTCCTATTGCTTGGGGAAAAGCAATGTCGGGAAGGGAGGACTATGATGTCCCCATTTCTATGATGGTCATATTTGATATGGCTATCATATTCTAAAGGAGTAATTGGCTAAAACAATGAGTTAAGTAACTTAAGTGGTTCTATTTTTATAAAGTGTCCTAATTTTGAATTACTTTATAAAGTTACTTAAGTTAGCCCAAAAACACTTTATGTCATAAAGTGACATTGTGTACACAGAAACCTTTAATTAATAAAGTTAGTTCAGACCTATTCAAGTGGATGTGTACATAAAAACCTTCATTTAATAAAGTTAGGTCAGACCTATTCAAGTGGGTGTGTACATAAAAACCTTCATTTAATAAAATTAGGTCAGACCTAATTGAAGAAGGTTTTATAAGGAGCAGCTGGGAATCATTTGTTCATCATTGAGTTGTGTTGTTTTTGGTTTGAAGACAAGTTCTTGGTTTCAGTTTGAGTTCAAGGAGATGTTCCCTTGCATTCATGGAGATATGATGAATTGGATGAAAACCCAATTTCATCAATGAGGTAAAATTACTTCAGATTTCATGATTGTGCTTCATTGAAGATTGCTTGAGATTCATAGTTTGATCATTCAATATTGGGTCGGAGACCTTTATTGAAGTTTGTTTAAGAGTTCATTGCATATCCTTGCATTAGTTTGGAGATTAAAAATCAAATTTCATATAATTGAAGACAATGTTGAAGAGTTTGTAGATATATTGTTTGCAGATTTAGATTTCATTGTTTGAAGACTTCAACTTGGTTGTTGAGCACCAATTTGGAAAGAGACTCATATTATTTTGAGTTCCATTTCAAGGAAAGATTGTTGTTGTAGGTAGTGATCTGTATCTCAACTGGAGTGCACTATTTGGAGACATCACTCAACAGACCCGTGGCATAAAGAAGCTTTCTACATTCGTTGGACTTCAAATCTACATAATAGGCTAGCTGTTGTCATCCTTGGAACCAAATTGCACACCCATTGGTAGTGACTCGTCTTCAAGGACCAACAATTATATCTTAAGGGAAATCACATGATATTGAAGGCCAACCAACACATTAGTGATAGCGATCCATACCTGAGTATTGTATTTCCTTGGAGCGCTAGAATTGGTCAACGATTTGGAAGGACAACTTTGACATTATTGAAGGAGCGGTCTGCAATTAAGGAGGATGAATTGCTACAGGTCTAAGTTCCTTTGTTCAGTGATTAACTACAAAAATATCAACATGTTGGATAGCAAATAGACTGAAATTGCTACAGAAGACTTGTCACTCATTTTCCATTGCATTTGAGTATCAAATTGGTATTTGTCATTCATCATTTCATTCTGATTTTGTAATAGTAGATTGGAATTTGTATTTGTCTATGATCAATCCATCCCATTTGAAGTAATTAAAGACTTGTACAATTTGAATTTATAACAGCAGTGGTCTGATTTGGTTTGTCATCATCTTCTTGATCTTTATGTGTATTTCATGGTGTAATTGCACATTACTAAGGATACAAATATCTCTTTGAACTATCATTCATTTGCATTTGATAGCTCTATTTCCATGCTTGAGGATATCAAAATTGAAGACTATCTACAATCAACTTTCATTCTACATTGACTTGGCCATCATTGTACATCATTGGCCTATGATTTTATGCTCATATTTGTTCCCAATTTACATTGTATGACGACTGATCCAAAAATCAGTCAATGCTGATACAATAGACCAACACTTTGCCATTTGTACTTTGCTCATTGAAATTAATAATAAGCATTAGAGGTTCTAGGTATTCACTTTCTTGTGTTTCATTGATATGGTTATGTGTTTATAATTGATTGTTTGGTGTTTGCTTTGAAAAAATATTAGAAAAATTTTAGTTATATCTAGTAGGGTATTTTACAACTGACCTATTTCAAATGTGTGAAGTGTGTGGATGTTATTCTTTGAAGGATAATGCTATGAAGGATGTTTAGGACTAGGTTATGCATGTGTTGGAATTCGCAAGGCGTGTTCCTCTTCCTGGTGTTGTGTTTAGTTCATTTTAGGGCTTGCCCTCTACACATTTCATATTGTTTGATCTTTGGCCAACTTGTAATTGTAATTTTCTTGTTTTTGGCTAACATGTAAATTAACTAATGTAATATCATGTATAAATTGTAAACCTAGTTGATCTAGGTGAAGTGTGACTGCAAGTGTGAGTTAAAGAAGTTGAATGTGATGTCTAATGCATTATGATGTGTGACTGAAAGAGAAAGAGTAGAAGTAATAGGGAATGTCTGAATTCATCTTGAATATATTTTTGAGATAGAAGGGAAGTGAAGAGTGAGACTAACTGATTGCTGGAGGCAGTGATCCAAAGGAAAAACTTCTTGAAGGCTAGAATCAATGAGTCAGTAAGTTGTAGAGAAGACATTTGAAGAAGTTGCAGAAGTGGTCAAAGTAGAATTGCAATCATCAAAAGGATTGAGCTTCATTGTTAGATTCAGATAGTTGAAGGACTATCATGCTATAATCTTTTCTGAGTTTGTTTCAGGGAGTAGTTGCTTCCTTGGGTAAAAGCCCTAAAACAAAGTTTGTAGGGAGTTGTAGCTTCCTTGGGAGTGACCCTAAAACCTTATTTATAGGGAGTAGTAGCTTCCTTGGGTTGTATCCCTAAACCAAAGTTGTAACTATGATTCATTTGTGAGGTTGGATTAGGACAGTAGCTCTGAGCAGCTTTTCTCACCGTGGTTTTCCCCTTTTGGGGTTTTCCATGTATATCTGATGTTATGTGGTGTTGTGCATTGTGTTGATATTTTATGTTTCTCTTAATGCTGTAACTATTAAGTTTCAATTTGCTCTGGAGGTTTTGAGATTTGTTTGTAAACTGATTCACACCCCTCTCAGTATCCAAGTGTGTTCAAAAATTGGTATCAGAGCCAAGTTCCTTAGAAGGGATGGCACATGATGGATTTCACAAGGCTCCTAAGTTTGATGGAACAACTTATACCTTTTGGAAGCTAAGGATGGAAGGCTATCTATCCTCTCTAGGGTTTGGTGTTTTGTAATCTATCAAGAATGGTTACACTGCTCCTGATGATACTCCTTCAGATCTAGCTGAGATTAAATTGTATGATAACGATGCCAAGGCACAAAATGCTATCATGAGTGGGCTAGATGATTTAGAACTTCTAAAGATAATGAATTGCAGTTCTACTAAGGTTTTATAGGATAAACTTAGCAACATTTATGGAGATAGTAAAGTAAAGCAAACCAAGATGCAATTTTTCAAGAGCAAATTTGAGACCTTGAGGATGGTAGAGGATAAAGACATTTCTAGTTATATTCTCCAGGTGGACGAAGTAGTTAATGGCATCAGAAGTCTTGGTAGAACAATGAAAGAAGATGAGATTGTGAAGAAGGTTATGAGATCTCTCACTAAATCTTACAGTCATAAGGTATCTACTATTGAGGAGTCTACGGATTTGGACCAAGCTATTTTGTAGATCAATTGTTTGGTGCTCTCATAGCCTTTGAAATGAGAGAGTTTGACAAATATGTTCCAAAGAAGGAAGCAACACTCAAAGTCAGTAAGAAGACACAAGATGAAATAGGTGATCAAGATGATGACCTTGATGAGGAAGAGGCAAAATTTGTGAGAAGATTGAAGAAGGGCATCAGCAAATACAGAGGTAAGTTACCTTTCAAAAGCTTCAATTGTGGAAGAGTTGGTCATTTTGCCTCTAAATGTCCTTTTAAAGAATTAGGGGGTAGCAACAAAAGAGATAAGTTCAAAAGAATTCTTTATTCCACAGAAAACAAATGCTCTTCAGAAGATGAGGATCATGATGATTTAAATGATGAAACACTTTTCATGAACTTGAATGTTGGTGACAAAAGGGGTGATATTGGAAAATGTACGAAGTTTAGTACCTTGTAGGCTGACAAAAATAATGAAAAGTCTATGGTTGTGTGGACTACTTTTCATGCAAAAGAAGAAGCAAATGCTTGGGTTATTGATAGTGGTTGCTCCAACCACATGAATGGTGACAAGAGAAAGTTCATCATCCTTAAGAAGTGGAATGGTGGAGCTATCAAGTTTGGTGGTGATGAGTTAGCACAAATATGTGGAAAGGGTGCTATAACTATTGATAGGAAGAACAAGATTGAGGGTGTCCTCTATGTCAAAGGGTTGAAGCACAATCTTCTCAGGGTTAGTCAGATGTGCAGTAAAGGATACAATCTTACATTTCATGCCAAAGGTTGTGAGATCAGGAAGGCAGGGTTTGGAAGATTAGTTACAGAAGGTACTAGGACATATAGAGATATATATCATCTAAAGGAGGAAAATGGAAGAACCTGTCTATTGGCTCAATCTAGTGAATGTTGGATGTGGTACAAGTGGATGGGACACATCAACTTTGATAATATGGTGAATATCAGCTCTACCCATGCGATGAGAGATATGCCTAAGATAACTAAGCCTGCAAACACATTATGCAAGGAATTTCAAGACCAAGGAGTATTCTTCTACAATACCATTGGAGTTGATTCACACTGACCTATGCAGACCTACAAGGACAAAGAGTCAACAAAGTGAAAGGTATTTCATGTTGCTTATTGATGATTACTCTCAAATGACTTGGGTTACATTTTTAAAAGAAAAATTAGAAGCCTTTGATAAGTTTAATATTTTAAAAGAAAAAGTTGAGAATGAAATGAATGCTAAGATCAAATGCTTAAGATCTGATAGAGGAGGTGAATTTACTTCAAATGAATTTGAAAAGTTTGTGAAGATCATGGTATTAGGAGACATCTATCTACTCCTAGGACCTTGTTGACCTATTTCCTCTGTCCAGAGTTAAACAGTTCACCTTGTATTTTCCTTGAATATCCTTTAGAAAGTGACCCTAAAAGATTAAATCCTTCAATTAACCATGTTGTGCCTTGCCAAAAATCCCATAATCTTTCTTGAAGAATCTTTGCCAAAAACCCAGAAAAACCCAGAAATCTTTTAGCTTCAAGTATTTTCCATCACAGGGTTTCTCAGTTTCATGCTTAGTGTTTGTGTATGCATTTTTGAATGTATATTCGCATATACATTTGCCATTGTATGTTTGCATATACAAAGGTAGATACATGAGAGAAATATGCAAAGGGCATGTGTAAGGCAAGATACATCGGTGATATGCAAAGGGTAATACAAGGTTTTGCTTGTACATTCGCATTGTATATGCGATATACAAAGGAAAAACATACAAGCAAAATATACAAGGGGCAAGTGTACAAAGGATCATCGGTGAGATAATATGTATCAGCAACTCAGTTTGTGGTCTGAATGATAGGCCGATGCACATACAAGGATAGTATGTGAAGGCAGCATACAAGGTAAATATTCATTGGCAAAATCCAAGGCTAAGATACAAAGGTGAATGTATGTTGGGCGATTGTATCCTTGCATATACAATCAGGTATACAAAGCAACAAATAAGGTGCAGATACAAAGGCAACATACAATGAGCCAGCATACAATGTTTGTATGTGCAAGTGTTTGCATGTAGTTTTTGTTTGTATATTTCACATTGTATATGCGATATACAAAGGGAAGATACAACGGTGACATACAAGGTGGACCCGACTGGAGAATCAAATGTAGCGAATAATCATTTTGGGGTCTGTAGTTTGTATGATAAAGTGCTTGTATGTACCGATATACAAAGAAGAAAAGATACAAGCTGGACCTGTTCTAAAGTTCCAATATGGCTGATAATCTCCTGAGTTCCGCATTGTATGAACATGCGATTGTATCTCATATACAATCGCAATGTACAAAGCATATACAAAGGGATTTCAGTGATACTTAGTGCATCGGTGGCCCATTTTAAAGTCTTTCCGACAGCCGATGAAGCATGCAATTATTCAGTGATGGATCTCAAGCTCAACTCAGCAACCAATCAGGTGGTGCCACGTGTCATTCAGATGGCGATTCAGGTCACATATGCAAAGCGCTATACAGATGCAGTTTGACTGCAACTTTGATCGCCCATATCTCCCTTGTCTTGGTGAATTTCAACATGCTTCAAAAGGCAAAAATGTTTATTTTTGCCTCCTCTGTCATTTGGTAGGCTTTTGAGGAGAATATTTTCACTTTCAAAATTTGGATCTGGATTTGCATGCTGGATCAACTAGATGTTTCAGCGACCAATTTCAGATATGCAGATACAGATATTTGTGGCATTTATGAGTGCAGGTCAATGATTCAGTAGCTCACAATGAAGATTCAAAATATCTTCCCTCTGCCCCTATTCCAGATATTTTTATGCCATGAATTCTTGCAGATGGACATCCCTTCTGGCACAGATATTTTTTGACGGGCCTATGTGATAGCAGTTTCTAGAATTCATTGTAACCGACTGAGGTCCAAAGTGTAAAATGATATATAGACATGTGTAGCAGATGTATTGTTGTTGGTTGTTCTTCTGGGCTATTTTGTAATGGCTACTTGGCCTCTATAATCAATATAAACTAGTATTTTGCCTCTCTTTTACTATTTTTAGCACTGTGACTATTCTTTGGATTAGTGTAGGCTGTGTATCATGGACAAAATGGTCCCTTTCATTCCTCCATTATTCTATCTTGACCTCTATTAGAATTAATATGAGTCTATGTAAGTCTTTCCAGCTGTGAGATTATTACTATGTCGATTCAGTTGTAGCCAAACACATTTAAATTTGGTGTATCATCCCCTTTCATTTCAGTTTCCTTCTAACCCTTTTCCCCTGCAAGCATTAGCACTAGATTTAGATATATTTCTCTAAGCATATAGGATTAGAAAGAGGAAGCTAACCTTCTCCGAAGGTCTGATGTTAGTTTGCAAGGTCCCACACTTCGAGATCATTCCCATGTTTCTCCAAATTGCTAAAGTTTTACAACTACAGCAAGGGTGCAAATCTGGGTGATAACAGATCCCTCAACAAAATGAGGTAGTGGAGAGGAAGAATAGGATGGTACAAGAGATGCATAGGGCAATGTTGAAAGATGCAGATCTATCTGATATGTATTGAACGTAAGTAGTTCACACTGTTGTCTACATGCTTAATTGAGGGTCAATAGCACTAAGACCTCTTATGACTAATGGTATGGAAGACCTCCCACTATCAGATACTTCATGATCTTTGGCAACAAATGCTACATCAGAAGGGATGAAGAAGACCTTGGAAAGTTTGATTTGAACAAGGTGTGATGAAGGTATCTTCATTGGTTACTCAACCAGAAGAAAGGCCTATAGATTATACAACATGAGATTGGGAAGGATGATTGAAAGCACAAATGTTAAGGTAGATGAAGATTTGTGTTAGATCTCACAAGAACTAGAGGATTGTGGATATGATATACCTCCCTGCATTGAAGAAGAATAATAAAAGGAGAAAGAAGAGAAGAAATAAGAATCAGAAAAGACCCCTAAGACTTTAGCAAAGTATGTTTAGAGGAACCATTCATCACGTCAGATCATTGGGGATAATAATCAAGTTGTACAGACTAGGAGAAGGCTTGTAAAAGCAAGTGAGTAAGTGAATATGTGCTTACTATCAGAGGTAGAGCCCAAAACCTTTGTTGATGCTAGCAAAGATGAAGGATGGCTGAAGGCAATGGAATAAGAATTGAATCAGATAGAAAAGAATCAAACATGAGAATTGGTTCCTAGACCAACTAATAAGAATGTTATAGGAATGAAGTGGGTGTTTCGGAACAAGCTAAATGAAGATGGTGAAGTTGTAAGGAACAAAGAAAGATTTGTGTGTAAGAGTTATTCGCAAGTTGATTATATTGATTTTGAGGAGACTTTTGCTCTAGTAGCCAGAATGGAGGCAATCAGGATGTTTCTTGACTTTTCTGTTCACATGAACTTCAAGGTCTATCAGATGGATGTCAAGTCAACCTTCTTGAATGGTGATTTAGAGGAAGAGGTCTACATTGAGCAACTAGATGGTTTCCAGCTATTAGAAGATTTGGACATGGTGTGTAGACTTAAGAAAGCTTTGTATGGACTCAAGCAAGCTCCTAGAGCTTGGTATGCTCGGTTGGATAAGTACTTACTTCAATAAGGTTTCAAGAAAGGTACTACAGATAGTAATGTTTACATTAAGGTAGATGAAGACAAGATTCTGATAGTTGATGTATATGTTGATGACATCATCTTTGGAGGACATGATAATATGTGTAAGATTTTTTTAGAAGAGATGCATAAAGAGTTTGAGATGTCTATGATTGGTGAGTTGTCTTTCTTCCTTGGGCTTCAAATTGCTCAAATAGATGATGGTATCTTTATTTCTTAGGCTAAGTATGTTAGAGAGATGTTGAAGAAATTTTGTATGGAGGATTCCAAACTAGTAAGTACTCCTATGGTTATTGGTTGTCACTTGAGCAAGGCTAATGAGTCACCTAAGGTTGATCAGATTCTTTATAGATCTATGATTGGGGGATTATTGTACTTGATTGCTTCTAGACTTGATATTATGCATGGAGTATGTTTGGTTGCTAGATGTCAAGCTAATACTAAGCAAACTCATGAGAAGGTAGTCTCCAAATTATGGCTTATGGTATCCAAGAGGTAATGACTTTGATCTAAGTGCTTACATTGATGTTGATTGGGCTGGTTGTGTTGATGATAGATGAAGTACAAGTGGTGGTGCTTTCTTTTTAGGAAGCAAATTAGTTTCATGGCATAGTAAGAAGCAAGATTCAGTATCTTTATCCATTATAGAGGTAGAATATATTGATGCAGTATCTTGTTGTACACAAGTGTTGTGGATGAATCAAACATTGAAGGATATCAAGATATAGTTTGATGAGCATATTCCTATTTTGTGTGATAATACAAGTGCTATCAATATTTCCAAAAATCCAGTGATGCATTCTAGAACCAAGCATATATCAATCATGTATCACTTTTTGAGAGAGAAGGTTGTAGATAAGGAAGTGAAGTTGGAATATGTTTCAACAAAGGATCAGATTACAAATATCTTCACAAAGGATCTTGCAAAGGATACTTTTGAGTATCTCTGATAGAAGTTAGGGGTAGTTTCCCCTCCTTCTTCTTGCTAGATGCATAGTTGGTTCATCTGTCCAGGGGGAGTAATTCATGCTATATATTTTTTCCTGGACTGGTGGTGGCTACCTCTTAGGGGGAGCTAGTAGTGGTTGTTGCTGATAGGGGAAGCATGTTAGTTGCTTGAAGGAGTTTATGTATATCAAAGGGGGAGAAGGTTAAAAAGGAGAAAATGTGCACCTTAGGGGCAGAGCTTGTGCCCTAGGGGGAAGAAGTTGTTGCCCTTTGTCCTTGTTGTCAAAGGGGGAGAATGAGTAGATGTGTGTTGCCATCAATGCCAAAGGGGGAGATTGTTGCACATATGTTACCTAAGGTTGTCACTGTTGTGGTTGTCATTGATATCAACACTCAGTTTGGGCTGTCATTGATGCTTATGTTGATGGTGCACTAACTATGATGTTACTGATGATCATGGTTGGATGTCATGTCTTATTTAATATCAAAGTTGTATTGAGTATGTTCGTTATCAGTAGAGATGATATCATAATGATATGTTAAGATGGGAATTTGAAAACTTAAAATGAGGATTAGAAGTAATGTTGATGTTGGGAAGTTGTTCCTAATGGTCCGTAGCATGTTGTATCCTCTCACCTGTTGTTCCTAAGGAAGTAGGTGTTGCTACAAGGAGGCTCTGGTCTCCAGATATTGGTGAAGGTTTCTACTACAGGAAGTTTCCTTTAGGACTAATTAGGAGAATACTCCACATTCCTCCATCTTTGAAGATATGGTCATGCAGTTTAGAAGTTAAGTTTAGTAGGTTGTGAAGGTGCTAGATTCAAATTTTCATACCATTTGTCCTTACACAGAGAAAGTTTTAAGTGACAGAGTGCAAGACTGTATTGTCCGGTGGCTAGTTTTAGTGTTTGTTGGCTTTCGCCAACTTGTTGATGTATGAAGTGGTGAATTCGATGGTGGAGAATGATCATGAGAATCTTGTGATGTTTCTTGTTGCTCTGCAATGTGTTTTTTGGTTTCTCCAGAATAGGTTGTGGTCTGAAATGAAGGTGTTGCTAGGTTATGCTCTTGCTTGGCCGACTAAGGTATGTTGAAGGTGTGCACCATAAAGTCTTTGTTGTGTGGATTTAAAGAAGAGTTTGAAGATGTTGTATGGGTCATACTAACTCATCTCAGAGAAGCACAAGTAATGTTTTATCTTTCATGAGTACCGCCAAGTTGTAATGGTAGACATGCTACAAGTTTCATGTTTTCTTTCTTAAGACCAACCTATTTCAAATGTGTGAAGCATGCAGATGTTATTCTTTGAAGGATGATGATGTGAAGGATGTTTAGGACTAGGTTATGCACGTGTTGGAATCCACAAGGCATGTTCCTCTTCCTGGTGTTGTTTATAGTTCATTTTAGGGTTTTCCCTTTACACATTTCATGTTGTTTGATCTTTGGCTGACTTGTAATTGTAATTTTCTTGTTTGTGGCCAACATACAAAGTAACCAATGTAATATCATGTATATATTGTAAACCTAGTTGATCTAGGTGAAGTGTGATTGTGAGTGTGGGTGAAAGAAATTGAATGTGATGTGTAATGCATTATGATGTGTGACTAAAAGAGAAAGAGTAGAAGTAATAGGGCATGTCTAGATTCATCTTGAAGATATTTCTGAGATAGAAGGGAAGTGAAGAGTGTGCCTAACTGATTGCTAGAGGCAGTGAGCCAAAGGAAAAAATTATTGAAGGCTGGAAGTAGTGAGTTAGTTAGATATAGAGAAGACATTTGAAGAAGTTGCAAAAGTGGTCAAAGAAGAATTGTAATCATCAAAAGGATTGAGCTTCATTGTCATATTTAGATAGTAGGAGTATCATGCTATAATCTTTTCTAAGTTTGTTTCAGGGAGTAGTTTCTTCCTTGGGTTGAAGCCCTAAAACAAAGTTTGTAGGGAGTTGTAGCTTCCTGAAAGGAAGCTCAGTGTGCGGAAATCGCTTCCTACACTAATCTAATGAGGAGAGATGTATGCAAATTCAATTTATTTCTTACAACTATAGAAACATAGAACATCTAATAGAGATATAGTAGCAATACACATACACACAGAAAGTAGACAGAAGAGAGAGAGACAAGATATACGTGGGGAAACCCCTTACAGGTGAAAAACCCCACACTCCAAAACATAGCTCAAATGTATAACAGTAAACAATAACAGATTACAATACAGTTTCAAAGCCAATGCTCTTTCAGGAGTCTTTGAATGTCGAATCTAGAGATATTCTGGCAACATAACAGTACTTGTACCAAAGTTATCTATCTCCCATCCAATCACCTGTTTATATAGAGTTTACAAGGCAAATATGGAACCTTCTAGAGATGGGTGTCCATCTTGGACTCATGCCCCAAAACCCACGCCTAAGGACACTTGTCCAACATCCCATCTTGAAGTGGACGCCTGGTCCCAAGATAGGTTACGATAGATGCTCTTACACACCTTACAGCTGTCAGAGAATTCGTCATACACTGACTAAAAATATCATATTCCTCTTACATGTCATAACCTCCCTTGACCACCCAAAGATGCCTTTCTCTCATGCAAAGATGCTCATCGACACTTGTCATAACCTCCCTTGGACCCCGCAAGGGGCTATGCCCCTTGACCCTGTCTTGGGGGCACTACCCCCAAACCCTCGTTAATTATTCAAGGGGGAAACCACGGCTACCAAAGTCACCAAAATTTACTTGCTGCATATACACAAGGTGCTGACTATGCCAACTCAACATGGGATAAATAAATACAACATTAGGAATTTGCAAAGGTTGAGACACCCTAATTCCCAACATTCTCCCACTTGTTGAACACCTTGCAAGGGCCAAAAACAATGACAAGATTTAACTGCTAGGGGCCAAGAGGCCCATAAACTCCAAACACCATCTGAACTTCTCTGTACCCACTGGTTTTGTCAATGCATCTGCAACATTCTTCAAAGTATCTACCTTCTCCAAATTTACCTTTCCATCCTCAACCATGTCTCGCACAAAGTGAAACTGAACATCAATGTGCTTTGTTCTAGCATGGAAAGTTGGATTCTTCGCAAGGCAAATTACACTCTAACTGTCACAACTGATCGTGATCTGACCTGCATCAACACCAATATCTGAACACAATCTCTTAAGCCAAATGGCTTCCTTACAAGCATGAGTTGCTGCCATATACTCAACTTTTGTTGTGGACAAAGCAACAACAGGTTGTCACTTACTCATCCAACTAATAGCACCACCAAATAGTGTAAACACATAAGCACTAGTGGATCTCCTGCTGGCAATGTCACCTGCCCAATCTGAATCCACAAATCCATGAATGTCAATGGAATACGGAGGTCCTGTAACATTACCATGATAGTAAATGGAATACTTGGAAGTACCCCTCAAATATCTGAACACTCGCTTAACTGCATCCCAATGAACCCATCCAGGATTAGCCATAAATCGACTAAGGACTCCCACTGCTTGGGCAATGTCTGGTCTTGTGCAGGCCATAGCATACATCAAATTGCCAACAACAATAGCATAAGGTACTCTGCTCATGTCCTCCACCTCACTAAGAGATTTTGGACAATCCTCAACAGACAACTTTGTCCCCAAAGAAACAGGAACACACAATGGTCTACAATCTATCATACTAAACCTGTCCAACATGGTCTTCACATACTTACTCTGGCTTAACCAAAGTTTTCTATTGGTTCTATCTCTTCTGATTTCCATTCCTAGAATGTACCTGGCTGCCCCTAAATCTTTCATTTCAAACTGTGCTGACAACTGAGATTTAAAATTAGAAATCATATTCTTACCCTTCCCAATGAGCAACATATCATCAACATATAGTACAACAATGAGAATACGATCACCATCAAACTTATAATAAACACAGTGATCTGATTTTGATCTCACAAATCCAATTGACAACACAAAGGCATCAAACTTCAAGTACCATCTTCTAGGTGATTGCTTCAAACCATACAAAGACTTCTTAAGTTTGTAAACCAAATTTTCTTTACCTTTTACCATGTAATGCTCTGGCTATGACATGTAGATCTCTTCCTCCAAGTCACCATGAAGGAAAGCTATCTTCACATCCATCTGTTCTACCTCCAAGTCATAAGCTGCTGCGAGTGACAACAAAAATTGAATGGATGTTATCTTTGCAATGGGAGAGAAGATCTCACCATAATCTATACCCTCCACTTGTGAATACCCCTTTGCAACCAATCTGGCCTTATACTTCTCAATACTACCATCTGCACCAAACTTCTTCTTGAACACCCATTTGCATCTAACACGTTTCTGTCTAGGAGGCAAAGACACCAAGTCCCAAGTTTGATTCTTTTCCAAAGAAGCCATTTCTTCCTCCATGGCCTCCTTCCAGGAAACTGCATCCTTCATATCCAAAGCCTCTGATACAGATCTAGGTTCATCACTGTTAGTGAGCAAAGCATAAGCACAACTAGAATCAAGCAATGTAAAACCAAACCTTTCAAGTTGCTTTCTTATCCGTGTAGACCTCCTCAAGAGCTGAGGTTGAGGTTCAACTTCTTCTTCTGAGCTTTTAAAGCTACTAGAGCTCTCCTCATCATCAGATTGAACATTGTCTTTCTATTCAGTCTTCTCAGGGGTGAGAGGAAACTGAACATCCTCTTTCTTTTCTTTTTCTTCTGGCTGCAAAATAGTGGAAGAAGGTGTAAGCTCTTTGAAGATGACACTTCTGCTATACAACACTTTTTTAGCCACGGGATCCCAAAGCTTGTATCCTTTCACACCAACATAATAGCCAATGAAGATACACTTAATAGCTTTATTCTCCAACTTTGACCGCTTCTCCTTAGGCACATGTGCATATGTCTCACAACCAAAAACATGAAGATGCCTTACTGAAGGCTTTCTACTAGACTACACCTCAATGGGTGTCTTTCCAACAAGAGTTGATGTAAGAGATCTGTTTACCAGATAGCAAGCAGTGGCAACAGCTTCAGCCCAAAAATTTTGTTCTAGACCAGCTCCACTAAGCATACTCCTAGCCTTCTCCATTAGTGTCCTGTTCATCCTCTCTGCAACTCCATTTTGCTGCGGTGTCTATGGAGTTGTCTTATGTCTTCCATTCCCAAGTTCCTTGCAATACTTATTGAATTCTATAGAACAGAACTCACCACCGTTGTCAGTTCTCAAACATTGAATCTTTTTACCAGTCTAATTTTCAGCAAAGGCTTTAAACTCCTTAAACTTGCTATAGACTTCAGATTTACTTCTGAGAAAATAAATCCATGTGCTTCTACTGTAATCATCTATAAAAGATACAAAGTATATAGATTTTGATAATGAAGGAACATTAACAGGACCAAACACATCAGAATGAATGAGGTCCAACACACCAGAAGACTTATGAGAACTTGAGTAAAACTGAACACGGTTTTGTTTTCCATAAATGTAATGCTCACAAAAGTCAAACTCAAGATTACAATCATCTAACCCCTCAATGAAGTTCTTATTTTTCAAGGTACGCAGACCCTTCTCACCAATGTGGCCAAATCTCTTATGCCATAACATTGTCTTTTCTGCAAGAAGTTTAACTTCCAATGCATGATTACAACCATCAAGATTAGAAACTACAAATTTCTTCACTGCTCGTTCAGATAGTAGGGATGAAGTGACTACTTCCCTCTTCCTTGAGTCAGAAGAACTATTGCATTGTGCAATGCATGATTCCAGCTGAAACAAAGTACCTCTCCGAGTACCCTTAGCAAGCACCATAGATCCTCTAGTCATCTTGCATCCGTCTTTCGAAAAGACAACCTGCACACCTACATCATTCAACATACTTACAGAAAGTAGGTTCCGTACTAAGCCTAGGATGTGCATAACCCCAGTGATCCCCTTCACTTGACCATCAGGGAATCAGATAGAGACTCTTCCATGACCAACGATCTTCAGATGAGAGTCGTCACCCAGATACACCTTTCCACCATCGAACTCTTCATACTTAGTGAACCAGTCTCGATGCGAGGTCATGTGGAATGATGCACTAGAGTTGATTAGCCACACATCATCAGATGCATGGGTTGCTAGGGCTGCGATGAATGCATCACCATCATCTTGTGATTTGTCAAAATCTAAATCAGGAGTTTTCTTCTTTTTCTTCTTCTCCTCTTTGCATTCCTTTCAGAAATGCCCGGTCTTGCCACAGTTCCAACAAAAAGCCTTGGACTTTCCAGGAGATTTGGATCTCCCACGGGATTTGGATCTACCCTTCTCAGCTTTCTTGTCCTTCTTCCCTTTCTCCTTGGGTCTTCCATGAATTACAAGGGCTTCTTTGGCTGCCTTAGAAGACTTTCTCCGCATCTCTTCAGATAACAGTGAAGAAACCACCTCTTCCATTTTGAATGTGGATGTGGTGCTTCTGATTGCCATGACAAGATGATCCCATGAGTTTGATAGAGAATAAAGCAGGGTCATACACCGATCCTCCTCCTTCATCTTTACACCAATAGATGTCAATTGTGCAACCAGCATGTTGAAAGTATTCATATGTTCAACAACAGATCCTCCATCCTCCATTCGAAGAGAATACAACTTCTTTCTCAGAAAAAGTTTATTAACCAGAGATTTTGCTTGATACACATCTCCCAACTTCTTCCAAAGTAGTTTTGCAGTACTCTCCTCATGGACATTTAACAACACAAAATCGGCAAGACTAAGTCTTATGAGACCCTTAGCCTTCCAATACTTGAGATCCCAATCAGCTTGTGTCATTGTAGCTGGTTTAGTTCCGTTCACACTTTCCCAAAGGTCTCGATCAACATGCATGTCTTCCATCTTGAGCTTCCACAGCTCGAAATTACTGCCATTAAACTTCTCCACTTCAAACCTTCCTGATGTGGTTTCCATCTCCTTGCTGCAATAGAAAATAGAATACTCTACACAGACTCCCACTCAACCTAAGATTAGCTCAAAAAAACCCTAACCCAACAACTAGGACCAAAGGTGATCAAGCTCTGATACCAACTGAAAGGAAGCTCGGTGCATGGAAATCGCTTCCTACACTAATCTAATGAGGAGAGATGTATGCAAATTCAATTTACTTCTTACAACTACAACAACATAGAACATCTAACAGAGATATAGCAGCAATACACATACACACAGAAAGTAGACAGAAGAGAGAGAGAGAGATAAGATATACGTGGGGAAAACCCTTATAGGTGAAAAACCCCACACTCCAAAACATAGCTCAAATGTATTACAGTAAACAATAACAGATTACAATACAGTTTCAGAGCCAATGCTCTTTCAGGAGTCTTCGAATGTCGAATTTGGAGATATTTCGATAGCATAATAGTACTTGTACTAAAGTTATCTATCTCCCATCCAAGCACCTGTTTATATAGAGTTTACAAGGCAAATATGGAACCTTCTAGAGATGGGCGTCCATCTTGGACTCATGCCCCAAAACCCACACCTAAGGGCACTTGTCCAACATCCCATCCTAAAGTGGGTACCTGGTCCCAAGATAGGATACGACAGATGCTCTTATGCACCTTAGAGCTGTCAGAGAATCTGTCATACACTGACTAAAAATATCATATTCCTCTTACATGTCATAACCTCCCTTGACAGCCCAAAGATGCCTTTCTCTCATGTAAAGATGCTCACTGACACTTGTCATAACCTCCCTTGGACCCCGCAAGGGACTACGCCCCTTGACCCTATCTTGGGGGCACTGCCCCCAAACCCCTATTAATTATTCAAGGGGGAAACTGCGGCTACCAAAGTCACCAAAATTTATCCTGCTGCATATACACAAGGTGTTGACTATGCCAACTCAACATGGGATAAATAAATACAACATTAGGAATTTGCAAAGGTTGAGACACCTTAATTCCCAACACTTCCTTGGGTTGTAGCCCTAAAACAAAGTTGTAACTATGATTCATTTGTGAGGTTGGATTAGGATAATAGCTCCTGGAAACTTTTCTCATAGTGGTTTTTCCATTTTTGAGTTTTTCACGTATATCTGATGTTATGTGGTGTTGTGCAATGTATTGATCTTTTATGTTTCTGTTAATGCTGTAAAGATTAAGTTTTAGTTTTCTCTGAAGGTTTTGAGATTTGTTTGTAAGATTATTCACCCCCCCTCTTAGTATCCAGTTGTGTTCAATACCCTCATCTATAGGTAATTAGGTGGAGATCTCTACATAGCTATTCTAACACATGTGAACCCTAATTGAACACATTCTCATCAACTTGCATGTCATTGATGCGCTTCACTAGCCTAATAGGAAAGAACTACTTGGTCTTGTTAGGTAGTAGTATGCCACTGCTAACAGATGCCATCACAAGGGGCAACTCCTCCACATGCCCCTCACATGCATCCAAGTCTAATGAATGGCCTTGTTTAGGTAGATCCACTCTACCAAAAAGTTAGTACAACACTACATCAGATCCTCTCTCCTAGTAGTATACCCTCCTCTCGTGGATGGGAAGTCATAGTATCCTCCAAGGTCATAGTGATCTCCCCTGTGTGTAGGTGGAAAGTGCTCATCTCACTCCTCCAGCACTTTTCCAAAGATATAAACATCACTTTGTGTACTCAGATCACTAACAGTCAAGCCATGTACCACTATCCCACCAATCCCAAGCACCCCCAATCATGTTCCTCCTATTGCTTTGTAAATTAAAGCACACTTGACCACCACTTTCACATCACCAAGGGTAGCAACTGCTCCTACATCCAATCAAAATCTATGTCAAATCTTGCCAACCCTTTACAAATCATGCATTGATTTGTGATGCATGTACCTAAGCATCCCACCCACATTTTGATCCATAACAGATGCATTCATTCATGGAAATGAACCATTTTTAGTGCATGCACTAATTCTTGATTCATGTGCTAATTCAAATCACACATGCATGAAAAGGCGATGTATGCATCAATCTATTCCATGCCCTCTCTTATTTATGCCACATGGACACTAATTCATGCCCTTCATAGTATGCATGTTCTTGCATTTTACCTTCCCCTAACTAGTAATAAATGCACCTAATTTCACCTAGGGTTGGGAGAGATGATACGTAACAATATCCCCACACCCTCTAGTTATTGATGCCTCCTCACCTGCTACTTGATGTGTGTGGACTGGCACATTCTCCACTTAGCTCCTGTTGCCTCATGTTTGAAATTTTACTAAAGCATCCATGCCTTAGAAAATTTTCCATTCTTTATTTGCCACTTTCTTTTCCTTTCCCCAAGTCAAGTTTTACTTAGTCATTTTCTTGCATTGTCAAAAATCCCTTATGTTTTTGAACCGATGTTGGTGGGTTTAAGATTTCATGAACAACCTGATTTCTTGACTAGCCTTCAAGTCTAACATCTAAAGTTCCTTCTTGCATCAGTCTTGGTCACTTGCCTTGAGTAAAGTCCTTATTGTCAGGAGGTCAGAGGTTCTTTGAACTTTCAAACTCTCAAAGTTGCGGTTCAAAAGTTCCAAAAATTCCTGACTTGCCGACTTTGAAATTCTTCTATTCCTGTGGTGACTTTTTTTGAGCTGGCATGCACTACAATGAAAAGACACTTGTCACATCGTATTTAATTTAAAATGAATGCAAATGAATTGGTAGATTTCTCGGAGGGAAAACTAAAGGGGATTTTTACAATTTTTGAAGCTTGATACACTGCTAGAATTTAATGATATTTATGAACAAGTTATGAGAAGTGACATGAAATTTGATTGAAATAACCATCTCACTTGAAGTTTTCATCATTTCACTAAGGAAATGTGTTGTAGAGCTAGGAACAACTAATCCACTATGTGCGATAAATCCATAGAATTCTAAACTTACAAGTTAGCACAATTGGCCCTCTCTATCTCATTTCTTTCCCTTTCTCTGCTGTAAAAACAAAGCATTTCTCTTGGGTGGGGGAAATTTTCTATTTCATGTATTTGTATAGTGATTCCCCTGTGAGTGCATTATATTTCTCTACCTTATCTATGAATGCTTCAGATTTTCTGGCTGGTTGGTTCCTCAAGTTTGTGAAAATGAAATTTAAATTTTAAGGAGCCCCTATGGTTCCTGTTGTGGAAAATGGGTTGTCTGGTGTGAGAGATATAGAGTTGGGTCATATTGACCTCAAAGATTTCTAGAAGAGGATGAAACCTGAAGGTCGAACCACCCTAGCTAACAAATTTGTGAGTAGTGGTTTAGATAGAGCTGGTGGCTTTCCACTTGCAGTGCATTTTTCAAATTTAGTGGTTTCTTGCACCAACAATTACTTCCTAGAATCTCAGGAGATAAGAGCCTCAGATGGCTCTGTTGTTGCCAAAATTGACTCACAGTCAGTTTCCCTTGCCTTCAATTTGGATGAGTATGAGGAGAATGCTAACGTTTTTGTGTCTTTTGCCTGGGGGTATTATAATGAAAGAAGAGATTGGTGCTAGAATTGCATTTCTAGGACTTGGTTAGAGGTTGGGAAAAAGGGAAAGTCAAGACTCCCTGCTAATCTAAAGAGGAGACATTTCAAGGAAGAAATCTTAGATATGATTACTCTACTAAACCATGTAGTTGGGAGCTCTGAGTCTGATACTTTCAATTACTAGATGTGTAGATTTATCCTCTTATTTGCGAAGATCACCATATTGACTGGGCAAAGATAATCAGAGAAAGTATGCGCAAACAACTAGTGAATTTCTCATGGAATGTAAATTTTTACATGTGTTCCCAGCTGATATATGTGTTAGCTCATAGAGAGGTTACCTGGCCTAGTTTGAGGACTCAAGGAGTTCCAGCCATCGGCATGCCTGTGTATCAAACTTTCCCACAATTGTAGAGGAATGAGGGTATGAAAGATTTTTGGTGGATTAACGATGCCTTTTCTATGTATCTTACAAAAATAATTGAGGGTTCATTGGAACGAAGGTTTTTTGTAGAAACTGTTGCCTTGGTTATGAGATTCAGAAGCTTTTATGTGTAGTTTCATTACTTCTCCTACCTAAGAATTGGGGGTTATGAAAATGCCCCATTGAAATTGCCACGGTACCCATCATATTACCTCATGTTCTTGGAGATGTGTCATCAAATGGAGACTATAAATACAAAGTACCACACAATGAAAAAGAAAAGTTATTCTTTTCCTATGACACTTTCCTTCTATTCTTTTAAAAGTAACGATAGTGCAAGGAGTGTAGATAAATTGCTTTCTGAATTCAATCTTCATAGTTTGTCAGCTCAAGTAGCCTTTGATAGTAAGAATTTTGTGAAAGTAAATATGTATGGAGGTGGTTCTTATCAACACAAGCCCTAGCTTGAATATTTCTGAGAGGATTGTTTGAATGAAAGGGAAATGCAAAGGAGGAATTGGACGAGGTTAACCATTGATCAGGTCTGTGCTTTTGACCTGCCTATACGAGTTCCTGATATTCTAGACAAAGGTTATGATGGTATTTCATTGCAACCCTTACCTCCTATGAAGTGGTTAGAGAAGGAGATCATTGATGTTAAATTTCACTCTTTTCATGTGATAACAAAAACAAAGAAGTAGTTGAAGGGGAAGATTAAAAAATAAGCTGGTTTAGCTGCACCTAAGGACTCATCTGCTTAGGGTCAGAACATAGCTCAAACCACTCACTCTTAGAGGAGATCATCTAGTTTAGATCCAACTCTTTAGAGAGTTGGCTCACAATTGAATAGGGACGGTGAATGGCCCCCTGAGGAGAGTAGTAAGCTGAAAACAACATGTGAGCAAAATGATCAACCAATGAAGAGTAACACTAGATTGGCTACTTCTCCATCAAAAGCAGACCATGTGCCCCTTATTAATAATTCTATAAGTGATAGTGATTCCTTGATTTTCACTTAGTTAGGAGAGGATAATGTGCTGCAATATTTTTTAAGCACCCCAAATTCACCCAATTTAAGTGAGCCTCCAAAGCATAATCCTCAGCCTGTGCATATGGATGGTGTAGTGAGTGTGATTGGCACTGCTAACACCCCTTCCTCATCTCCTACCTAGTTAAGAAAAATAGTAGAAAAGAAGAAAAAGGTATACACCAATGATGGATACTAGTATAGATATTGTGGCTATGTTACTACAGGAGACTCCTAAGCCTAAACATGCCAGAAGAATGTCAAGGATGGTAAGTGACTCTATCATAGGAAACTAGTTCTTGGAAATTGTAGATCTAGTGGGAAATAAGAATGAAAATGAAGTGACTGAGGTGGACTTCAATATGAGCAGTGTAGATATGGGACCCTCGACCATGGAGGAGGAGATCTATCATGTCAAATATTCAGTTTGCAATTTGTCAAAAAGAGCCAAGAAGGAACAAGAAGAGAACACTAAGCTGCATGCACAAGTAAGTTCCTTATCCATGTTCATTTAGTCAACTTTAAAGATAATAGCACCTTTAGCTGATGCCTTGTCTGATATGAATGTTAGTACCCCTGACCCCAACCTATTGCAACAAATAAAAAGATCACAAGCACTAAGCAGTGCTATTGAACAGTGGATAGAAAAGGTGACCCTATATGGCTAAATTTTCATTGAAGAAGCCTATAAGATGTTTAATCTCATTTCCAACAAAAGAGAAACCTTAATTGTTGATTTCCAAACTATCAAAAGTGATCTCAATAGCTGATCCTTGGTCTTAAAAGAAATACAAGATATGGTTGAGATGGATGTCAATATTTTGGTGGATAAGTGTTAGGAAAAGTGTCTCAACCTTGCAACCTTGAAAGGTTACTATTCTTCCCAGTTTTGGTCTTTTTGGATACCCTTTATCTTGTAGAATGGTTTGGAACTTTCAAAGTTTCCAAAAGTTTCCAAATTAGCTAAAAATAGCGAGACTTACTATTTTTAGTAAGTCCTTCGATTGAGCTCGGATTAACCTGAAATTTTTCCTAGAAGGTGTGAAACAACTAAGTGAACATCTTTGGTGAGTTTCATCTCAAGATCATATCTGGATCGTGAGATATTAAAGTTTCTATTTTTTGAAACTGTCAGAAAAAGTATTTGAACTCAATTACTGGAATTGAAACTTATTTAAACATCCTAAAAATTGTCATAAGTAGAATATCCTATTATAGGATGATAGATCTCTTCATGAGCTTTCTGATGCATTAAACGGTTCATCAATCAGACACCCGGATCAAAAGTTATGACCTACGGAAGTTGGACCTTCTATTTTTGGGAAATGTAAAAATGTGTTGGACACATAAAACAGCTGTAAAGGGGAGAGCTACACATGTTGGTGTGTGGTTTGGCACATCGCAAGGCATCTTTTATTGGAAATAATTTGGGTGCCACTTTATGGGTGGTTTTGGATCATGATTTTGTAATTGGGTATGTGCAGGATCATCGTTGGCCAAACAATGGCAATAGGAAAAAAATTGCGTTTTTACTTAGCCAAATTCGCAACTTGGCAAAGTTTGACTTTCATATGTTTTGAAATGGATATTCATTTCAAAATGGATATCCGTTTTGAAAATGCATATCCATTTCAAAAATAGATATCCGTTTTGGATTTCATGCCCTAAATTTGTTTACCCAATCCTTCATATGATTTGATTCATGATACATGGATTGAGAAGGATACACATGATATACCCTTACCCTCTAGTGATATAATTATGAATGATACTTTATGTGGTGAAGCTACACCTTCGTTAATCCTTCATGACATTGTTATTCCTTGTGATGATGATGATCCTTCATGTGATATGTTAGGACATAATGCAAAGTTAACATGGCATGAACTCTCTTGGAAGGGTAAGCATGGACTATAAGAACATTGAACTAGTTGGATCTATTAAGCTCGCCATTTATGAAAGAACCTTAAAGGTTAACCTTAATTAGGTAAGGTTATGTTTCAATGTGGTTGTTTGTGCAACAATGTGTAAATTAATGTTACCTAAGGATAAATCTAACTATACTAACATTTTAATAACCATGAGAGCTGGGACTAACAATTAGACTAAAAACTTGACAAACAATACAACTTGGACACATGTAGGACTTGGAAAATGGAAAAGAATATAATTAAATGTGGAAAACAATGAAAAAGTGGTATTAGTTGCACCTATATAAAGAAGTGGTTTAGAGGTTGGTTAGGGGAATTATTTAGGGTTTAGAGGTTTAGGGTTGCTCGGGTTTAGGGGTTTAGGGTTTACAGTTTAAAGAGAGATAGAGATAGGGGACTGATAGAGTTTGGGAGAGATAGAGGAGACAGAGGGGAGAGATAGGGAGATAGAGAGTGAGAGACATGTCCAGAGACATAGAGAGAGAGAGAGATTGAGAGGTAGAGGGATGATAGAGATAGGGAGATAGAGGTTTAGGGTTGCTTGGGTTTAGGGGCATTATTTAGGGTTTAGGGTTTATGGTTTTGGGGTTAGGGGTTAAGGTTTAGAGGTTTAGGGTTTAGAGAGAGATAAAGGACCAATAGGGAGACAAAGAGTGAGGGACATGGCAAGAGACATAGGGAGAGAGATTGAGAGGTAGAGGGACAAAGGTGATAGGGAGATAGGGGAGAGATAGGGAGATAGTGGTTTATGGTTACTTGGGTTTAGGGTTTAGGGGTTTGGGGTTTAGGGTTTCTCAGGTTTATGAGTTAGGGGTTAGGGTTTAGGGGCATTATAATTTAGGGTTTATGATTTATTGTTTAGGGGTTAGGGGTTAGTTTAGAGGCTTAGGGTTTTGGTTTTAGGGTTTATAGAGAGAGAGGAATGATAGGGAGATGTAGAGGAGTCTGAGGGGAGAGATAGGGAGATGTAGAGGAGTCTAAGGGGAGAAATAGGGAGATAAAGAGTGAGGGACATGGCCAGAGACATAGGGAGACAGATTGAGAGGTAGAAGGACAAAGGTGATAGGGAGATAGGGGAGAGATAGGGAGATAGTGGTTTAGGGTTACTTGGGTTTAGGGTTTAGGGTTTCTTAGGTTTAGGGGTTAGGGGTTAGGGTTTAGGGGCATTATTTAGGGTTTAGGATTTAAATTGTTTAGGAGATAGGGGTTAGGTTTAGAGGTTTAGGGTTTTGGATTTAGGGTTTATAGAGAGAGAGAGGAATGATAGGGAGATAGAGAGAGGAGACCGAGGAGAGAGATAAAGAGATAGAGAGTGAGGCACATGGCCAGGGACATAGGGAGAGAGATCAAGAGAGGTAGAGGGATGGTAGAGATAGGGAGATAGGGGAGAGATAGGTTTAGAGTTGATTGGATTTAGGGTGTACCTGGGTTTAGGGTTTCTTAGTTTTGGAGATAGCTAGATAGAAAGAGAGAGGAGACAGATAGGGACAGATAGAGGTGACAAAGGGGAGAGATAGGGAGATAAAGAGTGAGTGAGATGTCCAGAGAAATAGGGAGAATTATTGAGAGGTAGAGGGATGATAGAGATAGGGAGATAAGGGAGAGATAGGAGATAGGGTTTAGGGTTGCTCGCGTTTAGGGTTTAGGGTTTAGGGTTTAGGGGTTAGGGGTTAGGGGTTAATGTTTAGGGGCATTCTTTAGGGTTTAGGGTTTATGGTTTAGGGGTTAAGGTTTAGAGGTTTAGGGTTTAGTGTTTAGAGAGAGAGGACCAATAGGGAGATATAGAGTCAAGGAAATGGCCAAAGCATAGGGAGAGAGATTAAGAGGTAGAGGAATGATAGTGATGGGGAGATAGTGAGATAGGGAGATAGAGAGATAGAGGTTTAGGGTTTCTTGGGTTTAGTGTTTAGGGTTTAGGGTTTAGGGATTTATGGTTTCTCAAGTTTAGGGTTTAGCAGTTAGGAAATAGGGGTTAGGGATTAGGGTTTAGGGGTTAGGTTTAATCATGCATTAATACAGGTTGTGGAGTGAGAAAGAGGTGGTATGGGTATGGTTGAATGGAGTAATGAGGTGATTTAATTGGTGATGACCTAGGTGAAGTGATGGGTAAGGTGTCTTATGTGGGATTGCTAGAAAGTGTGATTGGTAATGGTGGGGATAGCTAAATGTCATCTTCTAAGGGTTCAAAGGTGAGGAAAGTGTAAGATGGGGATATGGGATAATCCATGGTTTAATTATTATTCAAGGGAGTCTCCTTATATAATGATTATCAACGATGGTGTCAATAGGGGGAATGAATTCTATGAATGTAGGTGTGGGAATGTGAGCTATGACATTGGGATTATAGTATTAGATGAATAATGGAAAGTACCTAGGTACCTGTCTAGTGATGGAAGGAGTCACATGATCAAATGATGTTTGGGGAAGGGCTTTTTTTAGGAAAGTAAGGATTTGGGTGATGGTCTAGGGTTTAGTGGAAAAGAATTTATGGAAAATTTGGAGGTCATTAAAATTAATATCCCTCCACCTCTATCTCCCTATCTCTCCCTTATCTCCCTCTCTCTATCATCCCTCCACCTCTCAATTTCTATCCCTATCTCTCTAGACATCTCACTCACTCTTTATCTCCCTATCTCTCCATTTGTCTCCTCTATCTTTCCTAATCTATCTCCTCTCTCTCTCTACCTATATCTATCTCTCCCTATATCTTGCCTCTCTCTCTCTCTCCCCTATTATTCCTCTATCTCCTTGTCTCTCTGGACATCTCTCTAACTCTCAATCTCCCTATCTCTCCCCTTCATCTCCTCTATCTCTTCCTATCTGTCTCCTCTCTATCTCTCTGTACCTAGCCATCTCTCCCAATCTCTCTATCTCTTGCCTCTCTCCCCCTATCATTCCTATATATCCTATCTATCCCCTCTATCTTTCCCTCTCCCTTATCGATGAAGGAAATGGAAACAAGAAAACTAGGACTCCCTTTCTCAGGTTTAGGGTTTAGGGCTTAGGGGAATTATTTAGGGTTTATGGTTTAGGGGTTAGAGTTTAGGGTTTGGGGGAATTATTTAGGATTACTTGGGTTTAGGGTTTAGGGGCATTATTTAGGGTTTATGGTTGCATGTCAAAAGCAGTCTCTCTCTCTCTCTAAATCCATAAACCCTAAATAATGTCCCTAATCCCTAACCCCTAACCCATATCTACCTCTCTATAGATATCTCCCTCTCTCTATCTTTCTCTCTCTATCAACATCAATCCAATGATGTTGAGGATGTGCTAAATTGATTTGCCACCTTTAGAAAATAAATGACATCAATCCAATGATTGTCTTGGAATTTAAATAGGTATAGAAAAATTAGAGGTCGATCCCAAGTGCCACAAGTTTGATCTCAATTGTTGACACAAATATCATCTAATATGTAAGTTAAACAAGAAATGTTTTGTTAGAATTTACACCAAAACTACTTGCTTTTACAAATTTTTTATGACAATTATCTATTCAAAAGTGCCTCTGAAATACTATGAGATACCTTAGTATAAGTAAATCATATAAAAATCAAATATATATATATCATCATAATCCTATATAAATTTTGATAGTTTGTCCAAAATCTCTCCTTTCATATGATACAGTCCTTCTAAAATTTGGATTGTATTTTATAGCTAAAATGCCTAAATACTAAAATGCTAAAATGCTAAAATAAAAAATAATGAAAATGATTGAGAAAAAGAAAACGGATATCCATTTTGAAAAACATAAAAAGCAAAAAAGGGTCACATTTTTGCAAACCCGCGGCTTGCAAAATGCAGTGTCATCTCTGAAGAATGGATATCAGAGGTGAAGAATGGATATCCGATCCAAAAAGGTAAGATCTTTCACATTTTTTTTGTTTGTTTTGTATATTCAAGCAATTTTTTTAGTTTTTTATGCTAAGTGGGTATGTTTTATATTTTAATTAGGTAAAATGGATGCACAAAATGAAAACCCAAACCCTCCACCACCAAACCCTCCCCCTCCAACAATAGAAGAGAATATTCAAAGAAATATTGATCAAATAAGTAGGATCATAGAAATGTATCTCCGCCACCCTATCTACAATGACATCGAATTTAGAGGGAATCATTAATCATGTTCAAACCTTGTCAACCCAAAACAAATCATTTAGGCAATGGTGAGAAGCCAAGAAGGCCGAATATGCTAATGGTTTGTCATATGATGAAGTCAAAGAATTAGAGATTACAAAAGCTATGTTAGCCCAATACTTTGTCAATCCTAAAACCGGATTGCATGTTGATGTCCATAAGCCCAAGTTTTTAATCAAATAGTGTATTCATGAGGGCATTAGTCAGAACTTTTGGGATTGTTGGTGGATGGTTTTTGATAAACCACCCAACAATAATTTAGATGTACCTTTGTATTTCCTTCGTAAACTCTATGCAAAGTTTGTCATGGGTCTACATGTTAATTATTTTGATTTTAGAGATTTTCAAGGAGTGAGTAAGGGAATGCCTCAAGATATACTTGGGGCAATGAGACAAGTACAAGGTCCCTATATTCCCCCTCCTGCTATCCCTTCTCCACCCCCAATGTAGTACCCAGACGTTGTTGCAAATACAACACAACAGGGCCTTAGTGCCATACACTCTTTGACCGAGCATTTGATTATATAGACATCTAAATTTGCACGAGCACATGATGAAGGTGATGATATTGGATCACCTGGTTCTACTAGACCGTCGTCGTCCACACATGTATGTGTGCCCCATCATTGCATTTCTTGCAATCATTTATGCGTAGGTCCTATTATGGAGAGTAGTGAGCCACCATTGAACACATCAGAGTATGATCTCCATTCACGAGATGAGGCAATGGGTTCTAGAACTCAAGCTGAGGGGTCAAGGACAAGAGTAGAAGCTACCAGATTAGTGAACCATAGAGAAGGAGAAATGCATGAAGAATCTTTTATGCAGGTAAAATTTAAAGTTAAATTTTATGGTCTATTCCATTTGAATATATAAACAAATTTATTAGTACTAATGTATCTAAGTGGGGTAACAGTTGATGACAGAGGAGGAGTTGATAGAAGTTCATCATGGAACTTTATCTGCCATCCAATTTGGCTTGGACTTACCAGTATAATTTGTTCTACACATCAACTTTTTTTTATCCATTTATTTCTTTGTGAGTAATTATATATTAATTTATATCTTGATGTTAATTTTATTTTATAGTCAATCAAAAATGTGAATGATGTGGCATCTTTTCCAATAGTCTTTTCTCGAACTCTTGATCGACCTAAGGGACTATCATTTGCAGAATGGCTTTTTCAACGCCAACAGAGGGTTGAGGTAATTTGATTGAATTATACTTTAATTTATAATTTAGAAAACTTAAATATTTGATTATAGTCATTTAGAGTCTTACATTCTTGTCATTTTGATAATTCAAAGTCCTTCTCAATTGATGTAGAAGGCCTTGATGGTGGTATGTGCTTGTTTTCTAGTAGATAAGTTTTTGTGTAGTGCACTCTAGATTGTTTGTCTGTAACACATCTAACCTTTTTAAATGTGTGCATTTCCTATTTTGTTTAATAATTATATATTAATTTATTTCAATATTACTTTGCTTTTATGTAGTCTCTTGAGAATGTGAGTGATGTGTCACCTTTGCCATCGTGCTTCGCTAGGACACCTGATCATCTTAAGAGAAAATTATTTGCAGAACGATTGTCTGAACAACAACATAGAGTCGAGGTAATTGAATTGAATTTTTCTAAATAATTGATAGTTTATCTAGCGGTCTTATAGTTGATTGTAGTGATTTAGATGTATGTTAATAAATAAAATTTCTTAATTGTAGTAGATAAGAATCTATTTACAAACTTTAACTTATTTTTATTTACCATTGAAGAGATTAATCAAATTTGTGTTTTGACTTGTTAATGCAGGAAACTTTGCCTCCATCAATTTCTAGACATTCTGGTACAAAGAGGACACTTTTTTAGGACCCATCATAGATTGAGGGTCAAGTGGAATTGTAGTATTTGATGTAGCTATTCGGCATGTAGATTGTATATAGATTTTGAGACATGGCATATGCCACATTTTCTAAAAAATGTTTTGAGTTGGCATATTTGCCAAATTTTTGTATATGTCTACCATTATGGACTAGATTTTAATATATATACACCTTGATATATAATATAATTTAAATTCCTTATGTGCATGTCATGATACTTCCCATGATGCCATACATTATGATGATAGTTCTTTAGTCCATTGATGATATGTTTAGCATTGAGAATGGTTTTAGATCAATATGACAAAATTCCTTATATGCTCTAATCAAGCATAGTAGCTTGTGTAAGGGTAAAAATGGGATAATCAAATTAATAATAAAAACCCAAACATCAATGAAATATGAAGGTAAAAGGAGATTTAAAACAACAAAGAGAGATACTTACAACCTTTACCTTTCGACTTCCATTGCTTGCCTATTCTTTCTTGATCTTGATGTGATGAAGATTGGCCCTCAGGAAGCTTGCTTCCTCGCTTCAATTCCTCAAGATGACAAGGAGAAATGGCTGTGATACTTGTTGTATTTGAAGGTGAGCTTCAAACACAATATTAATGGATGATAATGAAGTGGTATGAAAATAGGGGTGCCAATGGCGCACTATGGTTTTTGCAGCATAAGTTTACTCGAATGATGGATTGATGAAATGAAGAAGAAGAGGGTTGTATTTATAGAGTTGTGTAGAAGAAGATCAATGGTGGAGAAGGAATAAGAAGATCAACAAAGGAGAATGGTTGAGGAATGTGCAACAAATAGAAGGACATGTGTCATTCAAAAAGAAGCTTTGTTGAGTTAACTGCCTTCTTGATGAGGATAAGTTTTTGTTTTTCTTAAATTAGAATCTATTTTTCTAATTTAAAACAAAGTTGCTTTAACTCAGCTTTTGCTTTTATGTGACAAGAAGAATTTATTTTTGGAAGATTTAAAGATTTTTTAGAAGATAAGAAAGCATAATTAAATAAATAGATTTATTTAATTACTTGTAGATGATTTGAAGAATAAATAAAATATTTAATATATTTTATTTTTGGAGAATTTAATTTAAATAAATTTGCATTTTATTTAAATTTAGAAGAATGGGAAATTTAATTAAATAATTAAAATTATTTAATTATTTAAAAGAATAAAGTTGATATAGATGAACTTAATTAAATAAGTGTATTTTATTTAATTAAATGGGAGGAAATGAATCAAATAAATAAATTTATTTATTTATTTATTGATAGAGGAATATGAAGATGAAATAAATATTAAAAATATTTATTTAAGTAGTCATGTCATTTTTAGGTGTTTACATTTTGCCCCTCTTTGATGCAATGTGTTTTATCACATTGTTTCAAAGAACAAGAATTTTTGATAGTGATACATGCCCCAGTTTTCCCCTGGTACAAGTTTAACAACAGGGTGCCCCCTCGAGAGATTGGATGGGAAGACGGCAGAAAGCGTGAGATGGACAATCTCATGAAGAAGAAGGTGAGAAGCAGGTTAGGATGGAGAAAAATAGGACATGGTTCAAAAGAATAGACATGGGAAGTAGTCGCAGTTGTCACTCAGTCAGCTATGGTTCACTTGCTATATATAGGACCTGGGTCCACAAGTTCTATTCATTTGCACACTTGTCCTTAGTTGATTGGTCTTTGAGAGCTTAGGAGAGCATGGCAGCTAGAGCAGGCGACAGAGGGATGGATATTCCGCGTGAGGAGCACCGGTTTGAGTGAGTCTGATGGTTTGATTAGCCAGCTGAGGTAGGACCACCAGTATGTAGTTTGTCAAAACTCACTAAAAGTCATTTATTAGGGCAATAAATGCTTAGGGAAAAAAGCTAAGACAGATGCGTCGAACTATCATTCGGTGCATATACACTCTGAAATGGCGCATATGTTGCTAAGTGATGCATATGAGATATCCTATGGCGCATATGATAGTTTGGCGCATATGCACCAGTAATTGGTGCATTCATTGCATAATGGCGCATGTGACACAAGAAGTGGCACATACACATCAAGGATTGGTGCATTCATGGTGAAGAGGCACATTTGATATGGATCGGTGCATTTGCACTAAGAAAATTAGTTGACTTAATGAAATTAACTCAATTGGCACCTTGATTGATGCGTCAATTGATAAGCGATCTCTGAGATTGCTAAGAATCTAGTCAAGAGATGATATGTTGTTTTGATTAATTTGATATGCTAAGTCAATGATAGGATAGCTTGATTGCTTTGAGTAGGTTTACTTGGATATGGATTTCTTTGACGTTATGCCTTGCTTGATTGTAGGAGGATATCTAGGATACCCTTATGTCGCGAGAACAGTTACCTTTGTTGTTGTTGCAATGGTATATGTTGACTGAGATTGACCACGAGGCGCTTGGGGTGATGGGTTTGCACTATGTTTGCTTCATGCCTGAGGTTCGCGCAAACCGTGCTATGTTGACTGCAGTAGTGGAGCGATTTGACAGCAAGGATGGGACATTCCATCTACCGACGGGGGAGATGGCGATTACTTTAGAGGACGTGTACAGGTCCTGCACCTCCCTATTTAGGGAGAGTTGGTCAAGTATGAGTCACAACGTGATTCTAGATTGGTTGAGTGTAGACAGGTGTTTGATGACCCAGAGTTGGTGGAGCAGGTGATTTCGTGGCAGGACATTCATGACTGCTATGACTACTTCCCAGGTATAGTGGTTGGACTAATCAAAGGCGTAGTATGCCCCGATAGGAGGTCACATAGCTTCTCGATTGGCTGGGGGAGGGTGTTAGAGAGCATGATCACTGATGGGTTCGGTATGTATGGGGCATGTCTGTGCTAGCACACTTATACAGAGGTATGCACCAGGTGGTGTATCACAGAGGAGCCAGTTTGTCAGCAGGTGTGTCTTTATTACAGTTTTGGTTATGGGAGCACATAGCTATCACACAGCTGGTATGTCTTTTTCACAGGTAGAGGGGTGAGCCCTACAGTTATGGCTATGCAGGTGTGATTTCCCAGCACAAGCTGGGGAAGCTTGAGTATTAGAGACACGCTTTTGATAATGTAGATCAGGTTGTTTGGCACCCATACCTATACTGCGAGGTATGGGATGATGAGGCAGATGAGCTTCCGTATTGCTTCCAGACTTAGTGGCTCATTGGCAGGACCAGGTACATACTAGAGCAATAGATTGTGAGCAGGGTGCAGAGATAGTTTGGTAGAGTGTAGGGCAAACCCCAGGGCCAAGCATGATTTGCTAGGACCCATATAGAGAGATTCAGGTGGGGTCCCATGGCATCATATGAGGAGGCCTTGGCAGACTTCCAACAAATTCCTCATGCAGCTTGGTCGATGAGGAGGGACATAGTGGATGTTGGCATGATACCAGAATACGAGGAGTGGTTTGTAGGTCACCCATTTCTTAGATACTCAAGACCTGGAGAGTTAGCTCCTCGTATAGATGAGGAGGATTCAGATGATGAGGGTGGAGGTGGCAAGAGGAGGGGAGGACGGAGCAGGGGGAGAGGAGATGAGGGGGATGATGGAGGAGATGGAGGAGGAGGTGGTAGATTGAGACAGAGGAGGAGGTCGGGGGAGGGACCGTCAGGTCAGTAGGTAGTTGCGTAGCCACAGGCTGCAGGGTAGGCACAGGCACAGGCACCACCACAGTAGGTGGCACCACATAGACAGGTGTCACCACAATAGCAGGTGGCTCCGTAGCAAGTGCAGGGATAGGTACCAGCATAGCAGGTGGCACCGGGACAGGGACAAGCAGGGCAGGCTCCATAGCCTGACTTATAGTAGCAGGACTTTGTAGCACTACAGGATCAGATTAGGCAGCTGAGACCCATCTGAGAGCAGTGGACTCTCGAAGAGATGTGGATGTAGGATAGATATCAGAGATACCCCAAGAGAGAGAGATGCAACCTTGGCTAGCATGAGGGCTATGAGAGCAGAGAGAGATGCAGCAGTGGCAGCCATGGGTATAGATGGTACATCTAGCTTTTTGGTATCACAGGTGCAGTAAGCACAGACACAGCTAGCCCAGGTACATAGTGAGCTTGCTAGAGTGTAGGCTCAGGCTCAGTATTACAGAGATTTATATTATGGGGCAGTGTCAGCAGATCAGTGTGCGCCCAGCTTCAGGAGCCAGTCTGTGGCATCTCAGAGGGTGGGTGGGTCTTGATCAGTAGGATCTGTGATGAGCCCCTAGAAGTCATGAGGAGATAGAGGAGAGGGCAATGCAGGGAGCAGTGCTCCATGATAGTAGGGTTAGATAGACCTAGACACTTGTACCAATTTTTTATTTGATGTACACACATTTTTTATGGCTGAGATAGCTTGTGTATGTACTATTTTTGCTCCGAGACATGTATCATTGTCTTGTTTGTACTATTGTATACATTTTATGATATGACTCTGAGATATGGACATATATTTTTGACATGTTGTACACTTGTACATGTTTTTTATGTTTATATGATGATGCAGTTATTGATGGTTCTATATGCTCATGCTCTATGTTTATATGTTATGGATACAATCTATCTTATGATGTTTTGTATATGTGATTCATACTTAGATGGATTTGGGATGATTTCATATGCAGATGGGGCATGTTATGGATATGATTATGCAACTCTACATGTATTTTGTCTATGTTTTTATATTTTTGATGAGATATATGGATGCACATGTATGTGGATGACCTAATGCACTTTATTATGTATGCAAATGATGTAATCATGTGAATGACTATCTCATGTGATATGATATGCTATCTAAGTTATGTTTTTGATATTTCCAAATGTACTCAATCAACACAGAGATGATATAGATAGGAGGAAGAAGAGATGAACAAATACATGCTTTTTTTTTATATACTATAGGATTGCTTATTGCATGGTTGATATGGATTGTTGGATATGGGATGGATGTGGATTGTCATCTTGATATTTGCAAGTCTTTTGCTTTCATCATTGGGTACTTTTTTGTTTCTTTTCTCTTTTTGAAATGTTGTAAGAGAATATAAGCATCTAGGTATAATTAAACCAAGATGACCTGAGTATTTCTTACATGGATTTTGATATAGTAAGTTGATACAAGCATCTAGTCAAACTTGAATCTAGATGACCTGAGTACTTCTTTCATTTCAATAGACAAGGATTGCCCTTTTTCATGTTCAAACCTTGGAAGTCCTCAATGATCTTTTACTGATCATCTCATTAGACAAAATTCGTCACATTACTAAAGTTTGATCCACAAGTAGCAGACAAAGAAAAAAGATTATGCCCCCATCATAGCATCTCTAGCTTTTGGCATCCTTGAGTAGCATAGGGAGACATAATGACAAAAATCCAAGACTTTGTAAGTTAACCTATTCACAAAACATTCTTGCATTAGATATGTCTTTTTTGCCATAATTGATATAGAGTCAGTTTTGAGTGTTTCGGTATGGTGCTCTGCTTTGGACAGGTTGATGCTTTTGCATCAAGATTTTACTATTTTGGAAAGCTCTATTTTGTTGTGCTTCCTCGTCTAGTGAAAGGTATCATAATCCGTTATTGGTATCCTCTTAGAAAAAATGTGGCATTCAAGAATCCAAATCCGTAACTAGGTCAAGGAGTTGCCCCCAGTTTAGACAAGGATCGACTTATTATGGGTGAGATGATAGACAAACATGGAGAGACGGACCCTAAGGGACTGACCTAGTGCCTCGGGGGGTCATTGCTAAATGGCCTTGCTTATGTGACGACGTAGAGGCAACGTAGTTCGGGGTGAACCTGATGGACCTAAGACCTAGGCGACAACAAAGATGCAGAAATGGTATGGACAACAGGACCGATGACACTGGATAGAATGGACAGAAAGGAATAGGGGAGTGGAGTGGAGTGAAGCGCATTAAGAATGGCCTTGCCTACATGATAACTCAGAGGTGATGTAGTTCGATAATGGTTCAAAGGACTAGTTCAAGATGAATGTTATGATGGACATAAGAGAAATGATGTTACAACAGATGGAGGAAGTTGTTTGTCACAGATAGCACCTGTTTACCAAGTTTTCACCACTTGCTTTTATTTGCATGAAAGCTAAGAGTACACATGACGCCTGTTTGCCAGGTTTTCATCATGGTACCTATCCAAGGCGCCTGTTTGCCAGGTTTTCACCAGAGGACAAGTTTTTTGTTATTTTTCCATTTTCTAATTTTTTGCTTTGTTTTTGATCCTTTTCTGTTTTTTCTAAATTTTTTAAGTATTCCCTTGCATTGGGGTTTAGGTATAGAACTTGCAAAGATGCATGTTGTTGATAGGATCATCAAATAGTTCACCTTTAGATGTAGCCAATTGGTATGCTCCTGACCCATAAGCTGCAATGATGACATAGGGACCCAACCAGTTAGGTTCAAATTTGCCTTTCTTTTCTCAATCTTGGTAATTTATGGGATTCTCTCTGAGGACTAGGTCACCAACTTGGAATACTCGAGACTTTACCCTGTGGTTATAGCTTCTAGACATACATTGTTGATAAGCTTTTAGGTGGTTAAAGGCATGTTTCCTTCGTTCTTCAAGCAGCTCTAACTCTTGAAGTCTGGACACTATGTATTCTTCATCAGATATGAGGCCTTTTAATAAAACTTGCAAGGATGGGATCTCGACTTTAATGGGCAAGATGACTTCAAATCCGTAGACCAGGGGGTATGGTGTTGCACCTGTGGGTGTGCGGATGCTTGTGCGGTAGGCCCACAGCGTGGGATTTAATTGGACATGCCAATCATAGCCAGCATCATTGACAGTCTTCTTTAGGATTTTCAAGATAGTTTTATTTGATGCCTCAGCCTAGCCATTGCCTTGGGGGTAGTACGGGGTTGAAAAGTGGTGTTGGATATGGAATTTGTCACATAGTTCCCTGACATCTTGATTTTTGAAGGGTCGTCCATTATTTGTGATAATGGACGAAGGGACACCATAGCAACAAATGATATAGTTCAAGATAAACGGGGCAATTTGCTTACCTGTGATATTGGCTAAGGGCACAATTTCAATCCAATTCATAAAGTACTTAGTGGCAGTGATTATGAATTTATGGCCGCTGGATGAAGAAGGGTGAATCTTGCCCACTAAGTTGAGTCCCCACTAACAGAAAGGCCAAGGAGTCATTAATGGTTGTAGCTCCGATGCTGGTGCATGTATTAAGTTCCCATGGATTTGGCATTTCTTGCACTTCTTTACAAAATGATAGGAATCTTGTTCCATTGTTGGCCAGTAGTATCCCATGCGTATGAGTTTCTTGGCTAGGGTAGGGCCACTAGAGTGGGTCCTGCATATACCATCATGCACTTCACTCAGGGCAATTTGATATTCCTCACTATCGAGACATCTAAGGAGAGTACCATCGAGACCTTTGTGACATAGGGTATTGGCGACAATGGCATACTGGGATGCCTAACAGATGAAGGTTCATTTTTGGTTACTTGAGAGATCAAGTGGGAGGGTATTCTCTTTAAGATAGGAAAATATTTTTCCATAGAGGGGGGAATCAGTTCCAACAATGTGGCAAATGATACGGGATTTGGGGGTGTCATATGCGGGATAGGACACTGGCTCTACCAAGAACTCATAACGTGATTGATTATCCAGAATATCAAGGAGAGATGCGATCGTGGCCATGGCATCTGCAGCTTTGTTCTCAATCCTTGGTATATGTTCAAAAGAGATCTTGAAAAAGTATTCTTTGAAGTCGTTTACCATTCATTTGTAAGGGATTAATTTCTCATCTTTTGTCTAGTAGTCATCATTAACTTGATTTATGACTAGCTGTGAGTCACCATATACCTGAAGTTCTTGGATATTCCATTCAACTGCTAGTTTGATGCCAATGACTAGGGCTTCATACTCTGCCACGTTATTAGTGCAGGGAAAGAGTAATCTGTATGATTTAGGAATGGTGTCGCCACTAGGTGTGATCAACAAGATATCAGCTCCTGATCCATGTTGAGTGTATGATCCATCAAAATACATTTTCCCAGTTGCTGTGTTTATGTGAAAGATAGATTCATCTGGAAATTCAAAGCTCAAAGGGCTGTTATCTGTTAGAGGTATATCTTCCAGTTGATCTACAAGTACTTGGCCTTTTATTGCTTTCCTATCTACATATTCGATATTGAACTCGCTAAGAAGCATGACCCATTTGGACAATCCACCTATTAAGGCTGCTTTGTTGAGTAAGTATTTGAGTGGAGCAATCTTTGCTACCAGTTTGACAAAATGTGACAGCATGTAATGTCTCCACTTTTGTGAGGTGAAGACTACAGCGAGACATGCTCTCTCAATTGGTGTGTATTGCAATTCATATCCAACAAATGTTTGACTGATATAGTAGATTGCTTGTTCTTTCTTGTCATAATTTTGTTGTGCAAGGAGAGCTCCTAGAGTTGTTGGTGTGGTTGAGATATATAGTAGCAGAGGTTTACCCTGAATTGGTGGCATCAATATAGGTGGTTTCATGAGATACTCTTTTAACTGCTGAAATGCTTGCTCGCATGAATCATTCCATTTGAAAGGGACATTCTTATGTAGCAGGTGAGAAAATGGGTGGCACTTATCTGCCAATTGAGAAATGAACCTTCTAATAGATTGTAGTTTTCCTTGTAGAGACCTTATTTGAGTGAGATTCTTAGGAGGTGGCATTTCCATGATGGCCTTCTCTTTAGTTGGGTCAACTTTGATTCCATTGGCGGACACTATGTATCCAAGTAGCTTTCCTGAGGTAACTCCAAACACACACTTCTTTGGATTAAGGCGCACATTGAACTATTCCAGTCTGTTGAATATTTTGTCAAGTACTGCCAGGTGTCCTCTTGTGAGTGATTTTTCCAGAATGTCATCAACATAGTCTTCCATTATAGTGTGCATCATGTCATGGAAGATTGTGGTCATAGCTCTCTGATATGTTGCACCGGCATTTTTCAAACCAAACGGCATGACACACCAACAATAGGGGCCCCAAGGACATGTGAATGCAGTCTTATGTTGGTCTTCAAGTGTAATTTTTATTTGGTTGTATCCAGAAAAACCATCTATCAGTGATAGCATGGTGTGTCCTGTCATGAGATCTACAATCATGTCAATGTTTGGCAGGGAGAAATCATCTTTCAGACAAGCTTTGTTCAAGTCTTTGAAGTCATTGCATATTCAGACTTTGCCATCTGGTTTGGCAACTGGTATTATGTTTGAAACCCACTCAAGATAGTCGATTGGTCTGATGAATTTGACATCCAATAGTTTCTTTAGCTCTTCTTTTACCATGAGGACCACATGCGGGTGCATCTTTCTATATTTTTTCTTTACTGGTTTAGCTCCTGGAGCTAAAGATAAATGATGCATTATGAGATTTGGATCTAGCCCTGGCATGTCTACATATGTCCAAGCAAAATTGATTTGTTTTCTCTTGAAGAAGTCAGTGAATGCTGGTTTTTCTTGTTCTGTCAAAGCCTTTTCCATGTGGATCATTCTAGGATTATCACTTGTGCTGACATTGATTGGTTCTACTGGTTCTATCAAGATTGAAGATCTCTCCTGATATGTAAGATTGGGTAGAGGGTCAAGCCTTTCATCCTTTGGTGCCTCAGAGAGGTTTTCACCATTGGATACGTCTATATTTTTACTTTTTTCATGATCTAACACTGTTGCAGAATGGTCTTCACCATTAGATCTTTCTTTTATTTTGACATTTTTGAGACTGAAAGGCTTGGCACTCTCTCCAAAATAGGCCTTCTCATTGAGTTCTATAGCATAGCCAGCTCTATAGTCCCCTGCGGGTATATGATCTCTAAGCTCAAGATAATCTATGATGGCTTCATCGTTCTCAAAGGTATCGAGCTCAGGGGTAGTACCTTGTAAGTCCCAATCTATGAGTTCAGGGTCTATCAATGGTAAGGGGTCATTGGGTTGGTTGGGTTTGATGGTGTTGATGGTTAAGATAGAGTTGTTAAAAGCATGGATGAAGTTTACGATGGTACTCTCTATTAGCGGATCCGTCAAGGGGGTATCATTCTTTCCTCACGACTTTCACTATCGTTATTACGCGAGTCATATTCTAGTGGTCTATCCCTTGGACCTTGTCTTCCATTTGCATGGGTTGGGTCATACTCATGGACAACATCAATGCCTTTGTCGTCATAAGATAGCTCAGAGAGGCTATCCCATTCATATTCATTGGAATCGGTCTCACTCCCCAATTGTAGTTGTTGACTTTGCTCAATCAGATTACTAGTAGATGATTCTGGTTGTTTGCCTTTATTCTTATTTACTTTGTTTTTTCTTGATGTACCAGTGTATCCTAGCCCTATAGCGTCTCAGGCTGTCAAGGTATGAGGTTGGATGGGTTCAGTGATACCATCTTTTCTTGAGCCGAGTGGACCGTGTCCTTCATATCCCATTCTTTGTAGCATTTGGAATCCTTCACCATATTGTTCAGTTTGTATAGTGTGATGGTCTTGTTGTGTGGATGAATTGTCTTCATATTTTTATAGACATTGTAGGATATCCTTTTCATCACTCTCATCTTCGAGGTTTCCCCATTTGATAAACGGACCTTTGGTAGTTTTGTCTACTTTTGTTTTGCTCAAAGTGGGTCTTCCATATGATCTTGGAGATAGGGGGAGTTGTGCCAAATAGAGGGATAGAGAGATTGTGTACTCACCCAAGCCCTTATCTTTGAGTATGAGGTCAGGTTGTGAAGTTTTTGATGTGGAAGCAAGTGAAGCAGGGTCAACACAAGATGATGATGAAGCAGAAGTACAGTTATTAGGAATCACCACTTCAGGTTTAGGAAGAATGGAGTTACAATACTGAAATGGGTTGGGGTCACCTTGGATGGTGATCTCTTGACCTTCGTAAGGGAACTTGATACATTGGTGGTATGTTGATGGCATTACTTTTAAAGCATGTATCCATGGTCTCCTAAGAAGAATGTTGTATGCTAGCTCCATATCGAGGACTTGACAAGCCACGTCTTTTACCATAGGTCCCACTCTGATTGGTAAAGTAACAATTCCCTTGGAAGTTCTCTCCTCCTCATCATAGGCTTTTATAGTGATTTTCCTTTCTGAATCTATAGCTTTCTCTGAGAACCCCAATGGAAGGATTAGCTTCAAGGTGCAAATATTCAAACCAGCTCCTCCATCGATTAGGACCCTCTTTATCTTACGTTTGTGAATGACGGCTTTGATAAGGAGAGAGGCGTTATGAGGTTGGGTGATTGACATATCATCCTTTTCAGTGACGATAGGGAATGACATGAGGTAATGTGACCTACCATGGTTTGAAACTATTCTTTAGCGAGGTTCATTAGGATGGAAGCTTCGGAAAGATCTTTGTCAAGTATAGCCCATGGGATGGGCACAGACGCAGAAGTTCCAGAATGGAGCTATGTGCAGGTGTCTTATGTAGTTGATCCAAGATACTGTACTGATTAGCCGGAGGGGCGGAGGCTCCTCTAAGAGTGACTCTGTTATTGCGGGTGGTAACGTTACAATCCGGATCTTTGTTTATAGTGATCACATTGATGTGTGAATCACTTTCTGAGATATGGTTAACAACATAGTCAAAGATGACGTTCATGTAATTTGTGTTGTTAGATCCACTATTGTTTTGGTTGGAAGGTCCTCCTTGCTCATAGTTGGGAAGAGGATCCTTGAATGCCTGATGATCACTATTAGAAGTATGTCTGTCAAGTGACACTTTGTTTTGTTCAATCAAGTCTTGGATAGTGTGTTTGAGTGCAATGTAGTCATTGGTTTTGTGCCCCCTATTTCGGTGGAACTCACAAAAGTCATTGTCGTTCCACCAATGAGGTTTAACTTTTGGTTCATATTCCCGCACAGTTGGAAGCATTATGATCTTACTTGTGACTAACTTCCATAGGGCAGTTTCCAATGATTCTCCCAAAGGTGTGAAATTTCTCCTAGGTTGAAAGTTTGTAAACCATGATTCAGTGTTTCTTGGTTTGTTTTGTGGGGAGTTATTTTGAGGAGTTGATAAGTTGAATATCAGTTGTTTTGGTGCCGCATTCTTGGCATCTACCACCCCATCATTCACAATGTTTTTGTTCTTTGTCCAGAATCTTGGTTTGTCTACCTTGGTGTTGGTACTAGGAGTGTGTTTATAGAGCTTTATTTGACCTTTAGTGATTAAAGCTTTTTCGATGATTAGACCCATCTCAATGACCTTTCTAAAGGAAGTAGGACATTAGACTTGTATTTGATAGCTTAGGTCAGCTTACAAGTTATGGACAAACATTTCCATCATTTGTTTTTTAGGCATTTGATGTGGGCACTTACTTGCCAGTTATCTCCATCTTTGTAGGAAGGCGGCGAAAGATTCTCCACCTTTCTACTTGGTGTTACAAAGATCTAAGGTTGAGGTGTCATGCTCAATATTATAGGAGAAGTATGTAATAAATTTGTCCACAAGTTCATTAAATGTTCTAATGCCAGGTGGTAGTCTAGAAAACTACTCCATGGCTTGTCCTCCCAAGCTTCATGGAAATAGTCGCATAAGATAAGTATCATTGTGTGTGACTTCAAGACAAGCAGCATTGAGTTCCCTAATGTGGTCCCTTGGATCACCCTTTCCAAGATATTTATCAAATTTTGGCACCTCAAATTTAGAGGGGAAAGGTATCATGATCAAGGTTCTATCAAAAGGATATGGTGAAATATCCTCTAGGGAGTAATGCTTAGTTGATGCTCCTATTTGCATGTCCATAAATTGTTGTTGTAAAGCTTGGATTTGTTGGGTCATTAAACTCAAGGCATCGGTAGAATCAGTGGTTACTTTACTTTTTCCTGTGGGTATGTCCTCATGTGTGCTTCCCTCAGGGTGTCTTTCTTCCTCAGTTTCTTTTAGAGCTTCTACGTCAAAATCTTTAGGGAGCTTGACTCCTAGATGTGCTAGGTGTAGAAAGAATTTGGTAGGATCTTGGGTAATTACTACATTCATTAAGTGTTGAAATCTGCGGTCTTGCTGCGTTTGGAGGACCTCTTCCATAGAGATTTCCTCATCACTTTCGTGAGAGTTTGGGATAGTTTTCTCAGCCATTTCAATCTATTTTTGTTTTTGTAATCTTGTTAAGACCATGCAAGGTGACTAGAGATGGGATGGAATGATTTTGAAAGTTTTGAACAAGAGCTGCTAGAATGTGACAAGGTTTGAGAAAGGTTCTCCTTAGATCTAATTTGTGTCAAACAAGTTGGGTGTACAAAATGATAGTCAAAGTAAGGCTGATAGAAATCCATTTACTTGATGTGGACTAGTCTTGCACAAGCCACTAGTGGAGTTCCGATAGAGAAAAGGATAAGTGATCCTTGATAATGGAGACTCACTAGGTTTGTTTGAGATTGTGATGCGATTAAGAATAGCTTGGTTCTAACCTTATTGAATTTTGGAAGATTTTTGTGATATTTTGGATGAAGAAAATTAGTTATGGTGTGGAAGAAGAGAGAATTGGTTGATTTGCATGATTCTGATCAGATCTTGGAAAAATGAGACAGGTTTTGAAATAGCTTTTGAAAATTTTGATAGTTTTTCTCTGGAAGGTATGGAATAGTTCTCTAGTTTAAACACGTAGCAGTTTAAATGCGCCGCAATAGAGTTCAAATGCGCTACAAGTCGTATCAAATGTGTAACTCTAGAAATGTTTAAATGCACTGTAATAGAAAGCAAATGCATGGTAAGTCAGATCAAATGCACCGCAGGTCAGTGCAAAAGCGTCGTTCTAGTTTTTTTAGTTTAGTTTTATAGAATTTTGGAACATTTTTCAAGATTTTTCTAATTTTGGGTGAAAACTTGGTCTTTTCATGAATGTTGAGTTTTAATTATGGAAAAAGACATAGCAAGCGCATAGAAGTTTTCAATTTTTATCTTTTGTTATTTTTTTGGTATTTTGGACTTTTTTACTCAAAGACAAGTACAACCTAGGCTGGATAGGATAGTATTTGTTGAATCCTCTAGTTTTGCATATTCAAAGTGTGTAGCTCCAGGATCTAGTAGCACTGGCTCCCCTCCACGGCACTCACTTCTCACACATACCAGATCTGAGTTTCCTTAGGCTCGTACCCCCACTGAACCATAGGATTGTCCCTGCTACCTCTACTAAGAATCACATGAATCAAGGCTACTTCAAAGACTCTATCTTTTGTGTCAACAAATAGGGGTTTTTGGTATACTAAACAAATGGCTAAGTAGTCAATGCAACCGTTCGAGTGGTTACACGTGCAGCGGCACTACTCTCCATTATGGAGTCTCCCAGCCTCCAAGGGTTACGCCTTGAAGGGTTTTGGGGGAGGTTGGTCGTCGATGTAACACAGCAGCACTCATTGCAGGAGGCTTTCACCTCAAGCACAATTTATTTTAAGTGGATTGGTAGGGCTTGACTTTAGCCTATTACCACTCAAGGTCATTCCCACTTGGACAGGCGGGCATCCAAGGGCAGGCCCCTCTAAAGGTTATACAGATGGAATAACAAGTCTGGCATTCTGGTCACCTAGTGAAGGGGAGAGCATAAGCCTATTGTCATTCAACAAACACAGAGGACAGTGATTAATCCAAACCTAGTTAAAAGGAAAAAAACTAAATGGTCTATCTACTTGTGCACTCATGCATTTGTTAACTTTGAAGTGTCTAGAATATAGCAATGTTCATTCTTGTTTGTAAGATAGCAATATTCTAAACTAGGAAAGAAAGCAACAATGCAAAGATAGCAATGGTTCAGTTACTGTCCTCCTAGTTAAAGACTATGTGAAATTTGTATGCATGCATTTTTTTTACTTTTTCCCTTAATTAATCTAAGTGAATTAATCAATGTAGCTAATTGATCTACTCCATCCTCTAATCCTGCAAGATAAACGTTAGCCTAATTAGAAAATTAGAAGAAATCCTAAAACCATAGTGAGAAATTAGAAGTGCCGCAATATAGTCTAAATGCGCAGAAACAGAGTCTATATGCGTCGTTGTACAGATGCACTAAGATAGATGTCAAAAGCACAGGAAGATGATACAAATGCGTTAATTAAACAGATGCGCCGTCAAATAGGATGTAAGCGCCGTATATTGCGGTGTATGTGTTAGAGTTACACAAGTGCTGGAATAGGAGGTAAAGGTGCCATAATAGGTGATGTATGCATCGTAGTTTCAAAAGCACCAGAACAATGATCAGATGCGCCGACTTGGAAGATATATGCGCCAGAAGACTGTGTGCACCATAACAGGTTGCATATGCATCACAAGATTGCTTAGATGCACCAATTGGACCTGTCAAAAGCCTGTACGGAAACTTGTACAAAAACCTATCACGTAGAAACTCATATTTTGGTTAGATTAGGGGCAAGGACCCCATGGTGGGCGCTAGAAATGTAATGGTAAAAATGGGATAATCAAATTAATAATAAAAACCCAAACATCAATAAAATATGAAGGTAAAAGGAGATTTAAAACAACAAAGAGAGATACTTACAACCTTTACCTTTCAACTTCCATTTCTCACCTATTCTTTCTTGATCTTGATGTGATGAAGATTGGCCCTCATGAAGCTTGCTTCCGGACTTCGATTCCTCAAGATGACAAGGAGAAACGGCTATGATAATTGTTGTATTTGAAGGTGAGCTTCAAACACAATATTAATGGGTGATAATGAAGTGGTATGAAAATAGGGGTGCTAATGGCGTGCTATGGTTTCTACAACATAAGTTTACTTGAATGATGGATTGATGAAATGAAGAAGAAGAGGGTTGTATTTATAGAGTTGTGTAGAAGAAGATCAATGGTGAAGGAATAAGAAGATCAACGGAGGAGAATGGTTGAGGAATGTGTAACAAATAGAAGAAGGACATGTGTCATTCAAAAAGAAGCTTTGTTGAGTTAACTACCTTCTTGATGAGGATGAGTTTTTATTTTTTCTTAAATTAGAATATATTTTTCTAATTTAAAAAAAAGTTGCTTTAAAGTTGCTTTAACTCAGCTTTTGCTTTTGCGTGACAAGAAGAATTTATTTTTGAAAGATTTGAAGATTTTTTAGAAGATAAGAAAGCATAATTAAATAAATAGATTTATTTAATTACTTGTAGATAATGTGAAGAATAAATAAAATATTTAATATATTTTATTTTTGGAGAATTTAATTTAAATAAATTTGCATTTTATTTAAATTTAGAAGAATGGGAGATTTAATTAAATAATTAAAATTATTTAATTATTTAGAAGAATAAAGTTGATATAGATGAACTTAAATAAATAAGTGTATTTTATTTAATTAAATGGAAGGAAATGAATCAAATAAATAAATAAATTTATTTATTTATTGATAGAGGAATATGAAGATGAAATAAATATTAAAAATATTTATTTAAGTAGAGTCATGTCATTTTTAGGTGTATACAGCTTGAAATCTAATAAGGTCATGATAGACCATTTCATCATGTATTTAGTCTTCATCTTGTCAAATTTTGTAAATATGTCAAAGTTGTCATATGAAAAATGTAAAAAAAATGCAAAAGTATGGAAGATGAATAGTCAAGTACTCAAAAGTCAGTATGGAAGGTGAACACTAGGGGCACATTATAAATGTACGGGTAAAATGGTGATCAATCAAATGAATAACGTAATGACCCAAACATCAACAGAATAGTGAAAATAAGAAAGATTCAATAAATGAAGCAATGAACAATACAGTGCAAACCTCTCCCGGTTCGATGCTTCTGTTGTTTGCCTATTACAGCCGTCCTGTTGCAGATGAAGTGAGCCCTCAAAGAGTGCACTCTTTTTTTTTTGCTGTTTGTAGGAAGTTGGAGGTAAATGGCTATAGTGATATGCAATGAAGAGGAGCTTCAAAGCAGGTAGGTGATCTCAAGCTTGTGAATGGTAAAAGGGTGCCAAAGGCGCGCTGGTGATATTTCTGTAGAGTAACGATGTCAAAAGCATGGATGATTAGAATGGAGGGATGAAGCTTTATTTATAGACTTGGAAGAATGGGAATCAACGGTTGAGAGGAGATATGAAGATCAACGGCTGAGGATGGTTGAGGAATGTGCAACCAGTAGAAATGTGACAAGTGTCCCAGCTCCATCATGAAAGAGGGGATGTGACAAAATTAATTGGAGAGTTAACTCCATTGACTGAATAGTTAATAGACTTGATTGATCAGTTAGAAGAGTGGATTATGGGATTGACTGAATTGATTGATTAGTGAACTGGGTTGATTGAGGAGTCAACAGAATAGATTGACCAGTGAACTCAAATGACTAATTAGTTAACAGATTTGATTGATTAGTTAACTAACTTCTGATTTGAGAAGAAATAGGCCATGTGGGTGAGTGAAAAATAGGTAATTAAATATTAAATATATTTAATTACATGTGCAACCTGATGAGGTGGACAAGGTGAGGTGGATTTTTGAATTAGAACTTAGGATAGAGGAATTTGGTTTAATTAAATAATTTATGATTATTTAATTATGTAGGACATTTAGAAGAATTTTAATTAAATAAATAGATTTTATTTAATTATGGAACAGTGAATCAATTAAATAAATTTAGAATATTTATTTAATTGGTAGAAGAATGGAATAAATATTTAGAATATTTATTTAGGATGATTTGCGTCATTTTTAGGCGTATACATTTTGCCCCTCTTTGATGCAATGCAGTTTACAGCATTGCTTCAAAGAAATCGATAGTTTGAATGATGATACATGCCCCAGTTTGCCCCTAGTACAAGTTTGATGACAGGATGCCCCCTCGGGAGATTGGACGAGGAGGAGGCAGAAGGCGTGAGATGGACAATCTCACGAAGACGAAGGGAAGCTAGGTTAGAATGAAGAAATCAGTTGAAGAAAGAGTCGAATGATACGGATGCAAGATGGAATGATGACACACACAAGCAGGCAAGTAAGTATGCACAAATGACACAAGAACAAACAAGGTATTGCCCCTGTCAAGCGGTAAACCAATGATATACTAATAACGATATACAACAATGTTGTCATGGCGGGGAACGATGTATCCCTAGACCAACACAGCAGGCGTGTTGTCATGGCGGGGAATGATGGATCCCTAGACCAACATGAAGGATAGTGTTTGGTTTCAGGAAATGAAGCATGTCATGTAAGACGCGTGTATTGGTCTGATTTTGACAATGCAACATCCTGTATAAGACAATTGATTGATTAACTGATCGAGTTGGTTTACGACCAGACAAGGATCAAGACCACTGATTGTGATTGGATCATTTGTGCAAGATTGACTTGACATGATTGATATGGATTAAGGATGGACCTGCATTTGGATCATTGCTTAGACTGACTAGTCAAGGAAGAAAGATATGATGATAGATAGAAATCTGATTGATAGAAGAAAGACTTGATAGAAGGACTCACAAGCTGTTGTAAACATTGATACTCTGTATTTTGTGGATCTTTTATTACATGGGATATGGATGTATGGATGTGTATATGGATATAGGATGGATGCTTTGCTTTTGGAGTGCTTTATTTCATCATTGGGCATTTTGTTTTTGGTACATTTTCTGAGATTTTGTAAGTGAATACAAGCATCTAGGTATAATTAAACCGAGATGACCTGAGTACCGCTTACATGGATTGTGATTTAGCAAGTGAATACAAGGATCTAGTCAAAATTGAATCTAGATGACCTGAGTATTTCTTGTGTTTCAACAAACAAGGATTGCCCCCGTTCATGTTAGACCTTTGATGTCCTCGATGATCTTTTGCCGATCATGTCCTTAGACAAGGCCTCACATTACTAGAGTTTAATCCACAAATAGCAAAACAAAAAAAATAATCATGCCCCCATCATAGCATCTCTAGCTTTTGGCATCCTTGAGTAGCATAGGAAGACATGATAACAAAAATCAAGACTCTGTAACTTAACCATGTTACTGATCTACAAAGCATATTTGTGTTGATATGTGTTTAGTTCTTGCCTTAATTTGTATAAAATCATTTAGAAGACCTTGGGTATCTGCTTTGCATTGGATAGGTTAAGATGCTCACAGTCAAGATTTCTGCTTGAGGCGCGGGTTCTGCTTGCATTTGCTTGTTTGGTGAGAAGATTGCACAATCCTTATTGGGGAGATGGACCCTAAGGGACTGACCTAGTGCCTCGGGGGCTCATTGCTAAATGGCCTTGCTTACGTGACAACGCAGAGGCAACGTAGTTCGAGGTAAACCCTAATGGACCATGGATGGACTAGAAGAAAGATGACAAGAATGAAGACATGAAAGGGGACGAATGGGATCATGGAAGAAATGGAAGCCTCGGGGGCGCATTAGAATAATGGCCTTGCCTACGTGACGGCGCAGAGGCAACGTAGTTCATGGACTTGGACCATGGACACTGACAAGAGATCCTATACTAGGCTCACATTGAGGAGATGGTATGGGACGAAACCTTGGTTGACAAGGCCACAAGGAGAGTATCAAGCCATGATAGGTAACTGTCAGGTGTATATTTATGGGATAGATATGGGTCGAATGGGGCAAATGGAGAAAGAATGGACTCAAGGGGATAGGATTCTTAAAGATGGAGAAGGCAGTTTATCACAAGTAACGCCTATTTACCAGGTTTTCATCACTTGCTTTTATTTGCACGAGAAACTAGAAAGTACCACAACACCTGATTGCCAGGTTTTCATCACAATACCTATCCAAGGCGCCTGTTTGCCAGGTTTTCACCAAAGGATGATTTTTTTTTGGTGTTTTTTGATTTTTTTGACTTTATTGTGTGTCCTTGCATTGGGGTTCCCCTAAGTATAGAACTGGCAAAGGTGCATGCTGTTGATTGGGTCATCAAACAACTCACCCTCGGAAGTGGCCAACTGATATGCCCCTGATCCGTAAGCAGCTACAATCACATAGGGTCCAAGCCTGTTAGGCTCGAACTTACAATTCTTTTCTCTGTCTTGTTGATTGCGAGGGTTTTCTCTGAGGATGAGGTCCCCAACCTTGAAACATTGTGGGTGAACCTTGTGGTTGTAGCTCCTTGACATCATCTGTTGATATGCTTTAAGATGATCGAAGGCTTTCTGGTGCCTTTCTTCTAACAGCTCTAGCTCTTGTAACCTGGAGACTGTATTCTTCGTCTGATATAAGACCTTTCAACGACACCCTGAGGGATGGTAGTTCGACCTCAATGGGGAGGATGGCTTCTGAACCATAGACAAGGGCATAGGGTGTAGCACCTATGGGAGTGTGTATACTGGTTCTATAGGCCCACAGAGCGGGATTGAGTTGGACGTGCCAATCGCAACCAGCTTCATTGATAGTCTTCTTTAGGATTTTCAGGATGGTTTTATTCGATGCCTCAGCTTGGCTGTTACCTTAGGGGTAGTATGGAGTGGAGAAACGATGTTGGATTTTGAAATGCTCACAGAGTTCCTCGACATCCTGATTTTTGAATGGTCTTCCATTATCCGTTATGATGGATGAAGGGATGCCATATCTGCAGATAATGTAATTCAGAATGAAAGAGGAAATTTGCTTTCCTGTGACGGTGGTTAGGGGAACGGCTTCAATCCACTTTGTGAAATACTCAGTGGCGGTGATGATGAATTTGTGGCCATTGGAAGAGGGTGGATGAATCTTTCCCACAAGGTCAAGTCCCCACTGACAAAAGGGCCAGGGTGTCATTAAAGGTCTCAACTCTTGAGTAGGTGCATGGATCAGGTTCCCATGTATTTGGCACTGTTTGCACTTTTTGATTAACTGATATGAATCCATTTCCATATTTGGCTAGTAATAACCCAAACGCATGAGTTTCTTGGCTAAGGAAGGGCCGCTGGAGTGTGTTCCGCATATCCCTTCGTGTACGTCTCGCAAGGCAGTTATGGATTCTTCTTGTTCCAAACAAAGGAGTAAAGTACCATCCAGACCATGTCGGTAAAGGGTATTAGCTATGATGGTGTAACGGGAGGTTTATCGGATGAAAGTTTATTTTTGGTTGGAAGAGAGGTCCGGTGGGAGCATATTGTCCTTGAGATAAGTGTAAGTCTTACCATACCAAGGTGAATCAGATCTGACTAGGAGGCAAATGGAATGGGTTTCAAGAAGATCATAAGCTGGTTGCCGGATGGTTTCCACTAAGAACTCATACCGTGACTCATATTCAGGAATTTCTAGAAGAGAGGCTATGGTAGCCATTGCATCTGTTGCTTTGTTCTCTATCCTTGGTATTTGCTCGAAGGAGATGGTCCCAAAGTGTTCTTTGAGGTCATCGACCATCCGTTTGTATGGGATGAGCTTCTCATCTTTGGTTTGATACTCATCGTTGACCTGATTTATGATGAGCTGAGAATCACCATAGACACATAGTGCTTGGATTTTCCACTCAGTGGCCATCTTGAGACCAATTACCAAGGCTTCATATTCCGCTATGTTGTTTGTGTATGGAAATAACAATATGTAGGATTTCAAAATTGTGTTGCCTTGGGGAGTGATGAACAGGATACCTGCCCCTGATCCATGGTTGGTGTAAGATCCGTCAAAGTAGAGTTTCCAAGGAGATGTTGACAGAGTGAATAGAGACTCATCGGGAAACTCAAACTGCATTGGTGAAGTGTTTTGTAATGGTGCCTCGGCCAGTTGGTCAGCGATGATTTATTTTTTAATGGCTTTTCTGTCTACATATTCTATATCATATTCACTAAGGAGCATAACCCACTTTGCTAGTCGACCTGTGAGAGCTGCTTTGCTGAGAAGATATTTCAGTGGGTCGATCTTGGCAATGAGTTTGACAGGATGTGCCAACATGTAATGTTAGAGTTTTTGTGAAGCAAAAACCACCGCAAGGCATGATTGTTCGACCTGTGAGTATTGCAACTCGTAGCCCACTAGGGTTCGACTGATGTAGTATACAGCTCTCTCCTTGTTCTCGTAATATTGCTGTGCCAAAAGAGCCCCAAGAGCAATGGGTGTAGCAGATATGTAGAGAATTAAAGGTTTTCCTTGGATTGGAGGCATGAGTATAGGGGGATTCATAAGATATTCCTTTAGCTTGTTGAATGCCTCTTTGCACCGCTCATCCCATTTAAATGGAATGTTCTTATGTAGGAGGTGGCTGAAAGGTTGGCACTTGTCTGCCAGCTATGAGATGAACCTGCGGATGGCCTGCAGCTTGCCCTGTAAGGATCTCAACTGTGTTAGAGTCTTGGGCAGTGGCATGTCCATTATAGCTTTGACCTTGGCTGGGTCTACCTCTATTCCGTTTGCCGACACAATGAAGCCTAGCAGCTTGCCTGATGTTACCCCAAACACACATTTCTTCGGGTTCAATTTGACTTGGAATTGGTCCAATCTCTGAAAGATTTTTTCTAATATGTCCAGGTGTGAGTCCCTTGTGAGAGATTTTGCCAAGATATCATCAACATAGTCTTCCATAGTTACATGCATCATGTCATGGAATATAGTTGTCATGGCCCGCTGATATGTGCACCTGTGTTTTTCAACCCAAAAGGCATGACATTCCAGCAAAAGGTACCCCATGGGCAAGTGAAACCTGTTTTGTGTTGATCCTCTGGTGCTATTTTGATTTGATTGTACCCTAAGAATCCATCCATGAGTGATAGCATTGTATGTCCTGCAGTCAGGTCGACTATGATGTCGATGTTTGGCAATGGAAAGTCATCCTTGTGACATGCTTTGTTTAAGTCTCAAAAATCATTACATAGTCAAACCCGGCCATCTGGTTTAGACACTGGCACAATATTAGATATCCATTCCGGGTAATCTATGGCTCTAATGAATCCCACATCTAGCAATTTCTTGAGTTCTTCCTTGACCAAAAGGGCTATATGAGAATGCATCTTTCTCAGTTTCTGCTTTACGGGCTTCACCCCTGGATCTAATGGCAGATGATGTAGAATTAGGTTTGGGTCCAAACCTGGCATGTCTGCATATGACCAAGCAAAGCTGCCTCTCTTCTTCTTAAAGAATGGTACAAACCTGGTTTTCTCTGGTGGTGTGAGAGATTTGGCAAAGTGGATAATCTTGGGCTGCTCTTCAGTTCCAATGTTCACGGCTCGGTCGGCTCCACCACAATCTGTGACCTTTCCTGATACATATCACTAGGGAGGGTGTCAAGCATTCCATCATCGGGTGCCACAGTTGGGTTTTCACCGTCAGATGCATCCTTTCTTTTTACTGTTTTATGATCTGACACTGCCGCAAGGCAGTTTTCACTGTCAGATCCATTTTTGATCTTTATGTTTTTGTGACTGGAAAGCTTGGCACCCTCCCCGAAGTAAGCCACGATATTCAATTCTATAGCAAAACTAGCTTTATGATCTCCTTTTGGCAAATGATCCCTAAGTTCCATATAATCAATGTAAGCATCATCGTTCTGGAACATATCTAATTGGGGGGTTCCTTGAAGATCCCAGTCAATAAGCTCAGGGTGTAAGAGGGGAAGGGAGTCAGATGAGAGACCTGATTCATTGATGGTGTGAATGGAAATGTTATGGGCATTGGCAGGGGTAGTGTTCTGGGTGGTACTTTCTTCCAAATTGTTTATCGCAATGGAATCTAAACTTTCCTCGAAAGCCATAATCTCAGGGAGGGGCAAATCAGACTCCAGTGGTCTGTCCTGTTGCATTTGTCCCTCATGGTAGGGGCTAAGAGTTTGGATGGTGTCAACCTCTTTATCATCGTAGGAGTGCTCTGTTAGCTCATCCCACTCATACTCATTTGAATCATCTGAATCTGTGTCACTGTCCACTTGGAGTGTTTGGATTGTCTCCACAAGGCAGGCATTTTCCTTGGCTTTACCCTTGCCTTTGTATCCTAGGCCAGTTGTGTTTCTAGCCGAAGAGAATGAAGAAGGTTGAATCGGTTCAATGATTCCTTCTTTTCTGAGGCCTATGGGGCCTTGTCCTTCATACCCCATCCTGTGCAAAATAGTCTCACCTCGCCCATAGAGTTCTGTAGGGAGTTTAGGTGGTTCTTGGGGTGTGCTTTCTTCTTCAGCATAAAGCCACTGCAAGAGATCTCGCTCCTCTGTCTCATCAGATAAGGTCCCCCATTTTACAAAGGGATTTGTGGGAGCTGCGGGAGGAGCAGATGGCTTTGGAAAATGTTTGGGTGGCTGCTTGGGTTGGCCAAAAGAGTGAGGAGACAAAGGCATCTTGGCAAGGTTGAGGCTGTGCTCAATGGAGTATTCCCCCATGCCATTTTCTTTTATGGTAAGTTTCAGTGGTTTGGGTCTTGAGAAGGAAGCTTCAGCGGTATGGTCCTGTTGTGGGGTAGGGGAAATGTAGGCTCTGTTGTTGGGTATGACACATTCGGGTTTGGCACGGAAAGAATTGCAGTGCTGGTAGGGGTCGGGGTCACCTTGGATGGTGACCTGCTTGCCATTGTGTGGGAACTTAATGCATTGATGATAGGTTGAGGGGACAGCCTTCATGGCGTGGATCCATGGTCTCCCTAGTAGAATATTATAAGCAAGCTCCCGATCAAGGACTTGGCACACCACATCTTTAATTACCGGTCCCACTTGAATGGGTAGGACAACCGTTCCTTTTGTGGTTCTTTCTTCCTCATCATATGCCTTAATGGTAATTTTCCTCCTTGGATCAACTGCTTGTTTGGAGAACCCTAGTGCAAGGACTAGCTTCAATGTGCAGATGTTTAAACCGGCACCCCCATCAATGAGAACCCTCTTGATGCGGTGCTTGTGTATGAAAGCGACAATGTGCAGAGGGGTGTTATGAGGTTGGGAGACAGAGAGATCATCTTGCTCAGTAAATGATATGGAATTGGAGGAGGTCAAATTGCCTACCATGGTCTGGAACTTCTCTTGGGCCAGGTTAGTGGGGACAGTGGTTTCCACTAAGGCTGTCTCAAGAATCTCCTTGTGAGAAGGAGATAGATGCAATAGCTCCAGTATGGAAATGTGAGCTGGAGTTTTTTGTAATTGGTCGAGGACATTGTACTGACGGGAGTTGGATGGAGATGGTGAAGACCTTGGAGGAACGGTATTGAGCGTGACTTTACCACTGCGGGTAATTATACTACAACCAGTTCAGTTAGGTCCTGGTTGTTGGTTGGGTGTGATGACATTGACCTGTGGAATATGTTCAGAAATGCAGTTTATGGTGTAGTCAAATGGAACACTTGCATAGTTAGCATTACTCGTCCCGCTGTTCTGATTTGGCCGATTGCAATTATTGTTGTTGTCATTGCTGTTGATGCCGTTGTTGTTGTGACCATTGTTGTTGTTGTTGTTGTTGTTGTTGTGACCATTGTTGTTATAGGGCCTATTATGATTCAGAAGTGGGTCCCTGTAGGCCACATGAGTGTCATTGGAGGTATGCTGTTGTGTCCCTCCCTGATTCTGATCCAGTATATCTTGAATGACATTTTTGAGGTGGATACAGTTGTTAGTTGTATGCCCCCTTCCTCGATGATATTCACAATAGTCTGTGTCCTTCCAGTAGGGAGGTTTGACTATAGGCTCGTAATCACTTGTTGGCGGTAGAGAAATTTCGTTGTTTGCCAACAACTTCCTTAGTGCAGATTCTTGAGACTCACCTAACGGTGTGAATTTTCTTCTTGGGTTTGAATTGTACCAAGATCTAGGCTCCCGAGAGGGTGGTTTGTTGATTGCACCATTGTTTGTGTCTCCCTTAAGAGTAAATATGGGTTGTTGTTTAGGAGCTGCCGCCTTGGCGTCAACTACCCCATCATTGACCACATTCTTGTTCTTGGTCCAAAACTTTGATTTATTCATTGTGTAATTGGAATTAGGTGTGTCCTTGTAGAGCTTGAGAGTTCCTTTGGTGATCATAGCTTTTTCAATGAATAGGCCCATTTCAATGACTTTGGAGAATGATGTAGGGCATTGTATCTGAATCTAATAGCTAAGATCCGTGTTTAGGTTGTGGACAAACATTTCCAATAGCTGCTTCTCAGGTATATCATAAGAACACTTACTAGCTAGCTGTCTCCATCGTTGTAAGAAGGTGGTGAATGACTCACCACTCTTTTGTTTAGTATTGCATAGATCTAGCATAGATACCTCGTGTTCTATGTTGTAGGAGAAGTGCGTTATGAATTTATTAACAAGTTCATCAAAAGTTTTGATCCCTGGTGGGAGGCGTGAGAACCACTCCATAGCTTGACCACCTAAAGATCTTGGGAATAGTCTCATCAAGTAGGTCTCGTTGTGAGCTACTTCTAAACATGCGGCATTGAATTCCCAGATATGATCTCTACGGTCCCCCTTCTCTTTGTATTTGTCAAACTTTGGGATTCCAAACTGAAAGGGGAAGGGTTTCATGACCAAGCTTTTGTCAAAAGGATACGAAGCTATATCTTCCAAAGAGTATTGCTTGGAACTTGTACCGGTCTTAAGGTTGGATATTTCTTGTTTTAGACTTTCAATTTGTTGTCTCACGTCATCCATAGGAGCATTTTGGTCCATAGGTTTCTTTCTTCTATCATTTGCGTGTGGGACCCTGTCATTCATATCTCTCTCATTTACATGTGGGACTATGTCATTCGTACCCCTCTCATGACCATCACATCTCCGCTTATGATCATTGTCCACATTTTCCATTATGGAGCTTATGTCAAAGTCTGCGGGGAGTTTGACTCCGAGATTAGCAAGATGGTGGAAGTATTTATCGGGGTCTTCAAGGAGCATCCTCTTTACCAAGCGTTGGAATTTGCTATCTTGGATGTGCGCTATTAATTCTTCATGAGAAATTTCTTTGTCACCACCACGTGGTGGGGCGAGGTGATCAGATGATTCGGCCATTTCAATTTGCTTGTTGTACTGGGATCGAGTAAGAACCATGCAAGGTGGGGTGGGATGAAGTGGACCAGAATTAGAAATTTTGGCAAGGTGCCGACTGAGACTGTTGTGAATGGGATACCTAGGACAAGATTTGGACAAAGGATTCTCTCGCTCAATGACTTCAAGTAAGACGGTTGACACAAGACGTTGGCTGCTAGTAAGGGTAGTCGATACCAGTCTTACTATGTAGGGCTTAGTCGTTCAACAAGACTACTAGCAAAGGTACAGTGACCTACTAGGCTTACGTGAATGTATTGATGAAATGAAGAAGGACCTATGTCGAATTGGTATGGGACAAACTGACTTTGGGACAAGAGGCGTTTGGACAAAAAGTGAATGGGACGATTGACGAAAGGGAGAGACTTGGGTGAAACAGACGAAGACTCGCCGCAAGGTTGAATCTGACCTCAGAAAATGAAACTAGGCTAAAATGGGTGTTCCAATCAAGTGAAAATGTATTTTCAAAAATAGGGCAAATGCTCACTGTCGCATATGCGCAAAAATAGATGCGTAGCAGGAATGAACAAATGCGCCGTAAGTCGCTGTATATGCGCAGCTCTGGTGAAATACAAATGCGTAGCAACAGTGGGTATATGCACAGCAACAGTACATATGCGCAGCGAGTCATCACAAAAGGGCAGCAAGTCATAGTATATGCGCAGCAGAAAAGAGTATATGCACAGCTCTGATATTTGTGCAAAATTTGTGGATTTTTCTTCTGTTTTTGGTATGTTTTTGGCTGGAAAAGGTCTTCCTGATCTGATATTATGAATTAACAGCAATAAAACATAGCAAGCACAAAGAATATTTTGTAGTTTTCCACTGTTTTTGTAGTTTTTTCGACTCTATTTTGGACTGAATTGAACAAAAGCAATCACAAAATCCTAGGTGAGAAATAGATTATAAGGGATTTGGGCCACTAGAACAAAAGGTATTTAATGCGGGAAACCATTCAAGTGGTTACACGTGCGGCGGCACTACTCTCCGTTATGGAGTCTCCCAGCCTCACAGGGTTGCGCCTGAGAGGGTTTTAGGGGAGGTTGGCCGTCGGTGTAACATAACAGCACTTGTTGCAGAAAGTTTTCACCTCAAGCACAATTTATTTTAAGTGGCTTGGTAGGGCTTGGCGTTAGCCTGTTACCACTCAGGGTCATTCCCACTTGGACAAGCGTGCATCCAAGGGCAGGCCCCTCCTAAAGGTTAAACAAATAGAATGACAAGTCTGGCACTCTGATCACCCAGAAGAGGGGAGAACATAAACCTATTGTCATTCACAAGCACAGAATACACTGATTAATCCACCCTAGTTAAAAGTGAAAAACTAAATGGGCTAATCTACTCAAACACAGAACTTTGAAGTGATTTCAGCAATATAGCAGTGGTTCAGTTTTAAATCCCAGAAAGCAGTGGTGAGTTTAGTTTTAAATCCACATAGCACGAGATTGTTAACTTTGAAATTTAGGTCTCACGATATAGCAAAGGTTCATTTTAACTTCAAGATCATTGATGAGTTTAATTTTAAACCGCGTAGCACGAGATTGTTAGCTTTGAAATTCAGGTCTCACAATATAGCAATGGTTCATTTTAACTTCAAGATCATTGATGAGTTCAATTTTAAACTTAGATAGCAATAACTTGGAAGGTGTTTGCAATGCAAGCAAGAAATAGTCCAGTTACTGTCTCCCTAATTAGAACTAGATGAAGATTTGAATGAACATCAAATTTTACTTTCCCTCAGAAAATGAAATGTGAACTAATTAGATGCAACTACATGAGACTAAAACCGAGCCTATCCTGCAAAACCGCTCTAGCAAATACCTACGAAAAGGTTAGCGTTAGCAAACTCTCCTAGGAAAGTACTAAAACCATAGCCTATTACAAATGCGCAGCTTCAGTGATCAAATGCGCAGAAATGATCAACAGAAGTGCAACAATAATGGATGCGCAGCAACAGTGTGTATAAGCGCAGAAGGAATACACATAAGCGCAGGAGTAACGAATGCGCAACAACTTTGATCAGATGCGCCGTCTAAATGAACAGATGCGCAGTTATTTTAAATGTGCAATAACAGTATATATATATGTGCAGTGAAAAGGAACATATGCGCAATATAATCAAAAGCGCTGTAATAGTGCGCAAAAGAGCAATGAAAATACACAGAGGCGCAGAAACAATAAAAGCGTTGTAACAGTCTTTATATGCGCCGCGGAAATGTTTAAATGTGCCAAAGTAGTTTGTGCGTGATTCTGCGTGACCTGTACGGAACCTATCTTCAAAAGAGCTCAGATTTTGGTGAGATAAAGGGGCAAGGGCCCCACGGTGGGCGCCAAAAATGTAAGGGTAAAATGGTGATCAATCAAATGAATAACATAATGACCCAAACATCAACAGAATAGTGAAAATAAGAAAGATTCAATAAACGAAGCAATGAACAATATAGTGCAAACCTCTCTCGTTTCGATGCTTCTGTTGTTTGCCTATTACAGCCGTCCTGTTGCAGATGAAGTGAGCCCTCAGAGAGTGCACTCTTTTTTTTTTTGTTGTTTGTAGGAAGTTGGAGGTAAATGGCTATAGTGATATGCAATGAAGAGGAGCTTCAAAGCAGGTAGGTGATCTCAAGCTTGTGAATGGTAAAAGGGTGCCAAAGGCGCGCTGGTGATATTTCTGCAGAGTAACGATGTCAAAAGCCTGGATGATTAGAATCGAGGGATGAAGCTTCATTTATAGACTTGGAAGAATGGGAATCAACGGTTGAGAGGAGATATGAAGATCAACGGCTGAGGATGGTTGAGGAATGTGCAATGAGTAGAAATGTGACAAGTGTCCTAGCTCCATCATGAAAGAGGGGATGTGACAAAATTGATTGGAGAGTTAACTCCATTGACTGAACAGTTAACAGACTTGATTGATCAGTTAGAAGAGTGGATTATGGGATTGACTGAATTGATTGACCAGTGAACTAGGTTGATTGAGGAGTCAACAGAATAGATTGACCAGTGAACTCAAATGACTAATTAGTTAACAGATTTGATTGATTAGTTAACTAACTTCTGATTTGAGAAGAAATAGGCCATGTGGGTGAGTGAAAAATAGGTAATTAAATAAAATATATTTAATTACATGTGCAACCTGATGAGGTGGACAAGGTGAGGTGGAAAAGGTGAGGTGGATTTTTGAATTAGAACTTAGGATAGAGGAATTTGGTTTAATTAAATAATTTATGATTATTTAATTATGCAGGACATTTAGAAGAATTTTAATTAAATAAATAGATTTTATTCAATTATGGAACAGTGAATCGATTAAATAAATTTAGAATATTTATTTAATTGGTAGAAGAATGGAATAAATATTTAGAATATTTATTTAGGATGATTTGCGTCATTTTTAGGCATATACAATAAACATAAAAAACTTACATCTTGGGGGGAGGTGCCAATAAGGATACTATTTCATTTGGGTGTGTGTGTGTATGCAAATCCCATTTATGGCCGAGAAGCTCTCTATTTACTATTATTCAACTCTTGTTGATAGGAGGTTGGCTCTACAACTATTGCAATTTGTGTATGAAACCTAGATGCCTATGAGATCATATATATATATATATATATATATATGTATGTATGTATGTATGTAAATCCTATTTATGGTCAAGTAGCTCTCTATTTACTATCATTGAACTCTCATTGATAGGAGGTTGGCTCTCTGACTATTGCAATTCAATCCATTTTTAATGATGCCTCTATCATGTTGAGTTGGATCCTATCTTTGCATCAAGTTAAAATCATGAAGATCACAACACCATACAATCCTCACTGGGCTGTTAAAATGCACAAAACAATCATACGAGACAGTCATTCATGAAATTACTATGCAAAGAGGGTTTATAAGTTGCATTAGGGTTTGTATAAATGATCTAATGGATTTATAAGGTTGTCAAACACCAAAATGGATGATTTATATGAGTTTTGGGACTGTCACAGTCCATGTACAACTTGCCCTTTATGATTGTTAAAAAGATACACATGGTTGTCCAAAACTGCCCTTTATGACTATCCTAAAACAATATCATGTATATGTACATAAAAGCCATCAAACTCTGAGAATAAACTCGTCATTGGATAAGGAGTGGAAGGATAAAGTCACATTCCCGAAAACCTCTTAAAATCACATGTCTCCCCTTATGAAAACTAGGGTCTTTACCAATACATTGTTCTGTAAGACCAAAGTCACTTAAGATCCTAAGAGCAAAAACCTTGCCAGGTGCCATATTTTTTGTTCTACTCATCATGGGGCTGAACAGACTATGCCAACACATCAGGGTGGGTAGGTAAATGCTAGGAGAGGTCTCGTTTTGTGTGCCAAGCTTCCCAGTCATTCCGCGCAAGAGGCTACCGACAAAGTCCCTTAAGATCCTTGAGACCAAAAAATTGCCAAACTTTGACAGAGTAGTTCTCAAAATTTGTGATAGCTGGGAATACTCTGTTTAGACCTATAGGTGTATGTGGGGTCTATCCACAATAACCTCTCTCAGTTTTGGTCAACCCCATTCCATTTGACTGTGTCAAAATCAAATGCATTGTTGCAAAATGTTTCAATTTGATGCAGTGGAAAGGTGCTAGGTGTGACATTTTTCATTCCATATCTCATGGGGTTGAACGGACTATGCCAATGTGTTAGGGTGGATGGGTAAATGCTAGTGGAGGTCTCATTTTGTGCACCGAGCATCCCAGTCATTCCGGGCAAGAGGCTACTAGCAAAGTCCCTTAAGATTCCTGAGACCAAAAAACTGCCAAACTTTGACGGAGTAGTTCTTGAAATTCATGATAGATGGGAATGTTTTGTTTGGACCTAAAGGTGCACGTGGGGTCCATCCACAATAACCTCTCTCATTTTTGGTCAACTCTATTCTGTTTGACCGTGCTAAAATCAAACGCATTGTTGCAAAATGCTTCAATTTGATGTAGTGGAAAGGTGCTAGGTGTGACATTTTTCATTCCATAGCTCGTGGGGCTGAACGGACTATGCCAATGCATGGAGGTCTCGTTTTGTGCACCAAGCATCCCAATCATTTTGGGCAAGAGGCTACCGGCAAAGTCCCTTAAGATCCCTGAGACCAAAAAACTGCCAAACTTTGATGGAGTAGTTCTCAAAATTTGTGATAGATGGGAATGTTCTGTTTAGACATACAAGTACATGTGGGGTCCATCCATAATAACCTCTCTCAGTTTTGGTCAAATCCATTCCATTTGACCATGCCAAAATCAAACGTATTATTGCAAAATGCTTCAATTTGATGCAGTGGAAAGGTGCTAGGTGTGACATTTTTCATTCCATAGCTCGTGGGGTTGAAGGAACTACACCAACGCATCAGGGTGGATGAGTAAATGCCATTGGAGGTATCGTTTTGTGTGCCAAGCATCCCAGTCATTCCAGGCAAGAGGCTACCGGCAAAGTCCCTTAAGATCCCTGAGACTAAAAAACTGCCAAACTTTGACGGAGTAGTTCTTAGAATTCATGATAGCTGGGAATGTTCTGTTTAGACCTACAGGTGCATGTGGGGTCTGTCCATAATAACCTCTCTCAATTTTGGTCAACTCCATTCTGTTTGACCGTGTCAAAATCAAACGCATTGTTGCAAAATGCTTCAATTTAATGCAGTGGAAAGGTGCTAGGTGTGACATTTTTCATTCCATAGCTCGTGGGGCTGAACGGACTATGCCAATGTGTCAGGGTGGATGGGTAAATGCCATTGGAGGTCTCATTTTGTGTGCCAAGCATCCCAATCATTCCAACCAAGAGGCTATCGGCAAAGTCCCTTAAGAACCCTAAGACCAAAAAACTGCCAAACTTTGACGAAGTAGTTCTTAGAATTTGTGATAGCTGTGAATGTTCTGTTTGGACCTACAAGTGCATGTGGGGTCCAGCCACAATAAACTCTCTTGGTTTTTGTCAACTCCATACCGTTTGACCGTGCCGAAATCAAACGTATTATTGCAAAATACTTCAATTTGATGCAGTGGAAAGGTACTAGGTGTGACATTTTTCCTTCCATAGCTCGTGGGGCTGAACAGACTACGCCAACGCATTGGAGTGGGCAGGTAAATGCCAGGGGAGGTCTCATTTCATGCGCCAAGCATCCCAGTCGTTTCGAGCTATAAGCTACCGACAAAGTCAAAAGTTGCTAGGATTGAAATTTTGCATTCCACAGGTCTTAGGGCCGAACAGATTGCACCAACACATCGGGGTGGATGAGTAAATGCTAGGGGAGGTCTCGTTTTATGTGCCAAGGCTCTCAGTCCTTCCAAGCTGTAAGCTACTCGCAAAGTGACTTTATCGGTAGCTTATAGCTTGGAATGACTGGGATGCTTTGCACACAAAATGAGACCTCCCCTAGCATTTACCCACCCACCCTGATGTGTTGGCATAATCCGTTCAGTCCCAGGACCTGTGGAATGCAAAATTTCAATCCTAGCAACTTTTGAGTTTATCGGTAGCTTACAGCTCATAACAACTGGGATGCTTGGCGCATGAAACGAGACCTCCCCTGGCATTTACCTACCCACTCTGACACATTAGCATAGTCCATTCAGCCCCACAAGCTATGGAATGAAAAGTGTCACACCTAGCACCTTTCCACTGCATCAAATTGAAGCATTTTGCAACAATGTGTTTGATTTCGGCACGGTCAAACAGAATGGAGTTGACCAAAACCAAGAGAGGTTATTGTGGACAAACCCCACATGCACTTGTAGGTCTAAACAAAACATTTCCAGCTATCATGAATTCTAAGAACTACTCCGTTAAATTTTGGCAGTTTTTTGGTCTCAGGGATCTTAAGGGACTTTATCGGTAGCCTCTTGCCCGGAATGATTGGGATGCTTGGTGCACAAAACAAGACCTTCAATGGCATTTACCCATCCACCCTGATGCATTGGTGCAATCCGTTCAGCCCCACGAGCTATGGAATGAAAAATGTCACACCTAGCGCCTTTCCACCGCATCAAATTGAAGCATTTTGCAACAATGCATTTGATTTCGGCATGGTCAAACAGAATGGAGTTGACCAAAACTGAGAGAGGTTATTGTGGACGGACCCCACATGCACCTATAGGTCTAAACAAAACATTCTCAGCTATCACAAATTTTGAGAACTACTCCGTCAAAGTTTGGCAATTTTTTGGTCTCAGGGATCTTAATGGAATTTGCCGGTAGCCTCTTGCTCGGAATGATTGGGATGCTTGGCGCACAAAACAAGACCCCCCTTGGCATTTACCTACCCACCCCGATGTGTTGGCGCAGTCCGTTCGGCCCCATGATGAGTAGAACAAAAAATATTGTTCTAGTTGACACATTCTCAATCATTGACATGGATGATATCTCAGTACCATTCCTTTAGGCACAATATGAGCTTCCAAGGGAGGGTGCAATTGTGAGGTTGGAGATGATGAAAAGTACACCTCATTCACAATCATGTTTTACTTGTCTTTAATGATGATTCCTTGATTCAACTTAATCCTTTGATAATACATTTCAACCTCCTTGTCAAAGCGCACTTTCAAGGTTGCTTGAGCAAGAGCTAGTGCCTCAACATCTAGGCGCACTTTTGGTGTTCTAGAAGCATGAAATAGCACATCAAATAGTAAGGCACTCATTCTAGGTTATTTGTTCACTAATTGGCACCTTGTATTCTTTAGACATTCTTTCAACTTGTATCCAAAGTCATAGAGATATGAAGTGACACCTCACTAATCTAGGTGCACATTTGTTGGTGTAGAGAGGTAGATGTACGCCCAAGTCATCATTTGATGCCTTCAATAACTATAAACTCCTTTGATGATGCATTTTATCCTTCCAATTCACTATCTAGCCTTAGGCGCACATTTTAGGTTGATCAATCATAATCTAGCACCCTAACTACCAAGGCACACTTTTAGGTTAGTTTGATCAAGGATTAGCACCTTCACTTCTAGGCGCAAGTTTGGAGTTGAAATACATCAAAATAACAAGTTTCTTCATCACTTCAAACATCTTTAACACTTTGAAGATCTCCAATGCATGATTAAATATCAAGAAACCAATGTATCATTTCATGAAGGTCTTGACAAGCAGAACAAAAAATATTGTTCAAGTTGACACATTCTCAATCATTGACCCAATGAAATTGATGCAAACATGCAATTTGTTCATGTTGTGCCATCATGTTGATGCAAACATTCTCTATCATTCATATTGTCACATGTTGTAAGCCATGTATGTGAAGATGTAAACATAGTATTGGTGAAGATGTGAAGATGTAAATCATACCTCGAGTATAGTCAAAATAACCTATGATGCCATACAAAATAATTTACGATGCCATGCAAAATAATCTACGATGCCATGTAAAATAACTTTATTCATAGTCGTGTATAGTCAAAAGAATGCATTATAGTTAAAGAAACAAGATTTTTAATAAAACAATTCTAAAAAATAGAAAAAACAAGAACAAGTTAAGATAAAAAATGCCGTACCTGTCCATTTGGAAGTTTAAATGCTAGTCAAGCGTACCTGAGGGGTCATCTCTTACCTTCAAAGTATCTAATATTGCTTCATGATTAACATTACTAATTGTCCATAGTTCTTTTGATTTTGGTTTTCCACGATGCTTTAGTAACTTGACATTTGTTGCTACAACTAGGTGAGAATACATCAATATGGTTTTAGGCTTCTCAAAGTCTTCAAAGGCCGGGAAGCCATTCTTTTTAATCATATATGTTCGTAACCAAGTCCCAGCAATAACAACTGATCCTGTAGGATATGTGAACCCATCATCACCTATCATAGGTTGTGTTAGCTTTTGTTTTCCCTGTACACATTGTGCCAACCAATAGCCTAACCTCTCTTCATTTCCATGTGGTGCGACAACTGCATAAACATGACCTGGCTGTACAAGGTCTAAAAGATGTTCATAGTCAAATGAGCTCTCCAAGTCATTGACAGAAGATGGTTGACCTTCATATAAAGGGATTAAATATCGTGGAATCCATGCATCTACCCACTCACTTGACTCACAATTGTCCCAATCACATTTAAAACAAATCTGACAAAAACAAGCTAATTATCGTGTCCAAATAGTCCATGTACTTGCATCCGAGATTTGAAATGAATGCATCTTTGATGATTCACTGATTCTCTGACATTCCAATTTCTCTATCGCTATCCCATAATCAACCAACCAAAAGAACCTGCGCACTTCAGAATCAAGAGCCACTTCTCGTGACAATGCATAGTTACACCATTTAACAATGGAATTTGCATCACTAAATGTAGCACCACCTCTAATCTTTAGTTGTTCTTTAAAAAGAGCTCTCTTCACACATGCACTTGCTCCATCATGTTCACCTTTTCCGTGCCCAACTTTAAAAAAATTCCAAATATGAGGTATACCCTTCTCTACATGTATTTTTCTCAACCAATAGAAATTACAAGCATTCTTGAATTGACTAGTGCAATTATCTAACCAAATGAGATGTTGATCCATTCTAATATCTTTTTCTTGTAAGAACCCATAAAATTGTTGAAAACAATATTGCATAAACTCTGCTGAATGAGATTGATCATCACTCATGTAAAAATGGTATTCTCTGACAATCTTCCTATTCTCTTCTATACTCTCAGGGGCATGTCTATATGTGATGTGAACAAAAATAGCAATCTGAATAGAATTACATAGTATTGGGATTGAACTTCATTTTGGAGTTGCAATGTATAGTTTTCTGCAAAATCAACTACAGAGACAATAGTTCCAATTGGGAAAGAGTCTTTACACATCCTGAACTATTGATCTAACCATCAAGACCTATGGCTATGTTTGACATACTTGTAGAAAATATTTTTCTTAAAATCATCAATAAAATCAGCAATACTTACCTCTCTTACAATCAACTCACGTCTAGAACCTTCACCTCCACTTTTCAAATTGTATTTCATTGTTTCATATCTCTTTTTCTCAACCATTCTCTTTCCAAAATCATGCTCATTGCCCTCATGAAAACATCATACAAACTTTGATAACCCACCACATTGTAAACACTTTTCATTTAAACAATCATTCCTGTAGAACATGCAACCATCATCTCTAATACATAGAAATAAATCCAATAAGTCCCTAGATGACTTTGGTAGTTGAATTGCACCACACTCCTATAACATTTCGTTAGTGTGCAAAGTAGAACGAATATTGCATAATAATTCATGGTACATAGAAAACTCTACATGGTATTTGCAACATGTATTACAAACTTTAAGAGGAACACAATGAAATGGCTTAAGAGAATCAAATGCTCTTTGTGAGATTGTCATACCTGGGTGAGTTTCACAATATTGTTTGTACAATGTTGTTTGGCTACATTCCAAGTAATGTTTAGGATGTGGTGTGCGATCTTTATCACCAATTCTTAACTTTACAACATCTTTTGCATTCGGTGATACCCTAGAGTTAGTGTGCCAAAATTGTTCAATTTCTTCCTTTGTGCTATCAATTAGCTTCTTGTCAACTTGTGGAAGCCTACCACTGAAAGCCCAAGTATCATTGGCAAGAGGACTATCTAGCTTTGATCTTAATGCTAGTGCTTTTGACAATGTTTTACGATTCAATCTTAAGTCAACACAAGTTTGCCTCATTAATCGAGCATTTCTTAATTGTTTGTTTACTATTGAGGTTGTTATTACTCTATGAGTAGCTCTTTTATCTTTCTCCTTGCTAGTCTTTCCAATATAATTGAGTGCATTGAAAAGGCTTCTAACAATAATTTTATTCTGATCGGACACTTTGTTTAACCAAATCTTTAATTTCTTTAGTAAAGGTCTCATTTTGTACATCTTTAATAATTGCACAAAAAGTTGGCATTGTTTAGTTAATGTTTTTTTCTCAAAGTATTCATTGAAGAGTTTTGAAGCCCACATCCAAACCGTTCGTGACGACCTCTTGCCTTCAAGTTTTTCCATTATGTTCTCATCAATTTCAAGTAACCATTTTGGGGTTCTTAGGTGTTTTCCAATTTCATCACGGTTATTCTCTTCTTGACAAATGTCCTCTCTTCTTATGAAATTTGGAGATACATTGATTGTTCTTGTTTCATCCATGTTATTAACCTCATCAATTTTATCAACAAATGGATTATGGAGTACAATTTCAACATCATGATGTTCATATCCACTTTCTTCAAGTGCACGTCTTCATTTTTCTTCTTCTTCTTTGTCCATGGTATTGCTATTATGAATAGGTGTTTCATAACATTTTTCAATATTCTCATTTGCAATATCATGGTGAATTTCATTCTTATCTAACATTTCATTATAATCAAAATTAACATCTTCAATTTGCATGTCATTAGATGGTAAAGAAGGAGATTCACCTTGATGAGCATCCGCCAAACCCACTTTTCCAATCCTCTTCCTTTCCCTATCTTTTTCCCTAATTGCTTCAATTTCCTCCAATGTAACTTTCCTCGTCCTTTTTGCTTTACGACGATTGTTGCTCCCCATTAGGGGAACAAAAATACCACCCTTATGATTGTAACAAGAAAATTGTGTCTCCAAAAATGCATAAAAATATTCCTTTCACTGTCATAGCCAAAAATCATGAGTATTTCGACAGTAGAGGGTCTCTAGGTGCAGATTTTGGGCCCAACAATATTCCTTTTGTCTTTTTTCTGCATTTACATAATAGATATCCATTTCTTAAAGCCCAATTCTTTGCCAATGGACACTTTGCAACGTCCATATCACCACTACAAAATAGATATCTATTTTCAAAATGGATATTTGTTTTGTTTTCCTCACAAAGAATGAAATAATCTACAAAGTATACAACTAGATATACATAAATGAGAATAGGAGATGATAAGAACACATTAGAAGGACAAATTAAATGTTAAAATACATATATAAATAACTAAAGAATAAGAATGCTAAATGTGTAAGAACCATAAGTATGTTTAAGTATTAGAAACATCATGATAAGCATGGAATATGGGTACATAAGAGATAGAGATCACAAGCATAGATCATAGGAATATAGGGACATGATGGATATATAGCATAGGGATATATAAGTAAACAAGTAACATGGAAAAATGTAGGTTCTAAACATAGAACATAGAGATGTTTAGGAACCAAACAAGGCATAGAAGAAAGCATGGGAGGTAAGGATTGAATATACAAAAGAATATGAGCTAAACAAGTAACATCGGATAGAATATATGGTAATCATGGAAGATAGGAACAAAAAATCATATGGGTTTGACATCTATCATCACCTTGACCACTTGATCCATGCACCACACGCATGTACATACAAATTTGTATAAAAGTATAGACAAGGAAGAATAAGCTAAACATTGCACATTTGTACATGCCTTTTCCAATTCAATAAAGTAATTTGTTCAAAGTCTTTAATGCCTTTGAATATGTACATTTGGATTCTAGACTAGGGATTCATTTTAATATTCTATAAACTTGTGAATTACCATCTAATTTGAATGTTTACACACTAATCCACCTAGGTATCAACTTAATAAAGCTCTAGATATAAGCCATTATTTGATTTGAGTAATCTTACTTTGAACACATTTGTGAAGACTCCTAAAGAGCCTGGACATACAATTGTAAAGATGATATAGCCTCCATATAAGCATAAAGATGATATATAATTTTAGTTTGTTGAAGGCCATGTAAATCAGTCATTGATGAGGACTTTGCTACACCTAAAGTTGAGTCCTTTGTTTGGAACTTTGAAGCATGCAAAGAGGCAAGTGACTTGTAATGCGTAATTAAACACGAGTCTCAACATGATGTAGTTCAACTTGATGACATGTCTAAATGTGACACATTTTAGTTTGTATTGCATGAGGACTTCCTTATTCATGCATATCAAATTTATAATTAGGTATTTTTTTTGAAGTGTATGAGTTTAAGGCTTTCAATTTTTGTATTGACTCACTTGAAGATGCTAGCAGCCATGTGAACATGATTAATATGGGATCCGAGAGTTGTCCTTTTCCCATACATTTGGAGTGGATTGTTGGCCCTTATGATTGTTTAAATCATGTTGGCCTAGCATTTGAATAGTTGCTTCGTGACATGGATGGGAATAGATAATGTATAGACTTTATCACACTTTAGGGTTTTCCCATTATGCTAAAATGTTATGACTATCCACTTATTCTATTTTAGGCTATCATGAAATGAGGAGCTTCTAAAGGCAAAAATGTTGTCCCAAAAGAAGGCTCAATGTTATTCGTAAAGACATTAGATTGTTAAAATAGAAATTCAAGGGTAGATATTCCTTGGGCTATTTTAGTATAGAGAAGCAAAATTGCAAATGACTATCCTAGGAATTAGAATGGTTGATCATAGGATATTCATGGCATTTTGATATTAATGGATGGATTGATGGATGTTTAGGGAGTTTAAGTTTAAATGTAATGTATGAGAATTCTTATTTATGAAGGATCTAATAGCTCTTATGTCTTATTTGCAGGCCATTCAAGAAAGAAATGAAAAGATACCAAGGACTATCATAACACCTATTACAATTAGGTGCATCAAATGATTGTCATCTAGGACCTTACCAATTTGGGAAGTTATCAAAACCATGTCATGTTTAAAATTAAAGGCTTTATCGCCTCTTTGTCCCTATAGGCCTATTAGAACAATAGGTCACATTTTATTCATATACCGGGGTTGAGAATAAACACTAAGCATTTGTGGTTATGGCAAGGGTAAATGGAAATAGATTACAACTTTAGACAATCTATCCTCTCCTAGATTGCACTGACTAAGCGAAAATTAAAAATTCCCTATCAATGTCCTTTATATACTGAAGATATGGGTGAGAAAGGTAAACTTTGTATGTTGTAGACAAGGTCTCAAATGTAAAATATATTATGACAATAATGATAAGGACTGTTAGGCATGAATGCTATCACTATTATAGATCATCAAACCAACCATAGACTGCCATAATAGTACACTGCTAACTATCATACCTTTAGGCATGGTGCCATGAACCTTATGAGTAGAATGCATTGGTATTTGTGAGAAATGTATTTCTTATGTTAAGAATAAGTATTTATATTGTTTGAACATCATCAAAAGGTGGACTACAAATATGACTTTGTCAAAGGAAAACTTTAGTGGAAAAAATCTAAATATGAGCTATTGTGCCATCCAAGCACAATCATGACCAACATCAAGGGATAGTCAAGGCATGGTTGTCTTAAGAAACACAATTGAAATTGTCCATGGATATTTGAAGTAATTTGCAATATTCATGATCAAGAATCAACTCTGACTGTCTCAACAATGGTAAATTTGGCTTCAAGACAATCAAAAATGTGTTTAGGGATCATTATCACCAAGTAATAAAGAAGAGTAACTGTAAGTGTCGACCTTCAATTTCATTATACAAGAGGATGAAGAAGGGGTCATAGTATTTTCATACCATAATACAACATACAAAAGGAAAATCATGAAGTCAAAACATGTGCAAAGGGTATCTATGTTAAAAAGGAGAGTTGTGAATGGAAGATGACTATCACTGTCAAAATAAGATATAGTCTCACTAAGGATAGTTAGGTGATTTGTGGATTGTCATGACTACAAGGCACGAGAATATTGTGTATGAAGAGGAAAGAAATATAAATAAAATAAGATTGAAGGATTGTTGCACCTGGGTACAATGATCCTAAAGGATTATCATGCTAAAAGGATAGCCAATAGTACAAAGATTCATATTTCAAGGCTATCCTTCATCTCATTCACATGGTCCTAATGTTGGTTTGATTTGCATGGATGACACTATCAGGATTAATTGAAAAGGTGAAAGGGTTTGGTACCAAATTTGGTCACAAGTGTAAAAATTGCAATAAGCTTGAGAATATTGTTCACTAAACCTAGAACTATCACCAAGCAACATCTGTTTCATAAGATGTGATCAATAAACATGTAAGAAAAATGGATATCAACCTTCTTGGTTATGCGTGCTTGATAAGAGCCCATACTTTTCACAAGGAGCCACCAATTTTTAACTAAATATTTCCATTAGAAACGGAAACTATTTTTTTTACACAAATAAAAACATTCAACATTTTATAAATTACCATACAAAAACTATAATTATAAGGATACTAATTTTGTCTTGCCCCTTTAACTTAAAAGTACACAACTACTAGATGTTCCCCTTAAATCCAAATAATCTCATAAAATATCAACTTAAAACTAAAGTACCTATAAACTCTTCCATTCATTTTTCATTCATAGGCTTTTTATAAATAGACACCATGAAGATATCTTATTATATCAGATTTAGAGAAAAATTTTAATCCTCTCCATCAATCAATAATTTCTTTGTAAAAATTATTTTAGTTTGTTTTATAAATGTTAGAATTTAAAACTTTCTTCTGACCTTAGACTATGGTTTTATGGTCAGAAATGAAACGGATATCCGTTTCTGAGAAACAGATATCCGTTTTGAGCTGCTAAAATAGATATCCGTTTTGCTTTGGTACAAAGCAAGACGGATATCCGTTTTGGTTGTTGACTTTTCATGGATTCTAATGTGTTTTCATATTTCAGTCTCTTCTTCAAACTTCACTCTTCATGCTGATGACTTTTTTTTAATGCAAATTTGATAAAACGAAAAGGGTTTATAGAGGAAATTGTTAGCTTTCTAAAAATATAAGTTTTTCTTAATTATCATTTTGTTAGATAATTATTAATAATTTTCTATATAGTGTGTGTCTGAAATCCTGATGGATACACTGATTGAAAAACATCAATAACTTTCAAACCGTTTCACCTTTTTCAGATCCAAAACCTGTGTCACACTCTATACTTTTCTAGCAATAGGTTAAATAAAATAATTTTGATTTTTGATTTTTTTATCGAGTTAGGTTTGCTGGAAAATTACTTTTTAGTTTTTAAAAAAAGTCACAGTAAAAAAATCAAACTAATTATTTTATTGGAAAAAAAATTCAAAAAAATATGCATCACATCCGGACATGAGTCCTCTACTTATTTTGAAAGTTTCAAAAATATATATATTTTTACTCATAGTTAGGTTGGCTAGAATGACATCCACTTTTTATTTTTTTCTGAAAAATTTAATAGCTGTTCATTGAAATATTCAATTTTCACTAAGTAAATTTAGTTTTAAAAAAAAATAGTAGCCTATAAACTAGATTCAATTCTCTACAAATTTCATTCTTACATCTTTTTCAAATTGTATAGATAATCCATTCAAATTTTCACATGAACTTGATAAAGTCTGATTTTTTGTATTTTCATTGCCACTTAGAGGTATAGTTTGGCCCATCATGATCCTGCACATACCCAATTACTGGTAATGGTTTATTGTATTGCATCTCCTATATATTAGGAGCTGGAGATGGAGGTTGTGTGTAAGAATCTTATAGATGTCAAAGTACCTCCTAGATCTCTAGTTGGATATACTCCTATAAAAGCTTGCTCTACAAGTATATTGTAATCTTCGTGATTCCTGAATAATATATTGGCCAGCTTTGGAGTGTGGGGTTTTTTACTTGAAAGGGTTTTCCCCACGTATATCTTGTGTTGTGAGTTTTGTGTTTGCATTTGGAAGTTGTTATTATCTTTCTGTTAATATGCATCTTAATCTAGAACTGTAAAAAGTAAAAAATTTCATAAGTCTTTCCTCAGTAGATTAGTGTAGGAAGCATTTATGCATACCTTGCTTCCTTTAAGTTGGTATCAGAGCCCGATCACCTTTGGTTCTAGTTGTTAGGCAGAGGGTTTTTTGAGCTGATCTCCATTTGAGTGGGAGCTTGTGTAGAGGATTTTAAAATCTTTGTTGTAGGTAAGAGATGGCGAGCACATCTGGGAGGTTTAAAATAGAGAAGTTTAATGGCACTAATTTCGAGTTGTGGAAACTCAAAATGGAGGACATGCTTGTAGATCAGGATTTATGGGAAGCCGTATCTAGTACAAAACTAATGACAATGTCTCAAGAAGACTGGGATGTCAAAGATAAAAAAGCTAAGGGTTTGACAAGACTCTGTTTGGCTGATTTAGTACTCCTGAATATCCATGAAGAGAAGATTGCAAAGGAACTTTGGAAGAAGCTTGGAGATGTTTATGAGGCTAAATCTCTAGTGAACAAGTTATTCCTGTGAAAGAAATTGTATTCTCTAAGGATGGAGGATGGAGGATCTGTCGCTGATCACCTAAATACATTCAATATGCTTGTTGCCTAGTTGACTTCTGTTGGTGTGAAGATGGAGGAGGATCAATGTATGACATTACTGTGTTCCTTACCAGATTCATGGGACCACCTTGTTATGGCCATTGGGAGTACCACTACCACCTTCAAGATGGATGAAGTGGTTTCTTCATTGTTGTCTGAAGAGATGTGGAGAAAGTCTTTCGAATCGGCTAAGGAGGCTCTTGCGGTTCATGGTAGATCTAAAGAGAAGGGAAAGAAAAAAGATAAGAAGAAGGAAGAAAAAGGAAGATCCAAATCCCATGGGAGATCTATGTCTCCCAAAAAGTCCAAGGCCCTATGTTGGAACTATGAAAAACCTGGTCACTTCCGCAAGGAGTACAAGAAGAAGAAAAAGAAAAAGAAGAAGAATTATGATTCAGATTCTGACAAGTCCTCTCAAGATGAAGGAGAAATATTTGTCGCTACCTTGGCAATGCATGCATCTGAGGATGTGTGGCTTATTGACTCTGGTGCATCTTTTCACACATGACCTCACATCAAGGCTGGTTTTCAAAATATGAAGAATACAATGGTGGAAAGGTGTACTTGGGTGATGATTCTCACCTAGATATTGTTGGCCGTGGAAGAGTCTTGATTCAATTTTTTGATGGACGAGTAAAGGGAATAAATGGTGTTCTACATATCCTTGGTTTGACATGGAACCTTCTTTCTGTAAGTAAATTGAATAATGTGGGTGTGCAGGTTGTTTTCTTGAATGGAGGATGCAAGATGACTAGAGGATCTATGGTGTTGGCTAACGGTGTTCAGATTGGCACTCTGTTTTAGCTTGATGCATGCGCAATTCAGTGCAATAGTGCCTTTGTTTCAAAGAAGAGAGCTTCAGAGTCTTCATCCTCACCATTGGAACTAGCAGCAAAGAAGACTATTGCATCCACTTCTGATGGTCGTGCTTTCTGGGTACCTAAGGGTACTGATTGTATGGAGATGAAACTTCCAGCTGAGAAGACAATGTTATTGCACTGAATGCTTGGTCACATTGGTGAAAAGGGTTTGAGAACCTTGAAGAATAAAAATCTTGTTGAGGGTATGGATGATTGTAACCTTGAGTTTGATTTCTATGAACATTGCATTTATGAAAAAAAAAACCATGTTTAGTTTTATTCCAGTTCTCACAAATCTTCTGAGGTGTTGGACTTGATTCATTCTGATGTGTTTGGTCCTGTTAATGTTCCTTTGATTTCAAAATCTATTTACTTTGTTTCATTCATTGACAATTACAGTAGAAGGACATGGGTGTATTTCCTTAGAAGTAAATTTGAAGTCTTTAATAGATTCAAAGAGTTTAAAGCTCTTGTAGAGAATCAAAAGGATAGAAAGATTATGTGTTTGAGGACTGACAATGGTGGTGAGTTTTGTTCAGTAGATTTTGACAAGTTCTGTAAAGAACAGAGGATTGAGAGGCACAAGACAACTCCGTATACCCCTCAGTAGAATGGAGTTGCAGAGAGGATGAATAGAACGTTGATGGAGAGGGCAAGGAGTACGCTAAGTGGAGCTGGTCTTGAACAAAATTTCTGGGCTGAAGCTGTTGCTACCGCTTGTTACCTAGTTAACAGGTCTCCTACATCAACGCTCATTGATAAGACACCTATGGAGGTATGGTCTGGTAAAAAGCCTTCATTAAGACACATTTGAGTATTTGGTTGTGAGGCATATGCACATGTGCCTAAGGAGAAGAGGTCTAAGCTGGAGAACAAGGTTGTAAAGTATATCTTCATCAGTTATGGCATCAGTGTGAAAGGGTACAAGCTTTGGGATCTAGTAGCTAAGAGAGTTCTCTATAGCAGAAGTGTGATCTTCAAAAAGATCAATCCTTCTTTTGTTGTCTTGCAGCCAAAGAAAGAAGAGAAGAAAGATGATGTGGTTCAGCTTCCTTCCATCCCTAAGAAAGTTGAACCAAAAACATCTATTGGACTTGATAATGAGGAGAGCTCTAGTAGCTCTAAAAGTTCATAAAAAGATGAAGAACCTCAACCTCAACCTTTGAGGAGGTCCACATGGATAAGGAAATAACCTAATAGGTTTGGTTATTCATTACATGATTCTAGTTGTATTTTTGCTTTGATTTCTAACCCTAATGAGCCTAGAACTGTGAAAGAGGCTATGGGTATGAAAGATGCAGGTTCCTAGAAGGAGGCCATGGAAGAGGAGATGGCTTCTTTGGAAATGAATAATACTTGGGACTTGGTACCTTTGCCTGAAGGACGAAAACCTGTTGGATGCAAATGGGTGTTCAAAAAGAAATTCAATGTAGATGGCAGTGTTGAGAAATATAAGGCTAGATTGGTTGCGAAGGGGTATTCTCAAGTGGAGGGAATTGACTATGGTGAGATTTTCTCTCTCGTTACAAAACTGACATCTATTCGGTTCTTGTTATCTCTTGCAGCAGCGTATGATCTAGAACTGGAACAGATGGATGTGAAGAAAACATTCCTTCATGGTGACTTGGAGGAGGAAATCTATATGTCATAGCCAGAGCACTACGTGGTGAAAGATAAAGAAAATATGGTTTGCAAGTTGAAAAAGTCTCTATATGGTTTGAAATAGTCCCCTAGGATATGGTACTAGAAGTTTGATGCCTTTGTGTTGAGTATTGGATTTTAGATATCGAAATCAGATCATTGTGTTTACTACAAGTTTGACAATGATCACATTCTCATTATTGCATTGTATGTTGATGATATGTTACTTATTGGAAATGGTAAAAGTTTGATTTCTGATTTGAAGTATCAGTTGTTAGAATAGTTTGAGATGAAAAATCTAGGGGCAACTCGGTACATTCTGGGAATGGAAATAAGAAGAGACAGAGAAAACATAAAACTTTGGTTAGGCCAGAGTAAGTATGTTAACACTATGTTGGAGAGATTCAGCATGATGGATTGCAAACCTTTGACTATTCCTATTACAATGGGGACAAAGTTATCTATTGAAGATTGTCCAAAGTCTCCTTCTGAGACAGGGGATATGAGCAGAGTTCCTTATGCTAGTGTAGTTGGCAGTTTGATGTATGCGATGGTCCGCACAAGACCAGACATTGTCCAAGTAGTGGGAGTCCTTAGTTGATTTATGGCTAATCCTGGACGGGTACATTGGGATGCAGTGAAAAGAGTGTTTAGACATTTACGAGGTACTTCTGAGTATTCTTTATGTTATCATGGTTATCCTACAAAACCTCGGCATTCACTTTGTATTTGTGGATTTGTTGATTCAGATTGGGCAGGTGACACTGACAGTAGGAGATCCACCAGTGCTTACATGTTCACTATGTTTGGTGGTGCTATTAGTTGGATGAGTAAGCGGCAACATGTGGTCACTTTGTCCACTACTAAAGCTGAGTAGATGGCAGCAACTCATGCTTGCAAAGAAACCATTTAGCTTAAGAGATTGTGTTCTGATGTTGGGTTTGATGCAGGGAAGATTACTATTTGTTGTGATAGTCAGAGTGCCATATGTTTGGTGAAGAATCTTACTTTCCATGCAAGGACTAAGCATATTGATGTCTAGTACCATTTTGGTCATGACATGGTAGAGGATGGGAAGGTAAACTTAGAAAAAGTTGAAACTTTGATGAATGTTGTAGATTCCTTGACAAAACCTGTGAGCACAAAGAAGTTCAGATGGTGTTCAGAGTCTATGGGCCTCACGACCCCTAGCAATTAAATCATGGTGTTGATACTCTCTTTTCTCTTACAAGGTGTTCGACAAGTGGGAGAATGTTAGGAAAAGTGTCTCAACCTTGCAACCTTGAAAGGTTACTATTCTTCCCAGTTTTTGTCTTTTTGAATACCCTTTATCTTGTAGAATGGTCTAGAACTTTCAAAGTTCCAAAAGTTTCCAAACGAGCTAAAAATAGAAAGACTTACTATTTTTAGTAAGTCCTTCGATTGAGCTTGGATTGACCTAAAAATTTTCCTAGAAGGTACGAAACAGCTAAGTGAACATCTTGGGTGAGTTTCATCTCAAGATCATATCTGGATCAAGAGATATTAAAGTTTCTATTTTTTGAAACTATCAAAAAAAGTCTTTGAACTCAATTACCCGAATCAAAACTTCTCTAAACATCCTAAAAATTGTCATAAGTGGCATAGCCTATTATAGGGTGATAAATCTATTCACGAACTTTTTGAAACATTAAATGGTTCGTTAATCAGACACCCAAATCAAAAGTTATGACCTCTGGAGGTTGGACCTTCTATTTTTGGGAAATGTAAAAACATTTTGGACACATAAAAGAGCTGTAAAGGGGAGAGTTACACATGTTGGTGTGTGGTTTGGCACATCACAAGGCATCTTTGATTGGAGATAATTTGGGCGCCACTTTATGGGTGGTTTTGGCTCATGGTTTTGTAATTACCGATAACGGTTTACTGTATTGCATCTCCTATATATCAAGAGCTAGAGATGGAGGTTGTGTAAGAATCTTATAGATGTCGAATCACCTCCTGGATCTTTGGTTGGATATACTCATATAAAAGCTTGCTCTGCAAGTATATTGTAATCTTTGTGATTCTTGAATAATATATTGGCCAGCTTTGGAGTGTGGGGTTTTTTACCTGAAAGGGTTTTGCCCACGTATATCTTGTGTTGTGAGTTTTGTGTTTGCATTTGGAAGTTGTTATTATCTTTTTGTTAATGTGCATCTTAATCTGTAACTATAAAAAGTAAAAATTTGCATAAGTCTTTCCTCAATAGATTAGTGTAGGAAGCGTTTTTGCATACCTTGCTTCCTTTCACTAAGGAAGTATTGGGTGATCCTAAGGAAATGAATTATGCAGCTTGGGCTGATGTAATTGACTGGAAATTATCTATTGTGGGAGCACTGAAAGATGAAATGAGAAGCGCTCTTTCTTTTTATTATAGGGAATTAAATGATATTAAGGGTGATTTTGCCATCTTAGAGATAGCAGTTGTTGGTGATGATGATGATAAGCTACTCAATGTCAAAGGGATCAAACAAAATTTCAAGAAGATGGTGACAGAAGAGATGGTGAGTTATGATGTGATCACAATAGAGTCAGTTGGGAAGGTTGCAAGGGTGTCCAACTAAGTCAAGATGTTTAGAAATGGATTGGATGACATGCACAAAAAAATGATTCAGGATGACAGGGCAGTGAGTAAGAAGAAAATCTGAATCAGTATGATTGGAAGCCCTAGTGGTTTGGCCTTGTCATCGATCATTAATAAGTATAGGTCTTACAAGGTGAAGGTAAGAGCATAGGCAGCTCAAATGGCACAAGGTGACACATGCAATGAAGGTGAAAAAGTGAAAGACAAGGAAACTACATAGGAAAGGGATGCTGAAGAAGAGGACGTGGCAATCATTAATTAATTCTCTTTTCTTATGCTTTAGTTTATTTCATACTTGCTCAAAAACTATTGACTCTAGAGGGCCCTTATTTTAAATGATATTTAATGTTTAAACTTCTTTTAATCAGTTGTCTTCAAGAAGCCATTAAGTTTTAAAGACAGTAATTGGGGACTTGGCTATAAATTTAATGAGCCAGTTGATGTATGGATCTTTTAGCAAACTTTGTGTTGGTGATAGATTAAGTTTTGGCTTTATGTTCAATTGCTTGATATATGAAATAGAAATCGATGCAGTGGTGTTTTGGATGATCATAAACTTTGTGTTATGGTTGTTTGAACTTTCATTCTTCTTACGTTGAATGTATCGCTGTTGATGTTGATGGTATTTCTATATTGAAGTGGTTGGATATCTTTAATTCTTTTCTCACTATTGAGAATTATCAATCTTTCAGTATATGGTTGTGGTGGTGATTGTATGATGTATGGTGTATTTATTTATTGATTCATTGAAGTTGATGTGGTGGAAGTCTTTGAGCTTCTATTAAGTTGGTTAATATTTAGATATGTATTGCCTTTATTGCTTTTTGGTTAAAAGTACCACCTTTATTTTTCTTTTTGGTTAAAAGCAATACTAGTCTTTCATTCATTGGATATCAATCGAAGGTAGATGTGCCTTATAAAAGAAGCAAAGAACCTTTGTAAAATACCATTACAATAGGTTCAACTGTTGTTACATTTGTCATCTGTGTGGGTGTGAGAATATAGAGTTAGGTGACAAATCTGTTAACTAACAGATTTTTGGCGACTCTACTGGGGACACTTATGAAAATCATTATACTTTTTCTGTGAGTTGCTTTGTTGTTGGACTTTATGGTTCTCCATGGAAGACATGCACCAGTTCTGCAACCTATCGAGACTGGCTAGTTGGTGATCAAGAAGATATTATTATTGGTCTTCGACTTGTTGCCTGGAAAACTAGGAGAATAGACCAACAATATCATCAAGTAGAAGAGGTGCTTTAAGAAGAAGAATAACTTGGTGATGGTATGATAGAAAATGCATGTCAATTTGGTGAAGCTCAGGAGATTATTTTTATTGAAGGAGTTGTTCTTGTGCCTAGAAGAGAAAGGCCCCTACGAATTCAAGCAGTCCCTAACAATAGGCAAAGAAACCCTGTTGTTAGACCAAGGAATCAAGCACATGCCCAGATAGCTCTCCCTCAAAATAACTAGTAAGTGGTTTGGTGACTCTACAGTATTATATTGTTATACATATATTTGTGAAAGTTGGCTATGAAAAGATATCCTTGGGGTGATATAAAGAAGGGTATTACTGATATTAACTTTGACTTGCTTCAATCTTTGAATTTTGCTCCTTTCCCTCCCACAAGAAAGGTCAAATCTTTGAGTAGGCCATCCTCTCTTCTACTTGTAAGGGACTCTACTAGTTCCTCTTGTCAAATTTTAACCCTTGACATTGCTATTTTACATCTTCAAGTCAATTTTCCTCTTCACATCCCTTTCAATATGGCTCAGCATCCACCTATTCCATGTGGAGCTACTATTGGACCCCTAAGACTTGGAGCAAATCTACATGACTTACCCAGGGGGTCTAGTAAAATTGTACCAAAGTTTAGAGGTGACGGGAAGGTCACTCCAGAAGAACACATAAATGCCTTCTTTGTTGCTTGTTCCATCTTAGGAGTTCAACATGAGGATGTATTAGTCAAATTGTTTGTGGAATCCCTCACTAATGCTATGACGAGTGGTTCTACCACCTACCTAGCTTCAAAGATTTAGTTATTTAATCATCAAGACTTCAAAGATTCAATTATTTAATTATGCATGGACATGGCTGCCCTCTCACAACTCATAGCTTCAACACTAACCAAAGACACCTCCATGGGGTTTACTTGCATGGGATCCTTCCCAAACCTCCTAGACACCATGGACCACACCTACTTGACTGGTCAACACTGATGAAACTCCTCAAATACCTCGACTACAACTCCTTCTAGCATTTCCCTTGCAATTAGGCCTACTTCTTTGTAGCCCTCCAAACAGGTTTTTTCCTTCATAACTTGCAGAAAACAGGGAAAATCCACAAAAAATTGGTGTTTTAGATACCCATTTGGCTTTTACACAACATATCTCACATTAAAGGGTGGTTGTTTTGGACCAAATGCCACTAAAATTGACTGTACCTACTGTTCTAGGCCTAGTTAGGACATCTGAAGTAGTAATTTTGACACAACTTTTTCTGAAAATGACTCAAACCCACAAAAGAAATGGATTTTCAAATACCCATTTGGCTTATTCACAACATATCTAGCATGAAGCATGGGTTGCTTTGGAATATGTGCCTCAAAAATGGATTGTACATGTTGTCCTAGGCCTAATTAGGCCTCCTTTGTGAAGCAACAATGCAAAATACACCTTCCTAACTCTCCCAATCTGATCTAATGACTCAAATAAGTTGAAAATAGGTGGATAAAAATGACTTTGGGGTTCTTGAGCTACCATGCAACTCTCAAGCATCGATCTTATACTCTAGCTATGCAAACATGCCTAATACATGAAGATATTGGGCCTAATTTGTGCAAATGGCTACTAAAACACTATCCCCTGCCTCCACCATCAAAACCCAGTTGAAAATAAGCCAAAACAGACCCATTCCATCCATTTGGTGTTAATGTATTAGAAGGAATGGGTCCAAACCCATCAAAACTCTTAAACCCTCAAAAATAAGGGTTTTAGGACTGTTTTTACAAAAATGGTGATAAAATGCTTCAACAGTGATGAAAACTCCTCCTACCACCTACAAATGAAAGGTTATTCAATGGTCTAACAAATTTTTCCCATTGGAAACCATGCCAAGACTGTACGGCTCCATACTAGCTGCTGCAACAGTTAAAAATCAGTGAGAAATTAGAAAAAAATAGAAAATAGTGAACTTTTTTCTTATTTCTTTTCTCCCCAACGTTCTCCTCAATACATTTTCATGTCTATGCATCAATAATTCCTTTTCCAACACAAAAAATCCTTAAAACCTTCCCTCTCCATCGTGGGAAAAGACCCAAAATAAGGAAAAAGTCTAACTATCCACTAAGGCAGCTCAAAATAACAAGTTCTAAGTTTAGGCAAAATGTTAAATATTCTACTCCTACATAACCTCCACTACATGACAATGCCTCTAGTGGCTTATTACAACATATTTCAAACCAAAAATAACTCTAGGCTCAATATTTTAGCAAGGAAAAAACAAAAAAAGAAAAAAAAATCCATAATATGTCTAGGTGCTCCTGCACCATACAATCGGACTAGAAAGAAACTCATGTCTCATGAGTGTTTGTCTTCATGCTCTTCTTAGCTGCACCTTGTCTTTGACATGCTCCTTGATTGTGTATCTCCTCCTTGGAGTCCAATGGCTTCCTTCATGTTTCATACCTTGTTTGGTGTACTTGCTTGTGTCTTGATCTTCATATCTTCTTGTAAACTGTCCTACTTCTTGTCTCTTGACTTTGTCACTTTCATGAGTTGGTGTTGTAGTTGTCCTAGTAGCTGTACCTTTACCTTGTTCAGTTGTCCTTGCACTTAGCCTTTGTTCCATCTTGATTTCTTGCTTAGACTTTGTCAAACTATGTTGCAAACCTCTATCTACTACTTTATTTGATGCCTCCATTATGTTCTATAGATCACTTGCCTTTGCTGCCACTATACTAAATGTCCTCATCTCTGTCTTATCATTTCTAAATCCTTCCTTCTTCACACTTTCAGACTGTCCCTTCAATCCTGTTGTTCTTAGTGGACATAGAATTGTCCCAACCATGATATGGTCATGCCAAATTTGTGTCTTCTCAAACAACTCATCCTCTGTTCTCTCTTGGACTATACTAGTCATCTTCTTGCCTTCTTTGTTTTGCAAAATCAGCTTACACTTCAAACTTACTATCTCTCCATATTCCTTCTACCTCCTATTTGATGTCTCAACAACTCTATGCCTTGAAAAGGCTACATACTCCTTGGTTACACTCTCCTCAAGCCTCATTAGCTCTCTCCTACCAAACATTATCATCTTTGTTGTCCTTGTCTGCTCCTTGGCTTCTTCCTACATTGGAATCAACACAAAAGTCTTCTCATCCTTCCTAATGGTGTAGGTGTTAGTTCTTCCATTATAAATTATAGACCTATCAAACTACTAGGGTCTTCCAAATATCATATGACAACAATCCATAGGTAAAATGTCACATAGGACCTTGTCCTCATATCCTCCAATCTTAAACTCAACTAATGCTTGTTCAATCACCAAAATGGTCTGATTATCACTTACCTAAGAGACTTTGTAAGGTGTGTCCCTAGGTACTCTTTCTAATTTCAGTTTGTCTACCATTTCACTAGATACCATGTTATTAGTACATCCTGAGTCTACTATCACTTTACATACCTTGTCTTTGCATTTGTAAGCTATCCTAAATAGCGCTCTACTTTGAATCAGCTCCTTCTCCTTGGAGGTCTTCAATAGTGCTCTTTCTCTCAGCATAAATGTTTCTCCTACCTCACCAACACAACTAGTGGGAGTAGAACCACCACATTCTTCTTCTTGGACTAATTGAGTCCTCCTCTCACTCTTCCTTTCACCATCATTTGTAAAACCTTGCCTCTTAGGACACTTGTATGCTGGGTGCCCAAACTCTTGGCGATTGTAACACTTACCTACAAAGGTGTTTGCACTTCTTCCACCACCAAATCTGCCTCTAGTGCCTCTGCCTCTGAAATCTACACTTTATCCTTGTTTGAAATCTACACCTTGTCCTTGTGCCTTGCTCATCTCTTCTTGGCTCTCATTGACTCGTTTTGCATTTGTAAAAGATTCTCTACCTCTAGAGGTGATGCCTCTACCTCAAGCTATCTTATCTTGTCTCCTTTTTAGTTTTTCTTCCACTCTAACTGCCATTTGATAATAGTCTTCAACAATCCTTGGATTTGCCAACACTAGTTCATCCTGCATGTTAAACCTCAAACCACCAATATACCTAGCAACTTTTTGCACTTCACTTTCATTGTGACCAGACCTTATACTTAACTTATAAAAATCTTCAGTATATGACTTAACATCCATTTCCTTTTGTCTTAAGCCTTGAAGTTTTTTAAACATTTGAACTTCATAATCTTTAGGTAAGAACTTACCTTTGATCTTAGCTACCATCTTGTCCCATGAAAAAATCTTTGTCTTTCCTTGCTTTCTCCTCTCTGATTGCTGATAATCCCACCATAATAAAGCATGACATATTAGTTTGGTCTTTGCAATCTTCACTTTCTACTCCTCAAGAACTTCATCACACTTAAAGTGGTTGTCCAATGCTACAATCCAATCAAGCAACTCTTCATCATTAAGGCTTCCTCCATACTTTGGCAAATATATCTTCATCTTGTGCTTGTCTTCTTTTACTGCTCTCAGCAACTTTGCCATCCTTTGATCCTCAAGATCTAACTCTTCTTCCACATCTTCATACTTTGCTTCCTCTTCTTCCTCAGATTCATTCTCATCACCTAGAGCCATTCCTCTTTTTTGATTTTGTTCTAGAGTAGCCATCCTTTCCTTCAACTCTCTCAACTCTCTAGCATGTTTCTCCTTCAGCTCACTCATCTCTTGAGCCATATTTTTTCCTCTTGGAGGCATCTTGACAAACTTACCACTTTTATTTTCTCAACCTACCACTTCTCAACCACAACAGATCTATTAACTGTGCTCTGATACCAATTGATGCAGAGCAGGCAAGGCATAGGAAGGGAAAAATAGGGGTTAAACTCATCAAGACTTCAAAGATTCAGTGATTTAATCATCAAGACTTCAAAGATTCAATGATTTAATCATGCATGGACATGACTGCCCTCTCACAACTCATAGCTTCAACACTAACCAAAGATACCTCCATGGGGTTTACTTGCATGGGCTCCTTCCCAAACCTCCTAGACACCATGGACCACACCTACTTTATTGGTCAACACTGAAAAAACTCCTCAAATACTCTGACTACAACTCCTTCTAGCCTTTCCCTTGCAATTAGCCCTACTTCCTTGTAGCCCTCCAAATAGGGTTTTTCCTTCATAACTTGCAGAAACATGGAAAACCCACAAATAAATTGGTTTTTTAGATACCCATTTGTCTTTTACATAACATATTTCACATACAGGGGTGGTTGTTTTGGACCAAATGCCACTAAAATTGATTGTACTTGCTATTCTAGGCCTAGTTAGGACAACTGAAGTAGTAATTTTGACATAACTTTCTGAAAATGACTCAAACCCACAAAATAAATGGCTTTATAGATACCTATTTGGCTTCTTCACAACATATCTATCATGTAACATAGGTTGTTTTGGAACATGTGACTCAAAAATGGATTGTACATGTTGTCCTAGGCCTAATTAGGCCTCCTTTGTGAAGCAACAATGCAAAATACACCTTCCCAACTCTCCCAATCTGATCTAATGACTCAAACAAGTTGAAAATAGGTGGATAACACTTATTTTTGGGTTCTTGGGCTACCATGCAACTCTCAAGTATCAACCCTATACTCTAGTTATGCAAACATGCCTAATACATGAAGATATTGGGCCTAATTTGTGCAAATGGCTACTAAAACACTATCCCCTGCCTCCACCATGAAAGCCCAATTTAAAATAAGCCAAAACAAACCCATTCCATCCATTTGGTGTCAATGGATTATATGGAATGAGTCCAAACCCATCAAAACTCTTAAACCCTCAAAAATAAGGGTTTTAGGACTGTTTTTACAAAAATGGTGATAAAAATGCTTCAACAGTGATGAAAAATCCTCCTACCACATGCAAATAAAATTTTATTCAATGCTCTAACAAATTTTACCATTAGAAACCATGCCAAGACTGTACGGCTCCATACTAGCTGCTGCAACAGTCAAAAAATAGTGAAAAATCAGGAAAAAAAAAAATAGAAAACAGTGAACTTTTTCCTATTTCTTTTCTCCCCAACATTCTCCTCAATACATTTTCATGTCTATGCATCAATAATGCCTTTTCCAACATAAAAAAATCTTAAAACCTTCCCTTTCCATCATGGGAAAAGCCCCAAAATAAGGAAAAAGTCTGACTATCCACTAAGGCAGCTCAAAATAGCAAGTTCTAAGTTTAGGCAAAATGTTAAATATTCTGCTCCTACATAATATCCACTACATAACAATGCCTCTAGTGGCTTATGACAACATATTTCAAACCAAAAATAACTCTAGGCTCAATTTTTAAGCAAGGAAAAAAAAAATTCCATAATATGTATAGGTGCTCCTCCACCAGTTCAACATGAGGATGTATCAGTCAGATTGTTTATGGAATCCCTCACTAATGCTATTGCTGAGTGTTTCGACCACCTACCTAACACATGTATTAGAGATTGGGCCTCCACGAGACACCAGTTCGAAGATAGGTTCAAGACTGCTGATAATGAACATACACCAGTAGCCCAACTCTCCTCAATGAAGAAGGAAGTCTAGGAACAAATGAGAGAGTTTCTGGCTAATTTCAACAAACTCACAAACAAGATCCCTAATGATGTTATGCTTGGTGATGGATTATTGAAATGTTTCTTTATTAATTCCCCCCTCCTGATGTTAGTTATGCTATAAAGAGGGAAGGAACTACTAACTTAGTTGCAGCTCAAACTCTGGCCATTGCAATAAAAGATGATCTTATAACTGCTGGCAAATGGAAGAAAGAATTACAAACATGCAAACCTTTAGTATTCAAATGTACTAATCCTATCATACAAAGGCTGGCTAATGACATAATTACTTTGAAGAGGTAGATGCATAAAGGTTCCCATCAACCCTCTTACCAGGATGTGACAAGAAGAGATCATGGTTCCCAAGGGAACTATAACAGAACATTGCCCTTACCTGGTCTAACCCAGAGATTAGCAATTGAAGCTGGTTCCTCGACCAACAAGAACAATCACATGAAGTGTAATTTTCATATGACTTATGATCACGATGGGGCATCTTGTCCAAAGATGGTAAGATTCATGTAGATGCTCTTAATGAATGAGCATACAGAAGAGCCCTATGTGGAAGAACCTTCTCTGTCTGGTGATCCAAGTGTTAACTTCTTTGATTATGAGTCAGATACTGAATGTGGGGAAGATGTGTATATGAAGATTGATAGTCCCAATTGTGCAGTATTCACTAGAGGACAACAAGCACAGAAAGGACAAAACCCTCAAGGTCAGCTTGGTAGTTCTCCTTCTAATCCCAAGTAAATTTTGTCAAGCTAGAGCAATTCTAGCTCCAAGAAGATGGAGAGCACTACACCTAAAGTTGCTTCTGCTGAGGTACCCTCCACTTCTTCTTCTGAAGTTCTTATTTCTAGTTCATTTGATATCATTGAGTCATGTAAAAATACAAAGATACAAATTTCTCAAGTAGAATACCTTAGGCTCAACCCTTCTGAAATAGATAGACTGGTCAGATACATCAAACAAGAACCATCTCCTTCTCATTGTAATGCTTAGGGGTCAAATGATAATGAAGCCCATGCTAAGAAAAAAAATTGCCTAAATTTCCGTTCTCAAGAACCTGACACACAAACCCCTTTTGAAAAACTAGAACCTTTTTGTGTCCTTATACTTTGCTAGTTATAAATTAAGCAACTATGTCATTGGCTCTGGAGCATCTGATAATGTTATGTCAGCCCAAGTTGCTAAAGACCTAGTTCTATCCTATACCTCTTCTCATGGTAGGTGTTTTTACATGGATGGCTCTCCAGTACCTATTCTTGGCCAAATTAAAGATGCCCAAGTTGCCCTTGCCATTTATCCCAAGAAGAGATTGAAGCTAACCATTTTAGTGGCAGACATACCTGCAAGCTATGGGATGCTTTTGAGCTGCAATTTCAATAGATATTTAGGTGGGGAGATTCAAATGGACTGGTTGCATGCTCTGATACTAGTAGACGGGAAGAAGGTTCACTTGAGCCCAGAACCTAAGGCCAAATTCACTATGTTGAAGTCAAGAGACCATAGAGTAGATATTTTATATGTGGAAATTAGGCCCAGTACATACATGTGCACATCAACAGTGGGAAGTGATGAAATTCTGATAAGTCCTGATCTAGCCAATGAGGTGTGGATCTTGGAATTTGATGGTAGTTGTTCTACTACTAGCTCTGGTGCTGGGGTGGTTCTGATCTCTCCCGATGATTGTAAGTTTCCCTTTGCTTACAAATTGGAGTTTGACAATACCAATAACACTACAGAGTATGAGGCTTTGTTATTAGGACTAACATTGGCTAAGGAAAAGGGGATTAAGCAGCTAAGAGCTAGAGGTGATGCTAAATTGATTGTGAAGCAAGTCAGAAAATTATATACAGTTAAAAATGGAAGGTTGAGACATTATCAAAATAGAGTATGGGATTGTATAGAAGATTTTGATGCTTTCTCAATAGAAGTTGTACCTAGGGATTAGGACACTCAAGTTGATTCATTGGTTGTGTCTACATCTCTTTTGCTACCTCACTTGGATTTCAAAGATAAACCTTACATGGTTGAGATAGTCTACAGGCCCAACATGCCTAACAACATCAATCATTGGTAGGTATTTAATAATGACCGGCAAATAATTTCTTTTATTGAAAAGGCCAAGTCTTTTGCCAATGTGTTCTTCGAAGGGAGTTGTGATGAAAGCAATGATGTTCTAGAAGGTGAAGTGAAGTCTCATAACAGCCATGAGTTAGAAGTTATACAATTGAAAGGAAATAAAATTCCTAAAGGTTTGGTCTCATTGGAAGACCTTTTTAATCGACATGATTAGCACCTGAAGCAGAAAAGTAAAGTCTCAATCAAATCATCAGCTGGTTATGATCGAGTGAATATTGGCATAGAGGATGACCCGAAAGTTGTTTGTATTGGGAAGTGTTGCTCTCCAAAAGAGAGAAAGAGTGTTTAATTTCTTTTCTTATTCAATATAGAGATGTTTTCTCTTGGTGCTATGCAAACTTGAAGAAATTCAGAGATGGGAGAATGCAGCACCACATTCCATTAAAGCCCGGTACTTTGCCCTTTAGGCAAAAACATAGAACTTACAACCCTAAGATATCTGAGGCTATTTTTAGTGAGATAGACAAGATGCTGAAGGCAAAGATTATTTAACCCCATTCACCACTCTACGTGGGTGGCTAACATTGTTCTTGTAAGAAAGAAGAATGGGGAAATATGGATTTGTGTTGATTTTTGAAATCTGAACCAAGCCTCTTTGAAAGATAACTATCCTTTACCTATTATGGATCACATATTATAGATAGTATCTAGTTCAGAGATGATGTCTATGCTTGATGGATTTTCAGGATATAATCAGATTGAAGTGGCTCCAAAGAATCAACACAAATCAACATTCACTAGCCCTATTGGTGTTTTTGCTTAAAATAGGATGTCGTTCGATCTTATCAATGCAGGGGCCACTTTCCAAAGGGAAATGGATTTAACATTTGGTGATCTAAAAAATAAAATTATTGTCGTTTACCTGGATGATCTTACAATTTTCTCTAAGAAAAGAGCTGACCATTTACATGGTCTGGAGGTAGTGTTGCAACATTGTAGAGAGCATGGTATTTCTTTAAATCCTAAAAATCAATTTTAACTGAAGGGAAGTTGTTGGGCCATATCATCTCCAAGGATGGCATAAAGATTAATCTTGAAAGGGTCAGAGCAATTCAGCAGTTGAGCATGCCCACAACTAAAAGTAATACTAGATCTTTCTTTGGTCAGGTAAATTTTTTGAGAAGGTTCGTTAATTTTGTTGAGTTAACTAGACATATTGCTGAAATGATGAAAAATCATCCTACCTTTAAATGGAGTGATGAAGGTAAACAAGCATTTGAGGAGATCAAGGTAGCCATTGCTAATGCACCTACATTAGTGCATCCCAATTTTGAAAAAAAGATTTTATTATCTATTGCTATGCATCAGAGCACACCTTGTCAGCTATTTTGCCACAAAAGAATGAATAGGAGATTGAAGCTCCAATTTCTTTCATGAGTGTACCATTAAAGAAACATGAATTGAAATATTCTGCATTGGAGAAGCATGCATACACAATAGTGAAAGCTTTAAAAAGCTTCAGATTTTACATTTTGTATTCACATGCAATTGTCTATGTTCCGGAGTCTGCTTTAAAGAGTATCCTTACACAATAGGAAATTAGATGTAATAATAGAGGAGCCTGGATAGCTAAAGTTCAAGAATATGATGTTGAAATCAAACCTATCAATTTTGTCAGAGGCAAAGGATTGTGTAAAATGATTGCTAAGAATAAGGTTGATGAAGATGAGGAATTGCCTTTAGTTCTTTTTACAAGCACTATTGATGACTGGTTTTCTGATGTTTCTTATTTTCTAACATATGGTGATTGTCCACCCCACCTCTCTGCTAAGGAGAAAAGAAATTTGAAGATTAAAGAGAGCAAGTATCTCTTTGGGAGGGAAACTTATATAAAAAGGGAGTGGATGGAACATTTTTGAGATGCATGGATAAAGAGCAACAAAAGAAATTGTTGGAAACTTTTCATAGTGAAGCTTGTGGGGGACACTTTTCAGCATCAGTGACAACCTTTAAGATATTGAGGCAATATTTTTACTAGCCATGCATATTCAAAGATGCATATTATTGGGTGTCTAAGTGTGAGAAATGCTTCAAATTTACCAGCAAACCTCAATTAGCCACATTGCCTCTGAAGCTAATGGTGATAGATGGACCATTTTAGTAATGGGGATTAGATTTCATTGGCCTTGTTAACCCTAATTCCATTTCTAGACATACTCATATCTTGATAGCTACAGATTACTTTACTAAATGGGTAGAAATGATTCCTATAAAACATACCACCTCTGAGGTAGTCTGTAACTTCATGAAAGAGAACATATTGGTTAGGTTTGGTGTACCTAAGAAGATTGTAGCTGATAATGCCTCTAGTTTCTTTTCTTCTGAATTTACTCTTTTATATTATGATTATGGCATTAGTCTTGCCCATTCATCTGACTATTACCCACAAGGTAATGGGAAAGATGAATCAAGCAATAAAAATCTCATCTCAATTGTCAAGAAACTTGTAGATGAAAATCAAAGAGGATGGTATAAGAGTCTGTATGATGCTCTTTGGGCTGATAGGATAACTTACAAGAGAGCCATTGGTATGTCTCCTTTTTAGCTGGTCTATGGAATTGACAGTGCAATCCCCATTCCTTTGGAGTTGTCTGCACTAAATCTATAGAAGGCAATTGAAAATGAGTAGTTTCAATCATCTTTGGAGAAGAGGATATTGCATTTGAACCATTTGGAGGAGCAAAGAGAAATTGTTGTAGATAGAATTACTAGACACTAGCAGGCTGTTAAGAAGATCTTTGATAAGATGGCTAAGCAAAGAAATTTTGTTGTGGGAGACTCTATACTTTTGTGGGACAAGAGAAGAGAGCCAAAGGGGGCTCATAAGAAACTTGACTCTTTGTGGAGAGGACCTTTCTAGATCAGAAAAGCTATTGGAGAGAATGCGTTTCTACTAGCATATCCTGATGGGACACCGTTGCCTCTTGCCTACAATGGGCAACATTTGAAGTTGTATAACTGGTACCACCCCTAAGTCCTACCTTGTACTATAGTTTATCTCCTTGTCTTTCTTGTTGTCATTGTATTTTTGGTGTGACTTTATCGCTCTTCTGGAATAAGGCTTTGTTACGTCCTCCTTAGTCCTTGTCCCCAATTAGATCATGTTGTTGCCTCATTTTTGAAATTTTACTAAAGCATCCATGCCTTAGAAAATTTTCCATTCTTTAATTGCCACTTGCTTTTCCTTTCCCCAAGTCAGGTTTTACTTAGTCATTTTCTTGCATTGTCAGAAATCCCTTATGTTTTTGAACCGATGTTGGCAGGTTCAAGAGTTCACGAACTACCCATTTTTCTAACTAGCCTTTGATTCTAACATCTAAAGTTCCTTCTTGCATCGGTCTTGGTTGCTCACCTTGAGTAAAGTCTTTGTTGTCAGGAGGTCAAAGGTTCTTTAAACTTCTAAACTCTCAAAGTTGTGCTTCAAGAGTTCTAAAATTTTTCAACTTGTCGACTTCAAATGCCTTCTATCCTGTGGCACCTTTTTCTGAGCTGGCATACAGTAAAATGAAAGACACTTGTCACCTTGCGTTTAATTCAAAATGTGTGCAAATTAATTGGCACATTTCTTAGAGGGAAAACTAAAGGGGATTTTTACAATTTTCAAAGCTTGATATGCCGCTAGAATTTAATGATATTTATGAATGAGTTATGAGAAGTGACGTAAAATTTGAATGAATTAAACATCTCACTTGAAGTTTTCATCATTTCACTAAGGAAATGCATTGCAGAGCTAGGAAAAGCTAATACACTACGTGCAAGAAATCCACAAAATTCTAAACTTACAAGTTAGCAAGATTGGCCCTCTCTATCTCATTTCTTCCCTTTCTCTGCTATAAAAACAAAGCATTTATCTTGGGTGGTGGAAATTTTCTATTTTCATGTATCTGTATAGCGATTCCCCTATGAGTGCATTGTATTTCTCTACCTTATCTATGAATTCTTCAGAGTTTCTGGCTAGTTGGTTCCTCAAGTTTGTGAAAATGAAATTCAAATTTCAAGGAGGCCTTGTGGTTCCTGTTGTGCAAAATGGGTTGTTTGGTGTGAGAGATACAAAGCTGGGTCATATTGACCTCTAAGATTTTTGGAAGAGGATGCAACCTAAAGGTTGAACTACCCTAGCTAACAAAATTGTGAGCAGTGGTTTAGACAGAGCTAGCGGATTTCCACTTGCAGTGTGTTGTCTCGATTTAGTGGTTACTTGCGCCAACAATTACTTCCTAGAATCTCAGAAGATAAGAGCCTTAGATGGCTCTGTTATTGCCAAAATTGACTCATAGTTAGTTGCCCTTGCCTTGAATTTGGATAAGTATGAGGAGAATGCTAGAGTTTGTGTGTCTTCTGCTTGGGGGTATTATAATGAAAGAAGAGACTGGTGCCAGAATTGCATTGCTAGGTCCTAGTTAGAGGTTGGGAAAAAGGAAAAGAGGAGTCATTTCAAGGAAGAAATCTTAGATATGATTACTCTGTTGAACCATGTAGTTGGGAGCTTTGATTCTGATACTTTTGATTACTAGATGTGTAGATTTATCCTACTTATTTGCAGGGATCACTATATTGACTGGGCAAGGATAATTAGTGAAAGTATGCATGGACAAATAGTGAATTTCTCATGGAATGTAAAGTTTTAAATGTGCTCCCAGCTAATATATGTGTTAGCTGATAAAGTGGCTGCCTGGCCTAGTTTAAGGACTCAAGGAGTTCCCACCATCGGCATGCCTGTGTATCAAACTTTACCACAATTGCAGAGGAATGAGGGTATGAAAGATTTTTGGTGGATTGATGATGCCTTTTCTATGTATCTTAAAAAAAGAATTGAGGGTTCATTGGAGCAAAGGTTTTCTACAGAAGTTGTTGCCTTGGTTATGAGCTTTAAAAGTTTTTATGTCCAGTTTGATCACTTCTCCTACCTGAGAATTGGTGGTTATGAAAATGCCCCATTGAAATTGCCAAGGTACTCGTCGGATTACCTCATGTTCTTGGAGGTGTGTTGTAAAATGGTGACTGTGAATACAAAGTACAATGCAATGAAAAAGAAAGGTTATTCTTTTCCTGTGACACTTTCCTTCTATTCTTGTAAAAGTAATGATAGTGCAAGGATTGTAGATAAATTGCTTTCTGAATTCAATCTTCATAGTTTGTCGACTCGAGTAGCCTTTGATAGTAAGAATTTTGTGAAAGTAAATATGCATGGAGGTGGTTCTTATCAACACAAGCCCCAGCTTGAAGATTTCTAGGAGGATTGTTTGAATGAAAGGGAAGTGCAAAGAAGGAATTGGATGAGGTTAACCATTGATTAGGTCCATGCTTTTGAACCACTTATGCGAGTTCTTGACATGGTCAATGGTAACTCTAGTATTTTGGACGAAGGTTATCATGATGTTTCATTGCAACCCTTACCTCTTGTGAAGTTGTCAGAGAAGGAGATCATTGATGTTAAATTTCACTGTTTTCATGTGATAAGAACAGAGAAGTGGTTGAAGGGGAAGATTAAAAATAAGTTGGTCTAGCTGCACCTAAGGACTCATCTACTTAGGGTCAGAACAAAGCTCAAAGCACTCACTCTCAGAGGAGATCATCTAGTTTGGATCCAACTCTTCAGAGAGTTGGCTCACAATTGAATGGAGACGGAGAATGGCCCCATGAGGAGAGCAGCAAGCTAAAAACATGTGAGCAAAATGATCAACTAGTGAAGAGTAACACCAGATTGGTTGCTTCTCCATCAAAAGCAGACCATGTGCCCCTTATTAATAATCCTATAAGTGATAGTGATTCCTTGATTTTCACTCAGTTAGGAGAGGATAATGTGCTGCAATCCTTGTTAAGCACCCCAAATTCACCCAATTTAAGTGAGCTTCTAGAGCACAATCCTTAGCCTATGCATATGGATGGTATAGTGAGTGTGATTGACATTGCTAACATCCCTTCCTCATCTCTTACCTGGTTAAGAAAAGTAGTAGAAAAGAAGAAAAGGTATACACCAATGGTGGATACCAGTATAGATACTGTGGCTAAGTTACTACAAGAAACTCCTAAGCCTAAACGTGCCAGAAGAATGTCAAGGATGGTAGCTGACTCTGTCATAGGAAACCAATTCTTTAAAATTGTAGATTCAATGGGTAATAAGAATGAAAATGAAGTGACTGAGGTGGACTTCAATATGAGCAGAGTAGACATGGTACCCTCAACTATGGAGGGGGGGATCTATCATGTCAAATATTTAGTTAGCAATTTGTCAAAAAGATCCAAGAAGTAATAAGAAGAGAACATTAAGCTGTGTGCACAAGTAAGTTCCCTGTCCATGTTCATTCAGTCAATTTTAAAGATAACAACACCTTTAGCTGATGCCTTGACTGATATGAATGTTAGTACCCCTAACCCCAACCTGTTGCAACAAATAAAAAGATCACAAGCCCTAAGCAGTGTTGTTGAATATTGGATAGAAAAGGTGACCCTAGATGGCTTAATTTTTATTGAAGAAGCCTATAAGCTGTTTAATCTCATTTCTAGTAAAAGAGAAACCTTAATTGTTGATTTCCAAACTATCAAAAGTGATCGCAATAGCTTATCCTTGGTCTCAAAAGAAATACAAGATATGGTTGAGATGGATGTCAATATTTTGGTGGTTGAGGAAGTATTTGGTGATCCTAAGGAAATGAATTATGTAGCCTAGGCTGATATAATTGAGTGAAAATTATCTATTGTGGGGGCACTGGAAGATGAAATGAGAAGTGTACTTTCTATTTATTATAAGGAATTAAATGATATTAAGGGTGATTTCACCATCTTAGAGATAGCAATTGTTGGTGACGATGACGATAAGCTACTTGATGTCAAAGAGATCAAACAAAATTTCAAGAATATGATGACAAAAGAGATGGTGAGTTGTGATGTGATCACAGAAGAGTCAATTGGGAAGGTTGCAAGGGTGTCCAACTACGTCAAGATGTTTAGAAATGGATTAGATGACATGCACAAAAAGATTATTCAGGATGACAGGGCAGTGAGTAAGAAGAAAATCTGAATTAGCATGACTGGAAGCCCCAGTGGTTTGGCCTAGTCATAGATCATCAATAAGTATAGGTCTTACAAGGCAAAGCTAAGAGCACAAGCAGCTCAAACGACACAAGGTGACACATGCAATGAAGGTGAATAGGCAAAGGAGAAGGAAATGACACAAGAAGGTGATGTTGAAGAGGACGTGGTAATCATTAATTAATTCTCTTTTCTTATGCTTTAGTTTATTTCATACTTGCTCAAAAACTATTGGCTCTGGAGGGCCCTTATTTTAAATGATTTTTGATGTTTAAACTTCTTTTAATCGACCATCTTCAAGAAGTCGTTAAGTTTTAAAGATAGTTATTGGGGACTTGGCTATAAATTTAATGAGCCAGTCGATGTATGGATCTTTTAGCAAACTTTGTGTTGGTGATAGATCAAGTTTTGGCTTTCTATTCAATTGCTTGATATATGAAATAGAAATCAATGCAATGGAGTTTTGGATGATTGTAAACTTTGTGTTATGGTTGTTTGAACTTTCATTATGCTTACGTTGAATGTATTTCTGCTGATGTTGATGTTATTTCTATATTGAAGTGGTTGGATATCTTTAATTCTTTGTTCACTACTAAGAATTATCTATCTTTCGATATATGGTTTGTGGTGGTGATTGTATGATGTATGGTGTATTTCTTTATTGATTCATTGAAGTTGATGTGGTGGAAGTCTTTGAGCTTCTGTTAAGTTGGTTAATACTTGGATATGTATTGCATTTATTGCTTTTTGGTTAAAAGCACCACCTGTATTTGGCTTTTTGGTTAAAAGCAATACTAGTCTTTCATTCATTGGATATAAATCAAAGGTAGTAGTGCCTTATAAAAGAAGAAGAGAACCTTTGTAAAATACCATTACAATAGGTTCAACTATTGTTACATTTGTCATCTATGTGGGTGTGAGAATATATAGTTAGGTGACAAATCTGTTAACCAACAGCTCCAAGGTTTCTAGGGCTTGAGTGTGAAAATGAATATTTTTATCCCCCTAATGTCTATTTATACACCCCAACCCCCTCTGATAAAAAATTTCACCTCCTTCACTCTTTTCACCCCATTTCTTCATTTTTGGGCCTTTTCCTCCCATTTTTCTTACACTACTCCTCATTTTCCCATATCTTATTTTTTAATCTATTTCTTCTTTCGAGAGCTCATCTATAATCTTTTTTTGCTTGATGGACCTCTTGAGGGTGCATCATCCCTCATTCCTATTTAGTCATTTTCTTCAACTGATTGGGGCATCTTGTCACCCCTTCCTCATTAGAAAGTGCTATATTTTATTTTCTTTAAAACAACATTATTTTAATGCCATTTCAAAGAGGGAAAAAATGTACACCTAAAATCATCTCATCACCATTTCAGTCATCATCAGGTCATCACTCAATCATTCTTCTATGATTAATTAGATAAATCCTATTTATTTGACTAATTATCCCAATTTTACTCCCAAAATTAATTAAATAAATTTTTATTATTTAATTAATAAATTCACTATTCATCTACTATTCATTCACTATATTCACCTAAACATTAATTAAATAAATCAATACTATTTATTTAATTAACCAATCCTTCTTCTATAGTCCAATCTTAGGAAAATAAATTCAAATATTTATTTATCTAAGTTCATCTCATTCCATCCCAGAACCTACATAAATTTTCATATTTATTTAATTCCCTATTTTACCCACTTTTCATTAGTAGTCAAAATCAAATCATTAGCCTTCCATAATCATTTGTGCATTCCAAAACATGATTAATCAAGGTAATTCTTGCACAAGTTCCTAAAGTGTACACATGGTTCAAAGGTATGGCCTTGATTTGTACATGATTGGTACTTTGGGCATGGGCAAGATCTTCACATCCCTCCAAAAATCCAATTTTCAATCTCCCACCATCCACTTTATCCAAGGAAAATATCCACCTTTGATCTCCCTTGAATCTTAGAACTCCATTTGACCACCATTCATATAGTGCCACTTGGAGGCTCCTCATCACTCCAATCCTCTCAACAATCATCAACCATTGGTCTTGCCAATCAATCCTATCCCTCTATCCGCTCATCCAAAAATCTATAAATAGCACCCTCCACAAGCCATTTTCATAACAATTTTGAAAGTAATGTTATGCTACTTAGCTGAGAACTAACATGATATCTTCTCAATCACAACTATCATTGGACACAACCACCATAGCCTAGTGCAACAAGGGAGATTATGAGTGAGAATTATTTATATTTTCATCCTTTTACACTGGCTTTCTTATGCCTTAACTTGAGGTTTCTTGTGTTTGTGAATAGAATAGGTGAAAGACATAAATATCCTTTAAGAGGTTTGTAATTATGAAATGGTTTGTTTGGATACCATTTCCAACCCTTCCACCAAGGCTTTAAAGATCTAACCCCAAATTTATGAATCATCTGGGAGGATATAATCAATAACAATCTAAATAGTCTCTTGATCTTGATTGAATAACCCAAATTAATGAGATTTGACAACACTCTAATGCCTTATTTGAAAAAATTCAAGTCATGGATCCATGGAACCTTAGCCAAAGGGAAATCTTGACAAGAAAGAATTGGAGACCATAAAATAGACTACTAATTGATTGAAATGCCATTGCAAAAGTTATTTCTTGCTATGCCTCTAATCCTATAGTGTGTATATGGTTATGAGTATTTAGATTGTTGCCACCTTAAATCTTTATTAAGTTATATAATCATTAATATAGTCTTATATAGGTAGTTAGGTCAGACTAGGTGGCATCTATGGCATAATTATGGAATATATAGGAGGTAGAGGTTAGTTATTATAATTATAATAAGTATTGTGTTCTTACTGAAGACTATTGTAGGTATCCCTCTCAAAGTGAATTAGGAAGTTGCCCCCTCAAAGTGACATATGATTATCAAGTATTTTTAGAATATTTCCTATTATATTCTTCTATTGTGCAAGTTGTTTTGTGACAAGTGGTATTAAAGCGTGATCTTGGCACTGTGAAGGTAAGAAAGAAAGTGATATTTTCTAATTTTGGAGGTCACTTTTGAAAGCACATATCTCTCTCATTGTAGTGATTTTTTTCTTAATTTTTGGAGAGTTATTCAGAGGTATAGTTAATCTTCTTTAGCTTTTATTTGAAGGCAATCTAAGTAGAATTATACGAGTTATTGTATAATTAGGGTTTCCACCAATTTTGCTCCGAGGGTTGCAATTCAATGATTTTTTTCCTAATTTATAAAGGGTTGAACAAGAGCACATTGAGCCACCTAAAATCTTGATTTGAAGGAATTTAGAGTTATTTTAAATAATTTATTACAATTTTATTGTTTTTCATAAATTTGCTATATAGGCTACAATTTATGGAATTTTTTATATTTTTTTACATTTTTGGAAAGCTTGGAAAAAATCATTGGCATATATACTCTTTGAAATTTTATTTTTGGGGCCAATTTTTTTTTTAAAATCATCCAATAAAGTTTTGGCCAACAAGATGAAGGAGGATATGCAACACTTGCAAGGAATGTTGGATACCATACAAGGAGAGATATTTAGCATCCATAGCACAGTGGTAAATATTAATGATTATTTTTATAAGATATCATTCTCACAACCTAATGTTTCAAGAAATCAAGAGGGATTTTATAGGCCATTCAATCTAGATCTAAATGATAGCACTCATATGGGATCTTGAAACCTATTACCAATGAAGAAAATGCAAGAAGAAGAAGAAGAAGGAGAAGGAGAAGCATAAGAAGAAAAAGAAGGAGAAGAAGAAGTAGAATAACAAGAACAAGAACAAAAACAAGAAGGATAAGGATAAGGATAAGTAGTAGAAGGAGAAGGAAAATTAGTAGGAGTAGGAGAAGAGGTAGAAGGAGGAGGAGGAGAAGGAGATGAAGGAGAATAAGAAGATGAAGAAGAAGAAGAAAAGGAGAAGAATTCAATCCAATAACATCTTTCCATGCATTATCACTACTTGGAGAAATTAAAAAAGTATTACCTCCTAAAAGAGATCTCGAGTAGGCCATTCAATCAATGCTAAGATACCATCTACCATCCTTCACCTCTTCCTCAAAGGCACAGAAAAAGGTTAGAGAAATGGAAGAAAACATTCATCACCATCAAGAGGTACCCTCTTGTCTTAAGGAGAATAAGGCAAAGTTGCAAAAAATAATGTAGAAGTGAGTGGATCAATACAAAATTTTAACACAGATAGTGCTACCTAAGCTAGATGCAGAGGGAAGACACATCTTGGAGCTGAAGTTAATTTTATAGACACACATGAAGTTGAGGACAAGGACAATTCCAAAGTACCCCATTAAATGGAAGTATTTGATGGTCAAAGTTACCAAATGGGAGGATGAAGATTTTATGTAGAAGCATCCACAATTGATTAGCATTGAGGACAACACTTTTGTAAAGAGGGGGGAAATGCTACACCCTAATCCTATAGTGTGTATATGGTTATGAGTAGTTAGCTTGTGGCTACCTTAACTCTTAATTAAGTTATATAATCATTAATGTAGTCTCATAAACGTAGTTTGATCAACTTGGGTGGCATATATGGCATAAGTATGATATATATAGGAGGTAGAGGTTAGTTATTATCATCATATTGAGTATTTTTTTCTTATTGAATACTATTTGAGGTATCCCCCTCAAAGAAAATTAGGAGCTTTCCCCCTTGAAGTGGCACATTATTATCAAGTATTTTTAATATATTTCCTATTATATTATTCTATTGTGCAAGTTGTTTCATTATATTTCCCACCCAAAGAAACCATGGCTTAATAGCCTCTCAAGATTTCCAAATGCTTTTGATAACAAAAGTACCTTGAATTTAAATCGGTTCCCTCATGAGGAGAGTACCTAGATCAAGGCCTTTCCAAGTTGGCCTCCCAGAAGACACATGATAACTAATACAATACCTAATGAGATTTTTCTACGCTTCACTTACCTCTAGGGCCATGAGAATACATTTTTAACATAAGGCAATACATTGCCATGTTAGATTCAAGACATACAACTGAGGGGGGGTGAATCAGTTGTCCCAAAACTTTCTTCTTATTAATCACTTAAATCCTCTTTGTAATTCAACAGCATAATAATAAATCAATCATGTAATAATTCAAGAGCAAAAACACATTAACACATATGACACCAAGATTTTAATGTGGAAAACCAGGTTAAGGGAAAAACCACAGGGTGACTAACCCAAGATTGTATTCTCTATTAAAAGAATAAAAAGAACAAATGGCACATGCCAATTAGGGCTCACTGCTTGAGCACACTGCTCACAAGAGGCCCACTACCTACAAGAGACACACTGTCTACAGAATAATAAATATTACATACTTGAACTGAAGAATAGCATCTTCACCATGCTTGAGTCAGTTCCATCTAAGCTCAATACTTTTGTTCTTCCTTTCGTTCTACTCCTCTCTACCACACACTCATCTCCGCAAGATACATTTGAAATGACTTCACAACTTATTTATACGAGACATTTGACTTTGGAATAATCATCCCAGTCAGCATACATTATAGAGCAAATACATAAATACAACATGACTAAGTACAAAAAGACTTCACACAGATCAACACACTGTCGGCTACATAGATCTGAGACTTCAATCTTCTTTGAGGAACACACCATGCTTCACAGAACATCTTCAAGATCATCCGTAGGATGTGTAACTCATCTGGTCAGCCAGACTTAGGAAGAACATCATCATCCGGAAGTAATTCTTTAATTACGAGCTCAATTTTCAATGCGGACTACCAACACAAACTAGACACAATCCAAATACCTCCACAAGCTTGCTTGAATCACCAAGAACATCCTCACTACTTCTGCTTACTGAAGTCTTTCTCTCCTTCATCTAGAATCTCAAGAACACAGTCTGTCATCACTGTCATATTGGAATAGATGCTTGCGGACCTCCAGACCACGAATCAATTGAGTTGTCATTTGACATTGACTTCCTAAACACTCCACCAAATCCACAAAACAAGATATTGCATCTCCGGATCTCACCGGACCTATCTGTGTCATTCTGTTACCTCTGAACATTTGTCAGAACTAGTTTTACTCAAGTGGCCATAACTTCTTCAATTTTTCATGTGGACCTCTCAAATCTTTGCTGGATCATCTTAAGACACATATCTACAAACCCTTTTATGTGCATCCTCTGATCTTCAACTTAACTGGGATCTTCACCTCACTGTCTTCACTATTCTTCTCTGTTCCTGATAGGATTAACTTTCTCAATATCCTCAGCATACAACTCATCCAATCCTTATCATCAATGCAATAGGAGTATGTTGACATTAATGACAACACTAGTTAGGACCATACTTGCAACAATCTCCCCCTTTGTCATTGATGGCAACATATGATGTGAAAAACTATTTTAAACATCAAGACAAGAACTTCTCCTCACTGACTAACATAACTCCCCCTACCAACAACAACCATTCACATGTCTTCTCTTCCTTTATTGCTCCCCCTTTGATCAGCAACCACTTTTTGTTTTTCACATGTCTCCTCTCCCCCTTTGACATCAATGGCAAAGGGCACATACTTGCATCATTTCAGAATCATACTAGCTGCTCCCCCTGAGTGGCAGCTTCCCAACATCAATCCAGACCACAAGATGTGACTATGAGATCCACCAAACTGATGCACATCAGTGCACCTTAATTCAGAACTGGAGGGGTAATAACCCCTAATTTCTTCCTGAGATACTCAAAAGAGTCCTTAGGTAGAGGTTTAGTAAAAATATCTGCAATCTAATTCTTAGAAGGCACAAACTCTAATCTGACTTCATCCTTGTTCACTTGCTCTCTCAAAAAGTGAAACTTGATGGATATATGTTTTGTCTTTGAATACAACACCAAATTTTTTGAAATATTTATTGCACTTGAATTATCACAGAAGATTGTGATAGGTTCTTCATACTCCACTCTAATGTCTCTTAGCATTTGCTTCATCCACAATACTTGAGTGCAACTACCTACTGCTACAATGTATTCTTCTTCTGCAGTGGACAGAGATACTGCCTCTTGTTTCTTGCTCAACCAAGAAACCAATATTTTTCCCAAAAAGAATGTTCCACCACTGGCACTCTTCTGGTCATCCACATCTCCTACCCAATCCGCATCTATATATGCATGAAGTGAGAAATCATGATCTCTAGGATACCATAAACCATACTCAACTGTCCCTTTTAGATATCTAAGAATCCTATTGAGTGCCATGACATGAGATTCTCTAGGATCAACTTGGAATCTAGCAACAAGACCAACATCATTCATAATGTCAAGTCTAGTTTGAGTAAGATACAATAGTCCTCCAATCATTAACATGTACATTTTCTGATCAGCCTTAGGAGAGTCATCATATTTTTTCAACTTACATCTGGTTGCCATGGGAGTACTCATTGGTTTTGAGTCTTCCATCCCAAATTTCTTCAACAATTCTTTCACATATTTGGTCTATAAAATGAAGATTCCTTTCTTTGTTTGAATGATTTACAGACCCAAGAAGAAATTCATTTCACCAAACATGGACATCTCAAATTCACTTTTCATTTGATTTGCAAAAGTTTTGTACATACTACCTCTTCCTCCAAAAATGATATCATCAACAAACACTTCAACAATTAAGATGTTTTCATGATCAATTTTGAAGTACAAGTTACTGTCAGTAGTACCTTTGTTGAAACCAATCTTCAAAAGATGCTTGTCCAATCTTTCATACTAGACTCTTGGGGCTTGTTTAAGTCCATACAGTGCTTTCTTCAACTTGCAGACCATATCACCATGATCAAACAATTGGAATCATCTGGTTGCTCAATGTATACTTCTTCTTCCAAGTCACCATTTAGGAAGGCAGACTTGACATCCATCTGGTATACTTTGAAATCCTTGAAGGTAGAAAAGGTAAGAAATAATCTGACTGCTTCAATTCTTGCCACTGGAGCAAAAGTTTCTTCAAAATCAACTCCTTCTACTTGAGAGTAACCCTTGCAAACCAATCTAGCTTTGTTTCTGATTACTTCACCATCTTCATTTAGTTTATTCTGGAAGACCCATTTGGTTCCAATCACATTCTTGTTTCTAGGTTTGGGAACAAGATCCCAAGTGTGATTTTTCTCAATTTGCATTAGCTCTTCCTCCATTGCTTTAGTCCATCTTTCATCATTGCATGCTTCATTCACTATCTTTGGTTCAATCTTTGAAATCAAACAATACTCTTCTGAATCTTGAGCAATCTTTCTTCTTGTTTGAACACCTTTGCTTTTATCACCTATGATATGATCTTTAGATTGATTCAGTCTTACATACCTAGGAGCTTTGGGAATTTCTTGCACTTCCGTTTCTTGAATAGGTTCATTCAAACTTATCTCTTCTTCCTGATTCACTGGATCAGTCTGGATCTGAATTTCAGAAGGGGCTTGCACTTCTTGGCCCAAAACATCATTCTGATCATCTTCATCATATTCATAAAACATTGAGGGTTTTTCAATACCTTCATCAACCTTCACATTTGTACTTTCTATAATCTTTCTCAATCTCTTCTTATAACACCGGTATGCTTTGCTTTGAGTAGAATAACCCAAGAATATTCCGTCATCACTTCTAGCATCAAATTAGCCTAGATCTTCATCTCTTTTAATGTAACATTTGCTACCAAAGACTCTGAAATACTTCACAATGGGAGTGATGCCAAACCAGAGTTCATAAGGGGTCTTGCCAATATTGCTTCTGATTTGTACTTGATTAAGAGTATAGACAACAGTGCTTAGAACTTCTCTCCAGTAGATCTGAGGAACATTTGCTTCCATCATCATGGTTCTAGATGCTTCCTGGATGGTCTGGTTCTTTCTCTCCACTACTCCATTCTGCTGTGGAGTCCTTGGAGCAGACAACTATCTTTTTATCCCATGTTTCTCACAGAATTCTATGAACTCTCCATATGTGAATTCTCCACCTCTATCAGACCTAAGACATTTTATGTTTAATCTGGTTTCATTCTCTACCATAGCTTTGAATATTTTGAATTTCTCAAGAGCCTCAAATTTCTCTTTTAGAAAAGTCACCCACATCATCCGGAAGTGATCATCAATTAATAACATGAAGTATCTATCACATTGCACACTCCTGATTCTTGCCGGACCACATAGATTAGTATGAACTAGGTCCAATAATCCAGTAGAAGACTGCTCCTTACTTTTGAATGTGACTCTGCTTTGCTTACCCAACTAACATTCTTTGCACAAACTATTAGTAGGTTTCACCAGTCTTGGAAGATCTCTTACAGCCTGAGTGTTTCTTATCTTGATGATATTATCAAAATTTACATGACACATTCTCCTAGGCCACAACCAACTCTGATCAATTTGAACAAATAAACAACTTTTACCAGTACCAACCAAGTGGAAGATATTACCTTTTGTTTGAGTACTGGATGCAATCTCTGTTCCGGAACATTCAAAGATCTTGCATTTTCTATTTTTTAATTAGAGATCATAGCCTTTATCTACCAACTATCCAACACTGAGAAGATTGTGCTTCAAACCTTTAACATACAGTACATTACTGGTTTTGTTCTTTCCATAAAAAGAAATGGTTCCTCTACCTCTGATTCTACCAACAGAATTATCACCAAATTTTACCACTCCTCCTTCATATCTTTCCAAATCTATGAACTTATTTTTGTCACCTGTCATATGGTGGGAGCATCCACTGTCAATGAACCAATCATCCTTTTCTTCAACTTGGGCAGCCAGAGCTCTTTCTACCATTTTATGATTGATAGATTCAGAGGGCAATGGATCTTCTTCCTTGATGGTAATAAACACCCAGCCACTTCTAGATTTGTTTCATTTCTCTGATTCATCATCTGTTACTCCTTCATCATCATCATCTTCATGAACATAGTAGCATTTCTTTTGGAATCTTGATCTATTTGGATTTGCCCTTGAAAATTTTTCTGGACACCTTGAGGCAAAATGACCAATCTTATTGCAGTTAAAACATTTGAAGGGCAATTTTCCTTCATACTTACCGGATCCTCTTGGCAGTCTTTTTGCAATAAGGGCTTCAAGTTGAGTAGCTTCTGCTTCATCTTCTTCCAGATCTTTTCTTTCTTTTTCATACCATGATAGTTTCTTTAAAGAGTTTTCTTCCAGATCAAACTTTTGTTTTCCTTTTACAGAGGCACTAGCTTTGAAAGTAGATTTAGTCTTGGGGGGTGCATCTCCAAACTCGGCCAATTCAAATGCAGATAATTTACCAACCAATTGATCTCTTGTGATATTTGAAAAAGATTTAAATTCTTCAATAGTAGCAACCTTGTACTTGTAAGAATCAGGAAGGGATTTGAGAACTTTGGCAATAATCTCATCTTCATCCAAGATTCCACCATCACATCTAATGCCACAAACAAGCTCATTTACTCTAGGCATAAATGTAGTGATATTTTCATCTTCTCTCATCTTCAGGTTTTTAAATTTTCCTTTCAGACTCTGTAGCTTGGCACATTTAACATACTTGTCTCCTTCATGCAAAAGTTCTAGTTTTTGCCAAATCTCATATGCAGTTTTTAGATCAATAACATTTGTCGGTTCTGAATCAGATAAGGCACTTAGTAGAGCTTCTTTAGTCCAAAGATTGTTTTCAGCATCTCTGATTTCATCTACAGTACTTAGACCATTCTATGGGGGAACATACTTCTTTGAAGCTATGATCCAATATTGCATTCCCATACATTACAAGTGACATTCCATGCAACTTTTCCAAAGAGTAAAATTGGTTCCATCAAACCTCAGACTATCCTTCTTGTAGGACGACATCCTGGATCTCCTCAAGCAGTTAAGCTCTTTTAGAGGAACTTAGCTCTGATACCAATTGTTAGATTCAAGATAGACAACTGAGAGGGGGGGGTGAATCAATTGTCCCAAAACTTTCTTCTTATTAATCACTTATATCCTCTCTGTAATTCAACAACATAATAATAAATCAATCATGCAATAATTCAAGAGTAGAAACACATTAACACATATGACACCAAGATTTTAACATGGAAAACCTGGTTAAGGGAAAAACCATGGGGTGACTAACCCAAGATTGTATTCTCTATTAAAAGAATAAGAAGAACAAATGACACATGCCAATTAGGGCTCACTGCCTGAGCACACTGCTCACAAGAGGCCCACTGCCTATAGGAGACACACTATCTATAGAATAATAAATATTACATACTTGAACTGAAGAATAGCATCTTCACCATGCTTGAGTTAGTTCCATTTAAGCTCAATACTTTTGTTCTTCCTTTCGCTCTGCTCCTCTCTACCACACACTCATCTCCACAAGATACATTTGAAATGACTTCACAACTTCTTATTTATACAAGACATTTGACTTTGGGATAATCATCCCAGTCGGCATACATTACAGAGAAAATACATAAATACAACATGACTAATTACAAAAAGACTTCACGCAGATCAACACACTATCGGCTACACAGATCTGAGACTTCAATCTTCTTTGAGGAACATGCCATGCTTCACAGATCATCTTCAAGATCATCTATAGGATGTGTAACTCATCGGGTCAGCCAGACTTAGGAAGAACATCATCATCCGGAAGTAATTCTTCAATTACGAGCTCAATCTTCAATGTAGACCACCAACACGAACTAGACACAATCCAAAGACCTCCACAAGCTTGCCTGAATCACCAAGAACATCCACACTACTTCTGCTTACTGAAATATTTCTCTCCTTCATCTAGAATCTCAAGAGCATAGTCTGTCATCACTGTCATATTGGAATAGATGCTTGCGGACCTCCAGACCATGAACCAATTGAGTTGTCAATTCACATTGACTTCCTAAACACTCCACCAAATCCGTAGAACAAGATATTGCATCTCCAGATCTCACCGAACCTATCTGTGTCATTCTGTTACCTCTGAACATATGCCAAAACCGATTTTACTCAAGTGGCCATAACTTCTTCAAATCTTCATGCGGAACTCTCAAATCTTTGCTGGATCATCTTAAGAAACATATCTACAAACCCTTTTATCCTGATAGGACTAATTTTCTCAATATCCTCAGCATACAACTCATCCAATCCTTATCATCAATGCAACGGGATTATGTTGACATCAATGACAATACCGGTTAGGCCCATACTTGCAACATGCCAATAGATTGAAAATAATCCTAAGTGACCAACATCATATCAAAGCCAACAAGTTTCCAAAGTAACACAATGAAATCCTTGGTGCCCATCACTAGAGGCCTAGAGAAAATATCTAAAAAAATATTGACCTTGAAATAAGAGGAATTTTAAGGCACCCAACAAGATAAATAATACACATGGGTGGCATCTAAGACTTTAGAGAAAATTTAGGATTTAACAACCAAGAAAAGAGGCTTGGTAATCCAATAATTGAGCTTTTTCTCAATCATAGAAATAATGACTTACTAAAGGACATTTGGAGGGTAAGTGCACAAAGATGGGGGACCAAAAGGGGGTCTTAAGATTCCACTTTTTTTTTGAAATCAAGAAAGACTGATGTTGGATGAGAAATTGAAGATAGTTACACTCAAAATTTGAAGATACAACAAAAACAAGAGTTGTAGTGCTCTGAATCTAGTTTCTATTTTCTACAATTATTTTTTCAAAAATGGTTGAGATTAAGGGGTTCAAATGGAGAACACACAAATTGGTCCTATTTTTTTCAAAAAAACATAACATAGCATCTGGTGTGCCCCCCTAAAATGTTAACTTTTTTAGTATTTCAAAAATCGCTTCACTAAGAAATTATCTAACACCATGTAGTTTATCCCTAATTTTTCTAATAATTTTTTCATGAATAATTGATTTTTTACTAATTTTCAAAGTCGACACATCTTGAAAAACAAAAAATTGAGCATGCTTGCGCCTAAAATTTTTGAAAACTAATTGAAAATCCAAATTTCTTTTTTTAATACGTGAAGGATAGAGTCTAGTTTCTAAAAATGTAATTTATTTGAAATTTTGATGAACGATTAAAAACAAGTCAAAAATACCACACACTGGTTTTTGACAAAAAATGGATACACTAACAAAATAAATTAAAGATGAAATCCTTAACATACTCTCAAAACGTGAAAAAAATTGTATGGTTAGAAAGCTAAGAGAGAGCTTATGATTATGGTGGTATATTTTTGACTTGTCATTGAAACAAGTGCAAACCTAATGGGGAGCATGCTCTAGATTATGTAGTTTTTGTTACAATCTAAAAAACACATCTTTAGATGTTCAAAACATAGTCCAAGCCTTTGGGTTGGAATCCCAAGGAAAATCCAAGCCAAAGGCTTAGAAATTACCAAAGCAAAGCATAATGTGAATGTGTTATAACACACTCACGTTATGGTGAAATAAAATCATCTCACTCCCTCCCTCCTTACCTCTCTCTCTCTCTCTCACCTATCTACCTCCTAGTTTTCCTTTTCCTTTCCAATTTCCCTTTAGATCCCACCAATTTTTCCCTATTTTACTATTTTCCACCTCTCCTCTCATCATTCTTCTCATCCAATGAACTTCCATTTTATCTTGTTTTCATTTCATCTTCCCAATTTATATCCTCATCCCTCTTTGCATGTCCTAGATTTCTTGTTTCCATTTGCTTTGTTGATAAGGAAGAGGGAGAGGGAGAAAGAGGGAGAGAGGGTGGAGATGTAGGGGAGAAAGAGGAGAGATAGGGAGAGAGAGAGAGAGAGAGAGAGAGAGAGAGAGAGAGAGAGAGAGTCCTAGTTTTCTTGTTTCCATTTCCTTCGTCGATAAGTTAGAGGGAGAGATAGAGGGGAGAGATAGGGAGAAAGAGGAATGATAGGGGAGAGAGAGGCAAGAGATAGGTAGAGCTAGATAAGTAGAGAGAGAGGAGATAGATACGGAGAGATAGAGAAGATAGAGGGGAGAGATAGGGAGATAGAGAGTGAGCAAGATGGCCAGAGAGATATGGAGAATGATTGAGAGGTAGAGGGATGATAGAGATAGGGAGATAAGGGATAGATAGGGAGATAGAGGTTTATGGTTGCTCAGGAGAGAGAGAGAGAGAGAGAGAGAGAGAGAGAGAGAGAGAGAGAGAGAGAGAGAGAGAGAGAGAGAGAGAGAGAATATTATGTGTAGTGGGTTTTATTTATGTTGCAATCTCCATTGATTCTACACTACTTAGAGGACATTAATAAGGTTTGAATTAGATTTCTGTTGTGTGGTTTGCACCTTCATTTCTAACATTTGGTATTAGATCCTAGCCAATTTTGATTCTTGGGTGGTAGTGTGAAGGTTTTTTAGCTGTAGTGGGAGATTTGGTTGTTGTTTGTTTGTAGATCTTGTGTAGATATCATGGCTTCATCCACTGTTGCTTCTACCTCTTGGTTGGACATTCAAAAGTTCAATGGCATGGAGTACAAATTGTGGAATATGAAAATGAAGGATTTTCTAGAAGAATGAAACCAGTGGTTGGCTATTATGAAATAGAAAAAAATTGATTACGTTTCTCCTGATGAGTGGGAAAGTCTGGATAAAAAGGCATGAGGTACAATCCGACTGTGTCTTACAGATTATGTTCTACTCAATGTTGTGAGTGAGAAGTCTGCACATAGCTTTTGAAAGCATCTAGGTGAGATCTACCAAGCCAAGAGTATGGCAAATAAGCTTTATTTAAAGCATAAGTTATTGTCCATTAAAATGACAGAGAGTGAATCAGTTGCAGAGCATTTGAATTCATTTAATTTGTTATTGAGTCAACTAGCATCTGTAGATGTTGAAGTGAATGAGGAAGATAAATGCATATTTCTTCTCTATTCTTTTCCTAAGTCATGGGAGAATGTTATTTTGGATATCACTACTAACCTCATAGATCTGAAGTTGGATGCTCTTGTTTTAGTTTTGCTGTCACATGAATTGAGGAAGAAAAGTTTAGATAGTTCAGGGGATGCTCTTAGGGTTACGAGAAGGTCTATGGAAAGAGGACCAAAAGGAGATTAGAAGGCATCTAAAGACAAGTCTAAGGGCCATTCTAAGATTCCTAGAAAGAAGAATAGAGTCAAGTGTTGGAACTGCAAAAAGAGAGGACATGTGAAAAAGGAATGTAGACACCTGAAGAAATAATGGGATTCCAGTACTGATAAGTCTTCGAATGTAGGTGATGAGGTTTTTTACTTTTTGCATGTAATGTTGTTTCTCGTGATCATTGGTTGGTTGACTCAGGATGCTAATACCACATGACCCCGCATAAAGAATGGTTTTCCACATATAAAGAGTGTGATGGAGGAAATGTGTACCTCAGGGACAACTCTACATACCCTATTATTGGATGAGAGAAGGTAATGTTGGGTTTCAATAATGAGAGAATTAAAACCCTCCCTGGTGTTTTACACATTCCTAGATTGGCTAGAAATTTGATTTATGTTTCAAATTTGAATGATTTGGGAATGCATGTGACATTTGATAAGCATGGCTGTAGATTGGTGAGATGATACTTGGTGGTAGTGAAGGGGAAAAGATTGGGAACTCTATTTAATCTAGAAGCCACTACTATTTGTAATGCCTCTTATGCATCTAAGGCTAATATTGAAAATACATGTATGTTGTGGCACCATAGATTGGGCCACATAAGTTAGTCTAGTTTAAAGACTATCTTAAATAAAAAATTGTTAGATGGTTTATCCTATTCTAATGAGTTTCAAATTTTGTGAACATTGTGTGTTTGGAAAATAGAATAGATCTCCATTTCCTTCAGGTAGCAATAAATCTAATGATAAATTGGAACTTATTAATTTGGATGTGTTTGGTTTAGTGGATGTTGAATCAATTGGAAAATCTAGATATTTTGTTTCCTTCATTGATGATGTCTCAAGTTTAACCTGGATTTATTTTATGCATCACAAATCTAAAGTTTTCACTAAGTTTAAGGAATTTAAAGCTTTAGATGAAAAGCAATTAGACTATAAGATAAAGGTTTTAAGATCTGATGATGGAGGGGAATACTATTCTAAGGAATTTGATGAAATCTGTAAACATGTAGGTATTGTTAGACAGAAGACAACCCCATATACACCACAACAGAATGAAGTGGCTAAAAGGATGAATCAGACAATAAAGGAAAGAGCCGGAAGTATGTTGAGTGAATCATAGTTGAGAAAATGCTTTTGGGCAGAAGATGTGTGTACTGTGAACTACTTAGTTAATAGATCTCTGTGTAAGGCTCTTGTTTTAACTCCTTATGAAATGTGGACAGGTAAGAAACCTTCTATTTCACATTTAAGGGTATTTAGCTACAAATCTTATGTTCATGTGCCTTAAGAAAAACAAACTAAATTGGATCCAAAAGCTGAAAAGTCTACTTTCATCGGATATGGTGATAATCTAAAAGGTTATAAGCATTGGAATTGACTAACCCGAAAGATTGTCTATTCTAGAGATGTTATTTTTCAGGGAACTTAGTGTTAGTTCAGAACCTAAAACATCCAAAGGAAAAAGAAGAAAAGGTGAAGAGAGTGCACTTTGAATTAGAGCATGAAGATGCACCTCAAAAACGTAATGATGGATTGGGGGGTGAAGAAGCAGAAGAAGACTTGAGTGAAAGTTCTAATGAGGAAGAATCTATTGTGACAAAAGAAGTTGGTATAGATGAGCATGCAGATGAACCTGAAAAGTCTATTACTCCACCTCTGAGAAGATACACAAGACAACAAAACCCAGTTGACAATTATAACCCACCAAATTTCCATTTTGTATTTGCTTTATTGAGTACTAATGATGAGCCTAGATCATACAGGGAAGCTATTCATGCAGATGATAGTGAGTCTTGGCAGTTAGCCATGCAGGAGGAGATTATGGCTTTAGACTCTTACAACACCTGTGATCTTGTTTGTTTGCCCAAAGGAAGAAAGGCCATAGGATGCAAGTGGGTCTTAAAGAAGAAGTTTGGAGAAGACGGTTCATTGGAGAACTACTCCCAAAGAAAGGAAGTTGATTTCGGTGATATATTCTCTCCTATTGATAATTTAACTTCTACCAGATTTCTCTTATCTATTGTTACATCTTTTGATTGGAAAATAGAGCAAATGGATGTTAAGATTGCATTTTTGCATGGAGATCTTGAGGAATAAATTTACATGCAACAACCTACATGTTTTGAGGATCACTGTGTTTACATTCATTGTATTGATGATTCTATTTCGATCATTGTATTGTATGTTGATGACATGTTATTTTTCAGCAATACTAAGGGTATGATCAGTGAGTTCAAAGCCCAACTTTCAAGTGCATTTAAAATGAAGGATCTTGGAGTTGTCAGGTATATTTTGGAGATGGATATCAAAAGAGATAGAGGTAACATAAATCTTTGGTTGTCATAGAGTAAGTATGTGAATACCATTTTTTAAAGATTTAGTATGCAGGACTGTAACCCGGTTAGAGTTCCTTTACCCATTGGTACTAAGCTTTCATTAGATATGTGTCTAAAGAATTAGGATGATTTAGAGGATATGTCTAATGTGTCATATGCTAGTGTTGTAGGGATTTTGATGTATGCAATGGTTTGCACTAGACCAGATATTGCCCAAACAGTGGGAGTTTTGAGCAAATTTATGTCTAACCCTGGTAGACAACATTGGAATTATGTGAAGATGGTGTTTAGATATCTAGAAGGTACTCATGATTATTGTTTGGTTTACTCTGGTACTAATAGTGCTGACAAAACTTTGGACATATAGGGATTTATTGATGCAAATTGGGCAGGTGACTTAGATAGTCGAATGTCCACCAATGGCTATGTGTTTACTTTGTTTGGCAAAGCAGTGAGTTGGATGAGGAAAAGGTAGCCCACAGTTGCTTTGTCCACCACTGAAGAAGAGTATATGGCTGCTACCCATGTCTCTAAGGAGGTAATTTGGTTGAGAAGATTGTGTATAGGTATTGGTTTTGATTGCAGAATCATTCAGATTGGTTGTGATAGCCAGAGTGCTATTTGTTTGGCCAAGAATCCTATGTATCATGCTCAGACTAAGCATGTTGATGTACAATATCACTTTGTTTGAGAAATGGTTGCAAATGAACAGATTGAGGTGAAGAAGGTAGACACTCAGGAGAATGTTGTAGATGCTTTGACCAAGCCTATGAGCACAGAGAAATTTGTTTGGTGTAGAGAGGCCATGGGCCTTGTTTTTAGTGCCTAATTATTTTATGGTTTTCCTATGGGTATTTACAATGTATGATGTCAAGTGGGAGAATGTTAGGGTTAAGGTTCCATCAACCTTGTAAATCCTATGTAAAATTAATTACTCCTAATATTGTTTGTAAATCACCCATAAGGTTTAAAAGGTTTCACTAACAACAATCTTGTTTTAGCCGCATGTTATATCCGGTCCCCGACACTAATTTGTCCATGATATTATGTTGGTTTTCTTTCCCTAGAAGGAAACCCCCTTTTTTAAGGATATTTGCACTACATTTTTAGAAGAGTTGAGAGTAACAAGTGTCACTGGATTGAAGACTAAAGAGGAAGAGGAAGTGCATGTATTGTAATCTCATATTTGAAGATAATACAACTTGGAGCCTCTTTTCTTGGTGGAGTTTTTTACCCAAAAGGCTTTTCTCCACGTTACATACTATGTTATGTGTTTAGTTCTTAATGCATGTTATTTATGTGTAGTGGGTTTTTTTTTTGTTGCAATCTCTATTGATTCTACATTATTTAGAGGACATTAATAAGGTTTGGATCAGATTTATGTTGTGTGGTTTGCACCTTCATTTCTAACATCTCTCTCTCTCTCCCCCCTCTTTACTTCCTACCCTCTCCCTCCCCTCTATACCTCCTACCATCTCTCTCACCTCTGTACCTCCCTCCCCATTTTCCATGTACTTAAAACAATTATAACTTTCCATACATGAAAGAACTTAAACTTTCCATGCGTGACAAAACATGCTTGCATTATAACGCGAGCACATTTTGGTGAACCAAAAAAATGGACAAAAAATATGTGGGATCCATGATTCAGACTTGAATGCTCTGTTATTCCCTACTTTTCATGTACTATTAGACAAGAAAATGTTTTTTTCATGTTGTTTACATTTTGACAATCACTGTTTGCTTAATCTACCACCTTTTTTTTGTTTTTCAACGTAGAAGTAAATTGGATGTTTTTTAGATAGAATTTGATTATTTAAACTAATAGTTTCATGTTTCATATTGTTTCAATGATAATTTTCATGTATTTAGATTGAATTTGATGAAATATGTTTGTTATTTTCATAAATTTCACTAATCCTATTAGAGTTATATAGAATTCAACATTGAATATGAAGGTACTTGCCAAAAAGATCAATTTTTTGAGGATTGGGCAACTCGATTCTCAAAATCTAAGGTATGTTCTTTATGTATTCATTTACTTCACTTTATGATTATGTCAAAGCATGAAATCTCATGTTATAGGATAGTCATGAGGGAAGTGAGAGGATTATCATTTTGACAAGTTAAATTATCATGAGAAAGTGAAAATTTTATATTTATTTGAGATAACAATCTATGACAACAAGCCATATCACCATGGAGAGGAAATCATCAAGATAATATTGGTATATATTTATGAAGGGAGTCTTATCAACATTCAAGGATAATCCTAAACTAGAGAAAGATCATGGAAACACTTTCATTATGGAGTAGATGTGCAATCACATGTTGCTATTATCCTTATTCAAACACTAACCTAAACAATTAGAAGGATACTAAGGGAAATCATGCTAGTCAATGAATTATCATCATGCTAAAATCAAACTAAGGATTGTCACCTAAGCATACTCACTTGGAAGAACTATCATATCAGCCTAAAGACTAAATTATACCGCAATATCTATCACGTAACCCTAGGAATAGTTATGACCTCTCACCCATAGGTAGGATAGCAACTGATACATAAGGTGGCAATCAAGACAAAATGATAAGTCAATTAATCTCAAATTCATGCAAAAAGGTATCCATGATATGATATAAACATATCTAGGTGGTCTTGAAAAGATATTCATATGGTAGGGAAGATTGCCATCAACTAAAAGATAACCATACATGTCATTGACATAGTTATTAGGAAAATTATAATCACAATGAGGTTGTCTTGAATAGATAGTGACTTGCCAAGGATTTATTAGATAGTTAAGGAAGATAGAGTATTGATATTGGTGGGTGCATATCCTTTTCATGATTTAATGAAAGGGTCATGCATCATGAAGTAGCAGTCAAGATCAAAAGATAGACATCAAATTTGGTGAAGCTGCAAAAAGAAACTAAATTTGACACTTGATTATAATTTCACAAACAATTTGATTGGGAATGGGAGAGGATTTAGAGAAGGGATTTGTCCTAAATAGGAATGAATAAGTTGCATCTTTAATCTATCTTGTCATGTTTTCAGATCTTTCATTAATCTTGATTAAAATCTGTGTTTCATTTTTCGTTTATCTCAATTTTTGCTAGCTAGTAGGAGGTTGCTCTACATACACTATTTTAACAAAAATATGATAGAAGAAGAAAGTACTAAAAGAGAACCTAAGACAAGATCAAGCAAAATGTTGGATAAGAGAATGATATGAACAAAGGACAAATTATTAATTTGATGACCTCATTTGTTGTTATTCTAAAAAACCAAGCTCCATACAATTTTATCTATAAATATGAGAATAAAAGACGGTAAAAAAGGTAGTGAATTATTCTACTGCTATAAGGAAGTTTCCTTTCTATTGAATATTTATGATAAAAGAAGGAATACTACATGATTTGAAGATCCTTATAGAACAATTTATACTTGTCAACTAAAGTTGTTACCTTGGAAATTGCATTTCCAATTCACCTAGGTGAAGGAGACAAGCATGTTTGAAAACATATGTTAAGAAAATAAGAAATTAATCTAGAGATTGTGCCTACCACCATTTGTAAATGTTGACCATATCTTTGCCATTGATGTAATGGTAAAAACTTAGTATGGAAAAGTTGATTTCTATATATAGAGAGAGCTAAAAGACATTGTAAGTGTTGGAAGAGTTCCTTTGCATTGCTATGATAAGTTCTTAAATATCATATGAATGATGAATGTTAGTTACTCCATGAAGTAAAAGAATGGTATGATATAAGCCATCTTTCCTTGTAATTTGAATGTTATCCTAGCTTAATCTTGATTTGTAAAAGATTGCTAGTATATGACATGTGTGCGATCTTTATGTTTCGAGTTGGACCACCCTAGGAAACTATAAATTTTCAGATTTATAATCATTTATTCACTTTAATTATATGATTATATTTTGAGATTTGTGTATGAGATTACTTTACTCTATTGTACCAAGATGGATTAATTTATCTGTCTTATTTATGATGCATATAGAAATCATCATAATGCTGAGGAAATGAGAAAAGACTCTAACACCAAAAGAGCGTGAAGCTAATAATATGAAGAAAAGAGAAAGAATGAGGTTGATTCATGAAAGTAGGAAATTGTCAACCATAGAAGAAGACATTCCACCATTGCCAATTCAAGAGGAACATGAATCATCTAATCAAGCTAAGAGAGAGATGGAATTGGTGGCACAAAGGAAACAAATGCAAAACCTTCATTCATCGAGGAAATTGAATCTTAAAGTTGGAGGGAATCCATCTTTCATAGGTCAAGTTGAAGGTACACCATCATTCTCTTCTCAAATTGGAGGCACTCCATCTTTCATAGGTCAAGTTGAAGGTACATCTTCATTCTCTTCTCAAGTTGGAGGCATGCCATCATTCACATGTCAAGTTGAAGGTACAACATATTCTCGATTTCAACTTCAAGGCTTTTCATCTTTTCCATCTCCTATTGAAGGTACGACATCTATCCCATCTCAAGTAAATTTTGAAGAAATGCCTAATACTGAGTCAACTTTAGCATTGAAAATATCTCCTAGAATTTTGCATAGAAAGCATAAGATTCTAATTGACATCAATGAGAATGTTTTGAAGCCCATGCATTATAAGATTCCCAAGCATACTTGCCAAAGATGTGCCAATAAGATATGGAAATCATTCTTTGAGAACTTAAATGAAACTAGAAGATGTCAACTATTTGTTGAATTGATGAGAAACCTAAAATTTAGGCCCATTATGAAGATTCTTGGCCTAAGAACATCAGATGCTTCAAGTGAAAAATTAATTGTAAAGAATCTAATGAGTCATATGAGAGTGTGGGTTCCACCTCATGCACCAAGGATAGTAATATCACATGACGTGTCATTACATTGACAATAGTAAGCCATCAAACAAAGAAAGCTCGCCTCCTTAGAAAGACAAGTGAAGCATTGAAAATAAGTAGAAAAACTCTAATGAGAGCTGTTGGAAGGTGTCAAAGAGTTGAGGACCCAAATACCAACGAATTGTGGGTATTCTCTATGGTGCAGGAGCACCAAGGAGAACCAAAAGACTCATATCTTGTTTTGTTGTTCATTTTGTTTTTTCATAAGGCCTTGGAGACCATTCTCATTATGAAATTAAGGCAATGATGTCATGTTTGTAATGAGCAATCATACATTCATACATTATATAGGAGGCAATCTTATAAGTCCTAAGGGACAATCATACAATCCCATGCTGTAAGCCTTACTAAGGCATATCAAGTGTTAGAAGGCATGTTAAAGTCTTGATGACATTGTCAAAGGTGTTGACAAGTCATATACAAGTCCTAAACCCATCGATATCATCATGCCATGGTTGTAAGTAGTTTAAAATGACAAAACAAGGTAGTTGTTGTCCTAAACTAAGGAGTAGTTACAGAAAGGAATTCGATGGTTACATACAGTCCATCGACCCAACTACCTTATAACTGTCTCAAGGAGATTTTAGAATGCTTCTTAACACCTTGATCATGATCATTGTAGTGTGTATGAAGAAGTTCAAGACAATAAAAATCAATTCTTTGTTGTTTTTGTGTCATTTTCTAAATTTTATGAAGAAACAGGCCATACTTCTCTACTGTACGAAACTGTTATGAGCCCTAGGATATTTGGAAGTGAAGTATAGTGAATCCACTCTCATTCAAGTGTGGTTTGAAGTTATGACATTGAAGGTAAATGATTCTACAAACATTTGACTTAGGACTACTTTTGACATAATTCTATTTTTCCTGAGAAATTCGCTCCTACAGCCCATACTGCAGGAAGGTACTAAATTGTCATCACTTTCTCATGTTTTGATTTGATACTACATGGAGTTATCTATCATTTGAATGTAGTTTGGTATCTTAATAGTAGCATTGAAGGGAGCTATAAGGTTTTATTCTAAACTTGGTTGTGAAACCCTCCTCTAGGGTTTTGATAGGAGAATATGCATTCTTTTGCCATTCCACTGATTTGATCCACTTGTGATTAGTGGGATGGATGGTGGTAGGAATCTATTAGCATATTATGGTGGTTTTTTGGTAGAGAACTTGCAGAGGAGGAGATTTCATTGAAAGACCTAACAAAACCATGTGTTAGGTGATGTTTAAAAGCACATTGAAGGAACCATAGGTGCATTTTTGGGAATACCATAGAGTAGAAGTCTAAAACCCATAGAATCCTTTGTTTTGGCATGTATTATAACTATTCAAACCCTTGGTTGAGTTCAGGGCTTGTATTCTATAGTAGTCTCTTTGTAATTTTGGCTTAATTAGGGCTCTAGGTCATTGGTAGGGGTTATTGGTTGAGGTAATCCATCCAAAACAACCCATTCTAAGTTTTGGATATGTAATAGAGGGCCATAATGGGTATCTACTAATTATCTAATATTTGTATTTGGAGGTCTGAGTCAAAAGTTATTAGGATTGTTGTCATTTTGAAGAGCTACAAGCCATTTTGGGGGTTAATGAAGGAAGTACCAATCCTAAGTCTAGTCTACCTTAGACAATGGATGGAATGGGTCCCCTAACATCCCAAACCAACCTTTCCATGATGATCCATGAGTTTCTTTCTACTGTTCCCAGTTTTGTGTAAAGACCTTTGTTTTTTGGGCTTTTGAGTGAAAGAGAACCTTGTCTAGTTTCCTATCCTCCAACTATCTCATTGCCTCTACATCACTCTAGGAGAATCCCATGGAAAGATAAAGTTATTGTTGAAGCCTTGAGATCCCTCATTGAATAATTTTGGAAAAATAACACAAGGGTATCTCCTAATGCAAGAGATGTTGTAAGAAGGAGAATTGGTTGTCGAAATCATGAGCCACATCCAAAGAATTTTATGGATGTGACTCAAACACAATATTTCAAGAAATTTAAAGAGATGTATCCTCAAATTAAAATTAGTCAAAGGTATTTTGAAATGATAAAGCCTTTTTATGTAAAAATAAATCACACATGCACAACTTGTTTTAGAGTACATATTGAGTTTTCTAATCATTATGATGTTTATAGATATATATGTGTAGATTTGCATACTAACGATGTTTTGTAGGAGTGTAATATAAAATGTCCACCTAAATCTTAAAGAGATTTCATATCAAGCATCTTATGTCAAAGAGTGGATGATCAATTATTCTATAAGAACTTATGCTTGGATGATATGTGTGATCATTGTGGTGGGTTGCAACATTTACCAATTTGTGAAAATATGGAGGACACACATGCAATTGGAAATGAACTAGTAAGTTTTAGAAAATTTAATCCAGTGGCATATAGTCTAAAAGATGGTAAAGAAGCAAAAAGGTGTGAATTGGTCATTGAAAAGATTCCAGTGTATCAGTTTATCTCTATTTTTTAAGAGAATATAGTTTATGAATATGCAAGGCATACCCATAGGGCTTGGTGGTTGGACTTGCAATTCAAGTTATGAAAGGACATGTTTCCACTTGTTTCCATCATTTCAGTTGTTGACATTACATAGAACTACACATTACAACCACATAATGAGGTACAATCACGGTATTACAACTCTATGTAGGTTTCTATTTTTGTGCATATAGCATTCATTCATGCAGATGATAGTACAGAGGATGACAGGAAGATCTTGAGGGAGTATCATTTTTATATCAGTGATGATCGTACACATTCTATAGAGTTCGTGTAAGGCTTCTTTCAGATGTTCTACTGTGATTTGGTTAGCAAGAGCAAATCATTTGATCAACATATCATATGGTTAGGTAATTGTGCATCACAATTCAAGAACTCATGGATGTTCTATTAGTTGAGCAAGATGCATAGGATGAATGGTGTTCAACATATGTGGAATTTTTGTGAGGTCAAACATGGAAAGGATGAGCATGTATCAAAAGAGCATTAGCACAAGAAGAGTTGAAGTACAAAGACAATGCAAAGTTGATAGATGCGAGATCTATTATCGAATGGTGTAATGCTACAATGGGTCTAGGCAATTAAGGTAAGTCTATAGTTCATAGATATTTTTGGTTGGTTGATGATACTAACATTGAAAAATATGAGAATTGTTGTACATTGACATGATCGAGTGAGCTACACTCTTTTAGAAGCTCTAATGCAAGTTTATGGAGTATTCATACATGGTGGATGGTATGATTTTGTTCTTCATGTACAGATCAAGCTTGGTATGATTGTGAGTCAAAGGAGTGGGTTGATGAATGGTGTACAAGAAGACTAAGCTCAGTTGACATGTATCAGCTCCCGACAACACTACAAATCACACAGATTGAATCATTGGTTGACTTTGACCATGTTTCAGATCTAGTTCAACTAGGTGTTATCAGTATTCAAATTTATTAAAATTTAATATTCCATCTTATTTTGTAGTTTCTTTTGTGTTGTTGACTATAGTCATCGAACTGAATGCACATATCAATGTAGGGCATGTTTATGTAGTTATTGCAGCTGAAGACAATGAAGAATGAACATATTATTATTTGTGTTGTGTTGAGACAAAAAAGAAATTAGATGCCTCTGTTATAGATGGAGAAAACATCGAGTACCCTACAGGATCAGTGGTTGTTACTAGAACATGGCTTAGAAGGTACCCAGTGAAGAAGTCTAATGTGTGGTTGTTCAAGGAATTTCACACACATATGAAGATTCTTCATTATTCTAACCTTGTTGTGGCATCAAACATTCATTTGATCAAATATGGGGCTAGACCATTGAATAGGACCTTGTGGAAGGTTCATGACTTTGACCATGAGGCAATACTCGACACAATAAAGAGTAGAGAAGACCCAGATGGTTCATTAGATTGAATCAATGGAATGACCGAAAGGTGTGTTATTTTTATTTTCTATCCTCATTTCACCTTCTATATTTTTGACACCTATCTTACCTTCTTATATGTGCTCCTTGGGTTCTAATTGATTATCTTCATTTCATTATAGAGTTCATTGGTGTACTCATTTTAGCTAAATAGTGCAATTACATTTGCATGCAGGATTTGAGTATGATGGAGGTAGGCATAATCCTTATGAAGTTGCCTTTGGAAGGAAAGTAAGGTAGGTTTTTGTGATTATTTCATGATGATATGTCCTTTAAATACTATTTCATAATGAGTTTTAATGATGCTACTATGAGTTTTAATGACAAATCCTCATTTTTTTCTTCACATTTGGTGCTAAAAATTGGTAGAAGTGGTAAGGGAAGCCTTAAGTAATGCCCTACAAGACATTGGATCAAGTTAGAACACATTTATAGTACTAATTTTTCATCTACTAGAAAGGTATTAGGATTGAATTTTTACATTTGACATCTCTTGGGGCCAAACAGATGGCACCAACATGTTTGGGTGGGAGGGTAAATGCTAGGGGAGATGTATTTTTGGTGGTGAAGCCTCCTGGTCATTCTCGTCTACACTAGATGGAGACAGTCTCTTAAGAGCCCTAAGATAGAAAATGTGTCAAACTTTGGACCGGTTGTTCCATCAAACCGTGACACTTAGGAACATAGTCTTTGCATGTATAGGTGGATGTTAGGTCCACCTACAAAAAGCTACCTTGGTTTTTTTAAAATTAATTTTATTTGCCTATGGTGGCAAGGAACACATTGTTCTAAAATGCTTTAGTTTCATGCAGTGGAAATGTGCTAGGAGTGAGATTTTGCATTCCATAGTTTGTGGGGCCAAATCACCTATGCCAATGTGTTGGGGTGGGTAGGTAAATGCTAGGGGAGGTCTTGTTTTATGCACCAAGTGTCCCACTCGTTTAGGACAGCAGGCTATCGACGAAGTCACTTAAGATCCCTAAGAGCAAAAAACTACCAAACTTTGATAGAGTAGTTCTTAGAATTCATGGTAGTTGGGAATGTTTTGTTTAGACCTACAGGTGCATATGGGGTCCATCGACAAAAAAACCTCTCTTAGTTTTAGTTAACTACAATCCATTTGACCGTGTTGAAATCAAATGCATTCTTACAAAATGCTTTAGTTTCATGCAATGGAAAGGTGCTAGGAGTGAAATTTTTCATTAGCTAAAGAAACTATGTCAACACGTTAGGGTGGGTGGGAAAATGCTAGGGGAGGTCTCGTTTCATGCACCAAGTGTCTCAGTCGTCCGGGGTAGTAGGCTACCAGCAAAGTCACTTAAGATCCCTAAGAGCAAAAAAATTAGAAAACTTTGATGTAGCAATTCTTAGAATTCCTAGTAGCTGGGATTGTTTGTTTGTACCTATAGGTGCATGTGGGGTTTGTCCACAATAACCTCTCTTGGTTTTTGTCAACTCCAATCCATTTGACCGTGTCGAAATCAAATGCATTCTTGCAAAATGCTTCAGTTTCATGTAGTGGAAAGATGCTAGGAGTGAAATTTTGTATTCTACAACTGGTGGAGCTGAACTGACTACACCAACACGTCAGAGTGGTGGGTAAATGCTAGGGGAGGTCTCATTTCATGTGTCAAGTGTCTCAATCATTCCTGATTGTAGGCTACTACCAAATTCAAAAGGTGCTAGGAGTGAAATATTGCATTCTTCATCTCGTGGGATGGAACTGACTATAACAACTTATCAGAGTGGGTGGGTAAATGCTAGGGGAGGTCTTGTTTCATGCGCCAAGTGTCAGTCATTCCTGACTATAGGCTATAGGCAAAGTGGAAAGGTGCTAGGAGTGAAATTTTGCATTGCACAGCTCGTGGAGCTGAGCTGACTACACCAATACATCGGGGTGGGCAGGTAAATGCTATGGGAGGTCTCATTTCATGCACCAAGTGTCTCAGTCATTCGAGATAGCAGACTACCAGCAAAGTGACTTAAGAACCCTAAGAGCAAAAAACTACCAAACTTTGACTGAGCAATTCTCATAATTCATGGTAGCTAGGATTGTTCTTCTTGGACCTATAGGTGCACATGGGGTCTATCCACAATAACCTTTCTTGGTTTTGGTCAACTCCAATCCATTTGATCGTGTCGAAATCAAATGCATTCTTATAAAATGCTTTAGTTTCATGCAGTGGAAAAGTACTAGGAGTGAAATTTTGCATTCCATAGCTCGTGAGGCTGAACTGACTACACCAACATGTCAGGTTGGGTGGGTAAATGCTAGGGGAGGTCTCATTTCGTGCACCAAGTCTCTATGTCGTTCTAGGTTGCAGGCTACCAACAAAGTCTAAAGGTGCTAGGAGTAAAATTTTGCATTCCACAGCTCGTGGGACCAAACCAACTATGCCAATGTGTTGGGGTGGGTGGGTAAATGCTAGGGGAGGTCTTGTTTTGTATGCCAAGTGTCTTAGTCATTTCTGACTGCAGACTATCGACAAAGTGGAAAGGTGCTAGGAGTGAATTTTTGCATTCAATAGCTCATAGGGATGACCAACTACACCAATGTGTCAAGTTGGGTAGATAAATGTTAGGGGAGGTCTTGTTTCATGTGCCAAGTGTCTCACTCATTCTTGGTTGTAGGCTACCACCAAAGTGGAAAGATGCTATGAGTGAAATTTTGATTCCACAACTCGTGGAGCTAAATTGACCATGCCAATACATTAGGGTGGGTGGGTAAATACTATGGGAGGTCTTATTTCATGTGCCAAGTGTCTCAATTGTTCAGGGTAGTAGGCTACTAGCAAAGTCACTTAAGATCCCTAAGAGCAAAAAACTGCCAAACTTTGTTAGAGTAGTTCTCAAAATTCATGGTAGTTGGGAATGTTTCATTTAGACCTACAGGTTCACATGGGGTTTGTCCACAATGACCTCTCTCGGTTTTGGTCAACTCCAATCCATTTGACCCTGCCGAAATCAAATCCATTCTTGCAAAATCCTTTAGTTTCATGTAGTGGAAAGGTGTTAGGAGTGAGATTTTGCATTCCACAACTCATGGTACCGAACTGACTATGCCAAAGCTTCAGGGTGGGTGGGTAAATGCTAAAGGAGGTCTTATTTCATGCACCAAGTGTCTCAGTTGTTCGTGTCAATGGACTACTGGCAAAGTCACTTAAGATCCTAAGAGTAAAAACTGCCAAACTCTGACGGAGCAGTTCTTGGAATTCATGGTAGCTGGGAATGTTTAGTTCATACCCACAGGTGCACATGGTGTCCATCAACAATAACCTCTCTCAATTTTGGTCAACTCAAATCCATTTGACCGTGTTGAAATCAAATGCATTCTTGCAAAATGCTTCAATTTCATATAGCACAACCTTGCTAGGAGCCATATTTTTTGTTCTTCTTGTTGTGGGGCTGAACTAAATGCACCAATGCATCAGGGTGGGTAGGTAAATGCTAGGGGAGGTTTCATTTCATGTGCCAAGTGTCTCAGTCATTCGAGGCAGTAGGCTACCGATAAAGTCACTTAAGATCCCTAAGAGCAAAAAAATGACAAACTTTGATGGAGCAACTTTCTTAGAATTTGTGATGGTTGTGAATGTTCTATTTGGACCTACAAGTGCACATGGGGTTTTTCCACAATAACCTCTCTCAGTTTTGGTCAACTCCAATCTGTTTGACCGTGTTGAAATCAAATGCATTCTTGCAAAATGCTTCAGTTTCATGTAGTGGAAAGGTGGTAGGAGTGAGATTTTGCATTCCACAACTCATGGGGCCGAACTGACTATGCCAACGCATTGGGGTGGGTAGGTAAATGTTAGGTGAGGTATCATTTCATGTGCCAAGTGTCTTAGTCATTCCTGGTTGCAGGCTACCAGCAAAGTCGAAAGGTGCCAGGAGTGAAATTTTGCATTCCACAGCTTGTGGGGCCAAACTGACTTGTTGGCAAGAGAAATTGTGTGGCTTCATAAGTGTTGTCATTAATGGAAACAAAGTCTATTCTACACATCTGTAGTACATAATATGCCTATACTAGAAGTCAGATTGAAGATTGTTTTGGTCCAGTGAACAAGAACAAAGTATGTATCAAGGTCTGACAATCAGGTCCAGATCTCTCAGATGGTGTAACTTAGTAAGTTGTAGACTTGGACAAGTCAAGAGGGGTATCATGACTATTATATTCCAGAGATTTAGCCTCTGGTGATAAAGCTTGAAAAATACTTGAGCATCTGAGTGTTGGGTTCTAGTCAGGTAGAGCAGACAAAGGAAGAACTGACCGACAGAGTATCAGACTTCAATCTGGATGTGCAAAAGGTGTTGATCAAGCAATTTGTGGCATTATACATCATTGGATGACATGACTAATGACTTCTATGCCTACATTTTTTATGTGCATCACTAATTAAGCATGGATTCAGCCGACAGATCAATAACTTGCAAATATCTCAGGTATTCTTGTTGCCGACTAAGAAGTTGTTGGAAATCCTTGATGCAGATATATATACTCGATGGATTCAAGCTTGTGATATGTGAAAGTGATAGTATGTATGATTAAGTGTGAAGAAAAGTAGAGACAAGTGCGAAGATAGTAATTCAAGCCCGAAATGTGACAAGAAAGCAATATTGAGCAGAGGAAGAATGAAATGTGCCAGATCAGTATATTGTGCCTAACTGAAACTGAATTCCTACATGTATAGATGTTGCTCACCAGTTCAAACACCTTGGTATCATCTGTAAGAATTTGTAGACTGTAAGTCTCTTGTAGGTAGTGGGCCTCTTGTGAGCAGTGTGCTCAGGCAGTGAGCCCTAATTGGCAAGTGCCAAATTTGTACTCTTTATTCTTTTAATAGAGAATACAATCTTGGGTTAGTCACCCCGTGGTTTTTTCCATTAGCAGGGTTTCTACATAAAAATCCTTGTGTTATGTGTTACTTCATTTTTAGTTCTTATGATTGCATTGTTTTGATACAACACTAAATGATAAGATAAGAAAATAAAGTAAAAAGAAGAAAAGTTATAAGATAACTAATTCACCCCCCCTCTTAGTTATCTGCATTGTTTCCAACAATTGGTATCAGAGCCTAGTTCCTCTGAACAAGCCTAACAGCTTGAGGAAGATCTGGGAATCTCAATGGATGCATATGGTATGAACAAACAACTTCAGTTTGCCCTAGATGATCTTGAACAATCCCACTTTGAAGTCAATGATTTGAGAGAAAAACTTAAGGAAGCTGATGATTTCATCAATGAGCTGAAAGGAAAACTCAGTATCTCTGTAAAAAAGATAAAGGAGCTACTTTAGAAGTTAGCAAATCAGAATGACTCCAATAATACTAATGAGGATCTGAATGAGAAAACTAAGCTATGTGAGAAGCTGTCAAAAGAAGTGATTATGATAAGACATGAAATGGAATCAGGAGTTATGAAATTCACCCAAGAAATTGAAGAGAGGAGAAAGACTGAAGATAATCTAAAACAATCCCTCAAAGAGAAAATAGAGGACTACCACAAAATGGACAGAATAATTAGGAATCTTAAATCTAATCTTGAAGAAGCTAGAGACAATGAAGAACAAATTGAGAACCAAATAGACACTCTCAAACAAGATATGCAATTTGCAAATGAATACAAAGAAAAATTCAAGATAAGCTCAGCCCAACTTGAAGTTCTTCTTGCAAGTCAAAAGAGGGTTGATGATAAGTGTGGCTTGGGGTATGAGAAAGGTGAAAGCTCTGGATCTGGTCAAAGGAACTTTGGATCAGGAAGTCAAAGGAACGGGCCTAGAAGACCTCTGGTAAGGCAACAAAATGCCCAAAGATATCCATCTTTCAATGGGAATTGCTTCAATTACAACAAGTTTAGTCATAAAGCAACTCAGTGCAGGAACAAAATGAATCAGAACAATTCATCCTTCTCTGGTCAATGTTTTAGTTGCAAAAGGTATGATCACAAATCTCATGAATGCAGAAATATGCAAATAAACAATTCTTTCAATGGTAGATGCTTTACTTGCAATAGAATGGGACATATGGCTAATCAGTGTAGGTCAAAAGGATATCAACCAAATAAGCAAAGAAATGTTGTGTGTTACAATTGCAATAAATCTAGTCATATAGCCAGATTCTAAAGAAGTAGAAATCATGATGAAAGGGGTTTGGTAAAACATGATCAGAAACAAGATAAAGGAAAAGGTAAAGTAAATGCAGATGAAGTTCAAGAGGAGATGAGTAAGATTTGGGTGAAGAAGAGCACAATGAATATTAGAGATGGATCCGTACTGAAATCCGGTACTGATAATCCTTCTAGAAACTAAAAATTGAGCTCTGGCTCAGGGGGAGCTACAGAGAGATCCTTTTTCCCCAGCCAGCTAATGAGTGCCTGAGTTCGTCACATTGAGTTAGAATAAGAGGTTGTAATTTAAAGGGTTTGACGAGATTTATTTAAAACTCGTCCAGTCAAAATTTGACAAATCCACATGCAGATTTGAGAAATCTATGAGGAACTCCTATATCAGCTGCTATCTGGTAAAGCAAAATTTCACAGACAGATCCGGTATGATCCAGAATTGAAATGTTTTAATCCGCAGACCTATGGCATGTTTGAAAAAGGTGAAGATATGATGTCAACTCTCATAGACAATGATTTTAAAGACTCGCATAGTGATTCAAGAAAATCTCTCTCAAAATAGGGTAACCTGATGACTTAATTTGTGCATTTATTATAAAAGGAAATTAGATTCTTTGGCAAGGTTAAAAGGTTTCTCATCCATCATTTGCAACACTTTGTACTCATGAAGAAGGGAGAAGAGCTCTAAGAAGAAATCCAACAAAACATTCAAACCTAGTTAAAGATCGAATCCAAGTGCAATTTGTTCTGGTAGTCGCTCCAAACCCTAAGGTGTGAATAGGTATTTCTTTTAATCTCTCCAATATTCATTGATTAGAATGACTACTCCTATGGTTGTAAATGTTTCTGAGAGACCAAGGCTAGCTTTCAAGAAACATCCTCAGAAATCTATTGAGGTTGATCCTTTGGGTGCATTTTCTTGTACCCCGAAAGGCATTCTCAATGTAGAAGACATTAGTGTTTATATACATGCAAACATTGAGGACTTTGGAGACTTGAAATTGATGAATCTATACCGCAATCAGTTAAGCAGTGAGAACTTTGATTTAAAACTGGAGTTCCAAACCCTAAAAGATAAGCATTTTGCACATTGCATACATTTTTCATCTTTTGGAGAGGACGAATGGGTCCGGTATATCTTAAGCAGGATCCATGATAAATTCATGTGGTTAATGAGGCCTTTCAAAATAACCAAAGATGCCATCAAAGTTGTAACTAGTTTGCACTCCATTGGTGGGTTGCCTACTCTTAAGTCTATGAAGAACCAAATGGTATCTGAAGCCACAGGTTCAAAATATGACAAGAGGGCAATGACCATTGATGACATCACTGATCCAGATGTCAAGTTTGCCTCAATTGTGATTGGATACAAGATTTACCATTCAAGTAGAGACAACTCTATATCCGGTACTATCATCCACACTACATACCAGATGCTAAGAGAGAATGCAGATTATGACCTGTGTGAACTCCTATTGAATCAGCTGATGGAGAACCTGCAAAAGATCAAGAAAGATAAAAGGAACTCTTTCAAATATGGTGCTTTGGTGTTATGCTTGTTTTTCTACTTCATGAATGAGTTACCAGGTTTAAAAGGTCTAATATGGGAAAATGACAAACCGGTTGCTATACAGATCAGGGATTACTTGTATGAGCTTGGTGACACTCAAATCCAGAAGACAACTCTCTGGGGTTACTTCAAAGACTTCCAGAGCATGATGCAAGAAAGAGAAATAATTCCCAAAACAGTAGTGGAGAAGTACCAAGACACAGTCTGCTTTATGGTAGATACTGATTAGTGCCTAATAGAGGCAGTTGAGCCAAGGATAGTATGGATATTCCCCATGGGCAATGAGGTTGATGGAAACATACTAGAGACTCATATTCAACATTTCTTGAGTCAACCCAAAGACCCCAAAGTAGAAAGGTTTGGCACTTTTAAATAATTAAACATAAAACTGCATGTTGAACTAAGAAGGTCTGAGATCAAAAAAGTGAGAAAAGAAATTGAAGAACTAGATGAGAAATTTGGCATCACCAAAGAAGCTGTTATTGCAAATAGAGAAAGAATCGAGAAAGTTGAGAAAGAAAAGGAGGAAGCAAAGAAAGAATAGGTTCTGGTAGAAGCCTCCACCTAGACTAGAACTACCAGGAGTTCTGCCTCTGGGAGCTCTAAAGTTGCAAATCCAGAAGCCCATTCATCTGCAAAAGAAAAGAGAAAGAAATCCAAGGCCAAAAGAGCCTATGTGAGTCTCAAGGATGATGATGAGACTGAGTTAGATGTAGAGATTAGAGAATTGAAGAAAACAAAAGTAAAATCCCCCAAGATTGATGTGGAGCAGAAGTTAGCAGAGTATGTTGAGAAGCCTACTCTTTCTATTGATGATATCATCAAGGCAGTTACTGTGGATGGGAACCTACAGCCAATGACAAAGTTCTATGATGAATACAATGATGCTGACAAGAGAATTTTGGAGGAAGCTACAATAAGGTATTTGAATATCTATAACAAAGCATTCATTGAAATAATTTCATTAATTCCAAAAATCTTAGAAGATGTATTGGAGCAATGAAAAGAGAATGCAAAGGCAAAGGACTTGGAGATTCAGGAGCAGATAGTGATACAACTATGTCCCTCTATCACTCCAAAACAAATGGACATGGTTTTTAAGGATTGTAAAGATGATTTCTGAAGCAAGTCCCAGATGAATAAACTCATGGTTGGAGAAACTAACCAAATAGCAAATGAAACAAAAGAAATTCTCTGGAATGCCTTGAAGAGATTTAACCTTCCCATTATAGAGGAAACATATGAAGAGCCTTCTAACATGGATGTTGAAGGATTAAAGAAAAATGATGAAGAGTCATCTAAGGCACTAGATTCCTCTATTCCAAAAGAGGAAGGACAGAAAGAAGAAACATTTTTTGACAAGGATGTCGAAGGATTAAAGAAAAATGATGAAGAGCCATCTAAGACATTAGACTTCTTTGTTCCAGAAGAGGAAGGATAGATAGAAGAAACAAACATCAATAAGCCAGTCAGTCCGGATGCCCCCAAAAGGAAGGAAGTAGAGTCAGCAAGAGACACTGCAGAGACAGTGCAAAATTTCCTAGACAAAGAAATAATGGAGCTGGATGAACCTGAGTTAATCCAAGGGCCACTAAACTTTGATTCTCTCTGGTTCAGATAATGAAAGTAGCATCTTTTGCTCAGGCCAAAGCAAAAGAGGAACTTCTAAAATCACACATGGAGGATTGTGAGCTATTGGAGATTTCATCTGGGATGCTGGAGAAGATTATGCCAACCTATCAAAAGGATCCTTCTACCTCTCCATCCGGTAATCTAAAAAACTTAGTCAATTATGTTAACACTCATTTTGAATCCTTAGAGAAATCAACAGAAACTAAGGTCCAGAAGGAGTTCTTGGGAAAGAGGTTTAGTGAAGTACAAGGGCTAATTGCTAATGATAGAAGAACCTTAGGCATTGGCATAAAGAGCCTTGAAAATGCTCTCAAGGATGGTGGGGATATATACAAATTTTGTTTAACTTGGCCCAAAGTGACAGAGGACATTGAGAAGAAAGTGAAAGAACAAGAAGGAAAATTGTCAAGTTTATCTCATAATTTTTATCCCCTTACTACCTCTCTGGTGAATCATGAATGTCAAGCTATTGCTATAATAAATGAAATTAAAGAACTGGTTAAAGAGAAAAAGAACATAATGGATAGAATGTGTGAGCTCAGAGGGATAATCATCCCTAAGTTAGAGGCAATGCATGATACCTTGACAGAGGCACAAAGTACAGTCTGGACCAGTGATCCAAAAGACTTAAAGAGGGCAGAAGCATATGCATTCTTGTTAAGAAGACACATCTTCATTTTGGATAGAATGAAGAGGAGTTGGGCCACATAAATTGTACATTTGAAGACAACCTTTGCGGATATACTTAAGTCTATGTAAGTATAACATATGATTTGTATATACTTATGCGGCCACGTATATAACAGTTTTTCCACAATTTTGTATACAGATTCCACCCTTTGCCATTGATGTCAAAGGGGGAGTGAAGAGCAATGAAAAATGAGGAATCTAGCAAAGGGGGAGCTCTAGTAAAATAATGCAATGAAATAGAGCACAAGCAAAGGGGGACCCACTGTGACACTTAGCCATTTTTCACTAAGTGTTGCCATCAATGGCAAAGGGGGAGGTTGTTGGCAAGAAACACTATGTGGATTCATAAGTGTTGTCATTGATGGCAATAAAGTCTATTCTACACATCCGCAATACATAATATGCCTATACTAGAAGTCAGATTGAAGATTGTTTTGGTCCGGTGAACAAGTGTAGAGTATGTATCAAGGTCTGACAATCAGGTCTGGATCTCTCAGATGGTGTAACTTAGTAAGTTACGGACTTGGACAAGTCAAGAGGGGTATCATGACTATTGTATTCTAGAGATTTAGCCTCCAATGATAAAGCATGAAAAAGACTTGAGCATCTGAGTGTTGGGTCCTAGTCATGTAGAGCAGACAAAGGAAGAACTGACTGGCAGAGTCTCAGACTTCAATTCGGATGTGCAAAAGGTGTTGATCAAGCAATTTGTGGCATTATACATCATTGGCTGACATGACTAATGACTTCTATGCCTACATTTTTTATGTGCATCACTAATCAAGCATGGATTCAGCTGACATATCAATAACTTGCAAATATCTCAGGTAGTCTTGTTGCTGACTAAGAAGTTGTTGGAAATCCTTGATGCGGATATATATACCCGATGGATTCAAGCTTGTGATGTGTGAAAGTGATAGTATGTATGATTAAGTGTGAAGAAAAGAAGAGACAAGTGTGAAGACAGTAATTCAAGACTAGAATGTGATAGGAAAGCAATATTGAGCAGAGGAAGAATGAAATGTGCCAGATCAGTATACTATGCCTAACTGGAACCGAATTCCTGCATGTATAGATGTTGTTCACCAGTTCAAACACCTTAGTATCATCTGTAAGCATTTGTAGACTATAAGTATCTTGTAGGCAGTGGGCCTCTTGTGAGCAGTGTGCTCAGGTAGTGAACCCTAATTGGCAAGTGCCAAATTTGTACTCTTTATTCTTTTAACAGAGAATACAATCTTGGGTTAGTCACCCCATGGTTTTTTCCCTTAGCAGGGTTTCCACGTAAAAATCCTTGTGTTATGTATTAATTCATTTTTAGTTCTTATGATTGCATTGTTTTGATACAACACTAAATGATAAGATAAGAAAAGAAAGTAAAAAGAAGAAATGTTATAAGATAATTGATTCACCCCCCCTCTTAGTTATCTGCATTGTTTCCAACACGACTATGCCAATGCATCGAGATGGGTGGGTAAATGCTAGGGGATGTCTCATTTTGTGCATTAAGTGTCTTAGTCATTCCGGGTTGAAAGCTACCGGTAAAGTCGAAAGGTACTAGGAGTGAAATTTTGCATTCCATAGGTCATGGGGCCGAACTGACTGTGCCAACACATCGAGATGGGTGGGTTAATGCTAGGGGAGGTCTCGTTTCATGCACAAAGTGTCTTAGTCATTCCAAGCTACAAGCTACTAGCAAAGTCAAAAGGTGCTTGGAGTGAAATTTTGCATTCCACAGGTTGTGGAGTTGGACTAACTGTATCAACACATCAGGGTGGGTGGGTAAATACTAGGGGAGGTCTTGTTTCATGCGCCGAGTGTCTTAGTGATTTTGAGCTGCAAGCTATTGGCAAAGTCGAAAGGTACTAGGAGTGAAATTTTGCATTCCACAGGTCATGGGGCCGAACCAACTATGCCAATGCATCGGGATGGGTGAGAAAATGTTGGGGCAGGTCTCATTTCATGTGCCAAGTGTCTTAGTCATTCTGGGTTGCAAGCTACCAGCAAAGTCACTTTGTTGGTAACTTACAACCAAGAACAACTAGGACAATTGACACATGAAATGAGACCTCCCCTAGCATTTACCTACCCACCCTGATGTGTTGGCATGGTCGGTTCAGCCCCATGATGAGCAGAATGAAAAATATGGCACCTGGCAATGTTGTGTTGCATGAAACTAAAGCATTTTGCAAGAATGCATTTGATTTCCTCATGATCAAATAGATTGGAGTTGACCAAAACAAAGAGAGGTTATTATGGATGGACCCACATGCACCTATAGGTCCAAGTGAAACATCCCCAACTACCATGATTTCTAAGAACTACTTCGTCGAACTACTTCGTCAAACTTTGGCAGTTTTTTGCTCTTAGGATCTTAAGTGACTTTTTCAGTAGCCTATTGCCCTAAATGACTGAGACATTTGGTGAATGAAATGAGACCTCCCATAGCATTTACCCACCCACCTTGACTTTTTGGCATAGTTGGTTCATCCCCACGAGCTGTGGAATGCAAAATCTCACTCCTAGCACCTTTCCATTGTACGAAACTTAAGCATTTTGCAAGAATGCATTTGATTTCAGCATGGTCAAATGGATTGGAGTTGACCAAAAATGGGAGAGGTTATTGTAGATGGACCCTAAATACACTTGTAGGTCTAAACGAAACATTCCCAGCTGCCATGAATTCTAAGAATTGCTCCATCAATGTTTGGTAGTTTTTTGCTCTTAGGGATCTTAAGTGACTAGCCTGCTGCCCCAAATGACTGAGACACTTGGCACACAAAACAAGACCTCCCCTAGCATTTACTAGCCCACCCCAAAGCATTGGTGTAGTTAGTTCAGCCCCACAAGATTTGGAATGCAAAAAATCACTCCTAGCACTTTTCCACTATATGAAACTAAAGCATTTTGCAAGAATACATTTGATTTTAGGAGTCAAAAAAATTGTATTTGACCAAAATAGGGAGAGGTTATTGTGTATAGATCCCACGTGCACCTATAGGTCCAAATAGAACATTCCTAGCTACCATGAATTCTGAGAACTACTCCATCAAAGTTTGGTAGTTATTTCTCTTAGGGATCTTAAGTGACTTTGTCAATAATCTGTTGTTCAAACGACTAAGACACTTGGTGCATGAAACAAGACCTCCCCTAGAATTTACTCACCCACCCCGATGTGTTGGTGCAGTTAGTTTGGCCCCACAAGTTGTGGAATGCAAAATATCACTCCTAGCACCTTTCCACTGCATGAAACTAAAGAATTTATGCATTTGATTTTGGCACAGTCAAACGGATTTGATTTGACCAAAAATGAGAGAGGTTATTGTGGATGGACCCCATGAGCACTTGTAGTTTTAAACAGAACATTCCCATTTTCCAACTAATTCTGAGAACTAGTCCATCAAGGTTTTGCAGTTTTTGCTCTTAGGATCTTAAGTGACTTTACCAATAGCCTGCAGCCAGGAATGACAGAGAGACTTGGCACATGCAACGAGACCTCCCCTAGAATTTACCTACTAAGCTTGACATATTGGCATAGTTGTTTTGGCCCCACGAGTTGTTGAATGCAAAATCTCACTCCCAGCACCTTTCCACTGCATGAAACTGAAGCATTTTGCAAGAATGCATTTGATTTCAGCATGGTCAAACATATTGGAGTTGACCAAAATTGGGAGAGGCTATTGTGGATGGACACCACACACACTTGTATGTCTAAAATGAACATTCTTAGCTGCCACGAATTCAAATAACTGCTCCGTCAAAGTTTGGCAGTTTTTTGCTCTTAGTGACCTTAAGTGACTTTGTCGGTAGCCTGCTGCCCCAAACTACTGTGACACTTGGTGCACGAAACAAGACCTCTCATATCATTTACCTACCCACCCAGATGCATTTACATAATCAGTTTGGCTCCACGAGATGTGGAATGCAGAATCTCACTCCTAGCACCTTTCCACTGCATGAAAGTGAAGCATTTTGGAACAATGCATTCCTTTCCACCATAGGAAAATAGAATTGATTTAACAAAACTAAGGTAGGTATTTGTAGGTGGACCTAACATCCACCTATACATGGAAAGAAGATGTTTCTAGGTGTCACAGTTTGACGAAATAGTTGGTCCAAAGTTTGACACCTTTTTTGTCTTAGGGCTCTTAAGAGATTGTATGCGTTTGATGTAGCCGATAATGACCAGGAGGCTTCACCATTGAAAAGACACCTCTCTTGACATTCACTCACCCACCCCAATGCATTAGCATAGTCAATTTGACCCCATGAGGTATGAAATGTGTTCTAATATCATCCATCAAAGCATAAAGGATATGGGAATTTTGTCAAATATAGTTGCAATTGCCCTGATAACATGTATGCAAAGTGGTAGGTGTGAAGCAAATGTAGAAAGGTGAAATGAGGATATGCAAATCATGTTAGGAACTGCATGCAGAAGATATCAATTAAATGCAAATAAAGATTAAAAGAGGAATGAAAAATACACAGAAATAATAACAGCAAGAGACAATTTTAACGTGGTTCACTCAAACTTGAGCTACATCCACCAACAAAGAGTCCAATATTATTATCCAGAAAATCAAACTGATTACAACCAGCAATCCCTATAACTCAATACTGCTGCAAATGCTACAATACAATATTGACGAAAACCCTAACCCTTAGCTGTTTTATCAAGACTTATGTCGGTTACAAAATAGGGTTTTTTTAATGTTAGCCAATAGAAAAAATAACTCCTGCTGCCCCCAAAACCCCATTAAATAATTTGTAGGGAAACCACACCGATAAAAGTAGGGAAAATTTAAACTCTGAGTTTGATTAGGCTCCATATAACAACAAATCATGTCAAACGTCTCTCTCTCTCTCTCTCTCTCTCTCTCTCTCTCTCTCCCTTACTCTCTTCCTTGTTTTGCAAGAGAAAGACAAATGCACAGTAAAGACAAATGCACAATCAACGTAGGTAATGAGAAATTTGCATAAGACCTATAAAGGAGTTGTTATCACATGTATTTACATAATTTATATTTTGAATTGTAGCTAACTTCACTCATTGACTGTTGAGTGTGAGGAAACAAGTCTACTTGAAGGTAATGAAGGACAAGAAGGTAAAGTTTATGAGGCAATGTAACTTTAACACTCACACTGCTTAAAAATTGTACAAAGAACACATCCATTATCCATTATAAGATGAAAACATAGTTTATCCATTTTCTTGAGAAAGTAAGGGATATATAAACTTTCAAGCAAATGCAATTGGCACGTGTAAAATGAAATTCCATAACCTTTGCAAGCATCCTCCCTGCCTGTGCCAAATTAGGATCTTTGGGATAGGGTATGGACAATCATGAAATAATAAAGGATAAAGTAATTTTGATAGATGTTTTAGTTGCAACTGCCCTAGGAGTCGTGTATACAAAGTCTGGAAGCATAGACAAGGCACATGAACTATTTGACATGATGCCTCAAAGAAATGTTGTCTCATGGAATGCAATGATTGCAAGATATGCACTTGGCAGGTGTAAAGCCAAATTCTACAACCTTAGCCAACATCCTCCTTGTTTATACCCATATGGGATCTTTGGAACAGGCTATGGACATCCATCAAATCCTAAAGGATATGGGAATTTCATCAGATGTTGTAGTTACAACTACCCTATGAGACATGTATGCAAAGTGATGAAGCATAGACAAGGCAAGTGAACTGTTTGACATGATACCTCAAAGAAATATTGTCTCATAGAATGCAATGATTGCAATACATATGCACAAAATGGATTTTTTCAAAAATGCTTTAGAAACTTTCAAGCAAATGTAAATGGTGGGTGTAAATCCAAATTCTACAAAATTAGCCAACATCCTCCTTGTTTATGCCCATATGGGATCTTTGGAACAGGCTATGAACATCCATCAAATCCTAAAGGATATGTGAATTTCATCAAATGTTGTAGTTACAAATGCCCTCTGAGACATGTATGCAAAGTGATGAAGCATAGACAAGGCAAGTGAACTGTTTGACATGATACCTCAAAGAAATGTTGTCTCATAGAATGCAATGATTGCAAGATATATGCACAAAATGGATTTTTTCAAAAAGGCTTTAGAAACTTTCAAGCAAATGTAATTGGCGGGTGTAAATCCAAATTACACAACCTTAGCTAGAATCCTCCTTGTCTATGCCCACATGGGATCTTCAGAACAAGGGAACAAAGAAAGGCTATGAATTGTTTGACATGATACCTCAAAGAAATGTTGTCTCATAGAATGCAATGATTGCAAGATATATGCACAAAATGGATTTTTTCAAAAAGGCTTTAGAAACTTTCAAGAAAATACAATTGGCGGGTGTAAAGCCAAATTTTACAACCTTAGCCAACATTCTCCTTGTTTGTACCCATATGGGATCTTTGGAACATGCTATGGATATCCATCAAATCCTAAAGGATATGGGAATTTCATCAGATGTTGTAGTTACAACTGCCCTATGAGACATGTATGTAAAGTGATGAAGCATAGATAGGGAAGGTGAACTTTTTGACATGATACCTCAAAGAAATGTTGTCTCATAGAATGCAATGATTGCAAGATATATGCACAAAATGGATTTTTTCAAAAAGGCTTTAGAAACTTTCAAGAAAATGTAATTGGAAGGTGTAAATCCAAATTCAACAACCTTAGCCAACATCCTCCTTGTCTATGCCGACTGCTTCTCCTAATTTGATTAAGTTACTATGACGAGTTCAAGTGTTCCAACTAGTATAAGCCACTCAAGTTGGGGAGATTGGTTTCACCAACAGATGGAATAGATGGGCCCCGCCTCCAGATTATTGTTCCGATTCATTCCAATCTTCCCCACTGTCAGTATTCTGCTCCACTTCAATCCTAGTCACTGTAAGGTTCGTGGATCCCGTAGCCAGTAAGACCACAGGCATGTTGGTTCAAGGCACATCGATCCAACCTTTTAAAAGGGTGTAATGCAACTATAGGAAGGAAGGGCTGCCAGCTATGTCTTGCTAACGCATAAGGAATATATGGTACTGGCATGGATTCTTGTCATTATTTGTATAGTCATAACCATCTCTTCTTCACCGTAATTCCCCTAGTCATTCCAGTTGAAGCCATTCCACATGTCAAAGCCAACATCAGTATATTAAGCCATATCCCATAGCTATATATAGGCACCATCTATAGCAGTTTCCCCAGTTCCATACGTAGCATACCCTCCACCAGTAGTAGCACCACCAGCACAAGATCTAGACTCATACCCAGCAACATAACTAGTCACAAGGTAAGCATCTTAACTAGATCGATAGCCAAATTCTGAGAGTAGTGAGATCCAAAGCTAGCAGCAGTATACCTAGTTCCGGATCGATAGCCATAAGCATCAGTAGCTTACCTTGAACCAGTACCAACAGTGGCATAGCTGTCTTTAGGCCCCTCTCCTCCATAAGTTCATGGTAAAGCTAGAAGTGTGCCAGCATAGGTATAGACATAGACATAGGCAAAATCAGTTGATCCAGTTGAACCAGTCGATTTTGTTGTTTAAGCTGTGGACCCATATCCAGTACCATCAGCGGTAGTAGACCCTACAGTAGATCCAGTTGAACGAGTAGCTTATGTTGAACCAATTGGATAGCTAGAACCACTGGTATAAGCATAAGCACAAGCAGATGTTGAGTAAGTATGGAATAATTAATACAACCCAGTAGCAGCATTTAAACCAGAGCTAGTTGGACCAGTTGAATACATTGACCCAGTTGGTTCATCAGTAGATCTAGCACCAGTAGGCAGGTGTTTACCCATCAGAATCTTACCTAGAAGCATACCTAGCAGCAGCATAAGTAGCTTCGGCATAGGTTGGTTTACCTAGTCTATGAGCTTGACCCAGTTGCTTATCTAGTAGTTTATCCAGCACGAGTACCAGCAACACCAGCATACCTTCCAGTAGATTCTGTTGGTTCTGTCAATGATGCACCACTAGTAGTTCAAGATCTAGTACCAGCACCACCAGTATAAGTTTTTCCAGCAACATAAGCATAACCAGATGCATACCTAGCAACATATCTATAAGTTGATGTGGTTGATCCAGTAGTTGGTCCAGTAGTTTATCCACCGGTAATAGCACCATCACCAGTACCGACATGGGATCTTCAGAACAGGGTATGGACATCCATCAAAGCATAAAGGATATGGGAGTTTTGACAGATGTTGTAGTTCCAGCTACCCTAGGAAATATGTATGCAAAGTGTGGAAGCATGGAAAAGGCACATAAACTACTTGACATGATGCCTCAAAGAAATGTTGTCTCATGGAATGCAATGATTGCAAGATATGCACAAAATGGATTTTTTCAAAAAGGCTTTAGAAACTTTCAAGCAAATACAATTGGCAAATGTAAATCCAAATTCCACAACCTTATCCACCATCCTCCTTACCTATGCAAAAATGGGACCTTTGAAATAGAGAATAGACGACCATCAAAAGAAAGTCACATGTTGTATTTGCAGCTGCCCTTGTAGACATGTATGCAAAGTGTGGAATCATAGACAAGGCATGTGAATAGTTTGGCATGACACCTCAAAGAGATGTCATCTCATGGAATGCAATGATTTCACAATATGCAAAATATTGGATTTTTTGAAAAGGCTTTATAAACGTTCAAGCAAATGTAATTGGCACGTGTAAAACCAAATTCCACAAGCTTTGCAAGAATCCTCCATACTAGTGCCAAATTAGGACCTTTGGAATAGGGTATGGACCATAGAAGCATATATCTTTGAAATATCCCAATATATTCCAATATATCCTGATATATTTTGATATATTTTGATATTGTTATTGTGATTAGTGATAATCATTTTTGCCTTTGACAACAAAAAACACTTATGTCATTATTTATGATTTATAGGCATAGTCATTACTAGACAAAACTGTCAAATGATTAAGCTATCCTTTGGCTTGCCATTATTATTACATCACAGATGTTAGTGTTGTCATTTGTACTTATCAATGGATATTGTTGTCATTATTTCATTTGTAAAATAGTTGTATTATTGAGGCAATTGTTTGGCAATTTTCATAATTACATAGTAGTTGTTAATAATGTCGTACCAGTTGAGACGGTTGCCATCATCATTATCTTTGGACATAACTATCCTTTTGTGATTAGTAATCTTCTTATGATCATTAATCAATACCATTCTGTCGTTATTGTGACCTATACATTCTTGATCATTATGTTGTTTAGTAGCATCCTTATTAGTACTATGGTCAATTAATATGTGCATCAATACTGCAGTCAACATTATAGTAAATATTAAAGATAAAAATGATTAATATGAAACATTGTTGAGACAGGACATTATTGTCTTGAAAGCTTGCCGCTGCTGTAAAATTAAGAGGTATTTCAAGAGGTTAGGGAGACTATTGTTGTGAAGTGTACTTACTATTTGCTTCTATGGTATGGACAACCATGAAAGAATAAAGGATAAAGGAATTTTGATAGATGTTGTAGTTGCTACTGCCCTAGAAGACATGTATGCAAAGTGTGGAAGCATAGACAAGGTAGGCGAACTATTTGACATGATGCCTCAAAGAAATGTTGTCTCATGGAATGCAATGATTGAGAGATATGCACAAAATGGATTTGTTCAAAAAGGATTTAGAAACTTTCAAGCAAATGCAATTGGTAGGTGTCAATCCAAATTCCACAACCTTAGCCAACATACTCCTTGTCTATGCCCATATGGGATCTTGGGAACAGGCTATGGACATCCATCAAAGCATAAAGCATATGGGAATTTTTTCATATGTTGTAGTTACAACTGCCCTATGAGACATGTATGCAAAGTGATGAAGCATAGATAAGCAGGTGAATTGTTTGACATGACGCCTCAAAGAAATGATATTTTAGGGTAAGTGCAAGAAGTTGGGTCCAAATAGAGGGGAAGTCCCGGGAAAAAAAAGAATCCCGACAGAAACGGGTCCCTGTTTTAAAATAAATGGGTACCAATTTAGGAATGGGTGCTCGAGCCTAAACGAGTACCTGCTTAGGAATAGGTACCCGTTTAGGAATGGGTGTCTAATCCTAAACGGGTACCTGTTTCTAAATAGATATTCAAATTTGAGAAAAATAGTGCACGCTTTTTTTCCCACACAAAAGGAACGGGGGAAAGGCATGGTAAGCCAGTCCCTTGCCTTGGACCTGCAAGTTTTTTTCTAAGTACAAAACAAGAGAAAAGACTGAGTTTACCTATATGACTGATGACATTTTTTTCTGAATTCTTTTATGAAATTAAAACCCTTTATAGATGACAGTGTCTAGTTTTCAAATATGTAATTTTTTTTATTGGACTTATTTTTCTGTTTATTATTTAATTTATGAGAAAACTGGTCCAAAAACGTGAAATGACAGGTGTTTGTATTTTTTTAATAACTTTTAATTTTTAAAGTTTTTTGAAAAAAAATTATATGTCATCAATCTACACATCATTCTTTACACAATGAAAAAAAAATTCATTTATGATTAGTTTTACTCAAATTATGTTGGCCGTACACGAGGGTTTTTGAAAACAACAATTAGGGCCAATAAAAAATTAATTAAAAAATATATTTGGAAAAAAATTAGAAAAAAAATATCCTCATAAAACTTCACTGTGCTACACATCTTTCCCCGAAAGGATTTAGAAAAATACTTTTATTTAGGTCAAATTATGTTGGTCATACACATGCATGGTATGGTAAAAAATAAGTGAACTTTAAATAGTGGTTTTTAGAAATGCCTATTGACAATCAATTTGTGTCATCTAGGTATTAAAATAAATTACATATTTGGAAACTAGACTCTGAGTACTACATTTCATATCACTAACTTTTTTTAAGATTCAATTTTTAAGTGCCTCAAATGTTCAGGTCAAATGTGACGAATTCTGAAAATTAGGGAAAACACTTCCACTTTTTGGCCAAAAAGTGGACCCCACTTCTTGCACTGACCCTTCATGGAATGCAATGATTGCAAGATATATGCACAAAATGGATTTTTTCAAAAAGGCTTTAGAAACTTTTAATAAAATGCAATTGTTGGGTGTAAATCCAAATTCCACAACCTTAGCCAGCATCCTCCTTGTCTATGCCAAAATTAGATCTTTGGAATAGGGTATGGACATCCATCAAAGCATAAAGGATATGGAAATTTGGACATACGTTCTAGTTACAACTACCCTAGGAGACATGTATGCAAAGTGTGGAAGCATCGACAAGGCAGGTGAACTATTTGACATGATGCCTCAAAGAAATGTTATCTCATGGAATGCAATGATTGCAAGATATGCACAAAATGGGTTTTTTTTTTAAATGCTTTAGAAACTTTCAAGAAAATGCACAAAAGAAAATTTCAAGAAAATGTAATTGGCATGTTTAAAACCAAATTCCACAACCTTATATAACATCCTCCTTGCCTATGCCAAAATGGGATCTACAGAACAGGGTGTGGACAACCATCAAAGCATAAAGGATATAGGAATTTTGTCACATGTTGTATTTGCAACTACCCTTGGAGACATGTATGCAAAGTGTGGAAGCATAGACAAGGCATGTGAACTATTTGACATGATGCCTCAACTAAATGCATAGTCTCATGGAATGCAATGATTGCAAGATATGCACAAAATGGATTTTTTGAAAAGGATTTATAAACTTTCAAGCAAATGCAATTGACACATGTAAAACCAAATTCCTATAAACTGTCATATACATAATGTCATCAACATAACATCTAGTCTATATATAAAGCTATATAGGGATGTACAAATAAAGCCATACAAGCATATACAAAGATATACATCGGTAACATACAAAAGAATGTATACAAAGCCATCTAGGCATACAAAAAAATGTCCCAAAATCTAGTTTCCTATGAACTTCTATCAAATAATCAGTAGCCCTTGCTTGGCCGTGAAGGTGGAGATCCAATCAGTGACTCATCCTCTCTCTCCCGTCGACTAGACCTCCTCAACAGAGTGTAAAAATCTACCCCCAAATTTTTTTTTGAAAATTTAAACAGGGATAATACAATGTTAGCACAATCATACATGAACAACTAAATTGCCCACACACTTTTGATCACCAAGTTCCCAATTCGGGTGAGGTGAGAGCATAATGTGTCTTGGATTACAAAGTTGAAGTATTGTGCAACATGGAATAACATTCATCTGCTATGAGTAGGCATCCACAATGCTATGGGAATTTACCACTTTTAGTGGGTATAAGAGCAAGAATGGAAAGTACAAATCATCCACTTATCTAGTGGGTAGGAAGAAACATAAAGATTCATTTTGCCCGCACTGGTGGTAAACCATCCAGGGGATTATTATGTGTTTATCCAATATAAAATGATAGAGAGCAAAAAGCATCAACTGAGAGCTATAATAGAGGAAATACAATAATCATCAAAGATCAATGCAATGTGATAAACTCCACACTATACCTTGCACAATAAAGATGAACAAGTTGCACAAGTTATGATCATCACACTGGGATAGATTTGCATATTTTCAATGATGGACAAACTGGAAATACATCTCAGCTTTCTTGCTACTGTTTAGCAGCCCTATATACTATCCAAGTGTTACTGAAAATACACATAATCAGAACTGATATCAACACCCCACATCAATTCACAAATAGCTGATAATAACAAACACATCCTAAACTACCCATAACAAGATATCATAATAAACTCTATTGTTCTAATCTGATAACTGTAAATAAACTGATTCTAAGACAACTGATTGAAGATAAACACATAAACTCAGCCTTAAACCCTTAGTACGGACAACCCTGTCAAAGATCAAAGGCAACCACAACACTAGAAGAACAATCCACTCAGAAGTAGTTATAATAGCTTAGGAAACACTGAAATAAAGTCCAAACTATCTAAGCAATTAAAAGACCAGTCAGCACTGCATTCAATATAGACCATTTTCCCTTTTGTATGGCCCCATGAAATCCATTCATATTTTCATAATGAGCACAATATCAATAACTCTAAACACTCTTAATAACCACCAGCCAAACAATCTTAACACTCCAAATATAATTCATAGAAGACCCATACATTAATGTTTTCATCTGAATTTCAGAAATCTCTTCTACAGGTTCATACGACCCTGAAATAGTACGGTCCTCTCAGCAATTTCAAATTGTATCAAAAACCACTAAAACATGCTAGAAAGAGGTGCCAAGATAATATAAATGCATACCAAACAAACCTTGCAATAAAAACCTCACTAATAATTACTAATCAATCACCTAATCTGCCTTGTATGACCCAGCATGTATGGCCAGGTAGAAACTAACACCAAACATAAAGAGATAATCCAAAAACCAATCCAAAATCATCTATAACTGATTGCAATGATATAAGTTTGAATCATTTAAACAAGAACTCCACAAAATATTTCAACTCCATTAAGCTCCAATGTGATTTCAGTGTGAAACCACCCCAAACCTCAAGAGGGTTTTCATCCTCAAGAGCATTCTACAAGAGGGTTTTCATCCTCAAGAGAATATGGAAGAACTCTTAGGTTCAATCCATCTGTAAACTGAGAGGAACCTCCTGCAACAATATAATGAAAAATGCATGAAATAACAGAAATATCTAAATAATAGAAACACAGAAGGAATTTATTGATCGCAGACCACTTTGAGGGGGAAACCTCCTTTGAACAAGCTCAATACAATAAATTCATGGATGCCTTCATTGGCCTCAACACGTACTTATATACTAAGTCTAATCTAAACAACTATTACTTGCCATGAATGTGGGATAATACAATATGCTCACGGGATGACTTACAAAGCATATGTGTCCAAATGTAATATACTAACAAATTAAAGTGAAAGGTTAAACACGGGTTCCTAACATCCCCTCCCTCTTAGAAAAGCTTTGTCCTCAAAGCTTAAGATGTGGAAATTGTTGTTGAATCTGAAGGAGTGGTTCCCATGTAGCATCCTCTGGTTGCATTCTGTGCCACTAAATTAAGACCTCTGTGATGGATCGGGAGTGATGCTGACAGGTGTGTCTGTCAAGGATTGCCTCCAGCTCCAAAATGATGGATTCTCCGTTATCCAGTTCTGGCAAAATAGTTTGTGCTCTGAAGGTGGTGCCAAGAACTTTCTTTAGACAAGAGACATGAAATACTGGATGAACGCAAGAATGAGGAAGCTCCAATATATAAGCAACCGACCCAATCTTTTGAAGAACTTTATATGGCCCATAGAACTTCAGAGCTAGCTTATGACACCCTTTGAGTTTTAGGGATGATTGCTTGTATGGATGTAGACGAAGAAAAACCATATCACCTACTTGAAGAGTGTGCTCAAAATGGTGCTGATCAGCTTGTTGTTTCATTTGATTTCTTGCCAAGTGAAGATTGTCCTGCAGGATGTGAAGAATCTAATCCTAAGTTTGGAGAACCATGTCGACTGCCTGAACTGGCGAACTGCTGGGGGTGTATGGAAGGAGCACTGGTAGTGCCTGACCATAGACTGCTTCATATGGAGTCATTTTAGATGCAATGTGGTAGGAGGTATTGTACCACCATTCAGCGAGAGGGAGCCACTTTGCCCACTGATGTTGTTGTTCTAAGGTGAAGCAACGAAGATAAGTTTCCAAACATTTGTTGATAATTTTAGTCTGACCATCTAGTTGTGGGTGATACCCAAAACTCATCTACAATTTAGTGCCAGTGTGTCGAAATAGTTCTATCAAAAAATGACTGGTCAAAGTTACATCACGATCTGAGACAATGGAAGAAGGGATGCCATGAAGATGGAAGATCTGGTCCATGAAAATTTGTGTGACTAAGGAAGCTATATAGGGATGGATGATGACACAAAAATGACTATATTTGGAGAGGTGATCAACCACAACCAAGATCACTGTCTTTCCTCCAGATTTAGGGAGCCCCTCAATGAAATCCATAGAAATATCTATCCAAATCTGTGTAGGGATGGGCAAGGGTTCGAGCAATCTAGGAAGGAGTGTCATTTCACCCTTGTTGTGTTGGCAGGTATCACATTCAACCACCATTTGTTGAATTACCCTTTCCATTCCCTTCCAAAAGAAGTTATGTCATGCCCGCTCATAAGTTTTGAGGAACCCAGAGTGCCCTGCCGATGGAGAAGCATGGAGTTCATAGAAGACAACCTGCTAAAGATCTGTGCTCTGGGGAAGCACCATCCCAAGAGTAATGGGGTACAATAGAGGGGTTAGTGGCCAATTGTTGAATGATTTGAGATAATGAAGAGTCATTGACATAGCCCTGCTGGATGGATTCCAACCAATTTGGAACAAGCATGGAAATAGCTGAACGGGAAGCTTGGTCAACAAATGTGTGAGAAAGAGCATCCACCACAATATTGTCCTTACCCTTCTTGTAAGTGATCTCATAGTCATAACCCATGAGTTTGTTGACCCATTTCTATTGTGTTGGGGAGGAGACCCATTGTTCCAGGAAATATTTCAGACTCTGGTGATCAGTCTTAATGCAAAAATGATTCCCTAGTAGGTATGGCCGCCACTTTTGTACTGCATGCAAAATAGCCATCATTTCCTTCTCATAAGTAGAGAGTACTAAATTCTTGCCAGAAAGGGCTTTGCTAGTGAACACAATGGGATGTTCTTCTTAAAGGAGAACAACACCAATTCCATTGCCATAAGAATCACTCTCAATGGTGAAGGTCTTGGAAAAATCTGGCATAGCTAGAACAGGTGTAGTACACATTGCTTGTTTCAAATTTTCAAATGCACACTCAGCAGCATGTGTCCAGATAAAAACATCCTTTTTTAACATAGCTGTTAATGGAGCTACAATCTTCCTGTAATCCTTGACAAACTTGTGATAGTAGCCAGTCAACCCCAAAAAACCATGGAGGCTCTTGAGTGTCTGAGGATGCAGTCAATTTTCATGGCATCTATTTTTGCAGGATCCACTCGAACCCCTTGGGCTAAAACAATATGCCCAAGATACTCCACTTCGTCCTAGCCAAAAACACATTTAGACTATTTTGCATAGAGATGATGATCAGAGAGAAGTTGCAATACAAGATCCAGATGTTGGAGATGCTCATCCCATGTTTTTCTATAGATGAGGATATCATCAAAGAAGACCAGAATGAATTTCCACAAGTAGGGCTGGAATATTTTATTCATCAATGCCTAGAATGTTGAAGGAGCATTAGTGAGGCCAAAGGGCATGACCAAAAACTCATAGTGGCCATCATCCATGCGGAAAGCTATTTTAGGGATATCATCCTCATGAACCTGAATTTGGTGATACCCAGAATGAAGATCTAGCTTGGAGAAAAAATGAGCGCCATGAAGATCATCAAGAAACTCATCAACAATAGGAATCAATAGGAATCGGTGATGTGATTAAGTGCTCGGAAGTCAATACAGAGGTGCCATGACCCATCTTTTTTCTGGACAAGGACTGGTGAAGAAAAGGAACTGGTACTAGGGTGAATAATACCTTGCTTCAGTAAGTCTCGAATGAGCATCTCAATCTCTATCTTTTGGTGAAATGGGTAGTGGTAGGGGCTAATGTTGGAAGGAACACTTCTAGGAAGGAGCTGAATACGGTGGTCCTCTAGTCATGAAGGTGGCAATCCCACTGGTTCAACAAAGACACATGCATACCTATCCAAAATTCATTATAGATCTGAAGGAGTAGTGGAGACCCCTGATGGTTGCATCTGAATGGAATGGAGCTGAGCTATGACACCATGTGAATTCTTCTTAAAAGATTTTCCATGCAATGTGAACTTATGATGCTGAGAGACCCCAGTTGTAAGCCCTTCAATGTGTGTTTTTTCCCATTGTCTGAAAACTGCATCCAAAGTTCAGCAAAATTCCATAAGATGGGTCTAAGTGTGTATAACCATTGGGTGCCCAAAACCACATCACATCCACCTAAGGGAAAGGCAAACATGTCAGAGCATAGGTTATAATCTCCCATAGAGATACGTACATTGTGACACTTCCCTTTGCAAGGTACTGTGCCCCCATTGGCAATCATGACTTAAAAGTTGGAGCAAGGATGGACAAAACAATCAGCCTGTTTGGCGATCCGAGGGTCAATGAAGTTATGAGTGCTACCAGAATCAATGAGTATTGTAAGAGGGAGCTTCTTGAAGTAACCCTTGACTCGCATGGTTTGTGGGGTGGTGACTCCTGCTAAAGCATGGAGAGAGATCTCTGGGTGGTCTTCCTGAGAAGCAGGGTCAACAAGTGACTGCTAAGTGTCGACCTGATCATCCACTATATCCTGAGCATCTGTATAAACTTTAGTTTTAGGCAGAGAATCCACATCCAAGAGATAGAGCTTTTTCTCAACACATCTATGTCCTTGAGTGAATTTCTCATCACAATTATAACAAAGCCCTTTTTCTCTACGTGCCTGCATCTCTGCTTTAGTCAAATGCTTGATAGGAGTTGTTCTAGGAGCTAGCGTTATTTGAGATTGTTGGTAAGCCGTATTTCTGAATGGAACAAAATTGGATTTGGATTGTTGTTGAGCTATGATCTTGTCCTCTACCAACTTAGCCAACACTATGGCTTCCATCATTGTGCTAGGACAGAACATTTTAACCTTAGAGTGAATTGCATCCTTTAGACCACTGACAAAACAATACCTAAAGAATTCATCAAACAATCCCTCTGTGTGATTGGCTAGTTTTTTAAATTCTATCTGATATTCTGTCATAGTGCCTATTTGGCGTAGTTTAGTGATTGCTCCTGTGAAGTCATCAAAAGCACTAGGGCTAAATAGTTGCAAAATGAGTTTGCAAAAATCTATCCATTTTGGCTCTTCATAAGCCTTGATGTACCAATGGAACCATTGAAGGGATTCATGTTCCAAATGAAAGGATGCAAGTGGGGCTTTGTTGACATCAAAAGTATTATGCAGATTGAAATATTGTTCTACCCAGTATATCCATCCAGTCAGATCATCACCATTGAAGCCAGGAAAATCAAGCTTCGACCCACGAAAATTGCTGGAAGAAGAAAACCTATTGTTTGCAAAAGGCTCTGGTTGCCATCTATTATTCATGGCTGAATACCGAAGATTGAGGCTGAGAATTTTTTCATCCAGATCTTGGAGTTTGGTCTGAAGGGCTGCAAGTTCATCCTCCATGTTTTTTTCTCCTGTGCGGGTGACAACCATAACCATGAGATTTTCTTTTTTTTGGGAATGGGTAGAAAAACAAAAACAAAAACTTTTTTAGTAAAGGAAAATTTGGATTTAGGAAAAACTTTGATGGGTAATTAGGGTTTGACTAGGTTTTGGACACTTTCTAAGGGAAAGGGGAGAAGAAAATGGGGATTTCATAAGTGGGGTGAAAGAATGGGAAAATTTGTCCAAGAGGGACAAAGGAGCAGAAATATGAAATGAACACTATGGCAAAATTTGAAGGCTACTAGGTGAAAATCGAAGAAGTTATGGCAAACCCTAAAATTAGACATGTGGGATTTTTGGCTTTGATAAGTGGAATTTGGGATAGGGTCCTCAAGGAAGGAAATATGTAGAATGAAATTTTAGGGGTTCCAGTGAATTTTGAGAGGAAACAGGGCTAAAGCAAGGAAGATATGGTGAAAAAATAGATTTTTTTCCTCGAAACGATTTGCAAACTGCTCTAGATAGATTCAATCTATGATTTGCCGGTTGTCAATAGATCTGGGCGTCAAGTATGTTTGGCTTCCTAAAGGTTCAGGGGAGTCACCAATGCTATCTAATGGCTTGTGTATTGGGGTAGTACCCCTCACTCCACAGCTCAGGTAAAACTGATAACCGCTTTGCCACAACTAACAGCTCTTGGTTTACCTCATAGATGGGAACTAGTCAATTAGGTAGGGGCCGTTGCCCTTTTCGCTGGCAAGTCCTTTCAATGGGCCAGCTACTTTGGGGTTCTTGTGGTACTCCTCACAATGCATTTTAGGGCTATATGCCCATGTACTTCCCACAGTTAAGTGAATAGGAATATTCCCTGATCTGAACCTGTAATTGAAATGAACAATACAGATGTGAAAAAGAAAGAACTACTGCAATAATCACAATGCCTAGAGGCCACTGTGAGAAAAAAATTGGTAGAAATTCCACCCAGTGAGCCCAAGAAAGTGCTCTAATACCAGATGAGAGGAACCTCCTGCAACAATATAATGAAAAATGCATGAAATAACATAAATATATAAATAGCAGAAACACAGAAGGAATTTATTGATCACAGACCACTTTAAGGGGGCAACCTCCTTTGAGCAAGCTCAATTCAATAAATTCATGGATGCCTTCATTGGCCTCAACACATACTTATATACTAAGTCTAATCTAAACAACTATTACTTCCCATGAATGTGGGATAATACAATATGCTCACGGGATGACTTACAAAGCATATGTGTCCAAATGTAATATACTAACAAAGTAAAGAGAAGTGTTAAACACGGGTTCCTAACACAAACAAAACAAATCCAAAAGCATAACCCTTCAAAATGAGCTCTCATTCCACTTTTATAACTTTTTGGAGCAGAATATATTATTATTTTTCTTTTAACTTTTCATATTTCTCCTCTCCAAGAGACCTTTTTGAAAATATAAAAATACAACATGTGTGAGGTCCCCTTTTTAAGTATCTACCATTTAGAACACTTAAAAACCTTGTAAATGAGCAATACCACTTAGGTATTAATTAATTATTTTCACCCCTAGGAGCTTAAGTGAAAGTAAAAATTAAATAGCTCATTAAATCACCTAACTTTGCAGAAAATCTCAAACTTATGCAAATTGCAAAATAAATCATACCACTGCCTTCTATGATGTTTGGGATGAAGAACAATGTCATCTAGGTGACTTACTATAATTAGACGGCTCCTCAAAGAATCTTGGAGAGCAATTTGGGAGCCCGATCAGACTTCTGAAAACATCACTGTAACCCTGGACATCCACTGAGCTTAATGTCATAGAAAATAATCCATTAACATAAGGGAAACCCATATAACTGATCTACAGACTAAACCACGACTACTCCAAGAACATTGGAGTCCTCCCAAACATGTCGGATAGCCTCCGAGAGACTAAGAACAAGCATAATAGGCACAAAAATCTATGCACCAAAAAAAGCGACATTATAGTCCTCCCCGCTCAAGATTGCTTATCCTCAAGCAATACATGCTATCATATAGAAATTCCTGCATGATTGGCAATATTATACCTGGATCCCAAATTAATCTCAAGAATGTTCCACACTACTTTTGTTGTACTACTATGATGCAACTACAGATTGCACAACTGGAACTCTGCTTACAACTCTGAAACATTCTATCAAACACAAATCTTTTTGGATCCCACACATATGTAACATCACTAACCCTGAAAATACAAGAGTTAGCATCCTCCAACAAGTCATCAATACAATTTATCCAAGCTAAAACTATTGTTGGGAACCAAAATCTGAAATGTTCCTCCAAGGAAGAACATAAATCAGCTTGAACACAGGTTGAGAGTAACTCTGAACAACCATGAATTGGCAAGTTTTAACCAACCAAAAGAGCAATATTAGCTGAAACACTTGTACTTTTCAGATGAACCCTACTGTTATCCTCCCACAAAGAGATAAAAACAACAAAAAGGTCAATCTCATGGCTGCAAGAATCTGAAATAATCTCATGAAAATTAGATCTCAGTAATCTGAAAATGGTACAACGACAATAAAACTGAAATCTTCTGAGAACAACAAGAAATTCAGGCCATCTACAACCAAAATACATCATAGTCATGACCAAAATTTCTCTCCAATCCACCATTATGTATGCAAATGAACACTTAGGATGGTTGATAGGAATAAGGACAACAACTTTATGATAGAAATTAGACTCCACAAGCATCCATGAAATAGTTCTCCCATCATCACTATCCTCCACAAAACCCTAAGGATAAACTCTATTATGAAAATAAGCCATCATTGCACTTAACTCATTACATACCTGAATCTTATGCCAAACCTCAACAACTAATGAAAACTTCCAGTTGATGAAGTTTTTGAGCAAAGTAACTTCCCATAAGTACTCTTCACCAGGATCCCATATCTTGTTACTATCCTCCTCCATGTTACTAACATCAAATTAGTCCTCATCATTCAACATGGGGAGACGATTGTCTTGAGTTAACTCAACTTCCATCATAAAAGGGGAATGATCAAATGATTGGAAGTTTCTCCCATCTCCATGTTCAGATAAAACATCATGTTGTTCCAACTCTGCATCATCATACGTAGGAGATTGTCCTAAGTCAATATCATGTTGGATCAATTCAATCTCTTTAGTTACCAACTTGATTTCATCTACTCTTGTCACTATGTCTTGCTCCCTGAATTGATGAACATCAACAAGCTAATTTTCAACTTCTAATAGATCTATTTGGGTACTCTCTATAGAATTTGTAGTTGATTTGAGCTCAACTTCAACCTCTCTTCTTTTCAAAACATCATAGATCTGACCAACAAACTTAAGGACATGATCTCTATCAGAAAGCAGGTTCAAATAATCAGATTTTAGTGTTTCTAGAGCCTCTTTGACTACACACCAATCTTCAAGTGAAGATCCTCTTTCCATGCCCATTTGTCTCCTTTCAACTTGTGCCCTCCAAATGATCTTCAACAAACTTATGCATGCTGTCCAAGTGTGTTAAAGATTGAACAACCTTATCTTTAGTGACCAACAACTGATTCTTGAAATCAAATGTTGCATCTAAAATGGAGGCTGATCCCAAGTTTTCAACAAGCTTCCCATCAACATGCTCATCAACTGTCTCTTCTAAAAGAACACTTGGTTCTTCAATTTGCAAGGGAAAAGAATCTTCTTCTTCATCAGTAAGATCAAATGTTATGGCAGCATCAAATTCGTCACCAATAGCTGATTTAAAGTCTTCATCAACATACTCTTCATCCTGGATTTTTGAGAAGACTAGTTGTTCTTCACTAATCATGGGAATTTCCCACTCATACTTGGAGCTATCATCACTAGAATGGTTGAGATGCTCTTCATTAGGTGATGTTCTAAGAAGTATAGCAACATCAACTTGTTCAACCTTTGTAGTTTCACCATTTCACATATCTTCATCAGGACACTCTACTTCAATGCTCTCAAGCTTGCTTGCAAAGTCACCATCTAGAAATCTATCAATCATTCTCAGTTCATTCTTCAATGTAGTGGCATCTTCAAGGTCTTCATCAAATGAAGGGCTTGCAAAGCCCCACACCTTTGGCTCATAATCTTCATCAAAGCAAAGATCAGCTTCACCAATTTCTGTTGTAACCTTTCCCAAATCAGCAAGCTCCTCAAAGCATGCCTCTTGATTAGTGACCTTGATTTTATCATACAAAGGATCAAACTCATTTACTCCAACTATCAGGACTTCATCTTCTCCATCTTTGGATTCCACAACATCCTGAAAGAAGGAACATGTGGTGAAGGTTACTGGTTCATCTTCTTTGCTCTTGCATTGGTGGTTAGGCCCCCAAAAATCTTTGCATATAAAACAAAGATTTCTTCTTCTGAGTTCATTTTTGTTGTCCTCTTTCTTTCTCAAAGTGAGAGAATTCTTATTCTGTTGGCTGGAAGGTGATGCCTTGGAATAGTTCTCAGACCTTGACATTGGAGAAGGTAACTCAAGCTTCCTTAACAATATTTTTTTATTCTCCTCATCCTTCCTCGTCCTTCGGATGTAATCTATAAGGTCTTTTTTTGTTAGGATCCCCCTCGATTATTTCCAAGAAAGAACCCCAAGAGATTTGATGCTTAAAGTCATCTGATAGGCCTTGGTACTCTTCAATAATCTTTGTGGCCTCTTTATCATACTTCCTTTGATCCAACTCCTTATGAATTGTTCTTTCCAAATTAGTCTAACTCTGTCTAAGAGAATCAATCAAGACATCTATCTCAATTCTTCTCCCCATGAGAGATGCCATGATCTCACATACAATTCTCAAAATCCTTCAACTACCCAACTCTAAAGACCCATGCAAGTGCTAATCACCCACATGCAACACTGAAAACTAACTTGCACTTGAAGAACTACATGGAATGAGTGGCAACCCAAATAGGCTGGCAAGATCACAATCTCTGATACCACTGTAACAATCTACCCCCAAATTTTTTTTGAAAATTTAAACAAGGATAATACAATGTTAGCACAATCATACATGAACAACTAAATTGCCTCCATGCTTCTGATCACCAAGTTCCCAATTAGGGTGAGGTGGGAGCATAATGCGTCTTGGATTACAAGGCTAAAGTATTGTACAACATGGAATAACATTCATTTTCTACGAGCAGGCATCCACAATGCTATGGGAATTCACCACTTTCAGTGGGTATAAGAGAAAAATTGAAAGTAAAAATCATCCACTTATTCAGTGGGTATTCACCACTTATCCTATGTGTAGGAAGAAAGATAAAGATTCATTTTTCCCACACTGGCGGTAAACCATCCAAGGGATTATTATGTGTTTATTTAATATAAAATGATAGAGAGAAAAAAGCATCAACTGAGAGATATAATAGAGGAAATACAATAATAATCAAAGACCAATGCAATGTGATAAACTCCACACTATACCCTGCACAATGAAGATGAACAAGTTGCACAAGTTATGATCATCACATTGGGATAGTTATGCATATTTTCAATGATGGACAAACTGGAAATACATCTTAGCCTTCTTGTGTCATGCCCATATTTCCCATGTGGTCACGACATGCATCACATGTGTCATGTCCACATTTGTCATGTGGTCATGACACGAAATATTAAAAACTTTTCCACGTATCCCTAGAAACCCCCTTGCATGCTTTAGCATGCTTGATGACAATACACATAAGGCGTAAACATGTCAATCAAAAGGTAGGTATTGCAAGTATCTATCACAATCTATGCGCGATGGTAGCTTGCTAAGGGGGTTTATGTGACACGAGGAGTGTCACCGTTAGGGTTAGAATCAATTTGATTCAAACCCTAGGTAAATTGCAGATCAAAAGGAACAAGCGCAACAAGATTTACAGCCAAGGGCCGAACAACTCAGATGGCATCGCCATTTCCAACAGTGTAGAGTTTTAATGTTTAGGGAAAGCTTTTCAGTGGGTGGCAGACCTCCTACCCACCCCCCACCATATGGTGGGGAGTGGGTGGGGGATCCATCCCCCACCCCACCACTCATAACATAGTCTACAGGGGGGGCAGCCAGTCTGTCATCCCTCCCTGATCTTTTTTTTAACAGTCCTCAAACAAAAAAAGGGACAGCGGCAGCACAAGGTGTTGTTAGGGTTTGTTCGATGCATCACAAATGGAATTTTTTTCTCTTAAACTTTATTTTTTTTAAATGCATAAAATTATATATATATTCTCCTAGAATATATTAAATGTATATATATATCATTCTCACAGCTACTCAATATATTTCCTTTTTTTAAACAGAACAGTTTGGTCAAATATAAATATATATATATATATATATATATATATATATAGATGTAGCTATTTATATATATGTATATATATAAATATGTACATTGATATATTCTTCTTATTAAACAATGCAAAAAATGGATCTCTAATACATTTTACTTGTCATAAAAAAAATTACAAATGACAGAGACAAAATCTAAATTTTCCTTTGAAAGGGAGAGTTTATTTAACCATTCTTTTTCGTAAAAATAAATACAACAGCTACTATTTACTTTTTTTTTTGAAATAACCAGCAACATAGAAATACATTTGAATACTCACACAACTAACATAATCCCTTTTCCTTCTCTCAAACCATTGTAATGTAAACTGCAATTATTTATATATTTTTGAAAATAAACAGCAACTAAATACTCATTCTTTTTATACAACAACATTTTCTCGTGCAAGTTATTTTCCCATCACGTGCAATATAAACATACAGTTATATATATTTATTGAAAGAAACAATAGGGATAATGTAACCTATATTCTTTTGATTACTAAAATAAACTCAAACAACAACATAGATGCATACTTTTTCTATATTTTTAAATGCATAGAATTAATATATTTCACATAGCAACATATTGAAATAAAAATTGCAACACATATTGCATTTTTGTAACCACAAGTATGGTGGGATACAACATTAAATATCATTTTAAAAAATGCACATTAAGAGAGTATTTTCTCTCTTTTCTTTTTGTCCAACTACAAATAGGCTATTATTTGGACAAGGCTCTCAAGTAGCCAAAAAAAATAAACAACTCCAACGAAAAACAAGACTTCACCCAAGCTCCAAAGGTCTCCCAACAAACCTGCAAAAACTAAAACAATGGAGAAAACATCCAAGCCACCAAAACACTCTCCTCCCTACCATAGACCTGCAAGTGGGTCACTCCTGAGCTTGGAGGTCGATCTTCACACTAGTCTCATACCACAACACAACAATAAGCATACCACACAATAACAAGAAGAACACCCATAAGGTTTAAACAACACAAAATCCATAAAAATAGATTTGAGGAGCTAGGAGAGTGGACTCTCTCTACTCAAGAGGTTCACTCCAACCAAATCTCATGAATCCATAACAAGGCCTCAAGCCTAAAAATACCTCCATCAAAATCATAATACTCCCAACAAGGCCTCAAGCCTAAAATCTCCTCTATGAAATATATCACACCAAGGCATTCATGCCATAAAAATAACCACCAAAACTCCACCAAAATTCCCTCAAGGCCGCAATATGCCAATACAAAGAGGGTGAGCTTGAGGAGGTTCACTCCTCTCCCACCCCTCACATGAATGGACACAACAAGAATGGTAGTCTCATTCAAAACACCCATAAAACCCAACACAACAACAAATGCAAAAAACAAACAAATCCATTCATGAGGAAGGCTCAATGTCTTGAGGCTTACCTTAAAAAGCCCAAGAATGGAAGAGGGTTGTAGAAGAGATATCCAACTTTCTCATTTAAGCCACCTTCCAAGATCTCCAACTCTCTCACCAAAAAATCCTCCAAAGGTAGCCAAAAACAAGAAAAAAGAAAGAACCCCTTTCCTCTCACAAAGAGGAAATAATATAGGCTTCATTCCAAAGCCTTGAGGAATGAGAAGGTGACACATGTCACCTTCTCCTTACTCTTCCCAAGCCACTTGCAAGGGATATGGAATGTGGAGGTGACATGTGTCACTCTCCCATCCATTCAAACTTCACCCTCTCCGCATGTGCTCTCACACATGTGTGAAATCAAAAGTGGAGAGCTGGCATCTCTCAAAATGGGCTCCAAGAGGATAAGGGATGACACATGTCATCACCTTATTCTCTAAAGGAAGCCCCTTCACTCCAAGATGCTCTCACACATGTGTGAGAGCATTAGAGGAAGGTTCCACACACTTGGGGATCCTGAAGACTCCCTAAGTCTTCAAGGTGATGGGATTCCATGCCTTGGAAAAGGGAAATGGGTCATGTTTCAAGGCATGACTCATCCTCCACTCCAATTCAAATTCAAATTTCGTCACTTTACTTCAGGCTGAAGTTAAAGTGACTAGACAGAGGTAACCCTAGCATTTGACATTCTCAAATGGGCCCTAGACCCTAGGGGTACCACCTAGGATTAATTTTAGTCCATAATAAACACTTTAGGAGGTAGAAAATCACATAAAATGGCCACAAAATAAAAGACACCAAGTCGTGTAAATTAAAAGACATATTTTTACAACACTTCAATTAAATAATATAAAAGGGTGAAATCTAAGCTAAATAATAAAATGCAGACATTTATGAAAGAATCATACAGTTCACACATGATCTTGGTCCCCCTGGGACTAGATCGGTCTAACACAGGAAGTACATTAGGTGTGAGATCGATCTCTGATTTTTCGTGGCATGGAAAATCACCTGCACACTTGAACAAATAGATTAATCCAACATATATATATATATATATATATATATATATATATATATATATATATATATCATAGCCGAAGCAAGGAAATGCATACAATCACGCCATCACATAATCATTGAAAACATTATTAAAATCACATCATAAATAAGATTTATAACTACATTTCTAAATACTATCTCAAGATCAAAGTCGCATAGCAAATCCATTTAATAATTTCACAACTAGCATCTCTAATATCATCAAAATGCATATCACAAGTCTAATAATCATTAGTGAATCAAAATTAGGATATAGTCAAATCACAACATACTAAACATAGCTAACCAAAATAAGGAAATAGAGTCCAAAGAATTTGCATATTAGGATCAACAGTCCCAAATGTCAAAATGTCATCAACTGTAAATATGAAATAAGCAAAATAAAGGAGTGAAATAAATAGGCCTCACATCTTGCTACTGTTTAGCAGCCCTGTATATTGTCCAAGTTTCACTGAAAATACACATAATCAGAACTGATATCAACACCCCACATCAATTCACATACAAATGATAATAACAAACACATCCTAAACTATCCATAACAAGATATCATAGTAAACTTTGTTGTTCTAATCTGATAACTGTAAATAAACTGATTCTAAAACAGCTGATTGAAGATAAACACATAAACTTAGCCTTAAAACCTTAGTACGAACAACCCTGTCAAAGATCAAAGGCAACCACAACACTGGAAGAACAATCCACTCAGAAGTAGTTATAGTAGCTCAAGAAACACTGAAATAAAGTCCAAACTGTCTAAGCAATTAACAGACCAGTCAGCACTGCATTCAATATAGACCATTTTCCCTTCTGTATGGCCCCATGAAATCCATCCATAGATTCATAATGAGCACAATATCAAAAAATCTAAACACTCTTAATAACCACCACCCAAGCAATCTTAACACTCCAAATATAATTCATAGAAGACCCATACATTAATGTTTTCATCTAAATTTTAGAAATCTCTTCTATAGGTCTGTACTACCCTGAAATAGTACAGATCCTCTCAGCAATTTCAAACTATATCAAAAACCACTAAAACATGCTGGAAAGAGGTGATGAGATAATATAAATGCATACCAAATATACCTTGCAACAAAAACCTCACTAATAATTACTAATCAAATCATCCAATCTGCCTTGTACAACCCAGCATGTACAACCAGGCAGAAAATAACACCAAACATAAAGAGATAATCCAAAAACCAATCCAAAATAATCTATAACTGATTGCAATGATATAAGTTTGAATCATAAACAAGAACTCCACAAAATATTTCAACTCCATTAAGCTCCAATGTGATTTCAGTGTGAAACCACCCCCAACCTCAAGAGGGTTTTTGTCCTAAAGAGCATTCTATAAGAGGGTTTTGGCCCTCAAGAGAATATGGAAGAACTCTTAGGTGCAATCTATCTACAAACAAAACAAATCCAAAACCATAACCCTTCAAAATGAGCTCTCATTCCACTTTTATAACTTTTTGGAGAGGAATATATTATTATTTTTCTTTTAACTTTTCATATTTCTCCTCTCCAAGAGACCTTTTCAAAAATATAAAAATATAACATGTGTGAGGTCCCCTTTTTAAGTGTCTATCATTTAGAACACTTAAAAACCTTTCCAATGAACTATAACACTTAGGTATTAATTAATTATTTTCACCCCTAGCAGCTTATGTGAAAATAAAAATTAAATAGCTCATTAAATCAACTGACTTTGTAGAAAATCCCAAACTTATGAGAATTGCAAAACAAATCATACCACTTGATTCTATGATATTTTGGATGAAGAACGATGTCATCTGGGTGACTTACTATAATTAGATGGCTCCTCCAAGAATCTTGGAGAGCAATCTGGGAGCCTGATCAAACTTCTGAAAACATCACCGTAACCCTAGACATCCACTGAGCTAAATGCCTTAAAAAATAATTCATTAACACAAGGGAAACCTATATAACTGATCTACAGACTGAACTGCGACTACTTCAAGAACATTGGAGTCCTCCCAAACATGTCGGATAGCCTCTGAGAGACTAAGAACAATCATAATAGGCACAAAAATCTATGCGCCAAAAAAGGAGCATTACACATAGATTTTTGCAGCTCAACTGGTTAATACAATCAAACAATGATACAGGAGCATCCTAGGTGAATCGGCAATCCACATCAACCAAAAAAAGTGTAGGCTTAATTTATTTAGTTTTGTTTGTTTATTTGTTTGGACTTATTATGGAATTTCTTGGCAGTGGTTTCGCTGATGCAATTCACATCAAGTGAAGTTAATTTTTCATTGTCGTATGTCCATCGAAGAGTTATAACAAAAGTGTTGTCGCGGTTGATCTTTCTTCAGCTAACAAAAGATGCAGGATGCATAAGGCATATGTCAGATAGATCTAAGATTGGATAGTAGTACAAACATTAATGCTATTTATCAGAATTGGAATACTTCTTATATTGTCAATGGTAATAATATCATTGGATGGTTCTCTATTGACATTACCTGCAGATCATCTTCAGGATGTCTTCTACAAAATGAGATTAACAGATAAGGAAATTGTTTCATTGTCTGGTGTACACATACCTTTGGAAGCTCTAGACCAGAACGCAGTGGCTGGGGCAGGCCTTAAACCAACAATCCATCCCTTGTCGTAAGGGATATTATGCCTTGGAGTCTTGAAGTCAAGTTCAATATGTATTACGTGTAATTCCTACTTGCATCACAATGCCAATTTCCATATATGAAGGAGAAAGATCATTGATTGTTGACAACAATTTTTTGGGTAAATTGTAGTGGATGCCCGAGCTAGAGTGCGAGATATTGCAGTTTGATTTCAAGTGGATGTAGATAGAATTCCACAATCTCTATGCAAGACAACAAACATGAGTTAGCATGTATCATTTTGTAAATTCTTTCAAGGTATAACTGCCATCGAAGATATGCTCCATGATGGATAAGATTCTTTCTATGCCACGTTTTGTTTTAGGTGAACTTTTCTTGGAGAAGAATGTGAATCGGTAGCCTTAGAATGGTTCAAATAAATTCAAATGTTGAAGAGGTTGTTAATATCTGCATAATAATATATAAAATGTTATTTTTCTGGGAATCATAATAACTATTTGACAAAATACTTCATAGGCACCGCAAGCATCATAAAGCGTTTTGTATTTTGCCATGGTCCTTTTATATGTGTGGATGGAGTTGTACAATGAATCATATGGTGTTTATATTTTTTTAACATTGTTAAATTGTGATTGCTTGTCTTATGGATGATTTGGTTGATATAAAGGTCATGGGCCTAGGGAAAGTTCTAAGTCTTTGATGTGAATTTAAAATAGTTAAAAAGAAGAAAAGAAATTCTATTTTAATGGATTGTTTCACCTTCTAAAGGAGTTAGTAACATGGAGAAATAAGAAAATGGGGACATGACCAAAGAGGAGAAGGTATGTAATGCATTTTAAGGTAGATTTACTAAATGCCAAAAAAAAGTAGCACACAAAAGTGCCATGTCTACTAGCAGTCTCAACACTAAGAAAGGGACTTTAAGCCATCCATATTCCACCATGATGAAGATATAAAATTTATGGAGGCATAAGGTGAAAGGGGTTGATTATCAAAGTGAAGAATAGGCTCATCTAGGGAGGAAGAGGAAAATAGAGGTTGCTACCCAAGGAAGAACAAGAATTGGTAAATGGAGATTGATATCAGTTTCACTGCTATAACAAAGAAAAATCACTGAGCAGAATTGAAGTTCACTGTGCAATAGAGGAATGTGTGGATTTGAGAATTTGTATTGTGATAGAGGGGAGTATGTAAATGGCTGATGATTGCATAGAGTGTAGATCAAAGATTGCAGAGGCGAGACTTTGTGGAGAGGATGGCTATTGAGAGCCAATAATTATAGATTTCATTATTCATGTTGTATTGAATAAATTTTGTAATTGTTGCTATTAGATATTTCAAACTGAATAAATAATATTGGCATGTGAAATTATGTGTGTGTGTTTTAAGAAAAGGGGTTTCCTATTTGTGTCATATGGTATCAGAGCTGGAGTTCCTGAGTGTATAGGCAGAGCATTGAATGTGAGGTAGCCTATGCCAGGACCTGCAGGTAGAAGAAGAGAGTGAAGCGGTTGTGAAGAGCTAAAAATATTATTGTAGGTAGAGAGGAGTCCTAAGCAAGTGAAAACTGGGAAGCCATGAAAGGATTTGTAGATTGTAAAGCATAAGAAGTGACAGTGAAAGATTGCAGCAGCAAGTGAGACAGATGGGGATTTATGTAAAAAGGACTGTGATATGGGAAGGATGGAGCAAGTATGAAAAGAGGAAGATTTTGGCAATGGTGGCTGATGTAAATGCAAGGATGGATAGATTGGAAGCATGGAAACATGGTGAATTAGTCAAGAATGATGAGGATAAGAAAGAGGATGCAAGTGCAGCAGCAGTTGAAGATGAAGAGGTGGGCAGCAAGAATGAGGTTTAAGATGCAGCGATGGAATGCAAAGAGGTTGCAGCAATAAAGCATGGAGAAGATGACGATTTTTTAGCATAGATTTTGGTGATAGAAGAGGAGTAGATTGAGAAGATCACTAATGAAGATGAGAAAATGTACGTCACAGTGAAAGAAGAGGAAACACAAGCTACAACAATGAAAATTTAAGAGGTAGATTGTAATTTTTCTAAATTTTATGATGAGAAATTTATCATAAATTTGCATGTTGTTGAGGTAAATAAGGAGTTAATGCATGAAGAAAGAAAAAGAGATTATGTAGATACAAATTGGTATGTGAATGCTACATATTTGTATATGGAGGTTGTAAAGGATGTTGTAGGTGGAATTTGGTGGAGGTGGTCAGTCTGTGGTGGGTTGGATCCCACAAAGGAGGAGAGGAGAGTAGGGAGTATTTGGTAAGGGAGGAAGTTACATGGTGGATATGAATCCACGAGAGGAGAGAAGAGTGGTGAATGGAGTTGTGGGAGGAGGATAACGATTGTGCTAGTGAGATGTTGGAAAAAGAGGAAGAAGACATAACTTGTGCACATGACTCAGCGATGGAGTTTATTGCAGGTTGGTTGCAACCTCAAAGGGTAGTTTGACTACTCAACTCCATCTTTGTGATCCTATGCTCACAAAATTTCTACTCGACGTGTCAAACGTAGGAGCATCCCAGGCGAATTGGAGATCCGCATCAACCAAAAAAAGTGTAGGTTCATTTTTCTAGTTTTGTTTGTTTGTTTGGACTTCTTATGGAATTTCTTGGTAGTGGTTTCACTTATGTGATTTGCATCAAGTGAAGTCAATTTTTCATTGCTGTATGTCCCTCGAAGAGTTATAAAGTGTTGTCACAGTTGATCTTTCTTCAGCTAACAAAGGATGCAGGATGCACAAGGCATATGTTAGATGGATCTAAGATTGGATAGTAGTACAAACATTAACATTATTTATGAGAATTGGAATACTTCTTATATTTTTAGTGGTAATGATATCATTGGATGGTTCTCTATTGACTTCACCTGCAAATCATCTTCGAGATGTCTTCTATAGAATGATATTAACAGATAAGAAAATTGTTGCATTGTCTGGTGCAAACACCTTTGGAAGGTCTAGACCAGAACATAGTGGCTGGGGCAAGACTTAAACCAAGAAGTCATCCCTTGTCATGAGGGATATTATTCCTTTGAGTCTTGAATTCAAAGTTCAATATGTATTACGTGTAATTTCTACTTGCATCACAATGCCAATTTCTATATATGAAGGAGAAAGAGAATTGATTGTCGATAACAATTTCCTGGGTAAATTGTAGTGGATGCCCAAGCTAGAGTGCCAGTTATGGAAGTTTGATTTCAAGTGGATGTGGATAACATTCCATAGTCTCTATGCAAGATAATGAATAGGAGTTATCATGTATCATTTTGTAAATTCTTTCAAGGTATAACCACCAACGAAGATATGCTCCATGATGGATAAGATTCTTTCTATGCCATGTTTTGTTTTGGGCAAACTTTTCTTAGAGAAGAATGTGAATCGGTAGCCTTAGAATGGTTCAAAGAAATTCAAATGTTGAAGAGGTTGTTAATATCTACACAACAATATATAAAACTTTATTTTTCTAGGAAGCAAATAGTTCTTTGACAAAATGCTTCATAGGAACCATAGGCAACATAAAGCATTTGGTATTTTCTCACAGTCCATTTATATGCGTGGATGGAGCCATACAATGAGTCATATGGTATTTATATTTGTTTTAACATTGTTAAATTGTGACTACTTGTCTTATGAACGATTTGGCTGAGATAGAGGCCATGAGCGTAGGGAAAGTTATAAGTCTTTGATATGAATTTAAAACACTTAAAACAAAGAAAAAAATTCCATTTTAATAGATCATTTCACCTTCTAAAGGAGATAGTAGCATGGAGAAATAAGAAAATGGGGATGTGATTAAAGAGGAGAAGGTATGTAATGCCTTTTAAGGTAGATTTACTAAATGCCAAAAAAAATTAGCACACAGAAGTGTCATGTCTGCTGGCAGTCTCAACACCAAGAAAGGGACTTCAAGCCATCCATATTCCACCATGAAGAAGATATAAAATTTGCAAAGGCATAAGGTGAAAGGGGTTGATTTCCAGAGTGAAGAATAGGATCGGCTAGAGAGGAAGAGGAAAAATAGAAGTCGCTACCCAAGGAAGAATTCTGGGAAATAGAGATTGATATCAGTTTCCCTGCCATAACAAACAAAATCACTTAGGAGAATTGAAGTTCAATGTGCAACAGAGGAGTGTGTGGCTTTGAGAATGTGTATTGTGATAGAGGAGAGTATGCAAATGGCTGATGATTGTGTAGAGTTTAGATCAGAGATTGCAGAGGCGAGACTTCATGGAGAGGATGGCTATTGAGAGCCAAGAATTGTAGATTTCATTATTCATGTTGAATTGAATAAATTTTGTAATTATTGCAATTAGATATTCCATTGAATAAAGAATATTGGCCTTTAAAATTATGTGTGTGTGTTAAGTAGAGGGGTTTCCTGTTTGTGTCAAACAATATGCACGTTAATATAGAAAAAATGAAATATATAACATCAAATATGTAATTGATAACTTATCGCTAGTTGATGATCCCTCTCGATCATTTTTTCTCTCTTCATTCGTAGCTAGACGAGTTGGAGTTGTGACCTCATGTGAGAAGCATAAAGAAGCAAAATTGACTAAACATAAATATCATTTATGTACATCAAATTACATGAGATAAAACAAGAAATACAATATGACATTTACATGTTACTCACTCATGCCTCAGTTAAAGGACTTGCATACAACATAGTTGCAGCAATGCCTGCCTCCTCTAACTGACGAAGATGAGAAGTCTCCATATTCAACATATGAAAATAGAGTTCAAGGTTATTTGACCAAAATAGATACATAACATTATTCAAATGCATACTGATTACAAATGGTTAAATTTACTTCTATAAAAGTGGTTTTGTGTCCAAGGGACCAAGGAAATCATGGGTGTTGGTGAAGCTCTGTGTTGATTATCAAATTGTCACTAAATAATATTACCATTGATATATGTACTATATTTACAATCATGTGATAAATTACATAACTATTGAATCAACCTCCTCTCATAACCCACCACTGGATGGATAACAGATCTAGGATGAAGACTCTAACCCTAGAATTTCATAGTGCAGACAATTACATACATTAATTTTGACTTATAATATAGATAGTCATATAAAATTAATTACAAATTTCAAATATAAATATATTAAATCAAGATGAACCTTGTAAAAATTACATGGGAGTCAATACCAAACGTACATTGTAAGACATCATCTGTGAGAACAATATCATCAAATATGGATGTGTCCATTACTAGTTGTTACCCCTATGTCGCAGAATCTTGTCGAGAGTCCTGCGTCCCATAATTGCAGAAGTTCCCACATGAACTGTAAAGATGGGACAAATGACACCTGCTTCTCTCACCCTCATGGACATGGGTGAGATCATCACCATGTTGTGCTAGAGGATAGGTGAGAGAACTCAATGAATGCAGTGTCTCCACCTCAATACTCTCCTTCAAAGTTGAAGGGAGTGAGACATGTGCTAGCCTAATGAGAGGTCTAGGTATACAGTTTTGGTCTTGATGTGCCGCCTCTCTATCTTGGGCAGAGCCACCACCTCTACCCTAGAACTCTAGAATGTCAAAGTAATTAGGAATCTCCTTGAGGATGAACTCACAGTAGAGTTTCCTCAAGAAATATTATAGCACCTCAATTTTATTACATGGGTGCTCATCAAAGACCATGTACCATCTATCCGAAAAGTTTTGGGGTATATCTTCATTCACACACCAATGAATAGGGAAGTGTTTGCAAGTCTCTTCTAGTATTTGGCTAGTTTTAAGATTGATAAATTGTGAACATAATGCAAATTTTGTAATTTATATGTCCACTTGTTTGTAAGATAATTTATCAGCATAGTAATGATGACTCCTCTCTCTATAGTCATTCCATTTGGTGGTTTGGTTTGTCACCGATTCAATGTGAGAAACAATCACCTCTAATGACTTGGCAAGGGCTCTCCTACGATCAATGCTTGCACTTGGACTATTTAACATTTCAATTAGGGTTTCAAGATGTTTTTTGTTTTCTCCAATTTTCCCTAAATAGTTTTCTTGTGTGTCTCTTTCATTGTGAGGACATGAAGGTGGGGGGTTTTGAGGGTTTTGAGGGTTTTGGGGGTTGTTTTGAGCCTCCTCTAATGGATTAGTGTTTTGTCATGCCTCATTGACTGTAAATTCAACATAAAAAACCAATCAAACATTGCAAAGTAAAAAGCCTTTTCAAATTCACAAAAATCAACCAAACCCTACCTTGTTTAGCTACTCCACCCTCTACACTTTGTTCACAACATCCTCGGGAGCGGGATTGGTGAGGTGGCATAGTAAAAATGTTGATTCCACTTAGAAATTGCTTGAATCCTTCTTCTTCTAACGTGTTTGTGCTCTAAAACCTATTTTTTGCTTGTCAAATAATGAAATGAGTCATAGCCTCTTCTAATTTTTGTTTTTGTTTTGACTTTTGATAGGTCAAAATGTGAGCATGTTATAATGTGCTCACGTTTTACCTTGCATGGGACCAAAAAGTCATGTGGAAACTTTTTGGTCCCACAACTCTTTGTACTTACCCGAGAGAAGATTGAAAAGAAAAGGGAATTCCCAAGAATTGAAAGACTTCCCTAGGATATGTTGGCCCATGATTGTCATTAAACCATGTTAAAATTAGGGCAGACATCTGAGAGAGGGGGTGAATTAGTTGTCACAAAAAAATTTATCTTTTGCTGCAATTAATCTTCTTTGCCACTTAATAATAGATTAATGATATAACCATGAAAGAATGAATCAACAACACATGGGCAGAAACATAATCAACACACTTTACACCAGGATTTTTATGTGGAAACCCAGTTAAGGGAAAAACCATGGTGGGGGTTAACCAACAAGATTTATTCTCTATTAAAAGAATATAAAAATGGGAAGGCACTTGCCTTCAGCTGCACTGCCCAAAGCTCACTGCTCAAAGGAGGCTCATTGCCTACAAGAACATTCAAAATGTTAAAACTGAAAGGTTTGAACTGAGAAACAACATCTTCTTCATGCAAGGTTCAGTTCCATTGAAGCGCACAACACCTTTGCTCTACCCCCACTCACTTCATCTCTACATCCACATCTTCACTCACCACTACGACTTTCCACAACTTCACAATGCTTATTTATAGATGTCATCAACTTTGGAATGAACATCAAAGTTGGCCAAATAATCATCTATCTGGAACATTCTCCAAGATGGGCATTACAAGCAATTACAATTACAAGACTTAAAATGCTACATGCGAATCTTTACACTATCGACCAAACATAGCTGGGACTCAAATCTTCCTTGATCAACATGCCACATTCCATAGAACTCTTTTTAGATCATCCGCAACATGCACCAAGCATCCGGTAGGCCAAGACTGGAAAGAACAACAACATTCAAGGAGAAATCTTCAACCATGAGCTCAATCCTCAATGCAGACCATGAACACAATAGGCACATGATCCAGAGACCACCATAAGCACAATGAAATCAACAAGAACAACCACAACACCTTAGATCACGAAAAACACTTGCATCTTCATCCGAGAACTTAAGAATGCCAACTATCATGACTGTCACACTAGAAAGATTTCTTGCGTACTTCCAAACCATGAACCACTTGAGTTGAGGATACACACCAACATCCCAAACATACCTCTAGATCTGCAGACCATAATATCCCAATACGGAGCAATCTGGACCAAATTCCTACCACTCTGTCACCTCTGAACAACTGCAAAACCCATTTCTACTCAGATGGCCATAACTTCACAAATACTTCATATGGACCTCTCAAATCTTAACTAGAGCAAATTTAGGCAATCCTCTACAAACCCTTTAATCCACAGACTCTGATCTTCATCTCACTTGGAATGTAGAGCAATCTACTTTACTGAACTACACTGTCTTCACTGTCTCTAACAGAGAGATATGTAACTCACTTGTTTCTTCCAGAGAGGCTAATTTTCTCAATGTCCTCAACATACAAGTCTTCTAAACAAGTGATAGAATAAGATATAGTCGGCACTAATGACAACAAGGATATGTTGACATCAATGACAACACCGATTAGGCACATATTTGCAACAATCTCCCCCTTTGTCATTGATGGCAACATATGATGTGAAAAACTGATTCAACCACCAAGACAAGAACTTCTCCACCTTTCTCTTATCACACCTGCAACCTCTTTATTCATTGCTCCCCTTTCACCAGTAATTACTCACTTCCATCCAAGTTTTTCACATGACTTCCCTCCCCCTTTGACATCAATGGAAAATGGTACATATTTGCAATAATCTCTCACCCTTTTTATTTCTTAGACGATACCAAACTAAACTCAGAACATGTTGACTACTCCCCGTGAATAGCATCCCCTTAACACCAATCTAGATCACAAGATATGACTATGAGTTCCACCGGACTGATGAACACTAGTGCACCTTAGTTCTGAATAGGAGGGGTAATCACGCCTAGCTTCTCTATGAGATACTCAAAAGTGTCCTTAGGTAGAGGCTTAGTGAAGATATCTGCAATATGATCCTTTGAAGGAACAAACTCCAATCTGACTTCATTCTCATTTACCTTCTCTCTCAAAAAGTGAAACTTGATGGATATGTGCTTTGTCTTTGAATGCAACACTGAATTCTTTGAAATGTTTATTGCACTTGAATTATCACAGAAGATTGTAATAGGCTCTTCAAACACAATCTTGATATCCTTCAACATTTGCTTCATCCACAGAACTTGAGTACAATTGCTTGCTGCTGCTATATACTCTGCCTCTACAGTAGACAGAGATATTGCCTCCTGCTTTTTGCTCAACCAAGAAACCAATCTCTTTCCCAAGAAAAATGCACCACCACTAGTACTTTTCCTATCATCCACATCTCCTACCCAATCAGCATCTATATATGCATGAGGAATGAAATAATCATCCTTAGAATACCATAAGCCATAATCAGAAGTTCCCTTTAGCTATCTGAAAATTCTTTTGACTGCTACAACATGAGATTCTCTAGGATCAGCTTGAAATCTAGTAACAAGGCCAACTGCATTCATAACATCAAGTCTGCTATGAATTAGATAAAGCAGTTCTCCAATCATTGATCTATACCTTTTCTAATCTACCTTAGGGGAATCATCATCTTTACTCAACTTGCATCTGGTTATCATAGGAGTGCTCACTAGTTTTGAATCCTCCATTCCAAACTTTTTCAACAACTCTTGTACATACTTGGATTGAGATATGAAGATGCCCTTATTTGACTGAATGATTTGAAAACCCAAGAAGAAATTCATTTCACCAAGCATGGACATCTCAAATTCACTTTGCATCTAATCAGCAAATTTATTACACATGCTCTTATTTCCACCAAAAATGATATCATCAACAAATACCTCAACAATCAAGATGTGTTCATGATCAATCTTGAAATAAAGATTGCTATCAACCGTGCCTTTGCTAAAACATAATTTTAGTAGATACTTATCTAATCTTGCATAATAGGCTCTTGGGGCTTGTTTAAGTCCATACAATTCTTTCCTCAACCTGTAGATCATATCTCCTTGATTAGACAATTGGAATCCTTTAGGTTGCTCAATGTAGACTTCTTCCAAATCTCCATTTAGGAATGCTGACTTGACATCCATCTAGAAAACTTTGAAATCTTTGTAAGCAGTAAAGGTAAGAAATAATCTGACTGCTTCAATTCTTTCCACCGGAGCAAAAGTTTCCTCAAAATCAATTCCCTCTACTTGAGATATCCTTTACACACCAATCTTTCTTTGTTTCTCACAATTTCACCATTTTCATTCAATTTATTCTGGAAGACCCATTTAGTTCCAATTACATTTTTGTTTTCATGTCTAGGAACAAGATCCCAAGTATGATTCTTTTCAATTTGCATTAATTCTTCTTCCATTGCTTTTACCCAACTTTTATCATTACAAGATTCACTCACTGATTTTGGTTCAATCTTTGAAATTAAACAATACTCCTCTTGTTCTTCAACAATTTTTCTTGTAGTTTGAACAACTTTATTTTTATTTCCTATGATTTGATCTTCAGAATGATTCAACCTTACATACCTGGGAGTTTTAGGATTTTCTTGAACTTCTGTTTCTTGAACTTGTTCCTCAGCATTTGCACTAGTTTCTTGAGTCATTGGATTCTCTGGAGCAATCTGAGGACTTTCATTTTGATCATCTAATTCATATCCACAAAACTTGGAAGGTCTCTCCTTGCTTTCATCAACCTTGACATTAGCACTTTCAACAATCTTTTTCAATCTCTTGTTAAAGCACCGGTATGCCTTGCTTTGGTTAGAATAACCCAGAAATATTCCTTCATCACACCTTGCATCAAACTTACCTAGATCTTCATCTCTTTTGATATAGCATTTACTACCAAAAACTCTAAAGTATTTCATAGTACGAGCATTACCAAACCATAATTCATAAGGAGTTTTACTTTTGATCTGCACCCGGTTAAGAGTGTAGACAACAGTACTCACAGCCTCTCTCCAATAGACATGTGGACCATTTTCTTCCATCATCATGGTTCTAGCAGTCTCTTGAATAGTCCAGTTCTTTCTTTCCACAACTCCACTCTGTTAAGGAGTCCTAGGAGCAGATAATTGTCTTCTTATTCCATGTTTTTCACAAAATGCATTAAACTCATTGGAGGTAAACTCTCCACCTCTGTCAGATCTTAGACACTTTATCTTCACACCAATCTCATTCTCCACCCTAGCCTTGAACACCTTGAATCTATCAAGAACCTCTGATTTCTCTCTCAAGAAAGTGATCCACATCATCCGGGAGTTATCATCAATCAGCAACACAAAGTATATGTCTCCTTGCAAACTCCTAACTTTGGCAGGACCACACAAATAAATGTGCACAAGTTCCAACAATCCACTCGAAAATTGTTCTTTACTTTTGAATGTAGTTCTACTCTATTTTTCCAATTAACATTCCTTACACATGCTATTAGCAAGTTTTACAAGCTTTGGAAGATCTCTCATAGCCTGAGTAGTACTTATCTTGACAATACTATCAAAGTTTACATGACATATTATCCCATGCCATAACCAACTCTGAACAATCTGAGCAATCAGACAACTTTTACCAATACCACTTAAATGAAATATATTACCTCTAGTTTGTGTACCAGATGCAATCTCAGTTCCGGAGCTTTCCAAAATTTTGCAATTGCCATCATTGAATTGAAGATCATACCCTTTGTCAACCAACTGTCCAACATTGAGAAGATTATGCTTCAATCCTTCTACATACAAAACATCATTAGTGTTATTCTTACCATCAAGAGAGATGGATCCTCTATCACAGATTCTACCAACTGTATTGTCCCCAAACTTCACAATTCCACCTTCATATCTTTCCATACTTACAAACTTACTCTTATCACCTGTCATATGATGAGAACATCCACTGTCAATAACCCATTCATCCTTTTCTTCAACCTAAGTAGCCAAGGCAGTTTCCACATTCACACAACTAGTAGATTCAGTAGGCACTAGATTTTCTTTTTTGATAGCAATGAACACCCATTCATTTCCAGATGTACTTCCTTTATCAGATTCATCATCTGTAACTCCTTCATTAGCAGCTTCTTGGACATAGTAGCATTTCTTTTGAAACCTATGTCTGTCAGGGTTTGTCTTTGAAACCCTCTTTGGACATCTTGAAGCAAAATGACCAATCTTATTGCAAGCAAAACATTTGAAATGCAACTTTCCTTCATACTTACCTGATCCTCTTGGTAATCTTTTGGCAAAAAGGGCTTCAATTTCTTCAATCTCCATTTCATCTTTTTCAAGTTCCTTCCTTGCCTTCTCATAACTAGTTATTCTTCTTGAAGACATTTCACCTGGATCAAATCTTTGCTTCCTGAAAACACTGGCCTTAAAAGCAGATTCTAATTTAAGAAGGGAATCACCAAACTCACTCATTTCAAATGCTGAAAGATTGCCAACCAACTAATCCCTTGTAATATTTGTCACAGCTCTGATCTCCTTAATAGCAACAACTCTATGCTTGTATGAAGCAGGTAAGGATCTGAGCACCTTGCCAACAATCTCTGATTCTTCTAGTTTTCCACTAGCACACCTGATACTACACACAAATTCATTCACCTTCTGCATGTAGGAAGTGATGTTCTCATCTTCACTCATCCTCAAACTTTCGTATCTACCCTTCAGGCTCTGAAACTTAGCATATTTGACATATGCATCAGCTTCATATAGAGTTTCCAACTTCTTCCATATTTCATGAGCAGTTTTCAATTCCAGGACATTTGTCATTTTTGTATCAGTTAGGGCACTCAACAATGCTTCTTCAACCCAAATGTTATTTTCAGCATCTTTGATTTCATCTGGAGTTGAAGGACCTTTCTCCGGAGGCTTTTGCTCATCCTTAGTTATCAACCAATAAGGATCACCCATACATTGCAAATGACACTCCATCCGATTCTTCCAAAGAGAGTAATTTGTTCCATCAAATCTTAGACTATCCTTCTTGTATGTTGACATCTTGGATCTCCTCAAGCAGTCAAGCTTCTTTTAGAGGAACCGGCTCTGATACCAATTGTTGAAATTAGGGCAGACAACTGAGAGGGGGGGTGAATCAGTTGTCACAAAAAATTTTATCTTTTACTGCAATTAATCTTTTTTTCCACTTAATAACAAATTAATGATATAACCATGAAAGCATGAATCAACAACACATGAGCAAAAACATAATCAACACACATTACACTAGGATTTTTATGTGGAAACCCAGTTAAGGAAAAAACCACAGTGGGGGTTAACCCACAATGTTCATTCTCTGTTAAAAGAATATAAAAATGGGAAGGCACTTGCCTTTAGGTGCACTGCCCAGAGCTCACTGCCTACAAGAACATTCACAATGTTAACACTAAAAGGTTTGAACTGAGAAACAACATCTTCTTCATGTAAGGTTTAGTTACATTGAAGTGCACAACACCTCTACTCTTCCCCCACTCACTTCCTCGCTACATCCTCATCTAAGTTCACCACTACAACTTTCCACGACTTCACAAGACTTATTTAGACATGTCATCTACTTTGGAATGAACATCAAGGTTGGCCAAACAATCATCTATCTGGAACATTCTCCAAGATAGGCATTACAAGCAATTACAATTGCAAGACTTAAAATGCTACATGTGAATCTTTACGTTGTCAGCCAAACATAGCTGAGACTCAAATCTTCCTCAATCAACATGCCATGCTCCATAGAACTCTTCTTAGATCATCTGCAACATGCACCAAGCATCCAGTCGACCAAGACTAGAAAGAACAGCAACATTCAAGGAGAAATCTTCAACCACGAGCTCAATCCTTAATGCAGACCACCAACATAATAGTCACACGATCTAGAGACCACCACAAGTATAATGAAATCAACAAGAACAACCGCATCACCTCAGATCACCAAAAACACTTGCATCTTCATCTAGAAACTTAAGAACAACAACGGTCATGACTGTCACACTAGAAAGATTGCTTGTAGACCTCCAAACCACAAACCACTTGAGTTGAGGATACACACCAACATCCAAAACATATCTCTAGATCTACAGACCATAATATCCCAATGCAGAGCAATCCAAATCAAATTCCTGCCACTCTATCACCTCTAAACAACTACAAAACCTGATTCTACTCAGATGGCCATAACTTCACAAATACTTCATATGAACCTCTCAAATCTTAACTGGAGCAAATTCAGGCAATTCTCTACAAACCCTTTAATCTGTAGACTCTGATCTTCATCTCATTGGGAATGCAGAGCAATCTACTTCATTGAACTGTATTGTCTTCACTGTCTCTGACAGAGAGATATGTAACTCACTTGTTTCTTTTGGAGAGGCTAATTTTCTCAATATCCTCAACATACAAGTCTTCTAAACAAGTGATAGAATAAGATACAGTTGACACTAATGACAACAAGGATATGTTGACATCAATGACAACACTAATTAGGCACATATTTGCAACAAACCAAAAAGTTGACCTGTCAATTTCTGATACAAGAACCAGAGTTAATGAATCCACGCGAGGTAGTTAGTCGATGTCATGAATCCATAGGGAATGTTGCCCATTTGCCAATAATCTCCCCCAGCATTAATCGGGGGATTCAAACCTATGACCTTTCATTCTGATACCAATTGTTGGCCCACGATTGCCGTTAAATCAAAAAGTTGACCCGTCAATTTCTGATACAAGCGTCAGAGTTAATGAATCCATGGGAGGTAGTTAGTCCATGTCACAAATCCCACAAGAAGTGTTAACCATTTTCCAACAGGATCAATCCATTTCCAACTATAATTATCTAACCAACCTGGCTTAGGAACAAATGATTGTCTATAGTTCTTTTGTCATTCAATACTTGAAATTGAGACATGTCAAAAAGTATCAAGGAAATGAAGAGCTTGTTTGACATTGTTCTACTCCTTAATGAGAGTGAGGAAGGAATCATCCAAAAAATGACCATTGACCATCTATTTAGGAGAGTTAGGAAGGGTGATCTCCTTAACTAGGGTTTGAGAAATTTCATGGGCTAATAGATAACCAAAGCCTTTTGTTGCAAACACATAAAGAGTTGTGGCAGGAGGGAAACCTTGATAGATAGATCAAAAAAGACCAAATGGCTTGGATTGTTGCCAATTAATGGTAATGCAAGATGAGGCATTAAAAATAACATCTACATAGACTAGATAAAATTAAGTCCAAATCCAAGTACCTAAAGCATTGCAAGAATAAAAGGCCATTCAATGTGGTCATAAGCCTTGGAAAAATCAATTTTGATAAAAATGATAGATTGTTGAGAACACTGGTCCAATTCCATCCCTTCCTAGACAAAAATAATATTATCAATAATATGTCTAAACTTAATGAAACTAATCTTTTCAGAGCCAACTAGTTGGGGAAGAAGAGGCCTAAGCTTAAGAGCAAGAACCTTGGCAATAATATTGTATGAGACATTCAACAAAGTGATGGGCCACCAATTGCAAATTTCTTTAGGGTTGCTAGCTTTAGGTATGAATTTATATTTCTTGTATTGATTAAATTACCTACAGACTTTGTATGAAAATCCTCTAGATAAACATTGTGAAGATCTTCACCAATAGTATCACAATAGTATTTGTAAAATTTATATGGAAATCCATCCAAACCAAAAGCCTTATCATTAGGCATTGAAAAACAGCCTCCCACAAATCTTCTTTGGTGAGAAGTTGATCTCAAATGATATGCCAGGAATTGGAGACCTAACAAGGAACCACATGAAGGTGCTGCTATAAAGTAGTAGACCAAGCTAGAGTATACTCTTGAGTGGAAGAAACTTACTCATAGTGATAGACAAAATCCTATAAAATGTCAAGAAGCTCATTAAAGAGTTGTTGTCCTTCCTTGATATGCTTGATGATTTGAGATGTATGGTGAGCATGTAGAACCTAAAAGAATTCTTTTGAGACCTTTTATCCTATCTTGAGCTGATGGAGCCAAGCTTTGATTTGGGATCCACGCATAGTATGAGCATCTGCAACCTATTTTTGGTGGTAGAGCTGAGCCACATGAAGTTGAGAAACCAAATCAAAAGGCTATTATTCTAAAGTGATGGTGACATAGATTGAGACCAAGGGGTTTTATCAAACCACCCAGTCATGCAGCCATCACAACATATGTTCAAATCCATACAATTGCTCTATACCATTTAACATGGAGACTCTTTGCCATACACACATAGCTCACAAAAAATTGCAAACAAACACACATGATATTGAATTTACTCAAATGAACACAATTACATCTGCAACAAAATTACAAACAATGGCCTTTCATGGCCTCTCACTATCAATCAATAGAAGAAAAAAACTTCACTCTCAAACTCCTTTCTCACAACCCTCTCTTAGGCACTCTAATACACTCCACTCTCTCTTCATTCTTCCCTGAACAACTCCACATTTCTGGTTTTTACAGGCAAGTATTTTAGTTCTTTTTTTAGATATTCGAGCCCATCACATGGGGAGATTGCTCTCTAAAAACCCCTATAAATCAACAACATGAAATTCTTTTAAGCTACAGCAGGGTAGCCCCACTTCCCACACCCTTGCTTCAAGAATAAAATTTTTATTTGCATTTTCTACACCACTCTCTTCTTCCAAGGATGGCATTGCATTTCACTTGCTAAACTAAATTTATTACAACCTCCATATGAGGTGTTGGAATCATATTTATGTATAAAAATTCAAGTCTACAATAGGCTACCTAAATCATTTTAATGCCTCTTATTAAAATATTTTATTATAATATTTTCCTTCATAAATCCACTCCAAGAGTGGTGCATTAGTCATAAACTTCTACCTACCAAACATGCCACCCATTGCCTTGTCTATTCAAGGAATTTTGACTGCAGATCCTTTGAGTATGGTATTTCATCAGAAATAATGATGCCTTTAACTTCTATTTATTTTCCTACATTAGATTCTCCCAAGTATGGCATTGAATTTATCTATTTATCATCCACTTCCACATTAGAAATATTGATTAAGATTACAGATCCATTTTGGCTTTGTATCAATCAGAAAATTAAAGCATATTCCTTTTTACCTAGAGTGGTTACATGGAGAGATTGCGCATTAAAATGGAAGATTCTTTGTCTCGTCCACATAGAAATTTTAAAATGCATCAATAGAATAGTTAAACCAATTAAAATACCTTGAATAATACCTCTTGAGACTACATAAACAACTTTGGAGAGAAATTGCACTTTACGACTACAACAGGATGCATCGGGGTGCCGAAAATCAACTTTTTCCATAACTTTTCACCAAATGCTCATTTTTGCATGAAAACTTTCCAAGATGTGTGGAATGACCTTATGAAGCTTCCCACCAAGCTATTTTCCTTCATATTTGATAAAATTTGAGAATTTAAAATTCCCGTAAACTGCCAACGGTGAACAGAGAAAATTAAATTCTCTCAAATGGTGAAATATATGGCAGTGAAACCTTTTCCACATTTGGAGAAATACATCTAAGAATATTCTTGTAAAATGATTATTTCCTAGATCTCACAAATTTTTAGAAACAATTATTTTCATGAAACTATCTACGGAGCATTAAAACTATGATCAGGCGAAAATACAAATTTGACCAAGATAAAGGTTTCCTACTGTACATAGATGCCATGAAAAACCAAAAAAATCCAAAAATAAAAAATAAAATTGAATTTTTTTGGGTGATGAAGGATTGCCTGTGGACCTGGATGCTCCTACATCAAACATGTCAAGTAAGGAAAGTTGAGCATGGATCACAAAATGGAGTTGGATGATTGAATCATCCTTTCAAGTTGTAAACAAAATGCAGAAAAATCCATCACTGCAACAAGTTTCTTAAAATCTTTCTTCCTTCTCCTCTTCTAGCATCTACCTAGAATAATCTGCATCCTCCTCCACCTAGTCTACTCTTCACTCCTCCTTCCTCTCATGGAATTTAATTCATCATGAACTGACCTCATCCTCAAAATACATCTCCACACTCTTCCTACTCTCGTGGGATTTAACCCACCACAATCCATCTTCCTCCAGCATTAACATGCATCTACACCATCCTCTGCACCACCTGCATATAAATCTACACTAACAAAATCATGAAAATAAAATATTTCTATATTGTCCTCTACATTCACCTCTTCTTCTACCTTCACCACCTCATCTACATACATATCATAATCATATTTATAATTACCAAAATCAGAAAAATAAAATATTAGCTCTATAATTTCTTTCTCTACCATTGCTGCAATGTTTTCCTCTTCCTCACCACCTGCTATAACATCTCCTTTATCCTCATACTCTTCAATATTTATCTTTTCCTCCATCTCTTACTCTACTTGCATAAAATCATAAAAACATTTTTTACCTCTTCCCCCTTTGTTGCTGCAATTTTTCCTTCTTCACTCTTAGCTACAACATTTTCATCTTCACCATCCACTACTATCATCATCTCCATGTCCTATAAAAGACTCACTACTACTACAATATTATTTTCATCTTCAATTGCTGCAACTTCACTTTTCTCCTCAAACTTTGCTCCAATTTTAGTTTTAATTTCTTCTTCCATACCTTCAACAAGGCATACTCCTACAACTCCTTCATCTTTCTCTTGTTCATCCATTTGCACAAGGATTTCTTCATCTTCCTTTTCATCCTTCCTTCCTACACACACAGTATCACTTGCAAACATATTATCATTAAAAGAACAATGGGAGTCATCCTCACCCATTTTCTTTTCCTCTTTAACCTTCTCATTCTCAATATCTACTGTAACTTTTTGTTTATGCACATTCCCTGTTGTCAACATCTTCAGGCTTTCCCAAACCCACACTGCTATAACACTTTCAATTTTCTCAATATCCCCTGCATTAATCAATATGTCCTTCAAAGGACAAACTACTTCTACACTCATCTTTTCTTCTACTTAGCTACAACTTCAAATTTTATCACTGTCATACCTTCAAAAAGACATGTTTCAGCTACAAACTCATTATTTTCTTCTTCCTTGTCCTTTTTCATGAGGCTCTCCTTCAATGTCATATGCATGGCACTCTACTACATATTTTCTTTTACCTGCAAACAAAATATCGTAAAAAGAATTTATAGAAATCAAGTGCTTTCAAAGGCCCTTCTTCATCATCTTCTTCCATTTGTGCAACAATCTATTTCTTCTCCACCAACTCCTCAAATTTAGCTAACAATTCTCCTTCCAATAAACTATTGATTCTTTTCATCTCCTCTTTCAACAAGATATCATCCTCATCTGCATCAATCTTCTCATCAAAATTGGGACCATCAATATTCATGATTTCATATTGCAAATATTATTTATCTTCTTCATTTCTTGAATGCAAAACAACATTAGATAAAATAGGATCTTCAACACTACCATTCTTCTTTACTTGCACTTCTATCTTCTCTTCTACGACATCCTCATTCACAATTTTTGTACCTTTTCTTTCACTTACAATCTTCTCTTTTTCAATAACTGATTTAAAAATCAACTCATCTCTTTCTTCATCTACTTGACATAACTCATTCCACTCCCACACTACTATTGCAACCTATGACATGTTATCAACTTCTACACTTGTGCGGGTTTCTCCCACATGTTTATCCTTCTGTGAAACTTTTACTAAAGGGCTGCAATATTATTCTTCATTATTTCTACTTTTACTATCCTCTTTCAAAATGATTTCCTTGTCACCCGATTCTTTCATTTCTTCACATTCACTCCAATCTTCACCTCCTTCTTTAGGATAGAAATCTATCCTCTTTGTATGCCATTCAACATCATACTTTTTATTCTCTGTTAAGCCACCTTCAGATAAATATTTCTCATACTTTCTCTCATCTACTTCAGCTTCATTATTCTTCCCACTCTTTAGGGCATCCAATCTATCATGGACTCTTACTAACTCTTCATAAACACTAACCATATACCTTCTTTCTCATTGTTCTATGTATGAAATCTTCACCGGTCTCTTCATGACCTTCCTCATTCTCTTCTTCAAAGACATCTTGCTCATTGCTACAATCTTCTACAATTTCTTGTAGAGACTCACACATCCCCTTCTAGTCACAATGTTTCTCATCCAACAATCTCTCCAACCTCTAGGGTATTAACTCTCTACAATTATAGGACTCTACTTGCAATAAATCACTCACAACTTTGATCAAAATTACTAAATAACCAACATACCTCTTCCAGCTTCTTGTGCCTCCTTCTGTACCCTTTGTAGTTATAGGCCTTTCTCATACCTACAACAAATCATCTAGAGCATCCATCTCTCTACAATCATAAAACTCCCTCTTATGCAACAAATCTTCTAGGGCTCTCTTAGACACTTTCCAACTTCCAAGGTTGTACTATCATCTCTCTAACAATATTTTGAATTTCTCATCTCTAATATTTCATAGCAACCTTTTCTCTCTTCACTAATCTCCTCAAATCTAAAACCCTTCTATTCAAATATCAAACTTGATTTGCAACTCAATACACCTCCTAGCGAGCAACTGGCTCTGATATTAATTGATGCAGATCAAGACCAATGGGTTTTATCAAACCGCCAAGTCACACAACCAACACAACACATGTTCAAATCCATACAATTGCTTTATAGCATTTAATGTAGAGACTCTAACCTACACACATAGCTCACAAAAAATTGCAAACAAACACACATGATATTTAATTTACTCAAATGAACACAATTACATCTACAACAACATTACAAACATTGGTCTTTTATGGCCTCTCACTATCAATCAACAGGAAAAAACTTCACTCTCAAACTCCTTTCTCACAACCCTCTCTCAGTCACTCTAATACACTACACTCTCTCTTCATTCGTCCCTAAACAACTCCTTCACATTTCTAGTTTTTAAAGTCAAGTCTTTTGGTTCTTTTTTCAAATATATTTGAGAACCTTGCTTGGGCAAGTTGGTCTCTAAAAACCCCTGTAAATTTGCAACATGAAATTCTTTTAAACTGCAGTAAGGTAGCCCCACTTCCCATGCCCCTCCTTCGGGAACAATATTTTTATCTGCCTCTTCTACAACACTCTCTTTCACTAAGGATTGTGTCCCATTTCATAATACTAAATTTCATTTATTACAGCCTCCATATGAGGTGTTGGAATCAGATTTTTATATAAAAATTCAAGTCTAAAACAGGCCACCCAAATCATTTTAATGTCTCCTCTTATTTAAATCTTTTATTATAATCTTGTCCTTCATAAATCCAATCCAAGAGTGGTGCCTCAGTCATAAACTTCTGCCTACCAAACATGATACCCACTGTCTTGTCTACTCAAGGAATTTTGACTGCAAATCCTCTAAGTATGGCGCCTCATTAGGAATAATGTTGCCTTTGACTTCTATTTCTTTTCCTATGCTGGATTTTCCCAAGTATGGCATTGAAGTTATCTATTTCACATCCACTCCCACCTCATAAATATTTATTAAGATTGCATATCCATTTTGGATTTGTATTAGTCAAAGAAAATTAAAGCACATTCCTTTTTACCTGAAGCGGTTACATGGAGAGATTGCACATTAAAATGAAAGATTCTTTGCTTAGTCCACATCAACATTTCAAGATACATATACAAAGAAATTAGAACAATTAAAATACCTTGAATAATACCTCTTGAGATTGCATAAACAACTTTGGAGAGAAATTGCACTTTACGACTGCGATAAGATGCATTGAGGTGCTGAAAATCATCTTTTTCCACAACTTTTCACCAATGGATTTTTTTTACATGAAATCTTTCCAAGATGTTTGGAATGACCTTATGAAGCTCCCCACCAAGACATTTTTCTCCATATTTGATAAAACTTGGTAATTTAAAATTCTTGTAAACTGCTAGTGGTGAACAAAGAAAATCAAATTCTCTCAAATAGTGAAAGATATGGTTGTGAAACCTTTTCCAAATTTAGAAAAATACCTCTAATAATATTCTTGCAAAAGGATTTTTTCCTAGATCTCAAAGATTTTGAGAAACAATTGTTTCCGTGAAACTACATGCGAAGCATTAAAACTACGATTAGGGGAAAACTCAAATTTTGCAAATCTGACCAAGACAAAGGTTTCCTGTTATAGAGAGATGCCAAGAACAACCAAAACAAGTCAAAATGAAAAATAAAATGGTTTTTTTGGGCAATGCAGGATCGCCTATGGACCTAGATTCTCCTACATACGGTGGTGGCTAGGTAAATATTTGAGGTGGTGGCCTCATATGCATAGTGGTAGAAATAGGCTAGATGATGCCCATAAATGTGGAGGAAATGGGAAGCATAGGTGATGCCATCATTCCACTAAGCTATCCATCTAGTGTTGTCCATGGGATGTGCTTTTGAATTCCAAACACATTGAATATGAGATGATGTGGCCTTGTGATTGATTAATGATTTGTTCAAAAAGAAATGAGTCATCATAGCCTTGGGTTTGGAAAATTTCCACTCAATGTGAAACTATATTGGAAAGTGGTTTGAAAGGGTAATGCCTGACAAATGCTCCATTAGCAAGGAGTAACAACTAGCAAAGGAAAAAGAGATTAAGCTAACAACATGGCACAATCCACACACTTAAGCACATTATTAGTCCTAGCTCTAAGACTACTCCAAGTGTACCATGTCATATGATCTTGGTGGCAACCAAGATTGGGATATAAAAGCCCTAGTTTATTATGCATAAAGAACTAGGCCTCTCTTTTGCTAGTTGTCCAATGCATATGCAAGGCCCCACATTTATCATAGGCCATTTCAATCATATTAAAATCTATTCACAAAACCCAAGTGTTGGTAGGCATTGAATTAGCAGTCCATCTCTAGAGGGTAGACCTCTCAATAGCATCATTTGAAGCATAAACATTAATAACTCCAAAGGGATAATTATTAATGTTGAAAAGAGCCCACAATGCCTTCTTGGTGAGGTCACATCCTTGGTCAACTAGGTTTTGATTCGACATAGGAGAGAGAAAGGTGACAACACCACCCCAACCTAGTTCATGGTTACTACACAAGAAATGACTAGAAGGCCAAATAACATGGCAAGCTCCAGAAAGAAAGAAAATAGAAATTCTAACCTCTTGTAAATAGAGAATATCCAAACTTGAAAACTGGAATTGAGTCTCATGAATGAAGTGCTTCCAAGGGAGGTCCATCAGACCTTAAATGTTCCAAGAGGTATAATTTATAAACAAGTTTTGAGAGTCATCTCCTCATTATCTAGGTCATCAAGAGTAGAATAATTGTTCTATAGAAGAGCTTCATTTGAATTAAAAATTCCTATCTAGAAGTTAAGCTGGAATAGTTTCCATTTCATTGGAACAAACTCTCCCTCTTCCAAATGCCCTAGAAAGTTGTGGGACATCCATTGAATAGCTAGAGGAGAGGAAGCATGTTGGGCAATGTTGGCTAGTGGTTGAGACAACACTGATGCCACTAGAAAAGCTCTAACAAATTTTACCTAACTAGAAGTCTCCCTAGGGGAAGAGAGCTTAGATTTTACTAAATTTGGAGGTTTTGAAATACTTTTTGAAACCTATCCCCTAGAGCTTGAAGAAGGCTTGGGGGTAGGGAAATTATTACTAGAGTTTATGGCTTTGCATCTAACCAATGTTGACTAACCTTCTTTTTTGTAGGAGGTGGTGAACTTGAGGTGGGTTGTGTGGAAGGTTTAGGATGGGAAGAAGCCAAAGGTAAGTCTTGAATCTTATGTTTAGATGATTGATAATGATAGTAAGTATTCAATAGATTGAGGTAAAGAACACATTAAGAATATCTCATTTGTCTAATCTAGATATACATAGTCTCATTTAAGTATTTAGAGAGGTCCACTTCAACTTAAACCTACCACTAAGGACAAGCTAATTAGAACCATCCAGGTTTGACACAAACCACAATGCCTAATGAGGAAGCTATTTGGTTAAAAAATTTCTAGTATGGCAAAGGTAACCTAGGGAACTCAACCTAAACAGGGACCCAAAGAGAATTCTCATCACATATGACAAAGTCTTGAGTCTAGGGTTTGAAAACCAACAAAGAAGAATGGACAAGCCAAGGGCCATAATTGGGAATAGCCTTAGCATGGTTGGCTTTAGCAAAATAAAAAAGAAAAGAGCCTTTAGTAAGGTTCTACATGGATTCAAGGTGAATCCCATGTGGAACCCAAGCCCAATTGACTTAGTCTTTGAGCTTTCTTTTAGGGGGAACCCTTCCTACAAAATACCTTATCAATGTAATATTATCTAACCATCAACATACATTATCAAATTTAGGAATGGGAAGAACAACATTTGAGGGCGTTTTAGGGGATGTATGTCATGAAACACGTTGGGAACAAACTTCTAGGGTCACTTGCATGGGGGTTCCATTGTTAAACACCATTGAATATTTAGCTCCAATAGAAACAATTTTAGAGTTATGAAATGTTGAGGCCATTTAAAGGGGGAAAAAATGCTTGCAACCTAAGAATGGACTCAATAAATGCTAAAAAAGGCTAAAGAATTATATTTCAAAAAGTAGTATGACATGGGCACTAGAAAAGCCCAAAAATCTTAGCATAGTGCTTCTCTTGACCCTCTTGTGTTGGAAAGAGACACTGCTTTGCATGATAGTTGTTGTAATTGATGGAAACTAAGACTATTCCACTCATCCACATAACATAATTTGTTCATACCGGAAGTCAGAATCAAAATTTATCTAAGTTCGGGTAGGCAGAAACAGAGCATGGGACAGGGTCCGGTATCTTGGTCCAGATCTCTCCAGTGGTAAATTAGAGTATACTGCAGATCTGAAGGAGTCATAAGGATTGTCAGGGAAATCTAAATCTAGAATTTTAGTCTCTGGTAATGAAAGATTCAAAAGTTATTTGCATCTAAGTATAGGGTTATAGTTTGACAGTGCAGACAGCAGAAGAATAGGCTAACCTTGTAATTGATCTTGGTTCTAGATAAATGATAGTTGTTAGTTGGACGATTTGTGATGATTAGTGATAGTGGCCAACGTGATTGATGATTTTTTAATGCAATTTTTGATCCACATTACAAGTTATGCATGGATTTAGCCAACAGAGCAGAGTCTTCAACAAAGTTTTAAGTGTTCTTGAAGCTGACTGAAAAGTGATTGAATATCATGATGTGGATATATATAGCCAATGGATTTAAGTGAATTGTGTGTGTGTGATGTGACTATGGAGAAAGTGTGAAAAGGGCAGAGATCTAAGGTTCGGATGATAGCAGAGCAGTAAATAGGGTAGAGTGAAGATGAAATGTGTAAGATCAGTATTTTTTACTTAACCAAAAATGAATTCTTGCATTAGTAGATTCTATTCATCAGTTCAAACTTCTTGTTATCCTCTTGTAATCATCTCTACAGGCAGTGAGCCTCTATTGAGAAGTGAGCTCTAGGCAGTGAGCCCGAATGCATGTGCATTCCCATTTGTAAAATACTTTTAACAGAGTATTAATCTTTGTGGGTTAACCCCCATCATGGTTTTTCCCTTAACCAGGTTTCCACGTTAAAAATCTTGGTGTTAAGTGTGTTATTATGTTTCTACTCATATGTTTATGATTCTTATTTTTCATGGTTAAATTATTGATCTATTGTTAAGTGGTAAAAAGAAGAATTAACTTCAGAAACTATTAAAGTTCTGAGACAACTGATTCACCCCCCTCTTAGTTGTTTGCCCTAATTCCAACAATTGGTTTCAAAGCAAGGTTCCTTGAAAGAAGCCTAGCAGCTTGAGGAAAGATCTTGGAAGGAGTTTCAATGGGTTCACTCAAAGATCAACTTCAATTGGCCCTAGAAGATCTTGATTAGTCTAAAGCAGAAGTAACTAATCTGAAAGATGAGCTTAAAGATGCTGATAATACCATTGAAATGTTAAAAGATAAATTAAAGAAATCTATGGAAAAGAGAAAGGAGCTACTTCTGTAGTTATCCAATTTAACTGAAGAAAATGGCATGAATGAAACTTTGGAAGAAAAGACAAAGGAGTGTGAGAAGATTTCAAAAGAAATTGTTGTTCTAAAAGTTGAGATGGAATCTAGAGTAATGAGGCTAACCAAAGAAATTGAGCAAAGGAAGAAAACTGAAGAAGACCTAAATCAAACTTTAAAAGATAGAACTAAAGAATACTGCAAATTGGATAGAATAGCAAGCAATCTAGAGTCTGATCTACAAGAAAGCAGAGATAATGAGAGAGAACTTGAAAGGCAAATTGTCATTCTCAGACATGACCTAGAAGTTGCAAATGAATACAAGGAGAAGTTCAAGATAAGATCAGCTAAACTTGAAGCACTGCTTGAAGGACAGAAAAAGGCTAATGACAAGCATGGTCTTGGCTATAAGAAATGTGAAAGCTCCAGATCTAGACAAAGAAATTTTCAACCAAGAAATGGGAGAAATAGACCCTGAAGACCTTCGGTAAGACAACCTAATGCTCCAAGATATCCATCCTTCAATGGCAATTGTTTTAGCTATAATAAATTTGGTCATAGAGCTACTCAGTGCAGAAGCAGAGTAAATCAAAATGGTCCATCCTTCTCCAGTCAATACTTCAAGTGTAATAGGTATGTTCATAGATCAAATGAATGCAGAAGTATGATAATGAATAACTCTAACAATAGAGGAAATGACAACTCTTTCAATGGTTAGTGCTTTACTTGCAATGGATTTGGACACATGGCTAATCAGTGTAGATCAAGAGGAAATCAAGCACATAAGCAAAGAAATGTTGAGTGCTTTAATTGCAATAGATCTGGTCATATTGCAAGATTCTGCAGAAGCAAGAATAATGAAAGAAGAGGTCCAGTAAATAGAAAACCAGATGAGCAAAGACAAGACAAAGGAAAGGGCAAAATTGATGTGAATGAAATCCAGAATGAAATGAGCAATACATGGGTCAAGAAAAGTGTTGTGAATAATAGTAATAGGTCTGCACCAGAATTTGGTGTTGATAATTTCGTCGGGAATTGAATTTGGAGCTCTAGCTTAGGGGAAGCTGCATTAAAAATCAAATTCCCCCAGCTAGTAAGTGTGTTCCTAGATCTGGCACAATGAGAAGATATTTTCAATTGTTTTAGAACTTTTAGAAGGATTTTTGAAAGAAAAGTTGTTGATATGAAAATTTGCAGAGTCATTCATGAAGAACTGTTCAAGAAATAGAGTAACCAGATGAAGTTAGGACAGCACATTTATTACAATGTCAAATTAGGTTTTGTGGAGGATGAAAGGTCACTTAGTCATGCATTTGAATCACTTGCATTTGAAGGAAACAAGAAGAAGAGCATCTGAGCTGGACATCTAGAGATTGAAGCATAAAGAGCGAATTCAACCGGTAATTAATCAACCCTAACCCCATGATAGGAAAAGGTACTTCTCTGTAAAGATTTGAATCTAAAATTTGTTGAGATGGCTACTCCTCTTGTTGTTGACATTACTGAAAGGCCCCGTCCAAAATCTAAGAAGCATCCTTACAAGTCAGTCAAAATCAAACCATTAGGTGCATTCTCTGATGTCCCATACGGAGTACTGCATGTTGAAGATATTAGGGCATGCATCCACTACAATGTAGAGGAATTTAGGAATCTGAAGTTGCTTGAATTGTTTAAGAACCATCTAAAGGATGATAACTATCAACTGAAACTAGAATTTGAAACTCTGGAAAGCAAACATTTTCTTCAAGTGATTGAATTTCTGATGTTTGATGAAAGTGAATGGGTTTGATATGAGTTGAGCCAGATACATGATGAATTCATACGGCTATTAAAACCATTTAAGATTACCAAGGATATTATTAGAATTCTGATTGGGTTAAACTCAATCGGTGGATTACCTATGTTAAAATCTATGAAAAACCAAACTATTACTAATGCAACCAGTGCAAAGTTTGATAAGAGGGCTATGACCATAAATGACATTATAGAACCAGATGTGAAGTTTTCTTCCATGGTGATTGGCTACAAGATCTATCACTCTAGTAGAGAGAATTCAATCTCTAGAACTGCTATATATGCAGCATATCAAATGTTGAAGGAAAATGCAAATTATGACTTATGTGAACTCTTACAGAACCAACAAGTTGAAATTTTGAGTAAAATCAAGAAGGATAAGAAAAACACCTTCAAATATGGTTCCTTAATTATATGCTTATTCTTCTATTTCATGAATGAAATACCTGGAGTGCAAGGTGTGCACTGGACACATGACAGGCCAGTTGCAATTCAAATAAGGGATCATTTACCTAGCATTGGAGACTCAAGTGCATAAAAGACTGCAATTTGGGGGTGCTTTAAAATTTTTTAGAGTATGATGCACTCAAGGGAAAGAATCCCCAAATCAATAGTTGAGAAGTATGAGAATGAAATTTGCTTTATGGTAGACACTTATCAGTGCCTAATGGAGGCTGTGGAACCTAGAATTTGTATGGATTATGTCGATGGGCTATGAGGTTGATGAAAAGGTCCTGAACATGTATGCTCAACATCCCCTCAGCAAATCAAAAGGCACCTCTATTGAAAGGTTTGGAACGTATAAGGAGCTGAGTTTAAAATTGCATGTTGAGCTTAGGCAACCAGAGATCAAGAGAAAAGTTCAGAGGCAAGTCGAAAGGTATGCTAAAAGCATTGGCCTAACCAAGGAGGCAATGAAGAAAAAGAAAGAAAGAACTGAAAAGGCTGAAAAGGAAAAGTAGGACAAGAAACAAGAAGATGCTCTAGTGGAACCATCCTCCACTTCAAGGACAACTAGGAGCTCTATTGCTTCTTCTATTCCACCTAAACCTGCAAAACTAGAAGACAGACCATCCAGTGAAGGAAGTGAGGGAAAGAAAACAAAGGCCACAAGAACATATGTGAGCACAAAAGATGATGAGGAGATGGAGACAGATGAAGAAGTTAAAGAGATAAGATCTAAGAGAGCCAAGACTTTAAGGGCTCCTGAGGACCAACCTTTCAAAAGAAAAAGCAAGTAAAAAGCAAGAGACTGGTAAGGTTGCTATGACTATTGATGAAATTGTAAAAACAATTATTGTTGATGGAAATTTAAGGCCTATCAGAAAATATTATGATAGATTTGATGAAGCAAATAAGAAAATCTTGGAGGATGCCACCATCCTGTACTTGAATAAATTCAATAGAGCTCTACTGGAAATTTTGCAAGAAATTCCTAAAAGTTTAAGGAAAATCCTAGAGATGAGGAAGGAAGATGCTAAGAATAAAGACATAGAACTTAGAGAATATGTCCTCTCCACCCTGTGCCTAGTAATGACTAGAAGGGAAGTAGACAAAATCCTCAAGGAAGTTAAGGACAAATTCAGAAGCAAGATCCAGATGAACAAGCTAATGCTTGGTGAAACTAAGGAAGTTGTAAAAGAAACAAAGGAAATTTTTAAGAAGGCCGTAGATAAAGATAAATATTATATTGTTTCAGAAAAACAAGTTGAGAAAGATAATCCTACAGTTCCAGAACTAGAAACTTCAAAAGAAGAAACTAGAAAAGGAAATGATGGCCTAGATCCTCTGGAGCAAACCTATGAGGAGACAGATGATGGGATTGATTCATCAATTCCAAATGTTGAAAAAGTAAACATCAGTGAGCAACAAACTAAAGTTAATGACTCCTCTATTCGGGAAGAGGAGAAAATAAACAAAGAAGAACAAAGATGGTGGACAAAATGGATGATGCAGGAGATACTCTAACTCCACCTGGTCAATCCAGAAAAGAAGATAATATTTCTACTACATAAAGCCTTCCAAAACAGGTAGCAAGTTGTGAAGACAAAGAAAAGATTCCCCTACAGATGATACAGAAAAAGGTGAAGCAGAGGAAGAGAAAGAAGAGGGTAAAGGAGACAAGGCAGAAGAAGTTGGTGCAAATGTTAATGCACCCACACAAAATAATTCCGATGTTGACAAATCTCAAGGAAAGGAAGGTGGTTCAGGAATTGTGGTAAGAGACACTACATATACAGTAAAAAGTCTCCTGAGTAAAGAAATGCTTGAGTTTGATGAACCAGAGTTGTTTCAAAGACCGATCAATCTAGATGCTCTCTCTCTGATTCAAGTAATGAAGATAACATCTTTCACACAAGCCAAGGCAAGAGAAAAGATGTTGAAATCTCACATTAAGGACAGTGAGCTTCTAGGCCTTACAACCAAAGTATTGGAGAAGATAATGCCAACCTTCCATAAGAATCCATCTAACTCTCCCTCTAGACATCTGAAGAATCTTGTAAATTCTGTAAGTACACATTTTGAGTCTTTTAAGAACTCTGCAGAGACTAAAGTTAGGAATGAATTTTGGCATAAAAAATTCAATGAAGTAAAGAGCCTAATAGGGAATGATAGGATGATACTTGGTATTAGTATAAAGAGCATTCAAAATGCTCTAAGTAATGGAGGTGATATATACAAATTTTGTCTATCCTGGCCCAAAGTCAGTGAGGATATTGAGAAGAAGATAAAGAAGCAAGATCAAAAATTTTCAAATCTATCTCAAAATTTTGATCCTCTAACAGTTTCTCCTATAAGTCAGGAATGTCAAGTAATCAGCTTGACCAATGAAATAAAGAAGCTTGTTAAAGAAAAAAGGCAATATTGTGAAGAGAATGTGTGAGCTCCGAGGATTGATTGCCCCCAAGTTAGAAACAATATTTAATGCATTATTAGAAGCTCAAATTGCACTTCAGACAAGTGATCCTTCAGATTTGACAAAGGCAGAAGCATATGCATTTCTACTGAGTGGATACATCTCAATTTTGGATGGCATGAAAAGAAGTTGCACCTTTGAACTTGAGCAATTGAAAAGTAGTTTTGCAGGTATTCTCAAGTTCATGTAAATGTAACTGAATGATTGAGTGTACATATGCGACAATGTATATAGAATTTTTGAGAATTTTGGCTTGCGGACCCCATCCTTTGCCATTGATGTCAAAGGGGGAGTGAAGAATAGTGAAAAATGAGAAATCCAGCAAAGGGGGAGCTCCAGAATTAGTGGAGAGCATAAGAGTATAGAGTAAGGGGAGTAACACTTAGTCATTTTCACTAAGTGTTGCCATCAATGCGAAAGGGGAAGATTGTTGACAAGAGAAACTGCTTCGCATGATAGTTATTGTCATTGATGGCAACTTAGACTATTCCACTCATCCGTATAACATAATTTGTTCATACCAAAAGTCAGAATTAGAATTTATCTAAGTCTGGGTAGCTAGAAATAGAGCATGTGACAGGGTCCAGTATCTTGGTCCAGATCTCTTCGGTGGTGAATCAGAGTATGCTATGGATCTCAAGGAGTCATAAGGATTGTCAAGGAAATCTAAATCTAGAATTTTAATCTCTGATAATGAAGGATTCAAAATTTATTTGCATCTGAGTATAGGGTTACAATTTTATAGTGCAGACAACAAAAGAACAAGCTGACATTGTAATTGATCTTGGTTCTAGATAAATGGAAGTTGTTAGTTGGATAATTTGTGATGATCAGTGATAGTGGCTGACATGATTGATGATTTGTGAATGCAATTTTTGATCTGCATTACAAGTTATGCATGGATTTAGCCGACAGAGCAGAGTCTTCAACAAAGTTCTAAGTGTTCTTGAAATCGATTGAAAAGTGATTGAATATCATGATGCGGATATATATATAGTTGATTGATTTAAGTGAATTGGGTGTGTGTGTGATGCGACTATGGAGAAAGTGTGAAAAGGGTAGAGATCTAAGGGTCGGATGATAGCAGAGCAGTAAACAGGGTAGAGTGAAGATGAAATGTGTAAGATCAATATTTTGTACTTAATTGGAACTAAATTCTTGCATTAGTAGATGCTATTCACTAGTTCAAACTTCTTGTTATCCTCTTGTAATCATCTCTGCAGGTAGTGAGCCTCTATTGAGCAGTGAGCTCTAGGCAGGGAGCCTGAATGCATGTGCATTCCCATTTGTAAAATACTTTTAACAGAGTATTAATCTTTGTGGGTTAACCCCCACCATGGTTTCTCCCTTAACCGAGTTTCCAAGTTAAAAATCTTGGTGTTAAGTGTGTTATTATGTTGCTGCTCATATGTTTATGATTCTTGTTTTTCATGGTTAAATTATTGATCTATTGTTAAGTGTTAAAAGGAAGAATTAACTTAGAAACTATTAAAGTTTTGAGACAACTAATTCAGCCCCCCTCTCAGATGTTTGCCTAATTCCAACATCTTGAACATAACTTTTTTCAGAAAAATCCATCCTATATCTTTTGTCTCATGGGCTATTGATGATATATTTAGTTAAGAGCTTAGTGATAATTCTTTTTCTTCTCATGATATGGTTGACAAATCCTTGTTTCATGATGATTTAGTTTATGATGGACATCCTTTTAGATCATTCATGATAGATTCATTTAATGGAAGTGGAGATGTAATATTACATGTTGGATCATTTTTTGTGATATGGGAAAATTAACTCTAACTAAACTATATCTAATAAGAATATTTTCCCATCACACATTAGGATACTAGCCAACAAAGATGTGTATGTTCCTATTATCCAATCTGGAAGAACAAGAATATTTGAGCTATATCCCTTTGTTGCAATTGGAAATGGAATGATTATAAACTATTGATTAAAACTAACAGAGACAGGAGAAAATAAGAAAAATACACAGATTGGAAAAATGATTTACATGAATAAATATAGAAATAGAAATAGTAGATCACAAGGAGCCTATCACTAGTTAGGCAACCTCACTATCTAGGATGATAACACATGGCATATAAATTTGCGCATTGCATTATAGTTTGTATGGCACTAGAAATCAGAATCCTAGATATGTACGTCTTCGCATGGATTTCAATAGTTTCTTATTGATAGGAAATGTAATGATTATTACACAAAGATCTATAAATGACGGAAATAAGTGAAGATGATACTATGAGAATGAAATAAGAGAAATGACAAGAAATGGAAAAGGAAAACAAAAACACTCATGCATTTGAAATATTTCCTTGTGCAACCTATAATCACAAATAGAGAAGGGTTGGGCTATATAGGAGTTTGCCTTAGTCAAACCCTATCTTTAGTGTTTCCACCTGAATGACAACCAAAGAGATTGATATATTGATAAACAGTGTGTTCTCTTAATTCTAAGTGTGTCTAGAATTTTAATGAGTAGTGACAAAATAATAATGAGATATTGACAAGGAAATGATTTTTTAACCACAAAGATCAATGTTAATCTAAATGTATTGACAAAGGTAAGGGAAGAAGTTACAAGGATCTCATTGGAAGACTATCACATTAGAGAACAAAATAAATCTTTGTTTGGAAGGATAGTAATCTTGAATGAGAACCTTTCGAAGAGTGTGAAGAGACCAAAGTAAATCACATCAACTGAATACTTCCAAAAATCTGTAATAAATAGTGAGCATAGACTAACAATAGCATATGTAAAATAAGAGTTAGTAGTAAATTTGGTAGAGCTTCTCTAACATATGAAATTGATCCTTTCAAATGGCAAATCAATAGGGTTTTATGGAAGAGGCAAGAGGCAAAAAACTAGGAAAGGAGTAGTTTGGGCGAGGATAGACATCAAGAAAAGCTCAAAATGCCATGCAAGTAAAAATACAAATTATAAAAATGGTTGACAAACAAAAAGATGCTTTTTGGACATCTACATGTTGTGCAGATGTTTGTGCTAGTGCTTTTGTCCATGCAACTTTAGTTCTCAGAAAGTCTAGTTGACTTGGGGCATTACCAAGTTACGACACTTTCGTAGTTCTTGGATAAGATAAGTAGAAAGGGTCAAAGTAGCATTTAGAAAGAACACTAAGGGAGTGGACACTAAATTGAGTACCAAATATAGTATGAAACTATGAGCTAGCACAATTTACGACGCTACAATTATCCCCCCACTTTAGCGGGCGTATGACACTATGTGCATATGCAAGCTAAACTACTAAAGAAAAACTGACATAAAAGTAAAATTTTACCCAAAGATACTATAGAGGATGTAGAATGTCACTAAGTGAGAGATGTGAAGCCCCCTTCTTAGGATTCTACAATATGACAATGTTAGGCCAAAAATCTTCACATGAGACAAATGTTAGAGGCTTATTAAAAGGAGGATTAGACCAAATATGATTTGTTGAAACCCTTGTGGTTAGAAAATAATATAGTCTAATACACATTAATCTAATTAATAAGTAAACATATATAAAATACAGAAGGGTAAAATGAAAGGTATGGTTCTAGGAATAACACACTACGAGAGCTAGGGATAGCATCATTCCCAAAATGTGGGAAATTCAAGTATGACATATAGAAGAGTGTAGAAACATATAGAGGAATGTCAAAACATTTTCCATTTCCCCTATATCCATGTGCCTATAATGACATCAAGGTTCCTCCAGGGAGAGTTAACAAACAAACATACACGCCATGCAACAAGTATGAGGATTACAAAACATACAGGCAAACTACAAACAATAACAAATGAAATGAAGGCACTACGCTCAAGGATTGGGATCTAGTAGGTCATCCACCTCCCAATCTTTTTCATCATGTAGGGATGGAGGATAGGCCTCTAGAGGGACCACGTTGAGATCAATACTTGGTATGGTGCCTAGTTCGTCATGTGAAGGATCAACAACCAAGAGAGGACCCTGGCACAAATCAACAAAAGCAAGGTCCATTGATCTTGTGAAATAGAGGATAGAGATTGTATCTCGTCCAAGGACTCAAATACATCTTCTTGAGGGGAAGAGTGCTATGAGTCACTATTGGAATAGATGACAATAGGGGGTCATCGAATGCTTATAGTAGGAATATGATGAATGATGACCACTGGTGGAGCAGAGGTATCTACAAATGGAATGGATGATGCAGAAGGACTCAGAAGAGGTGATGGAGGCATGTGCTTTGGCTTGAAGAAGGTGGATTGTGATAATGTTCATGTTTATGCTTTGTCAATGGGTGTGGAATGTAAATTTCAATGGTGGTGGGATGCAGGACATCAGGGAACACCTGATGTTGGGTACATTGGAATGGAACTAAAACTCACATAGAGTGGTACTAGATATGGCATTGATGTTAGGTAAGTCCAATGGTGAATCAAAGGGTGACATGTTTGGGATGGATGGTAGGATGGGGTTCTCCATAGAGGGAGTGAAAAATACTTGAATCGGGTAAAGGTTGCTTTTGTTAGGCTAAATCAGTGGAGAGACAGGGGTGGGTGATGAGAGAGAATCATGTGGAGGAGGGGGAGTAGAAAGTTTATAAGGTGGAGCCACATCTAGGGCCAACCACATAGGAAGAGGGTGCAATATAGGTGACAAGGTGTTGTTGTACCTCATCATTTAATCATATTTCAAATGTCAAAAATCCAGGGGCTGTGTCCTCGGTTGTCTGCAATTAAGGATTCTACAGTTACCAGTTCCTAGCTAATCTTAATAACTTCTACCAACTTAAAGAAATTAATCTGTCTACTTACTAAATGAATTTGAGGAATGCTGAAAATAGAATTAAGTAGGAAATTACTTAAAGCAATCTTAAAATAGTAACATGCATCTATCTATCAAAATCAGTAAATACTTTTCATAGCGAAATCTATAGTAACAAAATAGTGATACTAGCCTTCTGCCTTGGTGGTGAGAGTGGGCCCTTGCTCCACACCCTTGGGGCTGAAGGCTACAGTAGGGAATTAGCACAAAAGAAGATCACAACTAAATCTGGTTCAATTCTATTCACTTTGCATTCATGAAAAATATTGATATCAGAGAAACTGAGATTACTGAGAATTAGAATAATTCAATCATTGTATATTTCTTCTACTGTTTCTATCCGTATATATGAAAATGAGTGATATCATATCACTTATCTTATCTACCAATTCTTCCATGAGATGACATCCATCTCTTTATTACACTAGCTGTCTAACTATGGGAAAATAATCATGCAATAAAAGTAGACTGAGTGGAATAGAAGTCCACTCAAAATCTTAAGTTTGAGTCTTAATACATTTGGGCAATGAGGCCCTGAAAATATGGATATAGAATCAGTTCTATCCATAACTCATGCAAAAACTTTAAAAGGATAAAAACTCTAGCAATTTAACTAAAGATGACCCTTCACCACTCAGGTGATGACTTGAGTGAAATGAGGGGTATTATGACCACTGCTGAGAGTGCTTGATTAGTAGCTTATGCTGGAAATATGCCTTGCTCTGAGGTGGCGCTAGAGATATTTGTCCTTGTCTGCAACTCCAGAGATATGTCTGTAGCTCTAGAGATACCATTGTGACTTCTTTGTTCAGCTCCAGAGATGCTCCAGACTCTCGTCCAGTTCCGAAGAGGCTTTTCTCTTTCCTTCAAAACTTCTGGTGTCGTGGTGTTCTGGTATTGTTCCTGGAGATCATTGAAGACTATCTCTGGAGATGCACAAAATTGATGTTCCTAGCATCTACACCTGTTGATTCAAAAAGAGAGAAGTTTTTGCATTTTTCCATCAATTCCATGCACATTAGTCACTCAATCAAAAATTATGATCTTAAGTAATCTATCTCAATTAATCATTAACTAGAATGATCTTGCTATCTTATTTGGGTGCAGACATTAGGAAAGATGGAATCAGGAAGGAGAAAAAGAGAGCTAAAAAGATGTATTTCATGGGTGCAACTTAGCTCTCATCATCCCCCCATACCTAAGGTTTGGTAGGTCCTCCTGCCTCTTATAATATGGATTTATTCTGGTGAAGTAGCTTGTCAGTCAAGCTATAATCCTTTGCATAGGTGGTCCAAGTTGTGCGGTTGGTATTGCCATTGCCTCTATATTCATCAACCTGCTTCAACTAGTCCTACAATTTCTCATCTTCTATCTGCTCAGACTAGACAGGGAGTGGCTCAATTATGAGAGGGGGCCTATACCATCCACCTATCCATTCCTGCTTATGATTATCCATCAGTTTGGATATCAACTTTGCTTTCCTCATGAATAATCTTAAGTTTGCAGGGGTGACCACCTCTCTCAATTTTTGCTCCGCGGTTAGAATATTCCATCTTTTCTTTGCTATAGCAAGTACTAGATTTGTTGAATTGATCATGAAAAGACCAAAGTCGATGGAGCACTCTTGCAAACTTTTTAGATATAATGGCAAAATTTTGTTCTTACTCTTAGGATGATAGATAAGGGACCTGTATTGGGTCTTAAAAGCATTTGGATTGGGACATTCCTTCCTGATGAAGAGATCTATTTCCATATCTTTCTTGAGATGTTCTTCCATCCTTTCATTCCAGATCTGATGATTCCTCATTAGGGACATAAATGCTTTAAGCTGGTATTCCCCCACAAAATGATTAAGAATGAAAGTTATATCATTAACACAGAACCCATGTAGGTATAATTCACAAAGGAGATTCTTGTCCTCATCATTGCTTCTTGTATATGCTACCATGAATCCTTCTGTTGTCTCTGTATCCTCAACCAGGTCAGACAGAACTAAAGAGAATTTCCTCTGGAGGACTCTTTCTTGTAAGAACATAGAATAGTTGGCACTTGGAGGCCTACAGGATAGAATTTATGAAGAAAGGGAGGCCATTTCAATGATTTTGCCTTCCAGAGTTTCTATTCTTTTTGTTTTGGCAGTGACTGCCCTTTATAACTGCAGCATAGGCTTGGAAGCCTCATATTCTCTACACTTTTTCTCCCAATGGAACAAGGCTTTAGGAATGTCAATGGGGATTGGACCCACATATGCATCTGTTTGGATTTCCTATTCATTGGTTGCCCTTGGTCTAGCCAACTCTTGAATATATTCCTCCTGGTCATCTAGTTTGTTGTTGGCCCAAGTTAACTATCTATCCTGGTTATGTATTTTCTCAATCAATGCTGCTATTATTGTGAGGCTATTGTCTCTAGCCATGGTGAGCTAAGAAACACTCTGTGCTGCTTCTTTCTCTTTTTCTTCTAACAGTTTGACTGCTTCAATTTTCTAGGCTTCTAACTCTGCCTCTTTCTCCTGGATGATCTTATTTTTTCTTTGGAGCTCTATTTGTAGATTTTCAATGACCTATTTTTGCTCCATTTCTACCTCTGTTCTAACCTTTTTGAGGTCAGTAATAATTAGATTCTTCCCCTAGAGTAGTCTTTTCAAGTTTTCAATTTCTTCTAACATTTGTTGTTCTTTCAAAATTTCAACATCCTCTTGATCAGAGAGATGAGAGAAGGTTTCTATTTTTGCTTCTGCTTCTCTCGCTATTTCTTGATCATCAGGGTTATCTATGGCCATCTGCTCTGCACTGTTAATTGTACCCATTTTCCCTATTCATTTTCTTCTACAGATTACCTGTCCTGAGGATCCTCTTGGGATTCCTCTGCTTCTGCTGGAACTAATGAAGGCCCAGCCCTATCCTCACATGTTCTGAAACCTAGGAGTACCTTAGCTAGGAGGGCAATGTCTTTCTCAGTCTATGAGAGCTATCTTTTCCTCTTGCTTCTTTGGAGCAGATGTGGGGCAGGTGCCTCCGGAGCAAATCTCTCATCCTCAGAATCTAAGGAAATAGCAAGAGTCTGTATGTGTTCTGCCTCTGGAGCACATGATGGTTCTAAAATTGGGCTTGACCCCAGATGAATAGATGGTGCTGGGGAAACTTCTCTTTGTTTTCTCTTCCTAACTAGAGGGATCTCATCTGAATCATGAGATGGCTCTTCAACCCAGAATCTCTCTACTTTTTGTCCTGACCTCTCCTCTATTAATTATTTAGGGAAAGATTCCTCAATTAGAGCCATCTTTCTCCTAACTGATCGAGTCATATATGGGGTTTGTGTCGGAGCAGACTCTATAATCTCTTTTCCTTTCTTCTTTTTGTCAGGAACAAGGGTTGCAGATGAAGTTGCCTCCTATGAGGACTTCTTTCCTCTTGGAACAGCTATGGAGGAGGCTGAAGACTCAGTTTCTCTCTCTTGGTGAGTAGGGGAACCCTCACATCTTGGCTATGCTATTTCTAGTTCTCTATTCTGGGGATTCTACTCAAGAAATTTTTTCCATAATTCTTCCCCAATGGGCTGAGACAGGAAGTGGTGTTTGACTACTAGAAAAATGAGGCCATGATGTTTTATTGGACCCTTATTTTGCTGATATTTTTTTGTTGTTGCCCTGATGGCAGAATACAAGAAATTGGGAATGTTTATGTTAAACTCAGGGTGTGCATTCCCATGCCTTAGAAAAATCAGCATTTTCATGATTGGCCCTAAAACTAGAGAGGATTGACCATCACAAATAAAATATTTCATTAGCCAGGTGGCAACAGATTGCCAAGGGTTTGGAAGGGTGGACCTAAGAATTCCTTTGACTTCATTTTTATTTGAATGTAATTGAATTGCAGGTTCACCTTGAACAGAGAAATTCTTAATTAAATCAGTGTATAAGGTTTTCAAGTGATAAAACCTCTCACCTTGTTCAGGAAGTCTAGAAATGTGACTGATAGTGGCTGAGGAGAAATTGATTTGAACTCCCCTGACAGTTGTCTAATTGTCCCTTAGATTCCTGAGGAATTCATCCACTACATCTTCCTGAAACCCTTCAATTTTTTCTAGAAAGTCTAGCCATCCTGTAGTTCTTAGAATGTTTACTGTAGCTTCATCCTGGAGAAGACCTGCAACATTCTCTAGTTCAGACTTCTTCTTTACCCTCATTTTTTAAATTGAATCCACCTTCTGTGCTTAATTTCTTATCCTCCTTTTTGTAGTTTGCCCTTTGCTCTTGACTCCGTAGGCTCCAAAGGATTGTTCAATTTGCTCTGTATGCTCCAGAGATGCCTTCAATTTACCCTATGCTTCAGTCTATTTCAGAAGTTTGAATGAGGGTTAGGATGTTTCGCTGTTTTGGCTTATGCAAGATTTGTAGACTAGTTGGATTACCTAGGCAGTCATAAATGCAGAAGGCTGATAGTACGCTGCATAGGTAGGGTGACAGTAAGGCACAGATGGTGGCATGTGCAAATGTGGAGAAGGAAATGATGGCAAGAGGACATGTCATCGTGGCGGTACCTAAAAAAAGAAAGACAAGATAGTTACTATTAATGCTTAACTTGAGATAGAATTACCTGGATCAGTTTTAATGATAAGGAGCGATGTACACGGCAGAGATGCTGCATCACTTATGAGACTACATGCATCATGGCAATTGAGCAGCCTTGGGTGGCTTTGAGATGACTCCCACTACTCCATTGGTACGTGACCTGCAATCATTGTGCTGAGTGGTTCAAGAATCCACTCTCCTTGGGTGACGTCAGCGCCGTCTTTGTGAATACCACTGCAATGAATACGTGGTGATTTTATTTTATTCCTATGATAAAGTGGAGGATGAGTCATGATGACCTCTCATGTGTGTGTCTGCTTTATTGCCTGGAGAGGTGGGTCCCCTCCCTTATTTTTGAAATTGACTACTTTATTGACAGAGCACCAGAGGTGCTCCTAGTTTGGGAATCGCCAGAGGTGCTCCTAGTTTAGGAAGTGCCTAAGGTGTATTTGACAAACTCCTGGCACCTGATCATCTTCGTAGCTTGATTTTTTTTTCAACTATTCTGAAGAAGGGAACTGTTATTTGCTGGTTTTCAACTCCATTGGTTGAGAAAGACAACCATTTACTGGTTTTCCATCTTTCTCTCTTTTTTTTTTAGAAGGCTGCCATTTGCTGGTTTTCAACCTTCCTTTTCTTTTTTTTTAGAAGGCCGCCAATTGCTGGTTTTCAATCTTCTTTTTTTTTTCAATCCAACACTGTGACAGAGGAGGTATCCCCTGCATCAAAACACAAATCATCAAGAAAATCTTCTTTAGTAGATGGCCTTTTATAGAGTCTGATTTGGTGACCATTTACTAGGAATGTATCTATGCTTCCATCAATGGGTTGCAATAATACTATTCCATTTTCAAAAACTTCCTTTATTTGATAAGGACCCATCCAATGAGTTTGTAATTTCCCCTTAAACTCTTTGAATTTGGAATCATAAAGAAGAACCCAATCACCTTGTTGAAATGTCCTCCTTTTGATATGTTGGTCATGTCATTGCTTCCTTTGATACTAAACCAGTTCTGTTTGTTGAATAGCCTCTGTCTGAATTTCATCCAACTCCTTGAGCTGAAGAATTCTATTCTATTGAGCTATAGACAATGGTAGACCAACATCCAATACAGTTTTAAGTGTTTGGAGTTTAAATTCTATAGACAAAATAGGTTTTTTTCCATAAACCAATTCATATGGTGAGAACTTTGTTGTGGACTTCCAAGTGGTATTGTAAGCCCAAATTGCTTCAGGTAATCTGCTAGCCCAATCTTTTCTGTTCATTGCTACTATTCTTGTCAGAATATTTTCAAGTTCCTTATTAGTTACTTCTACCTGCCCATTCGCTTGAGGATGGTAAGGTGAAGATTTTTTGTGCTTGACTTGATATAAATCTATGACTGCTTTGATTACCTGTGAAGTAAACTGAGGTTCTCTGTCTGAAACTATTGATCTTGGGGCTCCAAACCTTAAGAAAACCTTATTATAAAGGAAATCAGCAACTTTTTCTTCTCTTACAAATTGTAATGCTTGAACCTCAGCCCACTTAATAACATAGTCTGTGCATACTAGAATGTACTCCTTTCCTGATGATGGTGGAGAAATGGGTCCCACAAAGTCTAGACCCCACTGCTCAAATGGTTCCATCATGACTTGAGGATGCAGTAACATCTCATGTGTAAAGGTTGGTTGTCCCATCCTTTGGCACTGGTCAAAGTGTTGCACGTACTTCTTTGTATCTTTATGAAGAGAGGGCCAGTAGTAACCAGCTCTGAGGATCTTGTGGACTGTCCGGTGGAAGGAGTAATGGCCACCAGATGGTTCATCATGACATGCTCTTAACACATCAAAAATCTCATCAACCTTTAAACACCTGCGTAGAATGAAATCATGACCACATTTAAATAGTAAACCATTTAGCCATTTGTAAGATAAACTTTCTTTAACTAAACATTTTCTTTGTTTTGAGGTAAAATGGGATGGATTCAAGCCTGTAGCTAAAAGATTAGCTATGTCAGCAAACCAAGGTGCAGTAGAGGAGATAGCAAAAAGATGTTCATCTGGGAACTTATCCTCCATTGGTTAGTTTTCTCCTCCTATATGCAATCTTGACAGAAAATCAACAACCAAATTAAACTTCCCTGGATTATCAACTATGGTAATATCAAATTCCTGCAACAACAATAACCGCCTGATGATCCTTGCACCCACTACTGGTTTATTCATTAGGTACGTGATGGCTGCATGATCAGTGTGTACAAATATCTTATATCTAGTGATATAATGCTTGAATTTGTTTATAGCATAGATGACTGCCAAGAATTTTTTTCAGTTGTATTGTAATTTCTTTCTGTAGAGTTAAGGTTTTTGCTAATATAATAAATGGCATGCATACTTTCTCCTTCCTCTTTTTGTCCTAAAACTGCCCCAATGGACTCATTTGAAGCATTAGTCTATATATGAAATGGCAAAGTCCAATTAGGTCCTCTCAAAATTGGTGTGACAGTAAGCTTCTCTTTCAAGGTTTCAAATGTTGATTAACATTCTTCTATCCATAGAAATTTTGTCTTTGTTAAGCAGGGTAAATAGGGGGGCAGCTATTCTACTGAAATTTTCTATGAACCTCCTATAGTAGCCTGCATGACCCAGAAAACTTCTAACATCTATCTGATTTTTGGGTGAAGGCAACTATGTGATCACTTCTATCTTATTCTGATCCACTTTGATCCCCTTTTCTGAAATGTGGTGTCCCAAAACAATTCCTTCTTCCACCATCATAAAGCACTTTTCATGGCTAAGGGACAATTGATTTTTCTCACAGCATTTTAGTACTTTCTCAAGGTTTGTGAGAGCTTCTTCAAAATTATCCCCATACACAATAAAGTCATCCATATAGACCTCCATGCATTCATTAGCTAGTTTAGCAAAAATAGCTAAAACAAGTCTCTGAAATGTAGCTGGGGCATTGCATAGTCCAAAGGGAAGAACTTTGTAAGAAAAAGTTCCCCAAGAGCATGTGAAGGTGGTTTTGTCCTGGTCTTCAGGTGCTACTTGAATTTGATTATACCCACTGAATCCATCTAGAAAAGAAAAACACTTTCTCCCAGCAAGGTTATCTAGCACTTGGTCAATGAATGGTAAGGGAAAGTAGTCCTTTTTTGTGGCCTTGTTTAGTTCTCTATAATCAATACACAACCTCCATTTCCCATTCTTTTTAGGCACTATGACAAGGGGTGAGACCCATTGACTGTCTGAGATTGGGTATATAAACCCTGCTTGAAGTAATTTTTCTATTTCAGTTTTGACAATGTCCTTTAAAGCAGGATTCAATCTTCTCTGGGGCTGTCTAATAGGTTTAATATCCTCAGTGTATATATGATGGGTACAGATCTTAGGAGGTATGCCTTTCATGTCTTGGTATTCCCAAGCAAAAGATGTTGAATGGGAAATCAGAAGTTGGATAAGTTTTTCTTCCTTATTTACTGTTAACTGAGTATTGATATTAAGTGTTTTCCCTGGTAAAATCATGACCTATTTTGTGATTTGATCCATAGATGTAGTTAATCTGTACATTGGAGTCATAGTATTGAGAGGACAAGAATGTGGATGCAACATATGGAAAGTGGCTAAGTCTCTGTAAAAGGTTTCTCCACAAGGAATGATATTTGCAAGGGTGCAATGAGAAGAAGTAAGAAATTCTCTCCTAGAATCTTGGGTGAGTTCCATCACATCCTTACTAATTAGGATATGGGTAATGTCTTCTGTTGTATCATAACAAATTTCTTCTTCTAACTCTCCTAGATGTTCCTTGATGGTTACCATAGCTACTGGTGCACTATTGTCATTGTTCTCTGGTTCATCCATCCATACTCTTCCTGTATAATGTATTGATGGTTTAGCTGGAGGATACAAAGATATTTTCTTCAAATCTATCCCATTAGAAATGACCATATCTCCAGTTCAACAATCAATAGATGCTGCTACTGTAGCTAGCCATGGTATTCCTAAAATCAGTGGATAAGCATTTCTCTAGTTTCTAGGTTCTAATATCAGGAAGTCCACTAGAAATTCCCATGAATCTATCACAACTGGTACATCAGTGATTACTCATTTTGGAATAGCTACTGACTGGTTAGCAAGTTAAAGAATTGTAGTTGTGGATTGGATACCCGATAGAGCTAATTTGTCCATTGTGTGAACTGTCATCACATTAATTGCTGCTCCCAGATCAACCAAAACATTTAAAATTTCTACCCCTAAGATGAAAATAGTTATGATAGGATTTCTAGGGTCTCCATATTTTGGGAGGAGAATTTCTCCCATCAATAGATCTACTACTTTTCCTTCCACCCATATTGTGGAGGGAAAGTTTTTCTTCCTGCCCTGCATTTTGATACAATACTGTTTAATGAACTGATTTAGTTCTGGTACATCTCTGATGGCCTGGAGAAGAGGAATTTCAATGTTTAGTTGCTTGATTTCTTGTAAAAGTTTTGATTTCAGGCTAGTTTGGACTTGTTTTTGTAAGATCTTTTTCTGGGGAACATACTGTTTAAGCTGTTTTGGATATGGTGCTAGTTTTTCCATCTCTGGAGCATCTCCGAAGCTCTTGTTAGAATTGTGTTTAGGAATGTTCTCCGAAGTTGATCTTTTAGGAGCAACTTCGGAGTTGTCCAAGGATGATTCTTCTAGCACTTTTTCATTAGTAATCTCCTCTAGGGGTTGAGTGGATGAATTTTTAGGTTCCTCATCATTGGTTACTTCAACTATAGTTGGAGGAGATGGTGTTGGGAATGCTTTTCCATAACGCAGTTGGAGATTATTTGGATATATAGCATTGATTCCTGCCAAATTTTCTTGCTCCGTCATGTAAACAGCTGCTCCCTATTTATTCTATAGGTTTGGTATAGGTTGAGCTGGTAAAGGTGGTTGGCTAACTGGTTCATTTTGTGATTGACCTTGTGTGTTGGAGGGTCCAGTTAGTAAAGCTTGTTGTTGAGGTTGGAAATGTCTAGGTTGTCCCTAGTATTGTTGATTATATCCCTGTTGAGAACCCCATTGAGGTTGCATGTTCTGTGATCCAAACTGTGGTGGCCACTGTTGATTTCCCCAAGGCCGATTTTGCCAATTTTGGTTTTGCCAATGTTGACTTGGCCAATCTGTCTGTCCCCAAGGAGGGTTATTTTGAGGCCCATGCCAAGTTGGGTTCCACTGATTATTTTCCCAAATAGAAGGACCTCTGTAAGAAGGCTGGTTTGGATACTGATTATAAGGGAAATTCCCAGTTTGTTTTTGTCCCACATAGTTCAATTCCTCTTCTATTACAACATTCTTCTTACTCAGTCTTTTCAAGGCTGGAAGTTGACTACATTGACTAGTAGGTTGTTCCTTATCATAGATCTGACAAATCTTTGATTTGTCCAAAGGGCATTCTCTCAACAAATGTTTGTTTCTACAGCTAGGACAATAGATGGAGAGTGGTTCAGTTGCTCTATTTTGATCAGTTGTTCTAGTTTTTGTTTGAATTCCATCCAATGTGGTATTTAGTTGGACTAGGGTATCTATTTTTAGATTTGCAATCTCTTCCATTAACTATCCTATTTCATTCTTCCCTTTAAAAGTTTTGGATGACCTCACTCCATTTTGGTTCCTAGAATAGTTCCTACAGAGTTCTTCTATAGCAGGTATTTCCATTTTGTTGATATTGCCTTTTCCCATTAGATCCAATGCCTATTTTGATTCTTTATCCAATCCTTTTACAAATAGGGTTCTGGCCAAGGAGTGATCTATTGGATTGCCATACCTTCTCTAGGCAAAATTAAACCTATCCACATAGTCCTCTAAGGTCTCTTCCTCCCCCTACCTAATTTTAAACAATTCTTCATTTTTATTACTAGATCTACAGTAATCTTGATACTTTCCCAAAAATTATATTTCCATCTGATCCCAAGAATGGATAGAATTCTGGGGTAAACCCATAAACCATCTCATTGCAGAATCTTTTAGAGTTGAAGGGAACAGTTTGAGTTTTTGGTTATCTGACCCATAATCATAAGTTTGGCAGACTATTTTGAATTCAAACAAGAACTGATCTGGATCCTCAGAAGAAAGTCCTCTAAAATTTGGCAAGTGTGCTGGTGAGATATTCTTCATAGGAGAATTGTCTCCAGCAACCAAAACAATAGGATATGAGAAGGTTCTTAGAGCCTGATTCTCCTCTTCTTTATGATTATCATTGTCCATATTTAGTACCGGTTCTTCTCCCTGAGGTTCTAGGAAATTAGGTTCTATCAAAGGATTTGCCTGAAACTTTTGTTGTAATTCTTGGATATGATCGGCAAGTGGAAGATTTGGAAGATCTAAGGGATTGTTATTTTGAGGTGTAGTTTCCAAAGTAGGTTCTAGGTTTCTCTCTTCAACAAGATCTTGTACCACCCCACTGCTTTCCCCTATGGCTTGTTGTTGGGGTGTCTACTTTATATATCTTCCTTTTAAATCTCTAGCTTTAACCATACAGATCTATCCTAAAAATTGTTTTAACTAAGTTTCACTAATTAACACAAGATATACCCGGCAATGGCGCCAAAAATGATAAGGTGTCATTGTACCTCATCATTTAATCATATTTCAAATGTCAAAAATCTAGGGCTTGTGTCCTTGGCTGTCTGTAATTAAGGATTCTACAGTTACCAGTTCCTAGCTAATCTTAATAACTTCTACCAACTTAAAGAAATTAATCTGTGTACTTAATAAATGAATTTGAGGAATGCTAAAAATAGAATTAAGTAGGAAATTACTTAAAGCAATCTTAAAATAGTAACATGCATCTATCTATCAAAATTAGTAAATACTTTTCATAGCAAAATCTAAAGTAACAAAACAGTGATACTAGCCTTCTACCTTGGTGGCGAGAGTGGGCCCTTGCTCCACACCCTTGGGGCTGAAGGCTATAGTAGGGAATTAGCACAAAAGAAGATCACAACTAAATCTGGTTCAATTCCATTCACTTTGCATTCATGAAAAATATTGATATCAGAGAAACTGAGATTACCGAGAATTAGAATAATTCAATCATTGTATATTTCTTTTGTTGTTTCTATCTGTATATATGAAAATGAGTGATATCATATCACTTATCTTATCTACCAGTTCTTCCATGAGATGACATCCATCTCTTTATTACACTACCTGTGTAACTATGGAAAAATAATCATGCAATAAAAGTAGACTAAGTGGAACAGAAGTCCACTCAGAATCTTAAGTTTGAGTCTTAATACATTTGGGCAATGAGGCCCTGAAAATATGGATATAGAATCACTTCTATCCGTAACTCATGTAAAAACTTTAAAAAGATAAAAACTCCAGCAATTTAACTAAAGATGACCCTTCACCACTCAGGTGATGATTTGAGTGAAATGAGGGGTATTATGACCACTGCTGAGAGTGACTGATCGGTAGCTTATGCTAGAAATATGCCCTACTCTGAGGTGGCACTGGAGATATCTATCCCTATCTACAACTCCGGAGATATGTCTGTAGCTCTGGAGATACCATTGTGACTTCTTTGTTTAGCTCCGGAGATGCTTCAGACTCCCGTCCAACTCTGGAGAGGCTTTTCTCTTTCCTTCAAAACTTCTGGTGTCGTGGTGTTCTGGTATTGTCCCCAGAGATCATTGAAGACTTTCTCTGGAGATGCACAAAATTGTTGTTCCTGGCATCTACACCTGTTGATTCAAAAAGAGAGAAGTTTCTGCATTTTTCCATCAATTCCATGCACATTAGTCACTCAATTAGAAATTATGATCTTAAGTAATCTATCTTAATTAATCATTAACTAGAATGATCTTGCTAGCTTATTTGGGTGCAGACATTAGGAAAGATGGAATCAGGAAGGAGAAAAAGAGAGGTAAAAAGATGTATTTCATGGGTACAACTTGGCACTCATCAATAGGAAGGGGTTCATTTTTGACCACATGCTCACAAGTTACAACACGTCGGTGATGCTTGCGATCTCTTGCAAGTTGGTTACGCCGAGTGCAACTCAAAGCATCCATAGGAGGAATCTAGGAGTCTCCCAACACAAGCTCCTTTTCTTCCTTTCCTCCAAGAGTGTGAGGAGGAATAGAAGGAACCATTGAAGGCTTGGGTACTACCAAAGAGAGGGTCTCTCAATGTGGGCTACCTTCTTTGATCCATTAGAGGGGCTAGAGGAACAAAGGTTGCCTTTAAAGATTGAGGGATTGAAGGGGAGGGGTGCCGCACCATGGGATTCTTTCCTTGAGTCTTTGAAGAGGTAGAAGGAACAAGAGGAGCCACTAAAGGTCAGGAAGGTCTATGTTGTGTAGGTCATGTGCCTCTAGGTCTTGGGTAAGATGCTAGAGGTGGGACCTCTGCATAAATTCTAGATGCTCAGGGATGGGGAAGGTCAATCTTGATTCAGTTTTTCTTCCCTTCTCTGCTCGTGGGGTGGTAGGAGGTATAGAGGCAACCATCAGAGATCAAGGGACCTCAGGGGTAGCATTCAGTTGGGTCAAAGAGAAAGCATTGATGGATAATTGAGCTATGTGGTTCACTTTGAATTTATGATATGAGAGAAACAAGAAATCATTGCATGGTCACAATGGCTCAGTCAGTATCAGACAAAAGTGATTAGAGGAGAAATTTCCTCTTAATGCAAGAGGTTTAAACCCACTATGGTAAATAGTGTGCACCTGACCGTCATGAGGGAACTTCAAACACTTATGGATTCTAGAGGGGACCGCTCTCATGGAAGAGAGCCACATATGTCCCAAATTCACACAAAATTGGTTAGAGGTGGGAATTATGGAGAATAGAACATCCAAGAGTTTTGGCCCTAGTCAGACAAGAAGGGTAAGCAAACCCAAGGTGCATCACGAGGACCCATCATGCACTCATATCTAGACTTCTGATTATTCATACTTGTCCTAATAGAGTTCATGTACATATATAAATTTATCTATGAGTACATTCACCATGCACATATAGTCAATTAGTATGCCCTTGGTGGGCTTTTCATTTACTAGGGCAATGATGTACAAAGGTCCATGTCGTAGATGTGCATGGGTGCATCAATGGTTGTGAAAGAGATGATTGGTTCGAGAACAAAATGTACTCGACTAGGGCAAGGGTGATCATCCACCATGGAAATCATCTTGGCTAAGGAGGTGGTAGGATTGTCAACAGACATAGTAGTAACCACAATATCATAGGGAAGTTCAACTATATTTGTGGAGTGATGTGGCAACGCGTTTGTGTAAAGCTAAAGGTTTTGATTAGGAAAAGAAACATATTTTTTTCCTCTATCATTAACCCTAGAGACTTGGATGACATTCTGATCAATGAGGTCTTGCACATTATGTTTAAGATGCATGCAACACTCGGTGTCATGTCAATTCACTCTGTGGAACTGAAAGAAGGCCTTCAGGTCATAAGAAGTTGATAGGGGTTTGGTGGTAGTTGGATGAGGTTATTGTTTAAAAGCTTCTACATTATAGCATAGAGGGATTCAGAACGGGGTGAAATTATACTAAGTCCTTGGTTTATTTTGTGAGGAGAGGGCCATAGCACTTTGGGTTGGTGGAGTGGCTATTACTTGTTGAACATTATTAGAAGAATTTATTTTAATGAATTTTTTATTTTTCTTAAAATTTTGGAATGATGAAGGGGTGTTGAACTGCCCAATGGGAGTCTATGAGAAGATACCTCATACTGACTAACTAACTACTGGTAGTCATGGAGTGTTGTGTAGAGATGTGTAAATGAAGGATAACGCATTAGAAAAATATTATCCCTTATCTGAGCCTATAGGTTTCCAATGAAAACCCACTGTACATCAAAATCTAGGAGTGCATAAGGGATCTGCAAAAAGAGGACTTGATATCAGCCAATAAAATTAGTGACGTTCTCTTGTGCTTCCTACCTATAATGGATGATATCAGTGAGTGTGACCTGCGGTCCAATGTTTTCTTGGAAATGTTGGAGAAATTGATTGACAAGTTGTGAAAAAATTGGAGATATCAAGAAGAGAGAAAAACCAATCTAATGCTATGTCTTTGAGAGACAGTGGGAAAATTTTTGTTAGAAGATAATCTTGGAAGATGAAATTGTTGCACAAGGTTGTAAATGTCGACACATGGTTCTATAGGTCTCCTTTACTAGTGTACTTCTCAAAGTAGAGCCTCGAAGTTTTGGGGAAGGGGAGAGATGAGAATCGCTAAGGATAAAGGACTTCTAGTGTAGTATGATGGGATTGTTGGTTGGGATGCACTTGTGGACATAGTGGCTATTTGTTGTTGCAAGAAGTTTATATTTTGAAGGAGTCAGGTGATAACAGGGTCTATGGTATGAGTGGATTGAGCATGGGTAATAGATGGAATAGTGTTTTTGGGTGGCTAGGAAACTCTAAAGTTAGCTCTAGAAAAGTAAATGATAATGAAGTAGGGGGAATAAACCTATATTGATTTATAGGGTTCCCACCCATTCCAATAGAATTTGTATTGGCATTTACTGATTGAGTAGCACTTGTAGAAATTTGGGAAGAAGTGAATGTGGATATAGAAGAAGCTAGTATAAGAACTTATAGTTGAGCTTGTGATGTGTTTGAATGTGACTCACTGATGGTTTCGACACAGCTAGCTAGAAATGGGACATTTCTATTCACAATGTGAGCTAGACTATGTAGAAGATCCACACCATGTAGATCACTAGTTAACAACTTGCGGAGGTTCTCCACAAGAGGGACAACCTCACCATCTAGGTACTTTGTACCCAAAAAATCTTGAAAGTCAACTGAGTGGTTGTCCAATGTCTAGATTTGGGCTTGGGGCACCTAAGCTATGGGAATGTCTATATCTAAAGTCTCTCTAAAAGATTGTGGTCCAAGGATTGTAGGTGTGTTAGAGAAAGAGAAGATAGGTTGCTGCACTCTAGAGCTTCCCATCGAGAAGTTTAAGATGTCAGTTTCTAGCTACATGGAGCTAGAGCTACCAAGAGTACAAGAAGCCATGAGTAATCTTAAACTTTTATAAATGATAAATTATGAGTAGAAGCACTAGGTCATGAAGCTCATAAACTAGTAGGAGCTCCCCAGTGCACAAGTACTCTAAAATTTGAAGATTGGAAGAAAGCGAATTGTTTTGAGAAAAGAAGTTTTTGTTATGAAGAAGAGACACAATGTTTTGTTTTGCAGTTTTCAAGTGTTTTAGACATGTCAGGTTCACCAAAATGTGATATGGGAAAATTAACTCTAACTAAACTATACCTAATCAGAACAATTTCCTGTCACAAATTAGGATACTAGCCAATGAAGATGTATATCTTGTTGCATTCCAATCTAGAAGAGCAAGAATATTTGGGCTATATCCCTTTGTTACTATTGGAAATGGAATGATTAAATACTATTGATTAAAACTAAAAAAATGATAGAAAATAGGGAAAATACACAGATTGACAAAATGATTTACATAAATAAATGCAGAAATAGAAATACTAGATCACAAGGAACCTAGCACCAAGTAAACAACCTCATTGTCCAAGATGAGAACACATGGTGCAGATGTCTGTGTATTGCGTTGTAGTCTGTATGACACTAGAAATCATAATCCTGGATCTGTACATCTTCACATGGATTTCAAGAGTTTCCTGTTGATAGTAAATGCAATTATTATTACACAAAGATCTACATATGAAGGAAATAGGTGAAGATGATAATATGAGAATGAAATAAGAGAAACAACAAGAAATGGAAAAGGAAAACACAAACACTCACACATTTGAAATCTTTCTTCGTGCAACTTGTAATCACAAACAAAGAAGGGTTGGGTTGTATAGGAGTTTTCATTAGTCAAACTCCATCTCCAATGTTTCCACCTCAATGACAACCAAAGAGATTGATATATTGATAAACAATGTGTGCTCTTAAGTCTAAGTGCGTCTAGAATTGTAATGAGTAGTGACAAAATAATAATACGATATTGACAAGTAAGGAATTGATTTTTTAACCACAAATATCAATGTTAATCTAAATGGATTGACAAATGTAAGGGAAGAAGTTATGAGGATTTCACTAGAAGACTATTGCATCAGAGAAAAAATGAAGCTTTGTTCGGAAGGATAGAAATCTTGAACAAGAATGTTTCAAAGAGTGTGAAGAAACCAAAGTAAATCACATCAACTGAATACTTCCAAAAATTTGAAATAAACAGTGAGCATAGACTAACAATTGTACAAGTAAAATGAGAGTGAGTAGTAAATATAACAGAGCTTTGCTAGAGTATGAACTTGATTCTTTCAAATGGAAAATTGATAAGGTTTTATAGAAGAGGCAAGAGGCAAGAATTTGGGAAAGGAATCATTTGAGCATGGATAGACATCAAGAAAATCTTAGAATGCCATGCAAGAAAAATGCACATTCTAAAAATGGTTGATGAATAGAAATATGCTTTTGGGACATCTACACGTTGCACAGACTCCTGCACCTAGCAATTTTTTCCATGCAACTTCAGTTCTTAGAAAGTCTAGAAAACTCGGGGCATTTCCAAGGTTATGACACTTTTACTTCTTGGATAGGATAAGCAGAAAGGGTCAAAGCAGCATTTAGAAAGCACACTAGGGGGAGTGGTCACTAAAGTGAGTAGCAAATATAGCATGAAATTGTGAGCAAGCATAATCTACAGGGCTATAGTTTTTATTATTATATTATGCACATATACATGATGATGATAGATTAATGATGTAATTAGTGATACATTGATTGATAGCAAAACAATGGTTTGATTTATGCCATGCTTATTATACACCATTCCATGCTTTTCCATGTTCTTTCATAGATTAATTTACTTTTAGAGCTAGAGCATGCATTCCTCATGATTCTCATCTTTCACCTTCTAGTGGCACTTCCTTAGGGGATGCCATGTAATTTTCTATATATCATATGATGATATCCCACTTTTATATGTCCACATGGACTTTCTTTTGGATTTATTTATGATTTCCTATGATGTATCTTTGAATAATTATGGAGTACCTTCTCATCCTAATGTTTCCCCCACACCTTACATTAAAAAAATACATGAAATAGACATACATAAGTACCAACATGGTGATCTCTTGTAATCTTTACTTGGCTTATGTGAGGACTATATGCAAACATATAATGATATGTATTTTACATATTCATCCACTATTTTACACAATTTACATAAATATCAAGATATCGGGTTCCTTTAAACCCCCATTCAAATTTGAAGCCATGTGGTTTCGAGATAGAGATTTTCTTCTTCTCCTAAAAGAGTGGTGGTAAAAGGCACATTTTGTCTCTGGTACTAGGATGTTTTAATTCAGTAAGAAGCTACATTTTTTAAAAGATCAAATCAGAAATTAGAACAACCAACATTTCAAAAACATTTTCTAGGAAAAAGGAAGAATTCAAGAGGAACTTAAGTTCATAAATGAACAAATTATGCGTATGGCATGGATTCCTTTAAATTTGATAAAGAAAAATCTCTTTAGAAAGAGTTATAGGAGATCCTTTCTAGAGAAGAAATCTTTTGGAGACAACAATCTAGGGAAGTGTAGCTCAAGGAGGAAGACAGGAATACAAAAAAATTCATACCTCCTCTAAGATGAAAAAATATCAGAACTCTATCACCCATATCAAATCTTCAAATGGAAAGGACTTGATTAATCAGGTGGATATTCAAGATGTAATTCTTTTTTACAAAAACCTACTATCACCACAGCCTTTAGGTTTGCAAACAAATTTTGATTTGCTTAATAATATTCTATCTTTAATCTCTGAAGAAGACAATAAAATGCTCCTTGCACCTTTTACCCTTGAATAAATCAGATATATAGTTTTTTCAGTGGATCCTGATAAAGCTCATGGTCTAGATGGTTTTACTGTGTTATTTTTCCAAAAGGGTTGGGATTTTATAGGGAGAGAAGTTTGGTTGGTTATGGAAGAAGCAAGAAGAAATAAAAAGATATTGAAAGAAATAAACACTACCCTCTTGGTTTTAATCCTAAAGAAATCTAATCCTTCCTCCTTCTCTAATTTAAGGCAATATCCTTATGTAATACAATTTATAAAATCATTACTAAGGCTATTACCTTAAAACTTGCAAACCTAATGCTAAATATTATTTCTGAGGAGTAGGGTGGGTTTGTACCAAGTAAGGAAACTCTAGAAGGCTTGCTTATTGCTCATGAGGTACTCCATTCCATCCATGAGCATAAAATTTAGTCCATGATGATCAAGTTAGATATGTTCAAGGCATATGATCGAGTTAATTGGGGCTGCTCTTAGTTTTGAAGAAATTTGGCTTCTCTAATAAATGGTGTAAGTGGATTTATGCTTGTATTTCAGGGGCATCTTTCTCTATAAACCTTAATAGTAATAAAGTTGGGTTCTTCAAATCAAATCAAGGTTTAAGACAAGGTGATCCTATCTCACCTTTTCTCTTCATTTTATTAGCAGAAACCCTTAGTAGAAGTATTCAAGCCTCAAATTCTCAAGGCTTTTGGAATGGTGTTCTCATTCCAAGACTTCCTTTTCCTATCACTTACTCTCTATTTGTAGATGATAATCTATTATTTTGGAAAGCTTCTATAAGAGAGGCAAAAGTTATTAAAAAAGTATTGGAAGAATATTGTTCAGCTTCAGGTCAGAGTTAAAATTACAGCAAGTCCAAAATCTACTATTTCAACTCTTCTACTTTAACTCAGGCCAAAGTTTGTCATTTTTTGAATATTAAATCAGATACTCTTCCATCTCTTCACCTAGGAATTCCATTGTTTATTGGGGCTAATCGAAATGTTTTTTGGTCAAAAATTTAGGATTCAATCAATACTAGAATTGGATCTTGGAAAAGTAGATGGTTGTCTTTCTCAGGAAAGTTGGTCATGATCAAAGAAGTTCTTTCTGCAATACCTATCTACATGATGCCAGTTCTTCAAATGCCTAAAGGTGTTATCTCAGATGTGGAAAAAAGTCTGAGAAACTTTCTCTGGAAGGGTAATCTAGATAGGATAAACAAGAAAAATATTTCACTTGTTTCCTGGGAGAAAATATGCTTATCCAAGAACTATGGAGGAGCTAGAATTCTTAATATTGAGGCTCAAAATCAGGTGTTGGGAGATAAATTATCCTGACACATGTTTGGTAAACTAGATTTGAAATGGTGCAAGATAATGAGAGCTAAATAGATAGACTTAGATGACTCAAAAATAATTTTTACTTCTCTGAATCCCCCTCTTGGATCAAGAATGTGGAACTTCATCATACAATGTAGGGAAGATATCGTTTTGAATCTTACCTAGACCATCCAAAATGGAGAAAGATCTCTCTTCTGGGAGGACTTTTAGAATAGGTATCCTCCTTTAAATTATTTTCATGAACTTGTGGAGGCTAAAGCTACTCTAGGCTAGTTATGGGGATCCAAAGTGAGAGATTACTTTCAAGTAACCAATGGTCTTGCTTCTTGGAAAGATTTCTTTGATGCACCTTTGCCTCAAAATTAGAAAATTATACTTAAAAACATACTAGCACAGTCGAAGATATTCTATCCCTCTACATCTAACCTACTTATTTAGGGGCCTTCAAAACATGAAAATTATTCAATTAAATAGGGCTATCTTTCTCTTATGTCATACCATAGAGAAGCTAAGAATTGGCCATACCATCTTTGTTAGGGAAAATTTTGTTTACCAAAAGTTGGAGCTTTTGCATGGATGACTCTCAAAAATAAAATTATTACCAGTGATAGGCTTTGTAAAATTGGAATTGCAAGGCCTTTCAATTACATTCTTTGTGGCTCAGTTGAAGAAGAAGTCTCTCATTGGCTTTTACATTTCCCTTTTGCTTCTAAGTGTCAATATTGGTTGTGCAACAAGCTTAACCAATTTGGTCCCCTTCCAAACTCATTATTGGGTCTTTTTCAGCCTTGGCCTTCTTTATATACTGAATCTACGTTTTCTTCCATATGGCAACTATCTCCTTCTATCCTAATTTGGAATCTATGGCTACAACGAATTCAAAGGATTTTTAGAAAGCATTAGTTGTCTCTTGAAGAGGTTTTGTTTAAGATTGAACACTCCATTTCAAAGATGGAGATGGCCTAGATTAGAAAAATTCATAAATCTCAATACTCCAATTGGGATGACATTATTATAAAAAAGTGGCCTTTCATTAATCTTATTTTCCTTGGATCTTTTTCTTTGAAATCTATAGTTGATAGGAGTCAGTTTTGTTGAATCCCTCTTGCCCTTAATTGGTTGAAACTCAACTTTGATGGAGCTTCAAAAGGAAATCCAAGCCTCTTTGGTATTGGGTGTGTTGTTAGAAATCATGAATGAATAATGGTGTTAGCACTGGCCTCAAAGATCTCAGATGGAACAAATAATGAAGCAAAGGGTCAAGCCCTTCTCATGGGATTAAATCCTGTCAAACAACTAGCTATAAAAAAGGTTGTTATTGAAGGTGATTTTCTCCTGATCATTAATGCTTTGCAAAAGGAGACTTGTTGTAATTGGAAGGTTTCAAATATTTTGAATATTGCTTGGGATATCATGGGAAGCTTTGAAGAATATATTTGTGTGCACACATACAGGGAAGGAAATCATGTTGAAGATTTCTTGGCTAATCTAACATGTCAAATTTCCTTCTCCATCATCATAGACAACATGGATCTTGAACAATTTTCTGAGATATTAGAAATTTTGAATAATGATATAAGGATATCAACCTCTCTATTGTAGAGAGGCCTATCCCTTCATACTAACATGTGTTTATTTTCTGACAGGTGTTTTATTTTGCTTAAGGCTTATCTATTTTGCCACCAGCATGTGCTAATTTATGCCTCTAAGATTTTATTTATTTCCTTGATTTTTTCACAATACCTTCCACATGTGTTATCTGTTGGTGCAATACTTTGCCATAACTTGCCAAGTCTGAGTTGTTACTTCTTGAGATTTCACAAGATTTTATTTATGATGAATGGATGTTCGTCATTATATCACTTGAGGTACCTTCATATTTTAAACCATTCACATTTAATTCATTTGGCATCATTTCCTTTTCTCTTTTCATAGGCATATTTAGTGTTGCCAATGATGGAGAAGTTCTTTTTGAACAAGTGCCTATCCTTCTTGGTGTTGAAATGGGAATCTTCTTTTCATGGTCCAGCTGATAGTTTCCTCATGGCAAGTGATTTTAAGTTTTAGAACAATGGCATTCAAGATGCTCTATTTGAAGTCTATGACAAGGAATTGCTTCAAGAGCATAGGTTGTTCTACCCTTCACAATTGTTCTCCTTGTTTTTATCTAATTCTATGGATCTATTACAAAATGTTGATCTGGTAAGACAATTAGCTGAGAACTTCATGTATGATTTTCTCCTTTCCAATGATAGAATGGATGAAGCTTTTTCCAATTATGAACTTAATTATGGTAGATCTATGATAGGGAAACTTTTTCCCCTTCGTGTTGTTCATAAAATTCCTACAATTTATTATCTGTATAATGGTTTTGCGCACGACCTAGAAAATGATTGCATTGTTACTATCAACAATTCTCTTTAGTCTCATGTTGATGAAATAGGAGTGGAGTTAGCAGATAAGGTACACAACTCTTTTTACTCATGGTCTCTTTTGCTACATGTTTAACCTCCTCCTCCTAATGACGATCCTGATGATGGTCTTGTAGACCAACCTATAGGGGGAGACAACAATCCTCAAGGTTTCTTGGTCACTGATCTAAATGGGGTTGACACTATGGATCAATTGGGTTGATATCTTGTTGGTTGTTTTCTATTTTGATATGTATATGTTGCATTTTTGGTAATTTCTCTTCTCTTGATCCATAAATCTTTCATGGTTTATTGAAGATTTTGGGTTAGTTATGTAATACATAATCCTTATTTGGACTTTTTATTAATATAATACTACTGTTTAGGTGCTCTGCACCTTTTACTAATAAAAAAATATATATCAAGATATTGGGCATATTGTACATGATCTTTCATATTACTTGAGTCCCACCATGAGCAAATTGGAACATTTAGAAATTTTTTTATTAATGATTTTGAGAAAAGGTATACAAATAAGGATTACACTAGTGAGATATTACATAATCCCTTAGCATTTGGAATTTTGTCTTATCCTTTACCAACTGGATTTGTGACACCTTATTTTATAAAGTATGATGGTAGAGATGATTTTTTGCTTCATCTAAAGTCCTTAAAAACCACAGGATTAGACTATTTTCATGAGGACAAGTTACTTGCTAGATTGTTTTCAAGAAACTTGTGTGCTTATGTAATTACATGGTTTTATTCTACATTCCTTTTGCTTGTATCACTTGTTTTGTGGATTTAGTGAATGCTTTTGTATAAATATTAAAAATTTTAATACAATATTGAATCCCATAGTGATATTTATCAAATCATGCAATGCACATAAGGGGAACACAAAGTAATCAAGGATTATGTGTTGATATTCCATGTCGTGGTTACTAATATGAGTTTCTCATTACCAGATGATAAGCTTCAAAGTTTCTAAATATAAAAGTTTTACTTTCCATTCTCAAAAACAAGTGGTTTTCAAGTCATATCATTTATTTTTAGATTTATGTGTGAGTGTATGCAAATGTGAGTGTTATTTATTGGAAAATTATATTTTACATTTGATAATGTTTCTGGCACTTCTCCTAATTCCCATGGATTATCGCTAATGTCAAACCATGAATATTCAGAGAGTCTAGTACTAGATTGGAGGATCCTCCAAATGTTATATTGCAATAAAATTTTGCAACACAAAATCATCACTTTGCCTCTTGTTAAGGCAATGTGCATATCTAGACTTGCACAACACAAAGCGAAATATTTTTGTTTTCTTCACCACTTACATGGACATTCTATGGATTGATGCATTACACTCAAATACAAAATTCAAGACCTTCTAAACAATTGGATGATACCCTTTCATGCTAATCATATGGAATTGAATGATGGAGATTCTTAAAATGTTAAGGTTGCACATACAATTGTTTGACAACATGGACATAAGGGAAAAAATAAAATAAATTAAAATGAATCTAAGTCAACTCCTTCAAAGCATACATCACATTTGACATCTTTAAATCACACTTTTTTTCATGAAGAAACACTTCATGATCATACATCATTCTTTATGGAACATTGCATGGATAGTCCTATGGGGGGTAGGGATTATAATGATACATATTTTGAGCATACTTATATGGTGACAAATTCATTGGCTAAGTAACTTTACCTATATCTTTTATGACATGTTTTGTATTGTATTGTTTCTATTATGTTCCTTTTTATTCTTTTAACTTGATCTTGTCATTTAGATGGCAACATTGTTTATTTTTATGGTACATGCATCCATGATTTCTCCAATTGGGGGGGGGGAAGTTAGGCATCTTTCATTTTCCATCTCACATGCACTTCAGTCACACAAAGTTAAGTATCTCAAGCACACATCTCTATTTGTATATTTGCTTGTTTAAGCTGAATTCATCATGCTTATGCTTCATATTTGGTTTATCATTCTTATTCTCACTTTTTATACAACAATTATCATGTTATCATGTCTAGATCTTACCCAATCTTTCTCTTTCACTGATTTGTGTGTGCTCCTTTATGGCACACACAAAATCAAGGGGGGATATCATTACCAATTACTTTCAATTTTATGTGTAGTTCACAAGTTGACTCTAGATTATTGCTCTACTTATTCTACTTCTAGTTATGTTTTTTTTTTTTTTTTACTTTGGTATGCATACTCATGTAGATTTGCATGCAAACTGAAGTGGGGGGGGGAATGTAAGGGTGAAAAGTCCATACTTTGCATTTTTACCCTTTGTTTTAATTCACTTTGTGTGGTTGTCCAAGTCAATTTCCTTAGTACATGTTTTTGATTAATTTGGAATGTCCATTAATCCCTAACTCATATTTACATTTAGAAACAATATTTTAAATTTGTCCAAAATATTTCTAGCTCTGAGATTACCATTTCCTATGCTAGGTTCAAAATTGTAGGTACAATACTAATCTAGGTCAGAACCACATATAAGGGATTGACACACTTCTTTGAAATTCATATTTTACCTTGAGCCCAAGCCAATTCGGTTCCAAATAGTTGTTATGTGTTAACTCCCACATTGAAACTTCCAAATTGAGCACCTAAGACAAGTATAAAAGGAAATCACCCCTAGGTCATTTTAGAAGGCTCGATCATCAACCATTAGGAGAAATCCACTCCATCTATCCATCATAGTGATCACTTGATTGGTTCTTCCAACTAATTATCTGAATCCTTTAAAGATTTAGCTAATTTATTATGTTTAAGGACTCAAGGTCAGTGGCCAATGAATAGGATTCAACAAAGAGTTGAAATCCTCTACACTTTTAGTTTTGCAAGACCAAGGTAGGTGTACCTATACAACATCTAAAGATATACTCAACATATACAAGATGTTGTTCTTAAACAGATGGTTCTCAATGAAAATATATCGAGGAAATGAAGGATTCCTATAAGATTCGATTGACCCTTTGGTAAATCAATTCATATTAGTATTGAGAATAGGGTCTAATCTAATCTACTCCTAAAACAATAAAGGAAATGGAAGTGGTTTTGATTATAGAGGTGGTTCTAAATGACACTTTGACACAGTAATGGATCGGTGCCTAATCCCAGGGCTACAGAGTCAAATTACAGAGAACAAATGTATCATTCAAGAAACCTTAATTCATTTCAATGGACTAATGATATTAATTCCTTACACTAACATCTCCTAGACATGGAATCATAGAATTATCCTTTGAACCACAATATAGTATGAAATCAACTATGTATTACCCAATCATTTATTTCTCTCCTTGAAAGAAAGTAAGGAATAACACACACATCACAGATAAACTACAAAGATGAATTCAAAACACCCTTGATATCTTGTATTCATATTAATTTCAAAAAGTACATGTATTGGGACAATTCTACAACCAATCTAATTTGATATTCAGAATTGAAATGACATACATTGCTCTACATATTTGAACAAATATAGACTGCAACTATTCTCTATCTACTGGACTAAAACACAATACACTACCACCCAAAATTAAGATCCAGAACCCTTTACAAATGGCCTTGAATTCCCTTTTATATGACAAGGGAGAAACAAGCTTTGAGCCATGCACAATTCTTGTTAGAAAAAGAATACGCCAAAAGGCATCTTTGAAGCACTACAAGACAAAACATAATTTCCTCCTCCCAATGTAGCACCAAGACAAACCAAAACACGAAAACCGTCTTCTGTTAATGAGAGTACATTTGAAAATCAAATCATTCCTCATAGCAGGAAGGCTAATTATTTTTGTCTTTATTTATCCCAACCCCGGGTGTGGAAAATAAGTCATTATGTCGATTTGATTCTCTACCATGGTGGTTAGTCATGTGTCTCTAAACTTAGTCCCCCATCACATCCAAATACAACTACTTTCTGTTATGCTTCACCCTTCAGGAATGGGTACAATACTCCCCAACTTTCAATCTAGGGAGCTACCAACCACCAAAACCTTCAAGGTCCTTGAGGCAGCCACTAGTCACTAAAATAGGAAGTGTTGGAAACTTCATTTTAGAGGAAATAGTTGTAGGTGTCTCTTCAAGCTAGATAGACAACTAACTGTTTCTGTCAACTTACCCCTATTTCCCTACCACTAGCTGGCTTATCCTGATGAACATGTCTATGTTTGTTATAGCTGGGTCTTTGATGAGTGCCACCTATATGAGGGAGGGGAAGAGGGAGTAATGAGGCAACTCCTCCTCTTTGCCTAGATTGAAGACTCCCAATAACATAAAGTTATTGGGGCCTCCAGACAACCAACATTTTCCCTCACCAGAAACTCACTACAAAGAAGAAGGGAAATAAAAGGAAGTTGTGCCCTACTACTTCTCTCCTTGACTTATACCTAAACCCCCCATTCCTAGGAACCTATCTACTACTTTTTAACTCTATATGAACATAGCAATAGATAATAAAATAATGAGACACCTCTTGGGAAAATGGATGATAAACAAGACATACCGGAATGGGAAATATACTACATTTTGTTCTCAGAAAAGGATGCAAACATGGTGTGTACACAAGCTTCCATTTATAGTAAAGGCACAGAGATCTCTACACCCGAACAACACCCTACTTCAATATTTTAATCATTCAAACTCATATCCCTGCATCAATGACTGTACCTGACCTTTAATTGGCAATCTCTAGAGATTTTAACCTGCTTCCAGAAGTAGAAAAGGAGGCATGGTCTTAACATCAATAACATTCTTCCTTGACCCAAAGCCCTTGCGGACAGAGTCTGTCTCATCAATTCATTAATAACTAGACAGATAGAATGGAAAAACTCAGAGAGTGGTGTATCCAAAAGCCACATAGTACATCCTATGTACCAGATCTACAAACACCTCCTTCAAAGCCCAGTTGTGAGTTGGTACTATCTCAAATCTACTTACGAGATCAAAATTTCCTAAGTCCAATGCAACCCCTATTTCCATAATGAGAATGCTAAGGCCAACTACTAAATTTAGCATTTTATCCATCTCAATACTACATCTTGTCTCATCCCTTTTGAACATCAAGTGAAGAAGATTATGGATACCAAGCCCCAAAAAACTCCTTTCCCACTCTACCAGTTTCCTTACAAACTCATTATAATGTATTATGGTAGCATGAAAAGGTCTTCAAAGGATTTGAAAACACTCCGTTCCTTCCAAGTGTCATATCTATATGTGCTCTAGAAGGGGACATTTATCTCAGAGATCCTAGATTGCTTACCTTCAGATAATAGAGGAGGATTCAGTACATGCTTGATTTTACTCTTCAATCTCTATTTAATATCTCAAATCATCATCTACTACGCATTGCCAATCCGTCACTTCATTTGAATCTAGGTCGTTAGATTTACTTTGGGAGGCAGACATAAGGGTGATGAGCATAAAATGACCGTTCTTGAACTTTAAAACACCACCATAGATTCTACTTAGTTGATGGTTCTTGTTGGAGTTTGAAATTACTCTAACAAAGATCAGAGAACCCTTTATGACTTGGAGTCATTTCGCCATGGTGACGTATTCACCGCTTTGCGTTGAGTTATTTGAAGCCTTAGTGAAGTCATTAGTTCTCGTGAAACACTGTTGCTGTGGACATCATGGATACTGTGGACAAAATAATCCACATCATCTTCTTCATGATGTCATTGAAGTCTTTAAATGGCCTTAGTGAAGGAATCCCTACAAAGCACTGCTGAGTCATTAGGACCACCATGTTGGCTTCGCTATCTTGCAGAGCCTGTTTGGGAGCTCTAGCCAAGAGGTAAGTTTCTGTGAAATACTTTTCACCATGGAACACATACTCAACACGTCAGCCAACACAAATACTTCGCAGTCTTGCAAAGACCCAAAAGAGGCTCCATGAAGGAAGAAACTCCAGTGAAAAGGAAGAACAGCTGACATGGATTGTCGATGCAACATAACTTAAAAGACATTAGTGCATATGCAATAAAGTTGCTTTGAAAAGGGCCTATTATAGACAACCTAGTGAAGGGGCTGGTGACTTAGATGACAAAATACACTCAAGTTATAACTTATGTCATTGGGAATTGCTAGAAACCAGTCAACAAAGGATTAAAATGCATAATAAATGAAGACCAGTGCATTAAGGTTTAAGGCTTCTAGAGGGTTTTTCTAGGGTTTAACAAGCCTAAACAAATGAAACCCTAGGCACAATAGGCACAAAAGTGCAAGTTCTAACACACTCAACACTCAACATTTAGTCTTTTGCACTAATCTCAGTAGCTACATCGTTTATTCATTTGCATTAATCTTAATATCTACATCAATCCACACATAAACAAATATCAAAATCCTAGTTTTGGTACTATTTTACTCTAGAATCCATTGCATCAAGTATCAAGTCTCAAAATCTTAGCATCATCACAACCATATCATTTTTAATTCCCACAATGTTGAGAAAATTAATGAACAATATGTAATGAAGAAAAAGTGATACCTCCACTTTCTACACTACACTCATACGAGCTAGAATGAAAATCACTAACTAACTAGAAGCTAGAAAACAATTTATAGAAATGAATTACATAATTAATAAGGGGATGAAGAGAGGAGACCACTACCCAAGATGCTAGTGCATTGTGTGGATGTCCATGCTAAGCGTTGTTGTTCGTACAACTCGTTAGGTAGAAACGAGAGATCTAGCCTTAGGAGTCAAACTAGGTCAAAACCCTCTTCTACAAAACATTGTGACACAAATTGAGCTTAGCTTCTACCCTTGAGGGAGAGCTTAAGCTATAGGGGTTTTGCCTCTTTTCGTATAAATGAGTATCCATCCAAATCCAACCAATCTAGCTAGGGCATAAGATCCAAAGCCTTAAATTAAGCCAAATTTAGCTATAGACAATTGTCGTAAATGAAATCAGAGCAGAAAAAGGAACAACAGAGATAAGAGAATTGTTGAAAACCTGGACCAAGTGAAAGAAAGCCATAGGACTAGGGTGCTCGAGCACCTTGGGCCTCCTTTAGGGTTTACAAAAACTATCAGATTTGTCAGGTCTATACCTACAAGTTCTTTGGTCTTACAACCTGTCACCTTCTGAAGCCTGTTCATGAGATTTGTACACAAGAAAGAAGAGGAAAAGTGTTGTGGCTATATAGGATCTTTGTTGCAAGTATGTGCCTAATTAGTGTTGTCATTGATGTCAACATATTTGTGTTGTCATTGGTGTCAAATGTGCTCCTATCTTGTGGTTTTCTTGTAATGAGTAAGATGCTTTTTATTTACTTATGTAAGTAATCCTGATGTTGAGGATATTGAGAAAATTAGCTTCTATGGTAGAACCAATGAGTTGCAGTGGAAACAGTGTATTGCATACAAAAGAACAATCCAGAAGAATGCTCCACATTTTTTGAAGAATGAATATCTTTGTCTACTGATTGGAAGTTATTTAAAAGTCCATCTGAAGATTCTATGTTCTAAGTTTGAGCCTCTGGTATGAAGAATTGAGTGAGTTATGTTCACCAGAGTGAAAACAGCTTTTTCTGTATGTTTGGCAAAGACAGGGAGAAAGTATTATGCCCCGCATTCCTCTGCATTGAAGTATTTTGATCTACGGTTCTAGAGTTAAGTCTGAAATGTTGTTAAGTGTTTTCAACTCCAATGGTTCATGATTTGGTGGTCCACAAGCTATCCTTTCTTTATGACAGTAGATGATAGTGTTGTTCTTGTGCTCCGGTTTGAAGAATCTTCTTGACAGAGTGGTTAGAGATCATGCGGTTGTTCCTCGTATTTACAATATTCTTGTAGATGACTCCTAATCGTGTTCCTACCTTTGGATTGGTCTGCAAAGAGAAGTTTGGATCATGAAAGAAGAATGTTCTTAGAAGACCTAATGTTAACTCCAGTCTTGGCGAACTTGGTTGATTTCACTATTTGCGGAGATGCATTGAAGATTGTAGAAGCATGTTGTGGTGTGGAGGATTGTGTTTGAGTCCCATCTAAGGTGTGGCATATTCATCATACTTATCTACATCCTTCCTTAGCTAAATTTTGTAATAGGTCTAGACCTATTTCTGTGTATGCTTTGTAATTCTAACCTTGGGGAATGTTCCAGTGGTTGATGAATGTAATGCCAACCTTGATGTACATTCCAAGGTTGATAAATTATATAAAAGCACGTAATAGAGTTGTGAAAAATGTGTGTGAATGTGAATATGAAGAGATAAGTGTGAAAGTATGAAAGAGAAGAGCAAAGAAGTTATATTGTGCTTCAATGGAACTGAATCCTGGCATAGAGTAAATGCTTCTTAATCAGTTCACCACTTTGACAATGAGCCACCCTTTGGTAATGAGCCATTCTTTGTAGTGAGCCTCTATTTTTTAGTATTGTTATAACTCATATATTTCTATTGGCTAACACCCACCGTGGTTTTTTTTTCTTTTAGGGTTTTCCATGTAAAAATCTGGTGTCTACTGTGTTGGATGTGTGTTTGTGATTAAGTTTATGGTTTCATGCTTTCATGATTAAATATGATTATAAGCAATTAAATTTGTTGATGGTTTGATGTTCATACGAAGCTAAGTTTTTGTAACAATTGATTCACCCCCCCTCTCAGTTGTTTGGTGTATTTCAACAATTGGTATCAAAGCAAGGTTCCTCGGTGGTAAGCTTAATAGCTTGAGGTAGATCCAAGATGTCTTACAAGGAGGCTCTGCAATTTGATGGGATGAATTATGCAACTTGGAAGATTCGCATGAAAAGCCATCTCCTTTGTATTGGTTATAAAGTATGGAAAGTGACATAGACTGAATATGCCATGCCAGAGAATGGTTTGACAACTGAAGATGAAGTCAAAGAATATGAGGTAAATATAAAAGCTAGAGATTCTCTGTTGAGTGCATTGACTGACTCTAATTTAATAAAGGTCATGGATTGTGAGTATGCTAAAGAAGTCTGGGATAATCTGAGTAATCTATATGAAGGAGACGCTTCTGTAAAGAGTGCCAAATTGCAGGAACTGAAAGCCAAATATGAAGGTCTTAAAATGGGAGAAGATGAAAACATAAAATCCTTCATGCATAAAGTTGATGAACTTGTTACTAGAATCAAAGGTATGGGAGGAACTATTGATGAAACTAAAGTTGTGATGAAAATTCTTAGGTCATCACCTAAATCCTATGCTCACAAGGTAGCTACAATTGAAGAAATAATGACTGTGAAAAAGATTAATAAGGATCAGTTGCTTGGTAAGATTACTACTTTTGAAATGAGAGAGTTTAGTGATGCTCTACTATAAGTAGAAATTGCTTTCAAAGCTAGTACTTCAGAAAAGATCTCCAGAGCAGGAAAGGACAAGGTAGAACCTGATGATGACCTTGATGAAATCGAAGCCAACTTTGTTGACAGATTGTAAAGAGGTTCTGGTAAGTTCAAAGGCAAACTACCTTTCAAATATTTTTCATGTGGTAAAGTAGGTCATTATGCTTCCAGATGTCTTGAAAGAATTGAAAGGAATAGAAAAAGATTTGAGAATAGGCCTAGAGCTCCAAAGAAATGCTACTATGTTAGAGATTTTGATGATGAAGGTGTGACAAATGATGAATCTGATGATGCTAGTACTAGTGCAAATGAATGCTTGTTTATTGCTATTAAAGAACCTGTGTCTACTAATCCTGCTATCTGTGTGAAGGAAGAAAAACCAGTGGAAGAAAGTGCTTTGGCTATTCAGGTTGAGAAAGATAAGGATGAATGGATTATTGACAGTGGATGTTCACATCACATGACCGGTGACAAAAGTAAGTTTGGAAAAATATGATGGAGGACTGTTTAGGTTTGGAGACAATGTAGCTAGTAAGATTTGTGGAAAAGGATCTATTTCATTTGATAGAAAGCATAACACTAACAATGTTCTCTATGTGAAGGGTTTAAAGCATAATCTTTTGAGTGTTGGTTAGATGTGTGACAAAGGTTATGATCTAAGATTCAAAGATAATGGATGCAAGATAATGGGAAGCTCCAGAACTATGATTGCTACTGGTAAGAAGACCAAAGGTAACATCTATCAATTAAGAGGAACTAATGATTACTATTTATTAGCCCAAGCAGATGAAAGTTGGTTGTGGCATAGAAGGTTGTGTCACATAAATTTTGATAATCTGGTAATGATAAGTTCAGGACAAACTGTAAGAGATCTACCAAAACTTGTTGAACCCTCCAATACTATTTGCAAGGAATCTCAGTTGGGGAAGCAGACAAGAACATGTTTCAAGAGTAAAGAGCAATTTTGTGCTAGTTTGCTGGATCTAGTTCATACAGATTGATGTGGTCCTACAAGGATAAGAAGTCTGCAAGGTGACAGGTAATTCATGTTGCTTATTGATAATTATTCTAGAATGACTTGGGTTACTTTTCTAAGAGACAAATCTGAAGCACTTGTGAAGTTCAAAACCTTCAAAGGAATGGTTGAAAATGAAATAGAGCTGAAAATCAAATGCTTGAGGTCTGATAGAGGAGGTGAGTTCACATCAAATGAATTCAATATTTTCTGTGAAGAGCAAGGAATAAAAAGATAGTTGTTTGCACCCAGAACTCCTTGATGTACATTCCAAGGTTGATGAATTGTATAAAAGCATGTAATAGAGTTGCAAAAAATGTGTGTGAATGTGAATATGAAGAGATAAGTGTGAAAGTGTGAAAGAGCAGAGTAGAGAAGTTTTATTGTGCTTCAATGGAACTAAATCCTGGCATGGAGTAGATGCTGCTTAATCAGTTCACCACTTTGGCAGTGAGCCACCCCTTGGTAGTGAGCTACCCTTTGGTAGTGAGCCTGATGCAGAGCAGGGGATGATATCACTATTCATTTGACTGTTGTCCTGATTGATCCTGCATAGTATGGACTATCTTCTTGCTTTCATACTAGTTTCAAAGCTTGGAGAGGGGTAACCAACATGATTAGAATGCATGAGTGACTTACTAGACCTTTCAATGCAAATTGAGATCTCCTTAAAAATGACTAATTTATACCTCTCAAGGTAGATAAGAAGGATTCTCAAGACCCACTAGTTGACTGTCCTAATATGACAATTTGTCTCTCCAAGTATCATGGTTGCTAAAGGATGAAAAATGCACAAATGAAGGACAGATGGTTTAACTAACTGACTAACCCCAAACTACACCTAAGGATAACTTAATATGATGAATAGACACTCATGAAACTTTCCAAGAAAATTTGTAACTCAATCTTCCTATTGTTCTTCACAATTAGCTTTAATGGCTTGTAGCCCTTATAATGAGGTTTTTGAGAGATAACTTGCAGAAAACATAACAAACCCATGAACATATTAGTTTTCTAGATACCCATTAAGGATTTACATAACATATTTGACATGCAAGGTATGGTGTTTTGGAACATATGCCCAAAAAAATGATTGTCCCTACTACTCTAGAGGGCAATTAGCCCTATTTTGCAAAGGAGGTATGATGAATACTTCACCCAAGACTAAAAATCCCATTTTACAAGCTTCCACACATCACAAATAGACTACTCTTATAGGTTTTGAGATTTGTATGCATGGGTTTCTTATCAAACCAATACCCACCTATGCTACCTAGCCTTCTTTGCCCAATACATGAAGATATTAGGCATAATGGTTTCAAACACTGCTCTTTTGCAACCCCCTACTAATATAGCAAATAAGTAAATACGATCTTATTAATCCCATTTCACCCAATTTTGGGCTTTGACATAGGTGAAATGGGTTAGGAATCCATCGATTTGTTAAAAACCCTCAAAACTAGGGTATGGAAACCAAAATAAAAAATATGACTGTAAAATGCTTTAAGATCTATGAGATTCTTCCTAATATGACTCAAATGAAAATTAACACCATCTATTACATGATTCCAAACATTTTTGTCCTTGACAGTGTAGTATGGCTGTGTATGAATGTGAGAAACAGTAAAAAGACAATAAAATGCAGCAAACAGGGTAAAATTCTATATTTTCTTCCTCCAACTTACATACTCTATCTTCTCTTCACAAGAATGATCTCCAATATCATGCATACAATAGTATTTTAATGAATATCCATGTTCTCCATATCCCCATTGTGGGAAAGCCACTTGTGAAGGGTGAAATGTGGATTAATCAAAAACAATAATAAACCCAACACTAATGAAATGTGAAGATAAAGGAGATTTAAAATAAGAACAAGATGATACTTACAACCTCTTTACCTTTTGTCTTCCATTGCTCGCCTATCTATTCTTGATCTTGATAATGATGAAGCCCTCAGAAGTGTATGCTCCCTTGCTTGTTGAAGATGACAAGACTAGAATGGCTATGATACTTTGTGTGTTTGAAGATGAGCTTCAACACACTAATGAGATGGGTGATAGTGAAGTGTTATGAAGATGAAGGGTGCCAAAGGCGCACTTGTGTTTTTGTAGCATAAGTTCAGTCAAACGATGGATATTGAAAGATAGAAGAAGAGGGTTGTATTTATAGAGTTGTGTGAGAGAGGATCAATGGTTGAGAAAAAATAAGATCAACGAAAGAAAATGTTCGAAAGAACGTGCGCGAATAGAAGGACACGTGTCATTCAAAAAGAAGCTTTGTTGAGTTAACTGCTTTTCTTGATGAGGATGAGTTTTTATTTTCTTAAATTAGATTTTATTTTTCTAATTTAAGAGCAAAGTTGCTTTAGCTCAGCTTTTGCTTTTGTATGACAAGAGGAATATATTTTTAGAAGATATGAAGATTTTTAGAAGATAAGAAAGCATAATTAAATAAATAGATTTATTTAATTACTTGTAGAATATTTGGAAGATAAAAAAGCAAATTAAATAAATAAATTTAATTAATTTATTTTTAGAAGTTTTGGAAGATAAGAAAGCAAATTAAATAAATAAATTTATTTAATTTATTTTTAGAAGATTTGGAAGATAAGAAAGCAAATTAAGTAAATAAATTTATTTAATTTATTTTTAGAAGATTTGGAAGATAAGAAAGCAAATTAAATAAATAAATTTATTTAATTTACTTGCACGTGATTTTGGAAGAATAAATAAACTATTAAATATTATATTTTATTTTTGGAGATTTTAATTTAAATAACTTTGCATTTTATTTAAATTTAGAAGAATGGATGGTTTAATTAAATAATTAAAATTATTTAATTATTTTAGAAGAATAAAGTTGATATAAATGAAATTAATTAAATAAATGTAATTTATTTAATTAAATGGGAGAAAGTGAATCAAATAAATAATTTGATTTATTTATTTATTGATAAAGGAATGTGAAGATGAAATAAATATTAAAAATATTTATTTAAGTAGAGTCATGTCATTTTTAGGTGTATACATTTTGCCCCTCTTTGATGCAATGTGTTTTATCATGTTGTTTCAAAGAATAAGATTGTCTGAAAATGATACATGCCCCAGTTTGCCCCTGGTACAAGTTTAATGATAGGATGCCCCCTTGGGAGATTGGACAGGGAGAAGGTAGAAGGCGTGAGACAGACAATCTCACGATGAGATAGGTTGATAAGAGAAGAAATGGTTGGATGCAGAAGAAAGAGGTGAATGATATGCGACACAAACAAGTAAGCAAGTATGCACAAATGATACAAGAACATGCAAGGTATTGCCCCGGTCAAGCGGTAAACCAATGATATAGATCGATGATGTCTAGTGTCAGGAATGAAACATGTCGTATAAGACTCCAGGTCTGGTTTCGACAATGCAACATCCTGTCTAAGACATTGGATATGATAACAATATATGACAGTATTGTCATGGCGGGGAACGATATATCCCTAGAGCAACACAATAGGCATGGGAAAGATATATCCCACTGATAGTTATGATTTATTGATATGGTTTACGACAAGATTAGGATCAAGACCATTGATTGTGATTGGATAATTTGACAAGATTGACTTGACTCGATTGGTATGGATTAAGGATAGACTTGCATTTGGATCTCTACTTAGGTTGACAACTAGAACTGTTGACGAGAGATATGAAGACAGATAGAAATTTGATCGATAAAAGAAATGACTTGACAGAAGAAATCACAAGCTTTTGTAAACATTGATATTCTACATAGAATCTTTATTGCATGGGATATGGATATGGATATGGATACGAAATGCAATTGGATATGTTATGGATATGGATATGGATACGTGTCATCTTGATATTGCAAGTACTTTGCTTTCATCATTGGGCTTTATTATGTTGTAAGAAAATACAAGCATCTAGGTATAATTGAAGCAAGATGACCTGAGTATTCCTTACATGGATTTTGATATAGCAAGTTGATACAAGCATCTAGTCAAACTTGAATCTAGATGACCTGAGTACTTCTTGCATTTCAACAGACAAGGATTTCCCTTTTCATGTTCAGACCTCTAGAGTCCTCAATGATCTTTTGCTGATCATGTCATTAGACAAAAGTTGTCACATTACTAAAGTTTGATCCACAAACAGCAGACAAAGAAAAGAGTATGCCCCCATCATAGCACCTCTAGCTTTTGGCATCCTTGAATAGCATAGGAAGCTATAATGACAAAAATCCAACACTTTATAAGTTAACCTATTCACAAAACATTCTTATGTTAGATATGTCTTTTTGCCATAATTGATATAGAACTAGTTTGAGTGTTTCGATATATGTTTGCATTGGATAGGTTGATGTTTTTGTGCCAAGATTTTTGTTTTGGGAAGCTTGCTTTGTTGTGCACGCTTGTCTAGTGAAAAGTACAGATGTGGACAGACCAGAGGACAGGCGATAAGGTATGGAATGGATGGGTAGTGAAGCCTCAAGGGCACATTGATAATGGCCTTGCCTACATGACGATGCAGAGGTAACATAGTTCGGGGTGAACCCTGTGATACTGAGATATGGACCGGATGAGACACGATAGGGAACAAATATGGATAAGGTATGGAACAGATATGGACCAGATATGGATCAAATGATACTAATGACAAGGAAACACCACAGATAGGTAGATGCATGGGTGATAAGGAATGGAACGGGTATGTATGAGGATGGGCAATCGTGGATAGAAGGAATCAAGGATGTGATCTCTAAGGACTATGTCGCATAGGAATAACGCAAAGCTTACGACGAAGGACGATGAGAGGATAATGAAGGATTTGCATGGTTTGGAGGGATAAGGTATGTCAAGAGACATCTAAAACATTTGTCAACATTGTGCCCCCAATCTTTATCAAGATCAAAAATAAAGGAAGATTAGGATGGATGGACTGGATAGTATAGGTATGTAATGGATAGAGGAATAGGAAATGGTATAGAAGGGAACTGATAGGAGAAGAGTGATATGCCGATGAGACAAGGTGCCCCCAAAGTGTAGGTGACGTAGAAGATCAACTTACACATGACACCTGTTTGCTAGGTTTTCATGATGGTACTTATCCAAGGTGCCTGTTTGCCAGATTTTCACCGTTGGACGAAGGGATTTTTCTTGACTTTTTTTTTTTTGAGAAAGGTAGAAGGTGGACATGGAAGGAAGAGACTCAAGTATCTAGTTCCTTGAAAGGTGATAGTCCCGCTAGATGGATGCTATCGCACAGACCATGTCTAGTGTGCTCATAGATGTTGGTAGGAGATTGCATGACAGTGAGACAAAGAAGGTAGATATTGGATAATGGAAGGTGCAATAGTGGATGATGATGTGGAATACAGAAGGACTTATGCAAGGATGGAAGGAAGGTTTATGTAAAAGCATGGACCATAGGAGGAGGAAGATATGTAGGATAGTATTGGAAGGAAGGGGAGATGGAGGTATATGAAAAATGTTTGTGGGATGGAAGGGAATCATGACCAACGGTTGTGTTGGTTTTTCTTCTGAATCAGCATTAGGGTTTGCCACTTTTAATGCACAGGCAGATTCAGCCAACTAAATACAGGAGGTTGCGTGAGCTGCCTCCCCTTCACTTCTGGTTCTGCTGCACCAAGGGGGGTATCCCTATAACTCAAGATGTAACCTTGACTAGCTCAAAGATAGAAAGATCTAACTTGACAACAACAGGCAGAATACTCTCACGTATGGACCAAGATCTGTATGATAGATCACAAGGCTGGCAACATTCTTGGACATGATGTCTGGTTGGGTATGAGAGCATGCAGGGGGTTCCTAATCCTACTCCTACAACTAACAGGTGGAAGTATGAAATGGTTTAGTTTGAATTTTGGATGCAAAGCTGGACATGGTGTATAACCTCAACACAGAGCTAGATTGGTGCCTATCCAGGGCTTGGAGTCGGTAGACATACACCTGTGAATGATCAGCATGAATAGGTAAAACTAGATTTCAGGGGGATACACATGATATCTACCTTACAGATATCTCCCAATAAAGAGTGTTAAGCTGTCTATACTTATGGCATCCCTATTGCAGTAAGAAAGATACATGCAAAACTGGAGACAGAATCAACATAACACATGCAAACACAACATTATTCATATAGGATTAACCATGAAATCAGTGGATTCATGCCAAATCGTACAATAGGAGATACATAAACTCACAGGTTAAGCTGTACAGAGCAACCAGATCAGCTTGTTTTGAATTACAGAGCCAAAAATATTCAACTTTCAACAACCACAAATGAGTAACACTTCCTGCTTATAACAGCCAGGTAGTGTACCACAGCAATTAATTACATGGTTGACCAAAAATCCCGCCAGATACACAGTATCAGCAAAATGGCGCTCAACGCATTACCAGATTGGCACCCAAACATGAATGCAGCAGGTAGGGGAGGAGACAGGAAGAAACCTCGAGCCCTGCGCCACTGTCTGTCGATGTACACCTTCAATCAGGTACCAGATCCGCCCATACCTCTGCAACCTTCACCATTAATGGTGCACCAACCCGCGGCCTCGGAAAAAACATCAAACAGTCGATCGCAACCACTTCCCGCCAAGATACATCATCATGATATTTGAAAATATGCAGGATATCAATTATCCCACATGCACCCCGCGGTGACCTCTTTAACACTTTATATACTAGGTCATGAGCATATATGATGTCGGTGCTTTTTCTCCTGACAACACTAGTATAAGACTTCATCATCATCATCCTCCAGTAGCATGATATCCTGTTGCTTGAAATATCACCCTGACGTCAGCATCATATCGCAATATAACCTGCATGATAATTGCCTTCATCGGCACAACCTGATCCATCAGAGGAACATCCTCCTGCTGAGCCTATACCAAAAGTCTGGCCGATGAACATCCTGATGATGTCATCATCATATCCTGCTGACGTCATCATCATATCTGCCTACTGCGCACCTCCTCATATCCGGATGACGTCATCATCATGTTTGCAAATTTCAAGAGATCTCCACAAGATGATCTGTGTTAGAAGTATGACCCCCCCTGGACCTTGATGACGTCATCATCATATCGACATCAGGATGATATTCAGAAGATAACCGGATATTTGGAAATATCATCCTGATGCACAAATATCATGTTGCACTGTAGCTCCACTATAAGATCGGGGTGATAGATGAATACGCCAGATATTTGAAAAGATTACCCCCACTAGATAATGCACGAAGCCGACAGGCGGATATCTCCCTTCGGAAATATCATGATGCAGTTAGGCAGAGAAACAGATATCATCCTGACATAAGAATGACGTCAGCATCATCAGGATGATAAAACAACGAACATGAAGTGATACTACAACATCAGGATGATATTGCCTAAGATCATCCTGACGTTCAAAATATGATGACCCCAGTGAATATCGGGTCATACTTAGAACTCTTCAACAACATCATCAGGATGATCATAACCAAGATCACCCGATGATAAAAATATCACCCCGGCGAAATATCATGCAGGCAGAAAATATGATGACCCCCGCAAGCAACACGGTGATAACTGGAAATATGATGATGATGATGACGACCCTTAAGAAAAAAACAAGTCAGGTCGAACAACTCAGAGAATAATCCCTTCAGAAGATCGGGGTGACATCATCATCATAAAAGGGCAAGGTGATAATTGGAAGATCACCGCGTACTTGAAAAATCACCCCCGCAAGCAAATCAGGGCACACTGTAGCTCATCAGCAGGATCAGGATGATATCCAAACATCACCCGATATTAAAATATGATGATCCTGATGAAAAACCGGTCGACAGGAAATATGATGATGCTGACCACCATCGAAGAAAATATGATGATGATGACCTCCTCTTCAGGAAAATATGATGCTGCAGCTGAAAAATGCTGAGGAGGTCCAACACTTAGAACATTTTTTTGGATACTTAGGGAAAGTGCCTGCATGAAAATTGCTCAAAAACTATCAGTCAATTCAGGCACTAACAGGTTGCACATACCATGATAAACATTGAAGTTGGTGATAAGAAAGTAGTTTAGGAAGAAATGGAGACTTTTACTTGTGGATGAATGACTTAGGCATGTAGGGATCCACATAGACTGAGTATTTTCCTAATTTTTGCTTGCCATATGGGATGGAAGAATTTGAGACTTTTGGATGAAATGGGAAAAAGTGGATGGCTGAGATTCTTAAGAGGTAGAGGCCTCATGTAACGTGAGGGTTTTTTGCTTAGGTACCCAAACCATTTTGCTTTTAGATTTTACCTGTGAAGGTATGGGCTTGGGTATATGCAGCACTTGTGCAGCTTTTGGAGTAATCATTTGTTGGATGCGGACCCACACTTTTTTCAGTCTAGCATATATGTGTGTGGGTGTATGCAGCTTTTGAGAAGGATCTTTCTTTGATTTTGGGCTTTTACATCCTAGGTCATGAGGACTCTTAGGATTTTTGAGTTTATAGGTAGAGGCATCTAGTTTTGTGTTTTTGAATCCCCTGGGGATGGCAGAAGTGAGGTTGGTGGAAGCTCGTTGTTTAGACAACATGTGCATTTGTTGGCCATGATTGGGATATTTAGAGGATTTATAGATGGATGGATAAGGTGTTGGAAGAAGTGGTGGTAAAATGTATGGGGGGATATTAGGAGTTGGAAGTAGGGGAGGTAGATTGGATGGTGGTAGGTGTATGGTCACATGCTTTTGACAATTGTAGGAAGGTGGAGGAGGAATGACGACATATGTTTTGGGGATATGATAGGGTTTGCGATGAAAAGTGGGGGACTTAGGAGGAGTGGAGGAAGTGCCAACATCTCGAGATTGTTTACCTTGGGGTGCGTATCCAAGGCCATATGAAGGAGGAGGAACATTGACATGGATGGGCTCCAAAATACCTTGTTCATGAAGGCCTAAGCCTTTACCTTGATAGTTCATATGTTGGAGTATACGGTGGATAGCGAGATTATGTGTAGGTGGAACACTAGACACAAGTTCTTTATTGGATGAAGAAGGTGGGATAGAGGATAATGGTAACTGGTGTTCTAAGGAGGAACACTCATGAATGAAGGTGGTAAGACCAAGGATATATGGTGGGGGATTTGCAGCATGGTCGATAACGGATGGTGAAGGAGTATTACTGGTTTGATCTTCTACACTTGCTTGGGAGGCAAGTGTCTCATCAAGGGAAGTGGAAGTTGCTGGATCTTGGATAGGACTAGATGGGGTTATAGGCTTAGGACCATGGAATGCATAAAGTGGGCTAAGAGGATCATCATGGTCTGCTTGATCATAGATAGGCTCATGATCATAGATGGGATCTTGATCATAGATAGGCTTTAACATGATGGAATTAAGGTGTTCTTGTATAGGTTCTTCATCAATGATAATATCCTAATCACTAAAAGGATAGAGGTTATGGAGAGGTTGGAATTGGATCCCTTTCTCATTTACCAGATCAAGTTGCTCATGGATAGCTTCTTCATCAAAGGTAGTATCTTGATCATAAAAGAGATATAGGTTATGAATGGTTTGAAATTAGATTTCTTGTTCATGTATAGGTATAGGATCATCAAAAAGATAGAGGTTATGTAGGCGTCGGATGGGAGTGCTTTGATCTTGATTTAGATAGAGGGTGGATGTTTCCACATGCTCTAAAGTGTGCTCTTGATGTGTTTGAATTGAAGTTGAGGTAGAAGACTCTTGGATAGGCTCTTGGTTAACAACATGAAGTTGCAATGGACCTTGACTTTGGTTCATGGTAGGAGGCTCTTTGATATGCTCACGGGGTTGTAGGTTACATGATGAGGTTTTAAGATTTAACATGCTTGAAGGTTCTTTGATAAGTTCAAGGAATGGAATTTGGGGACATGGGTGACTCTCTGCTAGTAGCCCTTGGATCACATCATTGGTAGGTGTAGGAGTACATGGATGAGGTGATGGATGAGTGGATTTTGGAATTCTCCATAGCTTTTCTTGTGTTGCATATCTTTCCCAAAAATCATCCAAAAATTTTTTGTTTGTCGGTTTAGACGGTGGGGAACTTGAGGTCAATGTTGGTGTAGAACTAGTATGTTTTGGAATATGTGTCTTAGAACTAGTAGACAGAGTGGTATACGATTTCCAACTTGAGGTGGTGCTTTCCTTATCATGAGCATCATTAAGACAGGAAAAGGATGTATGATTTTGGGGCGAGGCGTAGTTGGTACTGGCACGTTCAGCTTGCAAGATTGCCATTTCTTGTTGTAAGACTTGGATTTGTTGAGAAATTGCTACACAATATTAGGTGTCCTTCTTCTAAAATGTGAAGGGTTAAATAAATTTTTAGGTGTATACACCACCAATAAAAGCAAGAAAACTGACTGTTTAACATAAAGACTAGCTGTCCACAATAGACTATCCTAATTTTAAACTCCACTATAATAAAAATGCCTTTCTAAAAACCACCACTACATGGTCATGCCCCTCGTGGGCTTTATTATGCTATTTAAAATCCAAAATTCCACTTAGTCTCTCATTTATGAGACCACAAAAACAAAAATTCAAAAATTTTGACTAGGAAACAGTTTAGGTGCCCTGCACCATACACCCAAGGAGAATGGATTTTAGGCACCTCCTAAAATCAGATCAGTTACTATAGTGCCATGTTTTTCAATGTCTTCAGCTATCATCCAAGTGGCATCCTCATGAGGGAGACCCTGCCACTTCACAAGGTATTCATTGTAAACTGTGTGTCTTGTTCTCTTGACCTCCTTGGTGCCTAGAATGGCTTCAAGCTTGACTGGTGCAACAGGAGGAAGATCCTTGATCCAATCAACATCCACACCTTCATGAATATCTATACCTACATCCAAAGACTCCTTGAAAGGATATAAGTTAGCAATATTAAAGATGGGTGAGATAGCAAATCCAAGAGGGAGTTCTATCTCATATGCATTTTCACCAAACTTCTGGATCACCTTGCATGGCCCAATCTTCTTCATCAGCAGCTTAGTGTATTTTCCCTTAGGTAACCTCTCTTTCCTAAGATGTGCAAGTACTAGATCTCTACCTTTGAACTGAATATTCCTTCTCTTCAAGTCTACATGCTTTTTGTAGGTTTTAACACTCTTCTTGAGTTGTTCTCTAACTTGATCATGGATGTCTTTCATGGCCATAGAAAACTCCTCTCCTTCAGCACTTCCCTTCTCTACTCCTCTCAAATCTCTTAACTCAAAGATACCTCTTGGGTTTAATCCATACACTACATCAAAAGGGCTCTTACTGATGCTCATGTTAATGGAGTCATTATAAGCATACTCTGTATGTGGAATAACAAGATCCCATTTCTATCCATGTTCTTTTGTAAGACATCTAAGTAGATTCCCTAGTGATCTATTAACTACTTCAGTCTGCCCATTTGTTTGTGGGTGATAGGCAGAGCTGAAAGTCAAGTTTGTTCCAAGTATTCTCCATAAGGTTCTCCAAAAGTGGCCTATAAACTTTGAATCTCTGTCTGAGACAATGGAGAGGGGGAGTCCATGTATTCTAACTATCTCCTTGAAGAATAGACTTGCAATATTGGATGCATCACTTGTGCATTTACAAGGAATAAAGTGTGTCATCTTGCTAAATCTGTCCACAACTACAAAAACACTATCAACTCACCTCTGAGTTTTGGGTAGGCCTAACACAAAATCCATGCTAAGATGCTCCCAAGGTCTACTAGGAATTGGAAGAGGTTGATATAAGCCTGCATTGGAACTAGAGCCCTTGGGTCTTTGACAAACTCCATAAGACTCAACAAATTTTCTGATATCAGCATGCATCTTAGGCCAAAAGTAAAACCTTCTTACCTGATCAAGTGTTTTGTCTATGCCAAAGTGTCCTCCAAGACTTCCACAATGCTTCTTCCTTATGAGATTTGTCCATATAGAGCATCTAGGGATGCATAACTGAGGTCCCTTGAATAATAGTCCATCTTGCAGCAAGAAATCAGAAAATTGGTCATGGAAAGTACCTTGGAATTGTTGGCAAAAGGAATATGCATCCTTGAAATCTAGATTAGCAGCATACATGTCCTTTAGTGCTTCCAAACCCACACTCTAAAGTTGTATTTCATTCACTAGGACTGATCTCCTACTCAATGCATCAGCTACCTTGTTAGCTTGGACCTTCTTATGTTTGATTGTGAAGGTATAACTCTGTAAATACTCCACCCACTTGATGTGCCTATGACTTAACTTGTCTTGGTTGTTCAAGAAACTCAATGCATGATTGTCTGTGTAGACTACAAATTCTTTGGGTAAGAGGTAATGTCTCCATTTCCTCAGGGACTGCACTAATGCATAAAGCTCCAAATCATATGAAGAGTACCTCCTCTTGGCCTCATTGATCTTTTCACTAAAGAAAGCAACTGGCCTACCTTCTTGGCTCAGAACTGCACCTATGGCTACTCCACTGGCATCACATTCCACTGTAAAGACTTTATCAAAGTCAAGAAAAGCAAGTATGGGTTGTTGTGCCACTCTCTTCTCCAGGTATTCAAAACTCTTTGCTGCCTCCTCAGTCCATTGGAACTTTCTTTTCTTATCTCCCTTAATGGTGTCAAGAATAGGGGAACAAATATGACTGAAATTTTTTATAAACTTCCTATAAAATGTAGCCAAACCATGAAAAATTCTTACCTCTGCTACTGATTTTGGAGTTGGCCAGCTAAGAATAGCTTCAACTTTGGAAGGATCCATCTTTAATGTGCCTTTAGAGATGATAAAACCCAAGTAGACTAGCTCTTCTTTCATAAACTCACACTTCTTGAGGTTTATCATTAGCTTTTCCTCATTCAACCTCTATAAAACCATGTCAAGGTGTTGTAAGTGCTCCTCTTTTGTTTCACTGAACACAAGAATATCATCTAGATAGACAACTACAAACTTCCCAATAAAATGTTTTAGGACCTCATTCATTAACCTCATGAATGTACTAGGAGCATTTGAGAGTCCAAAAGGTATTACCATCCATTCATAGAGTCCCTCATTGGTTTTTAAGGCAATCTTCCATTCATCTCCTTCCCTTATCTTGATTTGGTGATATTCACTCTTGAGATCAATCTTTGAGAAGTAACATGCACCTCCTAAAAAATCCATTAGGTCCTCCATTCTAGGTATTAGGAACATATATTTGATTGTGATTTTGTTTATAGCCCTGGAGTCAGCACACACTCTCCACTCTCCACCTTTCTTGGGTGCTAAGATAGTAGGAACAACACATGGACTTAAGCTTTCCCTGATGAGTCCCTTGTCTAACAACTCTTGGACTTGTGCTTTGATCTCTTCATTCTGCTGTGGGGTCAACTTGTATGTAGCCTTATTGGGTAAATTATCTCTAGGGATCAATCTATATGATGGCTGATATCTCTCATGGGAGGCAATGAACTTGGCAGCTCATCTACCACTATGTCCTTATACTTGTCCAACAAAGACTAAACTTCACTAGGTATGTCTTCCACCTTATTTGTTGCTGCATCAGACTTAGTTTTAGGTCTGATCACTACTGCAAAGCCTTGCCCTTCATCTTTCATTGTTTGTAAAAACTCCTTCTCTCCTACCACCATGATGCTAGACCCAATCTGCTTATCAGATTCTTCTTCTAGAAGGGGTGTTAATGAGAATGAAACTCCATCTTTCTCTATCACATAAGTGTTCTTCTAACCATCATGTTTTCTCTTTCTGTCATGTTGTCAAGGTCTTCCTAGTAATAGGTGACAAACATCCATAGGGATGATGTCACAAAGGATCTTATCCTTGTAACCACCAATGTTGAACTCCACCCATGCCTGTTCATTTATTAAGACTTGTTGCCCCTTATTCAACCATGACACCTTGTAAGGTGTGGGGTGAGGAATCTTCTTCAAATGCAACTTCTCTACCATTTCCAAGGAAACTAGATTATCAATGGATCCTGAATCAACAACTACCTTGCATACCTTGCCATGTGATTTGCATGTTGTCCTAAACAATGACTTCCTCTGTGAAGGCTCCTTGGCCGCTGACACCTTGATGAGTGTCCTCCTTAACATTAATGCATCACCTCTCTCAAGAACAACAGGTTGAAGTGGTGAATTGACACTTTCGTTGTCTTCTTCATGCACTATTTGCGTTCTTCGTTCACCTCCTTGAGAACTTGATGCTTGCTTCTTTGGGCATTTGAATGCAGGATGTCCAAATTGATGACAGTTGTAACATTTGCCTGAGAAAGTGTTTGATCCTCTACCTTGGCCACCAAACCTTCCTCTATTGTTTTATCTTCTTCCTCTAAAGTTGCCTCTTTCACTTAACTCACCTCTTGGTTCTTGATTCTCTTTATTGCTGCCACTTGATTCTCCTTATTTTTTCTAGGACTATCCTCTTGCACCAAAGTTACCTCTACCTCTAAAATTCCTTCCTCTACACCTAATCTGTTGTTCTTGTCTCCTTTTTATCTTTTCTTTTGCCCTCACTACCAATTGGATTCATTCTTCCACATTTCTAGGGGTAGCAAGACTGATCTCATCTTAAATATTGAGCCTAAGCCCATTTGTATACTAAGCAATTTTCTCAACTTCATCTTCAGTGTGCCCTGTCCTCATGGTCAATTTGTGGAATTCTTCAGTATAGGCTATAACATCCATGTCTTTTTGTTTTAAATTCTTTAATCTCCTGAAGGTTTGAATTGCATAATCCTTAGGAAGAAATTGACTCTTCACTTTGGACACCATCCAGTCCATGAACTAATCTTTGCTTTTCCTTTCCTTAGTCTCTCTGATTGAATATAATTCCACCATGTCAATGCTGGTCCCTTCAACTTGGTCTTAGCCAATTTTCCACTCTTCTGGCATCTCCTTGTACTCAAAGTAATTATCCAAGGCATCAATCCAATCTAATACTTCCTCACTGTTCATTTTTCCTTCATACATGGGCAACTCCATTTTGACATCAGTGCCTTCTCCTTTCACAGTCTGTAGCATCTTCATAAACCTTCTATCATCTAGATCCATCTCTTCCACATTGGATCCCTCTTGAGGGCCTGCATTCTCACCCTCATTCTATTGGTCACTGTCTTCCTCAATGACCCCACCTCCTCTCAAGTTTGCTTTAACGGTTGCAAGTCTGGCTAGGACTCCTTGAGATTCCTTCATCATTCTCCCTTCTTTAGTGAGGATTATACTGGCTCTTAGAGGCATCTTGTACTATTCCTTCTTCATGCTTCAACTTTCTTATTTCTTCCCAAATAGAGCCTAACCTAGGCTTTGATACCACTTGATGCAAAGCAGGGGATGATATCATTGTTCATTTGACTGTTGTCCTGACTGATCCTGCATAGTATGGATTTATTTTTGCTCTCATATCGGTTTCAAAGCTTGGAGAGGGGTAACCAACATGATTAGAATGCATGAGGGACTTACTAGACCTTTCAATTCAATTAAGATCTCCTTAACAATGACTAATTTACACCTCTCAAGGTAGATAAGAAGGATTCTCAAGACCCACTAGTTGACTGTCCTAACATGATTGTTTGTCTCTCCAAGTATCATGGTTGCTAAAGGATGAAAAATGCACAAATGAAGGGTAGATGGTTTAACTAACTGACTGACCCCAAACTACACCTCAGGCTAACTTAATATGATGAATGGACACTCATGAAACTTTCCAAGAAACTTTGTAACTCAATCTTCCTAATGTTCTTCACAATTAGCCTTAATGGCTTGTAGCCCTTATAATGAGGCTTTTGAGAGATAACTTGCAGAAAACATAACAAACCCATGAACATATTAGTTTTCTAGATACCCATTAATGATTTACATAACATATCGAACATGCAAGGTATGGTGTTTTGGAACATATGCCCAAAAAAAAAGACTGCCCCTATTGCTCTAGAGGGCAATTAGCCCTATTTTGCAAAGGAGGCATGATGAATACTTAACCCAAGACTGAAAACCCCCTTTTACAAGCTTCCACACATCAAAAATAGACTACTTTTATAGGTTTTGAGATTTGTATGCATGGGTTTCTTATCAAACCAATACCCACCTATGCTACATAGCCTTCTTTGCCCAATACATGAAGATATTAGGCATTAATGGTTTCAAACACTGCTCTTTTGAAATCCCCTACTCCTGTAATATAGAAAATAAGTAAATACAATCTTATAATTAAGCCCATTTCACCCAATTTTGGGCTTTGACATAGGTGAAATGGGTTAGGAATCCATCGATTTGTTAAAAACCCTCAAAACTAGGGTATGGAAACCAAAATAAAAAATATGACTGTAAAATGCTTTAAGATCTATGAGATTCTTCCTATTATGACTCAAATGAAAAGTAACACCATCTATTACATGATTCCAAACTTTTTTTCCTTGACAGTGTAGTACGGTTGTGTATGGATATGAGAAACAGTAAAAAGACAGTAAAATGCAGCAAACAGGGTAAAATTCTATATTTTCTTCCTCCAACTTACATACTCTGTCTTCTCTTTGCAAGAATGATCTCCAATATCATGTATACAATAGTATTTTAATGAATATCCATATTCTCCATATCCCCATCGTAGGAAAGCCACCAATAAAAGCAAAAAAAATTGACTATTTAACATAAAGACAGACTGTCCACAATAGATTGTCCTAATTTTAGACTCCACTATAATAAAAATGCCTTTATAAAAACCACCACTACATGGTCATGCCACTAGTGGGATTTATTACATTATTTAAAATCCAAAATTCCACTTAGTCTCTCATTTATGAGAACACAAAAACAAAAATTCAAAAATTTTGACTAGGAAACAATCTAGGTGCCTTGCACCAGAGCCGTTCTTTGTAGTGAGCCTGTATTTTTTGGTATTGTTATAACTCATATATTTTTGTGGGCTAACACCCACCATTTTTTTTCCCTTTTAGGGTTTTCCACGTAAAAATTTGGTGTCTATTGTGTTGGATGTGTGTTTGTGATTAAGTTTATGGTTTCATGCTTTCATGATTAAATCTGATTTTTAAGTAATTAAAGTTGTTGATGGTTTGATGTTCATATGAAGCTAAGTTTTTGTGACAACTGATTCACCCCCCCTCTCAGTTGTCTGGTGTATTTCAACAATCTTGTCTTGGTCAAGCCCCCATTTCGGTATTCCTACATTAGGATAGCCAAGATTAAATCCAAATATTGTGTGTGCTCAGAAAACCTATGTGTGAGTAGTAACATGCAAGATATAACCAAATAATATCAAACCCTAGCCCTATATGACTTAAGAAAATAGAGAAGGATGATGTGAATGATGATCCACTCAAGGGAGCTAACAACTTCACCTCAAGGATCAAGATTCATGGAAGGTCTGCAGAATAAGAAGGTGATGCAACCATACCCTTGGAGGGTACTCAAGCCAAACTCAAGTTGGTGGTTCCAACCCTTCTCCTAATCATGCAAAGTGTTCCAACCTAGGAGTTCATGAAATACACTCAAGATCTCATGTCCTAGCCTTCATTCGAATCTTTCCAAGAGCCAAGTAGATCTCCACTTGATCAAAACCTACAAATAAATGATAGCATAGAGAGAAATAAGAATATAAAACTTGTTCACATCAAGAGCGCTTCGTAAAATCTTCTTTCAAAATGATTTCATTCACTTACCTTTATATAAGGCTTATAGAAAGAGAGTAATTCAAATCAAAATTCTGACATAACACACTCAAAATCAAATTTGGATTTAGGGTCGGCCTAAGCAACATTAAGGCAAACTTGTGACTTAAAATTATCCCTAAGGCACAGAAGGGACTAGGGGGCTCAAATGCCCTGGGCCCGGGGTCATTTCAAGGCCCAAATTTTCTCTAAATGCAAGGCTAACTCTAAATCTTTATTTATCTTTCGAGGTCATGATGAAACTTTAATCGGGATTATAACTTATTCTATAAATGAGGTTAAAAGAGGGCTTTAAGGGTGGACCTAAAAAGTGTTAAACACCCAGAATAATGAGAGGGGGGATGAATTAGTATTCTTTGAAACCACTTAATCATTTAATCATTTATTTCTCATAGCATGTTTAACTTGCATTCAGAAAGGAAAGCATGAAATCAACCATTAAAGCACATCACACATGAACACTAGATTTTTACGTGGAAAACCCAAAAAGGGAAAAACCAGGGTGAGGATTAGCTCACAATATATATTAATAAAGCAACCAATTAAGTTTGATACAATTGGTGGATTCATTGTCCAATAATGCTCATTGTAGGTGGCTCACTGCCAAAGGATTCACTGTCCTGAAAAGAAAGAGATAGAAGAAGGGTATGGCTCACTGCTAAAATGAACTTCTAACAATGCATCTGACTAATGTTAAAGATGTAATTCCACTGAACCTTAGAATACTAACTTTATACACTTCATCTCCACCACAAACTCAACTTGTCTTTCTTTGCATCAGACTTCACTTCCTTCATGCACTATTTATCATCTCAAAGACATCACATCCACACAAAAATTCAATCTTGTTTAAATACTGCAATCAACCAAATCATTAATTAGGTCAGCATGAGTATGTACATTGTGATTCTTAACCTATTGGCCCAAAACTCAACTCCATATGCTTTGCGGAGAGAACCAAAGCATGTAGCACATTCATATAAGTTAGAATAACCTATAATTACTCACATGATATTATTTCATACATGTCATAGCTCTGCACAACATTAACACCTTCAAATCAGCTTCGCTGTGAAGCAACAATAGCATGAATTAACTGTTAGTTCATAATTCAACATGCGGACCACCAAAATGCTCACCATTTGAATCATACACACCTATGACATCCAGAACCTCTTCCTCAAAACCGTATGTGTCACATCTTGTTTTTATGGACTAGATTATTATTCTAGATTAGTCAACATTTACCATGATTGTTTTACTTTGATTAAGTTCCACATGTGTGAAGGTAATTATCATGAAGTTATATTTGAGTAAATTGGAAAATTGATTTACATGTTGAATATTATCGATGTGATCATGATGTTTTGCTTTAGCTATGTTTTGAGGAAACTAACCTATTGACATCGAGTTGAGTGCAAATGAATGTAGGTACTCATCGAAGACGAGAACATGGTTGAGGTAGAGGTGTTCTAGCCACTTGGCAAGAACTATTGGGATGGTTAACCCTGATGCAATCACACACTCACGTAGTTTCATGTTGCATTTCGAATGGCTTATTTTATACATCATGGTGTGTATGATAAATATGATTAATGGTTAGATACTTAGAAAAATATTATGTTTTTAAATATTAATGAAAATCCTTTTTGAATGTATGATTTGATTATAAGAATTAAATGTCTTTTCAAATTATATTTTAGATGGAAATTGTATTTTAAAATAGTATATATATGGTTGTATTTTATAGGTTAAATAAATAATAATAAACATTTCCTATTTATATGAGTATGGATGTTTGGAAGACAATATATTAATTAGATTTAAATATTAAATATATGGTTATACATATATTATTGTATTATTTCACTTCTTGATTTATTTAAAGTGATTGTGTTTTAATAAAAATAGTTAAATTATGTTAATAATATCATTATTATATTTAGAATTTTAAGTAAGAAGAATTAAAAATCAACTTAATGTCATGCATGTGACTATAAGCTAAATTAAAGTTGTTATTTTAAATAAAATAGAAATTTAGAGCCTTTTTGAAAGGCAATTTTTCATGCAAATAGAGTGAGAGCTTCAGTTATCTGAAAAAGAAGCATTTTTCCTAAATTGGGGATGCCAAAAATAAGGGGTATTTTTGATAAAAGAAGGGCGTTTAGCAGAGACAAAACCTCCATGATTTTCAATAGAGAAGGCGCGATCTTTTTGCAACATGAGGTAATTGATTTTCAGTGAGCATTGAAGGTAGAAATGACTTTCAACTAGGGTGATAGAAAGAAGATTCAAGATAGCGATTGGAGGGTAGTAGGAGTGAGCGACTCAGGCAGAATCGACCTCTATTTTTAGGTAGATAATTCTAGGTATTTTTCTTGTTTGAGTATCTTATTTAAATGTTGGTTATGACTGTTAAAAAAAACATAGTCAATCCGCTTGCTAAACAACTCGCATTAAACTCTTCCTATCTGCTAAAATGACAGACTTAGGCCTATGTTGCCCTTTTTCTATTTTAAACCATTCACCTTGGATTTATCTCTGCCTCTAGCCTTAAAAATCATGGCGTCTTGACTCAGAATTGACCCTCTAAAAATGTCTAACCTTAGTCTATACCTGGTGCCAGTTTCTTACTTTGTTTTGTTGTGTATTCCTCTCTTACCAAGTGTTGACCTGCTGATAGAAACATCATTAGCTCATTAAAATCAGAATTGACGTACCTTTGATTCTTTCCTGCCACCAATCTTTAAACTTAGGCATTCTTATTGCATCGACTTGTTATTCCTTGTTCTTGTTTTGCTAAATAGATTGACTTCCTCTTCTTGTTCTTGTTTTCATGCTATAAAGATTGACCATTTTACTCATTTTACTAGTCGTTGTCTTAAAACCGTGGAATGAACTATTACAACACCCAGACACTGATAAACATTATTCTCTTATAGGCTCAAATTTTATAACTATTGTGGTATTGCTTGTCGTTAGAACAAAACTCCTAACTTATATGAAAATATTGGCTTCCTGTAGCTTAAACTTTCCTTTATTGATTGTTGTTCAAAACATATTTCTAAACATTATCATTGAATGATAGTAAAGATTATAAACTCTGTTCTTTCATTTTTATTTATTTCTGCTACAATTCCTGTCGCAAATTGTTTATCTATTTCTGGAGTTCCTGTCACAGATTTGACAATAAGAATATTAAGTAGCTTAGATTCATTATAATATTGAGAAACTATGATTGAAATATGGACTTCATGATTATATCAATTTGATAACCTCACGGATGCAATTGTATGTAACGAATGATGGACTATTACTTTGAAAGTGTATTCCTTGATTGGTGTTTTGGGAAAGGAATTTTAATGATTTATTAATGAACTTTGATTCTTTTATTTTATTATTTATTTACTTGTTCTTTGGGATAGAAGTAGATTTTATCTAGGAATGTTATTAGATTACTTTCTGGGCTAGGATGCTGAATGTGGATTATTAGAGATGGCTTTTCCTCTTTTTGGGAATTGAACCAAGTTACTATTTTAAAGGATTAGATCTAATCGAACTGACATTGAAAAAGATGTTTATTTTGTCTAGCAAAATTATTTATAAATATCTCTACCACATCCTTTTGTGAGACAATCTGCTTTTCATTATTTAGAACTACACATTTAGACATCAGGGTTGCATCGGGTGTTCCCTCTTGCCAATTGTTCCAAGTAGCTAGACATTTCGTGCAGGGTTGGGTTTTCTTCGTTTCATGAAGGGATCTAGGGAAGTGTAATTACTTTATGGTTGGGTGGAAAAGCACCTAGGCCATGTTCTCGTCTCTCAGCTCGCAGGAGGACCACTTGGTTCATGGTGACCGAAGAGTGTATTGATTTATTTATTCTTGTTGTACATGATTATTGTAACTTGATATTAGATGTAATATGGCATGAATGCCCATGGATTTTGTATATTATTTATAGTGCTTTTTACCTCGATTGAGCGCGTGACTTTGTAAGATTTAATGACATTTTGATTCATATTTATGAGACTTATCTTTTACTTGAGATATTGTAATTAAGCGGATTAATTACCTCTTTTTACTTTGGACATTGCAATGTTGTATTTAAGTGGATTATTTACTTCATTTTACTTTTGCAATGGTTTGTGGATTTTTACAGCTTTTACATTTGGTATCAGAGCTCTAGGTTGAACACTAGGGCCTATGTTTTCTTTGTGGGACTATTGTGCTAAGTTGTGAACTTGATACAGATTATCCATCATGGATACTAGAAACACTGATCAAAGTGAAAGATCAGGAAGTGGTGAAAATAGAGGAAACCATGGAGGTGCTCGTGGTGGTCAAAATGCAAGGGATCATGGAGATACTAGTAATGATCAAGATGGAAGATTGGACCGTATTCTTGCTCTCTTGACCCAACAGGACACGAGGATGAATGCTCTTGAGCAGGAGATCAAAGGAAATCCTAGAGGATAGAATATTGATGAGAACCCAAGGAATGAGATAGAGAATGAGAACACGAGGATAGAAATCCAAGTTCCTGAGGTTGGAGTTAATGCTAATAATCAAGCAAGGATTGCAGAAGAATTGGGGAAAGACCTCAAAAAAGTATCACCACCGAAATTTGATGGAAAGATAATTGGAGATGGAGTTGAAGCCTGGATAATAGAAATGGAGAAATGCTTTGGGCTCCAAAACTTTTCAAATCACATGAAATCAATGTGGGGATCTTACCAGTTGACTGGTGAAGTAGCAACATGGTGGGACAATGAGAAGGTAGATAAGAAGCTGTTACTTGGTGAAATAACTTGGGAGATTTTCCTACAAATTTTTAGGAAGAGATGGTTACCACAACTATTCTTTCACAAGAACATGATGGAGTTTCATAATTCAATTCAAGGAGGTATGTCTGTAACTAGTTATTGGGAGAGGTTCTCACATCTACTTAAGTATGTTCCACAGTATCAAACAAATGAGAGATTTTGGATTAGAAAGTTTATTTTGGGATTAAGGCCCCAGATTGGAGTAGAGGTAGACATTTATAATCCACTCACTATGGATGTAGTTTTTGAGAAAGAAATTAAACAAGAGCAAAAGTTTCAACAAGCAGCCAGTTACCATAAGCAAAGAGATGCGAAGTTTTCCAATAAGAGACCTTAGAATAATCAGTAGAACTATCAACAGAATAACGATCAAAGAAATAATAGGCAGAAAATAATAGGCAGATCAGGAATCTGAAGAGAGGTAATAATTCTCAGGATAGAAATGGTGGAAACCAACATGGAGGAAACAAAAGAGGTGGCTATAACAACAGAAATAACAATCAAAGAGAGAGATCTGAAGGACCGAGAGCAACTAAGGCTGGATGCTATAATTGTGGAGGAGAGAATTATGCAAATGCATGTCCACATAAAAGGGGAAATAGGAATCAACAAGGAGCACCTCAACATCAAATTTTCAAGTAGCACCTATTTAGTTTCAAGGTAAGATCTATGGACTACCAGTTTCTATTTTAATTGATATTGGTGCCACATAATGTTTTGTAGATCCTAGAGTAGTATCTAAGTTATCTATTAGACCAGGGCATATGGAAAACTCTTGGATGGTACAATATGGCAATAGAGTAGAAAAGAGAGTAAATTCATGCCTAGCATGCAGTGAGTTAGAGCTTCATAGTTTTCAAACGCAAGTAAATTAGTATGTAGCACCTTTAGGCTCTTATGATGTAATTTGGGGAATCAACTGGTTAGTTAAACATAAGTCTCTAGTGAACTGTGAAGACAAGGTGGTTAGATGTTTAGATGACCTAGGAAATCAAGTAGAAATTAATGGATCTAATAGACCTTTAGAGCTTAGACAAATCTCAGCTATGCAATTGAAGAAGGCCAAGAGGAAAGGGTGTGCCATCTATATCGTCCAAGTAAAAGACCTTGACAAAGAAGAACCAGTGTTCAATGACTACTCAATCCTTAGAGATTTCAAAGATGTATTCCATGTAGAGTTGACAGAGTTACCACCAAAGAAGGAATTTGACTTCTCAATTGATTTTCTACTAGGGACTGTGTAATGTCCCCTTCTAGTGAGTCCAAATTTTTCCTTTGACCTTGCACAATTCAACTCACAAAAGAGAACATTAGAGTTCCATTTTCTTTTCATTTCATCATATTAACAATATAATCATTATTCATCCATATTCAAGTTGTATATTCATGTCCTTATATAATGTTTCCATTTGTTCATACACCTCCCATGCTCCACCTTGATTGGGTTCTTGGTTGCCTTCTCATTAATCATCCTCAGCTTCCAGCTAAGTACGGATGCATTAGGGCACATTTCATCCCTACGGAGGCCCAAGGGCTTCACACTACACGCGTTGTTCCTCACCATTTGGCTCGATGGAACTTTATGCAACACATGGTATTCTTCATTCCATCGAGAGTCACCTCATGTCAGGCACAATTATCATGAGCTCATTAATTATCATAGGCCCAAGAGCTTCACACTACATGTGGTGTTCTTCATCTCTTGGCCCAAGGGACTTCACACAACACGCGATGTTCTTCATCCACTTGGGATCACCTATGTTCCATATACATCCCTAATTCACCCTACTATGATGGATGAAAAGGTGACTAATAAGGAGGTTCGAACACCTCTCTTGGATGGATCATGAGTTGTGTCCTAAGGTTGTCCAATGTTTCTCATCTTGTGATCCACCATGGATCACAAGATGCCATGATTTCATAATGAGGCTTTCCATATGCCTTCTTTCATAGTTTTCATGTTTATTCATGTGCGTCATGGTTCCATATCTTTCACAATTTTATTCACTTACGTAACCAAAATCTGAATCACATACATATAGATTATATTATAATTTAAATGTATTTTTACACATCTATAAATATAGATATATGCCTACCATATAATACTTATGGTTATTTTATTTTTGACATAAATTACACCAAACCAAACTTACAAATCTTACATTTAATAATTTTAAGATAAGCATGTTAAATATACTTACCTGTTGAAACTTTTATTTGCCTCTTATTCTTTTTCTTTGTGCAGATCTGATTTATTATGGAGCTCTTGATTTATATTGGCTGTTTTGAACTGCTGAGTCTATCTTTCCTTGTATTCTCTTATTGTTGTTTATAATTATATCCCCGAATTTTCTTTTCTTCCCATGATATTTTCCTTCTATCTCACAACTTTATTTATTTCCCTTTCAAGGGATATGTTCTAAGAGGCATGTCTCTTATTACGCTTGGTGGTAAAAGACATACTTACCCTCTTATAATTTTTATTATTTATATTAATTCTCTTTTGTGGTAAAACTAGTTCTAACCATACGTAACTCCCTTATCATAAGAGGATAGGTTAAAAGATATTTATTTATATTATTATTTATTTATATTATTTGTATTTATATTATAATATTATTTATTTTATATGATTTGTATTATATCATAATAAATGATATATGATTTATATTATATTATTTATGTGTTATTTATAAATATACTAATAATATATTTTGTTAATTATTTTAAATAAATATTATTTAAATATATTAAATAGATTCTATTTATAATATTATTCATATCTTTAATTTGAATGAATAATACATAATGGATTCAATTATACATTACTAATATAGGGACATGACAACCCTCCCCACTCAAAATTGCTTGTCCTCAAGCAATCACAACTAGGATTAAATGATTAGGCGAAAGTATAAGTAATTTAATATTAAAGTATACATTAAAAATGGTAATAATAAATTTAATATTCAAGTATATAATACTTTTTTATTTATTTTTAAACAATATAGTTATGTTTAATAGGGTTGTGGATCTAATCAGGTTATTATGATCACAAATTAATTAATTTATATATGTGTTTCTTGAAAATTATAGATAAACTATATATGATGTATTTATACAACATATAATATTTATAATATTGATTGAATTTACTATATGGGATTATATATTATGATATATATTAAGTTGAGATGAAAATAACTTTTTCAAATATATTACTTTATGAGAACTTAGAGATATCTTACTACATATTTATTTATAAATTATATTTTAATTACTTTATTAGACTATTTCATTAAGTATATTTACTTAATGTAATTTTATTGTTATTAAGAGTTATTTTATTCTTATTTATTTTTTACCTTATTTACTCATTACTTATTACATATTTGTAAGTAAATCTTAATTTTTTTAATGTTGCATCATAACATATTGAGTAAATTTTAATTTTTTAATGTTACATATATATTTTTAAAATATTTTAGCAATGTATTAAACACCATTATTCCAGCAATTCATGAAATTCATACTTGCTATTTTCATTGATTCTTGTTTTTTATTTTTTATTTTTTTATTTAAAAAAAAATTAATTTTTTATTTAACTATTATTCACAGGATGACAGGATGACCGCTCTGATACCACTTGTAATGTCCCCTTCTAGTGAGTCCAAATTTTTCCTTTGACCTTGCACAATTCAACTCACAAAAGAGAACATTAGAGTTTCATTTTCTTTTCATTTCATCATATTAACAATATAATCATTATTCATCCATATTCAAGTTGTATATTCATGTCCTTATATAATGTTTCCAACTTATCATTTGTTCATACACCTCCCATGCTCCACCTTGATTGGGTTCTTGGTTGCCTTCTCATTAATCATCCTCAGCTTCCACCTAAGTATGAATGTATTAGGGCACATTTCATCCCTACGGAGGCCCAAGGGCTTTGCACTACACGTGGTGTTCCTCACCATTTGGATCGATGGAACTTCATGCAACACATGGCATTCTTCATTCCATCGAGAGTCACCTCATGTTGGGCACAATTATCATGAGATCATAAATTATCATAGGCCCAAGAGCTTCACACTACATGCGGTGTTCTTTGTCTCTTGGCCCAAGGAACTTCACACAACACGCGGTGTTCTTCATCCACTTGGGATCACCTATGTTCCATATACATCCCTAATTCACCCTACTATGATGGATGAAAAGGCGACTAATAAGGAGGTTCGAACACCTCTCTTGGATGGATCATGAGTTGTGTCCTAAGGTTGTCTAATGTTTCTCATCTTGTGATCCACCATGGATCACAAGATGCCATGATTTCATAATGAGGCTTTCCATATGCCTTCTTTCATAGTTTTCATGTTTATTCATGTGCCTCATGGTTCCATATCTTTCACAATTTTATTCACTTAATTGTCTAAGGATTTTTGCTATTTTAACATATAAATTTATTCACTTACTTAACCAAAATCTGAATCACATACATACAAATTATATTATAATTTAAATGTATTTTTACACATCTATAAATATAGATATATGCCTACCATATAATACTTATGGTTATTTTATTTTTGACATAAATTACACCAAACCAAACTTACAAATCTTACATTTAATAATTTTAAGATAAGCATGTTAAATATACTTACTTGCTGAAACTTTTATTTGCCTCATATTCTTTTTCTTTGTGCAGATCTAATTTATTATGGAGCTTTTGATTTATATTGGCTGTTTTGAACTACTGAGTCTATCTTTCCTTGTCTTCTCTTATTGTTTTTTATAATTATATCCCCGAATTTTCTTTTCTTCCCATGATATTTTCCTTCTATCTCACAACCTTTATTTATTTCCCTTTCAAGGGATATGTTCTAAGAGGCACGTCTATTATTATGCTTGGTGGTAAAAGACATACTTACCCTCTTATAATTTTTATTATTTATATTAATTCTCTTTTGTGGTAAAACTAGTTCTAACCATACGTAACTCCCTTATCATAAGAGGATAGGTTAAAAGATATTTATTTATATTATTATTTATTTATATTATTTGTATTTATATTATAATATTATTTATTTTATATTATTTATATTATATCATTTATATCATAATAAATGATATATGATTTATATTATATTATTTATATGTGTTATTTATAAATATACTAATAATATATTTTGTTAATTATTTTAAATAAATATTATTTAAATATATTAAATAGATTATATTTATAATATTATTCATATCTTTAATTTGAATGAATAATACATAATGGATTCAATTATAAATTACTAATATAGGGACATGACAGACTGAGCCTCAATCTAAGGCACCCTATAGGATGACTACTATAGAATTGAATGAGCTTAAAGCACAATTGTAGGAGTTGCTAAATCAAGGGTTCATTAGACCTAGTGTGTCACCATGGGGCGCATCAGTTATCTTTGTAAAGAAGAAGGATGGTACTTTGAGACTATGCATTGATTATAGGATGCTTAACAAAGCTACTATAAAGAATAAGTACCCACTCTTAAGAATAGATGAGCTCTTTGATTAGATGAAAGGAGCTATGGTGTTCTCGAAGATAGACCTTAGATCCATCTATCACCAATTGCGGATTAAGGATGAGGACATCTCTAAAACAACTTTTAGGAATCAATATGGTCACTACAAGTTCACAGTGGTACCATTTGGGTTGACTAATGCTCCAACAACTTTCATGAATTTGATGAATAGCATTTTTAGAGATTGTTTAGATGATTTTGTGTTGATCTTCCTTGATGACATATTGATATACTCTAAATTAGTGGAAGAGCACAAAAGGCATTTGAAGATAGTCTTGCAGCACTTGAGAGAGTGAAAGATTTTTGGTAAATTATCTAAGTGTACATTCTTTCAAGATAAGGTGCACTATCTTGGTCATGTGATCTCGGAAGAAGGGATTGTAGTTGATCCTAAGAAGATAAAAGCGATAATGGAATGGCCTATACCACAGAGTGTGACAGAAGTTAGAAGTTTTATGGGACTTACAGGTTACTATAGAAAGTTTGTGGAAGGTTTCTCAACTATAGTAGCACCAATTACCTCGCTACAAAAGAAGGGTTAGAAGTTTGAATGGATAGAAAGGTCTGAGTAAGCTTTCCAAGTGCTAAAGGAAAAGCTCACAACTACTCCTATCTTAACCATACCAGATCCTAATGGTCACTTTGCAGTTATAATTGATGCTTCGAGAGGAGTAGGAGGAGTGTTGATGTAGAATGAGAAAGTGGTTGCATATGAATCAAGAAAGTTAAAGCAACATGAGTTCAACTATGTGCTGCATGATCTTGAGTTAGCTACCATAGTTCATGCACTTTAGATGTGGAGGCATTACCTTCTAGGTAAGTCCTTTGAGTTGAAGACAGATCACTTAGGGCTCAAGTACATATTTAATCAACCTAACCTTATTGCACAATAGAGAAGGTGGTTAGAATTCCTTAGTGAGTATGACTTTGGAAATGAGTAAATAAAAGGAAAAGAGAATAGAGTAGCAGATGCTCTTAGTAGAAGAAGACATCTAGCTACCATGGTTACAATGAGATCCAATTTGAAGAAGAAAGTAATTTAGAATCTTCAAGGGGATGAGCATTATGAAAGGGTAAAGCAAGATTTGGAAGTAGACCCCTTAGATCACAGGTTTGATGGTTATGTGGTTGAGTTAGATGGACTTTTGAGATTTCAAGGAAGAATGTATATTCCTAACTCGGGAGAGAGGAAGTTAGTGCTTGAGAAGATCCACAATGCACCATATTTGGGACAATCTAGAGTGACCAAAATGGTCGAAGGTTTGTGACCTTTATTCTTTTGGCCTAGACTTAAGAAGGATGTGATGGAATTTGTGGCTCAATGTTTGGAATGCCAAAGGGTCAAGGCTAAGCATGTGCATCCAGCAGGATTGTTGTACCCACATAGTGTTCTTGAGCATAAGTGGCAAGTGATAAGTATGGATTTTATTCAGGGGTTACCCATGTCTAGGAATAGGCATGATGTCATCTTAGTGGTTGTGGACAAGTTGACTAAAGTAGCACATTTCATTCCAAGGAATCTTTCAGATGGTTCTATGGTTTTAGCTAAGAAGTTTGTTCAAGAGATTTTTCAATTGCATGGAGTGCCTGAGATGATCATTTGAGATCGAGACACTCGCATGACATCTAGATTTTAGACAACTCTTAATGCATCTTTGGGCACAAAGTTAAATTTTAGTTCGGCCTATCATCCTTAAATGGATGGTCAAACAAAAAGAGTCAATCAAGTTGTAAAAGACCTTCTCAGAATGTATTGTATGGATCAGCAGTATAAATGGGAGGAGTATCTTCCATTGGTAGAGTTTGGATACAACAATTCATACCATGCATCTTTGGGAATGACACCGTTCGAAGCTCTTTATGGGCATAGGTGTCAAACACCTATCAGTTGGGATGAGGTGAAGGACAGAATAGTGATTGGTCCTGATATGTTAAAAGAAATGGATGATTAGATGAAGTTGATCAAGAAGTTGAAGCAAGCTTTAGATCATCAAAAGAGTTATGCAGATAGGAATATAACGCCCAGACATTTCTCAGTGAGTGACAAAGTCTTTTGGAGGGTCAAACCTCAGAAGAGTTCAATTCTGTTTGGCAAAGCATCCAAACTTGCTCCTCATTTTGTAGGACCGTTCAAAGTTCTAGAAGTGATAAATCATGTAGCTTATAGACTTTCTCTACCACCTGCACTTGCCAGAATCCATAATATTTTTCATGTGTCCATACTTAAGATTTATCATCCTAACGTGTTACATATTCTTAATTGGCATGCTTTACAGGTTCAGGATCCAAGAGTGGTGCTGGTAGAGCCCACTTGAATTTTGGAGAAGCACAACATTAAGTTGTGTAGCAGAGATGTGGTACAATATAAGGTCCAATGGGACCAGTATTCAGAGGGCAGTGCCACATGGGAGGATGCGGAGGAGATTGATAGATATTTTCCTCATTTGAGGATGACATAGATTTCTTATTCATGCATGGATTATGATACTTTGAGTTTGGTTATTATTTTTGATACTTTGAGTTGTTATTGTACTTTGAGTTGATGTTATTGTTTTATGATACTTTGATACTTTATTAGTGGTTGATTGATACCTTATTATTTTGATGTGTAATAAGACATCAGGATGATATCTCTTCCAAGTGGGGAAGGATGTCACTTCTCATTTTTATGGACTATATTATTATTCTAGATTAGTGAACATTTACCATGATTATTTTACTTTGAGTAAGTTCCACATGTGTGAAGGTAATTATCGTGAAGTTATATTTAAGTAAATTGAAAAGTTGATTTAAATGTTGAATATTATCGATGTGATCATGATGTTTTGCTTTGGCTATGTTTTGGGGAAACCAACCTATTGATGTCGAGTTGAGTGCAAATGAATGCAGGTACTCATCGAAGTCGAGAACATGGTTGAGGTACAGGTGTTCTAGCCACTTGGCAAGAACTGTTGGGATGGTTAACCCTGATGCAATCACACACTCATGTAGTTTCATGTTGCATTTCAAATGGCTTATTTTATGCATCATGGTGTGTATGATAAATATGATTGATGATACTTTGAGTTGTTATTGTACTTTGAGTTGATGTTACTGTTTTATGATACTTTGATACTTTATTAGTGGTTGATTGATACCTTATTATTTTGATGTGTAATAAGACATCGGGATGATATCTCTTCCAAGTGGGGAAGGATGTCACGTCTCATTTTTATGGACTATATTATTATTCTAGATTAGTGAACATTTACCATGATTGTTTTACTTTGAGTAAGTTCCACATGTGTGAAGGTAATTATCATGATGTTATATTTAAGTAAATTGAAAAGTTGATTTAAATGTTGAATATTATCGATGTCATCATGATGTTTTGCTTTGGCTATGTTTTGGGGAAACCAACCTATTGATGTCGAGTTGAGTGCAAATGAATGCAGGTACTCATCGAAGACGAGAACATGGTTGAGGTACAGGTGTTCTAGCCACTTGGCAATAACTATTGGGATGGTTAACCCTGATGCAATCACACACTCATGTAGTTTCATGTTACATTTCAAAAGGCTTATTTTATGCATCATGGTGTGTATGATAAATATGATTGATGATACTTTGAGTTGTTATTGTACTTTGAGTTGATGTTATTGTTTTATGATACTTTGATACTTTATTAGTGGTTGATTGATACCTTATTATTTTGATGTGTAATAAGACATTGGGATGATATCTCTTCCAAGTGGGGAAGGATGTCACGTCTCATTTTTATGGACTATATTATTATTCTAGATTAGTGAACATTTACCATGATTGTTTTACTTTGAGTAAGTTCCACATGTGTGAAGGTAATTATCATGAAGTTATATTTGAGTAAATTGAAAAGTTGATTTAAATGTTGAATATTATCGATGTGATCATGATGTTTTGCTTTGGCTATGTTTTGGGGAAACCAACCTATTGACGTCAATTTGAGTGCAAATGAATGCAGGTACTCATCGAAGATGAGAACATGGTTGAGGTAGAGGTGTTCTAGCCTCTTGGCAAGAACTGTTGGGATGGTTAACCCTGATGCAATCACACACTCACGTAGTTTCATGTTGCATTTGAAATGGCTTATTTTATGCATCATGGTGTGTATGATAAATATGATTGATGGTTAGATACTTAGAAAAATATTATGTTTTTAAATATTAATGAAAATCCTTTCCGAATGTATGATTTCATTATAAGAATTAAATGTCTTTTCGAATTATATATATATATTATTGTATTATTTCACTTCTTGATTTATTTAAAGTGATTGTGTTTTAATAAAAATAGTTAAATTATGTTAATAATATCATTATTATATTTAGAATTTTAAGTAAAAAGAATTAAAAATCAACTTATTGTCATGCATGTGATAGTAAGCTAAATTAAAGTTGTTATTTTAAATAAAATAGAAATTTAGAGCCTTTTCAAAATGCATTTTTTCACGCAAACGGAGGCAGAGCTTCAGTTATCTGAAAAAGCAATGTTTTTCCTAAATTGGGGATGCCAAAAATAAGGGGTATTTTTTATAAAAGAAGGGCATTCAACAGAGAAAAAACCCCCACGATTTTCAATAGAGAAGGCACAATCTTTTTGCAGCAAGAGGTAATTGATTTTCAGTGAGCATTGAAGGTAGAAAGGACTTTCAACTAGGGCGACAAAAAGAAGATTCAAGGCAGCGATTGGAGGGTAGTAGGAGTGAGTGACTCAAGCAAAATTGACCTCTATTTTCAGGCAGATAATTCTGGGTATTTTTCTTGTTTGAGTATCTTATTTAAATGCTAGTTATGATTGTTAAAAAAAAACATAGACAATCGGCTTGCTAAACAACTCGCATTAAACTCTTCCTGGTTGCTAAAATGGCAGACTTAGGCATGCGTTGCCCTTTTTCTATTTTAAACCGTTCACCTTGGATTTATCTCTGTCGCTAGCCTTAAAAATCATGGCATCTTGACTCAAAATCAACCCTCTAAAAATGACTGACCTTAGTCTATACTTGGCACCAGTTTCTTACTCTGTTTTGTTGTGTAGTCCTCTCTTACAATGCGTTAACTTGCTAATAGAAGCTGTTATGTCAGAAAAATGTACCCTTGGGGGCTTTTTCCTTTAAGGTTTATCTCTCGAGTCCTTAGATTACATTTAGAACATCTTGCATGATAATTTAGACCCCCAATGAGAAAACCCTTGGGTCTTGTGACAAATGAGACCTAAGGGGGTCTATTTTAGTGATGCCAAAACAAAGATAGGGGGGTGGACAAGGATGCTAGCGACCTACTACAGCCCTATTTTGGGTCTGCCCTAAATTCAAATGTTAGGTTTGTGACCGTTATTTGGTTTCCGGGATGACATCATAAGTTTTAATTACGAAATTCTTGGCGAGAATCTTAATAGTTGCATATATAAGCATGTTTATGTTATCATTTGCAAACTAGAAGATAACTAGAGGATGTTTATGATTGAAAGCTATTAGCATACTTGTGATTATCATTTTGTTGTAGAGCATATCATTGTTATTGTGTTTTTTTTTGCAGGTTGGATTACATCTTCTCCTCATGGCATTGAAGAGCCTCTTCCTTTCATGAGAGCTTCATCATCAAGGTGACATCTATTATGTTTTATCATCATTATCATTTGGATTTTTGCCTCTATCCCACAAGGATATACACTCTCTCTCTGACAATGGTGTTTGGAAGACTTGAATGTCTCTCTGGGGCTTAACTAAGGCAAGCCTCTAAACACCACAACCCCCTCCCACACTCCTTGTGTTTACAGGTATCAGATCTAGAGAAAGTGGAGTTGCAGGGAAGATAGGGAAACATTAAAGATTCAGGATCTGAAAAGAAGCAGACATTGTGCGGGATTCTGGGACTAGGGCGTCATCAACCTTGTCCTCCGCATTTCAATCATCAAAAACTAAAGATTTAGTAGAGATCAGTGTCAAAAAGAGATCAAGAATCTATAGAAAAAGTAGCACATTAGACTAGGGTGCCATCACCATTGTCCCTGACATTTTTGTTTTTTAGATTGCAAAAAATAGTGAGTTAAGGTTCTCTGCCTTTTGTCTAATTCTGGTAGCATTTGTTGTAATTCACATATTTAATTAATGTTTTGCTTAAATTAGGGTTTCAAGAACATAAAAGCATTAATTAACAACATTGTGTGGTAAATTTTGAATTTCCTAGCAGAAAACCAAGTGGCAACCCAATCTGATAGATGACTCTCCTCTCGATAGGAGAAGCACTTGGTTGAAAATCCCTTAGAATGTTTCGTGGAAAGGAGGATTCAAACTAAAACAACCACATTCCATCATCCCCCTTTTCATATAAAACATTTTGGTGAACCCATGTTTTGAGCTTTTTTGCACCTTGCTGAGTGTTGTTTCATAGATTTACATTCATTCATTTTATTGCATTTGAAAATTTACAAAAAATTTGAAAAAAATGCATTCTAGGGTTTGTTGTTGACATAGTTTGAATCCATTCAATTGTATTTAATTCATTCTCTGATTTTTACATCAGATCTGAAATTCATTATTTTCAATATTGCATTTAAAAAATTACAAAAAAAAAATTGAAAATTTTGGAAAATTTTGCAAAAATTGGCATATTAGGCTTGCATTTGTGTAAAGATTGAATCAATTGACATCTAATTTCAACTAATTTCTTTGATTTTAATTAAATATGATCCAAACTACATAAATTCATCATTTACAATTCATTTGCATGCTCGATTTGTTAGAAATTGCTTGAAATTTTGCACTTTTCATGAAAACCTAGTTTTGCATGAGCTAGGGTTGTAATCAAAATGTTGTCTCAGATTTTACTACCTTTTTAAAACACTCATCAGGCCTGATGTTTAAATGTAGTGTTGCATCATAGCGGCCTCCTTGTGAAATTTCATGTCTAGGGCTTGAAAACTTGCATTTTTCACTAGATTTGGCCTTATCGACTTGCTAGACTTGCACTCCAAGCGTGTTGTAAGGGATTTTATTGCACTAATTGGATGTTATTGGTGTTATTATCTTCTTACCCTTCTCAATTTCCTTACAACACCATTTATTTTTGGCTTTTGCATTGAAATTTTGTGAAAATTTGCATATTTTCGCTATTTTTGTACTAGGGTTTGATCTAGAGAGGCACTATAGGCGTGTTGTAATGGATTTTTTGGAATTTGGTGGCTGTTTTAACTGTCATAAGTTTCTTTCCATCATTTTTTTCCTTACAACACCCATTGCCCTATTCTTCTGCATGGAGATTTGGTGAAAAATTGCATATTTTGGCCTATTTTCACTAGGTTTTGGCTTATCGACTTTCTAGAGTTGCTTCAAAAGCATGTTGTGAAAGTTATTATTGAATTAGTGGACTGTTATTAGGCATATAATTTTCTTTCCCTCTTTAAAATCTTTACAACTCATCTTCTTTCATTTGTTTGCATGAAGATTCTGTGAAAAAAATCTCATATTTTGGCCTATTTTCACTAGGTTTTGGCTTATCAACTTTCTAGAGTTGCTTCAAAAGTGTGTTGTGAAGGATATTATTGCATTAATGTACTGTTATTAGGCATATAATTTTCTTTCCCTCTTTAAAATCTTTACAACACCTCTTCTTTCACTTGTTTGCATTGAGAAAAGTTGAAAAACCAAGCATTTTAGAGCATATTCGACATCACTTTTGCATTTGCTTTTCGCATAAGTTTTGGAAGATCTTAAAAATATGATTTGACACTCCTTCACAAGATTACAAATGGATTCTCAATATAATAATAATGATAGGTTTGTTCCTAGGCCTCAATTAAAAAGAAGAGCCCCTGAGCTTGAAATAACATTCACACCCCATGACAAAGAAATGGTAAATACTAAAGGGCCTCTTTAGATCATAGTAAAGATAATGGAACAACCTATGCATGGAACACTCATAGATCCTAACTACATGAAAAATGTGGTCACAAAAGATTTCCTCTTTAAACATGAAATGGTGCAAGAATCTTATGAACTGTCGAATTTGACAATTAAAACACATAATGGAGCTTTAATGATACCAATTGGCAAGATAACTCTAATGGTCTCAGTCTATGATAAAGCTATGGATCAGTCATTTGATGTAATCCCCTTATCTAACCTCTTTCATGTAAAACTTGGACATCCTTGGCTTAAAGCTATGAATGTTGTTCCTTCTACTATTCACAAATGTATAAAATTTCCTTTGCGTGGAGAGATCCATACTATCCGTCGTAATGATTATCAACCTCTAGATAAGGACAAGAACTTTATTCTTGATTACTTTTGGCTGCAACCTGAGACAGATCTTGAGCCACAAAGAGATAGAACTTTCATAGAATACAGAAAATACAAAGAGAAACAACTAGCTCGAGTGGCCAGGTCTCCTTTGCAACCAATAAGAGAAGAACAAGAAGCAAGCATAAAACAAGATTATTATGGCTTTGATGAAATTTTTGGCATGAAAAATGTGGATAAGTAAAGGTTCAATAACCCACCTCATCCACGAAGAGATGGAATTTATGCTGAGGTCCCTTCCTTGTCATCCTTACATGGATTAGGAGGCTTTCATCGACAACAAAATATTCCACCAAGACCAATAAAATTTGAACATGTTGCTTCCTCCTCTACTGCGCAAACTATCGAAAAACACAACAATGATGAGAAGAAGAAATACACTACCAAAAGAAAGGAGGAGGAGAAGACAAGCTTATGCCCAACGACTCACAAATGAACAAGAGAACATTCAACCTAACATCAAAACAAACCAAGAAGAGCTTAAGGATGAACAAGTTGAAAACAAAAACAATAGTTGGGCTTTGGTACCCTACACACCACTTTCATCTAGCATTTAGGATTGGGAGGATAATGACCTCCTTGATGATGAATTCTAGCATGGACCTCTCTACATGTAAGTATCTCTAACCCTTTATCTCTCATGATGTGTTTCCCTCGTGATGTGTTATGTGTTGTTAGGCCTCCTAGGATGACCCTTGATTCTCTTGTAAGGTCAAGGATACTAGGAGACCGCCTCTGTTGTGACCTTCTTCTATTTGTATCATCATTCTTCTATATTGCCTCTCCTCTGATTTCATTGTTGTGTGTTGTGTCTTATAGACATAGCGTTGTGGTTGGTGAATTGGGGGCACCCTCCTACATGATTGTCCCTAAGGCACTTGTTCTCATCTAATTTATTGTTTACTTTCCTCTAGTGTTTCTATCTAGCTGGTGGATGATCAAAAACATATTATATTGATGCTGACCTAGTGTCCCTTTAGCAAGTAATAAAAAAATGGACCTAGTCCATACATGACAATGGGGTTGATACATATTGTCTGACGCTTGGCTAGTGGAATCACTCCATGTGATTTCTCTATCTTGATGTTGATGTTGATGTTATCTTATCTTGCTAACAACACTTTAACAATACCGCTACTCTGTGCATTTTGTTTATCATGAATATCGCCTTGCATGGCTCTTTCATGTAGATGATCATATGCATTGTTGTTTATCATGATTATTTAGATGCTAACACTTTTCTTGCAGGGATGTGTTTGTGGGAACATTCAGTGATTGTAAAGTACATGTCACCTCTAGGGGTCATGGGCTTTGCGAGAGCTTGTGTTTCCTTGTGTGTTTTCTTTCTACCTTAATGTGCTTGATATCGGTATGCGATATCAACCACCTTAAGGTGGGGGCATATATAAGGTAAGTTGTCTGCTTTAGATGATAGTAAAGTGTGTTTGAACAATCTAAAAATCAATCACAATCATTTAATCCCTCTATGTAGGCGGGATATCAAGCATATCCTTTTATCTTAAGCCCTCATCGTGAGGCAGGGATGGTATATTTCTCAGAGAGATTGCATTATCCTGTCATTTTCAAAAGTCCTCATCGCGAGGTGGGGAGTGGTTCTGTGACTAACTCAACCCTTAAGTGTGTTTTTGGTGATTGTTGTGGAGAAGCCTAATTGTTGGTGTGTGCCTGTAATGTGCTTGAGATGGTGATGAACCTTGCAATAGTTTCACTCCATTGCTTGTCTACCATGTTTTCTCCGTATTGTTCAAGTGTGTGTGTATGGCGTGTTTGTTCTCAAAGTACAAGACCAGTGGCAATGAGCTCCTCTACACTTTGGGATTTGTTTGGCATATTTGTTCTTAAGGTGCAAGACCGGTGGTTAATAACTCCTCTACACCTTGGGATTTTGTTTGGTGTGTTTGTTCTCAAAAAGTGCAAGATAGATGGTGAACAGCTCCTCTACACTTTTTGGGATTTGTTTGTTTACTTTCCTTGTACTTGCATCTTGCATTTCATATGGAAAAATCAAAAAGAAAATAATCACTACATTCATTGTATTCTCTATGCTCTACATGTCTTCAATGTTGTATTCTCTGTGTTTTGCGTGACTGTAACTGTCTTCTCTGTGTCTTGCATGCCTATTATTGTCTTCAATGTGTTCGGCATGTCTTCTCCATGCTTGGCGTGTTTGCTATGTTTTTTGACCTTACTTTAATGCACATTTTGGCCTTGCATTTAATACATACATTAAAGTGGGAGCTAAATATTATGTTAGAAAAATGCAGTCTTGGGGGCTTTTTCCTTTAAGGTTTAGCTCCCAGGTCCTTATATTGCATTTAGAGCATCTTGCATGATAATTTAGACTCTTGATGAGAAAACCCTTGGGTCTTGTGACAAATGGGACCTAAGGGGGTCTATTTTGGTGATGCCGAAACAAAGATAGGGAGGTGAACAAGGGCACCAGTGCCCTAGTCTAGCCCTATTTTGGGTCTACCCTAAATTCAAATGTCAGGTTTGTGACCATTATTTGGTTTCCAAGCTGACATCATAAGTTTCAATTATGAAATTCTTGGTGGGAATCTTAATAGTTGTATATATAAGCATGTTTAGGTTATCATTTGCAAACTAGAAGATAACTAGAGGATGTTTATGATTGAAAGCTATTGGCATACTTGTGGTTATCATTGTGTTGCAGAGCATAGCATTATTATTGTGTTTATTTTTGCAGGTTGGATTACATCTTCTCCTCATGGCATTGAAGAGCCTCTTCTTTCTATGAGAGCTTCATCATCAAGGTGACATCTATTGTGTTTTATCATCATTATCATTCATATTTTTGCCTCTATCCCACAAGGATACACACTCTCTCTAACAACGGTGTTTGGTAGACTTGAATGTCTCTCCGGGGCTTGACTGACTGAGGCAAGCCTCTAAACACAACAACCCCCTCCCACACTCCTTGTGTTTACAGGTTACAGGTATCAGATCTGGAGAAAGTGGAGTTGTAGGGAAGATAGTGAAACATTGAAGATTCGGGATCCAAAAAGAATCAGACACTATGTGGGATTCTAGGACTAGGGCGCCATCAACCTTGTCCTCTGCATTTCAATCACTAGAAACTAAAGATATAGCAGAGATCAGTGTTAGAAGGAGATCAGGAATCTATAGAAAAAGCAGCACATTGGACTAGGGCACCATCACCATTGTCCCCAACATTTCCATTTTTCGGACTGCGAAAAATAGTGAGTTAAGGTTCTCTGCCCTTTGTCTAATTCTAGTAGCATTTGTCGTAATTTGCAAATTTAATTATTGTTTTGCTTAAATTAGGGTTTCAAGAGCATAAAAGCATTAATTAGCAACATTGTGTGATAACTTCTAGATTTCCCAACATAAAACCAAGTGGCAACCCAATCTGATAGATGACTCTCCTCTCGATAGGAGAAGCACTCAGTTGAAAAGCCCTTGGAATGTTTTGTGGAAAGGAGGATTCAAACTAAGACAACCACATTCCATCATCCCCCTTTTCATATAAAACAGAAGCATTGTTAGCTCATTAAAATTAGATCTGACCTACCTTTGATTCTTTCTTGCCACCAATCTTTAAATTAAGGTGATGTTATTGCATCGACCTGTTGTTCCTAGTTATTGTTTCTCTAAATAAATTGACTTCCTCTTCTTGTTCTTGTTTTCCTGCTATAAAGATCAGTCATTTTACTAGCCGTTGTCTTAAAACCATGGACTGAACTATTACAATCCCCAGACACTGATAAACATTATTCTCTGATAGGCTCAAATTTTATAACTATTGTGGTATTGCTTGTTGTTAGAACAAAATTCTTAACTTATATGAAAATAAGGGCTTCATGTAGCTTAAACTTTCCTTTATTGCTTGTTTTTCAAAACGTATTTCTAAACATTATCATTGAATGATAGTAAAGATTATAAACTCTATTCTTTTATTTTTATTTATTTTTGCTACAATTCCTATTGTAGTTACGACAGGAAGATTGTTTTTCTTTTTCTGGAGTTCTTGTCACAGATTTGATAGTAAGAATATTAAGTAGCTTAGATTGCTTATAATATTGAGAAACTATGATTAAAATATGGACTTGGTGATTATATCAATTTGATAACCTCACGAATGCTATTGTATGTAACGAATGATGGATTATTGCTTGGAAAGTGTATTCCTTGATTAGTGTTTTGGGAAAGGGATTTTAATGATTTATTGATGAACTTTGATTCTTTTATTTTATTATTTATTTACTTGTTCTTGGGGAAAGAAGTAGATTTTATCTAGGAATGTTATTGGGTTACTTTCTGGGCTAGGATGCCGAATGTGGATTATCAGAGATAACTTTGCCTTTTTTCAGGAATTGAACTAGGTTACTATTTTAAAGGATTAGATCTAATCTAGTTGACATTGAAAAAGATTTTTATTTTGTCTAGAAAACTTATTTTTATATATCTTTGCCACATCCTATTGTGAGACAATCTGCTTTTCATTATTTAGAATTGCACATTTAGACACCAGGGTTGCATCAAGTGTTCCCTCCTGCCAGTTGTTCTAAGTAGCTAGACATTTCATGCAGCGTTGGGTTTCCTTCATTTCATGAAGGGATCCGGGGAAGTGTAATTACTTCATGGTTGGGTGGAAAAGCACCTGGGCCATGTTCTCGTCTCTCGGCTCGCAGAAGGACCACTTGGTTCGTGGCGATCGAAGAGTGTATTGATTTATTTATTCTTTTTGTACATAATTATTATAATTTGAAATTGGATGTAATATGGCATGAATGCGCATGGATTTTGTATATTATTTATAGTGCTTTTTACCTGGATTAAGCACATGACTTTGTAAGATTTAATGACATTTTGATTCATATTTATGAGACTTATCTTTTACTTGAGATATTGTAAATAAGAGGATTAATTACCTCTTTTTACTTTGGACATTGTAATGTTGTATTTAAGTGGATTATTTACTTCATTTTACTTTTACAATGGTTTGTGGATTTTTACGACTTTTACATTATGGCAAGAAATTCATCTGCAGTGGAATGTGGAGCATTCCAATCTATCATTAGCACTGACATTACACTGTCATCACAAAGTCTGGTACTCTATCAACTTTATATTTCACTCTGGAGGACTTCAAGACCTGAATATTTGGATTTAGAATCCTTTAGCTTGCACTATCATTACCTTACAACTGCAGAGAAAAACTCATTATAGTAGAGAAATACACACTGAGATACTGTGACCCTATATTAGTTTCTGGTTAGTAAATGCCTTAGGAAAATATTCAACATATTATACTGACTGCAGAGTGCCAAAGAGAAGGCATATCATGCTTGGATGTATTCTTCATCATACTACACCTGGTAGCTTCTTCAGATCAATACTTGGGATATTGTACTTAATCAGACCAACACAACTATACCTAAACTTCTCCGAACCAACACAACTGTGCCTTTAACCTTTGTTGCCATTAATGACAACACTACTTATTGCTATGCTTATCATTAGTTACATCATTATGCTTACGTTGCCAACAATCTCCCCCTTTGTCATCAATTACAAAGGAACTACTTTTATAACTACAAGTCAAAACTTCTCCCACTATCTCAAAACACACTCCCCCTTACTATTTTATTTATGTACACCAAAATATCAAAAATTGTTTTTCTTCTATTCTTCCGCATATGTATAGGAAATCAAAATGTGAAACTTACTGGTTAATGGGGAAAATATCCTTATATATGTTCTTCAGTTGTGTTACAGCAGAGTCCCAATGTACCTTGGCAGAGTCGAGTGTTTGTATTTGCCCATTAATCTGCAAGAGCAAGTCTTTTGCTTTTTCAACTAATGTTGGAGTAGCTGCCATCTTTCCAACCTTATCTGCTTCCTTTAATAATCCTATCAATGCAGCCATTTTAAAGCTGACTATCTCTCTTAGTTGACTCATCTAATCTTTGATTGATTCTCATTGACTCTATAATTTCTTTATGATAGCATGAGTCTTTTCTATTTTTGTCCTTAGATTTCCATTATTATCCTTCAAGGGATCATAAGTTCTGGACATGTTTAATATTTGTATTTCCAGGCCCTCAATCTTATCTCTTATTTCCTTTGTAGATGTCAGCCATGATAGAAAAAATTAATACATTACATTTGCATCACTCATAACATTTTGAATACTCTTTACACTATTGTTTAACAAAATGTGTGCCTTAGAGCACTTCTAATCTAATAGTCTCTTATTTCTCAATTCTTCCTTTGCCTTCTTCTCAGCTACCTTTTCTAATGACTCAAAGTGATTGTTAATTGACTTCATTAGTTGCTTCACTTGTTGTTCATGAGTCAAAGAAGCATCTCTCTTGGCATCTAGCAGCATCTTCTCAAAAACTTTCATTACTTCTTCTAGAAGCTCATTACCCTCAACGTGAGATTGAAGTATCTCCTCTTGGCCAGTGACCTAAAAGATAGCACCTAGTTGCAACTTCTTGAGAGGAGAGATATTGGACAAATTAATTTTTCCATCCATCGACGGCCATTGAAACAATCGTGGTGAGACCATAGTCTTAACTTGTCTCTATTGGCCCAAAAATTCCCTAATGGAGTCTACTAGAGAGACTCTAGAATACTCACCCTCAATGTTCTTTTTTTCTTCATCTTTCTTTTCACAATCTGCTTTCTCTTCCTCTACACCCATTTTGTCTTCTGGAGGAGGCAAACTTTCATTCCTCTGTTCCTTGGTTTTCTCCAAGATCTCTTGTTCTCCTTTTTCCTTTTGTTCTGCAATATTCTGCACATGCAGAGGAGACATATTCTCTGTGCTTTTAACCTTAGGAATCTTTAGGTTACCTTGTGCAACCTCCTTTTCCTTTTCTAGTTCTAGAGGAGGGTGGTTGTCTGTTATAATATTTTCTTGACCAATTTCTTTGCCAGTAGGCAAACTAACTTCCAGAATAGATTTATCATGCACCATTTCATGTTCCTTGATTAGGTCCAGATCAAGATCTTCAATCTTTTGAAAAGTTTCATCCTTTAACCTTTCTATATCATCCTTGTCCTTGCTCATTAGGGTGCTAACTCTCTATTTGTTCTGAACTCCCTGTTATAGTTTTGAGCCAATTTAGATTTGTCTTCTTCTGTGAGAGGAACCAATTTTCTCCAAGGCAAGAGATCTGATCTTTGCATCTTTTTCAATTGCACTCTGTCTTCTAGCACTCAGAACTTCTTTCATGTCATCAGGAAACTCACTCTCAATGTCACTTAGCCCAACATTATAAATAATCATATATTTTACAATAACTTCTTCAATGGTAGCTTTATCCTCATTATTTGCATCAGCATACATTTCTGTTGTTTCCTTCAAACAACCATGTTCTGAAATATTATTAAATAAGGCTTCTAACTTCAAAGGACTGTGATCCCTTATTGAAGGGGCTTTATCTATCTTCTTCCCTTTTCCTTTACCCTTGGGAGACTTTTCTCCTTCACTAAATTGAGCTTCTCTTTTCTTGAGAATGTATCCTTTCTTCTCCTTCTTGACCTCTTCTTCACTGTAAATATCAACAATATCATTTTTTGTCTTCTTGGCATTAGTCTCTTGACCGAAGACTTGAGACTCTCTTTTCTTCTTCAGTGACACCTTCTTGGTGGCTTCTTTCTTTTGCTCTCTCATATGAGCTTCAAATTTCTTCTTTTCTTTCTCTATCTCTTCTTCGATGTTTGTGTCAGTGATGTAAGATCTTCTTCCTTTTTCACTTGCTTCACCTTGTGAAGCTCCATTTCTCCTTTTGTAGACCAACAGTGGTTTTTCTTCCTCCACTTCTTCTTCTTCTTGTACATTAACACTTATATTCTTTTCTCTTACTACCTTTTTATTTTGTCTTTTCTTCATAGGGTCTACAGGTGGTGTTGTTGTAGTAGTTTTCTTCTTCTAAGCCTTTTTAGTTTGTGCAACTTGAGGGAATTTCTCCTTTATTAGAGGACTAGTAGTTGTTTTACTATTTTCTTCAATAGAGGGCATAGTCCTGGAGAACTTCTAGATAGTAGGTGGGGTGGTATCCGTCCTACCAGACCTTCCTATGCTTCCTGAACCTTCTATAACACATGATTCTCCCTTAACCTTTGCTCTTGCCTACTACACTTGTTCCTTTGAGATGCCCATTTCCTCTGCATACTTATCAACCATCTTCTCAACCTTTTTCTTTATCTGTGGTTTACTCTGCTCCATATACACCTCCATAGATTTTTCCTCAAAGGTGCCATACCTTGCTTTAATGGCGTCTTTCAAAATTTTCAACAAAATGTTAGCCAAACCAGTAATTTATTGTTCATTAATTTCATATCCCAATGCATGGATCCATAGTATCCTTGTTCTACTACTTCCATCATGCACTCATCTATTGATACTAGGAAAGTGATGTCATTTTGATATTTTCTACCATTTGCCTAGGTATCCTATCTCTTTTATGCATCCTCTTTTGGAAAACTACAAAGAAGGCAACAAGGGCATCATCTTGTGCCTTTGCATCACCAAGTCTTCTCATGAAGTTTGCAATCTGATGAACTATGGGTCTTCATTGTAACCATCTCACATTGTTAGTTCTAGGAAGTTCCTTTAGGAAATAAAAGAGTAAACACACAACCAAGGTTCTGTTGCAAGTATGTGCTTAACTAGTGTTCTCATTGATGTCAACATATCACTGTTGTCATTGGTATCAACTATACCCTTATCTTGTTGCTTTCTTGTAATAAGTTAGATTCTTTGTATTCACCCATGTAATTGATTCTGATGTTGAGGATATTGAGACAATTAGCTCCTCCAGTAGAGACAGTGAGTTGTAGTGGAAAAGTGTATTGCATACAGAAGAACAGTCCAAAAGAATGCTCTGCATTTTCTGTAGAATAAATAACTTTGTCTGCGGATTGGAAGTTATTTAGAAGTCCATCTAAAGATGCGATGATCCAATTTTGAGCCTCCAATATGAAGGATTGAGTGAGTTATGTTCACCAAAGTGGAAACAGCGTTTCCTATATGTTTGGTGGTGACAGGGAGAAAGTGTTATGCTCCGCATTCCTTCGCATTGAAGTATTTTGGTTTGCAGTTCTAGAGTTAAGTCTGGAATGATGTTATGTGCCTTCAAATTAAATGGTTCATGATTTGGTGGCCTGCAAGCTATCCTTTCCTTATGATAGTGGCTAATAGTATTGTTCTTGTGCTCTATTTTGAAGAATCTTCTTGACAGAGTGGTTAGATATCATGCAGTTGTTCCTGGTGATTATAGAATGCTTGTGGATGTCTCCTAATTGTGTTCCTACCTTTGGATTGGTCTGCAAAGAGAAAATTGGATTGTGGATGGAGAATGTTCATAGTAGACCTAGTGCTCTCATCAGTCTTGGCTGACCTAGTTGAATTCATTATTTGCAGAGATGCATCGAAGATTGTAGAAGCGTTTTGTAGCATGGAGGATTGTGTTTGAGTCCTAGTTAAGGTATGGTGTGATCTGCATACATCCTTACATCTTTTCCTTATTTTAATTTGTATTAGGTCCAGACCTATTTTATGTATGATTGTAATGCCGACCTTGGAGATTGATCCAATGGTTGATGAATGTAAATGCTAACCTTGATGTACATTCCAAGGTTGATGAATTGTATACAAACATGTAATGTAGTTGTGAAAGGTGTGGGTGTGAAAACATGAAGGAATAAGTGCAAAGGTGTGAAAGAGCAGAGCAGAGAAGTTTTATTATGCTTTAAAGGAACTAAATCCAGGCATGAAGTAGATGCTACTTAATCAGTTCACCATTTTGGCAGTGAGCCAACCCTTGGTAGTGAGCCACCCACTGGCAGTGAGCCCTGTAGGTAGTGAGCCTCTATTTTTTAGTATTGTTATAACTCGTATATTTCTGTGGGCTAACACCCACCATGGTTTTTCCCTTTTAGGGTTTTCCACATAAAAAATATGGTGTCTACTATGTTGGATGTGTGTTTATGATTAAGGCTATGATTTCATGCTTTCATGGTTAAATCTAATTATACAAAATTAAGTTGTTGATGGCTTGATGTTCATATGAAGCTAAGTTTTTGTGACAACTAATTCACCACCCATCTCAATTTTTTGGTGTATTTCAACAATTGGTGTCAAATCCAAGTTCCTCAATGGTAAGCTTAACAACTTGAGGTAGATCCAAGATGTCTTAAAAGAAGGAGGCTCTATAGTTTGATGGGATGAATTATGCAACTTGGAAGATTCACATGAAAATCCATCTGCTTTGCATTAGTTATAAGGTATGGCAAGCAACACAGATTGAATATACCATGCCAGAGAATGGTCTTACAACTGAAGATGAACTCAAAGAATATGAGGTAAATATAAAAGCTAGAGATGCTTTATTGAGTGCATTGACTGACTCTAATTTAATAAAGGTCATGGATTATGAGTATGCTAAAGAAGTATGGGATAAGCTGAGTAATCTATATGAAGGAGACAATTTTGTAAAGAGTGCCAAATTGCAGGGACTGAAAGCCAAATATGAGGGTCTTAAAATGGGAGAAGATGAAAACATAACATCTTTCATGCAAAAAGTTGATGAACATGTTACTGGAATCAAAGGTATGGGAGGAATTGTTGATGAAACTGAAGTTGTGATGAAAATTCTTAGGTCATTACCTAAATCCTATGCACATAAGGTAGATTCCATTAAAGAAATAATGATTATGAAGAAGATTAATAAGGATCAGTTGCTTGGTAAGATTACTACTTTTGAAATGAGAGAGTTTGGTGATGCTCTACCAAAAGTAGAAACTACTTTCAAAGCTAGTACTTTAGAAAATATCTCCAAAGCATAAAAGTACAAGGTAGAACTTGATGATGAGCTTGATGAAATTGAAGCCAACTTTGTTGATAGACTATAGAGAGGTTTTGGTAAGTTTAAAGGAAAATTACCTTTCAAATGTTTCTCATGTGGTAAAGTGGGTAATTATGCTTCCAGATGTCCTAAAAGAATTGAAAGGAATAGAAAATGATTTGAGAATAGGCCTAGAGCTCCAAAGAAATGCTACTATGTTAGAGATTTTGATGATGAAAGTGTGACTAATGATGAATCTAATGATGCTAGTACTAGTGCAAATGAATGTCTGTTTATTTCTATTAAAGAAGAACTTATGTCTACTAATCCTCCTAGTTGTGTGAAGGAAGAAAAACCAGTGGAAGAAAGTGCTTTAGATGTTTAGGTTGAGAAAGATAAGGACAAATGGATTATTGATAGTAAGTGTGTAAGTTTGGAAAAATATGATGGAGGACTGGTTAGGTTTGGAGACAATGCAGCTGGTAAGATTTGTGAAAAAGGATCTATTTCATTTGATGGAAAGCATAACACTGGCAATGTTCTCTATGTGAATGGTTTAAAGCATAATCTTTTTGAGTGTTGGTCAGATGTGTGACAAAGGTTATGATCTAAGATTCAGAGACAATGGATGCAAGATAATGGAAAGCTCTGGAACTGTGATTGCTACTGTTAAGAAGACCAAAGGTAACATCTATCAATTAAGAGGAACTAATGATTACTGTTTATTAGCCCAAGCAGATGAAAGTTGGTTGTGGCATAGAAGGTTGTGTCATATAAATTTTGATAATTTGGTAAAGATAAGTTTAGGTCAGACTGTGAGGGATTTACCAAAACTTGTGAAACCCACAAATATCATTTGCAAGGAATGTTAGTTAGGGAAGCAAACAAGAACAAGCTTTAAGAGCAAAGAGTAATTTTCTGCCAGTTTGCCGGATCTAGTTCATATAGATCTATGTGGTCCTACAAGGATAAGAAGTCTACAAGGTGACAGGTACTTCATGTTGCTTATTGATGATTATTCTAGAATGACTTGGGTTACTTTTCTGAGAGACAAATCTAGATCCCTAGAGAAGTTCAAATCCTTCAAGGCAATGTTTGAAAATAAAATAGAGCTAAAAATCAAATGCCTGAGATCTGATAGAGGAGGTGAGTTCACATCAAATGAATTCAACAATTATTATGAAGAACAAGGAATAAAGAGGCAATTGTCTGCACCTAGGACTCCTCAGCAGAATGTAGTTGTGGAAAGAAAGAACAGAATGGTTCAAGAAGTTACTAGGACAATGATGAAGGAAGGAGGTCTACCAGAAGTCTTTTGGAAGGAAGCTATACATACTGTTGTCTACATTCAAAATAGGCTTCAAGTAAAAGGAAATGGTACTAAAACTCCTTATGAATTGTGGTATGGAAGAATTCCAATAGTAAGATGTTTCAAAGTCTTTTGAACAAATGCTATATCAGAAGAGATGAAGATCTAGGGAAATTTGATGCAAGATGTGATGAAGGAATCTTCCTTGGATATTCTACCAAGAGCAAGGCCTATTGGTGCTACAACAAAAGGTTGAATAAGATTGTGGAGAGTGCAAATGTGAAGGTGGATGAACACAAAGGAAGAACATCAAATTAGAATGGCTATGAATCAGATGAACCTGCTGCTACTTATGAAGAAAAAGTTGAACAAGAAGTCAATAAGGATGAAGAAGAAAAGGGTCTGAAAGTTGCTGCTAAGACCCCCAGGTATGTAAGAATCAATCACTCTGAAGATCAAATTATTGGAGACAAAGATAAAGGTGTACTAACAAGGAAAAGAGCTACAGAGGAATAAGTGAATTACTATTTTCTCTCTACAGTTGGACCAAAGACTGTGAATGAAGCCTGCAATGATGAAAATTGCGTTAAGGCAATGGAAGAAGAACTAATGTAGATAGAGAAGAATGAGACTTGGGAATTAGTTCCTAGATCTGCTAACAAAAATGTTATTGGAACCAAATGGGTCTTCAAGAATAAGTTGAATGAAAATGGAGAAGTTGTAAGGAATAAAGCAAGGCTTGTGTGCAAAGGATATTCTCAAATTGAAGGGATAGATTTTAAAGAGACTTTTGCTCCAGTAGCCTAGATTGAAGAAATCATAATGTTTCTAGCATTTGCAGCTCATAAAGATTTCAAAGTGTATCAGATGGATGTGAAGTCTTCTTTTTTAAATGGTGAATTAGATGAGGAAGTCTACATTGAGCAACTGGAAGGATTTCAGCTATCAGATCAAGATAATATGGTATGCAAGTTGAAGAAAGTATTGTATGGACTCAAGCAAGCTCCTAGAACCTGGTATGCAAGGTTAGACAAGTAGTTACAATTAGGGTTCAATAAAGGTGTTGTTGATAGTAATCTCTATTTCAAGATTAATGATGATCAAATCTTAATTGTTGAAGTCTTTGTTGATGATATCATCTTTGGAGGCAATGAAAGTATGTGTATGGAATTTTCTAGTGAAATGCAGGAGTTTGAAATGCACTCAAGAACAAAGCATATATCTATTAGGTATCACTTTTTAAGAGAGAAGGTGACAGAAAATGAAGTAAAGTTGGAATATGTGTCCATAAAGGATTAGATTGCAGATATCTTCACCAAGCCTCTGCCTAAGGATACTTTTGAGTATCTCAGAGGAAAGTTAGGGGTCATTACCCCTCCTACCTTAAATTAAGATGCATGAGAATGCATCAATCTAGTGGTATCCAAAGTCTCACTTTTTGATCTGGATTGATGTTTTAAGGGCTACCTCTCAAGGGGAGTAGCTATATGTACTAGTAACAGTTCAGTTGGATTAGAGCAGCAGAATTCAAGTATGTGCCCTTTGCCATTGATGTCAAAGGAGGAGAGAAATAATGTGAAAAACTCAAAAGGATAAAAAATATAGATGTGTAAAGAGAAAGGGGGAGAATCTTATCTTGATGGTGTTTTCAATTTTTCACATCATATGTTGCCATCAATGAAAAAGGGAGAGATTGTTGCAAGTATGTACTTAACCAATGTTGTCATTGATGTCAACATATCACTGTTGTCATTGGTGTCAACTATACCCTTATCTTGTTACTTTCTTGTAATAAGTTAGATGCTTTGTATTCACCCATGTAATTGATTCTGATGTTGAGGATATTGAGAAAATTAGCTCCTCTGGTAGAGACAGTGAGTTGCAGTGGAAACAGTGTATTGCATACAGAAGAACAGTCTAGAAGAATGCTTTGCATTTTATGTTGAAATAAATATCTTTGTCTGCGGATTGGAAGTTATTTATAAGTCCATCTAAAGATGCTATGTTCCGAGTTTGAGCCTCCGATATGAAGGATTAAGTGAGTTATGTTCACCAGAGTAGAAACAGCTTTTCCTGTATGTTTGGTGGTGACAAGGAGAAACTATTATGCTTTGCATTCCTCTGCATTGAAGTATTTCAGTCTACAATTCTAGAGTTAAGTCTGGAATGATGTTATGTGCCTTCAACTTCAATGGTTTGTGATTTGGTGGTCCGCAAGCTATCCTTTCCTTATGACAGTGGCTAACAGTATTGTTCTTGTGCTCCGGTTTGAAGAATCTTCTTGATAGAGTGGTTAGAGATCGTGAGGTTGTTCCTGGTGATTACAATATGCTTGTGGATGTCTCCTGATCGTGTTCCTACCTTTGGATTGGTCCACAAAGAGACAATTGGATTGTGGATGGAGAATGTTCTTAGTAAACCTAATGCTCTCATCAGTGTTGGCCGACCTGGTTGAATTCATTATTTGCGGAGATGCATCAAAGATTGTAGAAGCCTGTTGTAGCATGGAGGATTGTGTTTGAGTCCCAGTTAAGGAATGGCATGATCCGCATACATCCTCACATCTTTTCCTAAGCTTACTTTGTATTAGGTCTAGACCTATTTTATGTATGATTGTAATGCCCACCTTGGAGATTGATCCAATGATTGATGAATGTAAATGCTAACCTTGATGTACATTCCAAGGTTGATGAATTGTATAAAAGCATGTAATGTAGTTGCGAAAGGTGTGGGTGTGAAAACATGAAGAGATAAGTCTGAAGGTGTGAAAGAGCAGAGCAGAGAAGTTTTATTGTGCTTCAAAGGAACTAAATCTAGGCATGAAGTAGATGTTACTTAATCAGTTCACCATTTTGGCAGTGAACAAACCCTTGGTAGTGAGTCGTTCTTTGTAGTGAGCAATTTGGGCAGTGAGCCCTATAGGCACTGAGCCTCTATTTTCTAGTATTATTATAACTCATATATTTTTGTGGGCTAAAAACCACCATGGTTTTTCCCTTTTAGGGTTTTCCACGTAAAAAATATGGTGTCTACTGTTGGATGTGTGTTTATGATTAAGGTTATGGTTTCATGATTTCATGGTTAAATCTGATTGTAAGCAATTAAGTTATTGATGGTTTGATGTTCATATGAAGCTAAGTTTTTGTGACAACTAATTCATCCTCCCCTCAGTTGTCCAGTGTATTTCAATAGGTTCCATACTTAAATGCATATTTCTTCTCCTTGGTTTGCTTCAAGTTCTCCATCAATTGTTGACTATGTAGTCTTCTTTAGTAAATTCAACAGTAGGGATTTCTTCTAGAGGAGTAGGATATCTCCTAGGAACCATGTGTTCACACCTAAAGATCTTCATCAAGCAATTAAGCTTCTTCTAAGGAACCAAGCTTTGATACCAATTGTTGAACACTCAGAATACTGAGAGGGGGGTGAATCAGTATTCTTTGAAACCACTTAATCATTTAATCATTCATTTCACATAGCATGTTTAAATCGCATTAAGAAAGAAAAGCATGAAATCAACCATTAAAGCATATCACACATGAAAACTATATTTTTACATGGAAAACCTAAAAAGGGAAAAACCATGGTGAAGATTAGCTCACAATATATATTAATAAAGCAACCGGTTAAGGTTGATACAATTGGTGGACTCACTGTCCAAGAATGCTCACTATAGGTGGTTCACTGCCAAAGGACTCACTGTCCTAAAAAGAAAGAGATAGAAGAAGGGGATGGCGCACTACCAAAATGAACTGCTAACAATGCATCTAACTAATGTTGAAGATGTAGTTCCATTGAAGCTTAGAATACTGACTTTACACACTTCATCTTCACCACAAACTCAACTTGTCTTTCTCAGCATCATACTTCGCTTCCTTCACGCGCTATTTCTCATCTCAAAGAAATCACATCCACACAAGAATTCAATCTTGTTTAAATACTACAATCAACCAAATCATTAATTTAGTTGGCATGAGTGTGTACACTGTGATTCCTTAACCTATCAGCCCAAAACTCAACTCCATATGCTTTGCAGAGAGAACCAAATCATGTAGCACATTCATATAGGTCGACACAACCTATAATTACTCCCATAATATTATTTCACACATGTCATAGCTCCACACAACATTAACACCTTCAGATCATCTTCACTAGTGAATCAACAATAGCATGTGATGAGGTATGAACAACCTCATTTTTTATAACAAGCCATATAACCCTTTTTGTCCTAACCAATCACCTTAGCCATGCCAATTTGTTTATTTGTAGAAACAATATTTATCTATTTTTGATAAAATGATGTATAAATCTTTACTTTCAAATTGATTGAAATTAGCCACTAATGTTGACTTAATTGTTGTAGAGCTTGTGTAATTATGCAGGGTTCCATGTATGGCCTAACGGAAGGAGTGGACTTCAAAGCAGCTGAAGTCAAAGCGCTGGAATTTTAGGGCGCCAAAAATTTAGACATACATCATAGACTTTGTTAACAATTCTGTTATTTTTTGTTGGGCATACTTAAGACTTTATGGCTCCACTCAGAGCCTTTAATGTGTTTAATTTCAAAGACATCGAGTTAGTTTGTAATTTTTTTTTATTTAAAGACTTCTTCAATGGCATTTACCTACCATCTGAAATTTAGGATTTTGTAGCAGTACAATATATATATGTAGTTGCTCAAAACAAGGATATATTATGCTGTGTTATGTTATGTTCTGATATACAATGCAAAAGGGCTATTCAGCTATGTTCTATGTTCTATGATACTTTTATGACATAAATGAGTATCGCTAGTTTTATTTTGAGTAATCTTTATATGAGCAATGGAAGTAATATGAATGGGATTTACTTTGGAGCTATTCAAGTACTAAATGTGATTTGAATCTATAATAGGATCTCCCAAGAGCTAGCCACTCGAGGGATTATAGAATAGATAAGTATTTTTATTGCAGGTATTGTTATTTATGTTTTGTGCATGTTCTATTTAGATCAATGTCACTTTGTGTTTAGCTTTGTTATGTGTTCCTACAAGTTGTGGTTTTTAAGTTAATGATCTTTGAAATTCTATTCACTTGAAATTTCCAAAGCATCCACTGCATTCATAAATCTGTTATTAGTTATTGATTAAAAATGTCAAATATACTTTCAGTTAGTAGTTAGTTGCCTTTGTTTTTGAATTCATAAGTTAAACTGCAAGTGTTGATTCTTAGATAGTTTACATGCTTTCTAGATTAGGAATTCAAATGCTTTCTAGCTTAAAGTTTTCATGCTTTCTAGTTTAGATTTTGTTTTAAGCTTTTCAAAAATTCAAAAAATCTATTACTAAGTGAGATGTCCAAAAATATCCCCTATTGCATAAAGCCTTGGACACTACCCGGTCGACATAATTGACATATTTTAAACTAAAGTGTTAGGACCTTACGACAGCCTGTCACTTTTTGGTGCCATTGCCCGGGAACTTCTTTTCTAGTGTTAATAGGAGACTGCTTGGATACTTTTTAAAAAATAGTTGTCAAACTTCTTTTTCTGCATGGTCAGGAAATGAGGTCCACATAGAAGATTCATACCAAGAACCCCCCAATAATAGTTCCAACCATAAACAGGGGGGTGGAAGTCTCAGTTGAAGAACTTAATTATGAATTGATTGATCAGGATCAACCTAAGACCTCCCAAAATACCCTAGAAGTTCAGCCATCAGACCAAACCTTTGAAGAGGAAAGCGTTCAACCAACAAACCTAATCTTTGAGGAGGAGAACATTCCTTTTAACATCATGGCTAAAAATCACAATGATAACCCTTTCAATGGAAGGAGAGCAAACCAAGGAGATGGTGATAACCCAAGAAGAGCAGCACAAACATTTATCTATCCTCTTGCTCTTAACGAAGATGACGATGCACCCATGAAAATATTTCACCTTCCATTTTACCAACTTTTAGAGGATTATCCTCTGAAGACCTTGACCAGTTCCTCTTCGAGTTCAAAGTCCTATGTCAGACATATGACTACAAAAATGATAACCAGAAACTTAACCTCTTCCCCTCCACTCTAAGAGACACTACAATGCGTTGGTACATGGGATTAGTTTCAAGGTCGATAACCATGTGGGGCGAAATGGAAACTGTCTTTTTAGACAAATATTAGAGTTACTGTAGAGTTAGTGATAGGAAAGAGGAATTGTTCAAACTAAGGCAAAAAGAAGATGAGAGCCTGGAAGATTACCTTGATAGGTTCATCTTTTTAACCAAATGATGTGGCGAAGAGGTCATAAGCCCAGAAATTATGAAGACCATATTTCTCAAAGGACTTGATGAGGATGCTAGGAGAAGTCTAGATTTAATGGGAAAAGGAGATGTGTCCCAACTTGAACTCGGTGATATTGTTGAGTTATGTAGGAATTTATCATGTACTCAAGGAGGTATCCGTAAATGTAGTCTTTTGAGGGGCTCAAATGAAATAGGTAAACTACGAGAGGAAATAGCAAATTTGAAAACTAGCATTCTTGTTTAGCTAAACACCACTCTGGATGAAATACAGGCCAAAACACGTAATCCTAAAACCTTATCCATCTACTGTCCTAGGTGTCGAAACAAACATCTATTAAGTGAGTGTCCTTTGGACAAAGCTAAAAATTGTCAAATTTGTGAAAAGAGTCATTCCACTGACCAATGTGAGATCTTGAATGCAATCAAAAATTCCAAGAAAAGGGCATCTCACACTAAGGAGGAGATCAATTTTGTGGGTCAAAGACCTGGACGGAATTTCTCCTATGGCCAGAATTCAAACCCCTCCTAGCGACCTCCAAATAATTGGAATAATAGTCAATGGGCAATACCTTGGCCTCAAGCACCATGCAATTGGGGACCTTACCCTTAGGGAGCACCTGAATGGGCAAATCAGTCCTGGGGAAACCCTCAATGGCCAAATCAGACTCCATAACAATGGTATCCTCAAAATCCTACCCCTCAATGGAATTAGACTCCAAATCAGTTCTATCATGACCAAGGAGGATGCCCAATCCACAGCAGAACCTCTTGCTAGCTCCCCAAAACACTTAACAAAATGAGCAGGTCAACCAACCACAACTCCCAGCTCAACCTATCCCTAATCCAAAGAATAACCGTCAAACCACACCAGTGTATTCCATGGAGCAGGACAACATGGCTGGAGTTAATGCTATCTATTGTGGAAACCTGCAGTTAAGGTCAAGATAAACACTCTAGTAGCCTACCATAGTTGAGATCCTTGATGAACCAAATGTAGAATCTATTGAAGGAATAGAGATACCTTCCATACCTTCAAATAAAAACTCAATGAGTAACCGAGAAAAGCTTCTTCAACAATCCTCACCTAAAACTTTCAAGTTACCTCAAGAAGAAGTTGGCCAACGTTTAGTAGATCTTTCAAAGAAGGATTGCACCTTGAAAAAGAGACCTCTAGCACCTTTTCTAGAGTGGCTTAAAGAAACTGCTCTGAAAAAACCTTTGGAAATGACCTTACCCACTGAAACTGCATTAATACAAGAAATTAAATGACTCCGTATCGAGATTCCCTTGTTACAGGCAATTAAAGAAATTCTTGAACTAAACTAGCTAGTTAAATAGTTGTGCATTAAAACACCAGGAAGGAAACCGAAACAAATTAATACTATGCACATCAATGGATACCTAGCTAACCTTCTAGCTGGAGAAACCTCAACCCCAAAATATGGTGACCCAGGTAGTCCACTCATAACAATGACAATCAACGAGGTAGCAATACCTAATGCACTTGTGGACTTGGGAGAAGCCATTAACGTCATGATGGTCGATGTTATGGAAAAATTGGGAACTGATCTACGTCCCACAAACACCATACTACAAATGGAAAATCAATCCATAGCTATCCCCAAAGGTGTCCTATAAAATGTTCTTGTCAAGGTTGACGATTGGGAATACCCAGTGGATTTCTAAATAATCCAGTCCCTCACACCCAAGGATAGTTACCCGTTAATATTGACAGACCTTGGTTGGCTACAGTTGTAGCTAAAATTAACTATAGAGCAGGAGGAATGACCATTTCAAATGGTCCCAATAGTAAACACTTATTCCTGTACCCCCCTGCTCAACCTGTTGCGCATAACCAAGTTTGGGTTGATGAACCAAATGGTTCTTACAAACAAGAGAATCTACCCTCACTTTCTATGGTACTCATCAAACAACACAGTGAAGAATTGGAAGATGAAGTGGAAAATAACATGCAAGATCCTGCCATAGACTCAGGTGATGAAGAAATTTTAGAAGTAGAAAAGATTTTAGGACACCTGATCTACACTGATGATATTGAACATGATTACACCAACTTCACAGCGTTACCTTATCCTCTGGCTAATATCATTCTGAAAATAGATCACTTCTTCGAAGATATTCCAGACTCCACAGAACTATACCACATAGTTGTCCTCTCAACACCTTAACAAGAGAAGTTCATATTGTCACCTCTAACTACCCCGGGACCAAAACTATCATGTTACTACCAGGAAAAACCTTAAATATCAATAGTTGGTTGATAGAGTCAGATGAACTCAAATTATTTGATGTTTTGGTAAATAGATCCAAAGATTTTGCTTGGGATTATATAGACATGAGAGGAATACACCCAGGTGTTTGTACCCATCACATCTATACTGAAGATGTTAGACATGTTCATCAACCACAGTGAAGACTCAACCCTGCTTTCAAATATATTGTTAAAACAGAGATTGAGAAACTCCTCCAAGTAGGATTCATCTATCCCATCTTTGACAGCAAATGGGTTTCACCTCTGGTAGTAGTCCCAAACAAAAATGGGAAGTGGAGAGTGTGCGTTGATTATAGAAAGCTCAACAAAGCCACCTATAGAGATTACTTTTCTTTACCTTTCATAGACCATGTCTTGGATAATCTAGTAGGAAGGAAGTATTTCTCATTTTTGGATGGATTCAGTGGATATAACCAAATACAAGTAGCAACAGAGGACCAGGACAAAATAACTTTCACTTGTCCCTAGGGAACATTCACATATTAAGTTCTTCCCTTTGGGCTATGTAATGCTCTTACAACATTTCAAGGATTTGTTCTAGCCATCTTTGTTGAGCTAGTAAATGATTATGTGGAAGTCTATATGGACGACTTCATAGTGTATGGTTCCACTTTTGATGAAGCTCTTAAAAATTTGGACAAGGTGTTGTAGCGTTGTGAGGACCATCAGCTATCCCTGATTCACAAAAAATGTTTAATAATGGTAGAACAAGGGATAGTGTTGGGACATCACATTTGAACTGAAGGGATAAAGTGGATCCTAAGAAAATTGAAGTGACACAACAATTGGAGACTTCAAAGAACCAAACTAATGTCAAAAGTTTCTTAGGACATGTTGGATACTACTAAAGATTCATAGAAAACTTCAATCAGATTGTAGCCCGCATGTTCTCCCTTCTCCAAAAGGATATAGACTTTGTCTGGATAGAAGAATGTAAAACATCATTTGAGATTATTAAGGAGAAACTCATTTCTACTTCAGTCCTTTGTGGACCTAATTGGAACCTTCCTTTCCATAATTACGTAGATGCTTCCAATGATGCTATTGGAGTAGTTTTAGGTCAGGAAGATGAGAATGGAGGAAAATATGCCATCTATTTCATCATTAAGAATTTGACTCCCATAGAACGAAACTATACCACTATAGAGAAAGAATTCTTAGCTTTGGTTCATGCAATCAATAAATTATGACATTACATCATAGGGTACAAAGTAATTGTGTTCATAGACCATTCAACTATCAAATACCTAATGAGCAAACCTGCAGTAAATAGAAGAATAATCAGATGGTTATTACTTCTCCAAGAATTCAATGTGACCATCATTGATAAACCTAAAAAGTTCAATGTAGTCGCAGATTTCTTATCCTGGATCAAACAAGACAATGGAGATTGTGCCCCTGTACAAGATGAATTCCCAGATGAAAATTTATTTTCCATCTCCATTAAAACCCCCTTGTTTGCAGACATCACCAACTATCTTGCCACTTCTGAGTTGCCACCAAACTTTATGACAAAACAAAAGAAATGCCTCATTTGGGAAAGTGCTCAGTTCAAGTGGATTAATGGTATGCTATTCTGATGTGGCCTTGATCTGGTTTTACGATGTTGTGTCAGATCAAATGAAACATACAACATCCTCAGAGCTTGCCATGATGATCCCTCTGGAGCTCATTAATCTGCTAAGAGGATGTCCCATAAAATCTAAGGTGTAGGATATTATTGGCCCTCTATGCATAAAGATGTAAAAAACTATGTTTGCCACTATGATGAATGCCAACAAGTAGGAAGACCCATGACATCCAATGAGATGCCTCTGCAGCCGCAGGTAGTTTTTGAACCATTTAAAAAGTGGGGATTGGATTTCATTGGTCCCATAGATCCTCCTTCACAAGGTAAAGAATACATTCTGGTCTGTACTGACTATCTGACTAAGTGGGCAGAAGTCCAAGCACTAAAAGTTGTTAGGGAAGAACAAGTTGTATACTTTCTGTATAATAAGATTTTTCTTAGATTTGGAACCCCTAGATCAATTGTCACAGATCAAGGACCCCAGTTTATGTCCAAAGTCTTGCTAGCCTTTACTGATCATTTCTAGGTAAGCCATAAGAAGTCATCGCCTTATCACCCACAAGCAAATGGTCAAGTGGAAGTCACTAATAGGGAGCTTGAAAACATTTTGACAAAAACAATTTCATCCAAAAGAAGAGACTGGGCCAAAAAATTACCTAAAGCTATTTGGGCCTATAATACAACCTGGAAATCAACTACTGGTCTTACTCCTTATAAGTTATTCTTTGGGAAGAAACCTCTTTTACCATTGAATTTGAATTTCAAATTCTTAGAATAGTAATGGAGGTAGGCCTAGACCTTGATCGAGCCCAGGTTGAAAGAGTCCTGCAACTTATGAATTAGATGAACTCCATCTAGAATCCATTCACCAGACCAAGTTATTTCAACAACAACAAAAGGCCTGACATGATAAACATATAAAAGAAAGAGAGTTCCATAACAGGGATTGGGCACTGTTATTTGATTCCATATATAAAGACCAGAAAGGTAAACTAAGAACCCATTGGCTGGGTCCATATGAGATTTCTGAAGTTTTCCAAATGGAGCAGTGCAGCTTAACCCCATCGATAGTGACACTCTAACTTTCTTAGTCAATGGTCATTGATTACGAATCTACCACAAACCTATTAACAAAGAAGAATTTATGCGAATGGTAGAAATACAAGGAGAAACCTAATGTATTGACTCTACTTTGGCAGAGGCAATATATTTCTGAGTAAATAATAATAATAATAATACATATATATATGATGTGTATGTATTCATGATTATCTCAGAGTATTCTTATTGTATCTTCATCTTTGTACTTGTCTAAATTTCATTATTGTTTTGCAGGACTTCATCTTTGACCAAGAACCACATTATGGCGCATCTTTCAACGATGATCTAGAACTTTGTTCTTTCATTCTAGCTACATCTTTCAGTGATGCCCCAGAACTTGTTCCTTTATATTGTTCCTCCATTCTGGTGCATCTTTCAGCGATGTTCTGGAACTTTGTTCTTTCATTTTGACTGCATCTTTCAGCAATGGTCTAGAAGTTTGTTCTTTCATTCTAGTTGTATCTTTTAGCGATGCTCTAGAACTTGTTCCTTCATGTTGTTCTGAAATTCCGGTGCATCTTTCAACGATGCTCTAGAACTTTGTTCTTTCATTCTAGTTGCATCTCTTAGCGATGATTTGGAACTTTGTTCTTTCATTCTGAGTGCATCTTTCAGCAATGCTCCAAAACTTTGTTCTTTCATTTTGGCTGCATCTTTCAGTAATGCTCTAGAACTTTGTTCTTTCATTCCACCTACATCTTTCAGTTATGCTCTAGAACTTGTTCCTTCATATTGTTCCTGTATTCTGATGCATCTTTTAGCGATGCTTCAGAATTTTATTCCTACATTCTAGTGCATCTTTCAACGATGCTCTGAAACTTGGTTCTTTCATTTCGGCTGCATCTTTTAGCGATGATCCAGAATTTTGTTTCTGCATTCTGGCTACATCTTTTAGTGATGCTCTAGAATTTTGTTCTTGCACTCTAGGTGCATCTTTTAGAAATGCTCTAAAATTTTGTTCCTGCACTTCAGCTGCATCTTTCAATGATGCTCTCGAATTTTGTTCCTACATTTCGATTGCATCTTTCAGTGATGCTCCTAAATTTTGTTCCTTATACTCATTCCATGAGCATCTTTTCTTGATATTCTAGATTCATGATTTCCCATTCTTTGTGAATGCTCTGACATCCTCAACAACATACCCATTGTCATCACTAAATTTTTCCATACCACTACCACCTCAGAAATTCACACCCTATATTGCGATCTCTAACCATAATAAATGATATTATTGTAACAACCTATCGTTGTAATAATTAGAACACGTTTTAGCCACCCCATCTTCATGAATAATAAATTCATTACCACCCTTTACCATCCCATCCGAATCTAATAACACCGTCATCTATGATGTCATTACATCAGCATACATGAGGTGACTTTCAAATTAATGATGAAATGTAAGGTATGTACATCTTTTGTCTTAAGTAGGTAAATTATTGTGAATAAAATTAAATAAATTGGCATGTTCCTGCATCTTTTCCAAATTTAGTAAATTGTGCAAACTATACCTTCACTAGAAGAGGTGGTGGCTCATTCATTCCATTCCATGCAAGGTAATAATTAGATATAGAGCGGCTAAATGCCATGAATTAATTTGTGTCCTATCAGCATTATCAAAGTACAAGTGGCCATAAAGATTGAGTTTTACTTAATCTACATATTAGTTTGTCTGAAACAATTTTCACCTTGGTGTGCCACAAAATTTAGTAGACACTTAGTAGAGTTGCTAGCAAAGGATAGAATGGGAGGAGCAAAGCACAAATAAGAGCTAACTTCTGCAGATAAGTTATTGGCACTTAGTAATATTTCAAAACTATTTCAAAGGGTGGGATGGCTAGAATTTATGAAAAAGTTTGGGGGGAATAATACACAGCTGGTTAAAGAGTTCATCAAGAACTTCTTATATGGATAGTCGATTGTACGAGGAAAGAAATTTAAGGTAAGTCCCTAAACTATTTCTAGCTTATCTGGTATTAAAAATGAAGGTTTAAATCTATCAGAAACTACAAATATTTCTTACTAGAAACTGATAGAACTTTTCATAAGGGATGGGGAACCTCAACCATTACTAATTGTGAAAACCTGAGGACAGAATAAAGGGTTTCAAAGAATATCTATTATAGAGCCATGGAGAACAGTGGTAGCCTGGATAATTAAGTATTTCACATGTGAAGGACAATGTACTACCATAGTTGGTCCTCCCTTCTATCTGCTCATTCACCTGCACCATGGCACAAAAAACCCTAAATTGAGGGTTAACCTTGTTGCAAGTATGGGTCTAACCGGTGTTGTCACTAATGTCAACATACTCCTATTGCATTGATGATAAGGATTGGATGAGCTTTATGCTGAGGATATTGAGAAGATGAGTCCTAATCAGGAATAGAGAGAATCAGTGGAGATAGTGAGGTAAAGATCCCAAATAAGATGAAGATCAGAGGATGTAGTCCAAAGGGTTTACAGATATGCGTCTTGAGATGATCCAGTAAAGATTTTAGAGGTCCACATGAAGATTTGAAGAAGTCATGGCCACTCAAGTGAAACTGGTTCCTGCAGGTGTTCAGAGGTGACAGAGTGACACAGATAGGTCCGGTGAGATTCAGAAATGTATTATCCTATTCTGCAGATTTGAGGGAGTGTTGAGGAAATCTTTGTGAAGTGTCAACTTAATTGGTTCATGGTTTGAAGGTCTGCAAGCATCTATTCCTTTGTGACAGTGATGACAGACTATGTTCTTGAGGTTCTGAATGAAGGAGAGAAGAATTTCAGTAAGCAGATGAAGTGTGGATGTTCTCGATGATTCAGGCAATCTTGTGAAGGTATTTAGATCATGTCCAGTTTGTGTTGGTGGTCCGCATTGGAGTTGGAGCTCGCAATTGAAGAATAACTTTCGGATGATGGTGTTCTTCCTGAGACTAGCCGACCGGATGTATTACACATCTTGCAGATGTTCTTGTAGATGTTTACCAACTTAGATGATTATTCCTAGGTCGATGCCTTGTATAAATAAGGGATTGTAAAGTCATTTCAGAGAGTGTCTTGTGGAGATGAGAGTGTGGTAGTGAGGAAAAGAGTGAAAGGCAAAGCAGAAGTTTTGGGCTTAAATGGAACTGATTCAAGCAAGGTAAAGATGCTTTTTTCCAGTTCAAGTAGGTGATACTTATCATTTTGTAGACAGTGTGTCTCTTGTAGGCAGTGAGCCTCTTGTGAGCAATGTGCTCAGGCAGTGAGCCCTAATTGGCATGTGCCATTTTGTTCTTTCTATTCTTCTAACAGAGAATACAATCTTGGGTTAATCACCCCATGGTTTTTCCCTTAATCAAGTTTTCCACGTCAAAATATTGGTGTCTTATGTGTTGATATGTTCCTGTTCTTCATTTAATGCTTTATGTTTCTATGATTGATTTATTTCTATGCTGCTAAATCACAAAGTGGTTTTAAGTGTTTAATTAGAAGAAAGTTTTGACAACTGATTCACCCCCCCTCTCAGTTGTCTGTCCTGAATCTAATAATTGGTATCAGAGCTAAGTTCCTCTAAAAAGAGCTTAACTGCTTAAGGAGATCCAGGATGTCGTCCTACAAGAAGGATAGTCTGAAGTTTGATGGAACCAATTTTAATCTTTGGAAAAGTCGCATGAAGTGTCACTTGCAATGTATGGGAATGCAGTACTGGACCATGGCTTCAACAAAGTATACTCCTCCACAGGGTGGTCTGAAAGCCCCAAATGAAATCATAGATGCTAAAAACAATTTGCGGACTATAGAAGCTCATCTAAGCACATTATCTGATTCAGAGCTTTCAAATGTTGTTGACCTACCCACTTCTTTTGAGATTTGGGAAAAATTGGAACTTCTGCATGAAGGAGACAAGTATGTTAAATGTGCAAGGCTATAAAGTCTAAAAGGGAAATTTGAAAATCTGAAGATGAGAGAAGATGAAAATATCACTACTTTTATGCCAAGAGTAAATGATCTTGTTTGTGGAATTAGATGTGTTGGTGGAGTCTTGGATGAAGATGAAATTGTTGGAAAAATTCTCAGATCCCTTCCTACTTCTTACAAAATCAAGGTTGCTTCCATTGAAGAATTCAGAGCCCATACAACTATCACAAGAGATCAATTGGCTGGTAAATTGGCTACATTTGAAATGACCGAGTTTGGAGATGGCCCCCCCAAGACTGAATCTGCATTTAGAGCTAGTGCTTCTGTAAAAGGTAAACAAAGGTTTGATCCGGGAAAGAACTCTTCAAGGAAACTATCATGGTATGAAAAAGAAAGAAAAGACATGGAAGAAGAAGAAGCAGAAACTGCTCAACTTGAAGCCCTTATTGCAAAAAGACTACCAAGAGTATCTGGTAAGTATGAAGGAAAATTGCCTTTTAAGTGTTTCAACTGCAATAAGATTGGTCATTTTGCCTCATAGTGTCCGGAAAGATTTTCAAGGCCAAATCCTAATAGATCAAGGTTCCAAAAGAATTGTTATTATGTTCATGAAGAGGATGATAATGAAGGAGTAACAAATGATGAATCAGAGACAGGAAACAAATCTAGAAGTGATTGGGTGTTTATTGCCATCAAGGAAGAAGATCCAATGCCCTCTGAATCTATCAATCATAAAGTTGTAGAAAGATCTCTGGCTACCCAAGTTGAAGAAAAGGATGATTGGGTCATTGACAGTGGATGCTCTCACCATATGACAGGTGACAAAAATAACTTCTTAGATTTGGAAAGGTATGAAGGAGGAGTGGTAAAGTTTGATGATAATTCTGCTGGTAGAATCAGAGGTAGGGAAACTATTTCTTTTGATGGAAAGAACAAAACAAGTAATGTACTGTATGTTGAAGGATTAAAGCACAATCTTCTCAGTGTTGGATAGTTGGTGGACAAAGGCTATGATCTCCATTTCAAGAATGAAAAATGCAAGATCTTTGAAAGTTCTGAAACATAGATTGCATCCAGTACTCAAACAAAAGGTAATATCTTTCATTTAGTTGGTACTGGTAAAAATTGTCTATTTGTGCAAGTTGATCAGAGTTGGTTATGGCATAGAAGGATGTGTCATGTGAATTTTGATAATATCATCAAGATAAGCAATACTTAGGCTGTAAGAGATCTTCCAAAATTGGTGAAACCTACAAATAGTTTGTGCAAAGAATGTCAATTGGGGAAACAAAGCAGAATCTCATTCAAAAGCAAGGAACAATCTTCTACCGGATTATTGGAATTAGTTCATACAGATCTTTGTGGTCCAACAAGAATCAAGAGTGTGCAAGGTGATAGATACTTCATGTTATTAATTGATGACCATTCTCGGATGATGTGGATTACTTTTTTGAAAGAGAAATCAGAAGCTTTTGAGAAATTCAAAATATTCAAGGCTACGGTAGAGAATGAAACCGGATTAAAATTGAAATGTTTGAGGTCTGATAGAGGTGGAGAATTCACATTCGATGAGTTCATAGAATTTTGTGAGAAACATGGAATAAAGATAGTTGTCTGCTCCTAGGACTCCACAGTAGAATGGAATAGTGGAGAGAAAGAACCAGACCATCCAGGAAGCATCTAGGACAATGATGATGGAAGAAAATGTTCCTCAGATCTTTTGGAGAGAAGTTGTCAGCACTGTAGTCTATACTCTCAATCGAGTTCAAATCAGAAGCTATACCGGTAAGACTCCTTATGAACTTTGGTTTGGCATCTCTCCTACTGTGAGGTATTTCAAAGTCTTTGGTAGCCAATGTTACATTAAAAGAGATGAAGATCTAGGCAAGTTTGATACTAGAAGTGATGAAGGAATATTCTTGGGTTACTCTACTCAAAGCAAATCATACCGGTGTTATAACAAGAGACTGATAAAGATTATAGAAAGTACAAATGTGAAGATTGATGAAGGAATTGAAAAACCCTCAAGGTTTTATGAATATGATGAAGATGATCATAATGGTGTTCTGATTCAAGGAGCCCAAGCCCCTTTTGCAAGTCAGATTCAAACTGATCTGGTAAATCAGGAAGAAAAGATGAGTGATAATGAGCCTGATCAAGAATTAGAAGTGCAAGAAACTCCCAAAGTTCCCAAGTATGTAAGACTGAACCACTCTAAAGATTAGATCATAGGTGATAAAAGCAAAGGTGTACAAACAAGAAGAAGAATTGCTCAAGGTTCAGATGAGTATTGTCTGATTTCAAAGATTGAACCTAAGACGGTAAATGAAGCTTGCAATGATGAAAATTGGACTAGAGCAATGGAGGAAGAGCTGATGCAAATTGAGAAAAATCACACTTGGGATCTTGTTCCCAGACCTAGAACAAGAATGTGATTGGAACCAAATGGGTCTTCTGGAACAAACTGAATGAAGTTGGTGAAGTAATTAGAAATAAAGCCAGATTGGTCTGCAAGGGTTACTCTCAAATAGAAGGAGTTGATTTTGAAGAAATTTTTAATCTGGTGGCAAGAATTGAAGTAGTTAGATTATTTCTTGCTTATGCTGCCTTTAAGGACTTCAAAGTATATCAGATGGATGTCAAGTCTGCCTTCCTGAATGGTGACTTGGAAGAAGAAGTATACATTGAGCAACTGGATAGATTTCAATTGTCTGAACATGGTGATATGGTTTGCAAGTTGAAGAAAGCTCTGTATGGACTAAAGCAAGCCCCAATAGCCTGGTATGAAAGACTGGATAAGCATCTTTTGAAGATTGGTTTCAACAAAGGTACTGCTGACAGTAATTTGTATTTCAAAATTGATCATGAAAACATCTTGATTGTTGAAGTGTTTGTTGATGATATCATTTTTGGAGGAAGAGATAGTATGTGTAAAACTTTTGCAAATCAAATGAAAAGTGAATTTGAGATGTCCATGCTTGGGGAAATGAATTTCTTCTTGGGTCCACATATCACTCAAACAAAGAAAGGAATCTTCATTTCTCAGACCAAATATGTGAAAGAATTGTTGAAGAAATTTGGGACGGAAGACTCAAAACCAATGAATACTCCCATGGCAACTGGATGTAAATTGGGCAAAGATGATGACTCTTCTAAGGCTGATTAGAAAAAGTACAGATCAATATTGGAGGATTGTTGTATCTCACTCAAACTAGAACTGATATTATGAATGTTGTGGGTCTTGTTGCTAGATTTCAAGCTGATCCTAGAGAATCTCATGTCATGGAAATCAAGAGGATTTTTAGATATCTAAAAAGAACAGTTGAGTATGGATTGTGGTATCCTAGAGATCATAATTTCTCTCTTCATGCATATACAGATGCAGATTGGGCAGGAGATGTGGATGACCAGAAGAGTACCAGTGGTGGAGCATTCTTTTTGGGGAAGAGATTGGTTTCTTGGCTTAGCAAGAAACAAGAGGCAATATCTTTGTCCACTGCAGAAGTAAAATATATTGTAGCAGCAGGTAGTTGCACTCATGTTTTGTGGATGAAGCAAATGTTAAGAGACATAAGAGTGGAGTATGAGGAGGCTATCACAATCTTCTGTGATAATTCAAGTGCAATAAATATATCTAAGAATCTGATGTTGCATTCAAAGACTAAGCATATATCTATCAAGTTTCACTTTCTAAGAGAGCAAGTGAACAAGAATGAAGTTAGATTGGAGTTTGTGCCTTCCAAGGATCAGATTGCAGACATCTTTACTAAACCTCTACCTAAGGACTCTTTTGAGTATCTTAGGGAGAAGTTAGGGGTTATTGCCCCTCCGGTGATGAACTAAGGTGCACTGGAGTGCATTAGTCTGGTAGATATCACAGTCATATCTTGTGGTCCGGATTGATGATAGGGAGCTACCACTCAGGGGGAGCAGCTAGTATGATTCTGAAATGTTGGAGTTGCAAGTATGAGCCCTTTGCCATTGATGTCAAAGGGAGAGAGAAGACATGTGAAAAACAAGTGGTTGATGATCAAAGGGGGAGCAGTAAAGGAAGAGAAGACATGTGAATGGTTGTTGCTGATAGGGGAAGCTGTGACAGTAAGGAGAAGTTTTTGTCTTGATGGTCAAAACAATTTTTCACATCATATGTTGTCATCAATGACAAAGGGGGAGATTGTTGCAAGTATGGGTCTAACCGGTGTTGTCATTGATGTCAACATACTCCTATTGCATTAATGATAAGGATTGGATGAGCTTTGTGCTAAGGATATTGAGAAGATGAGTCCTAATCAAGAACAGAGAGAATCAGTGGAGACAGTGAGGTAAAGATCCCAGATAAGATGAAGATTAGAGGATACGGTTCAAAGGGTTTGCAGATATGTGTCTTGAGATGATCTAGTAAAGATTTTAGAGGTCCGCATGAATATCTAAAGAAGTTATAGCCACTCAAGTGAAACCAGTTCTGGCAGGTGTTCAGAGGTGACAGAGTGACACAGATAGGTCCGGTGAGATCCAGAAATGCATTATCCTATTCTGTGGATTTGAGGGAGTGTTGAGAAAGTTTTTGAAAAGTGTCAACTCGATTGGTTTGTGGTTTGAAGGTCCGCAAGCATCTATTCCTTTGTGATAGTGATGACAGACTGTGTTCTTGAGGTTCTGAATGAAGGAGAGAAGAATTTCAATAAACAGATGAAGTGTGGATGTTCTTGGTGATTTAGGCAATCTTGTGAAGGTATTTGGATCATGTCCAGTTCATGTTGGTGGTCCGCATTGGAGTTGGAGCTCGCAATTGAAGAATAACTTCCAGATGATGGTGTTCTTTCTGAGACTGGCTAATCGGATGTATTACACATCTTGTAGATGTTTTCTGACTTAGATGATTATTCCTAGGTCGATGCCTTGTATAAATAAGGGATTGTAAAGTCATTTCAGAGAGTGTCTTGTGGAGATGAGAGTGTGGTAGCGAGGAAGAGAGTGAAAGGTAGAGCAGAAGTTTTGGGCTTAAATGGAACTGATTCAAGCATGGTAAAGATGCTATTTTCCAGTTCAAGTAGGTGATACTTATCATTTTGTAGATAGTGTGTCTCTTTTAGGCAATGAATCTCTTGTGAGCAATGTGCTCAGGCAGTGAGCCCTAATTGGCATGTGCCATTTTGTTCTTTCTATTCTTCTAACAGAGAATACAATCTTGGGTTAATTACCCCGTGGTTTTTCCCTTAACCGGGTTTTCCACGTCAAAATCTTGGTGTCTTATGCGTTGATGTGTTCCTGCTCTTGATTCAATGCTTTATGTTTCTATGATTGATTTATTTATATGCTGTTAAATCACAAAGTGGTTTTAAGTGTTTAATTGGAAGAAAGTTTTGACAACTGATTCATCCCCCCTCTCAGTTGTCTGTCCTGAATCTAACAAACCTTCCCACCTTCCTAAGTGATTCCCTTGTCCATATGATAGAGAGGTTCAAAATTGGGTCAGGGCCATTAAAACACCATGCCTTATTTCTTTAATTTGCAAACACCAGATCCTTAAGAAGAGAGAAACAAATGAGAAATGATAGAAATTTCTTAGGAAATTTGAAAACCCTACACCCTCTGAACATTTTGAGGAAGGTGAGTCATTCAGGTTGGTGGTATAAAACCTAAGAGAACCTTCCCCTTAGCCTCAAACTACCATAGAAGCTCCTGACAACAAAGCACTAGAAAACCCTCCAAACCTTGAAGAACGACCCAAGCCATATAGTGTGCCAGAAACCCCAAAAAAGTAGGAAAATGTGGATTTAGTGGACTCTGAGGATGACAATAGTCGACCCAAAAAAAAGGAAAAGAGGCCTAAAATGAAATTATAGAGACCTCCCCCTCTAAGAAGAAGTAAAAGATTGGCTACTGATTTCAATTGTACTATGGCTTGTGACCAACCACATATACCTAAGAAGAAAAGACAAGATAGGCAACCAAGTGAGAACCCAGTCCAGTCAAGTGAATGTCAAACCTTGGGAAGTAATGATGTCCCTACATCTGAGAGAGAGAGAGAGAGTGATCCACCTGAGAAGGATTGAGAAGGAATAAGAGAACAAGTCCCAAATTATGTACTTGTTGAAGAAGAAGAGGCTCAAGAGGATGAGCCTATGGAAACATTTTCTCCCACACAGCAGCCATCAGAAGAACATAGAATTAACACAGTCCCTCAAATTGGATAGTCATCCCCTCTGCATACTGTCAATGACATAGAACAAGGTCTACTAGAAGTGAATAATAAAGGACGTGTCTACCAATGATATAGAAATTTTTGTTCCCCCTCTTGCCAATGATACAAAAAAAATTGTTCCCCCTCTTTCCAATGATACAAAAATTTTTGTTCCCCCTCTTTCCAATGATACAGAAAATAAAAAATGTGATCACTTAAGAGTGGAATTAGAAGAATTAAGATAAGAAATAGCACAGTTGAAAAATAAACTCCAACAAAATGAGGAACAAATAGCCAGCCAACAACAGGAAATGGACACACAGACAAAACTTTTGCAACAAAAAGATCAGGGAATCAAAACTCTAAGAATTCAATTGGAACAGAAGGATAAATTAATTGAGGAATTACAGTAAAAAATATAACAAATTGAGGAGAAAGATAAGGAACATTTGGTTAGTTTATCAGAAAAGGATGAACAAATCAAAAATTTGATTGTCAATTTGGAGCAATTCCTTAAATCTTTTGTAGAGGAACAAGAGAAACAGAAATTAGAACTTAATTCAGCTCTTAGTAAAACTCTAGAGCTAGAACAGGAATTACATGAAGTCAGTGTTAAGCCAACCATGGAATCTAAAGAGATACAAACTGAACCGACCAAAATGGAGTGGTTTCAAGTTCACATTCCTCCCATGTTGGCCAAATGGATGGAAAGGTGCTATTTCCTGAGACAAGCTAGGGAAAAAAATACCAAACTCAAGAAGGAAATGGTATTGTTGAAAGAATCCTATGATAGACTCTATCAAGCTAAAACTAATGCATGCAAGATCAGAGAGTTGTTATTATCCTATAGGAAGCCATCCAGATTATATTCTATGTTCCTCAATGAACAGTTATTGAGATGGAAACTTTTAAGAATTTCCTACAACTTACCCCATAATCTAGATGATAAACAATTCCTAGAAGCATTCAAAGAGGCACCCTCTATTTAGCAGAATCTGCAGTGTGATTTTTTCATACATAATCTGTTTCTGGAAAAATATAGTGATTTCTTCATTAACCTTTTTGTGGGAGAAGTACAGCCTAAATCCTTCATGTCTAATATACAAAATCAACTCTATTGGCAAGATAGGACTAGAGAATATCTTCAAGTAGAGAGAACTATAGGGCTCCAAATGAGATACCCTAAATGTAAGCCCCTTTCCTTCAAAGCTCAATTTTGAAGGATTAAAAGTTATGAAGCTATGAAGGAAAAGTATAATGAAAGTATCAGGATTTGTTTTGAAGATTCCAAAGTTAATGGGCCACAATTAATAGGCAGGGCATGGAGTGTCTGTGAGGAGCGATATACTCCCCTACCTATGTATCTGAAACAAAGGGAGATGATTTCTCCAACCAATCTTAGATGGTCTTATAAAAGAGTAAAAGCTTTAACAAAATTACTATAGCAACTCAAGACCAAGTGGATAGAGATGCAATACAAACCTCCATTACTCCTTCATCCACCCCCTGCAGTTTTGGTAACTGCAGAGCAAGATCCCAGGGACTTACATGCATGGAAGATGAGGATTAGATTGAACAAAGGTTTTCTTAAGTACCTTGATCATTTGGATGAGGAGGCAGAGGACATGTATGATCTCAGCTCCACATATGATGAACTAAATAGAAAGAGGGATGTAGAAAGACAGAGGGCTCATCAGGGAGCAGGAGGACCTGCTCAAGCTTAGAAGGGGAGGGTGATGAGGTATAAACAACCTCATTTTTTATAACAAGCCATATAACCCTTTTTGTCCTAACCAATCACCTTAGTCATGCCAATTTGTTTATTTTTAGAAACAATATTTATCTATTTTTTATAAAATGATGTATAAATCTTTACTTTCAAATTGATTGAAATTAGCCACTAATGTTGACTTAATTGTTGTAGAGCTTGTGTAATTATGCATGGTTCCATGTATGGCCTAACAGAAGGAGTGGACTTCAAAGCAGTTGAAGTCAAAGCGCTAGAATTTTAGGGTGCTAGAAATTTAGGCATACATCATAGACTTTGTTAGAAATTTTGTTATTTTATGTTGGGCATACTTAAGACTTTACGGCTCCACTCAAAGCTTTAATGTGTTTAATTTCAAAGACATCTAGTTAGTTTGTAATTTTATTTTTCTTTAAAGACTTCTTCAATGGTATTTACCCGCCATCTAAAATTTAAGATTTGTATCAGTACAGTATATATGTGTAGTTGCTCAAAACAAGGATATATTATGTTGTGTTATGTTATGTTCTAGTATACAATGCAAAAGGGCTATTCAACTATGTTCTGTGTTCTATGATACTTTTATGACATAAATGAATATCGCTAGTTTTATTTTGAGTAATCTTTTCTGAGCAATGGAAGTAATATGAATGGGATTTACTTTGGATCTGTTGAAGTACTGAATGTGATTTGAATCGATAATAGGATCTCCTAAGAGCTGGCCACTCAAGGAATTATAGAATAGATAAGTATTTTTATTGTTGGTATTGTTATTTTTGTTTTGTGCATGTTCTATTTAGATCAATGTCACTTTGTGTTTAGCTTTGTTATGTGTTCCTACAAGTTGTGGTTTTTAAGTTAATGATCTTTGAAATTCTGTTCACTTGAAATTTCTGGAGCATCCACTTCATTCATAATATTGTTGTTAGTTATTGATTAAAAATGTCAAATGTACTTTTAGTTAGTAGTTAGCTGCCTTTATTTTTGAATTCATAAGTTAAACTGCAAGTGTTGATTCTTAGATAGTTTACATGCTTTATAGATTAGGAATTCAAATGCTTTCTAGCTGAAAGTTTTCATGCTTTCTAGTTTAGATTCTGTTTCAATCTTTTCAAAATTTCAAAAAATTTGTTACTAAGTGAGATGTCCAAAAATATCCTCTATTGCATATAGCTTTGGACACTACTCGGTCGACATAATTGACATATTTTAAACTAAAGTGTTAGGACCTTACAACAGCCTGTCAGCATGAACTAACTATTAGTTCATAATTCAATGTGTGGAGCACCAAAATGCTCACCATTTGAATCATACACACCTCTAACATCCATAACCTCTTCCTCAAAACTGCATGACAAGATATTCATCTGTGGTGGAATGCGAAGCATTCCTATCTGTCACTGGCACTGACATTACACTGTCATCACAGAGTCCGGTACTCTGTCAACTCTATATTTCACTCTGGAGGACTTCAAGACTTGAATCTTTGGATTTAGAATCCTTTAGCTTTCACTGTCATTACCTTACAACTACAAAGAAAAACTCATTATAGCGAAGAAGTACAGACTGAGATACTGTGACCCTATCTTAGGTTCTATTAGTAAATGCCTTAGGAAAATTTTCAACATATTATACCTGACTACGGAGTGCCGAAGAGAAGGCATATCATGCTTGGATGTATTTTTCATCATACTACACTAGTAGCTTCTTTAGATCAATACTTGGGATATTGTACTTAACCAGGCCAACACAATTGTACATGAACTTCTTCGGACCAACACAATTATGCCTTTAACCTTTGTTGCCATCAATGACAACACCACTTATTGCCATTCTTATCATTCTCTACATCATTATGCTTATATTGCCAACAAAAAGGACTATGCTTGAGACCAATAAAAGAGAGGAGCTAAACATAGTGAAATTGTGCCTACACACAAGTGTACACAATTTATGACTCAACATTTAACCACCACTTTAGTGGTCTTATGACACTACATGCATATACAATCTAAAGGATAGGAAAGTGAAGCAATTATTGCAAAAACGATATAAAAAATGATACTGTAGAGGATGCAAATCGTCGCCAAACAAGAGGGTGAAGCCCCCAATCTATGATCTTGCAAACCACAACTTTAGATAAGATAGACCTGCAACCAACAGATGTATGCATTAGTCAAAAAAATCTAAAGGGGAAAGGTGATGAGAGTGAAAATCACAGGTAGATATATCCCCCTGTTTCTACTAGCTACTTCAGGATGTAGAAAAAGGGTGGTTATCTTTCCAATTTTCTTTCTAGATAGAGAAGGTTGATGAATATGCTTTGATAGGGTCCTTCTAATGAATAAAGTCAAGACACAAAGTGTATGGTTGTAAAGATAGTGGAACCAAGATTCCAATACAACAAATGACACTCGAATCCGAGCTCACTAGCCTAAGTTATCAATGTTTTGATGAAGAGATGTCTAGAGAAAAGTGAACTTTTGACCCTAGATAGTAATCAGGAGTTCTACATTTTACTATTACTAGTAAAAGTAGTTCTCACATTTTACCATTCCATTGTCATTTTCAGTTTTTGAGGAGAAGGATAAAGGAGGAGAGCCAACATGCCAAGCCAAAGGCCATACTGACCATTGAGGCTAGAGGTGCTACGGAATCAAGTGACATAGAGACCTGACGAACACGAGGTAGGCTATTTTCCCTCTTGTAATTGATTAAATTAATGTTATTTTTTGAATTGCAAGGCAGGAATGGGCCCAAGGACACTTTTCAGTGGGTACCAGGGTACCATTGCCATCTTGGGGTGCCCTAGACCTTGCAAGATGCCTTGGTCCTTCCTGAGCGCCCTAGACCTCCTAGGGCACCTAGGTCCTCCCTGAGCACCCTAGACCCTCTAGGGTGCCCAGGTCCCAGGACTAGGCTACTTTTGTTTTTGTTGATTGTTGATGAAGTATACTTAATCAATTTTTTATGTCTATCTTGTTTTTCATGTTACATGATCTCCCAAGTATGCGAGAGCATGCTAGCAATTAGGTATTCACATTGTTACGTAGTCGATCGAGCACATTTTCAAATACAAAGATGGGACATCTATGAAATGTTGGACTTTGGTGGGTGTACACTATGCCCATGATGACATAGCACTGTGCTATGTTGATGACACTCATGGAGCAGTGGAACATAGATACATCCACATTTCATCTACCGATAGGAGAGATGACAGTGACTTTGGAGGATGTGTATAGGATATTGTGATTAGCTATGTGTGGGGAGGTAGTTAGGGTTGTAGAGTAAAGGTCTGAGGACTACGCTCATGCGAGCTAGCTATATTGTCTAGAACACACAGTACCATTGAGCTCTCGGAGACACATCAATATTAGATACTTAGAGCAGGGTACGTCTATTATACTAACCATTCATTGCATCATGATCACTACCATCCCACTTGTTGTTACACCAGATGGGCGAGGCACTCAACTACATAGGGGCTTGGCTCATACCATTAGAGAAATGGAGGAATAGAGAACATTATACTCCTAGGGACAGAATGTGCTTTCTCACTTATACTATGATTTGGGTCGCTATGTGCATCAGGAGACACCTAGGTTGATGATATGCATGCTCCTATAGGTGTGGGCATTCAAGCACATTACATGTACAAGGCTGGTGGGTTATCCAATAGATATAGTAGGGACCAACCCATGAGTACACGCCTACGAGCTAAGAGGGTCATGAAGATATGGTGATTTACTAGTTTGGAGGATTGTATTTGACAGGTTGCAGCTACAGGCCATCACATGGAGACCATACAAGCAATGCAGGCTGTGGATGGGTTAGAGGAGGTAGCTAACGAGGATGTAGAGAGATCACTTGTTGATCAGTCACTGAGATCACATCATAGTATACTTTCATTATGACAAGGTGATGAGGTAGTTTGGGCAAGTGTAAGGTATTCTTGCCACACGACCATTCTACACGAGATCATTACGTTGCGGTGTGTAGCCTAAGGATAGGGCACCTCCCACCATTGCATATGTAGTGTTGAGTGATCCTGATGATACTATTAAGGATGATAATCATGTCTCTGAGGCTGATGATGTAGGAGTGACTCCAACATATACAACATGGTGGGAGACAACACGCCTAGCTCCTATCTTCCCTGATGATTATCTTGTTGGCAATCCTAGACCCTAGGCCAAGCAAGGAGATGATTCAAAGGAGGGAGAGGGAGAGAGTGAAAGTGATGATGATGAGGAGGAGGAGGAGCCCCTTGAGGTGATGAGGAGAGGCAGATGACACCAAATAGAAGGTGGTGTAGATGTCGACAAGGAGGGACCCAAGACCTAAGCTCATAGTCTATGACCACGACGCACAACTAGAGTATCATAGTGTCACTTCAAGAATAGGGAGTCGACTGGCGGTGTCATTATGATGCCCCTAGTGGCTAGGATGATCATGGATACTAGAACAATCTCTGTATCACACGATCCATCATGGAAAAAGGGTGATCAGGTGATTATTATATTTTATTATTATTAGTTTGAGATACATAATGTTGATTTGCTTAAAGTGCTGACATGATTACTTGTACACTCCACCAGTTTGTTCTAATGCATGGTGCAACTTTATGAGTCAGGTCATAGCAGCAATTATACCCACTAAGTTGACACAACATCCAGTGTAGGCCTGTTACAAGACACCACATGAGGCGGGTTGGCATATAGAGTTGTTTGATCCTATCGCACAACATAGAGCAACATACGAGGCAGGATGAGTTGATCGAGATCAGCTAGTACTTGAGAGGGATCAGCTAGCATTTGTGAGAGAGCTTCTAGTAACCAAGCGAGACCAGGTTGTTGAGAGTGTAGATGTTCTCCAAACTCATCTAGATTAGCATAGAGTCATGGTAACATTAGGTATTGAGCACGGTCTACTAACTTATGTATAGGCTAAGGTGGATCGACTACGAGTTGAGAGAGATCAACTCCGGTGAGAATACTGAGAGGCCAAGGAAGAGGTGAGGGAGCTTAGAGGTGCACTTAGGAGCTTATAGATGTGGAGCGCTTCTAGGAGTCACTCACGGTCTACAGCTTCACATAGGTAGGCATTTGTCACATAGGCACCTCCAGGTCCTGAGGGATCTAGGTATCACGGTCTAGCACAATGATGATATTTTATTGTATTATGATTGGATTCACCACATTTTGATGTAGTGGTGAACTTATGTACTTAAACTCGTATTATTTATATACATACATGGTTTTGATTCATTATTTAGTGTGTTTACTCTAGATGTCCATTGTGATCTACTTGTAAAGTAAATGCAACAAAGATCTAGATTTATTTTATACATGTATACTAAATTAAATGCTAAAATTGATTTATGTAAACAACCATAATTGTTTAACAAATGCAACAATAATTTAAATGATACATGTTCTAATGAAACACACATATGTATGCTGAATTAGGCTTTAATAAGATGCACACATGATGAAATAATTCAGTTGTGATCTCATGAAACAATATCGTAACATTGTTAGATTAGATGCAACAACGATTATTGAACATGACACACATCTACCAATTTTTATGCTAATAACTAAATAATTCTCTAACTAAGAAAATTACTCTAAAGAATCAAGGAAAACTACATATTTTGTCAAGACCAAAGTAAATAATGAAATAAGAAATTTAAATTTACTATCTACCAAACATTTTCTTTTATGAATAAAATGATAGGATATAAATGGCAACTGAAATTAAGCATAATATCTATGCAAATGAATAGCATTGATGGGATCTTTAAAAGGTGCACCTCGCTCATTGGCCAGTCTATATGCACCCGATCTGAAGGATTCGATGATGATGTAAGGTCCTAGCCAATTCAAGTTAAACTTCCCTTCTTCACTAGGAGGTACGTTTATGTTGCGTTGTTTTCATAGAGGACCAAATCTCCAACTTTGAATGTACGGTTAATAACTTGTGATTTATACCAGTGTTTCATGGACTTTTGATGAGCTTGAAGATGTTTGAGAGCATTTATACGTTGTTCATCGAGTATTTCAAGAATTTGATATCGTGATTCCCTTTAAGTGTTTTCGTTGAGGATGCCCTTTAGAGAAATTCATAATGAAGGAATGTATACCTCCAAAGGCATAATTGCATCGATGCCATACACCAGGTTATATGGGGTAGTACTCGTAGCCGTACGAACACTAGTTTGATAAGCCCATAATGCGTAAGATAATTGAGTATGCCAATCTCTTTTATGTTTGTTAACAATTTTTTAAATAATTTGTCTAATTACTTTGTTAGAGGATTCTACTTGGCCATCTGATTGAGGATAATATGGCGTAGAGAAGTGATGTTGAATATGATATCTTTCAAGAAATTTTTTCACGTCTTTGTTCTTAAATGAGGTAGCATTATCAAAAACCACAGTGGAGGAATACCAAATTGAGAGATTATGTTGTCTTGAATGAAATGACAGATTACTTCAGCAGTCATGGATCAGAGAGGAACTGCTTCAACCCAATTCATAAAGTAATCGATAGTTGTGATGATGAAAGTATGTCTTTGAGAAGGAGGAGAAATATTTCCAATAAGATCCAAACCCCACACGGAAAATGGCCAAGGAGAAATCTAAGCACGAAGTTCCTGGGCAAGAGCTCAAATGAAATTACTATGTTGTTGACATTGTGGGTACTTTTTGATGAAGGCAAAGGAATCTCGTTCCATGTCTTTCCAATAGTAACCCATACGAAGTAATTTTTGAACAAGAGATTTACCACCAAAATGTCCACAGGCACCTAAGTGTGCCTCCTCTAGGCCAATCAGGATCTAAGAGTTATTAAGACAATGAAGGAGTGGACCTTTGTAACTTTGTCAATATAGAATGTTTGATAAGATGATGTAACGCACGATAATTTTATGTATGCGAACTAGAGCATTTCTGGATGTCAGATCAGGAAAGGTACCATCACATAAATATTGTAATATATTGGAGTACCATTCTCTTGATTCTACATTATCACAAAAGGCAATCTCAGGCATTATTGAAGGTATTGTGACATATGAATAATGAATTTATAATTCCCTTTAGAACCACCGAAGGATAGGAGGGAAGCAGTGCTTGCCATCACAACCACATGTTGGTTATCCTTTCATGGAATTGTGTCAATTGTGTAGGATGAGAAATTCTTTAATAAGGATAAGGTCAGGTCTTTACTGAGATAACTTATCTTTCTTTGCTTGATAAGATCCAGTGACTTGTCTTATGATTAATTGAGAATCACCAAATATTGAAATATGTTTGATGTTAAGAGACAAAGCAGCATGCAAGCCAGCAATAAGGGCTTCGTAACCTACATTGTTGTTGGTACATAGAAAATTGAGACGGTAAGATAGAGGAATCAGCTTACCTGAAGGAGGTACTAGTATAACACTAGTACTGAAGCCGGTTTGACATATAGAACCATCAAAGAATAATTTCCCCTTATCATCAACATCCAAGGTAAGGATTTGATCATCGACAAAAGACTCCTTATTCGGTAAAGTGAATGGTGAAGGAGCTTCCGCTAAGTAGTTAGTAAATTCTTGTCCTTTAATTGCTTTTTGGGAGACAAATTTAAGGTCAAACTTTTTCAACAACATAACCCACTTTTCCAAGTGTCATGAAAGGTGTGTTTTGGCAAATAGATGCTTTAAAGGATCAAATTTTATAATTACATTAATTTCAACATTCAAGAGATAATGTCTTAGTTTTTGTGTCATAAAACAAGAGCTGGGCATTGCCTTTCTATCGCAGTGTATCGCATTTCATAATCAAGCAAATTTTAGCTAATGTAGTACACAACATGCTCTTTGTCATTGTCATCATGTTGTGCTAACAAAGCTGTGCGAGCATTAGGAGATGTCGATGTGTAAATAATGAATGGTCATCTAGAGACGACCGGTTGCAAAATAGGCAGATTGGCAAGGCTTCTTTTGAGATCATCAAAAGCTTTCTGACAATCACTACCCCATTTAAAGGTGGATTCTTTATTAAGCAATTGTGTGAAAGGAAGAGTCTAATCCGCGAGTTGTGAAACAAATAGATGAATAGCCTGAATCTTTCCTTGTAAACTACAAAGTTGTGAAAAATTCTTATGGGATAGAATGTTAACAATAACATCAATCTATTTTGTGTCTACTTCAATACCACAATGCAAAACAATGAATCCCAATTGCTTACCACTATCAATGCCAAAGATGCATTTACGAGGATTCAAGTGCATGTTGTATTTTCATATGCATTCAAAGATTTGATGGAGAATTTTGACGTGATCCTGGTGCAAAATGGATTTGGCTAGAATATCATCAACATAATCCTCTAAGATGTTATTCATGAAATCATGAAAGATAAGTGGCATAGCACGTTGATAAGTTGCACCAATGTTCTTTAATCCAAATGGCATGACAACCCAACAAAATGTTCCTCAAGGAGTTATAAAAGTTGTTTTATATTGATCTTGAGGATTGATGAATATTTGATTATAACCAGAGAAACCATCCATAAAGGAAAGTAATACGTGGTCAGCAGCAGAATTGACAATCATATCAATACTAGGAAGAGGAAAGTCATCCTTCAAAGATGATTTATCCAAATCTCAAAAATCATTACACATTCGAATACTATTGTTAGATTTAGTGACAACCAATATATTCAAGATCCAAGGCGAGTAGTCAATAGGGCGGATAAACCCTACTTGTAAAAGCTTCTCTCTCTCAGCTTTGACCAACGATGCAGCCTTAGGATTCATCTTATGTATCTTTTGTTTAACTGGTTTAGCATCAGGATGAATAATGATATCATGTGTTACCACCTGAGGATCGATGTCAAGCATATCAAAGTATGTCCAAGCAAAGGGATCATGATATTCATGTAAGAGAGAATGTCTCATTTTTCTTCTGTATCTAGACAATTAACTTTATCAGGATCATCCTTATCCATCAAGACATCAATAGTCTTCCCATTAATGAGAGTACTATGGTCTTTAATGTCAGGAGGGTGAAGGGATTCTATAGGTGACTCATGAGATGTCAAGGTATCATTAGATAAACAAGTGTCCTTCCTAAAGTATGCTTCCGCATTTAAACAATAGGGAAGGTCACGATCATGATGATAATGAGGCAAGTGATCATAAGCCCCTAAGAATTTGGCCAAAGCTTCATTTGTGAAAAAAGTATCCAAGGGGATATCTTGAAGACTTGAATCTGTATTAATCAATTTTGGATGTATGCATTTAAGTGAAGATGATGATATTGTGTTAACATTTAGATTAGGATGACGAGCAGCTTTGGTAGGCCCTAAAGGATGGTATCCAAGTCCAAATGAAGAGTAATGTGCATTAGCCTCCAAAGGGACTTTATAAATACCCTGCTCCTTTATAACACAACCATTACTGTTGTATCCACATCGAGAGAGGATTTAACACCCTCGACCATAGATAGATGTCATTTCTGAGGAGGAAGGAGGAAACCCATAGGTCTCATATTCAATAGTATAAGAATAAGTGTTATCATTATTTCTTTTTAGAGAAATTTTAGGTGATACAGGAGTAGAGATCGAAGCCACCTTAGGACTTTTTGGTTTTGAAGGTAAGACTTTGTACTCCCCTATAAAGGTAGGTGTAAAGTCTAATGAACCCCAATCATCACCAAAGAGTGAAGGTGAATTATCTTCTTCTACTATAGCCTCCTCAGTAGAGGGAGAAGAATTGATCTTAGAAAAAGGAGAAAAGAATCGTTGACTAGTTTTAGCTTTAGTTTGTAAACAAATGTTTGGAGTTAGATCAAATTCAATTGTATAAACTTGATTATTGTGAACAAAATTTATTGATCGATGAAGGGTAGATGGGACCGCCCCCATGGCATGAATCTAAGGTCTATCGAGAAGAAGATTATATGAAAGAGAATTAGGCATGACATGGATAAGGGTAGGCAAAGTAACAGGACCAACCCTAAGAGGTAAGATGATGGTATCCAATGATTGTCTACAAACATTATCAAAGCAACGGATGTTAAGTTTGTCTGGTTTAATAAGAGATGTATCATCATTAATTTTATGTAACAAGTCTATGCCACATACATTAAGACCTAATCCACCATCAATTATGATACATCTAACTCTCTTTCTATAAATGATGACATATATCATAAGAGGCTCATTTTGGTTTTGAACTTCTACAGGAGGTAATTCATGTGGTTGAAATACAATATCTGATTTAGTCACATTCATAGAATTTGACCTAGACCTACTACATCATTCGACTGAACAACAAGTGGGACAATCACCATTTGTAAAGCTTCTTGCAGCATTTCATGGTATGTAGGTGATGTGTGTATCAACTCCCATAGAGAGATCTTTGTTGGAGTAGCTCGAAGCAACTGAACAAGATCATAATCTTTACCATTATGAGTAGGAAGATGAGGTGCTTAAGGAAGAATAGGTTGAGAAGATGGAAGAGAAGTAGGAAAAAATTAAATTTGTTTCTTTTGTCTATTATTCTTAGTGTTGTATGTGTGAGCAACTTCTTGATGAATAGGTTGTTGTAACACATTTTGATTAAGAGGACTTCCAGTAATTTATTTTGCATAATTTAAGATGTAACCAGGAGGTCTAGGTGTTTTTGAAGAACCTCCTATTATAATAGGTGAAATTTAGGAGCATCATTATGAAGATGCACAACAATCTTAGGCTTCTTATGTTCCTTTGGAGAACTAAAAACATAAATTGTATTGATGATTCTTTGAAATAGATATGGTTTAGGAGTTGTAGAGGATGATTCTGTCGAGATAAAGTCATCCAAGGCTTCATCTAATATATCAAAATCATCACTACTAAATGACCCATCAAATGCATTGAAACCTTAAATAAAGTAATCTTACATAATTGAATCTCCTTGTTTGTAAATTTTATAGTAATGAAGCCAAAGAATAATGAATGAAAAGAAGTATCTAGATGTGCAATATGAAATATATCAATTATGAACAATGATGCTTTAATTATGTTATCCAATAGAAAGCTAAAATATGCTTAACCTCTATCAAATTCCAAACTAGAGTTGTCATAAAATGAAACCCTAATGAATATGTAAGATTAAGGATACTATAAAAAGATAATCTTTATAATAGCAAATGAGCCTTTTTTAGCAACAAAGAAGGAAGTAAAAGGTGTAAGAGACGCAATCAGGTTCACCAAAATGTTAGGTGGAAAAGAGAGATCTAGCCTTAGGAGTCAAACTAGGTCAAAACCCTCTTCTACAAAACATTGAGACACAAACCGAACTTAGCTTCTACCCTTGAGGGAGAGCTGTTCTGCCTCTTTGCCATATAGATGAGTATCCAACCAAATCCAACCAATCTAGCTAGGGCATAAGATCCAAAGCCTTAAATTAAGCCAAATTAATCTACAAACAACTATCGTAAATGAAATTAGAGCAGGAAAAGGGACAACAGAGATAAGAGAATTGTTCAGAACTTGGACTAGATGACTGAAAGCCACAAGACTAGGGTTTTCAGGCCCCCTAGGCCTCCTTTAGGGTTTGCAGGAACTATCAGATTTGTCAGTTTTGTACCTGCAAATTCTTTAGCCTTCCAGTCTGCCAGCTTCTAAAACCTGTTCGCCAGATCTACACACAAAAAAGAAGAGGAAAAGTGTTGTGGCTATATAGGATCTTGCCTTGGTCAAGCCCCCATTTCGGTATTCCTACCTCATGAATAGAAAAGATTAAATCCAGATGTTGTGTGTGCTCATAAAACCTATGTGTGAGTAGTAACATGCAAGATCTAACCAAATAATATCAAGCCCTAGCCCTATATGACTCAAGCAAATAGAGAGGGATGATGTAAATGATGATCCACTCAAGGGAGCTAACAACTTCACCTCAAGGATCAAGAGTCATGGAAGGTCTGCAGAATAAGAAGGTGATGCAACCATACCCTTGGAGGGTACTCAAGCCAAACTCAAGTTGGTGGTTCCAACCCTTCTCCCAATAATGCAAAGTGTTCCAACCTAGGAGCTCATGAGATAGACTCAAGATCTCATGTCCTAGCCTTCATTCAAATTTTTTTAAGAGACAAGTAGATCTCCACTTGATCAAAGCCCACAAATAAACAATAGAATAGAGAGCAATAGCAATATAGAACTTGTTCACATCAAGAGCGTTTCTTAAAATCTTCTTTCAAAATGATTTCATTCACTCACCTTTATACAAGGCTTATAGAAAGAGAGTAATTCAAATCAAAATACGGACATAATGCACTCAAAATCAAATTTGGATTTAGGGTTAGCCTAAGCAACATTAAGGAAAACTTGAGACTTAAAATAATCCCCGAGGCACGGAAGGGACTAGGGCACTCAGGCGCCTTGGGCCCAAGGTCATTTCAAGGCCCAAATTTTCTCTAAATACAAGGCTAAATCTAAATCTTCATTAATCTTTTGAGATCATGATAAAACTTTAATCAAGATTACAACTTATTCTATAAACGAGGTTAAAAGAGGGCTTTAAGGGTGGACCTAAAAAGGACTAGGCTTGAGACCACTAAAATGGAGGAGCTAAACATAGTGAAATTGTGCCTGCACATAAGTGTACACAATTTACGACTCAACACATCCCAAAAATGTGAAAATCTTCCAAAATATGTGAAATCCAACCCAACGGTTTGCCTAGATCTCTATACATTTGTATGTTTCCTAATTACCTGAAGCTAAAACAAGAGAAAATGTTGGGGCTATTTGGGGGTTTTCCTTTAGCTAAAACCCCTGCATTAGTCTTTCAACCTCAATAGTAATAGATAGATATAAAAAATGTGTGTGTATTCTTAATCTATGTGTGTCTAGATCTAAGAACAGTGACTAAATGAAATATTGAAAGGATGTGAAAATCCCAAGGTGCTCAGAGGCACAACAAAATATAAATTCTACAATAACAATGAACAAGTACAATGTCACCTTGAAAGGGGCTTGAAAAAGGCAAAGAGAGCTAAGAGAGATAGAGGAGAGTGTTGTTGCAAGTTGTAGAAATTTGTAGAGCTTGAGAAAGTTGTAGAAAGCTTGAGAGAGAGCCAAGAAAGCCAAGAAGAATGCCCAAAATGAAAGATAGATTCAAAATGGAAGAAAGGAGGGAAGAGGAAGAGGCTAAACGATCCATTTGGATTCATCTTGAGCCGCTACCTTTGACCCATGAAAATGAAAAGTGTAGGAACACTTAGAAACTACTACCAAACAAAAAATTGTCATGGGATGCTAGTGTATTGCATGAACATCCACGTGAAGCTCTAGTGTCTTGATAGTTTAGGCTAAAAAATGACGAGACACAAGAACATCACATGGCTAACACAAAAGTGATGATAAAACTTGATGAAAATATAATGTTGAAAACAAGGCCTAAGCACCATAGGAGGGAAAAAGGCTAATGCAAGGTTTAAAATGAGCCTACAAACAAACTAAGGGAATGGACACTAAAGTGAGGCCAAAATATAGTGTGAAATTGCAAGGCTATGTAATTTTTTATGTTACATTTAGCCCCCACCTTAGCAAGATTATGACACTACGTGAATATGCATGCTAAAGTAAAAAGGATAGTAATAAAAGTAAATAACTTCATAACACCAAAAGAATACTATAGAGCATGTAGAGCTCTTCGAGTGGAGGAATCAAGCCCTCGAGCTGAGAACCTGTAAAACAAATACATTAGACAACAAAAACTTGCAAAAGACAATAGTGTTAGAGCATAAACTTGCAAAACCACTATATGTCTGAGCATCATAAACATATACATAAACATAAACAACACATACATGGAGGAGAAAAACACATAGCAAGCAAGGAGAAATTTTGAGTTAGCAAAGTGAAAGAGAGCTCAATGTGAAAGGTTGTCTCAATACTATGTGTTCTCCCCAAAATACAATAAAAATAAATAAAACAAAAAATAGAGGAATTCTTAAGTAGATAGAAGAATATAATGAGTCAATCAATTACTTCAAGGAGAGAAGACATATAAATAGATAGGGAAGAAATCAATACGAATGAAGAAGATTACATGACTCAAACACTATCTTGCTTTGTTGCTAGGGGTCATGCAAATCACAATACTGTCATGGATCATAGACTAGCAAGTTGTGTTATGCTAGGTGACCATGGGTGTAGAAAGGTAAGTCATATGAAGCACACAAACTAGCAAGTTGTATTATGCTAGGTGACCCATAGACTACCCCTCATGGATCACAGACTAGTAAGTTGTATTATGCTAGGTAATCATGAGTATAAAAAGGTAGGTCATATGAAGCACACAGTCTAGCAAATTGTATTATGCTAGGTGGCTCATATACTGCCAACACCTCAGGAAGTGTATCAAAACCAAAGCCTAAGGGAGATTATCAAACACCAGCATTATAGGGGTGAACGCTTTGGGTAGCATAAAATAAACAACACTACAGTGGTGAATTAATAAGGTATAGCTCAAGGGGTGAAAACAAATCAAGGTGCATGTATGGATGCACACATGAGTAGAGTGTATGCCCCTCTTAAAATATTAGCATGTGTAATATGCGAATATTTTAAGGTAAATAAAAGGGGAAGAAAGAAGAGGGGAGATCCTTATAAAGAATGCACACTCCTAGAACAAGTTGTCTCTACCCCCCAAAATATGGGTGAGGACAACCATGAAAAATAATATTGTGTCGTTACCAAAAATAAAGATATGGTTGCACGTGAGATTGTACCACCATGGATGGCAATGAGTAAACAAAGAAAGCTATAGATGCCACATAGTGGGTAGCAACACAATAGAACAAGGGAGGTGCGAAAACCTCATGATAATGTACAATAAAGAAAGACAAAGGTGGACTCTTTTCTATGCCTTTTTATAACAATGCTAGAGGAAATTACAATGTGATGCTAGAGGAAGAAGAATGAACTAGATAGAGGCCATGCTCAATATCATTTGTCATGCAAAGAAGAGATGGGTGCTTTAGTAGAAGGGAGAGTGAGAGCACCCATGTCAAGAAGGTGTTGAATTTTTTCCTCCAAGGCTCAACATTCGCTAGTGGAATGGCCAAGCACTCGATGATATGCACAAAAAGGAAGTGTTGAGTGAATGTGTTGTGGAAACTTTTTACGTGTAGGAGGAGGAAGAGTGATTGAGTGGGCTTTTAGAAGCCTCAACAAAATACACTCTTGTTTAGATAGAAGAGAATAAGTAGGTGGAGTAGGAAGCGACCCTTTATGTTGTGGAGAAAGGTTTGACTTCTGAAAAGAAGAAACCATAGATACCTCAGACAATGGAGGAGGGGATGTAGACAGAGGAGAAGGGTGGTAACCTAAACCCACTATAGAAGGCAAGTGCGGTGTAGGTTCCAAAGGGGCCCTAACTCCTTGTTCCATGCACCCAATCATGTAACGTGTCTCCAAATCAGAAAGACTGAAATAATGATGAGATGATTTCAAGTGTCTTTACCTAGCATTGTCAATTCCAATCTATCTAGTTAGTCATTCTTGAACCTAAATTGGCCCATTTTACCTAGTGCATTATTTATCAAGGCCTTCCACTTGGTGCTTAGTTAACACATTGAAGATTTCTTAATCCCTATTGTCCATTTTGTGGACAAATCAAGGCTCTCAAGCATCTTTTCTAGTTCTACACCAAATTCCAAGAAGCTTGGAATTAGATTCGTGATTTTTCAAACCTTTCTAGTCTGATCCCTTTTCATGTAATATGGCTTAGTTAGGAGACTAACCTTGTCTCCTATTCAAATATTTCTCATATTTTTCATGCTTTCAGGGTGGAAATTATCTTCAGTATTTGGAAAGATAAAAATTCAACTCTTTTTTTTCTAGTCGCTCAGTTGATGTTCATTTCTCTTTGTATACTAAAGCCATGATTTTTTCTAATGTGCTTATGCAGATTCAGGTGTAAGCTAGTAAAGTTGCACTTGAAGATACACCTACAATAGCTCTTAGACCAATGGGGTAATGTTCCATGCACTATTGCCAGAGTCTTGCCTACTCCATTTTCCCCTCCTCAAGGGTGTTGGTGAGATCATAATCAATCAGCTAAAAGAGATCGAAGCTGCTAGTCTCATGGCTCTCAACCCATGAGGAAAAAGGATAATGCATCCCACAATTAGACTTGGCCTTCACAACCATCTTCTACCTTTTCTCATGGGCATGGTGCTCTTGGTTGACCTGACTCTAGCAAGTTTCCTCCACTAGAGTTGGCCTTTTCTCTTGTTTGTCCTCAATAACCTTCTGGTGACACTCATAAGGAAGAGGGTGCTCCTACTATTTGGGAGCCAATTAACACTATCTCCAATGATGTTTGGGGAAAGCCAGATGATAAAGACCCCTTTCTACTGGTGTTTCTCTAGTTGCTTAGTGTTCTTATTTATGTATATGGTCTTGGCCCTCTGAACTTGCATCTTTGTTTTGGACATTGTCTCACATAGACTTTGAGGGTGTGCCTTTTTACCACCCACCTTTTTTGTGAATATTTTACAATTATCTTTTTAGTTAATAAAGATTTAAATATGACTTGCCCATCAAAAATATATGGGATTATCATGACCTACATGGGGATGACAACCTCATGTGAAGGTGAACATAAACAAGGCATATCAAGTAGAGTCATGTTGAACTAGTGATACAAGCAATGTAATCATTATTAGGATAATCATCATAGATGGGTAATCCCAAATTAGTAAGTACATCTTTAGGCATGGGAGAAGGTGAATCATCATCATATGTAAGTGAAGGTGAAAAATGTGTACCTGTCAAGCACACAACATTAGGTTCCTCAAGGAAGGACGAACCAAGAGAGACACATAAAAGAGAGCTATCATTAGGGATGTAGAAATAATATCCTCACTAGGTGTAACAAAATCACATGGATTGATATCTTTAGATGTATCAAATGAATAGAGGGTGATATCATAAAGTATAATGTGATAAGAAGAAAATGTGGGTAGGAGGGTAGAAAAGACATCCATAATGAAAGATCTAACAATAAAGCATAATCAAAGGTAGGGTGGGTGGTTAGTGATTAAAGAGATAGTAAACAATAAAAGCCCAAACCCTAATTAATATAGATTGATGAAGCAGGTGTGAGGATGGATTTAAACCCTAATAAAAATTTTAATGATAAATGTGAGCAATAAAAATATAAGATCTAAAAATTGAAGATATAAAGAAAGTCAAAACCTTGGGGAAATATTCTAGAGGGGTTCAAATGTTGGGTTTTCCATTTTATGTGGGGAAATAAAGCTATGGAACATAAATATGTTTAATCAATTGAATAAGAAATAAATTTAACAATTAGCCTAGATATTAGAGCTAATTCAGAAACATGTACTTGATAGAATATAAAATGATAATGAAATAATAAGAAGATAAAATGTACCTTAGTGTTAGAAAGGAGATTGAATATATTGTGATAAAGGACTAATATCTAGAATCTAAAATCAAATTTGAGAGGAATGAACTTGATGATTGTGCCTTGTGATTTTTGTGATTGTGTGTGAACCTAGGTCAATCCTGCACCCATGAATTTGAACCCTACACCTATGGTTTTAACCCAAATCGTGTGGTTCTAATTTTTGTTGTGGATCTAATGTTATCATCTTCAAATATTTCATACCTACAAACAAGTTTTGTTTATGCATATAACATGCAATGAAAGACTTGGTGGTGTTGAGGAACACCATTGGAACTTGCTATGCTAGGTGTCCAGGGGGCAACTTGCTCTCCTCCTTTTGCCCTAGTCAAGCCCTGTTGATCAATTTAACGATTTTAAAAAGTTGAAAGACAACAAGCAACAAATACAACTAGTAATGATATGATTGAAATGTTGCTAAGAGTTTGAGACTTGATTCTTGATGTAATAGAGTGCAATACAATGGATGTCGAAGTGACCTAGTTTAAGAGCTAGGGTTTTAGTATTTGTTAATGTGTGAATTGATGTAGCTGTTAAGGTTAATGCAAAAGAATAAGTGTTGAGTGTTGGGTGATCTTTGTGATAGATAGATGTGGTGGGGTTGTCGTAATAGTCAATGATCAAGCCTTTTCAAATGACCTAGGGTTAATGTCCTTTTATACTTGTCCTAGGCACATAGTTTGAAGTTTTGACATGAGAGTCTGCACATGATTACTAGTTGGAATTGAGTTGGCTTAGATCTAGGGTAAATTTTGAATTTAGAATGAACAAATCAGTCTCGCATGTATAGTTCTAACTTGAGTCAATACTAAACTTGACCTAGAAATGTTATAAACAAAGGCAAAATGTTCTTTTTGAATACAAATCTAATTGAAAGGTTAATAAAAATACTAAATCAATCAAAATCATGTACTAAATAATATACTTTGAACATCTACATAAATTAATGTAAAACAAAAGGGTTAAAATACAAAATATACACTTTTTCACACATTTTAGGTGTGTCCAAAGTATTTGAAATGAGTAAAAACTCTCATCATTTCCTTGCTAATAATACCATCAGTACCTCTCATTTTTTTCACAAGTTTACTTTTGAAAAGAAGTTAGGTGAGTGGGCTTGACACACCACATAAAGTGTAAATCCGTGGATATGCAAATCCATTGGACCATGGGTCCTTTGATTAGAGAGTGGAGTAGAGAATGTCGGGCTGACAACATAATTATTATCTTGAACTCTTAATGAAATGGATCATGGGTCCTTAAGCCATAATACACATATTGAATAAACGACGAGATTAGGACTATTAGAATGTTGGACTAGGTACATAATCTTGTCTTGAAGAAGAGCATGGAACATGGTGTAAAATTATGCAAGGCTTAGCTTGGGTGGATGTATCTTGCACTTATCCTTAGAGACAAAAATAGATTGTCCAAAACCACCTTCATAAAGATTCCTAGAAGTTATCCTGCCTACAGCAGTAATCTGTTTCATGTTTTATAGTCCTTGTCATCTTCTGCTCTGTGAATGCTCTGCAGTAGTCTATGACTGTCAATGCATAACTGTCAGCAGTGATTGTCTGTTTTTGAAGGACAGTCTATGACTGTCAATGCATAACTGTTCAGCAGTGATTCTATGTTTTTTTTACTGTTCTTCATTGTCTGTTTGACTGTGCCTCTGTAAACTATTATCTATAATTTCTGACACACTTTAATACTATATATATTATATAGAGAGAGAATGTCACATTGAACAAATTGTAAAGACGAGCAACTAGATGGAAGTGACATGAGTTTTGTTTGATTATGTATTCTGTTAAGTGGGTTATCTGTGCACACACCTCTTTCCATTTGAATTCAACCACTGTAAGCCAAACAAACTTTCTAAATAAAAGATACTAACCCTAAAATAATCCTATTAAATATTATCTAAAGCTGAAACATAATTCTGTTTCCTATAAAGTAATCCATCAAATATTCTCTTGTGAATGACAAGATATTTCTAATTCCTAGTGATGTTCCCCCTTACAGTGAAGTATTATAATTAACTTCATTAGTTGCTCACGAATCAAGAGTTTTGCTGGCTGCGAAAGAGACAAGTGACAGTAGTAAGACAGACTACCATATTCTGTGGGAAACATGATCAAACTCGAATATATAGAATTTCTTATATTGTAGTTGTTTAAAAATTGAACTACCTTTCCCTATGATATTTTATTTAATTAGGGGAGCGGGGCGCCAGAAGGCTTGTGGTCACCCACAAGCAAAAGTTCTTCTGTTGGGCCTGTCCTTAGTGACTTTCTAAATATACGTATCTCTGCACTGGCCCCACCCAATACATACATATTAATATATTTTCATGGTAAAGGGTAAGCCCCTTCTTTGACTGGATCCTTTCTCTGTCAAGCAAAAAAAAATCAATGCTTTCTGTGATTGAGCATGAAAGTAAAATTATGGAATACAGCCATTTGTTTTGTACTAAGTGCCCAGTCTTATCAATGGTGTCGGGCTTCTGAAAAATGCAACAGAAAATCAGGAGGGACAAGATATAAATGAGGGACATGATCTAAATGCATGAACTGTGAGTTCAGAGAGTAAATTGTGAGTTTAAAAGTGCTTCGAGGTACATTCTGTTTCTTTAATTTTGAACTATTTCTATAGTTGTGGTAGGTAATCTCTCATTATGAATGAACTGTTTTTGTTGTACTGAATGTACAAACTTGTCATTTTACTAAGTACCTTGTGAGTGGGCATGGGAGTGGCATCTTTACTAAGTAACTTGTAAGTGGGCATGGGAGTGTGTTGTAGGGATAAGTTGTTATAATTTGGGAACATAAGATGTTGTGTTGGAGTCTTTTGGGGGATGGACATGTGGTCCTTTGATGATGGTTTTATAGATTACAATGCGACAATGCGACAATACTATACGTATAACAGTAGAAAATTATTACAAGGGATAAGGCACATTATGACTCATTCTTTACAATAGTACACATATAACAGTGAAAGACCATTACAAGGGATAAGGCACACTATGACTCATTCTTTTCAATCATTGTGATTAAGATGAATTACATTGAAGAACGAGAAATATAGAAATCCTTTCACTCATACTACAAAGTATATGATTCATTGATTATTTTTTTAGTGGGATTCATTATTTCTTTCTTTAGATCAACACAAGACATATTCAAGGCCAAATCACATATCAACACTTTAACCTACTTAAGATGGTACATGCATTCACGAGGAACAACTATATATAAGTAATCAATGGTACAATATGTTTATTAGTTCCATTGAATTCCTTTTAAGATGATAAAGATGAAGTATATTAATAAGAACAAACTTGTGAATCTATTCTATTCATTATATATCCATATATCAATTACTCAGTTTACGTGTCAAATCTTCTAAAAGTCAGATTCAACTAGATGCCTATAATTGTATTTCATATCTTTTTAAGCACAAGTGCAAGAGGAAGATAAACGCATAATTTCTTAATGAATGTTCACACATAATACTTCAAGCACTTCTATTAGCTAGGTGACATAGAGATAGAGTTACCACCCATTCCAATCAACCTTATTTAGCACCAAGTTAAATCATAAGAAAGATAAGTATTTTTAACTAATGAGCTTCAATCCATTCATTTATACTAATAGCTTTTCAAGAAAGAATGTAAAAGAACTACAACTATCATTCATATGTTGAACATAAAACCTTAGAACATGGGTTAGGGTTTGTAGAAGGAAATGAGGTCTAAAGCAAAGTCATGATGGAAGGGTGATAAACATTTACAACATAGTAGCAACATTTCAAACATGATATTAAGATAGACATACAACAAATCCACTAAAGGATGTTTTCATATTCAAATCAAACTCTACAAGTAAGCTCAACACATAGTTGAAAGAAGAGGCATTCAAGTTGTGTTATTTTTTGTTTCTCTTAAATGGTAATGAATAGTTTGAAACAAAGAAAATTTTATCCAAAATTCGTCGAGATGCACAAAAACCTCTCTCAAATTTTCTTTCAAAGACATTTTAGTTTTTCCATAAATTTTAGCCCATTTTAAATTAAAACTTACAAATCTAGTTTTCAAAAAAGAGAGAAATACTAATAAGGCATGTATCCACTCAAAATTTGTCTCGGACATTTAATAAACTCATTGGAATGTCTAAAACTCTCATAAACCTTCAACCAACTATATATTGCAAGTGTCATACTTTTGCTTAATTTAAATCAAGCAAAGTAAACTTTGGGAATAGTTGTTTTTTTTATAAATGAATTATAAATAATTATAGCCCTAAGCTTTTACTATGAAGAGTCTAATAATAGATAAATTTAAAAGAAACTTAGCTCATTCATTTTGCCCAAATATTATGTAAATTTCACAATGCTAAAAGAGACTTTCCAAAATGGATTATTACTACTCATGGCAACTTCCTATTGTTTTCAAACAATAGTTTTCTTTTACAAATTCCATACAATTGTTTGCAAGGAAGATTGACTTGAACTAGGCATCCAAGGTCTACTTTTCCATATTGTTTTTATTTGAGCTACCATTAATGGTGGCCCTCACTACATAAGCCATGCCCCTATGGCTATGGTGCTCTTTTAATATCATATTCATGGTTGCAAATAGATGGTTAATAGTTTAGATGCCCCCAAAAATATTTTCAAATATCTAGAAAAAAAATTACAACATTTTAGCACTTTAGGTTAGTAACGACAACCATTATGATGCTTAGATTGAATCTTAAGTGGTATTGTCAGCTTAACTCATAGAATTAGACTAAAACAATTCTTTTTATTCAAAATACAATGTTGTGATCATTCCATTTTCACAAATTCATTTCTTCCTTTCCTTATTTTTCCCAAAATAATTTCCTAGAGTTTATCTCATTGATTTTCTCATAAATCATCTAGATTTAAATTCCATTTTTTTAATTTCTAGAATTCATACAAATTTAACAAGATCTAATTTCATTGATAACGATTACAATGTCCATTTCAAGATAATTGAAATGTAATACAATAAGGTACAATAGTGAGGGGCTACAAATACATCCTCATTTCTAGAATTTGCAATATTACAAAAAAAAATTATCCCAACATTTCCTTACAAATATTATATGGCAGTGGATTCTCACTTGCAAATGTTAGGGACAAAACTCTCTCAAAAGAGGGGGCAAGAAGGGGTTATTGAGCTCATAGAAAAGCATAGGCACCGAACCATCTAGGCATTCTAGCCATATGGTCGTGACCACCACTTACCAAATATAAAAAAAAAATTATGGATATGCATCTATTGATTTAGTGTTACCTAAGAAGCTCCAACAAATAGGGATCTCACACATCAATAGTTTGCTTTCAAGTAACTCCATGAGAACCTCTAACGAAAGTCAATTTTCTCTTCTATTGTACACCTAACACTAAATGGGCTCTAGATTAATGCTAATACTATATTAAAATGATGTAGAACAAAACTACTTTAACATCTAACCTACCATATGCTAACTAGTTTATTGAAAAGGGATAGAGAGGATGAGGGTTTAGAAAAGGATAAGGTTCAAAGAAACATATAAAAAGGGTGGGTGAAGGAGCACCAAAGAGGGGAAACCTATTAACCCTCTCTACAATACACAACCAATCCTCCTTCACAAACAAATGAGCACCTACATATGGTAGGGATACCTCAATTTTCTCTCCATTATTTTACTTGTAGTAGAATGGCTTTAACTAATATCTATAGCCAATGGATATTCAATATCTATAGGTAATCAACTTCAGTCCAAGGGGCATAACTAGACAAGTACACATTCATTCATGATATCACACCAAGGGGCACTCTCTGTGATGAGTACTAGATAAACTTAAAATGTTATTTAACACATTCCCATTTCCTACAAATTAATAAATCATGACCAATCAAGCTTCTAGACAAAGAGCCAAAAGTTGATTCTATATTAAAATGTTAAAAGATACTTACAAGAGAGCAAAGTTCTTATTTATATAGTCATGGGACTCCTCATGCAGTGGAAACCTGATGCAGGAGCATCCTTGGTTCAAGAGCAATCTTGCATCAACCAAAAACATTTGCATTTCAGTTTGTTTTCTTTCATTTTCTAGTTCAGTTTGGGCAGTTCAGTCAGTACCAGCTTCTATATTTTGGTCTGCATTCTACCACAGTTACATTTCAAATCTTGTGGAGTTGGACTTAGCATCTAGATTCATTCATCTACATCATATCCAAATCTTAGAGCATTTGGATCGGTTACCTGAAAGTTATCGCTATCAAAAGATCAACTGTTTTCTCATAACAGACCATACTGACAGTCTTGGACAATCATCTAAAGGAGAAGACTTGTGGAGCATTCCTCGACTTGTGGAGCTTAATGACATATCATTCAATGATCTATGGTTTGTGGCCAACCTTCCCCGAGATCCACACATCATCCCATTCATTTGTAGAGGTGTTTTATGCATTTAGGTCTGACCTATCCGTGTACACACGTTACAGCTCTTCATTGGAGTTTGTGATCTTCGTTAGCTGACGCAGAGGCATCTTGTGATTTGGAGATGACATATATTGATGTAATAGATCCTTAGGAAAGTAGTTCATGATAATAGTGATAGTTGATAGTTTGGATTCTTTGCCAAGGAGCTTCAAAGCTATATCTAGTGCATATTCTGATATTCTGTAATCAGGCCTATGAGCCCTAATTGTAAGCCCCCATGTTGCCGGTTGATCTATATTTGAATTCTATGGTCTACTAAATGACTAAATCTACATTTGTTCCATATCCTTGAGTTGTTTCTATTGTGTTTACTCTTGTTGCATGGTCTGGATAGTTCATTTTGTGAACCCTCCTACCGTGACTGCACCAAGTGGTATTAGAGCGAAAGTTCAAATCTTTGGGAATGAATTGAGTGAAGTTGGTAAAGGAATTTTGTAAGATCTTGTTGTGAACAGATTGCCGATCCGAGGCAGGTTACTTATGTCACAACTGATCACCGATTGTGAGGCAGTTGTCTCTTGTAGCCTGATCACTGAATTGAGGCAGTCACACTTGATCTGAGGAAGAATACCGTTGATGAGAATCCTCGCCATTGGAATAATGGTGAGTAGAATGGATGAGATGATGGAAATGATGAAAATAATGAGAATTCGATTGGATGTTGTCAAGGAAGATAGGCGAAGAGGATTGACACCTAGACCTAATGTTGAAAGTGATGATGAAGAAGAATTTCAATCTGTTGAACAAATTGGCGAAACCCTAGGAGGTGATGAAGAGGAAGAATTAGATCAAGTAAAGATGTTGCGAGCTATTTCAAAGATTGGAAAGAGACCTAGAGTTGCTGTACCAAATTACACTGGCAATTTGAACTTTGAAGAATTGATTGATTGGATAAATGACATGGAAGAATACTTTGATTATGAAGAAGTTGAAGATTCGAAGAAGGTGAAATTTGCAAAGACAAAGTTGAAAGGACATGCTGCTATATGGTGGAAAGAATTTTAGTTGGATAGAAATAGAAGAGGAGAAGAAAATATTACAATGTGGGATAGAATGGTGACGAAATTAAAGAATCAATTCATACCTGCTGACTATGAGTTGGAGTTGTTGAAAAGATTGCAGAACCTGAGACAAAAGGAGAAATTTGTGAAGGAGTATACTGAAGAATTTCATAAGATGATAATAAGGACATGACATAGTGAAGCAAGCAAGGAGAAAGTGGCTAGATACATCAATGGACTGAGATTGAACATTCAAGAAGAACTGAGTTTGTTAAGGATGACCTCTTTGGAGGAAGCATATCAGTTTGCCTTGAAAGTTGAAGAGAAGTTGAACAAGAGGCATGATCAGAGACAGAGAGGAAGAGGAGGTAAATTTTAGAAAGATAGAACATTTTCTAGAGGAGATAGATCATTTGCAGAGTAGAACAGACAAGAAAACACATTTAAGAAGGAGGACAAAGATAGCAATACCTACCAGAGAGATTACAGAAATTTTTACTGAAGAGGAAACCCTAGTGCATACCGAAATGAAGGACACAAAAGAGAAGGAAGAGGATTTAATAAGAGAACATTCAAAGGCACTTATTCAAGTGTGGAGGTGAAGGACATAGAGCATTTGAATGTAATCAAGGGAGTACAAGTAAAAGAACAGAGAACAATGGAAGAGCAGCTTATGTTGAAGAAGAACCCATTGGATCACCTAGTTTAGTTGGTAAACCAGAGAAAGGAGAATCACTTGTGATGAGGAGAGCACTATTTCAAGTAGAGACAACTGAAGAACCACTGCAGAGGAAAAGTTTGTTTAGAACCAGATGCAAATCAGGAGGTAAATGTTGTAAAGTTGTTATTAATAGTGGTAGTTCAGATAACCTAGTTTCAGAGGAGATGGTGACTAAGTTGAAATTGGAAAGATTGAAACACCCAAAGCCTTATTAGATAGCATGGATTTAGGATGATCATAAGGTACTGGTGAGTGAACAATGTTTGGTGAAATTTCATATTGGATCTTATCATGATGAAGTCTTGTGTGATATTATGCCTATGGATGTTTGTCATATCTTGTTGGGTAGACCTTGGCAGTATGATAGAAAAGTTATGCATTATGGGAGAAAGAATACATACACTATAACATCAAATGGGAAGAGAATTACCTTGATTCCTTTGGAAGATGATCCTAAGAATGACGTATGTGGGAATGCTAGAGTCTATTTGGTAGATAGGAGGAAGTTCTTGGATGGTTTGAGACATGAGAATATGTGTTATGCTTTGATTCCTAAGAAGCTAGAAACATTGAAGAAGGAGACTGAAGAATCACAACTGGAGGAGATAACTAAGTTGCTAACAGAGTATGAAGACATCATATCAGATAATGTACCTGAAGGATTGCCACCTATAAGGAGTATCAGTCATCACATGGATTTTATACTGGGAGCTAGTCTGCCTAGTAAAGCAGCACATAGAATGACACTGACAAAGAATGAAGAATTGAATAGACAGATACAAGAGTTGTTGAGGAAAGGATTGATCAGAGAAAGTTTGAGTCCTTGTGCAATACCTGCAATGTTAGCACCTAAGAAGGATGGAGAATGGAGGATGTGTACAAACTCTAAAGAAATAAACAAGATCACAGTTAAGTATAGATTTCCTTTACCTAGGATGGATGATATCATGGATTGTTTGAGTGGAGAAAAATATTTCACAAAGATAGATTTGAAAACTAGATACCATTAGATCATAATCAGAGAAGGAGATGAATGGAAAATTGCTTTTAAAACAAATGAAGGATTGTATGAATGGTTAGTGATGCCTTTTGGATTGACTAATGTACATAGTACTTTCATGAGGTTGATGAATGAAGTCTTGAAGAAATTCTTGGGTAAGTTTGTGATTGTATACTTGAATGATATTCTAATTTTTATTAAGACAAAAGAAGAACATTTGTGGCATATTAGACAAGTATTCCAGAGGTTGAGAGAAGAGAAATTGTTGATAAACATCAAGAAGTGTAGTTTCGTGAAAGAAGAATTGATATATTTCGGATTTGTGATTTCTGTGGAAGGATTGAAGATGGACCCTGAGAAAGTGAGAGCAATTATTGAATGGCCTACACCGGAGAACATTGGAGAAGTCAAATCAATTCATGGATTAGCTAGTTTCTACCAAAAGTTCATCAAAAATTTTAGTTCAGTTTGCAACCCTATGATAGAGACAATGAGAGGTGACAGAAAAGACTTTAAGTGGACATCAAGAGCAGATAAAAGTTTTGAACTATTGAAGTAGAAAGTGACAAAGAAACCTATTTTAGCATTACTGGATTTCAATAAGGTATTTCAAGTAGATTGTGATGCAAGTGGAAATGCAATTGGAGCAGTGTTAAGTCAAGAAGGTAGACCAGTAGCATATTTTAGTGAGAAGTTGAATGATGCAAGAAGAAGATATTTAGTTTATGATCAAGAGTTCTATGCCATAATTCAAGCCTTGAAGAGGTGGATACATTATTTGTTGCCTAAGGAGTTTGTGTTGTATACAGATCATCAAGATTTGCAATATTTGAATAGTCAAGGTAAGTTGAATTAGAAACATATGAGATGGGTAGAGTTCATGCAGAGTTATACTTTTATACTGAAGCATAGGAGTGGTAAATCAAACAAAGTTGATGATGCATTGAATAGGAGAAGAAACTTGTTGACAAAGATGAGAGTTGAAGTGTTAGGTTTTGATGAATTGAAAAACCTATATGAGGGAGACACCAATTTTGCAAAACCTTGGAAAGCATGTAAGGAACCTGTTGTGATAGATAGGAGTAAGTGGTTGGACTATTTCATTCAAGAAGATTTGTTGTTCAGAGGAAATCAGTTGTTCATACCTAGAGGTTAAATGAGAAATAATTTGATGAAGGAGAAACATAGTGGTGGATTGGTAGGAAATTTTGGCATTGATAAATAGTGGCTTTGGTGAGTGAAAACTACTTTTAGCCTCAGATACAAAAGGATGTTAGGAAATTTGTGCAGAGTTGTAGAGTTTGTCAAGTTGCAAAAGGAAGTAGCCAGAACATTGAATTATATAAACCTTTGACGGTACCAGAGAGACCTTAGGAAGACATAAGTATGGATTTTATAATGGGATTGCCAAAGACACAGAGATGACATGATTCAATATTCGCAGTGGTGGACAGATTTTCAAAGATGGTATATTTCATACCTTGTAAGAAGACAACTGATTCAGTGCATGTAGCTGACCTATTTTTCAAGGAGGTTGTGAGATTACATGGATTACCTAAGAGTATAATTTCAGACAGAGATGCCAGATTTCTTTGATATTTTTTTAAGACACTTTGGAAGAAGATGAAGATAGATTTGAAGTTCAGTTCAACATTTCATCCACAGATTGATGGACAGATAGAGGTAGTGAATAGGAGTTTGGGAAACTTGTTGAGATGTTTGGTTGGAGAGAAGGCAGGAAGTTAGGATTTGATTCTTTCACAAGCAGAGTTTGCATATAATCATTCAGTGAATATGAGTACTAGAAGAACACCTTTTGAGATTGTTACCGAAGTAAATCCTAGAGGAGTAGCAAAATTGAGAGACATCAGTGCAGAGGAAAATAGAAGTGCAGAAGCAAAAGAATTTGCAAGACATATGAAGGTAGTGCATGATCAGGTAAAGAAGCACTTGGAAGAGATAAACAACAAATATAAAGAACAAGCAGATGAGAAGAGAAGACACAAATAATTTGTAGTTGGAGATAAAGTGATGGTATACTTGAGAAATGAAAGATTTCTAGTTGGAACATATAACAAGTTGAAAATAAAGAAGTTTGGACCTTGTAGGATACTCAAAAAATTTCATTCAGGAAATGCATATGAAGTGGAGCTACTGGAGACATTGGGCATATCACCTATTTTCAACATTGTAGACTTGTACTGGTATCATGAAGCAAAGTTTAGTGACATCCTTAAAGAGGACTTGAAGAAGTAGTTACCCCAACAATCACTGGAGCAGATTGAAGACATTTTAGACAGCAGAGTTGGACGCAGCGCAACGGAAGGAAGATAATACAAAGAATACCTTGTAAAGTGGAAAGGCATACCGGAAGAAGATTCATCATGGATTTCTCAGGCTGAGGTGGATCACCTTGGTTTCCCTCTAGCCCTAGAAAAGTGAGGGACTCACTTTTTCAATAACCCCGGATGTCTGATGCAAGAGCATCCCTAGTTCAAGAGCAATCTTGCATCAACCAAAAACATTTGCATTTCAGTTTGTTTGCAGTTTAGTTTGTTTTCTTTCATTTTCTAGTTCAATCAGTAGAAGTTTCTATATTTTGGTCTGCATTCTACCACAAGTACATTTTAGATCTTGTGGAGCTGGACTTAGCATATAGATTCATTCATCTACATCATATCTGAATCTTAGAGCACTTGGATTGGTTACCTAAAAGTTATCGCTATTAGAAGATCAACTGTTTTCTCATAATAAGGCATCTTGACAGTCTTGGACAATCAATTCAAGGAGAAGACTTGTGGAGAATTCCTCAACTTGTGGAGATTAATGACACATCATTCAATGATCTATAGTTTGTGGATGACCTTCCTCGAGATCCACACATCATCCCATTCATTTGTAGAGGTGTTCTATGAATTTAGGTCCGACCTATCCATGTACACACGTTACAGCTCTTCATTGGAGTTTGTGATCTTCCTTGGCTGACGTGGAGGCATCTTGTGATCCGGAGATGATATATATTGATGTAATAGATCCTTAGGAAAGTAGTTCATGATAATAGTGATAGTTGATAGTTTGGATTCTTTGCGAAGGAGCTTCAAAGTTATATCTAGTGCATATTTTGATATTCTGTAATCGGGCCTGTGAGCCCTAATTGTAAGCCCACATGTTGTTAGCCAATCTGTATTTGAATTCTATGATCTATTGAATGACTGAATCTGTATTTTTTTCATATCCTTGAGTTGTTTCCATTGTGTTTACTCTTGCTACATGGTCTGGATAGTTCATTCTATGAACCCTCCTACCGTGATTGCACCAAAACCAAAGGAGCCTAGGAATACTTCAAAAGAGAAAGAGAAGAAATAAATTTCAAGGAGGTTGCAATGTCTGTAGGATGATCTTCAACTAATCCCATATAAATAGAAAAAAGACAACACATGCAGATAGTTAAGGAATTCATCCATAGGAAAACAAAACCATGATAGCTTCCCTCGCATGCAAATGCCACCTGTATACACCTAAAATTGGCTTGGGTCGAATTAAGTAAATATTTTAATATTTATCTTAATTCTTATTTTCTTCTGTCAATTAAATAAATATTCAAAATTTATTTGATTGTTTCATTATCTCATAATTAAATAAAGTCATTTTATTTAATTAAATTCCCTCAATTCTTCTAATGTCTAAAGTCCAAAATCCACCTCATCTCTTCCACCTCACCATGTTGCACATATAATTAAATATTCTTAATATTTAATTAGCTAATATCCTCTATTTTCTAAAATAAATCTTTAAATCAATTATCCTCCACCAATTGAATTTAATTCAATTGTCCCCCATTATCCTCCACTAATTGAATTCTTAATCCAATGTTCCCCACTAGCCTTCACCAAATTGAATATTTAATTCAATGTTCCCCACTAGCCTTCACCAATTGAATATTTAAATTCAATGTTCCCCACTAGCCTTCACCAATTGAATATTTAATTCAATTGTTATAATCCACTATTCTCAAATAAAGAATTTTTAATTCATCTATTATGAATTAAAGATTCACAAAAAATGAGAGCCATTGATCTCAGCTTTTGATCCTCACCCTCCATTGCCTTTTTTGAAAATCTATAAATAAAACCCTCTTCTAAGCCATTAGGGAGGGAACTTCATCTTGCACAATCACTATACCCAAAATTTCTCTCATTCTCTTCTCCATTTCATTTTCAAGTGTCCTCCATTATCATGTGTTGAAGCTCACATTCAACACAAACTCATATCAAAAGCTATTCTTCCTTTGTCATCTTCAACAAGCAAGCAAGCAAGGAAAACTTCTAAGGGCTTCACAATCAAGATCAAAAAAGATAGGCAAATAATGGAAAACAATAGGTAAAGGAGTTTGTAAGTATGTTCTTACTTATTTTGGTTTAATTCTTCTTAGCTTTCAACTTCCATTGGTGTTTGGGTTTTATATGCTTTCATTAGTTTGATTAAACCACACATTTTCTCCCCCTCACATTTTGGCACCCACCGTGGGGCCGTTGCCCCTTTACTAATAAAAAAAATGAGTGTTTACAATTGCAGGTCCATACAGGTGATGAACAGGTGAAGAATAGGTCTTTGACAGTCATCTTGTGCATTTGACCTCCACAGTTGCACATTTAACCTCCACAGTTGCACATATGACAATATTGCGCATTTGACCTCCACAGTTGCGCATTTGACCTCCACAGTTGCGCATATGGCAATATTGTGCATTTAACCTCCTCAGTTGTGCATCCAGACTCTGAAGTTGTGCATCCAATCGTCACTACGGCACCTGAGTCCAGTTTGCGCATATACTCTGTGTAATTGCGCATCCGTCCGAGTTGCGCATTTACCCCCTGGTTTTGCGCATCTGTTCTGTCAAATTGCGCATATGTTGTTATTGCGCCTATATCGCTGATTATTGCGCATTTGCTGTCTGTCCTTGCGCATTTGTTAAAAGTCGCATACACTCCCTGTTTCTGCGCATTCAAGCTGTAGTGTTGCGCATCTGTATTCTGCTTTTGTTGTACAGTTTTTGTGGATTTTGCATATTGAACTAACATTTGTTTTGCAGGGGTAGTGGCTAGATTAGGTCATTTAGATGATTTGTCTAGCCCATTTAGACTAACTAGGGGTGAAAGTAACAAGTGCATCTCATACAATACTTCACATAGTTTTCTAAACTAGGAAGGAAGTAATTGAACCCAATGGTTATCTATGCATTGTCGAATCTATTTTCCTAAAAGTAGGCCACTGCTATCTTTACAAACAGAAAATGAACAATGCTATATCTTAATCACTTTCAAAGTTAACAAATGGGGAATGAACAATGCTATGATCTAAACACTTCCAAGTTAACAATCGTGTGAGTGCACAGGTAGCTTAACTCATATAATTTTTTTACTTTTAACTAGGTTCGATTAACAAGTGTTTTCTGTGATTGCGAATGACAATAGGCTTATACTCTCCCCTTAACTAGGTGATCAAAGTGCCAAATTTGTCATTCTATTTGTCAAACCTTTAGAGGGGCCTGTCCTTGGATGCACGCTTGTCCAAGTGGGAATGACCCTGAGTGGTAATAGGCTAAAGCCAAGCCCTGCCAAGCCACTTAAAATAAATTGTGCTTGGGGTGAAAACCTCAAGCAACGAGTGCTACTGTGTTACACCGAAGGCCAACCTCCCCATAAACCCTCATAGGTACAACCCTGTGAGGCTGGGAGACTCCATAACGGAGAGTAGTGCTACCGCATGTGTAACCACTTGAACGGTTGCCCTAACTAAGAACCAATTGTGTAGCAAGCCAAAAACCCCTATTTGCCGATGCAAAGGGTAGAGCCCTTGAAGCGGCCTCGATTCAAGTGACTCTTAGTAGAGGTAGCAGGGACAATCCTAAGGTTCGGTGTGGGTACGAACCTAAGGAAACTTGGATCTGGTATGCGTGAGAAGTGAGTGCCATGGAGGGGAGCCAGTGCTACCAGATCCTGGAGCTACACCCTTTGAGTGGCACAGCCAGAGGATTCAACAAATATTGTCCCATCCAACCTAGGTTGTATTTGTCTTTGAGTCAAAATAGTCCAAAAACACAATATATATATATAAGATAAAAATCATGGAAAACTTCTATGTGTTTGCTGTGCTTTTTGCCATAATTGAATATCAACCTCACAAGAAACATCAAGTTTTTCAAAACCAAAAACACTGAAAATCCTGAAATTTCTAAAATTCTGAAAAAACACAAACAAAGAGCTAGATTTGTGCATATGCACCGACTTTTTGCGCATTTAAACCGACTTTTTGCGCATTTGACAGTATTGCGCATCTGGACTCTATTTGTGTGCATACAAACTTAACCAGTATTGTGCATGCATATTGACTTGTTGCACATTTACCTCCTATTATTGCGCATTTAAACCAGAGAGCAAAAAACCATATCTTCCAAAGAGCAAAATTTGTCAATACTTTTCAAAAACCAGTTCAAACCTGTTCTAGTTTTCAAAATCTGATTAAAGACCTTGCAAAATCAACCATTTCTCCTTGTTCCACACCATAGCAGCTTGCTCATCCAAAATCTCACCAAAATCTTCTTCCAAATTTCCAACAAGGTCATAACCAAATTATTCTTGATCAAAATCAAAACCTCAAACAAAACCTAGTGAGGCTCTATTACCAAGGGTTACTTATCCTTTTGGAACTCCACTAGGGGGTGGTGCAAGGCTAGTCAATATCAAGTATACGGATTTCTAACATCCTTACTTAGACTATCGCTTTTGTATACCCCACTTTGTTTGACACCAACTAGATCCAAGAAGAACCTTGCCAAAACCTTGTCTCATTATATCACCTTGCTCAAATTGTCCAATCTTACTCCATCCCATTCCTTTACTACCTTGCATGGTCTTGACAAGATTACAAAAACAAAAATAGTTAGAAATGGCTGAGAAAATGATTCCAAATTCTCACGACAATGATGAAGAAGTTTCTGCGGAAGAGATCCTTCGCATACAGCATGACCCAAGATTTCAACACTTATTAGAAGGGGTGCTCGCCCAAGACCCATCAAAATTCTTTTTACATCTAGAAAGTCTAGGAGCCAAACTCCCTAAGGATTATGACATGGAGGCTCTCAAAGAAATTGACGAAGAGAGAATCCCCAAAGGGAGTAGACAGGATGAAGTACCCACGAATAAGAGCAAAGAGACAATTGACTCTTTGGATGCCCTAAGTCTGATGAACCAGAAAGTCAAAACTCTCCTACAACGATTTTCAGACATGGAAAGGGGAACCTCGACAAAACATTACACCCTAGAGGATATTGCACCGTATCCTTTTGATAGGGCATTAGTCATGATACCTTTTCCCTCGAGATTTGAAGGACCTAAGTTCAACAAATATTGAGGAAAAGGTGACCCAAGGGATCATGTCAGAGAATTCAATGCTGCTTGCCTGGAGGTTGCACATAATGACACATATCTTATGCGACTTTTTCCTCGAAGCTTAGGAGGATAGGCCATGGAGTGGTTCTCTAGATTGTCGCCCAGCATCAAAACTTTCAATGAACTCATAGATAAATTTGTCACCTATTTTTCCTACAATATTGAGCATGACACCTCAATATTGGACCTCTGTAACACTAAACAGAAAGGGGGAGAATCTTTCGCCACCTTCTTACAGAGATGGAGACAACTAGCAAGCAAGTGCCCTCACCAAATGCCGAAGAGACAAATGCTAGAAATGTTTGTTCACAACCTACAAACGGACCTAAGCTACCAAGTTCAAATCCAATGTCCTACTTTGTTTAGCAAGGTCATTGAGGTGGGCCTCATCATAGAGAAATTCCTACTCGCAAAAGGTCAGATCAAATACTATAAGGACACTCCTAACACCTATGCCAATAATGATAAACCTAGGTTTTGGACAAAGAACAAAAACATTGTGAATGACGGGGTAGTAGATGCCAAAAATACGGCACCTAAACAACCAATTTTTAACTTGTCAACACCCCAAAATAACCCCACACAAAACAAACCAAAAAATACTCAATCTAGGTTCACCAACTTTCAACCTAAAAGAACATTCACACCTTTGGATGAATTACTAGAAACTACTCTACGGAAGGTGATCGCCAACAATCTCATAACACTTCCCTCAGTGCGGGAGTACGAGCCAAAGGTCAAACCCTACTGGTGGAATGATAATGATTTCTGCGAATACCATCGAAACAGGGGGCACAAGACAAATGATTGTATTGCACTCAAGTATACAATCCAAGACTTAATAGATCAAAACAAGATATCTGTTAATGGACATACCTCAAATAGTGATCATCAGGCATTCAAGGACCCTCTTTCTAACTACGAGCAAGGAGGTCCTTCCAACAGAAATAACCGTGGCTCTAATAACACAAATTACATGAATATCGGATACGACTATGTTGTTAACCATATCTATGAAAGTGACTCACACATTAATGTGATCACTATCAACAAGGATCCAGACTGCAATGTTACTACTCGTAGTAACAGAGTCACCCTTAGAGGAGCTTCCGCTCCTCCATCTAGTCAATATAGTATCGTGGATCAACTCCATAAAACACCTGCACACATCTCCATGTTAGAACTTCTGCGTCTGTCTCCTTCTCATAGGTCCATACTTGACAAAGCCTTAGCAGAAGCCTCCATTCTCATGAACCTAACTGAAGAGCAATTCCAAACTATGGTCGGTCACATCACCTCACCGCACTCCCTATCATTCACTGAGAAGGATGACATGTCTATCACTCAACCCCATAATGCCTCCCTCCATATCGAGGCTTTCATACACAAACACAAAATCAAAAGACTCCTAATAGATGGAGGGGCTAGTTTGAATATTTATACATTAAAGCTAATCCTTACATTGGGGTTTTCAGAGAAGGCTATAGATCTGAAAAGAAAAATCACCATAAAAGCCTATGATGAGGAAGAAAGAATGTCTAAAGGAATTGTTACCCTACCAATTAGAGTGGGCCCCGTAGTGAAAGATGTGGCTTGTCAAGTCCTTGACATGGAATTAGCATACAACATTCTTCTGGGATGGCCATGGATACACACTTTGAAAGCAGTGCCTTCCACATACCATCAATGTATCAAATTCTCACATGAAGGTCAAGAGATCACCATCCTAGGTGACCCTAACCCCTATCAATACTGCAACTCCATTCAACCCAAACCAGAAGTCATAATCCCTAACAATTGTGCTTCTGCATCCTCGTCATCTCATGTTGACCCAGCTACACTTGCTTCTTCTTCGGGGGCACCTCAACCTAACTCCAACTCAAAGATAAAGGCTTGGGTGAGCACACAATATCTCAGTCCCTCTGCTTGGCACAACTGCCCCTATCTCCTTGATCCTATGGGAGACCTATCTTAAAAACACCCACATCAGAGAAGCCAACCAAAGGACCATTTGTGAAATGGGGAAGCCTAGAAGATGAAAGTGATGAAAAAGATGTCCTACAGTGGCTATACAAAGATGAAGCTAGCTCCTCAATGCAACATGACCATCCCCCTATACCAACAAAATAGTATGGGCAAGGCTACCAAATACTACAGAGAATGGGATATGAAGGACACGGTCCACTTGGATCAAGAAAGGATGGCATCACTGAACCCATCCAACCTCATACCTTAACAGCCTGAGACACTACAGGGCTAGGCTACACTGGAGTACCAAGAAACAACAGAACCAACAAGAACAAAGGCAAACAACCGGGAACCTCTACTAGTAATCTGGTTGAACAAATTCAACGAATACAACTGGGGAGCGAAATTGATTCTAATGAGTATGAATGGGATAGCCTCTCTGAGATGTCTTGTGACAAAAAGGATATTGACATTGTCCACGAGTATGACCCAACCCATGCCAACGAGAGACAAGGTCCAAGGGCTAGGCCATTAGACTTTGACCCGCATAACAACAATAGTGAAAATCACAAGGAAGGAATGTTTCCCCCTTGACGGACCCACTAATAGAGAGTACCATCGCCGACTTTGTCCGCTCCTTCGATAACTCTATCCTAACCATCAATGCCATTGAACCAAACCAACCTAATGGTCTCTTACCATTAGTGCACCCTGAACTTATCGACTGGGACCTTGAAGGTACCACCCCTGAACTAGACACCTTCAAAAATGATGACGCAATCATCGATTACCTTAAGCTTAGAAATCACATACCTGTAGGATACCACAGAGTTGGCTATGCTATAGAACTCAATGCGCAGTCCTATTTTGGGGAGAGTGCCAAGCCTTTCAGTCATAAGAATGTCAAAATAAAAGAAGCGTCTAATAGTGAAAACTGCTCCGCGGCAGCGTTAGACCATCAAAATAGTAAAAACAAAGACGCACCCAACAGTGAAAACCTCTCTGAGGCACCGAAAGATGGAAGGCTTGACCCTCTCCCCAATCTTACACATCAGGAGAGATCATCGATATTGATAGAACTAGTAGAACCTACCAATGTCAACACAGAGGATGAGCCCAGGATGATCTACATGGCTAAGGCCCTCACAGGACCTGAAAAATCAGCATTTACAGATTTCTTCAAAAGAAAGCAAGTCAACTTCACGTGGACATATGTTGACATGCCAAGGCTTGATCCAAATCTCATCATGCATCACTTATCTTTAGCTCCAGGAACTAAGCCTGTTAAACAAAAGCTCAGAAAGATGGATCCGCATGTGGCTCTCATGGTGAAGGAAGAATTGAAGAAACTGCTAGATGTTGGGTTTATCAAGCCCATAGATTATCCTGAATGGGTTTCAAATATCATACTGGTGGCTAAACCGGATGGCAGGGTCAGAATATGTAGTGACTTCAGGGACCTAAACAAAGCTTGTCCGAAGGATGACTTCCCCTTGCCCAACATCAACATGATTGTAGATCTCACAATAGGTCATACCATGCTTTCACTTATGGATGGTTTCTCAAGATATAACCAGATAAAGATTGCACCAGAAGACCAGCACAAAACTGCATTTACATGTCCTTGGGGCACCTACTATTGGTGCGTCATGCCATTTGGTCTGAAAAATGCTGGGGCAACATATCAGAGAGCCATGACAACGATCTTCCACGATATGATGCATACTATAATGGAAGACTACGTCGATGACATTCTAGCAAAGTCTCTCATAAGAGAAGGGCATCTAGCAGTACTAGACAAGATCTTTAACAGACTGGAACAGTTCAATGTGCGACTTAATCCAAAAAAGTGTGTGTTCGGGGTTACATCAGGAAAACTACTGGGCTACGTATCTACAAATGGTATCGAAGTTGATCCCGCTAAGGCGAAGGCCATAATGGAGATGCCACCTCCTAAAAATTTGACTCAATTGAGATCCCTACAGCCCAAACTACAGTCTATTAGATGGTTCATTTCCCAACTGGTAGATAAGTGCCACCCATTCTCTCATCTGCTACACAAAAATGTATCCTTCAAATGGAACGAGTCATGTGAGCAGGCTTTTCAATAGCTAAAGGAATACCTAATGAAGCCACCAGTATTAATGCCACCAATTCAAGGCAGGCCTCTATTACTATATATCTCAGCTACACCAACGGCTCTGGGAGCTCTCCTTGCTCAACAGAACTATGATGGAAAAGAACAGGCTATCTACTACATTAGTCGAACACTCGTCGGATACGAGTTGCAATACACACCAATAGAAAGAGCATGTCTAGCTGTTGTATTTGCCTTGCAAAAATGGAGACATTACATGCTGTCACACTCTGTTAAACTGGTGGCAAAGATTGACCCACTGAAATACTTACTCAACAAGGTTGCCTTAACAGGTAGATTATCAAAATGGGTCATGCTTCTCAGTGAGTTCGACATAGAATATGTGGATAGAAAAGCGATAAAAGGACAAGTGCTTGTAGATCAACTAGCAGAGGCACCTTTAACGGATGACAAGCCCCTGAGCTTTGAATTTCCAGATGAGTCTATCTTCCACATCAACATAGCAAACTGGAAAATGTACTTTGATGGCTCCTACACTCAGCATGGATCGGGGGTAGGTATCTTGTTGATCACACCTAATGGCGACACTATTCCAAAGTCATAGATTAATGTTCCCTTGCACTAACAATGTAGCAGAATATGAGGCTCTGGTCATTGGTATCAAGCTAGCAGTTGAGTGGAACATCAAGGAACTTCAAGTCTATGGTGACTCACAACTGGTCATCAACCAAGTAAATGACAACTACCAAACGAAGGCTAAGAAACTGATTCCTTATAAACACATGGTAGATGACTTTAAGGAGTATTTCGTCAAGATATCATTTGAATAGATACCAAGGATCGAGAATAAAGCTGTAGATGCAATGGTTACAATCGCATCTCTTCTCGACATTCAAGGCAATCAAGCACGATATGAGTTCTTAGTAGAGCCAATCTCCTGTCCTGCTTATGACACTCCAGATTCCCATTTCATATGCTACATCGTAGGAACTGATTCCCCTCTCTATGGTAAAATATTTACCTATCTAAAAGAGAATACACTCCCACCTGACCTCTCCCATAACCAGAAAAAAACCTTCATCTGACAGGCATCCCGGTATGCCATTGTCGCTAACACCCTGTATCACTGAGGTCTCGATGGTACTCTCCTTAGGTGTCTAGATAGAGAGGAATATCAAACTGCTCTAAGTGAAATACACGATGGAATATGCGGGGCTCACTCTAGTGGCCCTACCCTAGCCAAGAAACTCATACGCATGGGATACTATTGGCCAACAATGGAACAAGACTCCTATCAGTTTGTAAAGAAATGCAAAAAGTGCCAAATCCATGGGAACCTGACACATGCACCAGTGCAAGAGCTACAACCATTGACAACTCTGTGGCCTTTCTGTTAGTGGGGACTCGACTTAGTGGGCAAGATTCACCCCCCTTCATCTAGCGGACACAAGTTCATAATCACTGCCACCGAGTACTTCACAAAGTGGATTGAAGCTATGCCCTTAGCCAACATCATCGGCAAACAAATTGCCTCATTCATCTTAAACTATATCATTTGTCGCTATGGTAACCATTTGTCCATTATCACGAATAATGGACGACCCTTCAAAAATTAGGATGTTAGGGAACTATGTGACAAATTCCACATCCAACACCGCTTTTCCACCCCGTATTACCCCCAAGGCAATGGTCAGGCGGAGGCATCAAATAAAACCATATTAAAAATCTTGAAAAAGACTGTCAATGATGTCGGCCATGATTGGCACGTTCAACTAAATCTTGTGATATGGGCCTACCGCACAAGCATCCGCACACCCACAGGTGCAACACCATACTCCTTGGTCTATGGAGCTAAAGCCATCTTGCCCATTGAAGTTGAGATCCCATCCTTGCGAGTTTCGTCAAGGGGCCTCGTCTCCGATGAAGAATACAGAGTAACTAGACTGCAAGAGTTAGAACTGCTGGAAGAAAGAAGGCAACATGCCTTTAACCACTTAAAAGCATATCAGCAAAGAATGTTCAGAAGCTACAATCATAAGGTAAAGCTTTGAGTCTTCCAAGTTGGTGATCTCGTCCTCAGAGAGAACCCCAGAAATTAGCCAGATAGAGAAAAGAAAGGAAAGTTCAAACCCAACTGGTTAGGTCCTTATGTCATCATCATGGCTTATGGATCGGGGGCATATCAATTGGCCACATCTGAAGGTGAACTATTCGATGATCCTGTCAACAGCATGCATCTTCACAAATTCTATACCTAGAAACCCCGATGTAAGGGAGTCCTGAAAAAATCAAAAAAATTGAAAAAGTGATCAAAAATAGAACAAAAAAATAAAAAAAATAGAAAAATGACAAAAGGATAGGTACCATGATGAAAACCTGGCAAACAGGCGTCATGTGTACTTTTGGCTACGCATGCAAATAAAAGTAAGTGGTGAAAACCTGGTAAACAGGCGCTATCTGCGACAAACCACTCCCTCCATCTATGCCGAATTTATTGACTCTTGTCTCCATCACACTGAACCAGTCCTTTGAACCACCCCAAACTACGTCGCCTCTGAGCTATCACGTAGGCGAGGCCATTATCCATGCACCCCCGAGGCTCTGCTATCCCGTCAGTCCCATATCGGGTCTTTCTATCCAAGTCCATACCACTTCTGTAGATCCACCATCACCTAGGTCTTAGGTCCATCAGTGTTCACCCCGAACTACGTTGCCTCTGCGTCGTCATGTAGGCAAGGCCATTTAGCAATGAGCCCCTAAGGCACTAGGTCAATCCCTTAGGGTCTGTCTCTCCACATCTGTTGTCATCTCACCCATAATAAGTCGATCCTAGTCTAAACTGGGGGCAACGCCTTGACCTAGTTGCTAATTTGGGTTCTTGAATGCCATCGTTCTGAAAGGGAATACCAATAATGGATTGCGATACCTTCACTAGACACCTAGAACAAAGTTCTCGATGCATAACATCAACCTATCCAAAACAAAAACAAAGCAGAGCACCATACCGAAACACTCAAAACAATTCTATCTCAATTATGGCAAAAAGACACATCTAATGCAAGAATGTTTTGTCAACAGGTTAACTTACAAGGTCTTGAATTTTCATCAATTATGTCTTCCTATGCTACTCAAGGATGCCAACAGCTAGAGATGCTATGATGGGGACATAATTTTTCTTTGTCTACTGCTTGTGGATTAAACTGTAGTAATGTGATGACTTATGTCTAACGACGTGATCAGCAAAAGATCATCGAAGACTCCAAGGTCTAAACATGAAAAGGGGCAATCCTTGTCTGGTAAAATGCAAGAAGTGCTCAGGTCATCTAGATTCAAGTTTGGCTAGATGCTTGTATCAACTTGCTATACCAAAATCCAGGTAAGGGATACTCAGGACATCTAGGTCTAACTATACCTAGATGCTTGTATTCTCTTACCACATTTAAAAAAAAAAAACAAAAAATACCAAAAAGAGCCCAACGATGAAAGCGCTTCAAAATACTTGCTATATCAAGGTGACAAATATCCATATCCATATCCATACCGTATCCAATCACATCTCATATCCATACCGTATCAAATTGCATCTCATATCTGTACCCATATCCGTACCCATACCCATATCCATACTGTATCCAATTGCAAGTCTATCCTTAATCCATGCCAATCAAGTCAAATCAATCTTGTCAAATGATCCAATCACAATCAATGGTCTTGATCCTTGTCCAGTCGTAAACCAACTCAATCAATTAATCAATCAATTGTCTTATACAGGATGTTGCATTTATCAAAATCAGACCAACACACGCGTCTTACACGACATGCTTCATTTCCTGAAACTAGACACTATCCTTCGTGTTGCTCTAGGGATATATCATTCCCCACCATGACAACACTATCGTATCAAATGTCTTAGATAGGATGTTGCATTGTCAAAACCAGACCCAGAGTCTTATACGACATATTTCATTCCTGAAACCAGACATCATCGATCCATATCCTGTGTTTACCGCTCGACAGGGGCAATACCTTGTTTGTGCTTGTGTCATTTGTGCATACTTGCTTACTTGCTTGTGTGTGTTATCATCTTTATCTCACATTCCATATCATTCATCCCTTTCTTCTGCATTCGACCATTTCATCTCCTGTCAACATATCTTATCGTGAGATTGTCCGTATCATGCCTGCTGCCCTCTCCCTGTCCAATCTCCCAAGGGGGCATCCTATCATCATAACATGTACCAGGGGCAGGTATCATTATCAGACTATTTATTCTTTGAAACAACGTGATAAAACATATTGCTTCAAAGAGGGGCAAAATGTAGACACCTAAAATTGGCTCAAGTTGAATTAAGTAAATATTCTAATATTTATCTTACTTCATATTTTCTTCTGTCAATTAAATAAATATCATAAGTTTATTTGATTGGTTTATTATCCTACAATTAAATAAAATTATTTTATTTAATTAAAATCCCTAAATTCTTCTAATGTCTCAAATCCTAAATCCACCTCACAAAATCCACTTCATCAATCCACCTCATCAATCAACCTCATCTTTCCACCTCATCTCTTCCACCTCACCATGTTGCACATGTAATTAAATATTCTTAATATTTAATTAGCCAATATCCTCCATTTTCCAAAATAAATCTTTAAACCAATTATCCTCCACCAAATTGAATACTTAATTCAATGTTCCCCACTAGCCTTCACCAATTGAATATTTAATTCAATGTTCCCCACTAACCTTCACCAATTGAATATTTAATTCAATGTTCCCCACTAGCCTTCACCAATTGAATATGTAATTCAATGTTCCCCACTAGCCTTCACCAATTGAATATTTAATTCAATGTTCCCCACTAACCTTCACCAATTAAATATTTAATTCAATGTTCCCCACTAGCCTTTGCCATTTGAATATTTAATTCAATTGTCATAATCCACTATTTTCAAATAAAGAATTTTTAATTTATCCATTATGAATTAAAGATTCACAAAAAATGAGAGCCATTGATCTCGTCTTTTGATCCTCACCCTCCATTACTTTTTTTGAAAATCTATAAATAAAACCCTCTTCTAAGCCATTAGAGGGAACTTCATTTTGCACAATCACTATACCCAAAATTTCTCTCATTCTCTTCTCCATTCCATTTTCAAGTGTCCTCCATTATCATGTGTTGAAGCTCACATTCAACACAAACTCATATCAAAAGCCATTCTTCCTTTATCATCTTCAACAAGCAAGCAAGCAAGGAAAGCTTTTGAGGGCTTCACAATCAAGATCAAAGAAAGATAGGCAAACAATGGAAAACGACAGGTAAAGGAGTTTGTAAGTATGTTCTTACTTATTTTAGTTTAATTCTTCTTAGCTTTCAACTTCCATTGGTGTTTGGGTTTTATATGTTTTCATTAGTTTGATTAAACCACACATTTTCTCCCCCTCACACCACCTATTACTTTTGGGAGTGGAAGGCTCATGTGATTCAACAAAGAATGTATCAAATCCAATCATCATGACTAAAGATAGGTGGCTCATGATCAATGGCCATTGAGGTGAGTGGGGTGCATACTAAACATGAGATGGAATGGGGCATGTAAGTTTGGTATAATCTTGACCAGATCATCAAACATATTTGGGAAAAGGTGGGAATGGTTCCAAAGAGAAAATATGGATTCCACATGAAGATCATTAGAGGGGGGTCTAGCTTTGTTTAACAATGAGGGAAACTAAGAAGCTATGAACCATTAGATGCCACCATGAACTAACAGTCAATGTAATCCAAAAGGTACTAACGTGGAGGGAACTCTAAAAACCCCTAAAAAGGGACCCACCACAAAGTGGACCCAATGTCATGTAGAGGAATGATGAGCTCGAACAACTACATAATTAGATTCCCTTGAAAGATCAACAATTGGACAACATGAAATATGTCAACATGGAACTATAAATGGAACTCTTTGAAAAAGAGGTAGAGATGAACAAGGTCCACTATGATGTCAACACTGCAAGGTAAATATCACCCATTCCATTAGATGAATGATAAATGCCCCACAAGAATTTTGTTTTTTTGAGTCATCCCAAGGATGAAAATAGTTGTGAAACCAATCACAAAAGGGTAATGAGGCCCACATGAACAATAGGTTTATGAGCCAAGGAAGATTCCAAAGCTAATGAATGCAATGCTAAATATCTCTTCATAAAGACTAAAGACTTAGTTGATTTATAGGATAAGGGGGACTACAAGTGGCACCAAGACACCAAAAATTGAAATGAGTCTTGCACAAACACCATGACACCTATATCTCATTGTTTGAGTTACATGAACCACCAAAGGCGATTTGGAACTTGAAGAAGGTACATCTAGGGGTCCAAGGGGACCTATAATTTTAAAGGAAACTACCAAATGAGAACTCGAGGAATACATCTATGTCATTCTAGATTACTCAAAGGGAGTGTGTGTGAAAACACATACATTTTTGGTGATTCATAGGGACATATTTCTTTAAACATGGAGATCTTAGAACATTATCCATTGGGATTGGAGTCACACCTTTAGGATCCTATCATGCAACTATTTCTTCTCCAAGAGAAGCCTCTTTTTGTTCTTGGGTGGACAATATGTTCAATGTTGTATGTGTCACTTGTGTCCCTTGCTTCATCAAAGGAGTAAGCACCAGTTGGTCCAAATCCATGTTCAAAAGGTGCCATGTGATATTTGAGTAGTAGCTCTCTCATTGTGAGAATCCATCTAAATGAAATGAAGAAACACAACAAGAAGGTGAAAGAGAAAAAAGGGAATACCCATGGAGACCAAATTGAACAAGCAACCAACAACACCTCATAGGGGAAAAATAATTCCTCTTAGATAGAAAGCTCTTGATGGATTTTTTTTGAACTATCCAAGGGTGTTAATCTCATTACCACTTAGTGATGAAACCCATGTGACACCCAAAGAGTGTGCATCCTTGTTCAAAGATCACTAGAAACTTTGGAATCTTGTTGGTCATGTTGGGTAATCATGTCCAGGCACTAATACTAGGTGGAAATGCTTGGGTTGCACTAGATCCAACGTGAGGAATAACTAGTTATTTATAAAAAGGGTTGAGGTTCTAAGGGGTCACAACCATCATCCTCATCTACATTCTCACTCTTTGAGATGGCCTTGGTTGTTATAATGAGAGTTAGGTAAACAAATATCTTGAAGGAGACATAGGTGTAAACAAAAATAGAGAATTGTAGGTCCTATGGACAAACATTAAAGGGACCACTTATAACTATGTTGGTTGAGCTGACAAAAGGATAGATTATCCTAACTTTGAGGGATCATTTCTTCACCATACTTTAGATGGTCACTAGGCTATCATAAAAATAGGAAGGATGAACCTTGAAATACACACTAGGTATCCTTGGGCTTTGAGAGAAAGCCACTAGCCATCAGTACCTACCTTGTTTCTATCAATGGGTAAATATTTAAGCAAACATAAAATCTTGGTTGGATCTCATCTCAATTCCAAAAAAAGATTTTTGTCACTATTTCAACATGTCAACATCCTTGTGATAACTAGAGGCTAAAAATGACATTTTTAGGTGGAATGATTTAGGTACTCCCTTCATGAAATATTTTACAAGGGTGGGTCCCATTAGTTGGAGGAGTGTTTGGGGAAGCCAAAACTTTATTGAGCTCAGAGTTTGTCAAGACAACTCAATGAACTTGAATCAAATAATAAAGAATAGATGTGTTAAATAATAAAGAATTTGGTCAATTTGGCAACATGTCAATTAAGGCAACTAGAGCCTCCCATGTGTCACTTGAGAGAAGAGATAATTGATTGAGAAATTCAATCTTAGTGGCAATATTGAGAGAAGTAGATAATGAGAAGCCTTGGCACATGCTAATGGTGGAGTTGGTTTTCTCTCCTAAAATTTTCTAGAGGTTGATGACTCTAGTGAGTTCTCCCACTTTAGGATCACTCAAAAAATCCCTCATGGTGGATGTGTCCTATGCTTTGTAGACTAGGATTCCTTGGTAGGCCTTGGTAGAGCATAGAACATTGTTAGCAAGCTCTCATGGGTACGGTGAAAACCTTTGAGGACCAACTTGTTAACTATATCCAAGAAGTTATTCTAATTTTTTAAATTTATCTAAAGAGTTTTTAGATAGCACTCAATGGCATCTATATAGGTAATCACCTAGAAGCACATTCTACATGCTTTGAAGAAATATGTGGTTCCCACACTAGCTAGTAATTGTTGTAGGGTGGTATGCAACAATTCTTGAATTTCATTTGCATTCTCCTACTATGCAACATGTTGTGCCTTCAAGGCAAGAAGAAACACGAGAGCATCATTGATTCTTTGACTAAGGTCTTTTTATAATATAAAGTATTGATACATGACCATCGTGAAGTCAATGATCCTTTGTTGGATGGTCATGTAGAAGTTGCAAAAGATTAGGGTCACAAATGCAGCATCTTGAAAATTTTACATCTTTCTTCAACTACTTTGAGTTATTCTCAAAGTAATTCATTATCATGCAATCTTTGTTTGAGATCATCATTCAACTTCCTGTATTTAGTGTTCACTATAGCTTAGATGTGATGAAGGTATGCAAGGGATTTGGAGGCTTCTTCTTTATTGTTCTTAGCCTTGCACTTTTCTTGTTGAAGTAACCTGGTTACCCAAGCTACCTTCTTGTTGGTTGTTTCAACCTTTTGTTTGACATCATCCAACTCAGATTATAATGCTTGGTTGGCTTGTTGATGGAATCCATATATACTTCCATGAGGAATATGGAGAGAGGCAGTCCCAATAAACTAATCTTAAGGATGCATGTCCTGCATTGGTCAAGTTGTGACCAATATTCTGCTCCCAAAGTACATGATATTTGAACTTAGATTAGAGACTACTTTCAATCAAGGAGTAATATGCTATGTTGACTAAGGTCACTATGCTTGATAGGACTATTTCACGTGCAACCTAAGAGAGTCAAACTACTCTAATATTTGCGAGAATGAGGCGGTGTTAGGATAAGGGTTCAAAGAAAGGGTAGGAAAGGGGGAAATAAGGGATAGCCTCATAAAAGGTGAGACTATAGAGAAGGAAGTCAAAGTTTGATTTGAAGTAATCACCTCAAATAATGAGGATGGCTCATTAAAAGATTCTTCTCCTAGAATGAATACTCTCATTCTTATGATGGTCTATAGAAGTTGGTTGAAGCTCGATTGCAAGGGGTCACTTAATAGGGGTAAGAAAATAGAGCTACTTAGGCATAAATCTTGGTAAGCATCAAGTTGAGGGGGTTATAGAGAGGAGGAGGTAGTCTCAATTATTGTGGAAGGGTTGGGTATATGGAGGTTGGAAATATACAAGGAAAGGGAAGCCTCTTCCTTCTTAGGAAGTGTGCCTAGGGCTAGTCCTTGAGAAAGAGAGGATATCGAGGACCTCAAAAATAGAGAAGTCATGTACAAGGAAATTTATATTAGGGAGAAGGAGGGGCAAATGTACAGGTGGAATAGAAGTATTTACATTTTCTATAGTATTCACAAGAGGGGGAAGAATGGCCTCAATTCATACCAATTAGTGTGCTTGTAGATTCATGAGGGTTATTGTGATATCCAACTTAGTTGGGTTGATTTATAGCCACATAATGCTTTCCTCTTCTTGTATCTTTCATTCACCAACATCCTCTTTGAGCCTATAGGTTCTGGCCCTTTTTCCAATGCATGTAGTCTATCCTTCAAAGCTAGAGTATGGTTCCTTCCACTTTTAGAGACCTACCTAAAATCATTTTCCCTACCCTCCAACCTCTTGGTTTGTGGCTAGGATAGATTTGTCCAAATTTTCATCACCTTGTAGAGAAGATGCAAGTGAGGGAATGTATTCCTACATATGTTGTGCAGGAGAATAACTTAGGAGTCATGGGGACTTCCAAAGTGGTATCTTGACGTGAACCAAGTTTTGTCTTTTCATATTTTATAGTCTTGGCAGTTGTGAGATGGAGTGGTTCCACTATTCTTTAATCCTATAGTGTGCATATGGTTATGAATAGTTGGATTGTGGCTACCTTAACTCTTAATTAAGCTACATGATCATTGTTATATTCTTATTTAGATAATTAGGTCATCCTAGGTGTTATATTTTGGTATTTAAGTTATCCTAGGTGACATCCAAGGCATAGGTAGGGTATATGTAGGAGATAGTGGATAGTTTATGATCATCATATTATAAATTGTTTTCTTCTTGGAGACTTTTGGAGGTTTTCCCCTTGAAGTGGCTTATTATTCTCAAATATTATCAATTATTTGCAACATATTTCCCCTATTGTGCAATTTGTTTCATTTCATCTTGGAGAAGAAATTAGGAGTCATGGGGACTTCCAAAGTGGTATCTTAGAATGAACCAAGTTTGGTCTTGGTAGTTTTGGGATGGAGTGGTTCCATTATTCCTTAGCCATGCTTTCCAAGGCCTAGTCCTAGAATGAATCATACCTAAACCATGATATGTGTACTGGGATTGTATGTTTCTTGAATATCCTTATTGGTTTCCTCATATAGAACTATCTATTTAGGTCCACATTCCAAGCCTTACTATGCCTCTGTAACAACCCAAAATGTGACTAGAATGTTTTTCTTCATTTTTCACAAATATTACAACTAGATGCAAAATTATGCAAGTAATAGAAGATCATCTCTTTGAATATCAATTAGCATTCATCAAGTATAATATAAATTACAACATGAGTACTATCAAGTACCCCATAATAATCAAATGTACATTAGATCAAGAACTACAACCCATCAATAACATATATATGAATACAATAGGCTATGAAGCCAACCACTACATATACAAGTGGTCAAAATAATGTACACCATAAGCAATATTTGAAGAAATCCAAGCTCAACTTTGCAAGCTAATCCTCCAAGATCCCATATTCATGTGTCTGATTAGGGAAGGTGTTAAAAACACCATGAGGATGTCTCTTTTCTCCCCATCCATCAATCAAGGTGAAGAAGCACCATCCATAATCTAGAGGTGTGGTACAATACAATACTAGTGATTATCTTACTTAGTTCATTTTCTTATTAACACATAAGCATACACATGAAACCATAGATCCAAAGCATCTCAACTATGAGATAAGGTTCCCCACACATGATCATAATGATATACACATACCAATGAATCAATCCAATACAAATAAGGCATCACAACACTTCTCATCCTATACTTTTATGTTGAACACATAGAAGTACTGAGAGGGAGATGAATCAATACTTAATCAAATTCTTTGCTTGCAAAAAAATTCAATCAATGTAAGAATTTAAATGATGACAAATAGAAGATCACACAAGCACACAACCATAACACCAGATTTACGTGGAAAACCCTAGAAGGGAAAAACAACGGTGAGAAAGATGCTTGGATCTACTATCCAAATCCAGCCTCACAAAATAAAATAGGTTTACATTAACATTTATGGGCTACAACCCAAAGGAAGCTACAACTCCCTGATGCATAGTTTTATGGGCTTGAACCCAAAGGAAGCTACAAATCCCTCAAGTGCTACAACACTTACAACAAAATGAGGCAACAACCTCTATATCAAGATACTTATCTGATTTAGAAGATTCATTCAACCTTTCCAAAACTCTGTACTACTATCTTCTTGCCATTTACCTCTGTACAATCAGTATATCAAGCTCTACAATATCAGAAATCCTTCAACTAACTCTGCTCTGTCATCACAACTCCCTCAACTATCTCCACAACAAAAATACTTCTGCATAACCTTGTCTGAACTGATCTTTTGCACATTTCATCATCAAGACTACTTCTATAGTTATTTTGTTCTCACAACACACACAACTATCTACTTTCAACAATCTTGATCTTACATTTATATCCTTCACAAGTCATAAAAACCTCTCCTTTGTCGGCCAAGATGAAACATGTAACATGAAACATGCAATGGCCTAGTTGGTCGGCACCCAAATCATATGTGGTGATGTAGGAATCAAATTCCATTATGCGGTTCAAACCAAGTAATAAACTAGACCTACTTTACCTCAGCACACATCCCAAATTCAGTGCACACTTCTAATCACACTGTGTAATCACCTAAGTATATAATGTTGGCTGAGCAAACACTTATCCTTTCACAAATTAGCTCCAGTCCTAAGGCAATACTAGAGAGACAAAATAATATCATGTGGATCATGTCATAAATAATATATGACTTGAAAAACATTCCTATACACTCCCTTTTACCAATTCATGCTATTTCTTGCTAGTGCAAGCAATCAAACACTAAATTCGGTATCCCTAACACACTCTCATTACACAGTCTTGATGTAGATCATTGAAAATCATACTTGCAGTAAACATAAACACTTGAAACTTGAACAAAGTATTCATACAGACTATTTAAGTTTATCTTTCAATCAACAACGTTAAATGTCAAGATGTGGCAAAATGTGGTGGCTTTTACTTTCTCCCTTTGATAGTATTAACCAGCAACAAGACTTGTCTTTACTTAGTTGACTTCAGAAACCACTGTGGTACACCATATCATTTGAAACTTGAATCATGCATACCTTTTACATGTATATGCCTATCCTCCAAACCACAATGTCATGTCTTCAAACGTCGAGAAGTGCGGAGCATTCTTCTATCCCTTTATGATTGCAACAACTGTGTTTCAATACTTCCCTCACTCTGCCAACTCTAAAACACTTTACAGCAGGTTTCATGATCTCTGTTACATCCCCGATTTGTGATTAGTTTAATTTCACTTTTGCAAGGTAATCAAAATGATTAGTTAAGAGTTGAATGATTAGATGTTGTGGAAAATGTCAGATTAATCATTGTTTAAGAGGAAGCTAACTTATGCTAGTTAGATATGAGATTTCAAGATTTAAATGATTATTTAATTATTATGATTTATTGACCATATGATGATACACTAATCATGAATTTTTGGTGGTGAGTTTGATCGGGAAAAGAAATCATCCTTTGAAGATAGAAGGAGAGTATCATCCGGGAGGAAGAGATAGATGTCAGGAAATGAACCTAATAGCCATTTGAGTATCAGACTCTAAGTCCTTATGAACCCTTTGTAAGTTGTCTTGAGTCATGTTTTCTTTCTAGGAAATCGATCTCCTTTTTGGGTCGTCTTGTTGGTAGAGCTAGCTTGACAATGGTTATGACAACTAAGTGATGTTCCTTGAACATCGTAGAAAGTCAAGAGTTAGTCTTGTGAAGAAATAAAAAATTCTCTTTTTTTTCTTATTTCAATTTGGGATATTATTTATCCTTGTTTTTCGATAAAGGTCAATAATCATTTGAGGGGGAGTATTACTCAACCCTAGAAACCATAAGCATTAGTGCATCATCCTTTGTTTTCATTTTGATGATCTTTGATAATTTAGAAGTTATTTAACCATTATTATTTAGCTAAGGGTGATTATGTTTATGAGGACCTCTTTTGAGGTCAATGACAATAGCTTTTTAACTATGCTTATAACTATCTTATCCTATCTTCATACTTACCACCCCGATATTCTTTACCCACGAGGAGTGGGAAGAGAGAGATTTTAGGCCAAGTGGAGGCTTGTTAGAGACCTCCTTGCGGATCGGCCAAGAGTGGTCTGTGTGGATCAAAAGATCCCATAAATTGGCATGCAGGGAACACATGCAAAGAAACATGTTTAGATGGTTATCGATTGTTATCTTTGAGAGACTTGGCAGATGGGATTTTTTTTCGTTGGTTAGATTTTGGAGAAGAAGTGTGCAGGGGTGGTGAATATCGAAAAGGATATCATTTTTATGTAGGGAGCTACTAGGTGGTCTCAGCCACGAGAAAGGGTGAGGAGGCTCGAGCTCAACGAGCAAGACTCCTATTACTATGTCATAAATATGGGTATGATGACTTTAGAGCTCTTGGTTCATACATTTAATGGTCTCCAATATAGTTTTATAAATTTTGTTATGGAGAACATCGACAATGTAGACTTGAGAGAATTAGTCATGCATGCTTACAACGTGTTGAGTTGTTGTATATTTATATGTACATCTTGATGATTATCTTTGGTTGTTGCAGGCTCTTGAAGCCTCGTTGTAATATAATTGATGATTATTTGAAAGCTACTATTTTTTAATGGCACTTGGCCAACTTGAAGCCATAAAACCTTCATGGGGTATGCATGCATGAGCACCTATGAGATACAGTTATCCATGTTGAGCCATGTATCTTTTAGTAATGTCTTCTTTTACTTGATTATCAGTTGATAATACTTGTAAACCTAGTATATACTAATGAGCCTGATAGGGCAATAATCTTTGGTGAATGGGTGGTTGATCGTATCGGTCTATGGAACCTATACCACAAAGCGGTTGCATACCATTATAACTATGGTCATAGCCATGATTAATTCAAACACAATAAACCCAAAGATAATACTGAGTTGGTGTTGTTGCACTCGGTTCCTTATTTTGCCAATTCGATAGTAAACGATGACGAGACTCGATTGGTTGTCTATATTATGTATATTGTGATCATAATGACTCTTTAAAGAGAGGAGTAGGGTATTAAACATATACTGTTATATTATGGCTTTCTTGGTAGCCACGACTTCAGTCATATTCTCTATGAGAAGTAGATTCTTGAAATGTTCTTTGGTTATAAGAACCTACCCTAGTTATTTTAGGAACTAGTGGTGTTATATGAAATGAATGCCGACTTTGTGAATGGAAATTATTTTTATATTTGGCATTAAGAAAGTTTCTTAAGGAAGAACTTAAAAAGAGATCGACTCTATGAGTCTTTATGAACCTTTCATAGATATTATGAATTGAGTCTAACCTTGAAAATAGGTAAACAAAGTAAACACCGACCAAGTAGGGTAAGTGTTGAAACCAAGAACGTACTTGTTTCTTCAAGAAATACGGGATAGTGTGACGTGGAGTCACTAGTTCCCAAATTTCTAAGAAACCAAGAACCCTAAGTATGGGTTTTCAAGATAACAATTGAATGTCCACGGATTTAACTAAGATGTATTGAAACTTAATTATTCTAGACAAAGAATGGTTGAAAATATGTTTTGCTGTAGGACATGATAGCTTATAAGTCGATTTGAGGTGGTGGACATACGACAATGTTCATTGTGTAACGATTATGTGTGTAAATATTTGGCCAAAGTAATGTATTCGTCTCTGCATGCATTGTCGGTCCATAGTGCTCCAGAAGGCATAATGTCTCTAGTAGTGTCATACATGGTTAGAGTGGATCTATAGTTGTGTGACCATGAGGCATTATGAAGGACACAACACCAGATACTCAGATGGCTAACCTAACGGTTCCTTATAGCTATCCCTTCCGTGAAGGGTAGGGTCGCTTCTAGGTAGGAAGTTGTGTAGGGGACCGCCGGTTTGTGGTTGGAGGAAAAGCACCTAGATGATGCTCTCCTTCTGTAATGTCCCCATTTTCTTGAGCATCAGAGTTTGAATGATTAGCCTATCATTCGACCCTCATAGGCTAGTGTTCAATGATTAGAGGGTGCAGTTGGGTGCTAATAAGCTCTTCAGGTGGTAGTTGACAGTGTTTACCTATCCAGAATGTTGGTACATTCTAAAGTTAAGCTATTCAGAGGTTCCAGGTTATGTTTTGGGGCACTGACTATTTATAGTAAGTCAGTTGAGTGTCAGTGGCCAACCTTTTTATTTTGGGAAAAGCATCTGGATGAGTAGTGGTTTCTGTGGTTGACCTCCTAGTTCTGACGAAATTGAAAAATAATGAATATTTTGGAGTTATGACATTTTAATTATTAATAAAGTAATACTTTATTAATAATTAATTATGAAGTGCATATTATAATGTTTTATTAAAAGTGGGGCCATTTAATGATAAAGACAAATTATAAAGTTGTACCGCTATGCCTAGGAGTCACAACTTAAAGTTGTTTTTAAAAGAGGGCCATGTGAATATTTAATAAATAATAAAATGAATTAATTGTGCAAAAGGAGGAACGCCTAGAGGGAAAAAAGTAGAGAAAATGGAAATAAAGGGAAAAAAGAAAAGGATGGAAATAAGGGGAAAAAAGATGGAAAGTGATTAAAAGGATGGAAATAAAAGTTTTCCCTCTCATTTGAGTGCCTGAGTTGAGGAAGTTTCTAAATGTTTTTAAGGAGAAAACAATAAAAGGGTGCAAAGTCCCCTCATTTGGGTATGATGAATATTTGTTGATATTATTATGTTGTTGGCTTGTCCATTAATCCCAGGACTTTAAGGACGAAAACCCTCATAGTTAAAATTGGTTTCGGATTTGAGAGATAATCCCTAGCTGATCATACAGGAGCAGCTTCACACAAAGGTTGCACAAGTGCATACTGGAGGATTTCAGTGAAATTTTAGATTTTTTGCATCATTCAGGCGTTGCTGGTTTGACATGGCTAAAATGAAGTTTTATTCGTGAAAGAAAAATGAAGACATTACTCCTTCTGGGTATTTGACCCAATTGATTCTCATACCAGGGTGATCATTTTTCTAAGTTTTTAGGAGCTTTCGTGGAGTATTTAATTTGCTGCAAAAGTTTGGCCCTCTAGAGGTGTACGGCCAGCCTAGAAGGCACATTGGAATTTGTGTCAGGCCATTTCTACCATTTTTAGTCAATTATCTGCATTGGAGTTTGGGCACCTAAGTCAAAGGTGTCTTCTGCATTTGGTTTGAGGTCATTTGAAAACCTGATGTGCATTTGGCAAAGGATTTAGTGGTTTCTAGCATTCATTCCGTTAGGCTGGAATTCATATCAGATTGTTGTGGTTTGCATTTTCTCAGTACTTGCACTTTCATTTTGTACAAAAACTCATTCGAAGATATAAAGTAATAAAGTTCTTGTTCCAACATATGTGTTTCTATGGTTATGTGTTTGAATTTCTATGTGTATATGTGTTTTGTTGCTGCTGCATATATATATATATATATATATATATATATATATATATATATATATATATATATATATATATATATATATAAGTGGGTCATTATAGAAGTATCAGAACTGGTTTTCCTACCAGTTTGTCTGGGTGTATGATTCAGTGGTGTTAGTGGTCTACTTGCATATTTGTGTGTGGCCTATAACCCACAGGTCCCAGGTGTAGTTATAATAATGGGTTCCAAAGTTGATGTTGGTAAAATGATTGCATATGAAGAGTACTACACACTTCCAAAGGAAGTCAAAAAGGATCTTCCCTTGGATTACTATTTTGTGCATTGGAAGCAAGATAGAAAAGCAAAGAAACAAAGGCAGCCCAGTACTATGGACACCTTGACTTCTATACAGCGTGAACTAATGTTGTTACAACAAGGATTAATGCATAACTTGCAGCGATATGAAGACTCTCTATCAAGAAAGTCTAGACACTATAGCAACCCATCTAAACCTATAAATGAAGTGTCTAGGAGTCGCTATGATGAATTTGAAAAGGAGAATGGTACAGCAGCAGCCAATGATCTGCCTACAAGTGGACAAGGTTATAGAATAGCAGATATGGGTATTGCTAATGACTCATCTCTTGAGCATGAGTATGAAGATGAATTCAAATCAACATTGCTTGAGAAGGATGATGTCACCAATTGCTATGGTGAACATGAGGAGCAACCGATAAAATATGAGAAAGAAGAGGACCCACTTACAGGCAACCTAGCTTTTGATCAAATTTATGAAGTGACATCAAAGGAAGTATCAAGAAAGGAAAATAATAGAAGGAACGAAATTTGCTTCTTATGCAAAGGACCATGGGAACCTAACCACCAATGCGTGGATAATGAGGTAAAGGAGCTTGAGGAAGACCTCATTTTGACACATGGATGCATTAAAGAAGAAGTCATGAAGGAGGTAGATTTGGAGATGCACATGTTGCATGAAGATGTTGGGGTTCAGGAGTCACATTATTTGGAAGGACAAAGAAGATCTCATGATGAAGTCATAGAGGTTAAGGAGACTTATACACATGCTGATTTACCTTGCAACCATGGGACTGAGGTTATGGCACATGATACACTTGATTCTCCATTAGAGATACCTCTTGAACCAGCACTTGGTAATGGTCAGTTAGCAAAGGGTGAAGTTTTGGTTGAGATCCTTGAGGGCACTATAGATAAGTATGATGTAGCTCCCAATTTTCTGTTTTATGACAATAGTCATAATGTTGAGCTTATTCATGAGATAGCAGCCATTCCTTGTGAGGATGATGGATGTGTGGAGTTCCCTAACATTGACACTCAAGATCTGAGTGTTAAAAATGAATTATGTGATGCTGATTCAAGCTACAGCAAGTCTAATTTTGCAAATCATACCTTAGAAGATGTCAACGAATCAGAAAATCTACTTGTTGGTGATGGGGGAAAAGTGTGCAATGATTGTGTCCAATTAGTAGCTTCTATTATGTCATTGGAGCCATCCTGTGTGGTACATAACACCAGTACCTTCATTGAGGAAATGTGCAGTGCTAATGGCTCACATGATGATGAGTATCAAATAGTGAGTGGTGATGAATCAGCCACTTATCATAGTGCTACTAACAAATCAGAAGATTTGTGTAGTATTGATTCGTCACAGGGATATCATCATTTGGTAGGGCAATTGAAGGTTAGTGATAGTATGATTGCTATAGTCTTAGAGCATTTTGATATTGCTCGACAAATATTGGCAACTTATTGTTGGAGTACGCCTGAGATAGATGAACATGGTGATAGTAGACTTTCCCTTGCAGAGTTTCATGCACTCAGTGAAGCGTTCGGGATAATGAAGAATAACTACTTGTAGTTACTATCTGACCGAGAGTATCTTCTCAAGTGGGATACAATCTGTTATGATGCACTAAAGGGAAAGGAAGAGGAGGTTGATGAGCTCACCTATGATCTTGAGATCACCACAGACTCTTTGAAGAGCACTCAGTCATCCCTTCAAGAGTCAAAGTTACAGATAGATGAGCTTACCGTGGAGTTGAGCTTAGCACAGTCTTCATCTCCAGTAGTTACAGTTCCAATATCTATGATAGTTACTGGTGATGAGCATACACCCATGGATAGTGGTAAGGAGCAATTTGTGGATGTGGCTACATCCATTATAGTTGCAGGTGTAGGTGATATAGATGGGATGGGTGCTTTGGTTGAGAATAGTAGAGAACCAGAAGTGGCATCAAGGGTCTCTAAGGATAGTCCCATGATAGGTGATGCACAACAAGTTATTGATAGCTCGTGTGATGAGTTGGTGGATTCTCGAGAGAGTTGTGTGACAGATCACCACACTACTCCATTTTCATAGGAGATATGTAGGGCATCATCCAGTGGGGGGATCAGTACCCATGTTAATTTGTTTCCCTCTCTTGGAAGCAAATCAAAGATTATATCCCATCTAGATGATTTTGATCGATAGCTTATTGAGCCACAGATATGGAGAGATCAGTTGAAGGTTTCGGGAGAGAAGGTTGATTCAACCTCATATTGTTTTGATTGTACTCATAAGTATGTCAAGTACCCTCTTTGGACAACAGAGTTTGAGGAGAGACGATACATGGGGTCTTGGTTGGTACTCACATTCGTGAATTATAGTTCATCAAGAGTGCTTTGGAGGAGATAAAATCAGAATATATCCAATTGTTTCATGATCGGGAGTATGCTATTGGGTACACAGAGAGGGTTTCTAGAGTATCTACCCAATTAGCTATTCAGGATCAGAGACATGAGCCATCATCTGATTTGAGTAATGAGGAGTGTGTCCCCCATGACTATGACGGTCAAACGTTGACACAGGCAGGTGCTTTTTATCTTGATTGCATAGTGAGGAGTGCTCATCATTTCTCCTTTAGTCCACACATAGATGGCCTGATGATGCATAAGGATGGATTGGATTGAAATTTACACCATCCATTGTGGGATAGAGGGTTGCCATCTACAAAAGATGGAACTAGGGATTACAGGTGTCTGACTGTGTTATTTGCAAAGGGTTACTTGCAGAGTCAGAGATCAGACTACCATCATGCAGATATGTACCAGTCAAAGTTTGTAACCCCTTTGGCATGAAAATTTCTAGTGGAGACGTGGCTTCGGAGAGGTTGCAATGTTGGCAGGCATGATGGCTTGAGTAATCCTTACATCGGTGATGGAGGAGAGATATATCATTCCCTCGACTTGGGAGAAGCAATTACATATCTTCCATCACCTAGGAGGGATAGTCAACATGTCCATAGGAGTTATGCAGAGGTTGAAGGGGGATGTTGTGGTTCAGACTCTTCGAGCTATATTTACTTCCTCATGACTAATGGATGTGAAGTTCAGTTATATTGGGATCTAGGTGGTGTCAGGTATGGCATTTTGGATTGGATGGATCCCGATGGGCTTCTTCATCATTCTCAGCATGGTGAAGTTGAGGTCAAGACAACGCAGCAGAAGTCAGAGGATGATATGCATGCAGACTTCCATTCTGGTTGTGGGATCCAGGGATTCTTCCATTTAGGTTGCTCTGCATCGTGGTAGTTGTTCACAACAATACTAAGCATGGTTCAATATTTTTCCAATGGGTGTAGTGGACAAGTAGTTGGGCATTTTTCAGAGTGATTTGGGGTCCTAGCATTCAGCTGAGGATTGATCGCAGAGTTTGAGATCCTTTTGGTGCATCAGGATTCCAGATAGAGATTATTGGTGATTTACGCAACATGTACAGTGTACAGAGAGCCTACAATTTCATTATTGATTTACTTATACATGAGTCGGTATTGATGCACAATTTTGGTGTGCATGATATGGATAGATAGTATGTCACCTATCCTTGCGTAGTCATGATTATGTCGGTGCTTAAGGAGTTGGTTAGAGATGTGTGGGACATTTCATAGTTCTTCCTTTGGGCCTCCGGGAGAGTGGAGTTTCTTTGCAATGGAGATTGCTTAGGGACAAGCAATTTTAGGGAGGGCGGACTGTAATGTCCCCATTTTCTTGAGCATTAGAGTTTAAAGGATTAGACTATCATTCGACCCTTGTAGGCTAGTGTTTAGTGATTAGAGGGTCTAGTTGGGCGTTAATGAGCTCTTCAGGTAGCAGTCGACAGTGTTTACCTCTCTAGAATGTTGGTACATTCTGAGGTTAAGCTACTTAGAGGTTTTGGATTCCATTTTGAGGCACTTACTATTTATAGTAAGTTAGTTGAGTGTCAGTGGCCAACCTTTCTATTTTGGGAAAAGCATTTAGATGAGTAGTGGTTTCTGTGGTTGACCTTCTGGTTCTAACGAAATAAAAAAATAATGAATATTTTGGAGTTATGCATTTTAATTATTAATAAAGTAATACTTTATTAATAATTAATTATGAAGTGCATATTAAAATGTTTTATTAAAAGTGGGGCCATTTAATGATAAAAGACAAATTATAAAGTTAAGTTGTACCCCTATGCCTAGGAGTCACAACTTAAAGTTGTTTTAAAAGAGGGCCATGTGAATATTTAATAAATAATAAAATGAATTAATTGTGCAAAAGGAGGAACGCCTAGAGGGAAAAAAGCAGAGAAAATGGAAATAAAGGAAAAAAAGATAGAAATAAAGAAAAGGATGGAAATAAGGGGAAAAAAGATGAAAAATGATTAAAAGGATGGAAATAAAAGTTTTCTTTCCAATTTTTTAAAAAGAAAGGTTTCCCTCTCATTTGAGCACCCAAGTTGAGGAAGTTTCTAAATGTTTTCAAGGAGAAAAGAATAAAAGGGTGCAAAGTCCCCTCATTTGGGTATGATGGATATTTGTTGATATTATTATGTTGTTGGCTTGTCCATTGATCCCAAGACTTTGAGGGTGAAAAAACCTTATAGTTAACATCAGTTTCAGATTTGAGAGATAATCCCTAGCTGATCATAAGGGAGCAGCTTTACGTAGAGGTTGTACAAGTGCATACTGGAGGATTTAAGTGAAATTTCAGAGTTTTTGCATCATTCAGGCATTGCTGGTTTGACAGGGCTGAAACAAAGTTTTGTTCGTGGAAGAAAAATGAAGACATTACTCCTTCTGGGTATTTGACCCAATTGATTCTCATACCAGGGTGATCATTTTCCTAAGTTTTTAGGATCTTTCATGGAGTATTTAATTTGTTGAAAAAGTTTGGCCCTCTAGAGGTGTACGGCTAGCCTAGAAGGCACATTGGAATTCATGTCAGGCCATTTCTGCCATTTTCAGTTAGTTATCTGCATTAGAGTTTAGGCGCCTAAGTCAAAGGTGTCTTCTGCATTTGGTTTGAGGTCATTTGGAGACCTGATGTGTATTTGGTGAAGGATTTAGTGGTTTCCGGCATTCATTCTGTCAGGTTGAAATTCATATCAGATTGTTGTGGTTTGCATTTTCTCAGTACTTGTACTTTCATTTTGTACAAAAACCCATTGGAAGATATCAAGTAATAAAGTTCTTGTTCCAACATATGTGTTTCTATGGTTTTGTGTTTGAATTCCTGTGTGTATATGTGTTTTGTTGCTACTGCATTCATATAAAAAAAATAAAAAAAATAAGTGGGTCAGTATACCTTCCCAAGCTTGAGACAAGCCAAGGCTTATGGAGATGGATGTCATATGTTCCAGATACAATGTTATTCATTTTATGACTTGATAGTCATCTATTATGTATAATTTGATGTTGGATTCCTTGAGCATAGCTTTGTACATGTATAGTGAAAGTTTATTCACTGATGATATGTAATTGAATTTTGTAATTGAAGCTTTGAAATATTCTGTTTAGAATAACATGCTTAATTGGTGAAATGATAATGGATCATTCTTGTTAAGCTTTGATTTGGATAATCATGATTTAATCTAACCCTTGATTAAGATGAGTAATTATGTTTATTTTTGGACATTATGAAATATGATGTTACATATGGTATCAGAGCTACCAGGTTCAATACATGGACCTATGAACTCACTACTTGATGATTACTTTTACCCAACATTAAGTATGCTAATGTTTGGATGTTCTATGCCAGAATGGTAAGAATTAGAATAGCACCCCGAAAGAAGGTAACGGAACATGGACATTACCTACATCAACAAAATGTCTTGAGGAACGAGCCTCAAGGATGAGAAAACTTGAACAGACTAGCTGCCTAGTAGGATCATGGTTAACAGATGAGGAAACCTTCATTGATGCCATGAAACACATCAAGCAAGAGTTAAGGAAAGTAGAAAGGATGGCTGCTCCTAACTCTATTGATGCATCAACAGAACCCTTTGCACCTAAAGCACCAGCAGTGGAAAGTAATCCTAGGGATTATGATGTACCTATGGAGACTGTGAAGGAGTACCTGCATGTACCCTCACCTACTAAACCTAAAATGATAAATCTCAAGGTTGAGAAATTAATATGGGAAGTTATCCCAAATTGTAAATGACTTGCAATAGCAAGGTGTAAACAAAATTTTGTAATTTTGGTGGATTATATGTAATCCAATGAAAATGACAATTCAATTGCAAAATTCTAACAATATTTCCTTTCTTGTTAAAGATTACATGAATGAGAATAGATTTGTACTATGAATGAATTAAATGACATGGAAAAACAAATGTGTGATTTATCTACAAACTTCAGGAAGAAGTTGATTGCAGCAAAGGTTCAGATTAGAACCAAAATGGTAGACAACTAGGATGAAGGGCAACCTTCAGGGCACTCCAAAAATAAACTTGATCGAATCATTGCCTTATTGCAAGATACAAGAGCGAGAGTAGGAACTCTCAAACAGGAAGTTAGGGGTCAGTGAGAACCTAGGAAGGATACCTATGATGGGGGTTATGATGAGACACGTCATAATGATGCCACCCATAGTGAGCACAGAAAAAATAACTCCAAGGCTAGACAAGAAGTGGATAGAAGGAGCCATATGGCTATGGAACTATCCCGAGACATGAAAAAGGTTATGCCTCCTAAATTTGATGGATCTATAAGCAGAGATGCCGTGGAGGCATGGCTTACAGAGATGGAAAAGTATTTCAAAATCAGGAACTATAATGAAGTCACTAAAGTAGTATGGGGGGCATTCAAACTGGCAGGTGAAGCATCCACATGGTGGATGAATAAAAATATGGAACTAGGCTTGAGGTCTACCAACCTTACTTGGGACAGGTTCGTAGAACTGTTTAGGCAAAGATGGTTGCTACAGCTATTCTATGACTAGAAACTTATAGACTTTCAGAATCTAAAATAGGCTGATATGTCTATGAATGAATATTGGGAAAAGTTCACCTGCTTGCTTAAATATGTGCTGTAGTACCAATAGGATGAGAGATTCTGTATTCAGAAGTTTATAATGGGACTGAACGCCCAGATTGGGGATGAGGTTGATGTTCATGGTCCTACTACAATGGACCAAGCCTATGAAAAGGCCATCAAATAGGAATAGAAACTAAAAGCTATGTTAGCTTATAGAGAAAGGAACCGAAAGAGATATAATTGGTCCCAATCCTTGCAATCCTCTAAGAAAAAGGGGAAGAAATAGGATTATTCTGAGAAAAATGATAAGGGGACCAAACATGTAAGCAAACTGAGTCCAAGGGAGAGAAAAAGGGGAATAACTACTCCAAGAAGAATGGAGACAATTCTAGAAAACCTCAGGAGAGGCACGAACCAGTGGGAGGGTGCTTTACATGTGGTGGAGATCATTACGCCAACCAGTGTCCTAACAAGACACAGGGAGCACAACTGAGAGGAAATCCTCTACCCTCTCAACAAGCAGTGTTCCAGCAATGTATTCATGCAGTCTTGGACAACAGGCAAGCCGAATACCAAATAACTCCCATTGAGAGAACATGTATTTTATTTGGTCTTCCAATTTCAATTTTAATTGACACTGGTGCTACCGAATGTTTTGTATCTCCTAAAATTGTAAACAAAATTCCTAGAAAGGCTGGATTCATGGAAAACTTTTTTTCTATAGAGTATGCAAACCAAACCAAGGCTCAAGTAGAGCAATGCCTGTTTGAGGCTAAGGTTGAACTTTTTAACTTCTCCGCATAAGTAAATCTTTATGTGACCCCACTAGGCTCATATGATGTTATCCTAGGGATAAATTGGTTATGGAAACATTGAGCCAAAGTGGATTGTTATACTAGAACCGTAGAGTGTCTGGATGATTTAGGAAACAAAGTCTTTCTTCAAGGAAAATTTAGGAAAGTGAAACTGAGACAAATTTCTACCTTGCAAATGAAAAGAGCTCAAAGAAAAGGATGCCAACTTTTCACTATCAAAATGGAAAAACTAAATGAGATTGAGGAAACCTATTTCCAAGATGACTTAATATTTTATGAATCTCAAAAACTTAATTAAGTTGGGAAGAAGGGGTCCATAGGTCAGGAAAGATCAGATATGGACAGGTATCCATTTCTTAGAGATTTTGAGGACATATTTCTAGATGAGCTACCAGGATTACCTCCTAAAAGAGCCTTTGACTTATCCATTGATATAATTCTAGGGTCAGAACCCATTTCTAAAGCGCCTTACACCATGACCACCACAAAACTAATGGAGCTAAAAGCTCAATTATAGGAGTTGTTAGATAAAGAGTTGACTAGACCCAGTGTGTCACCTTGGGGAGCATCGATCATCTTTGTGAAAAATAAAGATGGTACTTTACAGTTATGCATAGATTACCACATGTTGAACAAAGAAACCATTAAGAATAAGTACCCATTACCTCACATCAATGATCTTTTTGATCAAATGAGGGGTGCAACTATGTTTTCAAAGATTGATCTTCGATCAGGATATCACCAATTGAGGTTGAAGGATGAGGACATCCATAACATAGCCTTCAGAACAAGGTATGGGCATTATGAATTCATTATCCTACCTTTTGGGTTAACAAATGCACCGGCGGAATTTATGAATCTAATGAATAGTGTATTTAGGGACTATTTGGACAAATTTGTCCTAGTGTTTCTTGATGACATTCTAATCTATTCTAAGAATGAGGAAGAGCATATGCAACATTTAAGAATTGTTCTTCAGAGGTTGAGAGCATAAACTATATGGCAAGCTCTCTAAGTGTACTTTCTTTCAGAAGGAAGTATAGTATTTGGGTCACATAATCTTAGTTAAGGAAATAGTTGTGGACCCAACTAAGATCAAGGCTATTTTGGAATGGCCAATACCAAGAAATGTTCATGAGGTCTGAAGTTTCATGGGCCTTGCTAGTTATTACAGGAAATTCATGAAAAACTTCTCAAAAATTGCATATCATATAACTTCCTTGTAGAGAAAAGGTAAGAGATTTGAGTGGTCAAAAAAGTGTCAGGAGACCTTTGACCTATTGAAGGAAAAAATGACTTCAGCACCAGTTTTGAAAGTACCTAACCCAGAGGGTTAATTTTTAGTTTTTACTTCGGGAGAAGGCTTAGGTTGTGTACTAGTCTAGGATGGACAAGTCATTGCGTATGAATTGCGTAAACTAAAAAATTATGAACAAAACTATGCGCCACATGATTTGGGACTGGCAGCATTCATTCATGTACTTCAAATATGGAGACACTACTTACTCAGGAAACCTTTTAAGTTGAAAACAGATCACCAAAGACTCCAATATCTATTCACTCAACCCCATCTTAATGCTCAGGCAAGAAGATGGTTGGAATTCATCTCGGATTATGATTTTGAGATTAAATATATTCAAGGAAAAGAAAATTGGGTGATATATGCTTTGAGTAGTAGAAGACATATCTCCTCAATGATCTCCATACATTTTGATTTTAGGAATCAGGTATTACAAAAAACTAAGGGAGATGAGTTTTACGAGCAGGTAAAACTAGCTCTTGAGGAAAACCCCCAGAATCTGAGATATGAGGGATTCAACCTTGAACTAGATGGGTTACTAAGGTTTAAAGAAAGGATGTATGTACCTAACTCTATAGAGTTAAGGAATATGGTATGGAAGGAGGTGCATTCTGCACCATATTCTAGACATTCTAGAGTAACAAAGTTACTTGTTGATGTGAAACCCCTATATTTATGGAAGGGAATGAAGAGGGATGTTGCAGATTTTGTAGGTATGTGTATGGAATACCAGAGGGTGAAGGCAAAACACCATCACCCAGTAGGATTATTATACCCTCATGAAATTCCTAAGTGGAAATGGCAGATTATAAGCATTGACTTTGTGCAAGGGCTTCCTATGTCAAGGAATAGGCACAGTGCTATCTTGGTTGTGCTAGATAGACTCACCAAAGCCACCCATTTTATACCTGGGAACTTGATGGATGGGGCACCCATCATAGACTAAAAATTTGTTCAAGAAATTTTTAGACTGCATGGCATTCTTGATAAGATTATCTCAGATAGGGATGCACGAATGACATCAAGGTTTTGGCAAACCTTCTTCTCTTCACTTGGAACCTAGTTGAATATAAGCTTTTCTTATCATCCTGATATGGATGGCCAAACTGAGAGGGTAAACCAAGTGTTGGAGGATTTATTGAGGATATATTGCATGGATCAACAATACAAGTGGGAGTATTATCTTCCTCTGGTAGAATTTTCCTATAATAATTCCTATCACTCTGCTATTAAGAAGGCTCTATTTGTAGCATTATATGGATGGAAGTACCGAACCCCTATAAGTTGGGATAAGCTAGAAGATAGGGTTAGCCTTGGTCTAGAAATGATGTCAAAGATGGAATAGCAAATCCATCTGACTAATTAGAGGCTAGCGGAAGCCAATGATAGACAAAAGAGCTATGCAGATGTTAAGCACATTGAAAGACATTCCACAGTGGGAGAGAAAGTTCTCCTAAGGGTAAAACCTCATAAAATTTCCATTAAATTTGGAAAGATGTCCAAACTGGCACCTAGATATGTGGGTCACTTCAAAGTTCTCAAAAAAGTTGACCCAGTAGCATACAAAATTATTCTATTGCCAGCTCTTGCCATGTTGCATAACATGTTTCGTGTTTCTTATTTGAAAAAGTTTAACTCTACGGATAATCAAATTCCTATGCTTGATTGGAATACTTTATAGGTGAAGGACCTAGGTGTGGTGGTGATCGAGCCCATCAAGGTGCTTGAAACACGTAAGTTATGCTTATGTAACAAAGAGCTAACACAGTGCAAGGTCCAGTGGGACCAATATGTAGAGGAAAATGCCACCTGGGAAAACTATAATGATTTCTTTACAAGATTTCCTCATCTTTTCTGAAAAAACTTATTTATTATACTCTTGAAACATTTTCTTATTAAGTTGATTAACTTTTAAGACAATTAATCATCTAGGATGATGATTCTTATGGGGGGAGATATGTTACATCCCCAACTTGTGATTCAGTTTAATCTCACTTTTGCATGTTAATCAATATGATCAGTTAAGAGTTGAATGATTAGATGCTGTGGAAAATGTCAAATTAATCATTGTTTAAGAGGAAGCTAACTTATGCTAGTTAGATATGAGATTTCAAGATTTAAATGATTATTTAATTATTATGATTTATCGATCATATGATTTATTGAAAAGCGATGGATATTGTATTGTGTGCACAAGGCACAAACATCTTGATTCTTGAATTGTCTCCCATTATCAGCGACAATGGCTTGAGGAATACACATCGGAGGCTAGGATCTGTTAGCCACTGGAGGCAACAGATCGATGAGATGGACCTATTTGTTTAGAGGCCATGGTTAATATGCAAGGAGTGGGAGGACGAGCATGAGCAGCTGATGTACTGTAGACAGGCTCGGTATCTGTTTGGGAGACGGACAGACACTATTGAGAGATACCTACAAGAGCAGGTACTTAGACAGTTTGGACTACCACAGGGGTTACCAGTTGGCAAGGTGACCCATGCCAAGACACGACGAGAGGTGGGGGACTGGGATGTAGAGATTCCAGTAGCTACAGCTTTGGCAGAGGTATGGGGACTTGTCCCCATGAGATGGGATTGGGATACAGGACTGGTAGATCCAGGTACACTGCCAGAGTATGACAGGTATTGGCAGACACATAGGCCGGTGAGATTGACTACACCAGGTGTGGCAAGGGCAGTGGGGGAGGTACTAGTCCCAGGTGTAGAGGCCAGGATGAGGCGACAGGCCAGAGAGGTGAGACAGCAGGTAGTTGGAGAGGCTAGCGGCCAGCAGGCAGATGTGGAGATGGCGGAGGAGGGGGAGCCAGCCGTAGAGACCGATTTGGAGAGGGCTGAGTAGCTGTTACAAGAGGAGACAACCTAGAGGACTCAACTAGAGGTCCGGATGGTATGGTTGAGGAGAGATAGGGATGCTGCAAGGGTCGAGGTAATCCAGGTCGAGGCCCTAGCCCAGGTGCAGACACAGGTAGCAGCAGCAACATAGACAACCCTGGCACACGCACAGGCACAGCTACAGGTCCAGGCATAGATACAGGTACAAATATAGCTACCAGTCACACCAGCAGCAGATGACAGGTAGCTAGCCCAGGTGACGAGGGAGAGAGATGCAGAGGTACAGCTACGGCTGACAGCAGAGGCCACACTCCATAGAGTGAGGCAAGAGAGAGATGAGGCACGCCGTGCACTAGGTGCAGATCAGAGGACCTTATATAGAGAGCTCATCCACATGCAGGGAGAGCTAGTGTCATCTGGGAGAGAGGCAGAGTACTATAGGGGGCTCTATGTGGGTGTGGTGCTAGTAGCTCAGCAGGCACCCAGTTACAGAGACAGGAGTAGATCCGAGGCGTCAGGTTCTCGTAGGATAGGGCAGTCATTGTCCTCAGTGAGAGGACCATTTGTGCCACTAGGGGGAGGAGGACCAGTAGGGGGACCTGCACCGAGCACAAATGGAGGATAGGGGCCACAACATGAGGGCAACTCTACTCACTAGACCATGTATATTTGTATATTGTATCATTTTGTATCATTTTGGACAAATGCCTGCATGCATCCTGATGTATATTTTGCAGGCTCTTAATAGCCTGGATGTACTATATTGATGTACACAAATGGCCTATTGATGTAGACACATATATTTTGTATTTTATGATGACCTTTACATGAGATATATGATGATTGATTCTGCTCACAGATGTTCATGCTTTTGTGTATGCACTTCTTGATGTCATGGATGTGATGATATGTATGTAGGATTATGGATTTATGTGGTGATGTATATTGCGTATATGATGCTTATAGATGTATGATGATATAGATGTTATGACTAGTGATATCTAACATGTAGGTTTTGCAGATAGCACCAAAGAGAAGAAAAGGAGGAGATGGAAGAGAAAGACTGTTGATTGATCATTATTTTGAAAATGATATAATGGATGTTGTGAACGAATGGGTGAATGAGCTTGTTGCAATGGTTTCACATTTGTATATAAAGAGCAATCCTTATTTTTGATATAGCACATGGATAGTTTGCCACTAAGGTATAACAGACCAAGGTGCAGTAATATCCGAGTGCATGGACGTTGACTCTGCAAGCAAGCGGTTTGAACTTAGATACCTTAGACATAATATAACCTTGTTGGTACATGTGAATAAGCCATAGTCTTGAACATAAAATAAACTTCAATACATGTAAATGCAAGAAGAATTATAAATATGTAAGATGCTAGGTCGTGACACACACAAGATAAATAGAATGCTAAGAAAGATGCTAAAGATCATTCCTCAAACACGGTACACAAAAAGCAATGACTATGCCCCTAATTCGTAAGGCATCACAACATACCAAGATTATAGATAAACCAAGGTAGCCTTGAGTAGGTAATGGATACAGGAACAAAAGATAAACCATAAAACAAATTGACTGACTTACAAAGTAAACATATAGCTAACATATTCTCTTGCCAAAGAGGTTGCTCAGGGTGGATTGGATAGGAAAGATAACAGCCTTATCGTAGGAACTATGTGTCTGTTAAAGGGGGCTATCTAACTAAAAAGACAATGTCTTTCTGCGGGAGATGCCACATGTTGTAGGAGATGTGTGTGTTGGTCTCGATAATGGCACACTCTACAAAAGACAAGCTTGTTGATCTAGGGCTTTGGTTAAGCGAGACTTAGTTGATGTTGGCAATTGGCACAGTTAGGACAGTAGATGACTCTGGAAGAAAGCTGCTTTGCTTCAAGTTTGTTAAGGACTTGTGCTTTGAAAGGATGCACATGCTTGTTGCTTGAGTTAGTCAAGTCGAGGTGAATGGACTTTGAAAAATGGAAGACTAGAAGGATGACAGTGCTAATGGACTAGAATGGGTGGAGAATGATGAATCGTATGTGCATGAGTACTGGATACATCCTTCGTATTCCAGACTACCTATATACCCTGTATCCACGGGATCAAGGCACATTTACGATGAAAGATGAAAGTGATAAATATCTAGTTCTGGATAGAGTGATGAGATGGGTCAAGGTGGAAGGAGCTTGGGAAGAGGAAATGATGAGATCTTATGTACCTGAGTACTGGATACTTCCTTCATATTCTAGACTGCCTACATACCCATATCCATGGGATCAAGGTACCTTAAGATTGAGAAGAGATAATATGTAGTTTTGGTTGATGTGATGAGGTAGGAAAAGCATTGAGAAGATAACAGCCTTATCGTAGGAGCGATGTGTCCATTAAAGGGTGTTATCTATGGAAAGGAGAAAGATTGAAGTGTTTTACAAACCACGAACAAGGAACCAATCCTAGACCTAAGTTAAGGAAAGAGTTGCCCCCATTCCGGTAGAGGAATTTGCATGGATGATTGACGAAGAAGACATAGAAATCTTTGACCTAGGACAAGACAGTGTTAACTATAGACATAGATCAAGACATGGGATGACAATGATGGACACTGACAAATTTCCTAGCTATACTAGATAGGGAGATGGAAATGTAAACAAAGTCAATGGTTTTATTATGGATGGATGGGTGAAGCTTGTTACGAAATGGACATGGAATGAACAGGACTCAATAGATGATGGAGGCTAACTCTACACATAGCGCCTGTTTGCCAAGTTTTCACTATGGTACTTATCCAAGGCACCTGTTTACCAGGTTTTCACCATAGGACGGATTTTTTTGTTTGTTTGTTTTTTTTTGTGTGTTTTTTTTTGTTTTTTTTTTTGGAATACTCTAAGGATCAGGCATAGAACTTCTTGAGATGGACACTATTAAGTGGCTCATCCAGAGGAATGTCATCAGTTCTAGCTAAAGTATAAGCTCCTGATCCATATGTTGCTGTCACAATAAAGGGACCTAACCAATTAGGCTCAAACTTACCCTTCTTTTCTCGATCTGCTTGATTTCTCTGATTCTCTTTAAGTACAAGATCACCAACTTGAAATTGTCTTTCTTTGATCTTTTTGTTGTAATTAAACCAAAGTCAGTTTTGATAGACATGGAGATGATTAAGTGCAGAAAGCCACCTCTCATCTAGTAGTTCAAGCTCAGCTAATCTGGAAGTGCGATACTCCTCTCCGCCAATCAGGTCTTGCATGGATACTCTGAGGGATGGGATCTCGACCTCTATAGGTAGGATGGCTTCAGAGCCATAGACCAAGGCATAAGGTGTGGCACCAGTTGGTGTTCTGATACTAGTGCGGTAGGCCCATAGGGAGGGATTGAGTTACAAGTGCCAATCACAACTAGCCTCATTGACTATTTTCTTGAGGATTTTGAGAATGGTCTTATTGGAAGCCTCTGCTTGGCCATTACTCTGCAGATAGTAGGGAGTTGAAAAGTGATGTTGGATATTGTATTGTGTGTACAAGGCATGAACATATTGATTCTTGAATGGTCTCCCATTATCAGTGACAATGGCTTGGGGAATACCATACCGGCATATGAGGTAGTTAAGGATAAACTTGGCTATTTGCTTACCGGTGATATAGGTCATGGGAATGGCTTCAACCCACTTCGTGAAGTAGTCAGTGGCGGTAATAATGAATTTGTGGCCATTAGATGAGGATAGGTGGATTTGTCCTACGAGGTCGAGACCCCATTGAGAAAAAGGCCATGGAGTAGTCACAGGCTGTAATTCATGAGCGAGTATGTGAATCAAATCTCCATGTTGCTGGCATTGTAGGCACTTCTTAGCAAACTGTACAGCATCTTGTTCTATTATAGGCCAGTAGTAACCTATTCTAAGTATCTTCTTAGCGAGATTAGGACCGGTAGAATGTGCACCACAGACTCCTTCATGTATGTCTTGTAAGGTAGCTTCAGCTTCTTCCGCGTTAAGACATCATAAGAGGATACCATCGAGACTCCGGCGATATAGTGTATCACCCAGAATGGTGTAACGGGAGGATCGACGGATAAAGGTTTTGCGTTGGGTGGATGATAGGTCAGGGGGAAAGGTATTGTGTTTAAGGTATTCATAGATATCCTTGTACCATGGGGAATTGGGACTAACAAGTTCGCAGATGATTTCAGTAACGGGAACATCGACGGCTGGTATCAATAATTGCTTGATCAAGAATTTGCATTTCTATGTATTAGCAGGCATGTCAATCAATGACCTTATAGAAGCCATAGAATTTGCAGCTTTGTTATGCTCTCTTGGAATTTGCTTAAATGTGATGCTGGAAAAGTGTGGTTTATAGGCATCCACTAGTTGCTTGTAGGGGACCAACTTTTCATCTTTTGTTTGGTACTCATCTGTGACTTGGCGAATGACTAGTTGTGAGTCTCCATATACTTGTAATTCTATGATGTCCCATTGAACTGCTGTATTAAGACCTATGAGGAGTGTTTCATACTCGGCGATGTTGTTGGTGCAAGGGAATGCAAGCCGATATGACTTTGGAATATAGTCATTTTGAGGTGTGATGAATAAGATGCTGGCCCCTGATCCATGCTGTGTGTAGGAACCATCAAAGTATAACTTCCACATTATTGAATTAGAAAGAGTGAATAGATTCTCATCCAGAAAGTCTGCTACCATAGGGTGTGTATCAATCATGGGTGCTTCTGCTAGTTGATCTGCTAGGGCTTGTCCTTTGATTACTTTACGATCCATATACTCAATGTCGAACTCACTAAGGATCATGACCCATTTAGCTAGTTTACCTGTAAGAGCTGCTTTTGCCAGTAGATACTTCAATGGATCAATTTTGGCTATAAGATTTGTGTGTTGGTTCAACATGTAATGCCACAACTTTTGGGAAGCGAACACTACTGCTAAACAAGCTCTTTCCATTGGTGAATAATTGAGCTCATATCCCACCAAGGTTCTACTAATATAATAAATTGCACGCTCTTTTCCTATTTCATCATGTTGTGCTAGCAAGGCCCCTAGGGCTGAAGTTGTAGTTGAGATGTATAATATCAAAGGTTTATCAGTAACTGGTGGAACCAATACAGGAGGTGTAGCTAGATACTCTTTAAGCTGATCAAATGCTGCTTGACACTTATCATCCCATCAGAATGAGACATCCTTTCAGAGTAAGTGTTGAAATGGTTGACATTTATCTGCTAGCTATGAGATGAAATGCCTAATGGATTGCAACCTTCCTTGAAGGCTCCTTAATGCTTTGAGGTTCTTTGGTGGAGGCATCTCCACTATAGCCTTGACTTTTGCAGGATCTACTTTGATACCTTTGCGAGATACAATGTATCCCAATAGCTTCCCTGATGTTACACCAAAGACACATTTCTTTGGATTGAGTCGCACTTGGTATTTCTCGAGCCTATCAAAGATCTGTCCTAGAACCTGTATGTGATCTACCCTAGAAGATTTAGCTAGTATGTCATCAACATAGTCCTCCATGATATGATGAAAGAGATTGTGGAATATCACTATCATTGCTCTCTAATAGGTTGCTCCTGCATTCTTTAGACCAAACGGCATGACACACCAACAATAATTGCCCCAAGGACAAGTAAAAGTTGTTTTATGTTGATCTTCTTCTGCTATAATATCTGATTGTAGCCTGAGAATCCATCCATGAGAGAAAGCATTTCATGACCTACTATCAAGTCTACTATAATATCAATGTTTTGTAATGGCAAGTCATCTTTGGGACACGCTTTGTTCAGATCTCTAAAATCATTGCACATGTGGATGCGCCCATTGAGTTTAGACACAGGTACAATGTTTGAGACTTAATCTGAATAGTCAATAGGTCGTATGAACTTTACATCTAACAGCTTTTGTATTTCCACTTTTACTAAGAGAGCTATCTGTGGGTGCATCTTTCTCAGCTTTTGCTTGACTAGCTTGACTTTTGGATCAACTGTGAGATAATGAACTACTAGCTTAGGGTCTAGCTCTGGTATATCAACATAGGTCCATGCAAAGTTGATGGTTCACTGTAAGAAGAATGTGTTAAGATTCTTGTGCTCTGTTTCTGATAGTGATGCTACTAGGAATGTGGTCTTTAGATTTTTCTCTGTGCCAAGGTTTATCTCTGTAGAATCTTCCACTAGGAGAGCTGACTTCTCTTGATACTTAGATGGTAGGGGAAGGTCAAATCCTTCATCCTCAGGTGCCACAGTTGGGTTTTCACCTTTGGATACCTCCTTTGTTTTTACTATTTTGTGATCAGGAGGTGCCATAGTGTGGTTTTCACCTAGAGATCTGTCTTTATTTTTATTTTTGCGACTGGAGGATTTGGCATTCTCACCAAAATAAGTTGTTGGCTCTAGTTCCATTACAAAAATTACTTTATGATCGCCAAGAGGGATACCTTCCCGAAGTCCCATGAACTCAGCTAGAGCTTTGTCATTCTAAAATACATCTATAACAGGGGACCCTTGTTGGTCCCAATCGATAAGTTCAGGGTAGACAAGTGTGACATTCTGGGTGTTTGTGGTGGAGGTTAAGGATACGGAGGATAGCATAAAAATGGAGGATTCTACAAATAGGTTGGTCATATGGAGGGAAGAGTCATCGATGATATCCTCAGTAGACGTCGAATCGGTGAGAGAAGTTTCATCTACCTTGTCAAGGATACCCTCGATGTCCAAGGCGCGTGGTACCTTTCTACCAAATCCTAATCCCTTCTTGTCTAGTTTCTTCGTCACAATAATGGGTTCCATAGTTCCTTGATTCTATTTCCCAAGGCCACCTTTGCCTTTATAGCCCATGTTTTTGACTATCCTTAAGCCTTTACCATATTGCTTGACTGGTATTGTGACTGGTTCTTTCTCCTTATAGAGCCAAGAAGAAATGTCCTCAATAGTTTCCTCTTCCAGTAATTTTCCCTGTTGGAATTGGGTTAGAAATGCTGGGGGAGGAATAGCTACTTTTTTAGTTACTTTGGCAATGGGCAGTTGGCCATAAGATTTAGGGGATAAAGGCATCCGCCCTACACAACAAGATTTGGAGATATCATACATTCCAAAGCCTATATCACGGATGTGCGCTTTGATTTCAGGAAGAGGATTAGGTTCACTTATAGAGGCTTGTGTCAAAGTTTCAGGATCGACATATAGTGGGGATTCAAGGGCTTTTGCATTATTAGGCACTTGGTTGCAATTCTTATAACTACCTTGCAAGACATGATAGAATTCAAAAGGATTGGGGTCTCTTGGGATAGTGATCTCCGTACCATTGTATGGGAACTTTAGAGACTGATGGTACGTGGAGGGAATAGATTTCATTGCATGGATCCATGGGCGGCCTAGGATAATGTTGTAAGGTAGCTCAATATCAAGGACTTGACATCTAGTTTCAAGCATGACAGGGCCCAGTTGTATAGGCAAGTGGATAATACCTTTTGAACGGCATTCAACATCATCATATCCCTTGATTGTAATACTTTGATCAGTGTTGACATGATCCTTAGAGTATCCCAATTGCTTAAGTAACTTTAAAGAACAGATGTTGAGACCAGCCCCACCATCTATGAGTATACGTTTGATTTTGTGCTTATGGATGAGAACCTCAATATGAAGGGCATCATTGTGACATGGATTGTGGGATGGGAGATCTTTCTCAGAAAAGACCACATTGTAGGGTGAAGCAATATTACCTACTATAGCTCAGAAATCTACGACCACTATGTTGTTAGGAACCGAAGACCCTTGGAGGGCTTTTTCGAGCACTACTCTATGTGCAGGTGATGACCGTAGAAGGTCCAAGATAGAGATCTGTGCTAGCATTTTCCCTAGATGTTTGACAAGATTATAATCAGATTGAGCTGGAAGACTGGATGTAGGACCACAAATGGTGACACGACCATGGTGAGTTGTAACAGCGCAATCTGTAGATTTGCCTTTGATTGTGAGGGTAGACACTCGACTCTCTTCAAAATGACCTACAATGGAATCAAAGGAAGTGGAAGCATGATTAACACCTTTACCTCTATCCTAAGGAGGAGGTGGACCATGATGAGGGAATGGTTCCTTGTACATGTTGAGGTCTTTGTTCGTGTGTTGTGCTGGTGGATCTTCTTGTAGAGATATTTGGTTGCATTCAATGAGATTTTGGAATAGGTGCTTGAGTTTCATGCATGATGCAGTTCTATGCCCTTTGCTCCTATGGAATTCACAGTATTCATTTTCTCTGTACCGCACAATTTTGTAAACAGGTTCACCATACAGGGGAGCATCAAGTAAGGTGATGAGGCCTTTGTGTAAAATCTTTTGTAGGACAGATTCTATGGGCTCTCCCAAGGGAGTGAATTGACGCTGTGGAGGGTAATCTTGTTGAGGGCGCTCTTGTTGTCATTTCTATTGGTTTTGATAAGATTGCCTTTGTTGTTGCTGTTGTTGAGGTGGAGCTTGACTTGGTTTGGAAAGCTGCAGTGGCATTTGCAAAGTTTGGACATGTTTAGAATCGACCACCCCATCATTGACCACGTTTTTGTTTTTGTTCCAATATTTGGGTTTATCGCTCGATTGTTGATGAGGAGCATTGTCTTTCATTTCTTTGAAGATTTTGACCACACCCTTAGCAATGAGGGCCTTTTCAATGTTAATACCTTTGTACGTGATTTCATTGAAGGTTGTAGCACTAAGAATTTGCAAATGGAAATCTAACTCTTGGTTGAGGTTCTGCACAAATATGCTAACCAGCTATTTCTCCAGAATCTTGAAAGGGAATTTGCTAGCCATTTGTCTCCATCTTTAAAGGAAAGAAATGAAAGTTTCACCATTTTTCTGTTTATTGTTTCATAGATCAGTCATGGAGATCTCATGCTTTGCTTTGTAAGAAAAATGGGTGGCAAATTTCTCTGCTAGTTTGTTAAAAAACTTGATACCCATGGGTAAGTGTGAGAACCATTCTATAGCTTGACCTCCAAGACTGTGAGGAAAGAGATGAATAAGATATGTGTCGTTATGTGAGACCTCGAAGCAAGCAAGATAGAATTCCTTGAGATGGTCTTTTGGGTCACCTTTTCCTTTGTATTTATCAAACTTAGGAATAGTAAAATTTTGAGGAAAAGGGATCATAGGTAATGACCGATCAAAAGGATAAGGACACACTTCCTCTAAAGAGAAGGTCTTTTTGGTGTGGCCAAACATAAGATCAGATAGCTGCTGTTGAACTTCCGTGATTTTTAGCTCCATCACCATGGGAGGGGTTGGAAACATCTCCTGTTGTCCTAGAAGTGGTTGTTGTTGCCCATACAGCAGATTGTAGTGTAAGCCATGAGCGTTGGTGTTATAAGGGTCGTAAGATTGGTTGGGGTCATATGCATTCTACGTCGGGTTCAGATTGGGTTGAAATTGGATGTTTTGATTTGGAAGAGGTGGAGGTGGCGCTAGGTAAGAATGTTGGCTTTATGATGGTTGAAGAAAATAATTGGGTGGAGGAAAGCTAAAGTGCGTTGGATTAGGTTGCGATGGCGGCACATAGCTTTGGGAAACTTGATGTTGGGGAAGTTGAGGGTGGCTAGGCAATGTGTGAAAGAAATTAGCACTGATGAATGTAGCGGATGAGGGACATAGGTAGAAGTGATTTGCAATGGTTGATTGGGGATGAGTGTAGAAGAATTTTGTGATGGGGATTGCATGACTCTAATTGGTTGAGAGACATGAAGGTTTGATGATATGGGAGGTGGTATGTGTTGAGACCCTTGTTGCATGGCTACATAGTTGTTCCCTGGATTGTAATTTGGTGGGAAACCTATTCGTGAAGGAGTAACCAAAATTCCACTTGCGGTTGGTGTGGACACTTTAGGAGTTTGTTGTATATTTGATCGAGCTAAGGTGGCTTGCTTAGCTAGCTCTGCTTGACATTGTAGAGTCTCCTATTGGTGTTTGTAGATTTCCATAGGAGTCAGAAGCGGTGATACGGCCCTCTTTCCTGTTGGGTTTTGATAAAGGGGATTCTTAATCGTTCTTCCTTGTAAGCTTTGTTTAGATAAAGGCATGGTCACTGTTGACATGGTTTGCACCGCTTGTATGGTGTCTAGGTGTTGTTTGTCTCCTTGAGATTGGATAAATCAAAATCTTGAGGTAATTTGGCTCTTTGCTCTGCTAGCAAGTGAAAGAAATGATCTTGGTTCTCGCTAAGGATTTTGTCGAAGGTGGCTACAGCTCTAGGATCTTGTATGAATTCATCAAGATCTTGCCCATCTTCTTGAGAGGATTGACCTATTTCAAAGTGTCGCTCTTCTTGAGATGGGGCTAGGTCTGTAGTATAACCTTGTGGGACAAAATTTGGAGGCATGCCAGTGGTATAATGAGGTGTACTTACCAAAGGAACTCTTTCCTCCTGAGATGGGACCGGATTGGCAGTATAACCTTGTGGGACAAAATCTAGAGGCAAGCTGGTGGTATAGTGAGGTGTACTTACCAAAGGTACCCTACCCTCATGAGGAGTGCTAGGGGGTCAAGGTGTGGCATGTTGGGAGAATTGGTAGATCATTCCGCGGGTGTTCTAGGAGTAACCTTGGGAGTAATGTTGAGACGGCTTGATTGCGGTGTGTGAGGAGGTGATTTGCGCTTCCTAGGGACAACTTGCTTGGACTTCATAGTTTGATGGAGCCTAGTGGTTACCATGGAATACACTAGGACAAAAGGTAATGTTGAGATTCTTCTTGTGTTTTGAGAAAGACAAACTCCTAATGCACAACTCACTGGACCAAAGGCGCTATACTATTTGACCAGAGGTGCAGGACTGTGCAACCAAATGCGTGCTACTATAATACCAAAGGCGATGGACTGAGCTACCAAAGGCGAGGTACTGCTATACCAAAGGTGAGCTATGGTGACCAAAAGAAAGCTACTGTACCACCAAGGGCGAGCTGCTGTAATACCAGAGGCAGTGAAGTAGTGTTTGATATTTTTAAAGGCAATTTTGATAGATTTGGTTGTGGTTTTGATTGGATTTGTTTTTGGCAAGAGAAAACACAGCAAACAAATTTGGCAAACAAGGGACTGACACAACAGATAGTGTATGTTCAAGGCTTACAAAAAAGCCCAATGTTTCCATAGGTATAAGATAATTGCAATCAATAACAAGCACTTTTTATCCCTAAAGACAAGGTTTCATTGTAGTAGATCAGCTCACAGCTTAATACTCCGTCGATAAAAATATCATTCCATAAAGGTGCCAGATATTTTGTATCTTTGCAAGAGACGATACGTAGGGATATCTGACCCTCCACTTGGAAACCTCAAGTAGGTCACAAGAGCTTTATGGCCAAGGGAATACTATCTCTTCTCAAGGGAGCCAATGGTGAGTATCTTAAGGGCTTAAATCGATTCCCCTTGCACTGATGATTACCGCAACGTTCGGAGGTAGATCAGGTAGTCTCTATCTAGAATGGTTCTTAGTAACTTTGAGAGACCAACGCCTTACGAGCAATGTGACAAGCTACTAAAAGCTTTAACCAATCCTACTAAGAGTATCAAACACTTCGCTCAATGTGAAAATCGTTTCCACAAAGAGCTAGTACACCTCTTTTCAGTTTGGCACCACAAGGTAAGGCTGACGTCAGTTAGGACTTGGCTTTTGCCTTATCCCTCTTATATAGCGGTTCAAAGGAAAACTCCACTTAAGGTCATCCCTTTTGGATGAAGCACAATCTAAAAGTAGGCCCTTCTAAAGAAATTACTGAAATGTAAGAGCAAGCACGTCAAACAAAGGTTCAATTGTCCTGTTATAAGAAAAATAAGGTGCAACTAAATTAGGCACACACACGTTTGTAGTTGTCAATTGTCCCTTATGAAATTGAAGTGTTTGGCATTCATGTCCATTGTCCCTTAGAAAATTGAGGTGTTTTCACATACATGTCAATTGTCCCTTAAGAAAAGCAGTATGTTCCTAAGACTTAGATTGCTGAAATGATTTGTTCAATTATCCCTTAAGAAGGCAATATGTTTCTAAGACTTAGTGAGATAAATCAAGATTTCTTCAATGTTCATCCTGCATGAACATATTAGAAAAACCTTTTTGCTCTGTGTGAGTGATAAGAAGCTGCAACAAGTAAATTAGTTCCACAAAAACTCACAAAGTTAGCAAAAATAAATCAATTTGACCAAAAGTGAGTTACTGTCTTACTGCACACAACTTATTGTGATACCAATAGCACTGCACTGTGTTTCCAAATGCGCTGTGATGCCAACCAGAAGCGACTCACTGTGCTATCAGAAGCACTGAATCAGATCTAGAAGCATGGTACTGTGCTACCGGAAGCGCTATAATGTGTAACCAAAAGTACTGTTCTGTCTCAGATCCATTAAAAGTTATACTTTTGTCAAAATAACTAGGTTTAGATAGGATTTCATGATTGATCTAATGTTTTGAGAAGTAATATCTGCTAGATCTGTATCTAAAGTCAGAAAACCTATTTTACCAAAAGTGCTTCATGATACTACCAAAAGCGCCGGTCTGTGTTACCAAAAGCGTCACTCTATGTTACCAAAAGCACCACAGTATCGCCCGAAGGTGCTGTACTGTGCCTCCAGAAGCACTTTAGGATACTACCAAAAGTGATTTTCTATGTCTTTTGCGTTGTTCCGTACTGTAACTTCCAAAAAAAGTCAATTTCTCAAAGAAAAAGAGGGATTAGTGGGCCCCACTAGGCGTACCAGAATGTATATGAGGAAAATTGACTATGATAAATTAAATAAATCAAAAACCCAATAACATAAAGAGAACTGATCTAAATAAAAGCCATTAATAATAAATCAATGAAATATGAAAGCTTTTATCGAGATTTGTATTGTTCCCTTTGGATGAATGTGGATTGCTCAATAGTATTGCAAAACCATGGTTGCAACAAGCAAGTAGTGTGCTCAAAGATCAATGTTAAGAGATCGTGAAGTTGCTCAATCGATGCGATGTATGCTCAAAGCACTGTTAAGTATGCCTGAGAATAAGTGATCGAAGAGGATTTGTGAAGGAGATGAGGGGGGTTTATATAGGTTTCGAGGAAGATTGATCAATGGTCCAGATAATTTAAAAGAATCAACGGAGGAGAACAGTTGAGGAACATGCAACGAATAAGAAGAAGACAAGTGTCACACAAAAAGCTGTTTTATTTGAGTTAAACACTTTCTTTTCTAAAGATAAGACATGCTTTTCATAAATTAGAAAGTTTTTTTCTAATTTAGGAGAAATTGATAAAAACAAGGTTGAGTGAATAGATAACTCAACTCAAGATTTTCTTTTGCATGATTTGAGAGAAATTAAATAATAAATTATTTAATTTGTGTGCATGGAGAAGAAGACTTATTTTTAGAAGATTTGAAAGATATTTGAAGAATTTGAAGGCAAATTAAATAAAAAGATTTATTTAATTGTTGTGCATGATTTTGGAAGAATAAATAAAATAATTGATTATATTTTATTTTTTGGAAGAATAAATTTGATTTAATTAAATAATTAAGAATTATTTAATTGTAGATAAGAGGGAATTTGTGATAAATTAATTAAATAATGAGATTTATTTAATTAATGGAGACTTGAATTTTGAAAAGAGGATAATGATCTAATTAAATAATTGAAATTATTTAATTGTGGAAGAATATAGAGGAATTTGATTTAATTAATTAAATAAAGAGAATTTATTTAATTAATGTCAAATTTAGGAGATTTAGAAGAATTTGGTGAAATTAATTAAATAATTAGATTATTTAATTAATATTGAAATGCAGGTGATTAGAAGAATTAGATGAAATGCAAGTAGTGTGATGACTTGGTCATTTTAGGGTGTCTATAGATACACTAATTATGAATTTTTGGTGGTGAGTTTGATCAGGAAAAGAAATCATCCTTTGAAGATGGAAGGAGAGTATCATCCGGGAGGAAGAGATAGATGTCAGGAAATGAACCTAATAGCCATCCGGGTATTAGATTCTAAGTCCTTATGAACCCTCTGTAAGTTGTCTTGAGTCATGTTTCCTTTCTAGGAAATTGATCTCCTTTTTGGGTCGTCTTGTCGGTAGAGCTATCTTGAAAATGGTTATGATGACTAAGTGATGTTCCTTGAACATCATAGAAAGTCGAGAGTTAGTCTTGTGAAGAGATAAATAATTCTCTTGTTTTTCTTATTTCAATTTGGGATATTATTATCCTTATTTTTTGACAAAGGTCGATAATCGTTTGAGGGGGAGTATTACTCAACCCCAGAAACCATAAGCATTAGTTTGTCATCCTTTGTTTTCATTTCGATGATCTTTGATAATTTAGAAGTTATTTAACCCTTATTATTTAGCTAAGGGTGATTATGTTTATGAGGACCTCTTTTGAGGTCGATGACAATAGCTTTTTGACTATGCTTATAACTATCTTATCCTATCTTCATACTTACCACCCTAATATTCTTTACCCACGAGGAGTGGGAAGAGAGATATTTTAGTCCAAGTGGAGGCTTATTAGAGTGCTCCTTGTGGACTGGCCAAGAGTGGTCTACATGGATCAAAAGATCCCACAAGGTGGCATGCAGGGAACACATGCAAAGAAACATGTTTATATGGTTATCAAATGTTATCTTTAAGAGACTTGGCGGATGGGATTAATTTTTTGTTCGTTAGACTTTGGAGAAGAAGTGTGTGGGAGTGGTGAATATCGAGAAGGATATCATTTTTATGCAGGGAGCTACTAGGTGGTCTCAGCCACGAGAAAGGGTGAGGAGGCTCGAGCTCAGTGAGCAAGACTCTTATTACTGTGTCATTAATATAGGTATGATGACTTTAGAGCTCTTGGCTCATACATTTAATGGTCTCCAATATAGTTTTAAAACTTTTATTATGGAGAACATCGACAATGTAGACTTGAGAGAATTAGTCATGCATGCTTACGACGTGTTGAGTTGTGACTGTATATTTATATGTACATCTTGATTATTGTCTCTAGTTGTTGCAAGCTCTTGAAGCCACATTGTAATATAATTGATGATTCTTTGAAAGCTACTATTCTTTAGTGGCACTTGGCCAGCTTGAGGCTGTAACACCTTCATGGAGTATGGATGCATGAGCACCTGTGAGACATAGTTATCCCTGTTGTGCCATGTATCTTCTAGTAATGTCTTCTTTTACTTGATTATTAGTTGATAATACTTGTAAACCTAGTATATACTAATGATCCTGATAGGGTGATAATCTTTGGTGAATTGGTGGTCGATGGTATCAGCCTATGGAATCTATACCACAGAGCGGTTTCATACCATTATAACTATGGTCATAGCCATCATTAATTCGAACACAATAAACCCAAAGATAATACCGAGTTGGTGCTATTGCACTTGGTTCCTTATTTTTCCAATTTGATAGTAAACGATGACGAGACTTGATTGGTTTTCTATATTATGTATATTATGATCATAACAACTCTTCGAGGAGAGAAGTAGGGTATTAAACATATATTGTTACATTATGGCTTTCTTGGTAGCCGCGACTTCAGTCATATTCTCTATGAGAAGTAGATTCTTGAAATGTTCTTTGGTTATAAGAACCTACCCTAGTTATTTTAGGAACTAGTGGTGTTATATGAAATAAATGCTGACTTTATGAATGGCAATTATTTTTATATTTGTCATTAAGAAAGTTTCTTAAGGAAGAACTTAAAAAGAGATCGACTCTATGAGTATTTATGAGCCTTTCATAGATATTATGAATTGAGTCTAACCTTGAAAATAGGTAAACAAAGTAAACACCAACCGAGTAGAGTAAGTGTTGAAACCAAGAATGTACTTGTTTCTTCAAGAAATATGGGATAGTGTGATGTGGAGTCACTAGTTCCCAAATGTCTAAGAAACCAAGAACCCTAAGTATGGGTTTTCAACATAACAATCGAATGTCCAAGTATTGGACTAAGATGTATTGAAACTTAATTATTCTAGACCAAGAATGGTCAAAAATATGTTTACTATAGCACATGACAACTTACAAGTTAAGTCAAGGTGGTGGACATACGAAAACATTCATTGCATAACATTTATGTGTGTAAATCTTTGGCCAAAGTAATGCATCCATCTCTGCATGCATTGTCAGTCCACAGTGCTCTAGAAGGCATAATGTCTCCAGTAGTGTCATACATAGTTAGAGTGGATCTATAGTTGTGTGATTGTGAGGCATTATGAAGGACACAACACCAGATACTTAGATGGATAGCCTAATGGTTCCTTATATCTATCCCTTCTGTGAAGGGTAGGGTCACTTTCGGGTAGGAAGTTGTGCGGCGGACTGCCGGTCTGTGGTTGGAGGAAAAGCACTTGGATGATGCTCTCCTTCCCAAACATCAGACAAGCCGAGGCTTATGGAGATGGATGTCATATTTTTCAGATACAGTTTTATTCATTTTATGACTTCATAGTCAACTATTATGTATAATTTGATGTTGGATGCCTTGAGCATAGCTTTGTACATGTATAGTGAAAGTTATTCACTGATGATATGTAATTGAATTTTGTAATTGAAGCTTTGTTATATTCTATTTAGAATAACATTCTTAATTGGTGAAATGATAATGGACCATTCTTGTTAAGCTTTGATGTGGATAATCATGATTTAATCTAACCCTTGATTAAGATGAGTAATTATGTTTATGTTTGGACATTATGAAATGTGATGTTACAATCTCAAATTTGAACCACATACTTTAGAGCAATTACAAGTTATATTTTCACTCTGTAGGCTCATATCTTCATTTGCAAAGATATGTGGTATAATTTCCTAAGCTTGTGACACCTTTCCTGATTGGAACTTTACTTAGACAAAATTCTGCAACTTTCTTCATCAAGTGCCAAACAACATGACTTCATATCATCAAAGTACAACACAAGCAACCGACACAACACATCAAACTCTTCACCCACTTTCACAACTTACCCTTATCCATGAACTTCAGAAGATAAGGTATGACTATTTGCGGATGATACTGATCATCACTCTCCTTTGATCTATCCCTTTGATATCAGATGCAATAGTATGCCCTCGACATCACAACTCTGTTGACATCAATGACAACATATGCAGTGATCTCCCCCTTGTTCATTGATGGCAACATTAAACTGATATGCATGAATTCTCCCCCTTTGACATCAAGGGCAAAGGGTTGGTTGTCTTTCTCTGTACTAGAAAAAACATATAGGCTCCCCCTGTCTATACAAACCTTATTATCCTTTATCAGTCTGCTCCCCCTAAGAAGTAGCCTCTGTCACTTCAAAAACTGATCTAGCAAAAACTCTATTCTTCATTTTCCTTATGATGTACATATTTAATATACATAGATTGTCTTATTCTTATCAAAATAGCATTGTTTATTCCTATCTTATTCTTTGCATTCCTATACAACATCAAAATCTATCTTACCTTCAACATAATTTCTGTTTACTTTGAAGGTAGAACATTCTTATATATTACTTTCAACTGGGCATGTGTTGTATCACAGTGTTTCTTAGCTGAAGACAACATGTGCATTTGGCCCTCTAGTTGGATATACAACTCTTCTGCATCTTCCAGTGTAGAAGGCACCTTTACTTTCTAAACAACATTATCTACCTTTGACAAGATCCCAGTCAAAGATGATAACATTAGACTCACAACTTCCCTCAACTGACCAATTTCTCCCTTGATTTGCTCCCTTTGATCTAGAAGTTACTTCAGTTGGGAGTGAAGATTTTCTATTTGTGCCCTTGTAGCTCCATCTTTGTCCATTGTAGGATCATATACATTTTCCACCTATGTGATTTGTGACTCAATAGAATCAATTTAATCCTTTATGTTCTTGGTAGTTGCCAGCCATTTTAAACAAAATTGATATAAAAGAACTTTTACATCCTCTAAGCATTTGTAAATGCTTTTTATATTCTCATTCATCTTAGCATGTGCTTTAATACATCTTCCAAAAGCATCATCCATCCTTTTTCTATTCACTTGCTCAGTTATTTTTAGTTCTGCTTGTTTCTCTAGATAAGATGAATGTACTTTAAAAGACTCTAATAAAAGCTTCATTTGTTGTATGGGAGCTAGTGATGGATCTCCTTTTGCCTTAAGAAATTCTTCTTGAATTATCTTTATTGCTTCTTCTAGCAACTTAGCTCCATCAACCTGTTGTTGTAGAATCTCTTGCCTTGCAGTGGATTGAAGAATATCTCCAAGTTGTAGCTTGTGGAGAGGAGAAACATTGGACAAGTTGACTTGTCCATCAAGCACTGGCATTTGTAAAAGTTAAGGAGTAACCAGGGGTTGAATCTACATATGCTGTGCTAAGAAATCCTTAATTGAATCTACCGAAGAGGAGGAAGATGTATCTTGTGTCTTTTCTGTACTCTCCCTTGCATCAAGATTTACCTACTCCTCTTGTTGATTAGGATTAACCTATTGTTCAGTATTGTCTGGAGGAGGACTACTATGCTTAGTATTATGAACAAGAGATGCATTCCATTCATCTTGTGTGCCATGCTCCTCTTGCTCCTCTTGTGGATTTTGCTGATCTATGTTATACGAAGGAGATACTATATTGTGGGGTGGAGAAACCTAATGTTGCTCCACATTCTCAGCTTCTTTTACCTCTTCAAGGATTTTTTTTGTCACATCCTTAGTTTCTTTAATTTTGGATCTTATCTCTGTCATCTTTCTCCATGCTCATAAGGGTGTCTACCCTATGCTTTTTCCTCAACTCTTGTGCCTGCATTTGAGACATTTTATCCTTTTCTTCTTGAGAAATAGTAGTTCTAGCCTTATCAAGAGCTTGTTGTCTCAACTCTTCATCCATTTCTATAGCTCTTTCTCTCCTTTGTATCAAAGCTTGAGCTAGACTCTCCCCAACCTTTTCAATGATATCACTCAAAGGCACATTGTATTTGATCATATACATAACCACAACCTTCTCTATGGTACTCTGATCTACAAGAGGCAAATCTAGATGTAATTCTGCAGTCTCCTTTAGGAGTCAATGATGCACAATCCCATTGAAAACAACCTTTAACTGAAGAAGATCTTGTGGAGGGGCCACAGGAGGATTTTGCTTAGTTTTCTTCCCTTTTCTTTTTAGCTTAGAAGTTTCTTCCTCTCCTTCTTCCTCTTCAACCTCCTCTATTTGAACTTTCTTTCTTTTGGCTGGTTGTTTACACCTTGCATGCTTCTTTTCTCCTATTTTCATTTGTACCAAAGTTTTAGATGCAGCCCTTCTTCCAGTGGAAATTGTTTGTGTTGAGCCAGAGGGTTGCAGAGCATTTACAACTGTAGAGTTGAACCTACTGGTCCTTCTAGGCACTTGGGTAGTTGGCAGATTAGTAGGAACATGTTGAGGACTGATGTCAAGCTAGATGTCAAACTCAATCCCAAGGAGACTTATTTCACAACAATGGGCTCAACTAAGCAATTCTACCAACTTCACAAGTAATCCTCTCAAGGTAAATTCCTATTTCAAGGACACAAACTAAGGGTTTCCAACTTATCAAAACCCAACACTACTTCCAATGACTCTCTCTCACCTTAGGGTCTCAAAACAAACCAAACTAAACCATCACTTAAGTCTTCACTCTTCAAACTTAGCACTTCACTTCCAAACTGCCATAAGCCAATTAGGCCTCAAAATAGGATTGTCACTCATTATTTCTTCACCTAAGCTCTATAACCCAAAACCATTGACACTTTTAGATACCCATTAATAAGTCTTAAAACATATCTCAAAACCTTATTAGGTCACTTTTGACCAATACCACCAAAACAGTACTACTACACTGCTCCAAGAGCCCCAATTAGGTCACTTTTTCAAAGCAACCCCATCTTAAATTCTCTGTCAACCTAAAATTACTTTGGATAGTCCTTTGCCAACCTATAAAACCTTAGAATCTATAATTTTTAACCAGAGAAATGCCTTCTAACTCATCAAACCGTAAAACCCTCATTTTTCCTAGTTTCAAGGGGGGTTTATTGAAAATCTATGTTCCCAAACCAATCTCGCCTCAAAAAAACCTCAAACACCTTCTATTATTCTGCACATGCTTAATCAATCAACTTCCACACTTATTTCACACTATTTCATCAAACTACGCTCAAAACCTCTATTTTATACTATCAAACCCTTAGAAATAGGGTTTTCAGGCAATCACAAGAAAAAGACTTCAAACCACATTAAACTTTAATGAAATTCATTTCAATAAAAACCAAATCAAAGTAGATTCATTATTCTAACAATTCCCATTCATTTTGCATCATGAACATGCAGTACGGAGCCGTATTGTTCTCTGCAACCTAGAAAATATAGTCAAAACATAGGAAATGCCATTGTTTTATATTCAAAAGTTTGATCTTCTATTTTTCTCTATCCTTTCAACATTTGAAGAGGCATTTTAAACACTTATTCCCCTCCAAAACCAATCACAACTGACTTTTAGACTTCCCTTTACAAAGATGACCTTTCAACTTCCCACTTTTTGCACTTTGTTGCATCTTTTACATTAACAACATTACAATATTTTGAATACTTGAAAAATGAAACTCAAATAACCTCCTAGAACCTAAAACATGTTCAAAATGGTCTCTTGGACCTTATTACAACATCAAAACATTAAATCTAACCCACAAACCCATAGTTGCCTTATGGAGGCATAAAAACCATAAGGTGCTCCTACACCAAACACCTAGACAAAGAACTCAATTCCCTTGAGGACTGTACTACACCATCTCTTTGCTTGATCCTATTGTCTTTTTTCTCTCCACATGCTTCTCCACCTGCTAATCCCTTCCACTGGGTCAAGTATTGGAATCTTACATCATCTTTTGCCCAGTTGAACTGGTTAACACATTGGTACTGCTACACCTTCACAATCTGACCTGTGATATGTCCTCTGATTTGTCCCTCATCTGTACCTAATGCTGCACTTGCTCCTTTACCTACAAACAAATCTTTTCCATTCTTGAATGGATTGGTCTTCATCTTAACTCTCTCTATGTGCTCAAAGCTGGCCAGAATCCTTAGCAACTTGTCTTCAACCTCTTTACTATTCCTCTTTACCTCTATCCTCAACCTCTTTTCCACCAAGACCTCTAGCTATCAGGCCTACCATCCTCTTTACTGATAGACTCCTACTGGCTACTATCCTCTTGTCCAATCAGTGGACAAAATATATTTCCCATCATGACCTTGCTAGGCCTCTTTTCCCAATCTTGCCTTTTAATAACCACTTCACTCTTACTCAATTCATCTTTTCCTCTTATCTCAAACTTATAAGTCTCTATTTTGACAGTATTAGACTGCCCCTTCACGTCTTTTGTTTTAAAAGGACAAATCATTGCCCCTACCATGACCTCACCTTGCATCTTCCCAAGGAATTCATCCTTGACTTTCTCTGTTTCATACTTTGGCACCAACTCATTATCCTTTCTTTCCAATCTCAAATCATTCTCCACCTTTTCATCTTCTTTTCCCACTAAAATCAGACTACTCTTCAAGCTGACTGTCTCCACATTCTCTTCCTTCCTTCTTTCTACTGTCCTAGCACCTTCAACCTTTGCAAAGGCTGCACACTCTTTGTTCTTATCTTCTTCAATCTTTACATACTCTTTCTTGCCACACATAATCACTCTTGTTGTCTTGCTTTGTTCCTTCACATCTTCAACCAATGGAGTCAATGTAAAAGAAACCCCATCCTTCTCAGTCTAATAGGTGTTATGCCTTCCATCATATATGGCATGTCTCTCAAATTGCCATGGTCTCCCTAGTAATAAGTGACAACAACTCATAGGCAACACATCACATAAGATCTTATCCTTATAGGGACCAATATGAAACTCAACAAAAGCTTGCTCCTTAACCAAAAGAGAGTGTTCATCATTCAACCAAGAAACATTATAGGGTGACACATGAGGTATCCTTACCAAATTCAATTTATCAACCATCTTTTGTGACACCATGTTATCCATGCTACCTGAGTCTACTAGTACCTTACATACCTTTCCATTGCACTTGCAGGTAGTCTTGAAAAGTGCCCTTCTTTGTGTCATCTCCATGTTATGTTTTGGGTGCACCTTGTATTTTCAATTTCCAAACGTTCTCTTCTTCAATCTACAACTTCTTACCTTCACGAGATCTACTCCCTAAGCTCTGATACCAATTTGATGTCAATCTAGATGTCAAACTCAATCCCAAGGAGACTTATTTCACAACAATGGGCTCAACTAAGCACTTCTACCAACTTCACAAGCAATCCTTTCAAGACAAATTACCATTTCAAGGACACAAACTAAGGGTTTCCAACTTCTCAAAACCCAACACTACTTCTAATGACTCTCTCTCACCTCAAGGTCTCAAAACAAACTAGACTAAACCCTCACTTAAGTCTTTGCTCTTCAAACTTAGCACTTTACTTCCAAACTGACATAAGCCAATTAGGCCTCAAAATAGGACTGTCACTCATTATTTCTTCACCCAGGCTCTGTAACCCAAAACCCTTGACACTTTTAGATACCCATTAATGAGTATTACAACATATCTCAAAACCTTATTAGGTCACTTTGGACCAACACCACCAAAATAGTACTACTACGCTACTCCAAGAGCCCTAATTAGGTCACTTTTTCAAAGCAACCCTATATTAAATTCTCTGTCAACCCAACATTCCTTTGGATAGTCCTTTTCCAACCTATAAAACCTTAGAATCCACAATTTTTAACCAGGGAAATGCCCTCTAACTCATCAAACCATAAAACCCTTCTTTTTCCTAGTTTCAAGGGGGGTTTATTGAAAATCTATGTTCCCAAACCAATATCACCTCAAAAAAGCCTCAAACACCTTCTATTATGTTTGCACATGCTTAATCAATCAACTTCCACATTTTTTTGATGCTATTTCATCAAACTACCACTCAAAGCCTCCATTTTATACTATCAAACCCTTAGAAACAAGGTTTTCAGGCAGTCACAAGGAAAAGACTTCAAACCACGTTAAACTTTAACGAAATTCATTGCAATAAAAACCAAATCAAAGTAGATTCCTTGTTCTAACAATTCCCATTTGTTTTGTATTATGAACATGCAGTACGGAGCCATATTGTTCTCTGTAACCTAGAAAATATAGTCAAAACATAGGAAATGCCATTGTTTTATATTCAAAAGTTTGATCTTCTATTTTGCTTTGTCCTTTCAATGTTCAAAAAGGCCTTTTAAACACTTATTCCCCTCAAAAATCAATCACAACTAACTTTTAGACTTCCCTTTACAAAGATGACCTTCCACTTCCTACTTTTTGCACTTTGTTGCATCTTTTACAATGACAACATTACAATATTTTGAATACTTGAAAAATGAAACTCAAATAACCTCCTAGGACCTAAAACATGTTAAAAATGGTCTCTTGGACCTTATTAAAACATCAAAACATTAAATCTAACCCACAAACCCATAGTTGCCTCATGGAGGAATGAAAACCATAAGGTGCTCCTGCACCAAGGACCCTCTATAAGGGTTTGTGATGAAGATGTTGGTAGTATAGCCCATTTCTTATGTAATTCTTCTTTGTGCTTCTCAAAATGCTCCTCCACACTCTTCTTATTTATCTTGTCCCTTATTGCATCATAGGTTCCAAATCTTTCTGTTGTTGTGTCCTTAGGTTTGCTAAGAAGAATACCAGAATAAGTCTTTATTTCCTTTGCAGATACCTCATAAGGCAATCTAGGTATCCAAGCTGTCCTTGGCTCTACTGTTTCCATGTATGTGTAGTCTTTATCAACCAGGAAGGTGATTTGCTCTTTATATTGCCTCACAATAGTGTAAGAAAATCTCTCTCTGGCTTGCATGTCAGTTGCAAGGTTTTGAAAAACCCCTACTACATTGTGCTACAGTTCTTAGAATCACCAAAACTCCTCATATGATTCTTGATTTGAGAAGCTATAGAAAAGTGTTGTTGCCAAAACTTTCCCTTACATCCCAAAAACTCATTCAAGAAGTAAAATACAAGGCAAATGATAAGATTACCATACCTGAAAGTATAGCCAGTGTCTTTTGTTCTTTTCAGATTCTTCAGTAGTTGCTCTCTCATGACCTAGTAGAGTTCAAATTCTTTTCCTTCCTTCAACATCTGATATGCAGTGTAAATTATAGTACCAATACAGACCCTTCTCTATTTGCATAATAAATCTTATAGGCAATGCCCATTGTAGAAAACTAGACCCTGAATCTGTTATATCATTTACACTCAAAGTTCTCTTATCAAATTTGGTTCTAGTCAACTCTATGACCTTCTCATTCTTGATAGATTTCATCACCGGTATTGTTCTAGTTGAACTCAATCTAGTAACATCCCTAATTGTATCCTTAGTAATCCTATAGGGCTTATCAAGATATAGAAATTCATCATGAATTTTTCTCAATACATGCCTCACCCATTCATCTGCATCATAGAAATTAGGGTAGTCCTTCCATACATCCAGTCATTTAGCTCCCACATTTGCATATTTTGGTTTGTAAATGTCATCATCTAAGAGGGTATTCCTCAACTCTTCAAAATTCACATGATTGATTTCATTTAGTGTAGAGTGGATGTAAATCCTCACTTCTTATGTGTACACATCTTCTAGAACATTGGAAAATGCCCCATCCTTGCCCACTTCCATGGCTTTATACAGATATTTCTTGTATTTTGGCCTTGGTTTCTCAAGGACATCAACTAATTGAGGTGTCATCATTTCTATCCTCTTTGAATTCTGTAACTAGGGTTTTATAAAATAATAGTTCTGTAAAATACCTTTGTGCTCTATTTCTAGGGTTTTGCCTTCTTAAATTCACCAAATATTCTAAATGCTAGGGTTTGTCTCTTTCTCTTCTTAGCTCTAGATTGCAAATGCTTTGATTTTGAATGAGGTTAGATTGTGCAAATGAAGCATAAGTAACTTACATTTCCCCTAACTTTTCACATTTAATGAACCTTATTCCTTGTTAGGTCAGCTACTGTCAGCATGCTCTATAAATCCACAGAGACCTAAATTCATTCAACATTCCTCCGCATTTTATGATATCATTCCAAAAATTTGGGGTTTTGAAACTACCTGCCATATTCATATCATCATATGTCAATTTCATGCCAAAAATAGATATGTTCCTAGCTTCCACTTGTAGAAGTTGCAATCATTCATGGGGGAATAAATAGATATGCAATGGTTAGCTCCCCCTGACTCTATGCCTTTTCTTAATCAACTATGAAGTCTTCTACATGAGGAAGAAGCACAAGTTCTTCCTTCTTCTCATCATCTCATTCTGATTTCCTTCTCCATATCTTTGCCATTTCCTTGTTTTGCTGAATCAGGGTTTCCTCTGTCTTCCTGTGCTAAACAGGTGGTTCCACAGAATCACTATTGTAGAATCTTGCTTTATGCCCAAAGTTGTTGCACTTGTAGCAAACAATATTGCATTCCAAATGCAAAAATGAGTTTACACTCATGTAACCATTTCTCCTTACTTTAGCTATACAATCAACAACCCTACGACTAAACTTACTGCATGCATAGAAATAACCATAAAAGGAATGAGAGATCATAGCATCATGTTTTGGAGACAAAAATGAATTCTTTCTCATGTAATCATTTCTTCTTTCCTTAGTTCTACAATCAATAGCCTTATGACCAAACTTATTGCAAGAGTAACAGTAACCATAAAAGGATTGAGAAAACTTGGGAGTAGTAGCCTATCTAGGAGGAGATCTCTTGAAACCCTTCTTTAGATCACTAACTTTTATAAAGTCATCATCCAACTCCTACTCCTTATCTTCAATCTTCTCAGAGGCTTTAGTGCAAGACTCTTCCTTTTTCATTTCAAACATGCCTTCTAGTATATTCTGACCTTTCTCAAATCCAAGACCACCCTTATTCTTTAGAGGTCTTTGACTACTGATTATCTCATCAAGGATATTGGTACTTTTCTTAAGTTTTAGACTTTTGTCTATCTGATCCTTTGCTTTCTCTAGTTCTTTCCTTAGAAAGACAAATTCTTCTTCAAGTTTGGAGCATTCAATTGATCTAGTATTGAGCTTGGCATTTAGACAATCTGCAACCTTTTAACCTTCTTCAATTTGAACTTTCCTGTTCACAGTTACTTCTTTTGATTCTTTAATCTTGGCCTTATATTCTTCATTTTCTGTTCTTGTTGCATCTAGATCTTCAAGAGCAGAAATGAGTTCTCCTTAAAAATCAACTTCACATTCTTCTTCATTAAAGATTATCATATCTATATCATCCTCTAAAGGATTCTTATCATTAACTAGTACTTCATTTCCCATGTGTTCCAATCCAAGATCTATCTCATCTGTTAGATTGTATCAACGAACCTTTCTTTGATACCAATTGTTGAACACACAAAAGTACTAAGAGGGGGGGTGAATCAGTGCTTAATCAAATTCTTTCCTTCGAAAAACATTCAATTAGATGTAAGCATTTAAACCATAAGAAATAGATCACACAAGCACACAACCATAACACCAAATTCATGTGGAAAATCCTAGAAGGGAAAAACCACGGTGAGCAAGTTGCTTGGATCTACTGTCCAAATCTAGCCTCACAAAATAAAACAAGTTTACATTTAACATTTATGGGCTACAACCCAAAGGAAATTGCAACTCCCTAATGCATAGTTTTATGGGCTTCAACCCAAAGGAAGCTACAACTCCCTAAAGTGCTACAACACTAACAACCAAATGAGGAAAAACCTTTGTATCAAGATACTTGTCTGATTTAGAAGATTCAACACACACTGCTTCAACCTCAAGCTTCCGCTAACCTTTCCAAAACTTTGCACTACTATCTTCTTTCCATTTAGCTCTGTACAATCACTATATCAAGCTCCGTAGTATCATAAATCCTTTAACTAACTCTGCTCTATCATCACAACTCCCTCAAGTATCTTTGCAGCAACATTACTTTTGCATAACCTGTTAGAACACAAGGATATACTGAGAGAGGGTGAATTAGTATATATCAAAACTTATTCCAGTTCAACATTGTCAATTAAACTTCTAACTGCTTTAACTTGAAGATTATCAAATTAAACTAATTAAAGCACAACACATAAGCACACAACCATAGCACCATATTTATGTGGAAAACCCAAAAAGGGAAAAACCATAGTGAGCAAGTTGCTTGGATCTACTATCCAAATCCAAACTCACAAATGAAAAACATGATTACAATTTATTATTTATGGGCTACAACCCAAAGGAAGTTGCAACTCCCTGAAATACAATTCAATAGCACTTATAGAATGAAGCTACAACCTCTAGATGTTACATTTAATAGATCTTACTAAACAAAACACCTCTACATCATCTACATACTTCACTTTCTCTACACAGTGAACATTGCTACCTCCAACACACATTCACAAACATACTCACATTTGTTCTCCCATCCTCTCACACTCTCACACACTCATACCTTCCTCAACAAACAAGATCTTTCATTTATACCTTCCATAAAGTCCAAAATCCTTCTCCCATGTCAGCCAAGATGAAACGTGCAAGGCCACACCATGTCAGCATCCAAAAGATGTATAAGATCAATGCAGTTCAATCCAAGTGATAACCAAGACCTATTCTTCATTAGCACATTCTTCCAAGAAGGCGCACACTTCAAATCATTTGGTGAGAACATAAAAAACACATGAAGTCTGCCCAAAAAACACTTATTCTTCCACATAATAGCTCCAAACCTAAAGAGGTTCTAAAGGGATCAATTAACATCATGTGGATCATGACACAAGTAACATAACACTTTCACAAACCTTCTCAACCAATCCTTCTTCTGAAATATATGTTTTCTTTCTAGTGCAAACAAACATAAACTAAGCTTGGTATCACAAATGAACACTGAACACATAGTATTGAAAAACCAACTTACGGTGCACTTCTACATTTGAAACCTAAATTGAATCATCTAATTGAATATCTAAATTCATCCTCCAGTCATCAAATCCAAAAGATAAATTACGGTGAAATGCGGTGGCTTCTACTTTCTCCTCCAGACAACCCTAGTTAGTAGCAAGATGTGTCTTTGTTTTGCTCACCCTAGAGAACCTCTATGACACACCTTATCAACTAAAACTTGAATATTAACATCTTCTCATCTATAAATGATCATCCTTCAAACTGCAAGACCTTAACTTCAAAAGAAGAGAAATGTAGAGCATTTCCCAAATGCATCCTGACTACAACAACTCTGAACAACTATCTTCACTTTAAGAGCTCTAAATCTTCTGCCTTAACCTTCAAGCTCTAAAATAAGAACATATGATCTTCACACATGTCTTTGACAAACTCCCAAACTGCAAGGCCATACCATCAAGTGCGGAGGAATACAGAGCATTCTCACGAGCTTATTCTATGCAAACTCCAGTACCTTGGACAACTTGAATCTTCCTTTCAAAACCAAAGTGATGCTTTTCCGTGGGAAATAATGAATACAATATTTACTACATTAGAGACTTCATTATCAACTTCATATAAACACAACAAACTCTCTTTCTCATTAGCACAATCTTTGTCTATGAACTTCAAGAGATAGGGTACAATTGTGTACAAAGTATATGACATTCATCATCTTACCCTTCTCATCACAACTTCTATGATCATATTGCCATAGGCTTCCTTTGACATTACTTCTACTTTACTTTACTTCCAACCTTCTTCATTACAACACTGTAAACAACACTCCTGAACCTCACACTATTGACATCAATGACAACACAAGTGCAACAATCTCCCCCTTTAGCATTGATGGCAACACTTGACCTGATATACAATTTTCTCACCATTTGCCATCAAGGACAAAGGGCTAGTGGTCTCCTTTTGAACTGCTCTTCCTTTAGCTCCCATGTCTTCATTCTTCTTGATTTCTCTTTCATTGCTCTTCACCTATCAAATCCCTCTCACTAATCAAACCTTATTATCATTCAAAACCTTATGCCTACCTACTCCCCTTGAGAGGTAACCACCATCAACCCAAGGATAAAAAATATATCTCGAACTACTCCCCCTGGATAGATGCACCATCTATGAATCTAGTTAGAAGGAGGGCAACAATCCCTAACTTATGTCTGAGATACTCAAAAGTATCCTTAGAAAGTGCCTTGGTGAAGATGTCTGCAACTTGATCATTTGTAGGTACATACTCCAATCTGACTTCTTGATCTACAACCTTATCTCTCAAAAAGTGATACTTGATAGATATGTGCTTGGTTCTAGAATGCATCACTGGATCATTTGAAATATTTATGGCACTTGTATTATCAAAAAGAATGGGAATAGGTTCATCATATACAACCTTGATATCCTTCAATGTTTGTTTCATCCACAACACTTGGGTGCAACAAGTAGCTACTGCAATATATTCTGCCTGTGTAGTTGATAAGGACATTGAATCCTACTTCTTGCTAATCCATGAGACCAATCTATCTCCCAAAAACAAAGCTCCTCCACTGGTACTTCTTCTATCATCAACACTGCCAACCCAATCTACATCAGTATAAGCACTCAGGGAAAATTCATCACCCTTTTGATACCATAATCCATGTTCTGGAATGCTCTTCAAGTATCTGAATATTCTCTTGACTACCTTCACATATATTTCCTTAGGATCATCTTGAAAGCTTGCAACCAAACACACATCAGGCCTTGATGTTGTTAGGTATAATAGGCCCCCAATCATAGACATGTACTGAGTTTGATCAGCTTCAGGTGACTCATGATCTTTACTCAAGTGGCAACCGATTTCCATAGGAGTACTCATGGGTTTGCAATCTTCCATTCCAAATTTCTTCAACATTTCCTTAACATGCTTTGCTTGAGAGATAAAGATGCCATCATTTTATTGACAGATTTGAAGTCTAAGAAAGAATGATAGCTCTCCTAGCATAGACATTTCAAATTCTTTATGCATCTCTCCTGCAAACTTCTTACACATCTCATCATATCCACAAAAAATTATATCATCAACATACACAACAACAATTAGAAATGTGTTCACCTTTAGTCTTGATGTAAAGGTTACTATCTATGGTGCCTTTCTTGAAACCCTGTTGGAGTAAGTACTTGTCCAACCTTGCATACCATGCCCTAGGGGCTTGTTTGAAACTATACAAAGCCTTCTTGAGTTTGCACACCATGCTTGGGCCTTCTAAAAACTGAAAGCCATTTGGCTGCTCTATGTAGACCTCTTCTTCCAAGTCACCATTTAGGAAAGCAGATTTGACATCTATCTGATATACCTTGAGTCTCTTATGTACTGTAAAAGCAAGAACCATTCTAATTGCTTCCATTCTCGCCACCAGAGCAAATGTCTCCTCATAGTCAACACCTTCAACTTGTGAATATCCTTTACAAACCAACCTTGCTTTGTTCCTGACCACTTCTCCATCTTCATTCAACTTGTTCCTGAAAATCCATTTTGTTCCTATTGCATTCTTGTCTATGAGCCTTGGTACCAACTCCCAAGTCTGATTCTTTTCTATCTGGTTCAGTTCTTCTTCCATGGCTTGTATCCATCCTTCATCTTTGCTAGCCTCATTAAAGTTCTTAGGTTCTATTCTTGACAGTAAAGCAAAGTTTATATGTTCATTTGTTCTTGCAAATCTTCTTCTTGTCTAAACTCCTTCATTCTTATCTCCAATGATCTGATCTTCTAAATGATTCTTTTGAACATACTTGGCTAGAGTCTTAGCAGTATTCTTTAGAGTTTCTTCCTTTTCTTCAACTTCTACAACTTCCTCTATGCAGGCAGGTTCATCTAACCAACAGTGGACTCTTACTCAACTAAATTTTGATGTGATTCTTCATGAACTCTTATAATTTCAATCTCAACTATCTTCCTTAGTTTTTTATTATAAGATTTGTAGGCTTTGCTAGTAGTTGAGTACCCAAGGAAAATACCTTCATCTGCTTTTGAATCAAATTTTCCCTAACCTTCTTCATCTCTTCTAATGTAGCATTTGCTTCCAAAAACTCTGAAATACTCGACTGTTGCAAGTCTTCAATTACAAAGCTCATAAGGGGTCTTGGTGTTGTGCTTTCTTAGTTATCCCCTATTGAGAATATAGACTACAGTATGAATTGCTTCTTTCTAGTATATATCAGGTAGTTTAGCTTCACTCAACATTGTTCTAACCATCTCTTGGATAGTCCTATTCTTTCTCTCTACAACACCATTCTACTGAGGGGTTCTAGCAGTTACATAATGCCTTTTGACTCCACGTTCTTGACAATACACTACAAACTCATTTAAAGTGAAATCACCACCACTATTAGATCTTAAGCACTTAATTCTAGCATTTATTTCATTTTCAACCATAGATTTGAAGGTCTTGAATATACTAAAAGCTTCTATTTTCTCTTTCAAAAATGTAACACATGTCATTCTAGAGAAATCATCAATGAGCAACATGAAATACCTCTCACCTTGTAGACTTTTTGTCCTAGTTGGTCCACACAAGTCTGTATGAACCAAATCCAAGGGCCTTGTAGTAAAAACTTCCTTGGACTTGAAAGTTATCCTTGTCTGCTTCCCAATCTGACATTCCTTGCATATCGTGCTTGTAGGCTTGATGATCTTTGGCATGTCCCTTACTGCTTTCATGGAACTGATCTTCACCAGATTGTCAAAGTTGATGTACCCCATTCTCTTATGCCACAACCAGCATTCATTTGTTTTTCCTAACAAACAAGTCCTCTCATTAACCCCTTTTAGATTATACAAGTTGCCTTCTATCTTAAAGCCTTTTGCCACCAATTTTATAGATTTTGCTCTTCTGATTTCACAGCCTTGATCATGAAATGTGAGATTATATCCTTTGCTACACATTTGACTCACACTAAGAAGATTATGCTTGAGACATTTACATAAAGAACATCATGTGTCTGAGACTTTCCATCAACGCTTATAGTGCCTTTCTAGTGATCTTTGCAGAAGAGTTATCTCCAAACCTAATTAATCCAACATTCCACTTGCCAAGATTGATAAACCTTCTCTTATCACTTGTCATATGATTTCTACATCCACTGTCTATCACCCATAGATTGATTTGTCCTTGAGCATGAAATGTTGTCTAGACAATCATCGAGTTCTAAACTCCATTGTCATTCTCCTTGTCTTGTTGGGATTCTAAATTGTCAAGACCATTCCTGCAATACCTTGCTATGTGTCCAAACTTGTTGCAAATTTTACATACCACATTGGCATCCACAAAAGAAGCAAGAGAATTTCTACTTACAAGATTCCTTTATTTATTTCAGAATTATGCCCAAATTCATTGCAAATAAAATAATAACCAAAGAAAACACGATTGAACCTATTTATGGAGAATTGCCTTACATGAAGAGATCTTCCTTGAGGCAAGATGAGATCTATACACTTTGTATCATCCAAACTTCTAGGCTTCACCTTCTTCAACTCCTTTTTGAGTAACTAAATTTCTTTTTCAAGCTTTATGCATTCTTTTGTCTTGGCTTCAATCAGAACTCTTTGTTCTTGATTCTCCTTTCTTACACAATCCAAGTCTTCAAGAGTAGAAACAAGTTCACCTTCAATGTCAACTTCATATTCTTCTTCATCTACAGCCTTGTCTAAACCATTTGAGATCATCATGGACATGAATATAGATTCTCCTCCATATTCATCAGATGAGTAGTGATCTACTTCTTCTCCAAAACTATAGTCTTCTTTTGAAAGAAGGTTCCTCTGAAAATTATTTCTCTTGAACCCCTTTCTACTACTTTCACTTTCTCCAAAAGGACATTTTGTTGCAAGTATGGGCCTAAAAAGTGTTGTCATTGATGTCAACATACTCCTATTGCATTAATGATAAGAATTGGATGAGCTGTGTGCTGAGGATATTGAGAAAATTAGTCTCAATCAGGAACAGTGATGATAGTAAGGTAAAAGTCCAAGATAGGATGAGTATCAAAGGATACGGTTTAAAGGGTTTGTAGATATGTGTCTTAAGGTGGTCTAGTAGAGATTTTAGAGGTCCATATGAAGATCTGAAGAAGTTGTGGCCGCTCAAGTAAAACCGGTTCTGGTAGATGTTTAGTGGTGACTGTGTTACAGATAGTTCCGGTGAGATCCAGAATTGCGTTGTCCTGTTCTGCAGATTTGAGGGAGTGTTGAGGAAGTCTTTGTGGAGTTTCAAATAGATTGGTTCATGGTTTGAAGGTCCGCAAGCATCTATTCCTTTGTGACAGTAATGACAGACTGTGCTCTTGAGGTTCCGGAAAAGGGGAGATGGATTTCAGTAAACAGATGAAGTGTGGATGTTCTTGGTGATTTAGGAAAGCTTGTGGAGGTCTTTGGATCATGTCCAGTTTGATTTGGTGATCCGCATTGGAGTTGGAGCTCACAATTGAAGATTATCTTCTGGATGATAGTGTTCTTTTGGAAATTGGCTGACCAGATCAGTTACACATCCTACGGATGTTCTTGTTGATGTTTGACGACTTAGATGATCATTCCTAAGTTGATGTCTTGTATAAATAAGGGACTGCAAAGTCATTTCAAACTTGTGCTTGTGGAGATGAGAGTGTGGTAGCAGGGAGGAGAGTAAAAGGCAGAGCAAAAGTATTGAGCTTCAATGGAACTGATTCAAGCATGATGAAGATGCTATTTTCCAGTTCAAGTATGTGATACTTATTCTTTTGTAGATAATGTGTCTCTTGTAGGCAGTGGGCCTCTTATGAGCAGTGTGCTCGGGCAGTGAGCCCTAATTGGCATGTTCCATTTTGTTCTTTCTATTCTTCTAACAGAGAATACAATCTTGGGTTAATCACCCCGTGGTTTTTCCCTTAACTGGGTTTTCCACGTCAAAATCTTGGTGTCTTATGTGTTGATGTGTTTCTGCTTTTGATTTAAGTGCATTATGTTTCATGATTAATATACTGCTAATCACTAAGAGGATTTAAGTGTGTAATTGGGAGAAAGTTTTGGACAACGGATTCACCCCCCCTCTCAGTTGTGTGCCCTAAGTCTAACAATTGGTATAAGAGCCAAGTTCCTCTAAAAGGAGCTTAACCACTTGAGGAGATCCAGGATGTCGTCTTACAAGAAGGATAGTTTGAAGTTTGATGGAACCAATTTTAATCTCTGGAAAGGTCACATGAAGTGTCACTTGCAATGTATGGGAATGGCGTATTGGACCATGGCTACAACACAATATGTACCTCCGCAGGGTGGTCTGAAAACCCAAAATGAAATCACAGATGCTGAAAACAATCTACGGACTATAGAGGCTCTTCTAAGTGCATTATCTAATTTAGAGCTCTCAAATGTTATTGACCTACCAACTGCTTTTGAGATTTGGAAAAAACTAGAACTTTTACATGAAGGAGACAAGTATGTTAAATGTGCAAGGTTACAGAGTCTAAAAGGAAAATTTGAAAATCTAAAGATGAGAGATGATGAAAATATTACTACTTTTATGCCAAGAGTAAATGAGATTGTTTGTGGAATTAGAAATGCTGGTGGAGTCCTGGATGAAAATGAGATTGTTGGCAAAATTCTCAGATCCCTACCTACTTCTTACAAAATCAAGGTTGTTGCCATTGAAGAATTCAGAGCCCATACAACTGTCACAAGAGATTAATTGGCTGGAAAATTGGCTGCATTTGAAATGATAGAGTTTGGAGATGACCCCCCTAAGACTGAATCTACATTCAAAGCCAATGCCTCTGTCAAAGGTAAACAAAGGTTTAATCTGGGAGAGAATTCATCAAGGAAGCTATCATGGTATGAAAAAGCAAGAAAAGATCTAGAAGAAGAAGAAGTAGAAACTGCTCAACTTGAAGCCTTTATTGCAAAGAGGCTGCCAAGAGAATCCGGTAAGTATGAAGGAAAATTACCTTTTAAGTGTTTTAACTGCATTAAGATTGGTCATTTTGCCTCAAGGTGTCCGGAAAGGTTTTCAAGGCAAAATCCTAACAAGCCAAGGTTCCAAAAGAACTGTTATTATGTACATGAAGATGATGATAATGAAGGAGTAACAGATGATGAATCAGAGATAGGAAACAAATCTGGAAATGAATGGGTGTTCATTGCCATCAAGGAAGAAGATCCAATGTCCTCTGTATTTGTCAATCATAAGACTATGGAAAGAGCTCTGGCTGCCCAAGTTGAAGAAAAGGATGATTGGGTCATTGACAGTGGTTGCTCTCACCATATGACAGGTGACAAAAATAAGTTCATAGATTTGGAAAGGTATGAAGGAGGAGTGGTAAAGTTTGGTGATAATTCTGCTGGTAGAATCAGAGGTAGAGGAACTATTTCTCTAGATGGAAGGAAAAAAACTAGTAATATGTTGAAGGTTTGAAGCACAATTTTCTCAGTGTTGGACAGTTGGTGGACAAAGGCTATGATCTCTGGTTCAAGAATGGAAAATGCAAGATCTTTGAAAGTTCTGAAATAGAGATTGCATCTGGTACTCAAACTAAAGGTAATATCTTTCACTTGGTTGGTACTTGTAAAAGTTGCTTATTTGTTCAAATTGATCAAAGTTGGTTGTGGCATAGGAGGATGTGTCATGTGAATTTTGATAATATCATCAAGATAAGTAATACTCAGGCTATAAGAGATCTTCCAAAATTGGTGAAACCTTCTAATAGCTTGTGCAAAGAATGTCAGTTGGGTAAGCTGAGCATAGTCACATTCAAAAGTAAAGAACTGTCTTCTACCAGATTATTAGACTTAGTTCATACAGATCTTTGTGGTCCGGCAAGAATCAGGAGTATTCAAGGTGATAGATACTTCATGCTACTAATTGATGACTATTCCTGGATGATGTGGGTAACCTTTCTAAAAGAGAAATCAGAAGCTCTTAAGAAATTCAAAATATTCAAGGCTATGGTAGAGAATGAAACCAGATTAAAATTGAAGTGTCTGAGGTCTGATAGAGGTGGAGAATTCACATCTGGTGAGTTCATAGAGTTTTGTGAGAAAAATGGAATCAAGAGACAATTGTCTGCTCCTAGGACCCCACAGCAGAATGGAGTAGTTGAGAGAAAGAACTAGACCATCCAGGAAGCATCTAGGACAATGATGATCGAAGAAAATGTTCCTCAAATCTATTGGAGAGAAGCCGTCAGCACTGCAGTCTATACTCTCAATCGAGTTCAAATCAGAAACAATACCGATAAGACTCCTTATGAACTTTGGTTTGGCATCACTCCTACTGTGAGGTATTTTAGAGTCTTTGGTAGCAAATGTTACATCAAAAGAGATGAAGATCTAGGAAAGTTTGATGCTAGAAGTGATGAAGGAATATTCTTGGGTTACTCTACTCAAAGCAAAGTATACTGGTGTTATAACAAGAGACTGAGAAAGATGATAGAAAGTACAAATGTGAAGGTTGATGAAGGAATTTAAAAACCCTCAAGATTCTATGAATATGATGAAGATGATCAGAATGGTGTTCTGACTCAAGGAGCCCAAGCCTCTTCCGAGATTCAGATCCAGATTGATCCAGTAAATCAGGAAGAAGAGATAAGTTTGAATGAGCCTGATCAAGAAGTAGAAATGCAAGTAACTCCCAAAGTGCCTAGGTATGTAAGACTGAATCACTCTGAAGATCAGATCATAGGTGATAAAAGCAAAGGTGTACAAACAAGAAGGAAAATTGCTCAAAACTCAGATGAGTATTGTCTGATTTCAAAAATTGAACCTAAGATAGTGAATGAAGCTTACAATGATGAAAATGGATTAAAGCAATGGAGGAAGAGTTGATGCAAATTGAGAAAAATCACACTTGGGATCTTGTTCCCAGACCTAGAAACAAAAATGTGATTGGAACCAAATGGGTCTTCCAAAACAAACTAAATGAAGTTGGTGAAGTAGTCAGAAATAAAGCCAAATTGGTCTACAACGGTTACTCTCAAATAGAAGGATTTGATTTTGAAGAAACTTTTGCTCCAGTGGCAAGAATTGAAGCAATCAGATTATTTCTTGCTTTTGCTACTTTCAAGGATTTCAAGGTATATCAGATGGATGTCAACTCTGCCTTCCTAAATGGTGACTTGGAAGAAGAAGTATACATTGAGCAACCAGATGGATTTCAATTGTTTGATCATGATGATATGGTCTGCAAGTTGAAGAAAGCACTGTATGGACTAAAGCAAGCCCCAAGAGCCTGGTATGAAAGATTGGATAAGCATCTTTTGAAGATTGGTTTCAACAAAGGTACTGCTGACAGTAATTTATATTTCAAAATTGATCATGAAAACATCCTGATTGTTGAAGTGTTTGTTGATGATATCATTTTTGGAGGAAGAGATAGTATGTGTAAAACTTTTGCAAATCAAATGAAAAGTGAATTTGAGATGTCCATGCTTGGTGAAATGAATTTGTTTTTGGGTCTACAAATCACTCAAACAAAGAAAGGGATCTTCATTTCTCAAACCAAATATGTGAAAGAATTGTTGAAGAAATTTGGGATGGAAGACTCAAAACCAATGAATACTCCCATGGCAACCGAATGTAAATTGAGCAAAGATGATGATTCTCCTAAGGCTGATCAGACAAAGTACAGGTCGATGATTGGAGGACTGTTGTATCTTACTCAAACTAAACCAGACATTATGCAGGCTGTTGGTCTTGTTGCTAGATTTCAGGCTGATCCTAGAGAATCTCATGTCATGGCAATCAAGAGGATTTTTAGATATCTAAAAGGGACAGCTGAGTATGGTCTATGGTATCCTAGAGATCATGATTTCTCTCTTCATCCATATACTGATGCGGATTGGGGAGGAGATGTGGATGACTGGAAGAGTACCAGTGGTGGAGCATTCTTTTTGGGGAAGAGATTGGTTTCTTAGCTACAAAAGAAACAAGAGGCAATATCTCTATCTACAACTAAAGAAAAATATATTGCAGCAGTAGGTAGTTGCACTCAAGTTTTATGGATGAAGCAGATGCTAAGAGATATCAAAGTGGAGTATGAAGAACCTATCACAATCTTCTATGATAATTCAAGTGCTATAAATATATCTAAGAATCTGGTGTTGCATTCAAAGACTAAACACATATCCATCAAGTTTCACTTTTTAAGAGAGCAAGTGAACAAGAATGAAGTCAGATTGGAGTTTGTGCCTTCTAAGGATCAGATTGCAAACATCTTTACTAAACCTCTACCTAAGGACTCTTTTGAGTATCTTAGGGAGAAGTTAGGGGTTATTGCCCCTCTGGTGATGAACTAAGGTGCATTGAGGTGCATCAGTCTGGTGGATATCATAGTCATATCTAGTGATCCGGATTGATGGAGAGCTGCTACTCAGGGGAGTGTTGAAGTCACAAGTATGTGCCCTTTGCCATTGATGTTAAAGGGGAAGAGAAGACATGTGAAAAATAAGTGGTTGCTGATCAAAGGAGGAGTAGTAAAAGGAGAGAAGACATGAGAATGGTTGTTATTGATAGGGGGAGTTGTGACAGTATGGAGAAGTTCTTGTCTTGATGGTTAAAATAGTTTTTCACATCATATGTTGCATTCAATGACAAAGGGGGAGATTGTTGCAAGTATAGGCCTAACCAGTGTTGTCATTGATGTCAACATACTCCTGTTGCATTAATGATAAGAATTTGATGAGCTGTGTGCTGAGGATATTGAGAAAATTAGTCTCAATCAGGAACAGTGAAGATTAGTGATGACAACAAGGTAAAAGTCCAAGATAGGATGAGTATCAAAGGATACGGTTTAAAGGGTTTGTAGATATGTGTCTTAAGGTGGTCTAGTAGAGATTTTAGAGGTCCGCATGAAGATCTGAAGAAGTTGTGGCCACTCAAGTAAAACTGGTTCAATGGTGACAAAGTATTACAGATAGTTCCAGTGAGATATAGAATTGCATTGTCTTGTTCTGCGGATTTGAGGGAATGTTGAGTAAGTCTTTGTGGAGTGTCAAATAGATTGGTTCATGGTTTGAAGGTTCACAAGAATCTATTCCTTTATGACAGTAATGACAGACTGTGTTCTTGAGGTTCTGAATAAAGGGGAGATGGATTTCAGTAAGCAGATGAAGTGTGGATGTTCTTGGTGATTTAGGAAAACTTGTGGAGGTCTTTGGATCATGTCCAGTTTGAGTTGGTGATCTACATTGGAGTTGGAGCTCACAATTGAAGATTATCTTCCGGATGATAGTGTTCTTCTGGAGATTGGCTGATCGGATCAATTACACATCCTGCGGATGTTCTTGTTGATGTTTGCCAACTTAGATGATCATTCCTAAGTTGATGTCTTGTATAAATAAGGGACTACAAAGTCCTTTCAAACTTGTCCTTGTGGAGATGAGAGTGTGGTAGCAGGGAGGAGAGCAAAAGGCAGAGTAGAAGTATTGAGCTTCAATGGAATTGATTCAAGCATGATAAAGATGCTATTTTCCAGTTCAACTATGTGATACTTATTCTTTTGTAGACAATGTGTCTCTTGTAGGCAGTGGGCCTCTTGTGAGCAGTGTGCTCGGGCAGTGAGCCCTAATTGGCATGTGCTATTTTATTCTTTCTATTCTTCTAATAGAGAATACAATCTTGGGTTAATCACCCCGTGGTTTTTCCCTTAACCGGGTTTTCCACGACAAAATCTTGGTGTCTTATGTGTTGATGTGTTTCTGCTTTTGATTTAAGTGCATTATGTTTCATGATTAATATACTGCTAATCACTAAGAAGATTTAAGTGTGTAATTGGGAGAAAGTTTTGGACAACTGATTCACCCCCCTCTCAGTTGTGTGCCCTAAGTCTAACACATTTAGAGGCATAGTGACTAATTCTACCACATTTGAAACATTTGAAAGGTAGCTTATCGTTATATTTACCTGATCCTCTTTTCATCTTTCTTACAAAATTTGCTTCTTCTTCCTCAGCTTCATTGCTTATATCAAATGCTCCTTCATTCTTCACAACATTGAAAGAAACTTCTTTTTGACATGGACTTATGACTTCATTTCTCATTTCATAGGTAGTGAGGGATACAAATAGTTCTACCATGGTTAGTTTCTTCAAGTCTTTGGCTTCTTCTATTGCAAAAACTTTTGAATCAAATCTATGAGGGAGAGATCTTAGAACTTTCTTTACAACCAAAGATTCATCTATGTCTTCACCCATACTTCTGATTCTATTCATTGCTTCATCTACTCAATTTAAGTAGCTAGCTATGTTCTCTTCTTCTTTCATCCTTAGATTCTCAAATACTATTTTGTAGGATTGCATTTTGGCTTCCTTTATGGTGTCACCTCCTTCATAGAGACCTTTGAGCTTCTCCCATATCTCCTTTGCTATCTTGCAATGCACAACCTTGACTAACTTTGAACTACTCAAACCACTTAAGATTGCATACTTGGCTTTGGCATTATTGTCATGGTTCTTCTTCACATCTGAATCTGTAATGGGATGACTGGGTTCAATATAATTAGTCTCAATCATCCTCCAGACATCATACCCTAGTGAAGTAAGATAGGCTTTTATCCTTATACTCTAGAAGTCATAGTTATTTCCATCAAACATTGGAACTTTAGAAGTGGACTCCTTCTAAGCCATGTGTTCTATTCCAAGATCTACCTTTAGCTATTAGGCTACACCAAGGAACCTCACTCTGATACCAATTGTTAGCACACAAGGATATACTGAGAGGGGGGTGAATAAGAATTATCAAAACTTATTCCAGTTTACAATTGTCAATCAAACTTCTAAATGCTTTAACCAAAAGATAAGAAAATTAAACTAATTAAAGAATAACACATAAGCACACAACCATAACACTGGATTTACATGGAAAACCCAAGAAGGAAAAAACCACAATGAGCAAGTTGCTTGGATCTACTATCCAAATCCAACCTCACAAATGAAAAATAGGATTACAATATTATTTATGGGCTACAACCCAAAGGAAGCTATAACTCCCTAAAATACAATTCAATAGCACTTATAGAATGAGGCTACAACCTCTAGATATTACATTCAACAGATCTTACTGAATAAAACACCTCTGAATCATCCACACACTTCACTTTGTCACAAAACTTCACTCTCTCTAAACAACAAACATGACTACCTCCAACACACTTTCACAAACATACTCACATCTGTTCTCCCATCCTTGCACACTCACACACTCATACCTTCCTCAACAAACAAGATCTTTTATTTATACCTTCTGTAAATTCTAAAATCCTTCTCCCATGTCGACAAAGAGGAAACGTGCAAGGCCACACCAAGTCAGCATCCAAAAGATGTAGAAGATCAATGTAGTTCAAGCCAAGTGATAACCAAGACCTATTCTTCATTAGCACATTCTTGCCAGTAGGCGCACACTTCAAATCATTTGGTGGGATCATCAAAAACACATGAAGTCAGCCCATTAAACACTTATTCTTCCTGATAATAGCTCTAGACCTAAAGAGGTACTAGAGGGATCAATTAACATCATGTGGATCATGACACAAGTAACATAAGACTTTCACAAACCATCTCAACTAATCCTTATTTTGAAATATATGTTTTCTTTCTGGAGCAAACAAACAAAAACTGAGCCTGGTATCACAAACAAACACTGAACACATAGTATTGAAAAACCAACTTACAATGCACTTCCACACATGAAACCTAAATTGAATCATCCAACTGAATATCTAAACTCATCCTCTAATCATCAAAGCCAAAAGATAATTTACAGTGAAATGTGGTGGCTTCTACTTTCTCCTCTAGACAACCCTAGTCAGCAAAAAGATGTGTCTTTGTTATGTTCACCCCAGAGAACTGTTAGGGTTAGTCGGCAGAAGATATCAATTAAATGCAAATAAAGATTAAACAAAGGAATGGAAATACACAGAAATAATAACAGCGAGAGACAAGTTTTAATGTGGTTCACCCAAACTGGGGCTACATCCACCAAATAGAGAGTCCAATATTATTATCCAGTAAATCAAACCGATTACAACTAGCAATCCCTGCAACTCAATACCGCTGCAAATGCTACAATACAATATCAATCGAAACCCTAACCCTTAGCCGCTTTTATCAAGCTTTTTGTCAGTTACAAAAATAGGGTTTTCTTATGTCAGTCAATGAAAAAAATAACTCCTGGTGTCTTTATAAAATAATAAAAAACCATGTGAGGTTTTGGGGGCATTGCCCCTAAGCCCCCACAGGGGCGCTGCCCCTCAACCCTGCCCTGTATCACGACAGGGAGTGCGCCAAGGGCACTGCCCCTGGACCCCGCAAAGGGCACTGCCCCTTGACCCCGTCTTGGGGGTGCTGTCCCCAAACCCCCGCAAGGGGCACTACCCCTTGACCTCGTAGGAATTTGGGGGGAAACTGCACCGATAAAAGTGGGGAAAATTTAACCTCTGAGTCTAATTAGGCTCCATATGACAACAATCTCCCACTTGGAGACTGATCAAACTCCACACCATATCATCTCCCGCTTGGAGACTGATCATAACACCACTAACCCTGCAGCTCCCACTGGAAATAAGCACCTTGGACTCTGCTGTTTTGTTTTTGTTATTTTTAGTCTAGAAGACCAACAGAAGATGAAGAAGAGCTCAGCTTCTCCCTTGTCACTACTTTTGTAAACATATCCATTGGATTTTCATCTGTATGTATCTTTTCCATCCTTAATTGTCCATCATCCAACACTGACCAAATGAAGTGATACATCAACTGTATGTGTTTGGTCTTTGAATGCAAGGCAAAATTCTTTGTAAGATGTATGGCACTCTGGCTGTCCATAAACAAATAATTATTAACCCATTGTTTGCCCAATTCTTTTATGAAAGATTGCAGCCATATCATCTCCTTGCTTGCCTCTATTGCAGCTACATATTCTGCCTCTGTGGTGGATAAAGAAACCACCTTTTGCAACCTAGAAATCCAACTCACCACTGTCCCACCTACAGTAAAGACATAACCTGTAGTACTCTGCCTGGTATCAATATCCCCTGCCAAATCTGAGTCTACATATCCTGCTAAATCAGTATTAGAGCCCCCAAAACATAAGTGTTTATTGGATGTACCTCTCAAATATTTGAGAATCTATTTTACTGCATTCCAATGCTCCAATCCGAGATTACTCATATACCTGCTAACGACTACTACAGCATGTGTAATATACAATCTCGTGCATACCATGGCACACATTAAACTTCCTACAGAAGAAGCATATGGTACCTTGGACATTTTCTCTTTCTCCTCTTGTGTCTTAGGACACATCTCCTTAGTCAATTTCAAATGACTAGGCAAAGGTGTGCTGACAACTTTGGCATTCTCCATATGGAATCTCTGCAACACCTTTTCAACATAATCAACCTGAGATAGAGTCAATTTTCTGTTCTTCCTATCTCTGCAAATTTTCATACCAAGGATTTGTTTTGCTGCTCCTAAATCCTTCATAGCAAATGACTGTGCTGTTTTAGCTCTCTTATGTGATCAATGTTAGACCCAGCTACAAGCATGTCATCAACATATAAACATAAAATAATGTAGTTGTCATTATCCAACCTCTTAAAATAAACACAATGGTTAGAATTACACTGGCTATAGCCTTGCTCAGCCATAAAACTATCAAATTTCAAATACCATTGCTGAGGTGCTTGTTTCAGGCCATACAAACTCTTCTTCAATCTGCACACTTGTTTCTCCTTACCTTTGACCTCAAATCCTTGGGGTTGTTCCATATATATCTCCTCCTCCAAATCACCATGGAGAAAGGCAATTTTCACATCTAGTTGTTCCAAATGCAAATCTTCAGCAGCCACAATACTTAAAACAATACGAATAGAAGTCATCTTGACAACTGGAGAAAATATCTCATCAAAATCAATGCCTTTTTTCTGTGCAAATCCTTTTACAACTAACCTGGCCTTAAATCTTTTCTTACCTCCATCTTCCTCTTTTAGCCTGTGAACCCATTTGTTTGGTAAATTCTTTTTTACCTGTAGGCAACTTACATAATTCCCAAGTCTCATTTTTCAACAAGGAGTCCATTTCTTCTTTCATTGCAAGCTCCCACTGAACCTGTGTATCCACTTCCATAGCTTCATGATACCCTTCTGGTTCACCAGCATCTATTAACAAAATAGAATACAAAGAGGGAGAAAACCTTTTAGGAGGTCTACTTAGCCTTGTTGACCGTCTAACATTCACTGGAGTTTGTGGTATTTCTAGTTGTTGTTGCGGAGCATGAGGAACCACTGGAACATCACTATTTGGAGTATCATCCAACACCACATAATCTTTTTCTTTCTTCTCATGCTACTGCAACTGATCTTTGTACAACACCTTCTCATTGAATATAACATCCCTCCTCACAATTTTCTGATTTTCAAAATCCCAAAGCCTATAACCAAATTCATCAATGCCATATCCAACAAAGGTACACTTTTTTTATTTTGCATCCATCTTGGTTCTATTTTTAGAATCTACATGTGCAAATGCTTCACATCCGAAGGTTTTGAGAAAAAGAATAACTCACCTTCTTACCTGTCCATGCTTCCTCTAGAATACCACAACCCAAAGTAATTGAAGGACCTCTGTTAATTAAATATACAGCAGTGTTGATAGCCTCTGCCCACCTATTTAAAGGTAGCCCAACATGCAATCTCATGGTCCTTGCACACTCCATTATTGTCCTATTCATGTGTTCAGCCACCCTATTTTCTTGTGGAGTCCCTGGGACTATTTTCTACCTACAAATTCCATTAAAAGAACAATAATCCTCAAATTCTTGCTGCAATACTCACCACCATTATCAAATCTGAGACATTTTAATCTTTTACTCATCTCATTCTCAACCAAGCTTCTCCATTTCTTAAATGTTTCAAATACATCAGATTTCTACCTAAGGAAATAAATCCATACCTTCCTAGTTGCATCATCTATGAATGTAACATAATATCGAGAGCCACCGAGAGAAGATACCTGAGCTAGTCCCCATACATCTGTATGCACAAGCTCCAACTTTTTATTTTTCTTTTGCTTCCCATCCTTGAGAAAACTGACTCTCTTTTGTTTGTCATACACACAACTTTCATAGAAATCCATATTAATACATTTCAACCTTGGTAAAACTTTCTTAGAATGAAGTACCTTCATACCTTTTTCACTCATATGCCCAAGTCTGTTATGCCACAGTATTGTCTCATAACTTGCAACAACTGTTCCTGAACCTGTTTGTTTTTTCTTTGCAACAACTAAACTAGAAGGAATAGTATGACCTGTACAAAGATATATGGTGCCCACTTTCACACCTTTAGCTACTATTAAGGCACCTTTTGAAACCTTCCAATTTTATCAATAAATGTAACAATGCAACCTTATTCAGCTAGCTGCCCTGCTGAAATTAAATTCCTACTGAGCCTTGGAACATGCCTTACCTCTTGTAGTAGCTAATGATTCCCATTCTGCAACTTAATCTTAATTCTTCCATTTCCAACAATCTGATAGGGTTTGTTATCTCCCAAATAAACTAGCCCAAAATCCCCTTGGACATAATCAAGAAAATAACTTCTATGGGGCGTAGCATGAAATGAGGCCCCTGAATCTAAAACCCATGAATCATCAGCATTATCTAGGGAAAGAATCAAAGCATCATCTTTAGACTTATTACTTACCACATTTGCCTCCTTGTTGCCTTCTTGTTTGTCTCCTTATTTTTTCTAAGACCAACAATCTTTCTTCAGATGACCTAGTTTCCCACAACACTAGCAATCCTTCTATCCTTTGGATTGGGATCTCTTGTCCTTTGATTTTCCTCATGACTTCCCATGACCTCCAGAACCTTTTCCTCTCTCCTTTGATCTGCCCCTACTTTCTACATTCAAAACACTACTTTATGTGGATCCACCTAAGCTTTTCCTATGAATTTCCTCTCTCAGAATAACACTAACAACATCATCAAATTTCAGGGTATTTGAACTAGAAACAGAGTTACTAACTGCCATTACCAAACTATTCTAGCTTTCAGGCAAAGAACATAATATCAAGAGAGCTCTAACTTCTTCATCAAATTTTACATTTACAGAAGTCAATTGACTGCCAATCATATTAAATTCATTTAAATGATCTATCACAGATCCACCTTCAACCATTTTCAGATTAAACAACGCTTCATGAGAAATACCTTATTTGAGGCTGAGGGTTTTTCATACAATTTAGCCAAAGCTTTCATCAGGTCATCTGTTGTCTTCACTTCCATTATATTGAATGCCACCGATGGTGCCAGGTACAATTGAATGGTTCCCAATGCCTTTCTATCAAGAAGATTCCAATCCTCATCAGTCATTGTTGCCAATTTCTTGGCTACTCCTTCCAATGGCCTCCATAAATCCTTTTGATAGAGGTAATTCTCCATCTACATCTTCCATAACTGATAGTTCTTACCTTAAATTTATCTTCTACCGAGTAGAACCATGAGACTCCCACTCAATCATGAGACCTTCCTGCAGATGATAATTGAACACAACCCGCTGTGATACCACTTGTTAGGTCTACTCGGTAGAAGATATCAATTAAATGCAAATAAAGATTAAATAGAGGAATGGAAATACACAAAAATAATAACAGCAAGAGACAAGTTTTAACGTGGTTCACCCAAACTGGGGCTACATCCACCAAATAGAGAGTCCAATATTATTATCCAGTAAATCAAACTGATTACAACTAGCAATCCCTGCAACTCAATACTGCTACAAATGCTACAATACAATATCAATTGAAACCCTAACCCTTAGCCACTTTTATCAAGTTTTTTGTCGGTTACAAAAATAGGGTTTTCTTATGTCAATCAATGAAAAAAATAACTCCCAGTGCCTTAATAAAATAATAAAAAACCTTGTGAGGTTTCAGGGGCATTGCCCCTGAGCCCCCACAGGGGTGCTGCCCCTCGACCCCACCCTATATTGCGACAGGGAGTGTGCCAGGGGAACTACCCCTGGACCCCGCAAAGGGCGCTGCCCCCAAACCCCCGCAAGGGGTGCTGCCCCTTGACCCCGTCGGAATTTGGGGGGAAACCACACCGATAAAAGTGGGGAAAATTTAACCTCTAAGTCTGATTAGGCTCCATATGACAACAAGAACCTCTGTGGTACACCTTAGCAACTGAAACTTGAATATTAAACATCTTCTAATCTATAAATGATCATTCTTCAAAAGTAGAGAAATGCAAAGCATTTCCCAGATGCAACCTAACTGCAACAACTCTAAACAACTATCTTCACTTTACAAACTTTAGAATCTTCTACGTTAATCTTCAAGCTCTAAAACTAGGAACATATGATCTTCACACATGTCTTTGAGAAACTCCCAAACCACAAGGCCGTACCACCAAGTGTGGAGGAATGTGGAGCATTCTCTCAAGCTTATTCTATGTAAACTCCAGTGCCTTGGACAACTTGAATCTTCCTTTCAAAACTAAAGTGATGCTTTTCCTCGAGAAACAATGAATACAATATTTACTACATTAGAGACTTCATTCTGAACCATATAACTGCAACAAACTCTCTTTCTCATTAGCACAATCTTTTTCTATGAACTTTAGGAGATAGGGTACAATTGTGTATAAAGTATATGACAATCATCATCTTACCCTTCTCATCACAACTTCTCTGGTCCATCTTCTTTGTCTTTTTCTCTGATCATATTGCCACAAGCTTCCTTTGACATTACTTCTACTTTACTTTACTTCCAGCCTTCTTCATTATAGCACTGCAGACAACACTCCTGAACCTCACACTATTGACATCAATGACAACACAAGTGTAACATAACCTTGTTTGGACTGATCTTTTCCACATTTCATCATCAAGACTGCTTCTATAGTTATTTTGTTCACACAACACACAAAACTATCTACTTTCAACAATGTTGATCTTACATTTATATCCTCCGCAAGTCATTAAAAACTTTTTCCTTTGTCGGCGAAGATGAAATGTGTAACATGCAATGTGCAATGGCCTAGCTAGTTAGCTCCCAAATCATATGCGGTGATGTAGGAATCAAATTCCATTATACAATTTAAACAAAGTAATAAATTGGACCTATTTTAAATTAGCACACATCTTTAAGCTAGCGCATAGTTCTAATCACACGACACAATCACCTAAGTATATCATGTCGGCTCAACAAACAATTATCCTTCCATAAATTAGCTCCAAACCTAAGGTGATACCAGAGAGATAAAATAATATCATGCGGATCATTTCATGAACAATATATGGCTTGCAAAACATTCTTATGCGCTCCCTTTTACCAATTCATACTATTTCATGCTAGTGCAAACAATCCAACACTAAAGTCGGTATCCCTAACACACTATGATTACACATTCTTGAAGTAGATCATTGAAAATCATACTTGTGGTAAACACAAACACTTAAAACTTGAACAAAGCATTCATACAGACCATTTAAGTTTATATTTCAATTAGCAAGGCCAAATGTTAGGATGTGGTGAAATGTGGTGGCTTTTACTTTCACCCTCTAATAGTCTTAACCAATAACAAGACTTGTCTTTACTTAGCTAACTCTGAAAACCATTGCGGTACACCATATCATTTGAAACTTGAATCATGCATACCTTTTACCTATATATGACTATCCTCCAAATTGCAATGTCATGTCTTCAAATACAAAGAAGTACGAAGAATTATTTTATCCCTTTATGACTGCAACAACCCTATTTCATTACTGCCCTCACTCTACCAACTCTAAAACACTTTGTGGTAGGTTTCATGATCTCAAATTTGAACCACACATACTTTAGAGTAGTTACAAGCTATCTTTCAACACTATAGGCCCATATCTTCATTTACGAAGATATGCAGTACAATTTCCTGAGTCTGTGACACCTTTCCTAACTAGAACTTTACATAAACAAAATTTTGCAACTTTCTTCATCATGCACCAAACAACATGACTTCATAGCATCAAAGTACAACACAAGCAACCAACACAACACATCAAACTCTTCAGCCACTTTCACAACTTACCCTTATCCATGAACTTTAGAAGATAAGGTATGACTATGTACAGATGATACTGATCATCACTCTCCTTTGATCTACCCCTTTGATATCACATGCAACAGTATGCCCTCCACATCACAACTCTGTTGACATCAATGAAAACATATGCAACATTTTAATATCAAATACACATACAAGCTAACCAAGATAACCATTCAATTCTATAAAACCTTATAACCAAGATCATGTGAATACTCAAATAAATTGCTACTCACATCCCATACTATGAAATCTCTCTTCAAGTAATGTCATATTTCTTCATAAGATACACATGCACAAGGAAGAATGGCATGCATCCTAGCCTTAGCACAACACATCAAAACTCATATCGCCAATAAAAGTACAAAACCAAATACACAAAAAACATACAAGAAAGTGATACATAATGCAAATACATAAAGTATAACACATACACTAAATATACATGAGCATAAACCACCTTAAGTAAGAAAAATAGGACACTAAGACACAAGTACAAGAATACAACTCAAGAACACAACTAAGGTGTTTACCTTAAGTCTAGATATAAGAACACAAGCTCAAAGATCACAACCAAAGCATTTTCCTTAAAGTCCCATACCACACTAAGACACACATCTCCCAATAGTAGTGTATCTCTGTACCAAATACTGTATAAGTAAGCAAAGATAACCTATAATAAACATATAGCATGCCATGCTTTAGTGGATCACCCACTGGTGATATGATATACCAATTCAAACTACATATCTTAGTTAAAGATCTCCTATTCCTAGTGACGAAATGGGAAACATAACTCGTAACTCTATATAGACTATGGAGCCCTTTGCCCATTCAGAGCACTAGAACATCCATGATGTGAATAAATGGTTGGTGATAATAGATTGCACTAACTCTCTTGCAATATTGTACTTAATAGGATAAGGTCTTCAAATGTGTTGGACAAAGGATTAGAGAAAGTTATGTAAGTTGGTATCACCCACAAGACATCTAACATTCTCAATCTATACTAATCATGGTTCCTATACAACAACCAAGGTATACATAATCTAAATCAAGATAAAAGGTGTAGTGAAGCATGGAAAATATTTCCACTTATACTTACACACACAAAACCACATAGCATAATAGGTACAACACCTAATCAAGATTGTACAATACCAATTTCAAAGCTATATTTACAAGTAACCAAGGTAGAACATCCATTCTAACTTTCTCAAAAGATAAATTAGGTGTTGAGAATCTCTGAGATAACTCCCATAAACCACTTACTCATATAACCACCTCCCTACTCCCATGAGTAGAACCATGTCACATATAAATATAATTAGCTAGGATACAATAGATGTCACAAATAAATGGAATCACCCATAACACAATAGATGTCATAAATAAATAGATTAAAAACTCCCTAATGAGACAATACATTATCAACTCAAGTTGGATTTACATGAGAAAAAATAGGATAAACATACTAATAAAACTATCTAATTAAGAGATGATCTCCACCTAAACTACTTTAGGGGATTAAATAAAATAACAATGGAATTCAAAACATTCCAACTATGACATCAAAACTGTCATACACAAATCCACTTAGGATCTCTCAAACACAAGACCAATATACTCAAGGGTATAGGGAACAAGGTACAATTCATGCTCATGCCCCTACAATTAGTTCGCACATAATAATTTTAAGATACTCTCCAAGAAGTACAAACACACTAAACCATGTTGGGAGATCACATAGGCCAAACATGATTTTCATGCTAGCATTTTCTACCTAAATTGGACAAAAATAGTTTTTACTAGAACAGACATAAATTTCTCAAAGCATAACATTTTCTAAATTTTAAAATATGTTAGAAATAGGAAAAAGAGATATACAAAGATTAGAAATATTTTCTTCCAAAACTCTCTTGGATATAACTTTCTTATGTCAATATAGTCACTAATAAAACACAATTCTAAAAATAGAAGCATAGATAGACAGTCACTAATGCCTTTATATCTCATAATATAAAAACTAGATATAGATAATTTTTTTCAAGGATTTAAAAAATTTGGTTGCAAATCCACCTTAAAAGTTTCAAAGAAACCCAGTTCTTAAAACAAATTTTATTAAAGACATAACAGACTGGTTTTTTCCATGATAGTTTTACTAGTTTATAATTTTTCCTAGAACTAATTTTCAAATAGAGTTTCAATCACAAAAGACACATCATGAAAAATAATTTGAATCCTCTTAACATATAGGTTCAATCCTAAATCATATTTATGTTTGAATTCCATAAATCACATGATTCTCCCAAGTTTCACTAGGTTTCTTTTTCTCCAAGCGACCCTAGTTTTCAACCTACAACTAGTTTCTTTCCAATTTGAATAGTATGAAACCTAATTTTTTTGGTTTATATTTTTTTATTGTTTTAAAAATACATTATGATTAACAAATAAATTCATTTTCATAAAAAATTTGATGCGAGAGCATTCGGGTCCATGAGCAATCCTCATCAATCAAAAATATTTCTTTGTTTTCTTACTTGTTTGTTTTCCTTCTTATTTTGTTGCAAGAGTTGATGATCATATTTCTAGATAATTTTGTAAGGATTCATAGCCAAGTGTTCACTTCATAGTGAAGAAGATCCAAATGGGTGCTCACATTTCAAATTTGGTGAAGATCCAAGCTAAATTGGACAAGTTATGCAAATGCGGAACTTTCAGTGTCAATAAGATATGCGAGACTTTCTTTGCCATCAGGATATATGTAGATGAACCCTGAAATCATGAAAAATTGATGACATCATCTTGTTAAAGAGCTAAATGGGTGTCCAAAATTTCAAATTTGGTGAGATTATGAGCAAAATTGAGCAAGTTATGCTTAGGTGGGACTTTGGCCTACAACAGGATATGCGAAACTTTGGTCTGCAACAGGATATATGCAATAGACCCTCAAAATCCTGTAATATACAGTAGAACATCAAAATCACACAATATGTAGTATACCCTAAATTCTCCACAATATGCAAATGACCCTAAATTCCTTGCAATATGTAGTTGACCCAGGTTTCCCTATAATATGTAGATGACTCACTTTTTCCCGTTGCACTGCCTGTACAACTGATCCAAGATCTAATTAATGATTGACATGCATCCCATTCATGTGATGAGTGTCATGGCTACCTCAAATGCCTTTAAGTAGGGGAATTTCACACTAAAAGAGGTTGACTTCTCGATAGTGAGTTTTTGGCTTCTGTTAGAGCTTCTTCTACAAATTTTAGATTTGAAGGAAGATTGTTTTGGGTTTTCATAAGAAGGCTAGGTTAGTTTGATTTGACTATTGGAATGGTTGTAAGGCTTAGGCCAAGGCATGTGTTAAGACCATTGGACTCCTGCTGTAATATTTTTCTATTGCATATGAATAAAGAGTTTTATGTTCATTGTTGTGTGTTGTTCATTTCATTGTCTACTTCAGTAGCTTGTTAAAGCCCCCGGACCTTGATCTGCATGAAAATCCTAGATTCATTAATTAACCAAAGTAAATATTTATTAAAGCCTTCCATGATAAGAATCCTACCTCAATCCTTGTAGCAAATTCAATAATCATTGGAGATGAATTAAAATAATCCATAATAGTAGCAATCCTTCAATTCTTCACAAAAAACACTTCCAAATCCTTAAGCTTTAATAGCCTATTTTTATTTCTTTCTTTAGGATGCAATAATGAACTTGAACAAACAAGAATGAATAAAAGAATTTCCTAGGAAAATAAAAGCACTCTAATAATAGTTATCTTTTCTCAACCCTAACTCATGCAATTCACAATATAGGAATAAAATATTAAAAAATAATATTTATATTTCAATATAAATAAAAAGCATAATTAAAATAATCTTTTTCCATTATACACATACCTAATATTAAAATATTAGAAATTAAATATTACTTTTTCTATTTGCAACTAAAGATAAGAAATTTTTATTTTGTTCTTTCTTTCTAAAATAAAATATAATTATTTATTTCCACTTAATTATCTTTTAATTATAATTAAAATTGCCAAGTCATTTAATTATATTTCTAAAGATAATAGAAATCATAATTATCTAACAATTAATAAATTAAATCTATGCATTAAATAAATAATTAAAATAATATTATTTCTTTATCTAGTTATTTTATTTTCTAATTAACTTTAAGAATTTATTATAAAATAAATAGATAAATAAATAGAATTATCTTTATGCACTTAAATATATTAACCAAGTCACTAATTAATTTATTTCTAATTAATTATCTATCTTAATTTAGTTTATTATCTAATTATCCACACAACTGGATTATTTCATAACACTTCAACACCATGACATAATTCACCTTCCATGTTACATGTACCTAGAACACAATAATAATCTCTCTAAAAGTTCCTTAGTAGCATGTCTAGCCATCAATAATAATATAATCATCACATAAGCAATTAACTATTAACATTTCACCACATATTATCTACAATGCATTAAATAGATAATTACACTTAATTATGAACCATATTTCATATCTAACTTGCCATAGTGGTTCAATATTCATAGCCACCAATTGTTACAAATGTGGATTGCCCGTTGTTGCTTTTTAAGGAAATTAGGGCATGAAAATACCAAATTAAAATCACAACTAGAAATGCTACAAACAAAGAATGAAAAAATAGAAAAGGATTTGTTAGAAGCTTGCAATACAAGGGAATCTTTGTTAGCTTGCAGGAAACCATCTAGGGTATATAACATATTCCTAAGGGAACAATAATTTTTAAGATGGAAACTATTAAGAATTTCTTGTGACTTGACATATGACTTCAATAATGATGATGAATTTTTACAAGCCTACAAAATGAGCTCCCCAAATTAGAAAAATTTATTGTGTGAATTACATATTTCTTCTAGGGCATGATGTAGATTTTATGGTGAATCTTTTTGTAGGAATAGAGAAAATTTATTCATTTATCACTTCTGCAAAATTAAATTACATTGCAAGAGATGATAAATAAATATAATGAACATGAAAAATCTCTAGTGTTACTGATGAGGCACCATAACCTTGACCCTAAAAAATTTGTAAAAGCATTCACCAATACTACTGTCTACCCAACCATGCAAGAACAATACACTAAAAACTTAAAGCAAACGTATGAAGCCCTAAAGGATGCCATTCAGAACAAAGTCCAACCATCCTATGTAGGAGAGGATAAATGAATATAATGATCACAAAAAATCTGTAGGGTTATTGATGAGGCACCATAACCTTGAGCCTAAAGTATTTGTTAAAATGTTCGCCAATACTACTCTCTACCCAGCCATGCATGGAAATATACTAAAAATTTAAAGCAAACTTATGAAGCCTTGTAGGATGCCATTCAAAATAAAGTCCAACCACTATGCAACATGTTCAATAGGAATAATGTTTTTCCAATGCACCTAAAAGGGAAATCATTTCCCCTACAAATTTATCGTGGTCTCTAGCAAGGACCAAAATTGTGGCAAAGCTCACAAAAAAGCATAGGCATTCATGGATTGACATGAGGTTCATATATCCTCCCCTTTTGATACCAATTGCACCTATGAATATTTCTATAGCACAGCATGACAATGAGTTTGAATCATGGTGAGCTGATGTTGAGAACATTTGGGATACACCAACCCAAATAGGGAAAATTGGGACTCTTATCAAAGGGAATACAACTACAATGCAATATGGGAGGGAGTGAACAGAAGGAAAGAGCAAGTAGTAGCTAGAAGATATGTATCTTCTTCGTAGACTCAAAAAAGTAAAAATGTAGGAGCTATAAGACCTTACATGTGGGGGAGTGATGAGGCTATAACTACCTCATTTTATTATCATAAAGTAGCCTCTTTTTCATCTTGTTCCCATGTCCTCCCATGTGGATTTAAGAGTAGTATAAAGATTATTACTTATTTGGAATAGATATAAGATGTGTATTACAATCTAATTTTAGTTCTCTTGTGAAGTTTAATTGTTGATGATGTGAACAAATATGTTAGGAAAAAATCTATTATTTTGATGGAAAATAGGGCAATTTAGACATCCATACAAAACAAGAATTATAAGTAAACTACTAGAGTACTTTGGAACCATTGTGAAAACAAGGTATCAACCAACTCCAGAACTTCAGCTTTAAAGAATGTGACCTTGATTACCAAACAACTCTAGAGGATAGGGCCTAGTCAGATTTAAAGAGCAAATCCCTATTTTTCCAAAATTATAGTGGCCCATCTCCATTTCTAGTTTATCAATTGAAAGATAGCAATCATCAACACATAAATACAATATATGGAAGGGTGTGAATCAAAACAACCACTTATGAATGTCATTATCCACATTCTATGGCACAACAACAACTCATTCATTAAGAAGGGGACTATTCCTTTATTAATTTCTTATAATCATAGTTTTAAAGTCCTAATAAAATAGAGACAACAATATGTGCATAGGCATGATGCTAAGATATAGGAGTTATCTTCAAAATTTATTAAAGGAGCTCATAAAATTTCTACATATATGAACTTGACAAATAAAGAGTTAGTTAGTATTCATGTTGTGATGTAAAAAAATAGAGTTATGCAATTTTTAGTGGAAATGATTTCCGGAAAAACATTATAGAATGAGTTATGTTTATGTAATTTTTAGTGGAAATCATTTCCAATATAAATAGAGTTATGTTTATGTAATTTTTTAGTGGACATGAATAAAATGAGTTATGTAATTTGTGATATCCATATGATATTTTGAGTAATTGAATGTTATCATTAGATGGTCTCATTCTTTCGAACGAGTAGGCCACTCAAACAGGGGAATGAGAATGAAGTTTATGCTTATGTAGATAATTTTTTCTATGTTTTTTTTAGTTGCATGTATGAATGTTATCCTATGGATATATGTTTCATTTATTTCAATAGTGTATGTTTCATTAACCTGTAGGTTAGTCAATCCCTTAAATGGGTTTTCCTTAAAATCCCTCTTTTCATGTTATCATTTGCAAACTACTATTCAAGAAAAGCATAAAAATTACAAAATGCTTTACTTAAAATAATTTAGTTTTGATTAGCATAAGCATCAAATTTCATTGAGTAATTTTCTTTCAAGCATAACCATTTCCATTTTCTTAGAATAGTTTCAATTGAGTAATTTGAAATTAGTAATTTCAATTTTATGTGTGCAATTTCATTCCTTAAGATAAAAATGCTTCTAGTTATATTTTCAAATCTCCTATTACAAATAGCCTTTGGACACCGCCTGGGTTGACAAGAGATAAATTATCTATTAAAGTGAGAGATTTAACGATGTCTCTTCATGAATCTCCTTTTGATGGGTACAAGATTAATTCTCTATAAATTCAACTATTAATAAAATAATTCTAAGAGGAAAAATATCTCTCGACAACTTAAACTCTTTTTCTTACCACTTAATGAAAAAGGCATATCATATGTATGGTTCTATCAAGTTAAAAAAAAATCTATAAATGTTCCAACAAGTAGTTCATCTTCTACATAATCTAACATTGTGGATTTTTTATAAAATTTAGTTTGATACTTTATGTACTTGTACCTCTTACAATTTACCATTATCATCATGTTAATGTCTTCATTTCTCAAAGATAATTTGGCCAAATTTCCACATGTTTTACAAAGACCTTTTGATGCATTTCATCAAACCATATACATCATCATTAGATATATCACATATGATGGATGCTATGAACTCACTTACCCATTTAGGAAGTGAGTTTTCAACACCATCACTTTCTTGTCCAATCTTTCAAAACACCTAATAGTAAAGATTAAATTCAATATGGTGATGACAACAAGAAGTTTCAAAGACCTTTTTTGGATTCAAATACCATGACCTTAACATTTAAAACATTATTTGCCTAATCTTAATATGAGGATTAGCATCACAAAATTTAACATACATCTCATGTTGTGTTATGTCCAATGAATGTTTTGTATGTTGTTCATAATTATTTGGCCCAATCCTGTGTTAGAGAGCATCTCTACTATTTGATGAATGACAAGTATGCTCATGCTAGAATTTTAAGATCAATTTCTTAACACCATCTTCAAGCTTGTCAAACCAAAAAGCCCTGCACATCAATGTCCAATTTCTTTCTATAGTACTATCATCCAAAACATTTCTCCTTTCACATATATTGATATTATTTTTCTACTTAAGCCAATTTCATTTGAAAGTAAATAAATTTGGTGCTTCCTAAATATTTTTGGACTTACAATAGAAGTCAACATCACTCTTCTTGAAATGTTTTTATCAACAAAGTAAGTTTTTTTAATATAACTCAAACCTTTTTCCAAATTTTGAACATCTTTTTGTAGGTGTTTTTTCCTCTTTTCTATGAAATATGTACCCAACAATTGCAATGGCTCCTTCATCTCATTAGAAGTATACTTGCCAATTTAGGCTTTACCAATTGTAATTGTCAAATATTTCCTTGGAAGTTCTATTCAATGACCTCTTAGTAAATTGACCCTAAGGTTGTTCAACATACAATTTGAATTTGTCTATATCAATCCCAACTAAATCATATATATTCTTAGAAAGTTTTCCCTTGGCCTCTTTAATTAAATTCACATATGTATTTGCAAAGGGAAGCAAATGAGACCTCTCTCCACTATCGAATGATCTATGAGGTTGGGCATCATCAAGAATATGAGGTTGGGCCTCCTCTCTATCATCAATGTGTTTTTGGGCCTCCTCTCTAACATTAATGTGTGGTTGGGCCTCCTCTCTAACATCAACGTGTGGTTGGGCCTCCTCTACTCGAGTATCTAAATTAAGTTGGACTTCCACTCCAATTTCTATATGTTGAGCTCCTTCTTGTATATAAACATGAAAGGTCACAAGATTTAAGTGTTATAGTTCATAGTAGAGTTAATATCATACACTCAAACAAATACAAAGAGTTTAGAAGAAAGATAACTATGACAATTAGGTGTGCACATTTACAAGAAAGATAACATAGACTTGCTAGTATGTGAGGCACTAAAGGTAGAAAATTGAAATGTACTAGCATGATGACTATGGGGTTGATGAAACTATAGGAATAATTACTTGAGAGTTTTGAGAAATGTTAACACCTACTATTGTGAAATTTAAATTTAGTAGGAAGTTACAATAGAGCTAGGCACAAGAAGAGGCACAAATTATGGAGTAATGAAGTGTATAGGAATGTGTTGTGGGCCTTTTGAAAAATTCAATGAGAGTTGCAAGAAATTTAATGTCATTTTAAAATGTTACCTAGGAACTTGGAGATAAGATATAAATACTTTTGAGATTTAAAAGAAAAGTTGAATGACAAATTGTATAATTATTTTGTAAAAGTTTAGGAAAGTGTTATATGGATAAGTATAACTTGAAAAAGATAACTCAAGTACATAGTATTCAAAAATTAAATGTTTAATCTAAGGATGATATTTAGTTGTTGGGATGAGATAAATATGTGTCTAGTAAAAAATTGAAAGGTACTCTTGACTTGAGTATTATAAGAGGTGGGGTTGATGGAAGTTGTAAGAATAACTTGAGCTCATTTTCTAAGAAATGATCAAGAGGATACACTTGTGAAAGTTATAATTTAATCCACTAGGTAAGGGATAGGGTCCCAAAAGACCTATCAAAGTGATGTAGTAACACAAAGTGCCATGTAAGAAAGGGGTAGAGGTTTACAAAAAATTTAGAACTTGGAAAAAAGTTGTAGTTTATAATTTAAGCACTAGAGGTTGACCCAAAAGAGGAAAGAAAACAAAGACTTGATCTCTTAGAAAGAAACATAACTCAAGAATAAACTACACTAGTATACATGTTATGTGGAAAATGGGATCTAGACTAATTAATGCTTTTAACCTAGGTCAATCCTTCTCCACATAGCATTGGAACACAGGCCTTCAAAGACTTGGTGCTTGGATATCATCCACAAGGGAGAGCCAAGCTGTTCAGGGCTCTATTCCTTTGTTGCAAAGGAAGGATTGATCACTAATGAATTGATATAAACTATGTAACACTAAAACCTAATTGATAAATCTAATGAAAGTGTATTGGCAATTGCTACAGAGACAGAAAATTGAAGCAGAGCAGAGAAATAGAGATAAGATATAACTTGACATAAAGCTGGAGCAAATCTAAGAGGACCTAGGCACTGGGTTCCCGAGTCTGATGGTTTCTAAGCAAGTTTTCTTCCAACAAATGACATCTATACCTTCTCTCCAATCCCTATCATTATTCTGTCAAAAACTTTTGGATGCAACCTGCACATACAAAAAGAGAGGAAAAATGGTTGTGGCTATATAGGAGTTTGCCTCAGCCAAATCCTCATTTCGGTATGCCTACCTCATGGATAGCTAGATTAGCAATAACAAATAGTGTGTGCTCTGAATCTTAAGTGTGTCTAAGATTGTGGCAAGTAGTGACAAACAAAATCAATCAATGAAATCCTACTCAAGTGCGTTAGAGTGGATTCCTATATGTCTCAATCAATGAAATGATAAATTAGCCCAAGAGCGATGTGTTATCCAAGGGAAATACTTCAGATCTGTAACTTAACCTCAATTGAGAAACATACAATCAAATCTTGGAGGTAAGAATGGGCTGAAACCATACCAAATCACAATGAAGTGGTACAAGTCAATCACCAGTCAATGATTCTAACTTATTCTTCAATCCTCTTGAAGCTTCAATCAATGGTAGAAGGTATATAAAATAATTTGCAGTAGTATCAATATAAATTTTGGCAATGCTTCACTGTAATAATCATATCATACTTCATAATGAAAAAAGAATTGGTTTAAATATGACATCATAGGTGTAATTTAGGGCATGAGCCGACAAGTATTTTTAAATTTAAGATTCATTTGTGTGCGTTCGTGAAATGTCAAAATTGAGGCCACGTCATCCAAGACATGACCGACCTTGAGAGTGCCTCATAATCCCAAGTAAAATGGGGGGGACAAGTGTTAGGAATTGCATGCAGAAGATATCAATTAAATGCAAATAAAGATTAAACAGATGAATGAAAATACACAGAAACAATAACATCGAGAGACAATTTTTAATGTAGTTCACCCAAACTCGGGCTACATCCACCAACAGAGAGTCCAATATTATTATCCAGCAAATTGAACAGATTACAACCAGCAATCCTTTCAACTCAATACTGCTGCAAATGCTACAATACAATATCAACAAAAACCCTAACCCTTAGTCATTTTATCAAGACTGATGTCGGTTACAAAATAGGGTTTTTTATGTTGGCTAATAGAAAAATAACTCCCAATGCCTTTATAAAATAATAGGCAATTTTTGCTTTGGGGGCGCTACCCCCAATAGCCCCCAGATCCCCACTGTGGGCTCCACCCCCGGGCCCTTCAGGAGGGGCTCTACCCCCCCTGCACTCCCTGGTTAAATAATTTGGGGGGAAACCATGCCGATAAAAGTGGGGACAATTTAACGTTCGAGTCTGATTAGGCTCCATATAACAACAATCTCCCACTTGGAGATTGATCAGACTCCACACCATATCATCTCCCACTTGGAGATTGATCATAACACTGCTAACCCTATAGCTCCCATTAGAAATAAATAGCCTGGACCCTGCTATTCTGATTTTATTATTTTTAATCTTGAAGTCCAACTGAAGCTTAAGAGGAGCTTAGCTTCTCCCTTGTCACTACCTTCATAAACATATCTGTTGGATTGTCATCTGTATGTATCTTTTCCAGCCTTAACTGTCCATCCTCCAACACCGACTGAATGAAGTGATTGGATGTGTTTGGTCTTTAAATGCAAGGCAAAATTCTTTGCAAGATGTATGGCACTCTAGCTATCTACAAACAAATAATTGTTTGCCCAATTCTTCCATGAAATATTGCAGCCAAATCATCTCCTTGCTTACCTCTGTTGTAGCTACATGCTCTGCCTCCATGGTGGATAAAGCAACCACCTTTTGCAACCTAGAGATCTGACTCACCGCTGTCCCACCTACAATAAAGACATAACCTGTAGTACTCCACCTGGTATCAATATCCCCTGCCAAATCTGAGTCCACATAGCCTGCTAAATCAGTATTAGAGCCCTTAAAATATAAATGTTTTTTAGATGTACCTCTCAAATATCTGAGAATCCATTTTACCACATTCCAATGCTCCAATCTGGGATTACTCATATACCTGCTTATGACTTCTACAACATGTGCAATATCCGGTCTCATGCATACCAGTGTGTATATTAAACTTCCTACCGCTGAAGCATATGGTACCTTGGACATTTTGTCTTCTTCCTCTTTTGTCTTTAGACACATCTCCTTAGTCAATTTCAAATGACTAGGCAAAGGTGTGCTGATAGCTTTTGCATTCTCCATATGGAATCTCTGCAACACCTTTTCAACATAATCAGCCTGAGATAGAGTCAATTTTCTATTCTTCCTATCTCTGCAAATTTTCATACCAAGGATTTGTTTTGCTGCCCCCAAATCCTTCATAGCAAATGATTTTGCTAACTGTTGTTTTAACTCACTTATGTAATCCATGTTAGACCCTGCTACAAGCATGTCATCAACATATAAACATAAAATAATGTAGCTGTCATTATCCAACCTCTTAAAATAAACATAATGGTCAAAATTACACCAGATGTAGCCTTGCTCAGCCATAAAACTATCAAATTTTTAGGTACCATTGCCGAGGTGCTTGTTTCAAGTCATATAAATTTTTCTTTAATCTGCACACCAATTTCTCCTTACCTTTGACTTCAAATCCCTATGGTTGTTCCATATATATCTCCTCCAATGGAGGAGAATGGAGAAAGGCAGTTTTCACATCTAGCTATTCCAAATGCAAATCTTTAGCAGCCACAATACTTAAAACAGTATGAATAGAAGTCATCTTAACAACTGGAGAAAAAATCTCATCAAAATCAATACCTTTTTTATGTGCAAATCCTTTTACAACTAACCTAGCTTTAAATATTTTCTTACCTCCATCTTCCTCTTTCAACCTATAAACCCATTTGTTTGGTAAAGCCTTTTTACCTACGGGCAACTTACATAATTCCCAAGTCTGATTTTTTAGTGAGGAGTCCATTTCTTCTTCCATTGCATGCTCCCACTAAACCTTTGTATCTACCTGTATAGCTTCATCATACCCTTCTGGTTCACCAGCATCTGTTAACAAAATAGAATACAAAGAGGGAGAAAAATTTTCAGGAGATCTACTTAGCCTTGTTGACCGTCTAACATTCACTGGAGTTTGTGGTATTTCCTATTGCTGTTGTGGAGCATGAGGAACCACTGAAACATCACTTTCTTGAGTATCTTCCAACACCACAAAATCCTTTTCTTTCTTCTCATGTTGTTGCAACTGATCTTTCTACAATACCTTCTCATTGATCACATCATCCCTGCTTCTCACAATTTTTAGATTTTCAACATCCCAAAGCCTATAACCAAATTCATCAATGCCATATCCAACGAAGATACACTTTTTTGATTTTGCATCCATCTTGGTTCTATTTTCAGAATCTACATGTGCAAATGCTTCACATCTAAAGGTTTTGAGAAAAGAATAACTCACCTTCTTACCTGTCCATGCTTCCTCTGGAATACCACAACCCAAAGGAACTAAAGGACCTCTATTAATTAAATATACAATAGTATTGACAACCTCTGCCCACATGTTTAAAGGCAGCCCAACATGCAATCTCATGCTCCTTGCACACTCCATTATTGTCCTATTCATGCACTCAGCCACTCCATTCTCCTGTGGAGTCCTTGGAACCATTTTCTACCTACAAATTCCATTAAAGGAACAATAATCCTCAAATTCTTTATTGCAATACTTACCACCATTATCAGATCTAAGACATTTTAATCTTTTACCTATCTCATTCTCAACCAATCTTCTCCATTTCTTAAATGTTTCAAATACATTAGATTTCTTCCTAAGGAAATAAATCCAAACCTTCCTATTTGCTTCATCTATGAATGCAACATAATACCAAGAGCCACCGAGAAAAGATACCTGAGTCGGTCCCCATACATCTGTATGTACAAGCTCTAACTTTTCATCTTTCTTTTTCTTCCCATCCTTGAAAAAACTAACTCTCTTTTATTTGCCATACACAAAACTTTCATAGAAATCCATATTAATACATTTCAGACCTAGTAAAACTTTCTTAGAATGAAGTACCTTCATACCTTTTTCACTCATATGCCCAAGTCTGTTATTCCATAGTGTTGTCTCAGAACCTGCATCAATTGTTTCAGTCTCTTCCTACGAACCCATAGCAACTGTTCCTAAACCTGTTTGGTTTTTCTCTACAATAACTAAAGTAGAAGAAATAGTAAGACCTGTAAAAAGATATAAGGTGCCTAATTTCACACCTTTTGCTACTATTAAGGCACCTCTTGAAACCTTCCAATTTTTATCATTAAAAGTAATTGTGCAACCTTCATGACCTAGCTGCCCTACTGAAATTAAATTCCTACTCAGTCTTGGAACATGTCTTACCTCTTGTAGTGGCCAATGATCCTCATTCTGCAACTTAATCTTAATTCTTCCATTTCTAACAATCTGACAGGGTTCGTTATCTCCCAAATAAACGAGCCCAAAATCCCCTTGGATATAATCAAGAAAATAACTTCTATGGGATGTAGCATGAAATGGGGCCCATGAATCATCAGCATTATCTAGGGAAAGAATCAAAGAATCATCTTCATATTCATTACTTACCATATTTGCTTCATTATTGCCTTCTTGTTTGTCTCCTTTATTCTTCCGAGACCAGCAATATTTCTTTAGATAACCTAGTTTCCCATAGTACCAGCAATCCTTCCTTCCTTTGGATTGGGACCTTTTGTTCTTTGATTTTCCTTGTGACTTCCCATGACCTCCAGAACCTTTTCCTCTCCTTTGATCTGCCCCTACTTTTTGCATTTGAAACACTACCTGATGTGGACCCTCCTGAGCTTTTCCATCGCATTTCCTCATTAAGGATAACACTAACAACATCATTAAATTTTAAAGTATTTGAACCAGAGACAGTTACTTACAACCATTACCAAGCTATTCTAGCTTTCTGGCAAAGAACATAAAACCAAGAGAGCCCTCACCTCTTCATCAAATTTTACTTTTATAGAAGTTAATTGGCTAGTAATCGTATTAAACTCATTTAAATGATCTTTCACAGATCCACCTTCAATCATTTTTAGATTAAACAAATGCTTCATGAGAAATACCTTATTTGAGGCTGAGGGTTTTTCATACAATTTAGCCAAAGCTTTCATCAATTCATCTGTTGTCTTTTCTTCTATTATATTGAACACCATAGATGGTGCCAAGCACAACCGAATGGTTCCCAGTGCCTTTCTATCTAGAAGATCCTAATCCTCATTAGTCATTGTTGCTAATTTCTTGGCTTTTCCTTCCAATGGCCTCCATATATCCTTCTGATAGAGATAATCCTCCATCTGCATCTTCCATAACTGATAGTTCTGCCCATTGAATTTATCTACCTTTAATTTACCCTCATCTGCCATTTCTCCCACTCAACTGTGAGACTCCCACTCAACCGTGAGACCTTCCTGCAGAGAATAATCGAACACAGCCCACTTTGATACCACTTGTTAGGAATTGCATGCAGAAGATAGCAATTAAATGCAAATAAAGATTAAATAGAGGAATGAAAATACACAAAAATAATAATAGCGAGAGACAATTTTTAATGTGGTTCAACCAAACTCGGGCTACATCCACCAATAGAGAGTCTAATATTATTATCCAGCAAATTGAACCGATTATAACTAGCAATTCTTGCAACTCAATACTACTGCAAATGCTACAATACAATATCCACAGAAACCCTAACCCTTAGTTGTTTTATCAAGACTTATGTCGGTTATAAAATAGGGTTTTTTTATGTCATCTAATAGAAAAATAACTCTCGACGCCTTTATAAAAAAAAGGCAATTTTTTCTTCGGGGGCACTATCCCCAGATCGTGGGCTCCGCCCCCAGGCCCCCACCAGGGGGATAAGCCTCCAGGGCCCTGTAGGAGGGGCTTTACCCCCTTGCACTCACCTATTAAATAATTTGGGGGGAAACCATCTCGATAAAAGTAGGGAAAATTTAACCTCCGAGTCTGATCAGGATCCATATAACAACAACTAGGGCATTGAGCACCCTAGTCCTAGATGGATCTTCTCAATAAAAGACCATGCCTCGAAGACTTAACTAGGATCTAAACACCACTCTCAGTTCCAACAAATGACATTGGTAAAATCTTAGGAAAGATAACACATCTCTTAGGTTAAAAGGGTAAGGTCAAGGCTACCAGTGGACCTAAAATGGAATAGGGGAGTGGACACTAAAGCAGGTGCCAAATATGACATGAAATTGTGCTTATACCAACAGGCAACACAATTTATGATAGTACATTTAGCCCCCACTTTAGCGGTCATATGACACTATGTGCATATACATGCTAAAGTACAGGAAAGCAAATAAGCATGTAAAGGATACCCAAAAGGATATTGTAGAGGACATAGAATGTTGCCAAGCGAGAGAATGGAGCCCCTAGTCAGGATCCTACAAACCCACAGTGTTTGGGACTACATCCTACAAAACCACTTTGTTAGGAAAAGAGAAAACCATCTTGCAAAAAAAAGACATTAGTCCAAAAAAAAAATGTAAGGGGAATGAGAGTGTGATCTAGAGAGAAACTCATAGGTAGATATATGCCCCCTATTTCTGCTTGCTTGTAAAGAGGTAGAAACATCGTGATGCTTTCTCTACTACAAGTTTCTAGGGTTTTGATGAATATGCCTTAAGTAGGGTCATTTAGTAAAATAATGCCAAGACGAAAGGCATATAATAAGGAGGGTGGAACTAGGATTCCAATGCAATAGACAATGCAAAAATCAAAGTTCTCTATCCCAAGTTGTGAATGTTTGAATGAATGGTGTTTGAATATAATGAAGTTGTATTTTGATGTTTTGCTATAAATAGTAAGTGGGTTTTCACCATTTACTATCTCATTTGTCTTTTTCATTTTTAGAGAGTTTGAGGAGTCTCACGTAATCATGAGAGCAATGATGCCATGTAAATGGCCATATCGATCTCCTAGGCTAGAAGATTTGAGGAGTCACATAGCGCAAGGCATACGGGCACGTGATGTGAGTCCAAGCTTTTGATTTGTGTTTGTGATTTCACCAATTTTGTGTCAATTTCAAGGATTACTGTCATGTCCTTTTTTTCTAAAAATAACACTTACTAAAAATAGTAAGTTCCCAATGTCCAAAAATAGTAAGTTTGGGTTATCTGGACAACACTCAAAAAAATTATTAATTTAATATTTAAATTTGTCCTGAAATAATTTATAATTTCTTGGGCAATTAAATATTAAATTAAATAATTATTTGCTCATTAGGGGTATTGGAATATGGAGCATCTTGGCCATTAATTGTACATTTGAATTTGGCATCCTGGACAACTATTTTTATCAAAGGCATCTATGGTAGTTATGATGAATTTATGACAAAGTGTAAGAGAGGGCTATTATTTAGCATGCAAATTGGAGTGAGGATTTAAAAATATGTTTTTAATTATCATTTTACCCCAAATGAGGCATATGGAATTGGGAGCATTATAAATGTTGACCCATTTTCCTCTATCCAAAGTCAAATAGTTTACCTTGAAAATCTCCTAGATATCCCTTGGAATATGGCCCTGTAGGCCTTAATCCATCCAAATTCCAGTACTCTGCCTTGCAAAAATCCCTAAAAACTTGTCTGGATAATCCTTGCAAAAAACCTAGAAAAACCCAGAAACCTTTTGCCTTTAATGTCTTCGTTCGTAGGGATTTTCATCTTCATACTTGATCATTTTGGTATGGATATTCAATGTCTAGATATCCAGATCTTAGTTAACATCTGGATATTATTTTAATATCTGGACCTTATCTAAATCCTGATATCTTTTGAGTATCTAGACCTTAATTACTAATATCTAGATGTTTTCTTAACATCTAGATATTTCCTAATGTCTGAATCTTTCCCAACATCCATGCCCTTTGTGAATGTCCCGACGATGTCATCCAGTCCCCTCCCCAAAGAACTACATGTGACGATGACATCATCCAGACATTCCACCACCGATATATCAACCTTCAATGCTAATATCCTGATGACATCATCCAGATCCCCTCTTCAACAAAGTTCTTCATGCCAATGACATCATCAGGCTATTCAAAGGTGGCATATTAAAGAAGCATCTGGATATTAAGTTAATATTCAAAGATCAAGTTAATATCCTAACATCGGATATCCATGCTGATGATGGTTTCTCCATGCTTTGAAGGTAAATTTGACAGGTGCATCTGAATATTGGGATATGAAGACTATTGTGTGCGGTCGGGCTATATCATCCGGATATTTGTGAATATGTAAACTTTGAAGATGCTTATGGATATCCATATGCCCATTGACCGCAACTTTGACTTTGATTATCTCCCTCACCATGAGGAATTTCTACATGATCCAAGAGGCAAAATTGCTTAGAATTTCTTCCTCTTTCATTTGGCGGGCTTTTTGAGGAAAATATGCTTCTTCAAAATAATGATCTAGAATCATGATCCGGATATGAATATGCACATCTGGATATCATAATAGCAATTGACTGAAGATGAATACATAGACTCAGCCGACAAGACACGTCTGGAGCTGAATTGAAGTGTTGTTAAAGTTTTTCAAATTCAGATATTTTGCATTTATTCTTATAGGTGAATGATTCAACAGTTCGCACTGATGATCCAAAATATCTTCCAGCTGCTCAGTAAATCTAGATCTTTTCTACATTGAATTCTTGCAGATAAATGTCCCTTCTGGTGAGGAAATATCTCTGACAGCCCATGGGAGTGAATTTATTGTAATTGACTTAGGTCAAGTGCTCAAATGCTATATATGCATCTTTGAGAGATGTAATAAGGGTTGGATACTTGTTCATTTTGTATTCAAACAAAGCCCTTCTCTATTGTAACTGTACCTTCTAATTAAATATATGTTGGTTATTCTCACCTCTTTGTGTTGTTTTTAATTCTGTGTAAATCTAAGGATGGTTTGTCTGTGAATACTTCATTCCTCTCAACCATTGCTTGCTCCTTACCTCTATTAGGATCAGTTAAATTTGTGTGTACTTATCTTTTTATCTGATTATGTTGTGCATTTTCTCAGTTCTGTGAGAGCTTTTATATTGAAACTTGGTGTATCACCTCCCTCTACGTTCAGTTTTACTTCCTCTTCCTCTTTTCCTAAATAGGTGGGTAGATTAGGTTTAGTCTTAGGTGTTGGGAATTAAGGTGTCTCAACCTTGGTAATTCCTTGCATTTATTTATTATAATGTATTTAATATTTGCCTATTAATGTATTTTCGATGCAAGTCCTGTTTCGTCATCTTGTGGGAGTTGGCAAGGTGATGTGTCATCCTATGTGGAAGGTGACCACATGTAATTTTGTCCTCACATGAGGAGATAGGCTTCCCACTTAGTGGTAGAGGTATTTTGCCATGTGTCGGCACTTTGACTAGTGTGTAAGTGAATCTTGACTGAAACGGTTATGAAAAATTCCTGACATAATCTATGACGCATAAGAGTCATAAATGGAAGGTTCTATGACAGGTGAAGACATGTGTCGCAAGGCATCTTTGGGCACCCCAAGGAGGGTGATGATGTGTTGTAAGTAGAATATGCTATTTTTAGGTAGTTATGACAGATTCTCTTACAACTGTAAGGGTTGTTAGTTATGATGGATTCTATGATAGTCGTAAGATGCGTAAGAGCATCTATCATTGCCCAACTAGGAATAGATGACCTCATTCGGATGGGGTGATGTGACAAGTGTCATGACTATGCTGCAGTGTTGGACAAGTGTCCCTAGGCATGAGTTTTGGGCCATGAGGCCAAGTTGGAAGCCCATCTCAAGGAAAGTACATTTTTTGCCTTGTAAACTTCTATTTAAGTAGATACTTGGAGTGGAGATGAATTATGTCATTGACAGGTACTATTATGCTACTGGATTGTCTCCAGATATGAGTGTCAAAGATTCCTGTAAAGAATAGCATTGCAAGTGTGTTGTAAACTTCATTGTTTAGATAATACATTGTGCAGGTTTTGGAGTGTGGGGTTTTTCACCCATAAGGGTTTTCCCCATGTTATATCTTCTCTCTCTCTCTCTCTCTCTCTCTCTTTTGTCTTACATTCTTGTGTTATGTATTGCTGCAATATCTCCATTATTATGTTAACATTGTTGTAACTATAAAGATTAAAACAAATTTGCACTCATCTCTCCTCTTTATATTAGTGTAGGAAGTGATTTACGTACACCTAGCTTCCTTTCAGTTGGTATCAGAGCCTAGCCAGTTTTGGTTCTAGCTGCTGGGTAGGGGTTTTTTGAGCTAATCTTAGGTTGAGTGGGAGTCTGTGCAAAGTATTCTCAAATCTTGTTGCAGGAAGGAGATGGTAGGCACATCCAGAAGCTCAGAGGTGGAGAAGTTTAATGGCACCAATTTTGAGTTGTGGAAACTTAAGATGGAAGATATGCTTGTTGATCGAGACCTATGGGAAACCCTTGATGGCACAAAACCTATAGAAATGTCACAAGCTGATTGGGACCTCAAAGATTGGAAGGCTAAGGGTCTCATAAGAATCTGTCTAGCTGACTCTATCCTATTGAATGTCCATGAGGAGAAGACCGTGAAAGATCTTTGGAAGAAGCTGGGAGATGTTTATTAGGCCAAGTCCTTGGTGAACAAGTTTTTTCTAAAAAAGAAGTTGTTTGCTCTGAAGATGGAAGACAGAGGATCTGTTGCAGACCATATGAATGCTTTTAACATGATTGTTGCTCAGTTGACATCCGTGGGTGTGAAAATGGAGGAGGAGGATCAATCTATGACCCTGCTTTGTTCTTTTCCGGATTCGTGGAATCATCTTGTCATGGACATCAAAAGCACTACAACCACCTTCAAGATGGATGATGTAGTGTATTCACTATTATCTAAAGAAATGCGAAGAAAGACAAATGAGTCGGCCAAAGAGGCTCTTGCGGTTCATGGAAGACCCAAGGAGAAAGAGAAGAAGAAGGACAAGAAAGGTGAAAAGCATAGATCCAAATCCCATGGGAGATCTAAATCTCTTGGAAAGTCCAAGGCTCTCTATTGGAACTGTGGAAAAGATGGGCATTTATGAAAGGAATGCAAAGAGGAAAAGAAAAAGAAGAAGAATGTCCTAGACTTAGATTTTGACAAGTCACAAGATGATGGTGATGCCTTCATCGCATCCCTGGCCACCCATGCATCTGATGATGTGTGGTTGATTGATTATGGTACATCATTCCACATGACCTCACATCAAAGTTGGTTCACGAAGTATGAAGAGTTCGATGGTGGAAGAGTGTACCTAGGTGATGATTCTCATCTGAAGATTGTTGGTCATGGAAGAGTCTCAATCTAATTCCCTAATGGAGGAGTGAAGGGGATCACTGGGGTAATGCACATCCCAGGTTTGGCATAGAACCTGCTTTCTGTAAGTAATTTGAATGATGTAAGTGTGCAGGTTGTCTTTTCAAAGGATGGATGCAAGATGACTAGAGGATCTATGATGTTTGTGAAGGGTGCTCAAAGAGGTACTCTGTTTCAGTTGGAGGCATGCACTTCAAAGTGCAATAGTTCTTCTTACTCAAAGAAAAGAGTTGCAGTCACTTCATCCCCACCATTGGAACTAGCAGTGAAAAAGTTTGTTGTAACAAATTCTGATGGTAGTGCATTTTGGGTACCCAAGGGTTCTTATGCTCTAGAAGTTAATCTTCCTACTGAAAAGACAATGTTATGGCATAAGAGATTTGGCCACATTGGTGAGAAGGGTCTTAGAACCCTGAAAAATAAAAACCTCATTGAGGGGTTAAATGATTGTAATCTCAAGTTCAACTTTTGTTAACATTGTATATATGGAAAGCAAAACCGTGTTCAGTTTTACTCTAGTTCTAACAGGTCTTCTAGTGTGTTGGACCTTATCCATTTTGATGTGTTTGGTCCTGTTAGTGTTCCTTCAATTTCCAAATCTGTATATTTTGTATCTTTCATAGATGATTACAATAGAAGGACATGGATTTATTTTCTTAGAAGCAAGTCTGAAGTCTTTGGTCAGTTCAAAGAGTTTAAAGCTTTTGTTGAGAATCAGACTAGTAAAAAGATTAAGAGTTTGAGGACTGATAATGGTGGTGAGTTTTGTTCGGTAGAGTTTGATAAGTTCTGTAAAGAGCAAGGGATTGAAAGATATAAGACAACTCCATACACCCTATAGAAAAATGGAGTTACAGAGAGGATGAACAAGACACAAATGGAGAAGGCTAGGAGTATGCTTAGTGGAGCAAGCCTCAAACAAAAGTTTTGGGCTGAAGCTGTAGCCACTGCTTGCTACCTAGTAAACAGGTCTCCTAAATCCACTCTTGTTGGTAAAACACCTATGGAGGTGTGATCTGGTAAGAAGCCTTTAGTTAGACATCTTCATGTTTTTGGTTGTGAGGCATATGCACATGTGCCTAGGGATAAAAGGTCAAAATTGGAGAACAATGTTGTTAAGTGTATTTTCATTGAAAGGATACAAGCTTTGGGATCATGTGGCTAAAAAAGTGTTGTATAGAAAAAGTGTTATTTTTAGAGAGCTAACACCTTCTTCTGTTCTTCTACAACCAGAAGAGAAAGAAAAGAAAGAAGATGTGTTTCAGTTTCCTTCTACCCTTGAGAAGACTAAATCGACAGACCCTGTGAGACCTGATGATGAGGAGAGCTCTAGTAGCTCTAAAAGCTTAGAAGAAGAAGTAGAACCTCAACCTTAGCCTTTGAGGAGGTCTAAATGAATAAGGAAGCAACCTGATAGGTTTGGTTATTCATTACTTGATTCTAGTTGTGCTTTTTCCTTGCTTACTAGCATGATGAGCCTAGAACTGTGATAGACGCTATGGGCATGAAAGATGCAGGTTCGTGGAAGGAGGCCATGGAAGATAAGATGGCTTCTTTAGAGAAAAATAAAACTTGGGACTTGGTGCCTTTGCTTGAAGGATGGAAACCTGTTGGATGCAAATGGGTGTTCAAGAAGAAATTCAATGTAGATGGCAGTGTTGAAAAGTACAAGGCTAGATTTGTTGCGAAGGGGTACTTACAAGTGGAGGGAATTGATTATGGTGAAATTTTCTCTCCCATTGCAAAGCTGACATCTATTTGGTTCTTGTTATCTCTTGCAGCAGCTTATGACTTAGAGGTGGAGCAGATGGATGTGAAGACAACATTCCTTCATGGTGATTTGGAGGAAGAGCTTTACATGTCACAGCCAAAGCATTACATAGAGAAAGGTAAAGAAAATTTTGTTTGCAAACTGAAGAAGTCTTTGTATGGTTTGAAGCAGTCTCCTAGAAATTTGATGCCTTTGTGTTGTCAATTGGATTTCTGAGATCAAAATCAAATCATTGTGTGTATTACAAATTTGACAATGATCACATTCTCATTATTGCACTATATGTTGATGATATGTTGTTGATTGGGAATGGTAAAATTATGATTTGTGATTTGAAGTCTCAGTTGTTAGCACAATTTGAGATGAAAAACTTAGGGGCAGCCAGGTACATTTTGGGAATGGAAATCAGAAGAGACAGAGCTAACAGAAAACTTTGGTTAAGCTAGAGTAATTATGTGAAGACTGTGTTAGATAGGTTCAGCATGGCAGATTGTAAACCATTGTGTGTTCCTGTATTTTTGGGGACAAAGTTATCTATTAATGATTGTCCAAAATCTCCTAGTGAGGTGGAGGCCATGAGTAGGTACCTTATGCTAGTGCAGTTGGCAGTTTGATGTATGTCATGGTCTGTACAAGACCAGATATTGCCCAAGCAGTGGGAGTCCTTAGTCGATTTATGGCTAATCCTATGCGGGTACATTGGGATGCAATAAAGCAAGTGTTTAGATATTTGAGGGGTACTTCCAAGTATTCCTTATGCTATCATGGTAATCCTACAGGACCTTTGCATTCTATTTGTATTCATGGATTCTGATTGGGCTAGTGACATTGACAATAGGAGATCCACCAGTGCTTACGTGTTTACTATGTTCGGTGGTGCAATTAGTTGGATGAGTAAGTGACAAACTATGGTCACTTTATACATGATAGAAGCTAAGTATATGGAAGCAACTCATGCTTGCAAGGAAGCCATTTGGCTTAAGAGATTGTGTTCAGACATTGGTGTTGATGCATGAAAAATTACTATTTGTTGTGACAATCAGAGTGTGATTTGCCTAGTGAAGAATCCAACTTTCCATGCTAGAACAAAGCATATTGATGTACAGTTTCATTTTGTGCGAGACATGGTAGAGGATGGGAAGGTGAATTTGGAGAAGGTAGAAACTTTGAAGAATGTTGCGGATGCATTAATGAAACCAATGGGCACAAACAAGTTCAGATGGTGTTCGAAGTCTATGGGCCTCTCGGCCTATAGTAGTTAAATCCTATCATTTCCATTGGCTCTTACAAGGTGTTCGACAAGTGGGAGAATGTTGGGAATTAAGGTGTCTCAACCTTGGTAATTCCTTGCATTTATTTATTGTAATGTATTTAGTATTTGCCTATTAATGTATTTTGGATGCAAGTCATGTTTCGTCATCTTGTGGGAGTTGGCACAGTGATGTGTCATCCTACGTGGAAGATGACCACATGTAATTTTGTCCTCACATGAGGAGATGGGCATCCCATTTAGTGGTAGAGGTATTTTTCCATGAGTCAGCACTTTGACTAGTGTGTAAGTGAGTCTTGACCGAAACAGTTATGACAGAATCTATGAGGCGTAAGAGTCATAAATGGAAGGTTCTATGACAGGTGAAGACATGTGTCACAAGGCATCTTGGATGAAGGCATCTTTGGGTGCCCCAAGGAGAGTGATGATGTGTTGTAAGTAGAATATGCTATTTTTAGGCAGTTATGATAGATTCTCTTATAGCTGTAAGAGCTGTCAGTTATGACAGATTCTATGACAGTTGTAAGATGCATAAGAGCATTTGCCATTGCCCAGCATGGGAATAGGTGACCTCATTGGGATGGGGTGATGTGACAAGTGTCATGAGCATGCTATAATATTGGATAAGTGTACCTAGGCATGGGTTTTGGGGCATGAGGCCAAGTTGGACGCCCATCTCAAGGAAAGTACATTTTTTGCCTCGTAAACTTCTATTTAAGCAGGTGCTTAGAGTGGAGATGAATTATATGATTGGCAGGTACTGTTATGCTGCCAGATTGTCTCTAGATACAAGTGTTGAAGATTCCTATAAAGACTTTCATTGCAAGTGTGTTGTAAACTTCATTGTTTAGATAATACATTGTGCAGGTTTTGGAGTGTGGGGTTTTTCACCTGTAAGGGTTTTCCCCATGTTATATCTTGTCTCTCTCTCTTATGTCTTACATTCTTGTGTTGTATTGTTGCAATCTCTCCATTGTTATGTTAACATTGTTGTAACTGTAAAGATTAAAATGAATTTGCACTCATCTCTCCTCTTTAGATTAGTGTAGGAAGCGATTCCCACACACAGGTAGCTTCCTTTCATTGGGATCACTGAATCTCTCATTCAGCAAAGGAACCAGCCTCTCTCTGGACATTTGGCCTCCCTATAGGGTCCCACACCTAGAGGTCATCTCAATGTTTCACTGGATTGTTGGAGCCCTAAAATCCTTCAACACTGGGTGCAAATCTATGTGACAACAATAAATATGCAAGTGTTTGCATTCAGGAGAACTTTTTGATCATTTTACAACCCAAATTTATGAATTTGAGCACTTATGCTTGAATTTTCTTCAATGGATGAAAACCCATTGGAGTTGGAGGCTTGTGGATGAAAACCCATAAGTCTCAAGTGATCATAGGATGGAAACCCTTTTGTTGCAATGGGCAATCTCATTCAGAGGTTGCATTGGAGCTAAAGATTGTAGGAAATTTTGACAGTTTCAATATAGTTTGTTTTGCAGGTTTTAGTGTTGCAGTGTGAGATTTTCTATGTGCTATGTGTGTTGGGTTGCTATTGTAGTATCCCATTTTTTATAGATTTGGTGTACCTATTTAGTGCATTGGAGTTCTGGTTTCATCTTCAGTTGGAGCTTCTTTGTTGCAGGATTTTCCAGTTTCAGAGTGTGTTGTACAAGCATAGTTGGAGTGGTGTTGAGTTGCAGTTTTGTATTTCAGATTACTGTAGGTGTTGCTACTTTTGTGTGGATGTTTTTATTTTTTTTCCAAATTTTTGGTTTAGATCGAGAGGTTTCATGTGTTATTTATGCTTTTTGGAGTAATTTGGCAATGTTTTGGTGAGTTGCACAATGTGTATTTTAGCATAGTTGGAATAATTTGTTGTGGGTTTTGCTAAGAAGTATTGCATAAGTTGTTGCTTATGTAAATTAGTGTTTTAGGTCTGATTTCATGACATTTGTACTATAAAATTCAAATAAAAAAGATTTGATGTGTTTATGTTTATTTTGGTGTCATTCGGTGAAGACCAGCTCAATTAGTTTAGCTTTTTTGGATGAATATTTATGTTTATTTGGTAAAATAATTTTTAGATATGAGTTTTATGATAAATATTAATTTGGGGACATTACAATGGTACCAAAGCCTAGATCTTGCTAGCCTACAGGGTACTGAGCTGTTGATCATGGGAGGGTTCTTCAAATCCCTTTTGAGGAGTTTGGAAAATGATGTTTTAGTTTCCAAAATATTAGTATGGTTTGATGAATATTTTATGAAATGTATAATTTCAAAGTTAGACCTCACTTTTTATGAATATGCAAAACTCACCAAGAAAGATTTGCCTAAAGGAGTAGTTTTCAAAACTTTTGAAGAGTAACTTTCAGAAGGAAAATTTGAAGTATCATTTAAAGATTATTTCATGAGAAGAAGAAAGGAGGGAAAGTTAGATGAACTGCCAGAGAAGAAGATAATAAAAGCAATAGAAGAGGAATCAGATTTTCAAGAAGTTACAGGAGATGGAGCTTTGCATGTCAGACATTTAAATGAAGGAGAAAAAGAATCAGAACAAACCATTGATTCCACTATAGAAATTGAAGGTAAAAATTCATGGGTAATTGAGGATGATTTATTAATTTCTAATGATGACATATGTCAGGAAAATATCAATGAAATCAAAGAGGAAGATTCAGAAGCTACAGGGGTAAAAGGAGTAAAGGATGAAAATAAGAAGGTGGATTAGGAAGATTTTTAGACTATCTTGTCAGAAGCTTCATTTGAAGAGCATGTTGATGAGCCAGAGATTGATGCTTAGAATATCATTATAGATGGATATACACTAGGGAAGAGCATTGTGGTCAGTCCTAGCACAAAAAAGTTGAGCCACTTGGATGGAAGTGTTGAGGATATCTCCACAATGTCTCTTTTGACAATGGAAGATGAGCATTTTATTTGTAGCCCAAGGTATGAAAATATTTCAGATTTGATGCTTCCTATGTCACTACAAAATTTTTGTCATCATGGAAAGCATGCAAAAATGGGTGATAGGGTAAGGGATACAACTTGTAGTATAGGGCATGTGGACTATTTGTTTCAAGTTCAAAATTATTATTGCACAAGGGATCCAAGTAATCTCTTGAGGGTTAAAACATGTAGAGGATTTGATGTTACTATTGAGTTCTTCATCTCTTGCATATGGAATGAAAGGAGGTGTATGATGAATCACATAGGGTTTGTTTTATTTTCTAACCCAATTGTGAAGGACCAATGTTCATAGTTTATAGATCACTTGTGGGAGCCAAGTACAAAAATTGAAGACAAGCTCATGAGTGATAGCCAAATGGAGATAGCCTCATTGGGAAGCTTGATGTTAGATGTGGGTAAGCAAAATACGTGTTTTTTTGAAGTTCAATATTTTTTACTAAGTTCATTATGCTGCTTTGGGTATCAAGCTACAAGAAAATTGAAGGACTCATGAAGGAGGAGACACTACAAATTCCTAGCACCATAAAGGCAAGGCAATTGGTCATCTCATTGGGTGAACAAGAGATATGCAAAAACATATATATCATGGGTCTTGGAGGTATCAAAAAAACATGGAGCTCACAATGGATGAATACTATGGGAAAGTTCACTATGGAGTTGGAACCCAAGAAAAGGGAGATAGAGCTTCAAGTAATTAAAGATGGAGATCCAAAAGTTACCATAGTTATGTGGATGAAATATCAATGGGAGACATTCATGGCCTTTTCACAAGCCCAAGAAGAGTTTCCAGTCACAAAGTGGAGGAGTTTCCAGCCCATTACCATTGTTGAGGTATTTGCAACTAATACAAGGTGGTTTCTAAATATTACATTTCTGATTTTTAGTAAAAGAATGCAATGTTGCAACCATGGTTTTGGGAATATCTTTTTGCCTCATGTTGTGTGTAAGAAGTTTCATCCTTTGGGGATACTAAGTGCCAATATTCTAGCTAATATATTGTTGTTTGAAAGGAAATTTTGAGCTAACTATGACTGTTATAGCCACCTTCCAGCCCACATACAATCTAATCCAAACCATCTTTCAAGTGGTAGAGCTTTGGACAACATGGTAAGAGTCCTTGGAATACAAAGTAATTATCGTGACTACAATCTTGGAGAGAGGAGCCAAATTTTGAGCATGCCTTGGTCTCAGCCCAAGGAAGAGGAGGTAAGAAATTTTGAATGTGTTTATGATGATGATATTTTGACCTCCAACAAGACTTGGAAAATTATTTGGGAGTATTTGGATACCGTTAGGAGTGTATTTCAGCAACATGATCTTATTGCCAAAGTATCTACAAGGGAGATTGACATCACCTACCTGGATCATGTTATAACAAGAAAGAGTAGGTGGTTGTTTTTGAAGGGTTTCAAAAGTGTGTAGATATTTGTGGAGGGATTTTATATCATTGTGTGGTTAATTACCTCCATATTGCAAACATTGTTGATTTACTATTGTTCCACCCTTTTGACATTTATGATTTTCATGTTTCATAACCTTGAATGGCTAGTTGCAACCATGCACAATTGCATATGAGATTATTGGTACACATTCATGCATATTGAAGCCTATGGTATAGTGGGAATTCTAGTCATGGGGAAGAGTATTTTTCAGTTTGTGACTTATAACTTGGAGTTTTCATTCCTTACATGGCTACCCATCAAATTCTCATTAATCACATGGATGAGTGTTGTACAGTTTTGCCAATTTTGCAATTATTACATCATGTGTATTGTTTGTAGATTTTCAATGAAGTTGTGGGTGTTGTGTATGATGGAGTATGCTTCTGTTGTAGATCAGTTTGATGCTAATGTATACCATTTTATATTATTATTTTCTCCATTCATATCAGCTTCAGAAGTTGTGGGTTTAGTCTTTTAGTTTGGAGCAGAACAGTGTTGGCAGTATTGTGTGATTTGGAGTTTTGGTTCAATCTTTGGAGAACTATGGACTATATGTTGTTGTTGTATGATGCTATTTTTCACTCCTATATTGAACTCTTACTTTTATAGATCATTCCTTGAAGCTAAAGGTATCATCTCTCATGTTGAGGTAAAAATTGGGCAAAGTAGAGTCCATTTCAACCATATTAATTTCATTATTTTGAGGGTAGAAGTAGTTGTTGTTTCCCAAACGTGTACGCATTGTTGTAGAGGATGCAATGAATGCTCCAATAGTACTAATAGAAGAAAAAATTAGAATTGTATCCTTGGGAGAAGTTGTAGGAGTTTCAAGTTTATCTTCTTTCATGCTAGTGCATTTGGCAAGTTTACCAAATCTTTGTGGGAAGATGTGGATCAATTGAAGTATGAGAAACAATGCACCAAATTCTTGCACATGCAATAGCTCATATAATATGGATATTCTTATTGGTTACATGGTATTGGCACAAATGAATCTGAGTCTTTAGGTTTGCACAGTGCTCTATGGCAAGACTTGCAACATCTCACAGGTACAGGATCAAGGCTTTCTATGCAATATAATATAATTCTAAAGCATCATAGTTTTATTTTCTTGAGGACAAGAAAATTTTGGGAGGGAGGACTTGTCATGTCCCTTTTTTCTAAAAATAACACTTACTAAAAATAGTAAGTTCCCAATGTCCAAAAATAGTAAGTTTGGGTTATCTGGACATCATTGGAAAAATAACTAATTTAATATTTAAATTTGTCTCGACATAATTTATAATTTCTTGGGCAATTAAATATTGAATTAAATAATTATTTGTTCAATGGGGGTATTGGAATATGGAGCATCTTGACCATTAATTGCACATTTGAATTTGGCATCCTGGACAACTATTTTTATCAAAAGGCATCTATGACAGTTATGACGGATTTATGACAAAGTGTAAGATAGGGCTATTTTTTAGCATGCAAATTGCAGTGGGGATTTACAAATATGTTTTTAATTATAATTTTACCCCAAATGAGGCATTTGGAATTGGGAGCATTATAAATATGCAAGTGTTTGCATTCAGGAGGACTTTTTGATCATTTTACAACCCAAATTTCTGAATTTGAGCACTTGTGCTTGGATTTTCTTTAGTAGATGAAAACCCATTGGAGTTGGAGGCTTGTGGATGAAAACCCTTTGGTTGAAGTGGGCAATCTCATCTAGAGGTTGCATTGGAGCTAAAGATTGTAGGAGATTTCAGTAGTTTTAGTATATTTTGTTTTGTAGGTTTTAGTGTTGCAGTGTGAGATTTTCTATGTGCTGTGTGTGTTGGGTTACTGTTGTAGTATCCCAATTTCTGTAGATTTGTTGTACCTATTCATTGTATTGGGGTTCTAGTTTCATCTTTAGTTAGAGCTTCTTTGCTGCAAGATTTTCCAGTTTCAGAGTGTGTTGTGCAGGCATAGTTGGAGTGGTGTTGAGTTACAGTTTGGTATTTCAGATTGCTGTAGGTGTTGCTATTTTTGTGTGGATGTTTTTATTTTTTTTCCCATGTTTTGGTTCAGATCCAGAGGTTGCATCTGTTATTTATGCTTTTTGGAGTAATTTGGCAATGTTTTGGTGAGATGCACAATGTGTATTTCAGCACAGTTGGAAAAGTTTGTTGTAGGTTTTGTCGAGAAGTGTTGCAAAAGTTGTTTCTGCTGTAAATTAGTGATGTACATCTGATTTCATGACATTGTACCATAAAATTCAAATAAAAAAGATTTGGTGTGTTTATGTTTATTTTGGTGTCATTCGGTGAAGACTAGCTCAACTAGTTTGGCTTTTTTGGATGAATATTTGTGTTTATTTGGTAAAATAATTTTTAGATATGAGTTTTATTATAAATATTAATTTGGAGAAATTACAATTATGCATCAAACTAGGCCCTGAGGGGTGCTAGTGTCCTCTTGGGGTGCTAGAGTCTTGTCAGGGGCCTAGGGTCCTGACATGGCGCTAGTGTCCTGTGAAATTTTGCTGAAATTTTGAAGTTTGAACCTATTTTGAAACTCAATTTGCATGAAAGTGACAAATTTTGATTTGGTGTTGATTGCAGGTACCCCCTGCCATGTGTGAGCATTCAGGGGGTCACTTATACACATTGTTGTGTAGTCATGTTGAGACGCTTTTTGCTATAGAGGTTGGTCACCTTAGAGATATTGGATTGTGGAGGGTGTACACAATGCCCACTGTTAGATATCATGATGTTATGTTGATGGCACTCATGAAGTAGTGGGATGTATACACCTCTACCTTCCATCTTCTAATGGGAGAGATGACAGTCACACTAGAGGATGTGTATCGGATCCTACAGCTACATGTATGAGGTGAGGCCATGAGGATTGATGATTATCAATTGGGAGTACATTTGAGTGAGCCAATTGAACTGTCTCAACCACATTGTGCCCTAAAGCATCACATGGCACATTCATATAGCTTGGTTAGAGAAGGGTGCTATAGTCACACCAGTCTTGCCTCACATCTTGATCGCTACCATCACACTCATGGTTACACAAGATGGACGAGGCACTCACCTTCACGTGGCCCTTGTACATATTATCAAGGTGATGGAAGAGCAGAGGACAGTATATTCTTGGGGATGGAGCAAGCTGGCTCACTTATACCATGATTTAGGGTGCTATGTCCATCATGAGGCACATAGATTGATGACCTACACACTTCTTAAGTGTGGGCATTCAGGCATATCACATGCACATGGCTAGTGGGGTTCTCAATAGAGCCTATCTAGACATGTCCACAAGCACATTCCTACGCACTAAGGATGGAGTGGAGGTGTGGTGATTTATTGTATTGGGGAGTGAGATTTGATAGATTGAAGCATGATGATATTGTGTGGAGACCATATAGAGGCCTTAGATCATGGATGGGTGAGAGTCGACAGATGGCGAGGATGCAGCGAGATCATATTTTAGCTGATCGCTTTGATCACATTATCATGCCTTTCTACTATGATCAAGTGATGAGGCACTTCAAACGCATGCAGAGAGTTCCTACTGCTCAATCAACCTATGTACACTCAACTCGTAGTGCAGTGAGGCCTGGAGATGAGGCCTAATCCACTATTATTGGTGTTGTATTGAGTGATCTTGATGATGAGGAATAGGATGTCATGTCCATGTCTGACACTGATGATGTGGGTGTAAGCTCAACATACACGACTTGGTGGAGCACTTTTTGTCCTGCTCATGTATTTCCACTAGACTATCCCACTGGAAATCCTAGACCTTGGGTAGATTGAGGGGATGAGTCAGGAGAGGAGGAGAGAGATAGAGAGAGAGAGATTATGATTATGATGTTATTGATGAGGAGGAGGTGGATCATCCAACGCCGACAACAAGAGCGAGATGGCACTAGGGAGAGGAGGATGATGATGTCCTTGAGGAGAGACCTAGATCTCGACCTCATGTATCACAGTCACTACCTTCTATAGGTGGAGTGCAGAATCAACATGAGCATGAGGAGTCAAGCGGTATTGCTGCTACGGTGCCTCTAGTGACTAGAGACTCAGCAGTCATCAACCCTCCAGTCAATCGTGACTGGCAGGTCAACGATCCAGGTGATAAAGTTACATTATGATATGATTTGAGATTGAGTAGAATAGTAGATGTTGAGTTTGATTTATTTTGAGATACATGATGAGAGTTTTGATACAAATTTTGTTTCTATTTTGTAGTTGGTACACAAGCATGGCTCGACTTTGTGGGTTGAGTCATGGCAGAGATGGTGCCTACCATCCATACTTAGCATCTATTGCGGGCCAATTATAGGCCACAACAGACTATAGGGTGATATATGGATGTATTCGAGCCCATTGCACAACTAAGACCAGCTTACGAGGGTGTCAAGTGCCAAGGCGGCAAGAGATGCCTTCGAGCTAGAGCGAGACTAGGTGATCTAGAGGGTATCGAGTGCTGAGGTGGCATGAGATGCCTTTGAGATATGGCTAGGTCAGACTCTAGTGGAGCTTCAGGTAGCCAGGATAGGACCAGCACTGGTGATGGACCATCTACTTATGAGAGAGCTATGAGCTGAGGGATATTGACTACAACTATTTTATTCAAATGCTCGGGTGGAGGTGGCGGAGCTCAGAGGGAAGGTATGGGGCTTATAGACACGGAGTAAATTTAGGAGTCACTCATGATCTATAGCATCACACAAACATCCATCTATCACACAGCCGCAACCAGGTCCCGAGGAGTCAGGTACCCACAATTCTGCAAATTGATGAGACTTGTTGTTGATGTATGATGCGACATACCACATTTTGTTGTAGTGGTGACTATGTATCAAAATTTTGCATGTATATATATTGATGAAGGGGGTAAATCACAAAACACACAACAACAGAAATTGCACACAGAAAATAGAATGATCTTTTATTGATATGGGCAAAACATTACATTATAGAAGCTCAAATACAATCAGAGGATGAATCCTCTACAGGCTGCATCACATTACAGCTTTCTATCTCCAGACTCTGGAATCATCTACCTTCTGTAAACCCCAAATCAGCTAGGGTTTCTATTTTCCTGCCTATTCTTGACTCTAGACTTTCCCCCCTTAACTCTACTACCCCAAGGGTTCCCAAAAATGGTCATATATAGCCCTTTTTGGCGGCCACCAGCTTAATTTCAAAATTTGCATCTCCCTCCAAAAATAGGTCAACTTCGCGAGGCCATAATTTTCGATCCGACCATTGGATTTTCAATTATAATACCTTTTCGAAAAGCTCTCAAAAAGACGATGGTGCACAAGCAATATTAAAAGGTAGATTGCTTGGGTTTCCTGCCAAATTTCGGGCCCATCCGGAGCTTCTAAGTGCCTCAAATTTGACTTTGAATATTTCAATACGATTTTTGGAATTTGAAATTTTAATATCTCACAAATGACAAATGATATTGAAGTGATTTCTTCACCATTAGCTTCAATTCACCATTCTAGAGGTTTTTGTAAGATTTTGTATCCAACCGTGCACAAATGCAAACTTACTAAAAATAGTAACCCTGCCAAATTTAGCCTTATTGAAAAGAAACAACATTTTTTTTTGGGTTGATGCAAGATTGCTCTTACACCCTGGATGCTCCTACATCATCACCCTGGATGCTCCTACATCATATATATATATATATATATATATATATATATATATATATATATATATATATATATATATATATATATATATATATATATATATATATATATATATATATATATATATATATATATATATATATATATATATATATATATATATATATGAGCATTTTGATATTTTAATTTATGTTGTTGTGTCTATGTGATGATGATAATGGTTTAATTAGATGTCAATTGTGTTCTTATTGAAACAATGCTATGACTTTTTTTTTAAATGTGACAAAGATCTAATTAAATGTGGTGAATTAACATGTATGTGACAATTAAAAACCATTGTGATCTATATAAATAACCTAATGAGATTGTTTAATAAATACGACAATGATCTAATTGATACATGTGCTTGGTGAAATATTGTTTTCTAGATTAATCATGTGATCTAATTAAACAACTTCATGAAATTGCTTAACTAATTACAACCATGATTATCTAGCGTACACACGTGGAATTAAATACAACTATGATCTAACTAAACAACATAGTAACATTGTTTAATTAAATGCTCCAATGATCTAATTAACATGGTGTATGAATTATCCAAATGTATGCTAACAAGTAATTTTCAAAACTAAGAAAACTACTCTAGGAATTCAAGATAACTACATGCTTATCATGAATGAAGCAACATATATTAAATAGATAAACAATATTAACTATCTAACATGATGTGCTTTAAATAAATGCTAGCATGACATTCAAGAATGAAATGATGTAATGAAATTATCAAGTTTAGGAAAGAAGATTAAGCATAGTATCTACGCAAGTGAATAGCATTGATAGGTTCTTTAAGAGGCATACCATTCATTGTCAACAATCTATATGCACCTGATCCATAGAATTTGGTGATGATGTAAGGTCCCAACCAGTTCGGGTTGAACTTCCATTTTTCACCTAGAGAAGCATTTACATTGTGTTGATTTTGATAAAGCACCAAATCACCGACCTCGAATGAGCGATGGATGACACGTTCATTGTGGCAGTGTTGGACGGTCTTTTAATAAGCTTGGAGATGTTCAAGAGTGTTTATGCGTTGTTCATCAAGTATCTCAAGCTGTTGAAGCCTTTTTCTCTATAGGAATCTTCATTAGGAATGCCATTGAGAGAAATACACAATGAAGGAATTTCTAACTCCAAGGGCATGATCGCATCAGCACCATACACGAGGTTGTACAAGGTGGTACCCATAGCCATACGAACACTCATTTGGTAATAAGAGATTTGAGTGTGCCAATATTTACCATGTTTTTTAACAATTTTTCAAAGGATTTGTTCAATTATTTTATTAGAAGCTTCTACTTGGTCATTTGATTAAGGATAATATGACGTGGAGAAGCAGTATTGAATGCAAAATTTCTTGAGGAACTTCTTCACTTCTTTGTTCTAAAATGATGAACCATTATTAGAAACCAAAGAGGAAGGAAGACTCAAGTGAGAAATGCTATTATCAAGAAGAAAGCAACAAATTACTTCAGCAATCGTGGATTAGAGTGGAACGACTTCGACCCATTTCATGAAGTAGTCAGTGTAGCATCATAAAATGTGTACACTACCATTTTACACCTAATTTAGTAGTCAGGTAGACCTAAAATACTTACACTTGTTAATTAGGACCTATTATAACACATTTTTGAGCATTGTGTACTTCTTGATCCCGATGCACAAAACCTAGAAAAGTAATTATACGGCGGGATTAATAACACTTTAAGTGTCTTTGTTGCAAGTATGGGCCTAATCGGTGTTGTCATTGATGTCAACATATTCATGTTGCATTAATGAGAAGGATCAGATGCGCTGTGTGTTGAGGATATTGAGAAAATTAGTCTCAATCAGGAACAGTGAAGAACAGTGATGACAAGAAGGTAAAAGTCCTCAATAGGTTGAGGATCAGAGGATGCAGTTTAAAGGGTTTATAGATATAAGTCTTGAGATGCTCCAGTCAAGTTTTTAGAGGTCCGCATGAAGATCTGAAGAAGTTATGGTCACTCAAGTAGAACTAGTTCCGGCAGGTGTTCAGAGGTGACAAAGTGTCACAGATAGGTCCGGTGAGATCCAGAATTTCATTATCCCATTATATGGATTTGAGGGAGTGTTGAGGACGTCCCTGTGAAGTATCAACTAGATTGGTTCGTGGTTTGAAGGTTCGGAAGAGCCTATTCATTTGTGATAGTGATGACAGACTGTGTTCTTGAAGCTCCAGATGAAGGAGAGAAGAATTCCAATAGGATGATGAAGTGTGGATGTTCTTGATGATTCGGGGAAGGTTATGATGATCATTGGATCATGTCCAGTTCATGTTGGTGGTCCGCATTAAAGTTAGAGTTTGCATTTGAAGAATTACCACCGGATATTCGTGTTCTTCTTGAGACTAGCCAACCTGATGTATTACACATCTTGCGGATGTTCTTGTAGGTGTTTGCCAACTTAGATGATTGTTCCTAAGTCGATGCCTTGTATAAATAAAGGATTGTGAAGTCTTTTTGAAGTGTGTCTTGCAGTGATGAGTGTGTGGTAGCGAGGAGAAGTGCAAAAGGTAGAGCAGAAGTATTGGGCTTAAATGGAACTGACTCAAGCATGGTGAAGATAAGATTCTCTAGTTCATCAAGGTGATACTTATTTCTTTGTAGATAGTGTGTCTCCTGTAGGCAGTGAGCCTCTTATGAGCAGTGTGCTTGGGCAGTGAGCCCTAATTGGCATGTGCCATTTTGTTCTTTCTATTCTTCTAATAGAGAATACATTCTTGGGTTAATCACCCTGTGGTTTTTCCCTTAACCAGGTTTTCCACGTCAAAATCTTGGTGTCATATGTGTTGAAATGTTTCTGCTTTTGATTTGAATGCATTATGGTTCATGATTAATATTCTACTAATCACTAAAGAAGATTTAAGTGTTTGATTTGAGAAAGTTTTGCACAACTGATTCACCCCCCCTCTCAATTGTGTGCCATAAGTCTAACAATTAGTATCAGAGCTAAGTTCCTCTAAAAAGAGCTTAACTGCTTGAGGAGATCCAGGATGTCATCATACAAGAAGGATAGTCTGAAGTTTGATGGAACCAACTTTGCTCTTTGGAAAGGTCACATGAAATGTCACTTGCAGTGTATGGGAATGGCGTACTTGTCCATGGTCACAAAAGCGTATGTACCTCCACAGGGTGGTCCGACAACCCTAAATGAAATCATAGATGCTGAAAACAATCTGTAGACCAAAGAGGCTCTTCTAAGTGCATTAACTGACTCGGAGCTCTCAAATGTTATTGACCTACCAACTACCTATGAGATCTGGATTAAAATGGAACTTTTGTATGAAGGAGACGAGTATGTTAAATGTGCAAGGTTACAGAGTCTAAAAGGGAAATTTGAAAAACTGAAGATGAGAGATGATGAAAATATTACCACTTTCATGCCAAGAGTAAATGCGCTGGTCTGTGGAATTAGAAATTCTGGTGGAGTCTTGGATGAAAATGAGATTGTTGGTAAAATTCTCAGATCCCTTCCTGCCTCTTACAAAATCAAGGTTGCTGCCAATGATAAATTCAGAGCCCATACAACTATCACAAGAGATCAATTGGCTGGAAAACTGGCTGCTTTTAAAATGACCAAGTTTGGAGATGATCCCCCCAAAACTGAATCTGCATTCAAAGCCAGTGCATCTGTGAAAGGTAAACAAGGATTTGATCCAAGAGAAAACTCATCAAGGAAATTGTCATGGTATGAAAAAGCAAGAAAAAACCTGGAAGAAGAAGTAGAAACTGCTTAACTTGAAGCCCTCATTGCAAAGAGACTGCCAAGAGGATCCGGTAAGTATGAAGGAAAATTGCCTTTTAAGTGTTTTAACTGCAATAAGATTTGTCATTTTGCCTCAAGATGTCCAGAAAGATTTTCAAAGCCAAATCCTAACAGATCAAGGTTCCAAAAGAATTGTTACTATGTTCATGAAGAAGATGATAATGAAGGAGTAACAGATGATGAATCAGAGACAGGAAACAAATCTAGAAGTGAATGGGTGTTTATTGCCATCAAAGAAGAAGAACCAATATCCTCTGTATCTATCAATCATAAAGTTGTAGAAAGAGCTCTGGCTGCCCAAGTTGAAGAAAAGAATGACTGGGTCATTGACAGTGGTTGCTCTCACCACATGACAGGTGACAAAAATAAGTTCATAGACTTGGAAAGGTATGAAGGAGGAGTGGTGAAGTTTGGCGATAATTCTGCTAGTAGAATTAGAGGAAGAGGAACTATTTCATTTGATGGAAGAAACAAAACTAGTAATGTACTGTATGTTGAAGGTTTGAAGCACAATCTTCTCAGTGTTGGACAGTTGGTGGACAAAGGCTATGATCTCTGATTCAAGGATGGAAAATGCAAAATCTTTGAAAGATCCGAAATAGAGATTGCATCCGGTGCTCAAACTAAAGCTAATATCTTCCACTTGGTTGGTACTGGTAAAAGCTGCTTATTTGTTCAAGTTGATCAGAGTTGGTTATGGCATAGAAGGATGCGTCATGTGAATTTTGATAATATCATCAAGATAAGCAATACTCAGGCTGTAAGAGATCTTCCAAAATTGGTGAAACCTACTAACAGCTTGTGCAAGGAATGTTAGTTGGGTAAGTTGAGCAGAGTCACATTCAAAAGCAAGGAACTATCTTCTATTGGACTATTGAACTTAATTCACACTGATCTTTGTGGTCCAGCAAGAACCAGAAGTATTCAAGGTGATAGATACTTCATGCTACTAATAGATGACTATTCCTAGATGATGTGGGTAACCTTTCTAAAGAAGAAATCAAAGGCTCTTGAGAAATTCAAAATATTCAAGGCTATGGTAGAGAATGAAATAGGAATAAATTTGAAATGTCTGAGGTCTGATAGAGGTGGAGAATTCACATCCGGTGAGTACATAGAATTCTGTGAGAAACATGGAATTAAGAGATAGTTGTCTGCTCCGAGGACTCCATAGCAGAATGGAGTAGTGGAGAAAGAACTGGACCATCTAGGAAGCATCTAGGACCATGATGATGGAAGCAAATGTTCCTCAGATCTATTGGAGAGAAGCTGTCGGCATTGCAGTCTATACTCTTAATCGAGTTCAAATCAGAAGCAATACCGGTAAGACCCCTTATGAACTCTGGTTTGGTATTACTCCTACTGTAAGATATTTCAGAGTCTTTGGTAGCAAATGTTACATCAAAAGAGATGAAGATTTAGGCAAGTTTGATGCTAGAAGTGATGAACAAATATTCTTGGGTTACTCTACTCAAAGCAAAGCATACTGGTGTTATAACAAGAGACTAAGAAAGATGATAGAAAGTACAAATGTGAAAGTTGATGAGGAAATAGAGAAACCCTCAAGGTTTTATGAATATGATGAAGATGATCAGAATGGTGTTCTGGTTCAAGGAGCTCAATCCTCTTCTGAAAGTCAGATTAAGACTGATCCGGTAAATCAGGAAGAAGAGATAGGTCTGAATGAGCCTGATCAAGAAGAAGAAGTGCAAGAAACTCCCAAAGTTCCAAGGTATGTAAGACTGAACCACTCGGAAGATCAGATCATAGGTGACAAAAGCAAAGGTGTGCAAACTAGAAGGAAAATTTCTCAAAATTTAGATGAATATTGTCTGATTTCAAAGATTGAACCTAAGACAATAAATGAAGCCTACAATGACGAAAACTGGACCAAAGCAATGGAGGAAGAGTTGATGCAAATTGAGAAAAATCACACTTGGGATCTTGTTCCCAGACCTAGAAACAAGAATGTGATTAGAACCAAATGGGTCTTCCGGAACAAACTAAATGAAGTTGGTGAAGTAATCAGAAATAAAGCCAGATTGGTCTGCAAAGGCTACTCTTAAATAGAAGGGATTGATGTTGAAGAAACATTTGCTTCGGTGGCAAGAATTGAAGTAGTTAGATTATTTCTTGCATTTGCTGCCTTCAAGGATTTCAAGGTGTATCAGATGGATGTCAAATCTACCTTCTTGAATGGTGACTTAGAAGAAGAAGTGTACATTGAACAACCGGATGGTTTACAATTATCTGAGCATGGTGATATGGTCTGTAAATTGAAGAAGGCATTGTATGGACTAAAGCAAGCCCCAAGAGCCTGGTATGAAAGACTGGTCAAACATCTTTTGAAGATTGGTTTCAACAAAGGTACTACTGATAGTAACCTATATTTCAAAATTGATCATGAAAACATCTTGATTGTTGAAGTATTTTTTGATGATATCATCTTTGGAGGAAGAGACAGTGTGTGTAAAACCTTTGCAAATCAAATGAAAAGTAAGTTTGAGATGTCAATGCTCGGTGAAATGAATTTCTTCTTGGGTCTGCAAATTACTCAGACAAAGAAAGGAATCTTTATTTCTCAGACCAAATATGTGAAAGAATTGTTGAGGAAATTTGGAATGGAAGATTCAAAGCCAATGAAAACTCCCATGGCAACCGGATGTAAGTTGAGAAAAGATGATGACTCTCTTAAGGCAGATTAGACAAAGTACAGATCAATGATTGGAGGATTATTGTATCTCACTCAAACTAGACCAGATATAATGCAGGTTGTTGGTCTTGTGGCGAGATTCCAGGCTGATCCCAGAGAATCTCATGTCATGGTAATCAAAAGGATTTTTAGGTACTTAAAAGGAACAGTTGAGTATGGTCTATGGTATCCTAGAGATCAAAATTTCTCTCTTCATGCATATACCGATGCAGATTGGGCAGGAGATGTGGATGACAGGAAGAGTACCAGTGGAGGAGCATTCTTTTTGGGAAAAAGATTGGTTTCTTGGCTAAGCAAGAAACAAGAGGCAATATCCCTGTCTACAACTGAAGCAGAATACATTGCAGCAGCAGGTAGTTGCACTCAAGTATTGTGGATGAAGCAGATGCTAAGAGATATTAAAGTAGAATATGAGGAGCCCATCACAATTTTCTGTGATAATTCAAGTGCAATAAATATTTCTAAGAATCCAGTATTGCAATCTAAGACTAAGCATATATCTATCAAGTTTCACTTTCTGAGAGAGCAAGTGAACAAGGATGAAGTTAGATTAGAGTATGTGCCCTCCAAGGATCAAATTGCAGATATCTTTACTAAACCTCTTCCCAAGGACTCTTTTGAGTATCTCAGGGAGAAGTTAGGGGTTATTGCCCCTCCGTTGATGAACTAGGATGCACTGAAGTGCATCAATCTGGTGGTTATCATAGTCATATCTTGTGATCCGGATTGATGATAGGGAGTTGCTACTCAGGGGGAGTAGCTAGTATGTTATGAAGTAATGGAGTTGCAAGTATGAGCCCTTTGCCATTGATGTCAAAGGGGGAGAGAAGACATGTGAAAAACAAGTGGTTTCTAATCAAAGGGGGAGCAATAAAGGAAGAGAAGACATGTGAACAGTTGTTGTTGTTAGGGGGAGTTGTGACAGCAAGGAGAAGTTCTTGGCTTGATGGTTTTTCACATCATATGTTGTCATCAATGACAAAGGGGGAGATTGTTGCAAGTATGGGCCTAACCGGTGTTGTCATTGATGTCAACATACTCATGTTGCATTAATGAGAAGGATCAGATGAGCTGTGTGCTGAGGATATTGAGAAAATAAATCTCAATCAGGAACAGTGAAGAACAGTGATGACAAGAAGGTAAAAGTCCTCAATAGGTTAAGGATCAGAGGATGCAGTTTAAAGGGTTTATAGATATAAGTCTTGAGATGCTCCAGTCAAGTTTTCAAAGGTTTGCATGAATATCTAAAGAAGTTATGGTCGCTCAAGTAGAACCGGTTCCGACAGGTGTTCAAAGGTGACAGATTGTCACAGATAGGTCCGGTGAGATTCAGAATTTCATTATCCCATTCTACGGATTTGAGGGAGTGTTGAGGACATCCCTGTGAAGTATCAACTAGATTAGTTCATGGTTTGAAGGTTCGGAAGAGCCTATTCATTTGTGACAGTGATGACAGACTGTGTTCTTGAAGCTCCGGATGAAGGAGAGAAGAATTCCAGTAGGATGATGAAGTACGGATGTTCTTGGTGATTCAGGGAAGGTTATGATGATCGTTGGATCATGTCCAGTTCATGTTGGTGGTCCGCATTAAAGTTAGAGTTTGCATTTGAAGAATTACCACTAGATATTGGTGTTCTTGAGACTGGTCGACCGGATGTATTACACGTCTTGCAGATGTTCTTGTAGGTGTTTGCCGACTTAGATGATTGTTCCTAAGTCGATGCCTTGTATAAATAAAGGATTGTGAAGTCTTTTTGAAGTGTGTCTTGCGGTGATGAGTGTGTGGTAGCAAGGAGAAGTGCGAAAGGCAGAGCAAAAGTATTGGGCTTAAATGGAACTGACTCAAGCATGGTGAAGATGCTATTCTCTAGTTCATCAAGGTGATACTTATTTCTTTGTAGACAATGTGTCTCCTGTAGGCAGTGAGCCTCTTGTGAGTAGTGTGCTCGGGCAGTGAGCCCTAATTGGCATGTGCCATTTTGTTCTTTCTATTCTTCTAACAGAGAATACATTATTGGGTTAATCACCCAGTGGTTTTTTCCTTAACCAAGTTGTCCACATCAAAATCTTGGTGTCATATGTGTTGAAATGTTTCTGCTTTTGATTTGAATGCATTATGGTTCATGATTAATATTCTGCTAATCACTAAAGAAGATTTAAGTGTTTGATTTGAGAAAGTTTCGCACAACTGATTCACCCCCCCTCTTATTTGTGTGCCCTAAGTCTAACAGTCTTATCCTAAGGGTTTGGATCTAAAGGACTAGGGCACCCAAGCGCCCATGTCCCCTCTTGAGCCTGGGCCTAATTAGTGGCTTGTCAACTTGGGACCTCTTAAATGATTCCTAATGTCAGCCTCATTTGGTTTAATTAGACTCAGAAATCAACGTGATTGCATATAAAAGCAAGTTAGTTTATTCATTTAAACATCTCTCTCTAATATCTAACTTCTTGAAGGATTCTTCTTCTCTCTCATGCTCTCTACTCTTCTCTAAAGCACTCTATTGTGGATTACTGCTGCGGCACTAACATATTGCAGGTCTTGTGAAGATCTCTGTACTTCATTGGACTACACCAACTTCTTGAGTCAAGTTGTGATGCCGCATCAAGCATTCTAGGGTTTCCATGCTCATGGTGACTTCTTTCCTTCATTATTTGTTCGAGCATTCCATTTTACTTCAGATATGCCTCTACCCTCCTAGGGCACGCGCTCTTTATCTATCATCTTTGCTATTATGGAGGTGGAAACACCATTCACAGAGCTTGACTGATGCAAGCTCCTAAATAGCACCCAACCATCTTCCTTCTTGTGTGTGTGCAAGTCAGATCTAGAGGAATTGGTCAAAAACAAGGTGCAAAGAGCAGGAACACAAGAAGGCAATGACATTGGAGTTATCATAGTCTGCAAACCCTAATCAGGGTATAAGGCTCCCAAGCACCCTTTTTCTAGGTATTTCTACCCCTGGATCTAGGTTTTGATCTGATCCCTCATCTTTGTTGTTCATTTGGTTTATGGGTTTCCACTTCCGACGGTTTGTTATACTCCGATCTTTATCAATTAGGGTCTCTTGTCTTGCTCTAGTTTGATTTGATTAGATTTGGTTGATTCTTTTCTAGTACAACAAAAGGGAAGAACCCCTGTAGTTTGTCTCTCCTTCTTGGGTAGAATCCAAGGTCAATTTTTGTTCTACTATTTTTAGAAGAGGGTTTTGACCTAGTTTAACTCCTTAGGCTAGATCACTCTTTTCTACACTATATTTTGGTGAACCCTTCATTTCTTGCACTATGAAGTCCTTCCTGCTTCAGATCTAAGCTATTTTCTACTCTATATCTGATTAGATTACATTCATTCATCATTTTGCATAGTTATATAGCTTAATTTGGCATTATTTCATTGTTAGGGTTTGGAAAAACCTTGCATTTTTAGAAAATATAGCTAATCTTCAACCTAGGGTTTGTAGATTAGTGTGTGGTTTCAGATCTTGTTGCATGGATAGATTGATTAAAGTTATTTAATTTTATGTACCTTATTATCCTTATTTTTCTAGGACATTATTGTATATTTGCATTAAAAAAGGTGAAAAATCAAAGAATTTTAGGCTTAGAAAAAGGCATAGTTATTACATTGTTTTCATTGTATATGTTGTTGATCATCATAGAAAGATTTAAATTTCTGATTTTTCATCAGATCTGATTGAAATTACAGTAGTAATCATTTCATGGTATTGCATCTTGCATTTAAGACTCATTTTCTAGGGTTTTGTCTAAAAAGTTGTATTTTGAAAACCTAATCAAAATTCAAAACCTAGGGTTTGTAATTAAGATCATGTTTCATATTTTTCTGCTATCATTTACATTTAAAATCTGATCTTTCATTGCTGCAGCATGTTATAAATATCATTTGATTTCAAAAAAAATTCTTACATCAAAAAAATGTTGGTTTAGGGAACAAGCATTTAAAATCTAGAGTTTGATAATAAACCCTAGCTAGTCTTGCATTTAGTGGTGGATCTTTGCTATGTGAAATGATTGTTAGATCTGATTTTACATTTTTGTACATCATCATATTCATCATATGTGTTTAATTTAGAAATAAAGAACATTCGAGCATTCGTCTTCTCTTTGAAATTTAAAAGTAAGAACATAAACAAAGAACTATCTAAAACAAGCATGACTTTTCTTTCATTATTTTCCAAATTTACTCAAAAGGTTTGTGAAATTGATGTTCCATTCCTTAAATATGGTAAAAATAGAACACTTCCCGTGCCCTTGTATTCATTTGATCCCTCTCCTAAGATTTCTCATGCTTATGAAGAGATCTTGGCGCAAGACAATGAAATAATTGATACATTACTTTACCCTCTCTTCATTTGAATGATATCTCTTCTAGAGAAGCAGCATTAGAGGATGTTGAGCATACTACTTCTATTTCTACCATAGTACATGAGGTTTCTATGGATCATCCTATTGATCTTTCTCCTTTGGTTGAATGTTCAAGTACCTTGGATATCACTAAGGAAGTGAAGACCCTTGATCTTTCTCCCTTGGTTGAATGTTTAAGTACCTTGGATATCACTAAGAATGTGAAGACCCTTGATCTTCCTCCTTTTGTTTCATGTCCAAGCCCCTTGAACATCACTAAAGGTACAATTATCAACAATTTTCTTAAAACTTTACCCTCCCTTCATTTCAATGCTCTCCCTTCAAAAGATGAAGCATTAGTAGATGAAGAGCGGTCCCCCACATTAAAACCCTCAGGGTTGGATGTTGAGCTTACTCAAAAGGAAAATAATGTCAATTCAATCATCATTAATAGACTTATTCTACCCACTAAGGGGATAGTGAATAAGTGTACTAATGTTCCTAAAATCATAGTCCATGAGGCACCTAATACGCCTCCTCGCTTCAAACTGGTGATTATGGTTCAAGGTGATCCAACACCACCTCAACCCCTGGGTTACTATCTCAATATTGCAAAGTAAATTACTCAAAATAATTAAGGTGTTCAAAATGTGTTGCAACATCACACGATTTCTCACACATATAACACTTGCAATAAAAGTAAGCACGCACCAAGTTCGCCCATCTCTCTTCCACCTTCTCAACCTATCCTACCTCAAGCACCTCATCTTCCTCCACATATTGGTAAAGAATACAATCTTGTTGAGCAACTCCACACTACTCCTTCTAAGATCTCTCTATGGGATTTAATACAAACATCACCTACATACCACGGAATGCTCCATGAGGCTCTACAAAAGGTAGTTGTTCCACCTTCTATTAGACCAAATGATGTAGCATATCTGTTAGATTGTATGCATGCGACAACATCAGATATATAATTTCAACATGAGTTACCTCCCATAGAAATTCAAAACCAATATGAACCTCTTATGATATTCATCATGATTGGTAACATAAGAATACGACACACTTTGATTGATGGTGGATTAGGTCTCAATGTTTGTGGAATAGACTTGTTACATAAACTCAATGTTGATACATCTCTCATCAAACTAGATAAAATGAGCATTTGTGGCTTTGATTATGTAGATAGGCAATCACTAGGTGCAATCACCTTAGATATTAAGGTTGGACTTGTGACATTACCTACCCTTATCCATGTCATGCCTAATTGTCTTTCATACAATCTTCTTCTTGGTAGGCTCTAGATCCATGCCATGGGGGCAGTTCCATCCACCCTTCATCGTTCAATAATTTTTTTCTTTGAAAACAAACTACATACAATTAAAGTTGATTCATTTCTAGAAAGTTGCTTACAAACAAAAGTGAGACATGAAAGTCCTTTAAGTGATTTGATCCCTTCTTTAACAAAATAAAAACCACTATCCTCCACTGCTGACAATAGCGTTGATCAGGATAATGTTGGTCCTTCAAATGCATTTTTTAGTGATGATTGGGGTTCATTAGATTTTACACCCTCGTTTGTGAGTGAATATAAAATCTCACCTTCGCACCCAAAGACCTCAAAAGTAAATGAAATGTATTCAACACAATTTTCTACTCCTACAAAATTTAAACTCAAGATTAATGATGATGGAACATTTAAAATAGATGAAGATCCACCTTCTCCTATGGAAATGGTGGTCATTTGTGATAAAGTACCATCTAGTTCTAACACATGTCTTGGTAGTGATGAGGTCTCTTTAGATTTCAACCCCCGCAGGATGGTTGAAACAAAGTTTGACCCTCCTCACCATGATGAAAATAATGATCCTTCTTCTTCAGCACATTTCAACAAAGACAATCATATGACCTCTCCTCTTCCTTTGGATTTGGAGAAGCGTTATGGGCTTGGATTCAAAATCCTTTCAAAATAAGGATAAAATGGAAATGAGTTAGGATGTAAAGAACAAGGAATTAAGGGATCTGTGAAACCAACACTGCACTTGTCTAAGGTAGGTTTAGATTTTTGGCCTTCTCCTATGTTCTCTCCACCATTTCAACAACAAAAAGGATTACTTTCTACTCCCCCTAAATCTTCTCTTCTATCTCAACAAGATTGTATTTTGCTAAGTCTAATCAAAGACTGCTTAATCACTCTTCCTAATCCAAAACACAAAAAGCTTCAACAAAATAATCATTCTGTTAGGTCTCAAAAATGTAGGTTGTAAACCTTAAGAGGATGTCAAGCTCTCTTAACGCTTTCTGCTAACAAAATAGGGTTGATATGATTGAAACCCCCTTCTCTTTAGGCTCTGCTAGACCTAGGTGGGTGTACCTTAATAGCTGATGTAGATTTGTGTGACCTTAGTGATCTACTCATAGTGGCATGTAGATGCGAGACAGATATAAGGATGAGAGTTATTCCTACTACTAAGGTTTGAAATGTGAAAATATAAACTATAAATTGATGTTTTAAAGTGAATATGAACAGTGCCTAATTCTATTGGGTGAATGGGGTCAAGAATTGTATAATATGTGGATCTTCTTACTTGGCTTAACTCTAATTACTTGGCACTAGTAAATGTTTATACCTTATATAAACATGCAAGAATGTTGGTTATGAGGCTCTTCTTATCGATCCCAATGATATCTTTCCAAGTTACTGTGATAGTCTGAAAGGATTTTTAATTCTAGTGTGAAGGAAACCAACTAAGATGACTTAATCAAAGGATTTTAACTCTGGGCAAAGACCAATAAACAAAAATCACTTAGAAGGATTTAAATCAACTTCTCACGGAAACCAATCAAGCATACCACATAGAGACAACAAATGTGTTCTGCAAATTAAATTAATTCACTTAATTTAAATAACAGGAAAAGACCAATCTGGAGACAGCCAAATAACTCATAAGCATTAATATCAACAAAGTAATTGAACACCAAAGATTGAGCCACTGATTAAACTTTCTTGCCCATTAGATTATTTCAAATGTTCATAGAAGTCTCTGTATTCTACAAATATGACTGAAAATATAATAATATTATATATATTATGATTATTTTTCTACTGTTGATGATTGCTTCTCCTACTGATATTGCTGCTTTATGCTCATGATCTTTGATTTTCATATCTGATAAATACTTTGTATTTTTAGGGTTATGACCCTTCATATTCATCCAGTGTGACTTTTTATTTGATTTAACTTTTGTTTTCCCACTTTCACAAATATTTAATTTAATCTCCCTTTTGTCTTCACGTCCCAAGAAAATAATGTTTCCAATGTATTTTTCAATAATAACTATTGTCATCCCCTCTTGTATGCATTTTCACTTAATCTAGAAAACATAACCTTCAAGTAAGAAATAATTACCCCCTCCATGAGTTCCTCGGTGAAAATGTTTTCTGTCCATTATATGTACTTTCACAAAAATATTTTTTAGGTAAAATAATTGCATACTTGGTAAATTCCTCCAAAAAATATTTTGCCTCCGTCATAATTCTCAATTATGATTTAAAATCTTTACTTGGTAGATTCATTATGTCCACCTTATAACCCCTTTGGTGAAAATATTCCAGTGAAAATATTCAGTTTATGTCAAGAGGCGATTAAAATAAATGTTCACTTTATTCACCTTGCAAAAACATTTGATATGTCCTCTCGTGAATATATTTACCCCATAAATATGTGCAAAATATATTCATGCTGCATATATGGTCTCACTCCTTCACTCCATCGTTTCATTTCAACCACTTCATTTATGTAGTGCTAGGGGTACGATCAACATTGGCATATTGGAGGGACAGTAAAAGTGTTACTCCTATATGATAAGGTCCTCTCAATGTATCCACTTTTCAGCCCATTGAAGGGACCATGAATCTTGTCCCACTGATATCATTTACTTTCCTCAATGATTTCTTCAAACCAATGATTTACCCTTCTCGGGACATTGGAGGGACTCCATTTTACTCAATCTGATCTTTGTTTTTCTCCCCGATAAATATCTGCTTCATATTTCACTGCACTAGTTTTAGGGTTTATGCCTTAGCTTTTATCTCCAACTTGTTTTCTTAATTCAGAGAGTTTGTTTGCAAATGTACTTAGCATAATAACCTCTTTGGCGTGCTTCTATAGGTTCTTTTTTTTGAAGGTAGATCGACATTTTTAGGGTTTATTCTTTGAGCATTACCTAGCTTTTGAGGAGTTAAGAAATTCTCTTAGCAAAAAAAATGCCAATTGTGGTGGACAATCCAGATGGCTAGGAGCCTACAGAAGGCCCTGGTTTCTAGAAAATCAACTGCAGAATGTGCTCTATGCACCTTTCTCCAAGGGAAAAAAGCTTAGGAGGGTGTCAAATTGGAAAAGGGGTTAATCGCCAAGCCTAATACAAAGGATGGGCGGGAGTATTTAGTATTTGATTTTGCATTTGATGAGGCAGACGAGGGGTCATTCAGTTTAGTTGGTGGAAAGCCCCCTCCAAAAGCCAAGTTTGGTGCCAGGTGGAGGTTTCAGCAGCAGAGGCAACTCCCTTTGAGGCCAAGAAGAGGGAGGTAGAGGCAACAGCGCCGAGATTGATTTTACAATCAAAACAGGAATAACATGCAGCACAGGGAAGCAGCGATATCCAAGAGCTCTATGGACATCCAACCTGAGTTGACCATGCTTCATCTGATAATAATAGCACTAATCTTTGCCTATGGAAAAATAGCAGAGATAGGGGAGGCTTGTTGTTCTTGTGGGCTTAGCTTCTTCCACTATTTCACAAAACTGGATTCTCCTTTTACAACCTCCTTCAGCAGAATCGCATAAGTATCAGCATCTAGCGGGAACCTTTTTTCCATCTTCGTTACAAAATTCTATTCTACAATAACATTTTGTGCCCTTGTATTTCTAGGAGAAATAAGCTTGGTCTTAGGCATAATAGATCTTTGAGAGTAATTGTGAGGTCTTCTTAAGTGAAACAATTCAACAGATTCTGGTTCAACTAGATTTGGCAAGTTCCTTATGCGATCAATGTGATCGCCTTTTTCTGATATGCCAACTTGAGTAAATCTTGCACCATTGCTTGAAGGAGTTTGCATACTCTCTATGATTCACAAAGTAGGACTAACTAGAGGATTTGGTGTTTTGATGTGCCCTTGATGCATATGGCCTTGTCTAACAAAAGACTAACATTTTGACAACAAAGTTTATGATGTACTCTATTTCGTAGGTTTCCATGCTGGAATCATAACAAGCAAGGGCCCATTGGTCCCATACAAGGGACTATGCTTAAGAGTGGGCTAAGCAATGGACAAAGCACTACATGGTACTTTATTAATGGTTTTTAGTAAATCATGTTCAACAGTCATTGAATGTAGAATTGAAAACCCCAAAACCATGCTTGCTTATGTTTGCATCTTTGAAATCATTTTGTCCATTAACCAGAGCTTGATTTGGCAGTTGGGAAGTGCTAGAAGTTCTAATATATTGAGGTCAAAAGTCTTTATTTGTAGCCAACACAGGCCTTACCGGTGGAACAATAGATGGTGGTGGGTTAGCAGTTTCTTCTTGTAACCGACTTGAGAACTATACAAATTTTCTTGGGGCTCCTATACTAAAGTTTGTTCAATATCCTAAGGAAACACAAAAGCCTGTGATATAAAATCATGGGAAGGAGACAACTTTTTCTTCTTCTTTGACAAATCATAAATGGATCCATTATCATTACTTGCTCCATGCCACACCCTATATAATGAATTTGTTGGAGTCTCAGGATCTGGTGGCAACATATAAATGGATGAAGCCACAGTAGCAGTAGATATTTGTTCAGCCAGTATTTGAATAGAGTGTAGAATGGATGTTGAGGTTGCACTATCCTCCATCAAAGGTTCTTCATATTTTATAACCTCAGCATTAGTTTTCCTCTCATGGAAAGGTAGTGGAAGATTTATGGTAGTAACTTGTCATCCTCCTACATGGCACCCTTCTCATCCACATTCTCTATAAGGAAAAATTACCTTTGAATATCTCAAAACTCAAGAACTTTATTTATTTGATCCACTTTATTCATTGCAGGAATAAAATTGGAATTGGGAAAGTGTTTCTAAATTTTGTTTATAAGCTCCATCAACAACAATCGTGTGACACATGTTGGGTCCCATTATGGGCCCGACTAAAACAAATTTCCATTTTGAAACAATTTTTTTTCCTCAATTGACCTAGGACTGCCTCAATGTGCTTCTGAGGTGAAAAATTGAAGTGGGTTGTCACTAGAATCTTCTTTCTGATATCTTTGCACAGTGACCAAAACAGTCCAAGTAGCCTCTAGAATCACCCTAGAAAACTAGTCAAACCATCTCTTGGAGTCATAAAAATGCATAGGCATGTAGACATTTGACCCAAGAGTTTAGTGCAATAGATGGCTTGGTAAGATTCATCCAAATGTGCAAAATATTCAATGCCAAAGTAGCTCACTCAGTCTTTTCTGAAAACTACATCTTGTTAAAAATCACCTGAAACTCACCAACTTGCTATTTTGAAAAAATATCAAATCTCTTCCTGGGGGGTTGCCATTTGGGGAATTAGTTCATTTCGGTCACATGAGCATGTGTGTAAAAGGATTTTTCACCAATCATCTTCCTTCACAAAATATTTAAGGTCAAATTTGACCTTTGCAACTTTCTGAAATGTAGATGTAAAGACAACAAACTGCATTTGCTTTTGACCTTGAAAAAATATCAAATGAGATGCTGTGGTTTTGAAAACTAGAATTAAAGTAAATTAGCATGGGCAAAATGTGAAGCACCAATTGGTTTGTCATGAAATTCATCCGGCTCATAAATATTACCCTCCAAAGTTGACCTCCCTGGCAGATTTAACCTGTGCAAAACAACAAAACCTTTCCAGAATCCTCCAACTTGATGCTTAAAAACCCAGTCAAATCTGATCATGGGAGGCTAAAATTAGATATGCACAGTCACATATGATAGATGAGTATGCCTACCAAGTGGTTTGGCATGAAAGTGAACATGCTTCAAGTTATAGTCCTCCAAAGTAGGTCACTGGGCCAAATTTTTTCAAGTACATCTCTGAGTGCTGAAATTAATTTTTTCATCATGGGACCTTCAAATTCTGCCAAAATTTGAAGGTTCCAACACATTCATCACCTCATTATTTTGCATATCATCAAGCACTTGGCCATTCCACTAAGGAATGTCGAGTCTTGGGTAACAAAATTCAGCAACTTCAAACAAGGTTTGGCTCTAGCACTTCTCACCATGCTTGATGTAGTCCCTAGAGCACCTTGTCCTCCATCTATTTTGTAATCAAGTTGGGTAAGGATAATTTGTTATAGGCTGACTTGCAAGAGTGGCCCCTTCTTCTCATTTGTGTTATGTTTTTATGTATTGTTATCCCCACATTGTGATGTTTTGATCTCCCTTGACACCCTTGTTAGCACAAAGGTACAAGGAGTAAAGAACGCATTGTGTCATTCCTCTATATGTTGTGATGTGTAATTTTGTTATTTTTCCTTGGATGATTTAGCATCCTTTCATGATTTAATTTATGTGTACTCACATGTGACCTTTCTTCCATCTATGTGGCACCTTGTTATAATGCTCAGCATCATACCATGATTACACAAGCCATTGCGTATCATGCCTATTAGTATCGCCTTGGTTTTCTCATCTCATGGGAAACTCCTTGTCGTGATGTATCTTTTGAAGACACATATCATTTGGACATGTGCTTTTACAAATCTCTCATGCTTGTCTTATGTTTCTTTCTCACTCTACCTTAAAGGCAATTTCTCCCTGATGGAGTTAGAAATCACTTTAAGGTGGGGGCATATATCATGCTATGAACATTACTCTCATATTTCTACCTAAGTAATTGTTGATTATATATGTTACTACACTCTCTTGGGAAGGATTATGGAAATCTTGGAAGAAAGATCTTGAGTCTATCTTGTTCTCCCAAGTTGAAGCTCCTTCAATGTTTGCAAGAAGGTTTGCACCACCAACATGAGTTTGGTAGTAAGGTTGCTTCACCTTCTTATCCTATAAGTCCCTATGTAATTCCTCTCATGGGAGGTGGATTGTGTATTCCCTTGGTGGAAACACTTTTCTTAATGTGGATTATGTGTATGATGTGTTTGTACTTCCTCTTGTGCTTCTCATTTCTAACTAACCCCTTAGCATTCTTCTTTATTTGCATCTTGGGGAATGATTCATGATGATTGAGACAACATTTAGATCAAGGTCCTTTGTCATGCTGAAAAGTTCTTTCATATTATGTTTCTTATGATTGATGTATGATGTGTGTATTCTCCTCATATATTCTTGTTCTCTATATATTCTTCACACTTCACGCATGCCTCACATGTATTTTTCTCTATGTATTCCTTATTTATTATCCTTGAGTTTTTTGCATGTATTCCATGTGCATTTCATGTATACTTTGTGCCTTATGTGTATGCTTCATGTCAAGCATGTATACTTTGTGTATTGCGTATATGCATTGTGATTTCTCAAGTGTATGCTTTGTGTATGTCTTGTCTTATCTCATGTTTTCTAAGTGTTTCATGTATGTATAAATTGTGTCATGTATCTTTTGTGTGTGCAAATCGTCATAGACTCCTAGAATCCTAAACTTGCAGGCTTGATAACCCTTCAATTTTTGTGACATTCTATTGTTTCTATGTTGTGTTTGAAATTTGTCTTCTCCATCCTTTAGTGTGAGTTTGAACATAAGTTCGTACCCATGCTAAAGTGGGGACTAAATGTAGCATTGTAAAATGTGTACACTACCATTTTACACCTAGTTTAGCACCTAGGTGGACCTAAAATATTTACATTTGTTATTTAGGACCTATTATAACACCTTTTTGAGCATTAAGCATGTAATCCTTGATCCTGATGCACAAAACCCAGAAAAATAATTATAAGGCGGGGTTAATAACACTTTAAGTGCCTTATCTCAGGAGTTTGGGGCTAAAGGACCAAGGTGCCCAAGCGCCCTTGTCCCCTCTTTAGCCCTGGCCTAATTAGTGGCTTGTTGGCTTGGGACCTTTTAAATGATTCCTAATGTCGGCCTCATTTGGTTTAATTCCCTGGAAATCAACAAGATTGCATATAAAAGGAAGTTAGTTTATTCATTTGAACATCTCTCTCTAATCTCTAACTTCTTGAAGGATTCTTCTTCTCTCCCATGCTCTCTACTCTTCTCTAAAGCTCTCTATTGTGGATTATTGCTATGGCATTAACATATTGTAGGTCTTGTGAAGATCTCCCTACTTATTTGGACTACACCAACTTCTTGAGTCAAGTTGTGACACCGCATCAAACATGCTAGGGTTTCCATGCACATGGTAACTTCTTTCCTTCATGCTTTGTTCTAGTATTCCATTCTACTTCAGATTTGCCTCTGCCCTCCTAAGGCACGCACTCTTTATTTATCATCTTTGCTATTGTGGAGGTGGAAACACCATTTATAGAGCTTGACTAAGGCCAACTCCTAAATAGCACCCAACCATCTTCCTTCTTGTGTGTGTGCAGGTCATATCTAGAGGAATAGGCTAAAGACAAGTTGCAGAGAGTAGGAACATAGGAAGGTGAAGGCATTGGAGTTATCACAATCTGCAAACCCTAATCAGGGTCTAGGGTGCCCAAGCACCCTTGTCTTGGGTATTTCTACCCCCAGATCCTAGTTATGATCTAATCCGTCATCTCTGCTATTCATTTGGTTTTTAGGTTTCCACTTCTGATAGTCTGTCGTACTCTGATCTTTGTCAATTAGGGTCTCTTGTCTTGCCCTAGTTTGATTTGATTGGATTTGGTCGATTCTCCTCTAATACAACAAAAGGGAAGAACCCTTGTAGTTTGTCTCTCCTTCTTGGGTAGAATCCAAGCTTGGTTTATGTCCTAATTTTTGTAGCAGAGGGTTTTGACCTAGTTTAACTCCTTAGGATAGATTACTCTTTTCTACACTACAGTCAATAGTTGTGATGATGAAAGTATGTCATTTAGAAGGACGAGAAATTTTTCCAATAAGATCCAAGCCCCACATGGAAAATGGCCAAGGGGATGCCTGGGCATGAAGTTCCTAGGTAGGAGCGCGAATGAGATTATTATGTTGTTGACATTGAGGGCACTTTTTGACATAAGAAAAGGAATCTTGTTCCATAGTTTGCCAATAGTAACCTAAGTGAAGCAATTTTTGAACCAGAGATTTACCACCAAAATGCCCTCCACAAGCACCTAAATGTGCCTCCTCCAGGGCAATCAGAATCTCTGACTTATTTAGACAATAGAGAAGAAGGTCGTTGTAACTTTGATGATAAAGAACATTATATAGAATGATGTAGCATGCTGCAAGCTTGTGAATACAAGCTCGAACACTTTTAGAAGGAGTAGGAAAAGTACCATCACTTAAATATTGAAATATACGGGAGTACCATTTGTTTGAATCAATGTTATTACAGAAGGTGATATCAAAAGAATCTTTATATATAGAAGGTCAAGTAAGATTATGAATAGTGAAATGATAGTCCACAGATGAATCATCAAGGGATATAAGGGAGGAAGCACTCGCCATTGCATCCGCATGTCGATTATCTTTTCATAGAATTGTGTCAATTGTGAAAGAAGAGAAGTGTTTCAACAGTGATAAAGCCAAGTCATGGTACTAAGATAACTTATCTTTCTTTTCTTGATAAGTTCTAGAGAGTTGTCTTATAATCAATTGAGAATCACTAAATATGTATGAAGATGTTGAATATTGAGAGACAAAGTAGCACGCAAGCCAACAATAAGGGCTTCGTACTCTACAATGTTGTTTGTACACAGAAAATTTAGATGGTAAGATAGATGAATTAGCTTACCTGAAGGAGGTATTAGTATGACACTAGCCCTAGAGCCAGTTTGACATCTAGAACCATAGGAGTACAAATCCCACTCCCGATCAATATCCATAGGAAGAACATGATCGTCAAGGAACTAGTCTTGGTTTGGAAGAGAAAATAGTGAAGGAGCATCGACTAAATAGTCGATCAATGCTTGTCCTTTAATCACCTTTTAGGAGATGAATTTTAGGTCAAATTCCATAACAACATCACCCACTTGGATAAACATCCTGAAAGATCTGTTTTAGAGAAGAGATGTTTCAAAGGATCAAATTTTACAATGACATGAGTTTCAACATTTAGAAGATAGTGTCTCAACTTATGTGTTGCAAACACAAGAGCTAGACATTTTTTTTCAATCACAGTATATAGGACTTCATAATCAAGCAAAGTTTGGCTGATGTAATATACAACGCATTCTTTGCTATCATCATTATGTTGTGCCAATAGTGTTACAATAGCATTAGATGAAGCAAAAGTGTAAAGAAGAAAAGGATGTCCAAAAGTAGCTGGCTATAAGAAATGAGAATTGGCCAAATAAATTTTTAGATCATCAAAAGATTTTTGGCAATCCATATTCCAATTGAAGTGAGAATCCTTTTTAAGAAGTTGAGTGAAAGGGAGAGCTTGATCTACTAGTTGTGAGACAAAATGGTGAATATCCTGAACCTTTCCCTATAGACTATGAAGTTGAGAGATGTTTTTTGGAGGTGGCATGTTGACAATAGCATCAGTCTTCTTTATATCCACCTCAATACCATGATGTGAAACAATAAATCCCAACAGCTAGCCGCTATTAAGACCAAAGACACATTTACGAGGATTTAAGTGCATGTTGTATTTTCAAATATGTTCAAAGATTTGAAATGATCCTAACGCAAGATGGACTTGGTCAAATGTCATCAACATAGTCCTCTAAGATGTTGTGAATGAAATCATGAAAGATAAGTGTCATAGCACGTTGGTAAGTCGCACCAACATTTTTAATCCCAAATGGCATGACCACCCAACAAAAGGTTCCCCAAGGTGTGATGAAAGTTTTTTTATATTGATCTTGAGGATTAATGAATATTTGATTAATTCTAGAGAAGCCATCGATAAAGGATAGTAATGCATGGCCCATAGTGGATTCAACTATCATGTTGATGTTAGGAATAGGAAAGTCATCTTTTAAAGAAGCTTTGTTGAGATCATGAAAGTCAATGCATGTCTGAATATGGTTGTCAGGTTTAGTTACGGCCAGGATATTCAATATCCAAGGTAAATAGTCAATAGGGAAAATAAGCCAACATGTAGGAGCTTCTCAATCTCAACCTTAACTAACAATACCACCTTGGGATTCATTTTTCAGATCTTTTGTTTTATAGGCTTGGCATCAGGATGTAACACAATATTATGAGTAACAACTTGTGAATCGATGCCAGGCATGTCTGAATATGTCCAAGCAAATAAGTCTAAAAATTCATGTAGAAGACAAGAATGTTTACATTGTTCATTTGAATTAAGACATTTTTCGATTGGTATAACTTTCTCAAGATTATCTAAGTCCATCGAGACATCAACAATATCTCCATTAAGGAGTGTACTGTAGTCTAGGAAATCAGATGGATGAGGGGATTCCTGAAGCATTTCCTCAGATGTTGAGGTATCATCCCATAGACAAGCATCTTTCCCAAAGTATGCTTCAACATTTAAACAATAGGGAAATCCGTGATCATGATGGTATCGAAGCAAATGCTCATAGACTCCAAGGAATTCAGCCAAAGCTTCATTCATTGGGAAAATATCCAAAAATGGTATGCTAATAGTTGAATTAACATCTATTAGATTAGGATGAATAAGATTAAGTGATGTAGAAGAATTTTGAGTTTCAATTATCGTGTTTACATTAAGAGAAGGGTGATAAGAGGATTTGGCGGGCTTCATCTAAGACCAAATAGAGAACCATGTGGATTAGGTTCTAAGGGAATCTTGATACCCTATTCTTTAAAACCACAACCATTACCTCTATATCCAATTTGAGATAAGATTTGAAAAATCTGACCATAATAGGATGTCATTTCTGTAGGATATGGTAGGTCACTGTTAGTGGCATAGTCAATAGTATAAGTATAATCAACAGGATTTGTTGCAGTAGAAGAAGTTGGGATAGTGAGTTTAGGTGTTTTAGAAGTAGGAAAAGTATGTGTAGTGGAAACCAAAGCCACCTTCAGGGTCTCAGACTTTTATGGTGAGATTTTATACTCTCCAATAAAGGTGGGTGTAAATCTAACAAACCCCAATCATCACCAAAAAACTCACTTGACGGCAACAAACAATGTTGATTAAAATTGTCGGTAGCATCATGAGATGATGGATTTTCTTTTAGTGAAGATGGAATCAAACTTCTGAAAGATTTAGAGACTAGAGTCTGAGATCTGACTTCTGCATGTAAGTAAATTTTCAGATTCAGGCTAGCCTCAACTGTATAGAGTTTGTTGTTATAAATGAACTTTAATACATATGATGAAGAGTAGACAGGACTTCTCCCATGGCATGGATCCATGGTCTACCAAGAAGAAGATTGTATGAAAGAGAATTAGGCATGACATGGATAAGTGTAGGCAAGGTCACAGGTCCAACCTTAACAAGTAGTGTGATTGTACCTAGTGATCATCTACCAATGTTATCAAAGCCACGAATAGAGAGAGAATCAAGTTGAATGAGAGACGTATCCACACTGATTTTGCGTAGTAAGTCTATGCTAAAAACATTAATACTTGATCCATTATCAATTAGAGTATGTTTTATTCGATTTTGATTAATGATTACCAAGATCATGAGTGCATCATATTGATTTTGAACTTCAATAGGAGGCAACTCATGTTAAAAGACAATGTTGATATTCATCACATGCATACAATCAAACAGACTTGTGACATCATTTGGTCTAATAGAAGGTGGTATAATAACCTTTTGTAGAGCCTCTTGGAGCAATCTGTGGTATGTAGGTGAGGTTTGTATTAACTCCCAAAGTGAGATCTTAGCCGGACTAGCATGAAGCTTCTCAACAAGATCATATTCTCTGTTAGTGTGTTGAGAAAGATAAGGTGGTGGAAGAATAAGAGGTTGAGAAGATGGAAGAGAAGTAGGAACAATTGGTGTTTGTTTGTTTTGTTTATTATTGTGAGTGTTATATGTGTGAGCAACCACAGTGTAATCTGGTTGTTGCGACACATCTTGAACATGCTGATTGTTTCGAGTAAGTTGTTTTACATAGTTTAACATGTAACCAAGATGTCAAGGTGTGTTTTGAGCACATTGAATGGTTAAAACAGGAGTAAAATGTGATTGAGGAACATTAGGTCAAAGATGCACAATAATCTTAGCTTTCTCAGGCTCCTTTGGGTAACCAGAAACATAAAATGTTGATTAATCTTTGACAAAAAGATGTTTTAGGAGTCGTAGAGGATGATTATGTCGAAATGAGGTCATCTAGGGCTTCATCTAACATATCAAAATAATCTCTACTAAACAGCTCATCATAGGCATGAAAATCTTGAAGAAAGAAATCTGACATTGTCGCATAGCTTTCTTTCTCCAAGGTTTGAAGATGGAAGAAAGAGAAAGAGATATGAGAAGTAGAAGAAATACGATGACAAGATAGTAAATGTTGATTAAGGGATAGAAGAATGTGTTTTGTTTATGTTTATGTTTTTCTCTATTCTAAAGAAAAGCAAAAATGTTTAAATATTTTTGTTTCCTACACAAAGCATATAAAATTTTCAAATATAACAAGCATCTAATCAATTAATTAACTAGTTAATCAAAAATAAAGAAGGTTATGCAAGTGTAAGATGTCATATTCACCAAAATGTTATGTGGAAAATGGGATTTAGACTAATTAATGCTTTAACCTAGGTCAATACTTCTCCACATAGCATTGGAACACATGCCTTTGAAGGTTTGGTGCTTGGATATCATCCACAAGGGAGAACCAAGCTATTAGGGGATCTATTCCTTGTTACAAAGGAAGGATTGATCACTAATGAATTGATAGAAACTATGTAACACTAAACCATAATTGATAAATCTGGCAAAAATATATTGATGACTGCTATAGAGACAGAAAATAAAAGCAAAGCAAAGAAACAAAGATCAGACAGAACCTATGATAGAAAGCTGGAGCAGATCTAAGAGGACCTGGGTACTGGGCACTCGAGTCCTAGGGTTTCTGGGTAGGTTTTCTTTTGACAAACGACCTTTGTACCTACTCTCTAATCCATGTCATTGTTCTGTCAAAAACTTCTGAATGTGACCTACACATACACAAAGAGAGGAAAAATGGTTGTGGCTATATAGGAGTTTGCCTTAGTCAAAACCTTGTTTCAGTATTCCTACCTCACGAATAGCCAGATTAGCAACAAAAAATAGTGTGTGCTCTAAATCTTAAGTATGTCTAAGATTGTGGTGAGAAGTGATAAACAAAATCAATCAACAAAACCCTACTCAAGTGCATTAGAGTGGATTCCTATATTCCTCAATCAATTCAAAATGATAATTTAACCCAAGAGAGATGTGTTACCCAAGGGGAAATACTTCAGATCTGCAACTTCACCTTAATGGAGTAGCAAGAAACTGTAATGTACCCAACTGAAATATTTCAATTTAAAATCAGATCTTGAAATGAATTAATTACTTTCACCGAAAACATACAACAATTTCACCAAGACTAGCAAGCTAGTCTTACACAGAAATAACACCCTAAAGCATGAAACTTCTCCAAAATAGTTTTGCATTGAATTTTTGATGTGATAACATGTAATCAGGTCTGAGACACTGATTTACAACAGCAACAAGCAACATGAGTTCATACAACAATTTTTTTGCAAAACCCACAAAACTAAGAACACCGAATAACACCCAAAATCACTGCAAACTCCATAAACTCAATTCATTTGAAATTTTTGTTGTAAACACCTGATAATAGATCAGATACATCTGATAAACATAACAGCAAACTTCTGCAACAAATAAAATAAAACCCACAACAAACTACTCAAACTACACCGAAATATACACTGGGAAAGTCACTGGACACTGCCAAAATCACCACAACACCTCCCAAATGTGCAAGGACTGATCTCTGGAACCTGGAATAGATATAAAATAGAAAATATATAGCAACACACATGAAACACAATAGCAGCACCAAACAACACCTCTAGAAGCACCAAAACTGCAACAGAACAACCTGTAAACATAATACTGTAAAACTGCTGAAACTACACAATCCTTTGAAGCCCAATGCAATCCCTGGATGGAATTACTCTTTGTAACCAAAGGGTTTTCATCCTCTGATCACTTAAGACTGATGGGTTTTTGTCCACAAGCCTCTAACTCCAATGGGTTTCCGTCCACTGAAGAAAATCCAAGCACAAGTGCTCAAATTCAGAAATTTGGGTTGTAAAATGATCAAAAAGCCCCTCTGAAAGAAAATACTTGCATATTTATAATAGCTCCAAATCCAAACATCCCTCTCTTGGTAAATAAATTAAAATAATTTAATTTCCAACAAATTTCCTCAAATGGTGCTTACGTGTCATAATCCATGCAAGATTCTTGGCTAAAAATAAGAAATAACTCCCCTCTTACAAGCTGTCATAAAATTAACTATTTTTAGGAACCTGTCATAAGATCTCCTAAAATCACTCTTGGAAGTTATAATTACACCCCATATTCCCCACTTGTGCAAATAAATTAAAGTATTTAATATTTAATTGCTCCCGAAAATAATAAATCCTTAATTTGTGGGATTACAATTAAAATATTAAATAAAATATTTTCCCTTCTGATTTACATTAGCCCATGGGAAATAGAAATGGACTAATAATTTCACCAATTTATTTTTACTATAAAGGGGACATGACAAATCTCCCCTCCTCAAAATTGCTTGTCCTCAAGCAATTAAAACCATGATGCTTCCAAATTATGTTATACTGCACAAAAAGCCTTGATCCTGTACTTGTGTGATGTTGCAATTCTTGCCATAGAACACTGTGAAAACCTAAAAACTCATATTCATTTCTACCAATTCCAAGAATCAAACAATAATATCTATGTAATCTGATCTCTTGGATATGTAAGCATTTGATGCATTCTTTCTCATACTCCAACTGATCCACATATTCCCACAAAGATTTAGTAAACTTGCCAAATGCACTAGCATGGGATAAGACAAACTTGAAACTCCTACAACTTCTCCCAATGATATAAATCTGATTTTTATAGTGTATGAGACTACTATAACAGTCCATGCATCTTCCATAACAGCAAATAAATAGTTTTGAAACAATTACTTCTTTTACCTTCGGAAAGTGAAGATACACCTTGCTGAAAACAACACTAATTGTTCCATACTTTGCCTCAATTTGAAGGATGGTAAATACAACTCCAGGACCTACTCTAGAACAACAATGGTATAGTTGAGGAAGAACAATAATCTTCATATAATAGCAGCAAATAATCCACCAAACTTTGGATCACAAATCTGTAAACAAAGGCTCATTTTGGTGGAAGACTATGCACTCTCTGAGTCCATCCAATAGCACAAATTGATCACCCAAAGGTAACTTCAAAATGAAATTAGAAAATAATTTTATTACATCCTCTACTATATTAGGTGACTTACTGATGTGCTTGATACTTTCTGCCTTGAAAAACTTACAAGACAATCTACCACAACAAGCTAAATAGAGTCTTGGATCTCTAGCTAGGAAAGCACCATCATTGGGCAACTTGTACCTGAGATTTTTTATACATTTGGTGATGTTATGGGTCTAATTTTTTCTGCTATTAGGACTGTTATAACAGCCATTACATCCTCTACCACATCCATTACATCTTTTGCAAAAATATCTTCCATTCACCCCTTCAGTGCTGAGATACATATCAAGGAAATGCATAACATTAGACCCATTCATTACCTCATCTTGTCAGTAGTCATTTTCAGCCTCTTGAGTTGGTCTATTGGATCCAAAATATAGTAATAGGGTGATCATATAGCAGAAACATTTATTCCATGGCACTTTGAGCTCCACAAAGAAAATCAGCAACTTATTTTGTTTGAAGATGTATTCCCTAGAACCATTCATTGGCATATACTTGAATTTATTCACAAACCCATTTAAAGTGTTAGAGACAAATGCATCATCAACAAAATATAACATGAGGGAAAAACTTTGACCTTCATGGATGGTAAGGAGATACCAAGAAGAAAACATCTTGAAAAGGTTATTTACCCACATCACTTGAAATACCCCTCTTTATGGCCCCAAACTCCCATAGCACCAAACCCAATAGATTCTCCATTCAATGTAATCCATCACATGGCTATCATGAGCAAGCTGAAATTTGGATATTTTCAAAGAAAGACTAATTTTAAACATCTTATCACACCCTGCAAGGCTTTGCTCTAAAATTTTGAACTTCATGTTATCAAGTTTCTTGATTTCTAATCTCTGAAATGAAAACCAAATGATTCTCTTTCCTGTAGGACCACAAACTATAGTAAATCCATGTGAGAAATATGGAATATTACCTTCATGTAGAGAATTAGTTACCTTTCCAACTTCTTCGTACTCTTCTTGTCTTGCATCCTCATGTATGCCCTAAGCACTAGTGACATGGCCCAAGTATGTGACATTATTCTTCCTCAAATTTTTCTAATGAAAAACAATTTCCAGCTCTACGACATGTTGGAATCTTCTATCTAATGGTGATCCTGGGAACATATTACTAAACACCATTCTTTGTGGATTTGGAAGCAATTGAATAACATAAAGTAGATTGTGTTTCTTACCAGAACTCAAGATTGCTCCATTACCATAGTCATATCGGAAGTGACATCCTATGGCTCCTTGCATTTGACTCTTAGGCTGCAACCATAGAACCATGTGATCCTTCACATTATTTTTCTCATGCTCATGTATGATCAAATTGATATTTCCTGCATAGGTTTCTGATTTAAAATTTTTGGCAAGCTGAAATTTGACATCTATATCTGGAAAGATGTCCATTTCATGTGCATATTCATCAATAGGGTCATCTTGGAACTCCTCATCATAAACACATAGTGCAGCAAGTGTTAAGCACAAATACTCAATGCAACCCATAGAAAACTCTAAAACATACTGGAATCTTCTAACATAAATAGAAAACCCATTTCCTACAGCTGTCAACTTCATGTTCTCAATTTGAATGAAGCCACACCTTTGCATTAATGAAGCCCAATCACCTTCCCCTGAAACATCATATCCTTCCACAAAAGGATGTGAGAGATCTGAAATGAAAAAAATAAGATAAGAGTTGGGTACCTTCATTGGCTCATCAAATACTTCTTGAATTCCATTCTCCTACATGTTTGCAGTTTTGTTGATATGACCCAAACCTGATATCTTTGCAACCTTCTTGATGCTAGTAACAATGAGGCCATCTTTTTGAATCTTATCCTTCTTGTAAACTCCTCCATACACCCAATGGTAGAAAACCTATATGAAGCTTGGTCCTGAAAGTACTATGCCATGCTTAGTAATAAAATTGACAACATCAAATTGACACCTTCTTTCCTTACCACATTGCCATGATAAGCATCTCAATTTGCCTATCTCCATTTGACCATTACCCAAAATATTTTCTTCAAGTGTGGTACTTGGATTGCACAAGTGATCCATAAAATGTGAACATTGATCCTTCATAATGTGATTAGAAAGCACAACAAACCCTATATGGATCCTCATAAACTTCCTTTCATTCCAAATAGATGAGATGGGGAACTCAATAGTGCCTCTAACTACTTTAATCCTCAAGAGATTACCTGGATCCCATATGACAACACAATTTTGGACTTGTCTCAAAGAGTCCTCATGCCCTATACTGCAAGTTGTATCCCTCATTCTATCACCTTTTTTACCATGCTTTCCATGATGACAAGAATTTTGTAGTGACATATTAGGAGACAAATCTGAAATATTTTCATACCTTGGGCTGTAAATAAGATGTTCATCCTCATTTCTTAAAAGAGAGTTCATTGAGATAGCCTCAACAACTCCATTTTTGTGATTCAAAACCCTTGAATTAGGACTATCCAAAATATTCTTCTCAAATGCATACCCATCGACAATGCTACTATGCAAATCAAACAATGGCTCACCATTTGGATGTTCAGAAGAGAGTGCATGAATTGGTGCATGTCCATCCATCTTGGGCTCTTCACAACTAACAATAGATGACTTTTCCTCCTCAATTTCATCAATATTTTCCTGATATTTACAATTATTAGAAGTAAAATAAACATCTTCTATTTCCAAACAATTTTTACCTTCAAATTTTATGGTGGATTTCTCCAAGTTTTTCTTCATTTCAATTTCTTGCAAATCTGATTTTTCTTTATGCTCCATCTTCACCATTTCTTCCTTGACCTTTTCTGGTTCTGATGTATCGATCACCTCTTCTAGTTTTTCTTCAACACTCGCTAGTTTTTTCTTCAAAAATATTTTCTTTATTTCTAGATCCTTCATCAATGCTAATAGATTCTTCTGAGATTTTTGAAATGCTTGCATCATTTCCATCATGGATTCCTGAAATGTCTTCATCTTTCTGTATAAAAATTAGCTTTATACCCTACAGGCTGGCAAGATCTTAGCTCTGATACCACTGTAATGTACCCAACTGAAATATTTCAATTTAAAATCAGATCTTGAAATGAATTAATTACTTTCACCGAAAACATACAACAATTTCACCAAGACTAGCAAGCTAGTCTTACACAAAAATAACACCCAAAAGCATGAAACTTCTCCAAAATAGTTTTGCATTGAATTTTTGATGTGATAACATGTAATTAGGTCTGAGACACTAATTTACAATAGCAACAAGCAATATGAGTTCATACAACAATTTTTTTGCAAAACCCACAAAACTAAGAACACCGAATAACACCCAAAATCACTGCAAACTCCATAAACTCAATTCATTTGAAATTTCTATTGTAAACACCTGATAATAGCTCAGATACATCTAATAAACATAACAGCAAACTTCTGCAACAAATAAAATAAAACCCACAACAAACTACTCAAACTACACCGAAATATACACTGGGAAAGTCACTGGACACTGCCAAAATCACCACAACACCTCCCAAATGTGCAAGGACTGATCTATGGAACCTGGAATAGATGTAAAATAGAAAATATACAGCAACACACATGAAACACAATAGCAGCACCAAACAACACCTCTAGAAGCACCAAAACTGCAACAGAACAACCTGCAAACATAATACTGTAAAACTGCCAAAACTGCACAATCCTTTGAAGCCCAATGCAATCCCTGGATGGAATTACTCTCTGTAACCAAAGGGTTTTCATCCTCTAACCACTTAAGACTGATGGGTTTTCATCCACAAGCCTCTAGCTCCAATGGGCTTCCGTCCACTAAAGAAAATCCAAGCACAAGTGCTCAAATTTAAAAATTTGGGTTGTAAAATGATCAAAAAGCCCCTCTGAAAGAAAATACTTGCATATTTATAATAGCTCTAAATCCAAGCATCCCTCTCTTAGAAAATAAATTAAAATAATTTAATTTCCAACAAATTTCCTCAAATGGTGCTTACGTGTCATAATCCATGCAAGATTCTTGGCTAAAAATAAGAAATAACTCCCCTCTTACAAGCTGTCATAAAATTAACTATTTTTAGGAACCTGTCATAAGATCTCCTAAAATCACTCTTGGAAGTTACAATTACACCTCATATTCCCCACTTGTGCAAATAAATTAAAGTATTTAATATTTAATTGCTCCCGAAAATAATAAATCCTTAATTTGCGGGATTACAATTAAAATATTAAATAAAATGTTTTCCCTTCTAATTTACATTAGCCCATGGGAAAATAGAAATGGACTAATAATTTCACCAATTTATTTTACTATAAAGGGGACATGACAGAAACCAAGTCTTGGAGGTGAGAATGGGTTGAAACCATACCAAATCATGATGAAGTGGTACAAGCTGATCATCAGTCAGTGATTCCAACTTATTTTTCAATTCACTTGAAGCTTTAATCAATGGTAGAAGGTAAATAAAATAATTTGCAGTGGTATCAATATAAAGTTTGGAAAAGCTTCATTGTAATAATCATATCATACTTCATAATGACAAAAGCATTGGTTTAAATATGACATCATAGGTGTAATTTAGGGCATGAGCTGACAAGTATTTTTAAATTTAAGATTTGTTTGTGCGCATTCATGAAATGTCAAAATTGAGGTCACGTCATCCAAGACATGACCGACCTTGAGAGTGCCCCGAAATCCCAAGGAAAATGGTGAGACCAAGGCACTGGGTGCCCTAGTCCTAGAGGGATTTGCTCAATAAAGGACCTTGCCTCGAAGACTTAACCATGACCTAAACACCACTCCCGGTTCCGGCAAATGACATCGGTAAAATCTTAGGAAAGATAACACATCTCTTAGGTTAAAAGGGTATGGTCAAGGCTAGTAGTGGACCTAAAATGGACTAGGGAAGTAGACACTAAAGTAAGTGTCAAATATGACGTGAAATTGTTCTTGCACCGACAGGGAGCACAATTTACGATGGTATAATACATAAAAGAGATTCAAATAATATACAAATGAAAAAAATGGAAGACTTCTACAAGGTATGTCTAGTCTATGAGCTTGCAAATATACTAACCCCATTCATAAATATTATGTAGCTATGGATGATATACTATCCCGTATCCCACTATCCTATCTCTAAGGTATAGTGTGAGTAACTTCCTAGGGCTAACCACTTACTAGTGCATCACATATTACAAACGGGCAAAAGCTGCCTAGGGCTATAGGTTTAAAAAATAATCTATAGGGTCTTCCAATATACTTGAAGGTATGAGGAAGCTCAAGGACATCTAAAAATGTTGTTTGATACCTAAGTATTGAATCTTAAGCCCTCCTCACTTCACTAAACCATTTATTGGGAATCTAGCTTAGCCAAAAATGACAACTCTTTTATGGTTATTTTATAACCTCGAGCATAGGATTTCTAGGTTCATTTTTTTTAAATTACTTGCAAGGGAAAAATGATCAAACAAATCTCAAGCAAGATATATAGATGTACTAAACAAATATGTATATTCAAAAAATTAAAACCATGTAAAAGGATCTTGATGAAATAAACACTTAAAATTTATATCCTAATTAATCTATTTGATATTTAAATTAAAGAATGAAATTTTTGAAAATGTACCTTCTCTCTCTTTGAAATATTTTTGCACCCTTTCTTCATTTAGCTTCTTGTGTTTTTCTATTGAATATAAATGCATTGTCTTATTTTGCGTAGTTCTTTTATTCCCCATTTTCCGTTGTGATAATGTGTCACAATATTCTTTTCCTTTGAAAAAATTGACCAAAAAAATTCTCCTTTCAAAAAATGCAAAGGAAAAATATTTTCCAAAAAAAGGTGATCAAATTTTTTTTTGGAATCTCTTTGTTTATATATGTGAATACTTTAATACCTTTGAAGGAAGGTAAATTCAGTCTAAGGTACCTTTGAATGAAGCATCTTCATTCGAAGGTGCTTGGATGGACCATCTTTCCTTCCTCACTTAAGATTTTTTGAAGAAATTATTGTTTCAACATAGGTGTTGGACCATCAAATAGAGTCACCATGACATGAAATCTTGCAGGATTGTAGGCCTCAAAGTAAGCTTTCTAAAAAGTATAATTTGTAATATAATTTATTTAATTATAATACTTTTTCACATAGGTTTTTTTACCAAATGTAAGGGTCTTTGTTCAATGCATGTCAAAAAATAAAAGTACGCAAGAAAAATTCTTAAAAATATACGCACTTCATATCGATGTCCTTGTTTCAACAAAAAAATTGGATATATACAAAAAAAGTTGTGTTATGGAATAAAACTGGTCTAAATTACAATTAATGTGAATTATAAAAATTAATAATTAAATAAAATATGCAACAAAAATTATGAAAAAATATGCATGCACTAGACATCAATGTTAATGATCTATGTTTAAAAACTATTAATTTATCTTATTTCTAATAAAAGTTACGCTGTATGGAATAAATGCCAATCATTAAAAATTCTTAAACTATAAAAACAAGTTACTAAGAAATACTTAAAAATGAGAAATTATTTTTTAAAAATTTAAAATATATACATTTAGAAGCTACACACAAAATCTCAAAAATCACTAGTTCACATCATCTTTAAATCCTTAACAGTTTGCTTTCTATAAGTGACAAAAAGTGAAAATTTGCTTTTAAATGTTGATTTCAATGTCCAACTTAAGCAAAAAAATGGGACACTATTGTGGGATCACCCAAATGATGTAGGAGACATTAGTGCATTCAAAAGGTGGTTCAATTGGGGTGGGAATAAATGTCTTGATAGTAAAATTAGTAGATTCATGAAGGGATTGGTAGAAGTCACAATAAATAGTGACCAATCTTCCATGATAAAATTTTAAGTATCAATAAAGGATGGAAGGGACAACTTTAATTTGGCCAATCTAGGGGTGAACAAGGAGAAGTTAAAAGTAATCAAAAGTAGGAATGATGTGAAAGATGATCAATTCTTCACACTCATTGATGTGTATAGGAAGGATAATAAGCCTTAAGGAATGTTAGGGGATCTTGTTAGAACACTTTAAAGATACACCTGAATGAGCATATGAAGGTTGTTTCCAATGGTAGTGTAAATATATTCCTTACTACAAATATTAAATTTAGAACTAGGATCAACCAAAATACTTTGGGTAGGTTTATGTGAAATAGTGTTAGAAATAAAGAAAGGCCCTTGATATCCATTATTAGGGACTTCAACAAAAGAGAAAGTAATGGATGAAGTTTTGAGAGGATAGGATTGGGTCTCAAGAACAACAACAAAGCTAGCTATTGGGTATCATTTATATTATTAGCTTGAGTATGTTGAGGGAAGGGGTTGGTGTAAATTTAAATATTTTGGTTGGGAGGGGAAATAGATTTATTACACCTATCATTAAGGCCTTTGACATGGATCAAATTATTATCAATAAGGTCTTGGATCTTGTGTTCTAGGATCGTGTATAATTTTGTATCATGGTTGTTAACATGATGGTATCTACAATAGGCATTAGTATTATAGCCATGGTGAACATAAACATATACATCAAGGAGTTGAATAGGAGAAGATTTATCATGTTGGAACCTAGAATTTATTTAAGAATAATGTTGAGATGGTCAACCAAATGAGTAAATTAGGGTAGAGAATGAGCTTGATTGAAATGACATTACTAGAAACATGGGAGTAATATATGATATTAACATTGGGCTTGTGGTCAAGTTTTGAGAAAGAAGGGGATCCAATACCTATTTTAAATGGAGGTTTGGATTTTTCTGAACCTACCTCAATAGTCCAAAAAATTGCTTAAGTTTGTGCCCATTTGATGCTTTGGCCTACCTTGCACATCATTGATTATCAATCTAAGAGTTCCTTAAAAAATGGGCTCCCTTGGTCATTTTCCAACTTAATCTTTTTCTTTTCCCCTCCCCCATGTTTTTATCATGTGCTAAAGATTGCAAAAAATCCAAATATTTTTAAGTCTAGGGAATATTTATTCATTTTTTTGTTTTTATAGGTTTATAACTTCTAGGGACTTTGGCCATCTCCCACATTTCCCCTTTTTCCCTTCGCTTCCCACACATTTGCAACTTTGTGCTTTTATGGACTTTCTGTAGACTTTTGGACTTCTTCCATTGTTTGGACTTCCCTCTTGATCCCACAAACTTCTTTCTCCTACTTCTTTCCCTTTTAACACTTCCTATGGACTTGTAGGTTTCCTATGAACTTCTTCCAATTTTCCATTTTGGTCTAAATTCTGGATGTCTTGATGATCCTCAAACTATTTTCAAACATTGAAGACTTTCACAGATGTGGTCATTTGTAGGATTATCTCAGACTTCTAGATTTCTGACCTTTTAGTCCAAAGTCCAAATGTCTAGTTTGACCTTGCATTTCCCAAAACATTCAAATATCTTGTGTTTTATAGGATTCCCTTGCCCATCTTCCATCTTGTACTTTGGTTTGACTTCCCTTTCCAAGTCAAACTTCTACAATCACATTTCACCTTTCACCACTCCTTATGGACTAGTGAGTTTCATGTGGACTTCTTCCACTTTTCCAAAGTTTCCTAAGTCTTGTTTGCACATGCATTCCCACATTTATCCCATATCCCAAATTATTTGTATTCCTCCATTTTTAGCCTTTTAGGATTCTTCCTAACTTTCAAACATCCTTCACATTTGGATGTCCATTATTTTCCCACACCCCTTCATGTTCACTTTTGCAGACCTTCTATGGACTTGTGGACTTCTTCCACTCTTCCCTTCATCCTTCCAATTCCCCATACCCTGCATTTCCTTGTTTCTATCCACACTTCTCTTTTATGAGCTTTCTGGCTTCCCAAAGACATGTCCACATCTAACCTCCTATTCCGCATCAGAGTCTTGCAAATCTACTAAACGCCTCATCCACTCCCCTAAACTTCCCAGGATGCTATTAATGGTCAAAATTGACCCTCTATAGTTGTATAAAAGCAATTATCCTACTAAAACATCATTGCTCATCCCAAGGGTGCATATCCACATGTGTATTTCAATGAAGGATGAAGAGGATGGATTGATCACCATGACTGAGGTGGTTGAAAACCCTAGCTATTGCTAATCCATTTATAAGTGCCAAGCTATTCCTTTCAAGTAGGGAACATGTTTTTATTCTAAGAACTCACCTTGCACTTGGGTCAAGGTGGATTGGATGGATTGTGTGTCCTAGCTCACCTTCAATGCTTTGACCTATGAAAATCCTATATGACTGAAGAAATCATGCCCAAGTTGCTAGAACACATTAAAATTGAATGGTATAAAGATAAGATTTTAAATTTTAACAAGGGTTGGTCATTGATGTTTGGAATTAAGGTGTCTCAACCTTGGCAATTCCTAAATTTATTTATTAATTATTTAGCATTTTCCTAAAGTTTATTGCATATTATTATGTTTTATTTTATTTTATATTCGTGCTCCAGTCAAAGTGGGCATGGGATTTTGAGTTGGCATCATTAGCCACATGTTGGTACTTTATAATTTGAGTTGTAAGTTGTCATAAGGTGTTTATTACTAGTAGATCTGGAGCACCCTATTTTGTAGGGATTTTATGACAAAATCTTATGACAATTGTAAGAACATGTAAGAGGGATTTATTGGGAATCTTGACCAGCTATGACAAACATTAATATTTGTCATGAAGTGCCTATTTTTAGATATGAAAAATGGCAAACTTGGGCACCCATGTTTGGTGGATAAATTTGGTTAGTTATGACAATTGTACGGTGGATTAATTATTTACTATTTTTAGCATGTATAAGGGAATCTTCTAGGGAGTTGTTGGAATTTAGACCCAGCTTGGGCACCATACCTCTAGGAGGTTTTGCACATGGTTTATAAAACCATCTATGGTTTCCAAGTTGTTCATTTATCTATAAATTGGGTGTTTGAGGAGTTGTATTGTATTGAGAATTTGCATTAAGTAATGTCAAAATGCTATTGAAATCACTCTAAGTTTATATGCTGGTGAAACTCCTATAAAATATTTCTTTGTAAGTGTGTTGTAATTTTGCTATTGATTTGATAATACATTGAACAAGTTTTGGAGTGTGGCATTTTTCTCCCAAAAGGGTTTTTCCCACGTAATATTGGTGTTATGTGTTGTATTGATTATGCTTTCATATGCATTTCTACATAATTTTTGTAATAGTTTTATATACACTACTTCTCTCAAGATTAGCATAGGAAGTTGTTTCTAATACCTTTGCTTCCTTACAAGTGGTATCAAATCCTGGCTAGTTTTGGTTCTAGTTCTTGGGTTGTTGGGGTTTTTAAGCTAATCTAGTTTGAGTGGGAGCTTGTGTAGATGTATACTTTGTGATCTTATTGCAAGAATTACAAATGGAAATAACATTAGGGAGGATTAAGGTTGAAATTTTTTTGGTACAAATTTTGAGCTATGGAAAATGAAAATGGATGATCTATTGGTAGATCATGATGTGTGGGGTTCCATTGATGAGAATGTTCATAGACCTACAGATGCAATCAGAACTACTCAATATGACATTATGGGGTGGAAATTGAAGTGTTTTATTAGATTATGTCTTGTAAATTCTATTTTTATTAATGTCCACAAAGAACCTACTGTAAAGAAATTATGGCATAAATTGGATGTAATCTACCAAGTTAAATCCCTGGTTAACAATTTATTTTTGCAAAAGAAATTATATTCCTTAAGAATGGAGGAATGTGGACAAATTGCAAACCACCTGAATGCATTCAATACATTGGTGGCTTAGTTAAATTTAGTGGGTGTGAAGATGGACAAGGAAGAAATATGTTAGACTAAATACAGTGTTCTTGTTAGGATAAGGTGACATTAAACTTGTAATCCTAAGTCAATTTCATGTGTCTTCATGATCCATGGAATGTGTTCTTAGAAGCCTAGAGACATGTGAGATAAAAGATTTATTATTTATTTCACTATGACTAATTGTACTTGATTTCATAGAGGTGGGACCCACTTGGATTTTCATGAATCTTGCATGAGTCCATTGTAGGCATCCACTTTGGAGGTGGGGCCCATTTGGATTTACATGGATTGAATGATGTTCATGAGATTTACATGTCATCCAAACTTGGGAGCCAAATATTGGTGGGATCCATATGGACTTGCATGTTGTCACATGTGCTTTGCATGTTATCCTAATTGGGGAGCCAAGGCTTGCATGTGCTTTGCATGTCATTGCATGTGGTTTGAGCACTTGTTCTTGTCAGCATCTGATTGGCTGTGTTGGGCACCAATGAAAAGCTATGAGAAGACTTATGGAAAATCAATAATTTTATTGGTTGACCAAAAGGGAAGGTATTTGGTTTTTGCATGTGGATTTGACACTTGCTTTAAGAAACCATAATGGTATTCTCACATATAGCTCTTCTATATATCGGTGCCTTTGATTGGTGGTATCATGAGAGTTTTATACAGATTGAAGGAGTAACGAAATACTGTTAGAATTCAGAGAGAAATTTTGTGTTGATGTAAACTTCATTAAAGGATTATACAGTCATTGAATCTCTTTAGGTGTGGAGTTTTTTCTCGCAAGGGTTTCTCCATGTAAACACTATGTCAAATGTTATAAATTTATTCCTTCATTCTTTCATTAAAGTGGATAATCTTTAATCAATTTTTAGATTTATAAACAATATTAAAGTTAATATTGTAGTAGTTTTACCTTGATTTTTCCAACAGTTCTTTGCCTGATTCATAGGATTGTCTCCTAATAGACACTGGGAGTACTTATGTTATATTGAAGGTTTAAAATGTTGTTGGTTCTCTACTTTTTGAAGAGATGAGAAGGAATGTTTCCATCAATGCCAAAGAGGCCTTCAATATTCATGGTAGATTAAAAAAAGAGGCAAGAAGAACAAGAAATAGTGTGAGAAGTCTAGATCCAAGTCCAAGGGGAGATCTCAGTCTCCTAGAACGTCCAAAGTGATATGTTGTAATTGTGGCAAACCTGGTCACTTCTAGAAAGAATGTAAACATGAGAAGAAGAAAAAGAAAAAGAAACATGATTCTAATTCTAAATTTGAGAAGGAAGATGGTTATGTCTTCATTGTAGCTTTGGAAACTTGTGTAAGTGTCAATGCATGGTTAATTAACTCAAGTGCATATTTTCATATAACCTCTAATAGAGATTAGTTTTCACGATATAAAAAATTTGATGGATGTAAGGTGTACTTGGGTGATGATTCTCATTTTAAAACTGTTAGTTGTGTTACATTTCAAATTAAATTTCTTGATGGTAGACTTAAAGGAACTAGTTCTGTGTTACATATACTAGGCTTAGCATGAAACTTGGGAGCCAAATCTTGGCGGGGTCCATATGGACTTGCATGTTGTCGCATGTGCTTTGCATGTTATCCTAAATGGGGAGCCAAGGCTTGCATGTGCTTTGCATGTCATTGCATATGTTTTGAGCATTTGTTCTTGTCAGCATCTGATTGGCTATGTGTTGGGCACCAATGAACAGCTATGAGAAGACTTATGGAAAATCACTAATTTTATTGGTTGACCAAAAGGGAAGGCATTTGGTTGTTGCATGTGGATTTGACACTTGCTTAGAGAAACGATAATGATATTCTCACATATAGCTCTTCTATATATCAATGCCTTTGATTGGTGGTATCATGAGAGTTTTATGCAGATTGAAGGAGTAATGAAATACTGTCAGAATTCAGAGAGAAATGTTGTGTTGATGTAAATTTCATTAAAAGATTAATACAGTAATTGAATCTCTTTGGGTGTGGAGTTTTTTCTCGCAAGGGTTTCTCCATGTAAACACTATGTCAAATGTTATAAATTTATTCCTTCATTCTTTCATTAAAGTGGATAATATTTAATCAATTTTTAGATTTATAAACAATATTAAAGTTAATATTGCAGTAGTTTCACCTTGATTTTTCCAACAGTTCTTTGCCTGATTCATAGGATTGTCTCCTAATAGACATTGGGAGTACTTATGTTATATTGAAAGTTTAAAATGTTGTTGGTTCTTTACTTTCTGAAGAGATGAGAAGGAATGTTTCCATCAATGCCAAAGAGGCCTTCAGTATTCATGGTAGATTAAAAAAAGAGGCAAGAAGAACAAGAAATAGTGTGAGAAGTCTAGATCCAAGTCCAAAGGGAGATCTCAGTCTCCTGGAAAGTTCAAAATGATATGTTGTAATTGTGGCAAACCTGGTCACTTCTAGAAATAATGTAAACATGAGAAGAAGAAAAAGAAAAAGAAACATGATTCTAATTCTAAATTTGAGAAGGAAGATGGTTATGTCTTCATTGTAGCTTTGGAAACTTGTGTAAGTGTCAATGCATGGTTAATTGACTCAAGTGCATATTTTCATATAACCTCTAATAGAGATTAGTTTTCACGATATAAAAAATTTGATGGATGTAAGGTGTACTTCAGTGATGATTCTCATTTAAAAACTGTTAGTTGTGGTAGAGTTCAAATTAAATTTCTTGATGGTAGAGTTAAAGGAACTAGTTCTGTGTTGCATATACTAGGCTTAGCATGAAACCAGTTGTCTATAAGCAAATTGATTGATGTGAGTGTGCAAGTTGTCTTTCCTAATCTAGGATGCAAGATGGTTAGAGGTGTTATGGTGATTGCAAGAGGTGTGAGATTGGGAACTATATTTCAGCTTGATGCATGCACTGAACATTGAGTGCAATAGTATTTATGTTAAGATTGATTCTTCATCTAGTTTGTTGGATAAAGGAGTGGTATCTTCTTCAGGAGATGGTCATGCTTTCTGGGTACCAAAGGGTGATCTTTCTACAAAGACCAAGTTATTGGCTGAAAAGACAATGTTATGGCATTAGAGATTAGGCCACATAGAAGAGGAAGGGTCTAAGGACCTTGAAGAATAAAAACATTGTTGAAGGTATGTCTGATTGTAACTTGAATTTGATTTATGTGAACATTGCATATATGTAAAATAAAATTTCCTTCAGTTTTATTTGAGTTCTCATAAGTCTTCCAAAATTTTGGATCTTATTCATTCAAATGTGTTTGGTCTTGTTGATGTTCCTTTGATTGCAAAATTTATTTACTATGTTACATTTGTTAATGATTATAGTAGGACATGAGTTTATTTTATTTAAAGAAAATTAGAAGTTTTCAGTCATTTTAAATAATTTAAATATATGGTAGAAACTCAAACTAGAAAGAAAATTAAATGTTTAAGGACTAACAATGGTAGTGAATATTGTTCTATAAATTTTGATATATTCTATAAGGATTGTGGAATTTAGAGGAAAAATCCAACTCTGTATTCTCTACAATAGAATGGAGTTGTAGAGAGGATGAATAGGAAACTGATGGAGAAGGCTAGGAGTATGCTTACTAGAGCTAGCTTAGAAAAAAGGTTTTGGACCAAGGCTATAGCCACTACTTGCTACCTAATTAACAGGTCTCCTACATCAACTCTTGTTGTTAAAATTCCTATTGAGGCATGGTCAAGTTGAAAGCATTCATTGAGGCATCTTTGTGTGTTTAGTTATGAGGTATATGGTCATGTGCTTAGGGAGAAGAGTACTAAGTCAGATAACAAGGCTATAAAATATATTTTCATTGGTTGTAATTATGGAGTAAAATGATACAAGATTTGGGATCATGTTTCACAAAAGGTATTATATAGTAGAAGTGTGTTTTTTAGAGAAACTAAGCCTTTAGTTGTATTGTATCTTGAACAAAGTGAAAAGGAAGATGTGGTTCCACTTCCTCTCATGCATAAGAAAATTGAATCAAGAGCCCCATTGATACTAAAAGTTGAGGGGAGCCCATCTAGCTTAGGATCTTTAGAAAAGGAGGAATAACCTCCTACTCAGCTTGTTTGAAAGTCAACTAGGTGTAGACAACCACTGGAAAGGTATTCTCTCAGTGATTGGAGATTTATATTTTATTTGAATACTAACATTGATGAACCTAGATCTATGTAAAAGGCATTGGGTATGCATAATGCAGAGTCCTAGAGAATTGCCATGGATGAAGAGATGGAAACCTTGGATAAGAATGATACATGGGACTTGGTACCTGTTTCTGAAGGACATAAACTAGTTGGTTGTAAATGGGTATTCAAGAAGAAGATTAGTTCATATGAAAATGTTGAGAAGTATAAGGCATGATTGGTTGTAAATAGTTATCCCATGTTGAGGGAGTGGATTATGGTGAGATATTTTCTCCTATTGTAAAAATGTCATCCATTAGATTCTTGCTTTCTATTGTTGTAGCTTATGATTTAGAAGTTGAACAAATGGATGTGAAAACTACTTTCCTTCATGGTGATTTGGAGGAAGATATTGACATGACACAACCAGAGCACTTCATGGTGAAAGGTAAAGAAAATTTGCCTTGTAAATTAAATAAATTTGTGTATGGCCTCAAGCAATCTTCTAGGACATGATACTAGAATTTTGATGCATTTGTATTGAGTTTGTGATTTGAGTGTTCTAAATTGGATCACTATAATTATTTCAATCTAATGGTGATCATTTCTTGATTATTGCATTATATGTTGATGATATGTTATTTATTGGTAAAGGAAAAGATTTGAATTATGAACTAAAATCTTAGCTTGCTACAAGATTTGAAATGAAGGATTTAGGTGCAGAAAAACACATTCTTTGGATTGAAATAAGAAGAGATATAGAAAAAAGCCTATGGCTTGGCTAGAGTAAGTATGTGAATTCAATTTTGTAGAGGTTTAACATGTAGGATTCTTGACCATTATGTGTTCTTGTGAAACAAAATTATCTATTTTACAATGTTCTTCTTCTCCTTCTAAGATGGAAGACATGAGTAGAGTACCTTACCAGAATGCAGTTAAAAGTTGAATTTATACTAAGGTCTATACAAGACTAAACATTGCCCAAGAAGTGAGAGTTCTGAGTAGATTTAAGTCTAATCCTGGACAAATTCATTGGGATGTAGTTAAGATTTTTTAAATATTTGTAGGGTACCTCAGAGTATTCCTTGTGCTATCATGGTAGTTTGACAAGAGACAATCATTCCCTTGATATATGTGGTTATGTGGACTCATAATGGGTTGGAAATGTTGATAGCAGATGATCCACCAGTTCTTATGTGTTTACTTTATTTAGTGGTGCTATTAGTTGGATGAGTAAGCGACACGTTATGGTTTCTTTTCCACTACCAAGGGTAAGTATATGATAGCTACTCATGCCTGTAAGGAAGCCATTTGGATGAAGAGATTATGTTTAGATGGTGGGTTCAATCAGGGTACAGTTACTCTTTATTTTGACAGACAAAGTGCAGTTTGTTTACAAAACAACCTGGCATTTCATGTGAGGACTAAGGACATAGATGTGTAGTATCATTTTTTACAGACATAGTTGAAGATGGAAGGGTGAGATTAGAGAAAGTTCAAGCTTTGACAAATGTTGCAAATACTTTAACGAAGTCAGTGAGCATAGAGAAATTTATATGGTGTTCAGAGTCTATGTGCCTCTCAACCCCTAGCAATTAGATTCCATGATGGTATGTTTCCCTTTGGCACTTTCAAGGTATTCAGCAAGTGTTAGAATGTTGGGAAATAAGGTGTCTCAACCATGGCAATTCTTGAATTTTTAATTAATTATTTAGCATTCTCCCATAGTTTATTACATATTATTATATTTTCTTTTTCAATATTTATGCTCCAATCAAGTGGGGCATGAGATTTTAAGTTGGCATTATATGCCGCATGTTGGTACTTTATAATGTGAATTATAAGTTATTATAAGGTGTTTATTATTAGAATATTTGGAGGACCCTATTTTGTAGGGATTTTATGACAGAATCTTATGATAGTTGTAAGAGCCAATAAGAGGGAGTTATTGGGAATCTTGACCAGCTATGATAGACATTATTATTTATCATGAAGTGTCTATTTTTAGATGGGAATAATGAAAAACTTGGGTTCCCATGTTGGGTGGATAAATTTGGTCAATTATGATAGATGTAAGGTGGAATAATTGTTTACTATTTTTAGCATGTATGAGGGAACCTTCTAAGGAGGAGTTGAAATTTGGATTTTGGTTGGGTACCATACCTCTAGAAGGTTTTACACATGGTTTAGAAAACCATCTATGGTTTCCAGTTTGTTCATTTTTCTATAAATTGGGTGCTTGAGGAGTTGTATTGTATTGAGAATTTCCAAGTACTACTGAAATGTTATCGAAATCACTCCAGGTTTATATGCTAGTGAAACGCTTGTAAAATCTTGCTTTGCAAGTGTATTGTAATCTTTTTATTGATTTGATAATACATTGAGAAAGTTTTGGAGTATAGAGTTTTTCTCCCGAAAGGGTTTTCCCCATGTAATCTTGGTGTTATGTAATGTATTGTTTATGATTTCATATGTGCTTCTGCATAATTTTTGTAATAGTTTTAGATCATATTTTAAAGTTTTATGTACACTACTCATCTCAAGATTAGCATAGAAAGTTTTTGCTACCTTTTCTTCCTTATGTTTGAGCTAATTTCCTAATTGTAAGTGCCTCAAGCTAGTTCTAAGGCATCAAGTGATGTTAGTTTGGTCTATAAGGGGATCGCATACATTCTATAAACCATAGTAAGGGTATTCAATGAACACAATGCATTTAAATGGTATGTTTCTATGGTAGTTTGTAATTATTTAGAGGGGTTCTCAAACCTAGTTGTAGATCTTCTCTTGCCACATTTGTTGGTATGAATGTAACAAGGGTTAGATGAATGTGTGATAGCTTATGATTCATTACAAATCTTTTGTGATGGTCTCTCCTTTATTCCATGTGGGTTATTGTAGTATTGAGATGTATTATTAAGTATGTCCATTTGCATAAAGTGTTATCTTTGACTTGTATGCATGTACATATCTGGTCCCAATTATGTCCTATAGGTGTATCTCCTTCTTCCTGGCAAGTCATGACTCTGTTGCCCAATGGAGTAGGCACTTGTTTGATTGGTGAGAGGCCAAGTATCCACTATTTAACCATTCCTCTATCCTCAATAGATTAGGAGTAGATCAGGGTTCTACATGCTTTCATGATTAGTTATTATAACTTAGGACACATTCTAAGTGACCTCAAACATCTAGATTGTTAGAGAATCATGTCATGCATGCCTACACCTTGCACTTGTGTATGAAATGTTAAATGGATTCACTTGTGGATATATAATACTACTATCATCCATTGGTGCATATGCAAGGTTGTAGTGATCAACTAATAAGAGGTTTTAAATGAGGCTAGTTAGTCTTTGGCCTAGTGACAAATATTAGGGTAAAGCATGCATTGGGTGTAGCTACTGTTATTTCAATCATGATTCATCTTAATTAGTTAGATGCCTTGTTAAAGACACCTCTATGAATACCCTCCTAGGTCTAAGTGAGCCCAAAGTGAAGGAGAGAATATCCATTCTTATAAATTGGCCTTTAATAATCCATAATCTATTGATGAGTCCATGTCCTATCTTATTGAAGACAAGTCCTTGGCCTTGTTGGAATAAGGTGCCATTAACCTTGAAATTCCAATATTGTATTTTATTCCATTTATTATTTGTTATTTGTAATTACCCATAAGGGAATGAGGTAGTCTAATTGATAGTTGTAATTTTGGAGTTACCGGTGGCAGTTACGAAGTGACTTTTACTATTGGCAAATGTAAAAACTCATGGTAAATGAGGATAGGCATACTCCCTATACTATTTTTTGCATGTATGACAACTATCATAATGTTTGGTGATTGAATCTATGACAGCTGCAAGTTGTCATAAGATTCTGAGATTCTATGACGTATATGACAGATATGTTAGTTGTATATTTGCTATATTTAGCCCAAGCTTCCTATCTTGGAAAGATACTCTTTTCCTAGAATCTATGATGGTTATGACGCGTCATAAGATGTTGTAAGAGGCCAGATTTAGTCTTGGGAGCCCAACCTTTTCATGGTTATTTCTGGACAAGTGTAAGATGCTTGTAAGATGGTAATTAATGTTTACAGGTTGGAGAATCTTAGGAGAGAGAAGGTGAATGCCTAAGATGAGTTAGAAAATGTTTCTATAAGTATTTGCCATGTATTAGTTGCTGCAAGACAGATTTTAGGTACTCAGGTGCTGCCAGAATGTTGTCAGATTGAAGACTGGTGGAGAGAGTTGAAGTGTTGTATTGTAAATCATTTTCAGATTAATACAAACATTGGGCCTCTTTCCTGTGTGGAGTTTTTTACCTGAAAGGGCTTTCTCCACGTTAAACATTGTGTTATGTGTTCATATTTCTGTGAAGCATAGTTTTGTTTCTGTGTTACAATCTCCATTAATAACACACAATTAAAGATTGCAGAAATTTATATTGAATCAGATTTCCATTGAAGTAGTGTTGCTTTCATTTCTAACAGGCCTTGGGGATAAGATAATACTCTAGGATTGTGGAGCTACAATTGTAGGAACAAATAGGATTTGAAATTTAGAAGGGTATGTAGAAGAAGAAGAAGAAAAGGGTTAAAAGGTTCAAAGCTATAGCTAAGAAGAATGTCATCGAAGAGTTCAAGTTCCTAATAATGGAGGATAGCGCACAAATTAGAGAAACTAGCATAAAAATTGAACATGAAGTTTTGTTTTTATTTGTATTAGCAACTTACTAAAAATAGATGTCAAATCTCATCACTAGGGAGTTGGTAGTACATCTTAGCAAGCAAGGATTGGAAGTGAATTCCATAATCTTTAACTTTCTTTGTGGTGCCTTGCTTGCATGGAACCAAGATTAGAGAAGGTAACATCTAGGATAATATTGACCTAAAAGTGCTAAACAAAAGAGTTAGCTAGTTTAGCATAAGAAAAGATGAAGTTGTTAGGAAGTGAGTTGAACCATTACATGGCATAACACTTTAAGGTGTGTGTATGCAATTGAATGTAAATTATGCTAGACAAGCTAGATTAACTCTAACCTATTCAATTCACGAGAAACTACAACCTCAAGATTAGACCAAAGAACAATGCATGTAAACTATCCTAATTGCACCCTAAATGATTATGCAAAGCTCATGATATGTCCTAATTGACTATGATTTATGCTAATAGCTAACTAATGTTAAGTGCTCATAGAAGCATAATTTCCTTGCATTCAAAAGTGTTGTTAAAATGAAGGGGGTGAGCTCCAATTTATATATTTTTGGAGGTCAAGATGGAGGGCTAGGATTGATTGTGGAGATCAAGGACTCATATTGCTTGAGAGCTCTCAAGAAAGGAGAAATGGGCAAGTGTCAAAAGAAGATTGCATGAGAGTGGAAATCTAAGATTCAAGAAGAGATCAAGGGTGGAAAATGAAGGGTTGAATGGATGGATGGCCAAGATTAGGTAGGTGGATCATGTGTAAGGACTCATTTATGAAAAGTTAAGGCTTAGATTTTGTGGAGAGTTAAAAATTAGGATGAGAGAACATGTGGAATTTAAAATTAGAGGAATAGTGCCACATGAAATTTTTAATTGGGTGAATAGTGACACATGGAGTAGGTGAGAGGACAAGTGGAACTATTTGGAAGATTTTCCCATGCTTCCAAAGTACCACTTGTCATGTACATGCATGTACATGGAATGAAAAGTGGACTTCTAGAAACAAGGGGAGATGTAATCCTAGGTTAATCTTAATTAACCCATGTGCACATGATTAGGGGGAAATTAATGATTATTACTTAAAATAAATTAAAAGTGGATAAAATGAGAAATTAAATAATAGGTATATTTATTTAATTTTTGGAATGGACAAAACTATAGTCTTTAAGACTAACATTTGATTTTTGGACTATAGTAGAGGAAAATGGGATGATTAGTGATTTTTTGGTGATAGGACGGGATGGGGAAAATCTTAATAAAATAACTAAAAATTATTTAATTAATATATGTGTCAAATGAAATGGATAATTGTTCAATTTAGGTTGACCAATTATGAAGATGAAGTCAGGAAGTGGTGTGACCATTTTCAAGTGTCTACATTTTGCCCCTCTTTGATGTGGCGTCATAAGTGAGAGGGTTGGCAGCATGTCAAAGAAAAATAGATTTTTAAATTTGCCCCTGGTCGACCAACAGGAAGAAAAAGGATGAATGAGGTGATGCCCCCTTGAGAGATTTGTAGAAAAAATAAAAAATAAATTTTTCAGGTGATTTCTCAAAAGAAGGAATGAGGATGACAAAGTGATGGAGGAGGAAGAAATAGGATGGGGGAAAGAAAAAAAAAAAGAAAATGGGTAAAAAATTGAAGCTGGGGAGAAAAAATAAGGCGAGGGGGTGAAAAATTAGGTCATGGAGAAAGAATTAGGGTTAAAGAGGCTATAAATAGGGCTTTGGGGGCCCATAGGCCTCATTTGTGCATTTCTAAGTTTAGAGATGTGATTAGAGGAGAAGAAGGTGGTTAGATGATATTAGAGGAGATGGCACAAATTCCACGAGATGAGCATTGAGGGGAGCGCATGTGAGAGTTAATGCGGCCTGCAACTGTTGGCGAGCTGGTAAGTGATCTTTTCATGTTTCATGATTTGGGTTAGGGGTAGTTTAGGGGCATTAAATGCATGGTCAAAGTAGGGTAACATAGGCACTAAAGGGGTGGTTTAGAACCCACATGGCTAGGATTAGTGCTTACATGATTGGTTTAGTGCCTAGTTCGATGATTAGTGCCTGTGTGAGAGTGTAGCACCTAGGAAGGGCAGTTTAGCACCTATGAGGTGGCTTATAAGGAAGATTGGTTTAGCGCTTAGGTTGTTAGGAGCAGCACCTATGTGCCTTTTAGCACATATGCAAGGTAGGCTAGCACCTATGTGCCTATTAGTGCCTAGGTTGGAAGAAGTAGCGCTTATGCACCATTTAGCACATACGTGGTAAGGTTTAGCACCCAGGGGGGAATGGGTTAGCATGTAGGTAGAATGGATTAGTGCATAGGTGAGTAGGATTAACACCTTAGTTAGCTAGATTAGCACCTAGCTTAGCTGGATTAGTACCCAAGGTGGTTTAGGAGGAAGAAAAAGTTATATAGGTGAAGAATAATTGATGAAGCGTGTGTGGATGATTGCAGGATGACTTGAATGTGTTGTAGTTGTGAGAGCAGTGACCACCTACATTTTCATTATGGGATCGACTGCGGGCGATTGATAGGACTTTCCTGAGTATGGTGGGATTGTGGTGGGTGGCAGACATACCTAAGATATGGGCTCATCAAGCCATGATGATAGCACTAGTGGAGTAGTGGCAGAGCAAGCCATGCACATTTTTGCTACCTATGGGTGAGATGACTATCACCCTAGAGGACGTCTAGAGGATACTCTGCATACTGATCCATGAGGAGTGTGTAGTGTATGATCATGGGCAAGGGTTATCATTTTTTAGGTTAGTGTTTGCCCCTGCAGAGGTTCCATTAGATCAGTGGCAGTCAAAGATGGTATGGTCAACTGTTATGGGGAGATTTTATGTGCTGCCACTATTTGTGGCGAGGATCAAATCAGGTATATTGGTACCTAATCGGTGGTTGCATGGTTTTCCTATTGGCTAGGGGATCATTCTTTGGAGAATGATGCATCATAGATTGGTCTATGCATGGGGTCCATGCATGCTAGTGCACCTATATCATGATATGGATGTTGTGGTATATAGAGGAGGAGCGACACTAGGGTGTGGTGTGACATTGCTGCATATATGGGCCTAGGAGCATATTGCAATGATGAGGCCGATGACTATCAGGGCACAGAGGTCGGGGAGGCCATATGTGTATTTTTATGGGTGCGCTTTGCGACATAGCAGATTGGGAGACTTGTAGTATTGGCGGTGAGTCATTGATGACATCATTATGGTGACATGGAGGCCATGGTTGGGGTGCAAGGTGTGGATTGATGATGATGTGCAACTTGGGTATGTTCCACAACTACGATACCTCATTGGGAGGACAAAGAAGATTATAGAAAGGTATCTACAAGATTGAGTGTTGTGCAAATTTGGTGTGACATAAACAGTGCCACAAGAGGAGGCAGTGTTTCCTTGGGCGCAGAGGGATGTGTCAATATGGGGAGTGTCAATTGACCCTCAGTCAGTGATAGCAAAATTTAAGGCATTAGTGCTAGTGGCCTGGGACTTGCAGCTAGATGTGGCAGAGGTAGGGATGATAGTAACGATCAATTCAACTGACTATTCCATAGGGGTAGGCTGGGGGAGGAGGTGATGAGGAGGAGGAGGAGGAGGAGCAGGAGGTAGAGGTAGAGGAGATGGATGTGGAGGAGGAGGGCGATTATGGAGAGGAGTTTGTTTCCCTACATGCACAATTGGTACAACTATAGTGATAGTTAGCACAGTCTTAGGGACATGTATCGCAGTTGTAAGTGCAATTAGCATAGGCATAGGGACAGGTGGATGGGCAAGCAGCCACACAACTACAGGCAAAGGTGATGCAGCTACAAGCACATGTAGTATAGGGACAAGGGCTGGTGACCCAACTGTAGGCACATCTAGCCAAGTATCAGTAGGAGAGGGATGAAGTGTGGCAGGTGCTCAGACCAGGGATGACATATGTATTGGGGGGACTGTAGAGTCACATGGAGTAGGTTAGTAGAGAGGCACAACATTACAGGATACTTTACGAGAGGGAGGTGCCTACAGATAGGAGGGAGAGCTTCCGGAGCCAGTCAAGGGCTTCAGCTTCATGGAGGATAGGGCGATTAGAGAGATCGGTACTGGGGCCATCACAACAACCTATGGGGCCACCTCCTCCTCTAGCACCACTAGCAGTAGGGGCAGGGCCCTCACAGCCAGCACAACTAGCACCATCAGAGGGAGGGAGTTCAGTCTAGAGGCTGTTGTATATATTCTAATTTATATTTGATATGCCTTTGATCTCATTTTGTATCTTGATAGCTCTGCAGAGCCCATGTGTAGACATTGTATCATGACCATTTTTTAATGTATATATATGAGATGGCATGTTTTGGTAGCGATATATGGACATTGTTATAGTTTTATTGATGTTTATGGATGATGATATGATGATATGATGGCATGATTCCGATATGATAATGTGATGTGTTATTTTATTTATGATGTTATGAGGATGTATGCATGTTTTATGATTATTTTGATGTTATAGATGCTAATGATGTGACATTATATGATGGATTATGTGGGTGGATTTATTATGGACATGAGTTATGAATGTTAATAGATGAGATGGACTATGATGATATGCTATGATTATGGTTATGGTTTTATGTTGATGGATTATGGATGTATTGTATTGTTATGTGACCATGTGATAGTTAGATGGAAATTGTGTGTGAAAATATGCTTAGATTAATAAATATATATTATGTATGGATGGTTTCATGGCATATGTATATATGTTGACATGGATTATGATGTGGATTATATATGATCTGGATGTTTTGTATGCATCGTGATGTTATGGATGTGTATGTTTATATGGTGGTTATGGATTATTATAGATTATGGTAGCTATGTATGACTATGGATATATTTGATGATTTATTGATGTTTGGTGCATGTGGTATGAAGTGGAATATGCAATGAAATAGTTAACAAGCTCACTTTGCAACTTTGGATGGTAATGATAATGATACTTAGATTAATAAATGAATGATATGGAAAATGCTAATGTGCATAGGAAAAGATTCTTAGATTAATCAACATATATTATGGATGGATATGAAATGAGATGGAAAATGTTAATGCATAAATGAATTATGATAATGTTATTGATGGAATGTTAATGTATGTGTATGTTCTAATTAATGATGGGATGTGTGTGATACAACATACAATGTTATTTTTTGGTTGGACATGATACATGGTCATTGAAAATGGTCACAAGGAAATGTGTGAATTAGGTGAGATGGATGAGTAGGCTAAGGTGTAGGAATGGTAGAGATGGGACGAAGACAGAATTGGACAAATAAAGAATGTCCACATAGGATAATTTAGATAGGTGGGGGGGGGGGAATAAATGGAGAATCTTGCCAAGACATCGGTGATAGAAGTGTGGTTTTTCAATCCAAGCCCTTATGATGAACTGGGATAGGGAGGGTGATGACCTACTTGAATCTTGGAGCTAGAAATGGATGGGTGGAATTGAAAGATGATGGATATGGGGGAATTTTGAATGCATTTAAAATACTACATATGTCATGAGCACTTATTTTGAAATAGAATGAGATGTTATGCACCAAGGTATAAGAAACCAAAGTGGCAGTGTGTCCCATGCATCAGACTTGACTCTACAAACAAAAGGATGGCTTTATGCATGCCCAACATAATACAACCTTGTCTAAACATGTGAGGAAGAAAACTTAGAGAAAAATTCCTTAGTGCACATAAGCTATTTAATGGTCTTAGATGCAAAAGGATGACTAGTATGCAAAAAGCAATTCCAACACACACAAGATATGAATATTAGTTGGAGTAATAAGAACACCCATCAAACATGGCATACGAAAGCAATGACTATGCCCCATTCCATACCCTCCGTAACACACCAAGATATAGGAAGATCAAGGTGGCGTTGAAGGAATCATGGAATGAGACAAAAAGAAAAAAAACAACAAGAAAAAGACCAACTAACTAGAACATATAGTCATCATATCTCTTGCCAAGAGTTGTGTGGATTTAGGATTCTGCCTATTGTAGGAAGGATGCATCTGTAAGGTAGGGATTAAAGATTATTTGGATAATTTCAAATGATAGGCAAATAGATATGAAGGAATATGCTATGGTCAAGAGTGATCTCGTTGCTTGCAATTTTGATGGAAGCTCAATGCTTTGGTAGTATGTATAGTTTGCTTGTTGTGTGAGTGTCAAGTTTAAGTGATGATGTGGATTGAGTGGGATGGTGGTGGATATGAGTATTTGTTTATTATGGAGTGAATGTTTGAGGTGTGTGATGAAGTGTCAATATGCGATGAGGTGTGAAAGGTGGATAAACCAATCTCAAGTAGTAGGGACAACCAGGATGGTTGGAGATACTAGGATCCCAATGTGGATATTTATGGAGTGGATGTATTAGCAGGATGGATGGACAGGTTTTACTAGCATGTGGTTATAGATGGAGTGGGGAAATAGTAATCCCGTACAAATCTCTAATCTAAAAATGGGAAGTGGGATGGAGACAATTGACGTAACAATGGATGGAAGGGGATGAATAGTGGACCCAGTTTGATACTACACATGCAACCTGTGAACAGGTTTTCATCATGGTACTTATCCAAGGCACCACAAGATGTGGTTTTCACCAGAGAATGAAATATTTCTCTTTACTATTTTTGATTTTTTTCTTTTTTGGATTTTTTTGAATTTTTTTTTTTAATTTTTTTGGTATTTTTTATGGTGTATTCAAATACCTAGGTATAGAACCATTTGAGATAGATGATTTTCATGGCTTCTTCAAGTTCTTCACCTTCAAGAGTTGCTAGATGATATGCCCTAGAGCCATAGTTAGAGACAACCACATAGGGGCCCAGCTAGTTGGGCTGAAACTTGCCTTTCTTTTCCCATTCTTGAAGATTCTTCTTATTTTCTTTTAGGACCAAGTCACCTACAACAAATTCTCTGGCACAAATCTTCTTACCGTAGGATCTATGTAGATGATTTTTATATTATTGGAGGTGATTCAAGGCATTGAGGTGTCATTCATCTAGTAGCTCTAACTCTTGCAGGCGTGTAACACGATATTCCTTCTCAGTGATGAGATTACGCAAGATGTATAAGGAGGGGAGTTCGATCTCAATTGGCAAGATTGCTTCAAAACCAAATACGAGTGAATATGGAGTGACTCCAGTAGGTGTGCGGATGCTTGTGCAATATGCCCAAAGGGCTAGATGAATATGGAGGTGCCAATCATGACTAGTTTCATTGATAACTTTCTTGAGGATTTTTAGTAAGGTTTTATTAGTTGCCTCGGCTTGACCATTTCCTTGGGGATAGTATGGAGTGGACCAATGATGTTGAATGTGGAATAGCTCACAAAGGGTGTGAACATCATTGTTTTTGAAGGGTTTGCCATTATCTGTGATGATAGAAGATGGAATACCATAATGAAAGATGAGGTGATAGAGGATGAATTTAGTAATATGGGAACTAATGGTAAAGGTGTGGGGGATGGCTTCAACCCACTTTGTAAAGTATTCAGTGGCGGTGATGATGAATTTGTGGCCATCAGATGAGGTGGGGTGAATCTTGCTAATGAGATCTAGGCCCCATTGAGAGAAGGGTCATGGTGTCAAAATTAGTTGCAATGCCTGAGAGGGAGCATGAGTAAGGTCCCCATGTTGCTGAAAAGGTTTACATTTCTTCACATATTCACAAACGTCATGCTCCATAGTTGGCCAAAAAATCCTGTGCATAAGATTTTTGGCAAGGATAATACTGCTTGTGTGAGCACCATAGATACCAGTGTTAACTTCATTTAGTGCAAGCGAATCCTTTTCTGTATTTAGACATCACAATAGAGTGCCATCATAGATTTTTTGGTAAAGGGTATCGGAGAGGATAGTATAGTGTGAGGCTTGGCAAATGAGGGATCTTTTTTGTTTGCGGGAGAAGTCTAGTGGAATGGTGTGATGTTGGAGGTAGGTGTAGATGTTATGATACCAAGAGATCTCAAGACCAACAATTTCACATACAATATCTGATTCCACGACTTTGTATGTTGGCATGGGGAGTTGTTTCACAAGGAATTCACATTGATGGCTATCATGTGACATGTCTAGGAGAGACCCAATGGTAGCCATTGTATCGACTACTTTGTTATGGAGTCTAGGTATTTGTTTGAACTAAATCTAGAAAAAGTAAATCTTGTATTCATCAACCATTTGCTTATAAGGAATCAATTTTTCATCTTTAGTGTGGCACTCATCATTGACTTGCTTAATGACCAATTGGGAGTCACCATAGACCTATAATTGTTAGATGTTCCATTGAGCTATTATTTTAAGGCTGATGATCAAGGATTCATATTTAGCCACATTGTTTGTGCATGGGAAGGCAATCCTATATGCCTTAGGAATGTAGTCTCCTTAGGGAGTGACCAAAAGTATTCCATCTCTTAAGCCATGACTTGTAAATGATCCATCAAAATATAATTTCCACATAGCTAGTTTAGTTGTTGTGAGGATAAATTCATCGTGGAAATCTATAGTGAGAGGTTGATAGTTGACGAAAGGATCCCATGCTAACTAATTTTCCATGACCTGGCCCTTAATAGTTTTGCGGTCAACATATTCAATATCAAACTCCCTAAGTAGCATAACCCATTTAGCCATTCATCTTGTCAGGGAAGTTCTAGAAAGGAAATATTTGAGAGGGTCAAATTTTGAGATGAGATTAACTGAGTGACTTAACATATAGTGTCATAGCTTTTGGGAGCTAAAAATGATAGCTAGACATGCTCATTCCATAGGTGTATAATTAATCTCATAACTGATGAGGGTCTTGTCGATGTAATAGATAGCCCTTTCACGATCGGTTTCATCATGTTGTGCTAGAAGTGCCCCTAGTGCTACTAATGTTGCCGATATGTACAATAACATAGGCTTTCTAGGAATGGGTGCCATGAGGATGGGGGTGATGCCAAATATTATTTGATTTGGTCAAATACCTATTAAAAAATTTTGTCCCACTTGAATTGTACATCTTTTCGAAGCAAATGATAAAATAGTTGGCACTTTATCAGTGAGTTGGGCAATAAATCTACAGATGGCTTGAAGTTTTCCTTGAAAACTATAGAGTTGTTTCAAAGTGTTTGGTGGTGGTATTTTTGTAATGGCGGTGACCTTAGCTGGATCCACTTCAATTCCTCTTCGAGAAACAATGAAGCCCAAGAGTTTTCCTGATGTTTCCCTAAAGACACATTTATTAAGATTAAAGTGTAGCTTGTATTCCCTTAGGCATTCAAATATGTGTTGTAGTACTTTAGGATGTTTAGCCCTTGTTCTAGATTTTCCAAGTAGTCCATCCACATAGTCTTCCATAATCTTGTGTAGCATGTCATGAAAAATAGTGGTCACGGCTCATTGGTATGTTGCCCCTACATTCTTGAGTCCAAAGGGCATGACTTGCTAGCAATAGGTGCCCCAAGGACATGTGAAAGTTGTTTTATGTTGATCTTTAGGGCAATTCTGATCCGATTATACCTAAAAAATCCATCCATGAGAGAGAGAATTTCGTGACATGATGTCAAATCAACAATGATGTCAATATTCGGGGGTAGGAAATCATCTTTTGGACATCCTTTCTTTAGATCCCAAAAATATGTGCAGACTTGGATGCCCCCAGGTTTCTTAGCAATAGGGAGGATTTTTGAAACCCACTCAGGGTAATCAATAGGGTGAATGAAGCCTACTTCTAGCAATTTTTGCAATTCTTCTTTGACTAACAAGGCACCATGAGGGTGCATTTTTCAAAGCTTTTATTTGGCAGATCTTGCATCTTGATGTACCACAAGGTGATGAATGACAAATGAAGGATCCAAGCCTAGCATATCTATATAGGACCAAGTGAAGATGTTTGGTGCTCTCTAGAGGATAGCTGTCATGTTATAATTTTCTGTGGTGGTGAGACTCTCTACAAGGTGGGTGATTTTAGGTTGCTCTTCAGTTCCAAGATTGATCTCTTATGTGCCTTCAATCAGGATAGTGGAATGTTCTTACCAATATAGAGGCATGGGTGGAAGGTGGAGTTCCTCATCTCTTAGCACCTCAAAGAGGTTTTTGTTGACCTATTTTGCCTCTGCCTAGAACCAAATATTTCACCTTGTATTTTCCTTGAGAATCTTTTAGAAATGCATGTACAAGGTGTAAATTCTTTAAATACTCATGCATGCCTTGTCAAAAAATCCCAAGATCTTGCCTAAAGGAATCCTTGCAGAAAACTCAAAAAAAAAACCCAGAAATCTTTTGTTTTCAAGTGCTTTCTATCGCTGGGATTTTCTCATTTCTATAGCTTGTATTTGTATGTATCTTTGAATGTACATTTGCATATACATTCACCTTTGTACATACAAAGGAATATGCAAAGGATATATACAAGGCAAAATGTACATTGGCGGGCTTGCAAAATCTCTATCGGCCATAGAAAATGATGAAAAAAGTGGGTTTTATGCATTTCTGAATGTATATCAGGCTTAGGAAGGTGCATCTACAAGGAGGAATCTTTTGCAGATTCCCAAGATATTCCCAGTTTGTCTATCTGGTTGCAAGGAGAAACATACAAGGAAAATTATACAAAGCAAGAGATACATTACAAGAATATTCCCTCAATGCATATCGGCTTTCAGATGCATATTATGTTGTATGTTTGCACATGCAACGAAAAGATACAAGGTTTGACATACAAGTGCATCCGCTACAGTGGAATGTACATTCAGCCATGTATGTTTCTTTATATATTTCACTTGTATGTTTTGCACATACAAGTGAAACATACAGAGAAACATACAAGGCCAAATGTACAAGAGGTGGCACCCACGCACATACAAGGCCGATTGTATGTTAGAAGATACAAGTGAGCATGAACAGTAGAATGTATATTTCGCTTGTATGTTTGCACATGCAAGCCAATATACAAAGAAAAGATACAAGGGTTGCATGCAAGGCAGACTTGAATCAAAGATCAAATTTAGCGTTTCAGGTCTTGGGTCCACCTTATATATGTATAAGTGTTTTGTATATTTGAACATGCAGGGAAATATACAAAGAAAGTGATACAAGCCGGATCCGACCCAGCAATCAAAGCAGTTGATAAATTTTTGGGGTCTGTGGCTTGTATATTTGGCACTTGTATATCATGCGATATACAAGCAAACATACAAAGGAGGTATACAAGTCAGATTTCAACGTCTTGTCAGGCTATTTCATAAAATTTGAAGTCCGCGGTTTGCATGTACAATTGTGCTTGTATATTGCAATATGCAAAGGGCAGATATAGTTTTTAGCAATGCTCCTTGAACCAGCTCAGCAATGAATTAGGCGGTGCCACATGGCGGCAGACATACATGCAAGTTAACATACAAATGTTGGGGCCCGCATATACAAAAGGAAATTGTATGCATATACAAAAGGAAATTGTATGCATATACAATTTCAAAATCCAAAGGGGATATTCAAGTCCGATATACAAGGCACCATGCATATACAAAGGAGTTGCAGAGAAGGTTTTGGACAGTGATTCAGGTGGCAAATGCAAGCGATATATACACAGATGCAAAGTGATATATACAGGGGGTTGACCAAAACTTTGACCGCCTGTATCTCCTCTGTCCTGGCAAATTTTGACCTGCTGTAAAAGGAAAAGTTGCATATTTTGGTCCCCTCTTTCATTTGGTAGGGTTTTTAGGATTTTTTGTCACCTTTCCATTTTTAGATCTGGCTTTGCATGTCTTGGGTGACTGGATGTTTCAGTGATTACATTGAGCAGATGAAGATATTTTTGGCATTCATTGCTACACCGTGATGAGGCAGCTCGCATTGATGGTAAAGGATATTTCTTTACCATCTATTTTTAGATTAAGGAGCAAGCAGCTGCAATAAAGACTAACAAATATCTCCTACCTGCCCAGCGCCAGATATTTGACACCATAACGCTGGACAGTCATTCATGTAGATATTTTTCTATCCCAGCTCTTAGAGCGAATTTTGTAACTGACTAAGGCAAAATGAAATGATATATATACATGTAAAAACAGATGTATTGAGGGTTGGTTGTTCTTCTGGGCTATTCTTTGTAATGGCTATTTGGCCTCTATGATCAATATAAACTAGTATTTTTGCCTCTCTCTTATTATTTTTTGGCTTGTGTCTGCTCTTCTAGACCTCTCTAAAATTAATATGGGTCTGTGTAATGTCTTTCCAGCTATGAGATTATTACTGTGTCTATTCAATTGTAGCCAAACACATTTAAATCTGGTGTATCACTTAGTTTATTTCAGCATTTCTTTTTAGCATCCCTTCTAACCCTTTTCCCAGCAAGCATTAGCACTAGGTTTAGATGAATTTCTCTGAGCATTAAGCTTAGAAAGAGGAAGCCAGCCTTCTTCAAAGGTTTGATCTCATTTTGCAAGGTCCCACACTTCAAGATCATTCCCATGTTACTCCAGATTGCTGAAGTTTCACAACTGCAACATAGGGTGCAAATCTGGGTGATAACAATTTTCACTAGGAGATATGTCTTTATTTTTCTCTTTTGTGTCCGATAGAACCCCAAAGAGGTTTTCACTAGGGGACATTTTTCTATTTTTTGATTTTTTGATTTTGACTAAGGAACTCCTATTCCCCAAAGTAGGCATCACTATTTAAGCATACTTCATACTTTGATGTATTGTGGAGCTCTAAGAATGCATTGAGAGCCATATCATTTTGGAATATATTGAGAGGCGGTGGTCCTTTTTGGTCCTAATTGATGAGATTGGGATGAACAAGAGGTAGGTCGATGAGGAAAATAGAATTGTGAGGGAAGATACATGAGAGATCAAGATCTTCATATGAGGCTATGATGATGTATGGTGTGATGTTTTCAATAGCAGGAAGAGGATTATTTGTGACTTTTGAATATTCACGAGGACCTTTGATTCTCACAGCAGGTGGTGCATATCCTAATCCAAAGTATTTGGCATACTACTTTGGTGAAGTTGGGTCTACCAGAATAGGCTCTGTGGGTCCTTGCTCATCAAGGCCAAGTCCTTTTCCTTGATAAGGATTTTTTCACACATTTGATATTGCACAAGATATTTCTTCTTTAGGTAGGTGAGATCAGCTTCTTCCTTATCAGATTCATCACTATATAACCAATTCTTTGGAAAGTCTGTGATTTCTTCTTCTTCTCAAGGTATCTCTGCTGGAGTGAAGGGAATGCCATCACCTAGTTTGTGAATCTGCTTGTGGGATTTTTTTTGCAATAGGCATCCATGAGATCTAGGGGACAAAGGAAGTTGTCCCACATGGAAGGCATTATGAAGTTCATAATCCCCACAGCCTTTGTCAATGATCTTGACCTTTGACACTTGATGGATCAGGGTAGAGTGAGAGATGGATGGTTGAGACGATGTGGATGCTTTAGAAGAAGTAGATGGATGGGATGTGTTTCCTTTGATATGGTTCCCATAAGTGCTAGGGCAATGGAACTATCAATTATATATGACTTCTAAAGCCTTGCAAAACTTAAAGGGTTTTGTTGATCGGTATGGATAGTGACTTCCACATAGTTATGTGGGAATTTAAGGCATTGGTGATAGGTGGAGAGAATGGCTTGCATGGCATGAAGCCATGGTCGGCTGAGGAGAAGATTATATGGGAGATCAAGATCGACAACATGGCATAGAGTGGGTTGCATGATAGGACCCACCTTGATGGGAAGGCAAATAGTACCTTCAAATTCTCTTTTTCTATTGTCATATGCCCTGATGGAAATCACCAAGGCTTCTAGGTTATCTGCTGAATACCCCAATAGATTTATGAATTTTAATGTAGACATGTACAAACCAGATCTATTATCCAAGAGAAAACTTTTGACTTTATGTTTGACAATTTGGACTTCGATGTGTAAATCTTTATTATGTGAGGGGTCAATGGGTGGCATGTTAGATTTGATAAAGGTGAGGTGATATGAGGATGATAGCTGGGCAACAAGGTTTGGAATTGCTCAAGTTGAATGTCGATGGGGACACAAGACTCTTGGAGGGCTTTATCAAGTATGTCACGATGAATGGAGGATGTTTTGAGAAGTTCTAGAATAGAGATTTGTGCTAGCATTTTCCCTAGATGATCTAGGAGGTTATACTCAGATGTTGGGGTAGTATAAGGTGGAGAAAGTCCCTTGATGTTTACTCATCCACACCATGTAGTGAAAACGTATTTAGGGGATTTGTTTTTGATCTTGATGGTAGAGACACATGTGGAATCGAAATCAATTCTACCCACCACATTATCATAGTTATAAGGAACATTGTTGTATTGGATGTGATTGGTATGATTGTTTTGGTTGGTGTTGGAGGATGATGGTTGGTTATGGTTGGTTAGGGGATCCTGGTATACTCCCAAGCCATCATTGGGTGATGTGTTAGTACTTCCTTCCACTTGAATTTCTTTGTGGTCAACAAGGTCTTGGACATAGTTTTTGAGTTTCATGCATTTGGTCGTGGAATGTCCTTTAATATGATGGTAGTTACAATATTCATTTTCTTTGTACCTATTGGGTCCCAACACCAGAGCTTCACTTCCTAGAATAAAATCACACTCACAAGGCCATTATTTTTGTCATGCAAGCATGATCACTCAATCAACAAAATGTGGAGGGTTTTAGGTCAACTCTACGGGAGTGGGTTTCATCCCCCACACTTCAAGCTCAGCTAGCTCTGGAGGGATATTACAAGGGGTATACCTTAATAGGTATTGAGTTCAAACAATATAAACAACTAAAAACTAACGAACAACCAAACCCAACTTGTTATCTTGATCCCAAAACTATCACTAAACCAAGAACAACTCGCTCTCAGAAAACCCCTATATAGCTGATACAAACTATGCAAGTATACATGCACATGAATGATGGTTCTTCCCCTAAACCACTAGTTAATGTTTTGTTTGTTTAAAATGATGTTAGCCTGATAATATGGCTCCAAACCTGTGTCTAGTCTATGGGCAACAGAGTCATAGCTCATTAAGAAAACAACAAACTAAAACCAAAAGGACAATGAGCTGTGTATTTGCATACACCACAGAATATGAGATCTTGAAACAAAACATACTTAGTAATCCAAAACATAACTGCATATATGCATATATAACATGAGAGAGATTATTACAAAGCTTGCAATATTTTCAGAATGTTGTCACATTCATCTGACCTAGTATTATATTTGTGCCATCACATGACTGAGAAATCTTCCTGGATACATACCTAATGACCTAGAGACATTCTACAACATAAACCATATACAATATCAACTCCTTTGACTTCACGGCTCTGCACTCCTTAATGAGTTGAACTAGAATTTTAATGGCTTCCTTGCAACTTTCTACACCTAGAGCTGTCTTCTAGAGACCACACACAAAAAACCAACCTCCATTAAAATGAGTTTCAATCTTCTATTTATATCCTTTGCAGCTCAGATTGGATTAAAAATTAGGAGGGAAAACCCCACCAACTCCACCTACTACAATAAAAACATCAAACTCAACCACTCAAACATCATCATATTTTTATAATGATGATCTGGAGAGTTGGCAACGTGTTTTCCTGTGTTTCCACACATGCCCAGAAGAAGAAATCATTGAAATATCAATACTTTAAAACTCCCGTGTCTTGTAAATAATTATAGGTCTAATAACAATGTCTGAACAATAGTATTGAACAATAATTTATGTCCAAAAATGAATTAAAAAATGAATATATAAAATGGAAGCTTTATTCTCAATACCCAGAAGTTTAAATCAATATTTTAACACATTTTGTACATACCTAGAAGCTACATAATGGTATAGGTCTGCATATTAGTCTGCTACTACAAACTAGAGCCTCCAAAATGGTATTAAATGCCTTCAAATATGCATTTCTCTCTTCAGTGAACAATAGCAATGGGTTGGGGTCACTTTGGTGCCTCCAAACTAGCAAATAAACTCACAAAACCCTAGGCACTTGGACTTTAGGAACTCACACCTGGCTGGAGGAGAAGTACGATCAGCATTGGAGTGGCATCAACTTGAAAACCTTGCATAAACTCTTCCAAAATCTTCTTAAATACCTCCTTTTTTTTCTACGCCAAGATAATGGATTTCAACAACCAAAAAGGGAGTTAAACCATCACAAATTTTGCCCTTCACAATCACAAAATGGTACGGCCTGCCTAGGAAGTGGTATAGCTAAGAAAGAAGCCAAAAAATTTGTATTAAAACACTTCAAACCAGTTACCAAACTCTCCAATCTATCCCTTCATTCTTGAGTCAAAATATTATTCAAAGAATCTCAATATTTGCCCTTCAAAATTCTTCGTGACAATCTGCAAATTAATAACAATTAATACCAACATAGACCTTGTGTGAGCCTATCAACAATAAACTCGGGAGGATCTTTCACCACCGAGGATGATATTCTCTATGAGGGTTTTCATCCTCACAAAGTTCTTGGATAAAAACTAGCAGCATAACATTCCTTCAAAATCAACGCATAAAACAAATGAGCTCCAAAAGTCCCTTATATATTTTCACCAAAAATCCAACACCTCCCTTTTTGAGAAATAAACTTTATTTTATAAAATATATCTTCCTCTAACTTGAGTGCTCATTTCCAAGAGTCTAAGTCACCTCTTTTTATTTTAAATAAAACATTTAGCTTTTTAAAACAACCTTGTAACTTAAGTGTTTATTTAAAATATTATAGTTGTCTTGTGAAACACATTGTTGGGACCTCAAACAATGAAATTGAGTATGCCAAAATGATACATATGCCAAGGGACGATGTCGATGCTAAAATAGTGACTTTCCAAAAATAGACGTGAGCTCCAAGAAATGTGGAGCGCAAACCAAATGTCTGAAAACTCTTCAAAAAACATCACCGCAAACCTCTCTACAAACTGAGCCCAATGCGAATAAAAAAATAATTTACATGAGTTTCTGACCAATCTCCAAGAATGGTGGAGTTCCCTAACCAAACCACATTAGCGTATGTAGGAACCCAAGGTATAGGCTAACAATCACCAAGTTGTCAGTGCTTAGGAAGGGGACATTACAAAAATAGAATGTAGGCACTGATTCAGAATGCAGGCACTAAAATAGAACTTAGGCACTAATCCAAAACATAGGTGTAACTGAAATTTGCATGGCAACAACAAACAAGAAACTCACAAAACAAGAGTTAGATTAGGTGGTGGGGTTCCATCGGGCATGCCAAAATGCATGCAATTGAATGTAAACTATGCTAAACAAGATAGATGAACTCTAACCTATTCAATTCACAAGAAACTACAACCTCAAGATTGGACCAAAGAACAATGCATGTAAACTATCCTAATTGCACCCTAAATGATTATGCAAAGCTCTTGATATGTCCTAATTGACTATGATTTATGCTAATAGCCAAGTGATGTTAAGTGCTCATAGAAGTATAATTTCCTTGCATTCAAAAGTGTTGTTAAAATGAGGGAGGTGAGCTCCAATTTATAGATTTTTGGAGGTCAATATGGAGGGCTAGGATTGATTATGGATATCAAGGGCTCATATTGATTGAGAGCCCTCAAGTAAGGAGAGATAGACAAGTGTCAAAAGAAGATTACATGAGAGTAGAACTTCAAGATTCAAGGAGAGATCAAGGGTGGAGAATGAAGGGTTGAATCGATGGATGACCAAGATTGAGTAGGTGGATGATGTGTAAGGACTCATTTATAAAAAGGTAAGGCTTGGATTTTGTGGAGAATTAAAAATTAGGATGAGAGGACATGTATAATTTAAAATTGGAGGAATAGTATCACATGGAATTTTAAATTGGGTGAATAGTGACACATGGAGTAGGTGAGGGGACAAGTGGAACTATTTGGAAGATTTACCCATGCTTCCAAAGTACCACTTGTCATGTACATGCATGTACATGAAATGACAAGTGGATATCTAGAAACATGGGGAGATGTAATCCTAGGTTAATCTTAATTAAACCATGTACACATGATTAGGGTGAAATTAATGATGATTACTTAAAAGTAATCAAAAGTGGATAACATGAGGAATTAAATAAATATGTATATTTATTTAATTTTTGGAATCAATAAGAACGATAGTCTTTATAATAAATATTTAACTTTTGGACTATAATAGAGGAAAATGGGATGAGTAGTGATTTTTTGGTGACAGGACAGTATAGGGAAATATTAATTAAATAAATAAAAATTATTTAATTAATATATGTGTCAGATGAAATGGATAATTGTTCAATTTAGGCTGACCAATTATGCAGATGAAGTTGGGAAGTGGTGTGACCATTTTCAAGTGTCTACAATGTGATTGAATTTTTTTCTAATAGGTGATTGTCATAAAACAAATTAAGTTAATTTGTGTTGTATGAATGAATATGGGTCATGAGATCCCCCTTACCAACATACATTTCAAAATAGAGGCCAAAAAACCCTGGGGAAAGGATTGTGAAAGAGTGTCAAATGAAAGAGGGTTGTGGTTGAGGTCTACGGTAATTCTTTTTGGGAGATTATTTTGAAGGATGTGTTGAAGAGTAGGGTTAGTGGGAGAATTGATAGAAGTAGGAATGTGATGGGTTATAGTTCTGAGGAGTGTAGGTAGGGGGATTATGGGTAGACATAATGGGTGGGGTAAAAGGTGGTTGGTTAGAGCATAAAAAAGTGTGGTGAAAGAGAGGTGGTGTATTGACAAGATGAAGAAATGGGATGGATTGAGTGAGAGAACATTTAATGGATGGCTAGTGATATAGGAGTTAGGTGTTGGTTAGGAGATAAAGAAAGGGAAAGGAGAAGAGTGTGGTTGGAGATGAGCTAAGATGAGGGTTCAATCATGGAAATAGCAAGTGTTTGATAAGGGGTAGGAGGAAGAGGTAGATAACATGAAGTAGGGGTAAAGATAGGAGGAACAATGGAGGTATGTGGGTGGGAGAAAAGGGTTGAAGGGGATGCTTGGCTTTGAGAGGGAATGGTTTTGTTCATGATTTGGCAATCCCCTTCAGAATGTCTCTACCATAGAATGTAGTTAGAAGAAGGGTATGGAGAGAATAAACAAGTGAAGAAGGGTTGGTTCCATCATCCAATTTATTTATGCCATCCCTAAGATGTTGGAGCTTGTTGGCAATACTATTTCATTTTTGTTGTTTAATTTGCTCATAGTGGTTGTCATGGTCAAAACTATTTTTACCATTAAGATAGTGGGATTGGCTAATGTCTTCAATGTGGGGGTTTTAATTATGGGCCATGCTAGAGGAAGGGTCAAGACGAAGACTACATCTAAGAGGAAAGGTAGAATGTGAAATGTGTTTTGGTATACAACCCTAAAGCAAACAATTGGTAGACTTTGAAAAGAAATAAGAAGAAAAATAAGTTGTAATGTGTCGAAGTGTCTAGTTCATGGAACCAAAGTGCACTATAAAAGTAGATAAATTAATCTATTTTTAATTAAAGTCTTCTATTCTTTTAGAATCTTAATTAAAGCATAATAAAATAATAAAGTACATTTCAAATTCTAATGTAGAACTTTCAAGAGGTAATTTGTTAAAAATAAAAGGAAACAACAAAGAATAGATGGAATGACATAGTCTATTTGGCCTCAGTGTAGTCTTATTGTTTTGTTCTAGATCAAGTGGAGGGTTTTGGAATCCACATTTTGCTTTTTGCTTCTCTAATTTTGGTATTTGTGTTAGGAGGATGAACCTATGAGTAGTTTTGTCTAACTTCATGTAGTGGTGTTTGCATGATTGCAATCTTGTCCTTTTGTTGCGATGGTGTCCTATATGGTCATGGTCCTATCCTTGGGTAAGTGCACAAAGATGAAGGACCGAAATGGGGTCTTAAGATGCCACTTTTTTTTTTAAATCAGGAAACAATGATGTTGGATGAGAAATTGAAGATAGCTACACTAAAAATTTGAAGGTGGAATAAAAACAAGAGTCGTATTGCTCTGAATCTAGTTTCTAAACTACTATTTTTTTCTAAAAATGGATGAGATTAAGGGGTTCAAAAGGGGGCAGCACACAGATTGGTCCTATTTTTCTCAAAAAACATAACATAGCTTCTGGTGTGCTCCCCCTAAAATGTTAACTTTTTTTTAGTATTTCAATAATCACTCCAATGAGAAATTAGCTAACACCATGTAGTTTATCCCTAATTTTTATTATAATTTTTTCATGAATAATTGATTTTTTAGTAATTTTCAAAGTGGACACATCCTGAAAAACAAACATTTGGGCGTGCTCCCCCCTAAAATTATTGAAAACTAATCGAAAATCAATTTTTTTTTAATACGTGTAGAATGGAGTCTAGTTTCTAAAAATGTAACTTATTTCAAATTTCGATGAACAGTTAAAAAAAAGTAAAAAATACTACATTGGTTTTTGACAAAAAAATGGACACACTAACAAAAGAAATTAAAGATGAAACCCTTAACGTACTCAAAATGTGAAAAACATTATACGGTTAGATAGATAATAGAGAGCTTAAGATTATGGTGGTATTTTTTTTAGTTTTCATTGAAAAAAGTGCCATCCTGATGGGGAGCATGCTCCAGATTATCTCCAAATTTTACTAAAAAAGTGGTAAAAACACATCAAACAAAGTTCAGCATAACCCGAACGCATTATAACATGCTTGCGTTATGTGAAATCAATAACGCGAGCGTGTTATAATATGCTGAGCATGTTTGGCTATACACATGCCAATTGCATTTGCTTGAAAGTTTCTAAAGCCTTTTCAACAAATCCATTTTTTGCATATCTTGCAATCATTACATTCCATTATAGAACATCTCTTTGAAGTGTTACGTCATACAATTGACATGCCTTGTCTATGCTTCCACGCTTTACATACATGTCTATAAGGGCAGTTGCACTTCCTATTGTCTCTCTCACTATCTACTTCCCTCCCCTCTCTACATCCTACCCTCTCTCTGAGTCTCTGCTTCCCTCCCCACTCTACCTCCTACCTTCTCTCTCACTCTCTTCTTCCCTCCCCTCTCTACCTTCTACCCTCTCTCTCACTCTCTACTTCCCTCCCTTGTCTACCTCCTACCCTCTTTCTGAGTCTTTGCTTCCCTCGCCTCTCTACCTCCTACCTTTTCTCTCACTCTCTTCTCCCCCCTCTCTACCTCCTACCCTCTCTCAAACTCTCTACTTCCCTCCCCTATCTACCATGTAGCCTCTCTCTCTGTCTCTTCTTCCCTCCCCTGTCTACCTCCTACCCTCTCTCTCTCTTCTTCCTTCCCCTGTCTACCTCCTACCATCTCTCACTCTCTACTTCCCTCTCGTCTCTACCTCCTACCCTCTCTCTGACTCTCTACTTTCCTCCCCTCTCTACCTCTCCTCATCATTCTTCCCATCCAATGAAATTTCATAAATTATCCTGTTACCATTTCATCATCCCAATTTATATCCTTGTCCCTCTTTGCATGTCCTAGTTTTCTTGTTTCCATATTCTTTGTCGACATGGGAGAGGAGAGGGAGGAAGAGGGAGAGAGGATGGAGATGGAGGAGAGAGAGAGTCCTAGTTTTCTTGTTTTGGAGAGAGAGAGAGGGTTGGTCAAGTTAATGAGTTTAAGGTTGCTTAAGTTTAGGGTTAAGTGGAATTATTTAGGGTTTAGGGGTTTTGGGAGAGAGAGAGAGAGAGATAGGTTTAGGGTTGCTCAGGTTTAGGGGCATTATTTAGGGTTTATGAGTTTAGGGTTTCTCAAACCTTTAGGGGCATTATTTAGGGTTTATGAGTTTCTAGGGTTGCTCAAGTTTAGGGTTTAGGGGTTAGGGTTAAAGGGGAATTATTTTATAATTTCCCTCCAATCCTCCTAATCCTAATGCATTAGTCGACCCATCTCCTAATCCATCAATCCCTATCATCCATCCACCATATAACTCACCATCTAGTCCACCATCAAACATTCTAAGCTCTAATCCATCAACCCATGAATGCTTGAAAAAATTTCTCCAAAGACTCTTTACAAAATTCAAGAATAAAAGCAAAGATATGGAGCCATCCAAATCCATTGATCTAATTTCATCCCCCTCTAACACTCCCAATCCTAATCCATCCCCTTCTATATCCATTCACTCAATCCTAATCCTAACCCCACAATATCTTCCATCATTGTCCATCAACTATATACATATCCTAGTCCATCAACCCATGAATCCATGAAGGGTGTGACCCAAGGACTATTAGCAAGGAATATAAGAACATCATGTACTCAAATTCCTATCCTTGAGCCTAACAAAGAACCTCCTAATAACATGTCTACCACTCCAACACCATCATCCACTCCTATGTCTATCCATTTCATTGAAGAGTCTCCTACCATAACTCCAAGTCAAACCCCATCATGTAGCCATGTTGTCAAGCATCCAAAGATTATTGATCCCATCCAAGAACCCATCACATCTATCTAAGAAACCCAATAGCTATGTTAAGAGCCTAGTCCAAAGCATGTGGAAACACCAACCACCCATCCTAATCAAAATCCAAACATCCCATCTAATCCCATCCTGGATCCCCTACCATCTCATGGTCAACCCCTCTACATTGATCCTCTAACATCTCCTAGTGAACCTGCATCACCACCTCTTACTCCCCAATCCAATGAATATCAATGCATCCCCACTTACCCTATCCATATCTAATATTGCGTTATCCATTCTTATCCTCCCTGTGATCAAGATATTATCTATGATCAAGACCTTATCCATGAGCAAGTAACCCACATAACTCTTATCCATCATCCCATTAGCCCTATCCATCATCCCACTAGTCCTATTTATTATCCATCAATATCCCATGATGAGACACTTGGTCTCCAAGAAAACATAAATAATCAAACAAATAACTTAGATCCTATCAAATCACATCCCAATGCGGATAATTTGATAATCAAGATCCAAGAATTCCACATCCATTTCCCATTGATCCTCCATCATCCCCTATCGAGATATATATTTAGGGGTTTAGCCTAGTTGCTCAAGTTTAGGGTTTAGGGGTCAGGGGCATTATTTGAGGTTTATGAGTTTAGGGTTTAGGGTTTTGAGTTAGGTTTTAGGGGAATTATTTAGGGTTTAGGGGTTAGGGTTTAGGGTTTAGAGAGAGAGAGAGTGAGGGGATCGATAAATATTGGGAGAGATAGGGAGATAGAGGTTTAGGGTTGCTTCCAAGGTTTATGGTTTAGGGGTTTGGGGTTTAGGGGTTTAGGGTTGCTCAGTTTTAAGGTTTAGGGGTTAGGGGTTAGGGTTTAGGGGCATTATTTAGGGTAACTTAGGGTTTATGGTTTAGGGGTTAGGGGTTAGGGTTTAGAGGTTTAGGTTAGGGTATAGACAGAGAGAACTAATAGGGAGATATAGAGGAGATTGAGGGGAGAGATAGGGAGATAGAGGGTGAGGGACATGGCTAGAGACATAGGCAGAGAGATTGAGAGGTAGAGGGATGATATAGACAAGGAGATAGGGTTTCGGGTTGATCAGGTTTAGGGTTTAGGGTTTAGGAGTTTAGAGAGGGAAAGATAGGGAGATAGAGGGTGAGGGACATGGCCAGAGACAGGCAGAGAGATTGAGAGGTAGAGGGATGATAGAGACAAGGAGATAGGGGTTTAGGGTTGATCAAGTTTAGGGTTTAGGGGTTAGGAGTTTAGAGAGGGAGAGATAGGGAGATAGAGGGTGAGGGACATGGCCAGAGACATAGGCAGAGAGATTGAGAGGTAGAGGGATGATAGATACAAGGAGATAGGGGTTTAGGGTTGATCAGGTTTAGGGTTGATAGGGTTTAGGGTTTAGAGGTTAGGAGTTTAGAGAGGGAGAGATAGGGAGATAGAGGGTGAGGGACATGGCCAGAGACATAGGTAGAGAAATTGAGAGGTAGAGAGATGATAGAGACAAGGAGATAGGGGTTTAGGGTTGATCAGGTTTAGGGTTGATAGGATTTAGGGGTTAGGAGTTTAGAGAGGGAGAGATAGGGAGATAGAGGGTGAGGGACATGGCCAGAGAGATTGAGAGGTAGGCTGATGATAAAGACAAGGAGATAGGGGTTTAGGGTTGATCAGGTTTAGGGTTGGTACATATGATGTATAGAATGGTGCAAATGACTGATATATTGGTGCTTATGATGTTCTGATGGCTTCTGTGGTTGGCAGAGGGTAGAATGACACCTGTGAGTGGCTAGGTGTAGAATGACGCTTGTGATTGATAGGTAGGTGCTACTAAGGAGCAGATTGGCACATATGATATAAAGAATGATGCAAATGATTGACAGATTGGTGCTTATGATGTTCTAATGGCTCCTGGAAAGGTTTTTGTTTGATTTTGATTATTTTTGGAATGGTTTGAGATGGAGCTTATATTGATTTGGGATGGAGTTGGGATGAAATGGATTGGTTTTGGGATGATGAGAGGTGAAATTGACTAGATTAGGAACAATTAGGGAATGATTAGAATGGTTTTAGGGATGGTGTAAAGTGGTTTAGGGATGATTAGGGAATGATTAGAATGGTTTAGGGATAGCTTAGGGATGGTATTTGAGATGAAATCTAGGTTGATTTGAAAATGATTAGGGATGAAGTTAAATTGATTTGAATGTGATTTGGGATGGTGTGAATTGGTTTAGGGATGATTAGAAGTGGTTTAGGGATGATTAGAGATGAAATTAAATGGATTAGGGATGATTTGGGATTGATTAGGAATGAATTTGGTTAGAATGAAAGCTTAATGTTTCATGCTTCCCAGAATGCGCTCGCATTATGGGAAGCAAAAACGGGAAAAAACCATGTGGGATCTATGATTCAAACCCCACATGTCTATCATTCCCTACTTTTCATGCATGTTATTGAACAAGAAAACACTTTTTCATGTTGTTTGACATATTAAGAATCATTTTTTGATCAATACACCACCTTTTTTGTTTTTTCAACGTAGAAGAACTAATTTTGCATGTTTTTGGACAAAATTTGATTATTTAAACTGAAAATTTCATGTTTCATAGTGTTTCAAAGCTAATTACCATTGATATAGATTGAATTTGATGATATATGTTTGTTTTTTCCATAAATTTCACTAATCATATTCTAGAGTTATAATGAATTCATAATCAAACTTTCGAAAAAGAACAATTTGAAGATTTTGAAGCCAAATTTTGGAGGATTGGTCAACTTGAATATCAAATTCTAAGGTATGTTCTTTATGTCCAATTTAATTCACTTTATGTTCTTTAGAACACTCACAATCAGTAAATGTGGAACTATCTAAGTTTTAAAAGTCATCATTATGTGTATTAATAGAATTAGAATCATTAAAATATGATATATTTATATATATATATATAGAATTTGTTGTATCTTGAATTTGAACTATGTCATTGAATTTGTTGTATCTTGTGCTATTGATGCTGCAAATATGATATATATTTGCTTCTCATATAGTAATGAGTTGTCACTATCATCCTCTTGGCCATTCAACTTACAAACTATGATTGTCTTCTCCCAAAGTGCCAATACCTTTGCATTTGATGTAGTAATATCTCATGTGAATAGGGTAGTGAGAGCCTATTGCATATTTTGAATATTTGACCTTAATAATGATCTAGAGTTTCATGATAGTCTTCTATGTTTATGATGTGACAGTCTATGTGGGTGTTTGTAATAGTATCTAGCACAATTTGACTCTCAATGCATGGTTACCACATAGGCTTCTATCACTATCTTGTCAATTTATGATAAAAATCTTCAACAAGATCTTGAACAATTCTCAAATTTCTTAGTACGTAACAAGTTCAAGTCCTTAAAGGTCAATTGATCATACTAACCACATGACAGTTCCAATTATCCTTAAGATCCATGACAACCTCCCTACTTTTTTCCTCTAATGACAAGAAATTATAATGGTTTAACCCTAATAATCCTTATGCATAATGTCACATAGCATGGGTATCATTGTCATAATAGTTAAGAGAGGTTTTAGGATTGATTATTCTTTTGTTGATAAGACTTCCCTTTAACTATCCAAACATTTAGTGCCTATAATAGTCCTAAGTTTGTCCCAAACAACATTTCATCCTACACAACTCCCTTCATGATAATGCCTCCAATGCTTATGACAATCATAGCTCATAAATGACAACAAATCTCCTTCGCCAACTTGGTCATGCATTCTTCTACATTCATAATCTAGTCATTTTAACACAATTTTGAGAAGTTGCATGAAGGTTGTTGGGAATTAAGGTGTCTCAACCTTGGTAATTCCTTGAATTTATTTATTGTAATATATTTATTTATTGCCTATTGTGTAATTAGGATGCAAATCCTATTTTTTCATCTTGTGGGAGTTGGCACAATGATGTGTCATCCTACGTGGAAGGTGACCACATGTAATTTTGTCCTCACATGAGGAGATAGGCATCCCACTTAGTGGTAGAGATATTTTGCTATGTGTCGGCACTTTGACTAGTGTGTAAGTGAATCTTGACCAAAATTGTTATGATATATTCCTATGACATAATCTATGACACGTAAGAGTCATAAATGGAATGTTCTATGACAGGTGAAGACATGTGTCACAAGGAATCTTGGAAGAAGGCATATTTGGGCACCCCAAGGAGAGTTATGACATGTAAGAGAATATGCTATTTTTAGTCAGTGTATGATAGATTCTCTTACAATTGTAAGTACTGTCAGTATGACGAATTCTATGATGGTCATAAGATGCGTAAGAGCATCTACCATTGCCCAACTTGGGAATAGGCAACCATATTGGGATGGGGTGTTATGACAAGTGTCATGACCATGCTGCAGTGTTGGACAAGTGTCCCTAGGCATGGGTTTTGGGCCATGAGGCCAAGTTGGATGCCCATCTCAAGGAAAGTTCATTTTTGCCTTGTAAACTTCTATTTAAGCAGGTGCTTTGAGAGGAGATGTATTATGTGATTGACAGGTACTATTATGCTACCAATTTGTCTCCAGATATGAGTGTCAAAGACTCCTATACAGAATTGCATTGCAAGTGTGTTGTAAACTAGAGATTTTTTTAGTTGCAACTATTTGCCAATTGGCGAATATCGCAGATCGGCCAAGTCAGAATTGGTGAATAAATCGCATCCAACAGGTCTTCAAATTGCCTAGATTTTATGTATTGTCAGTCAAATCCATAACCATTTTCCATCGATTTATTTTATGAGAATCAATGAAGTAAGATTTTTGCCATAACAAACTACGTGTTTCAAATGGGCTGACTAATATTTTCACCTGGAATTTCAGAAGCAAGTACTAAATCACCTATATATTCGCCAATACTATTAAAACAACATTGTGTATTGGGACACATTTCACCAACTCCATTAAATGGTTGTTGTGTGTGAGGACCCATTTCTCCAACCCCATTACATGGTCACTATGTGTGAGGACCCATTTTGCCAATTAAAATTTACAAGTAGTTGATATGAAGGGACATTTCGCTAATTTCCATTACACCTCTGTGCTAATCATAGGGCCATATTCACCTTGGAAATTACAATATATGTAGTCCATCAAGGTTTGATTTGCTAACACTTAAATGTATTCCTTATATAATCACGTGGGATTCGCCAAATCTTTTTAATATACGTGTTGTCAATGAGGATTGCACCCTTATGCAAAGTTGTGACACTCTACAATCCTTCAAAACATGGGGACAAACTTAGGCTGTGGGTGACCTATAGCGAGTTTGAACCTCCAGATTGTGGGCTGGTTCCCTTAAAATATTCTATTTGAAACTATGATTTTTTGTTTTGGAAAAGGGTAAGCAGGAAACTATAAGGAAATAAAATTGTAAAATTTGGTGATGCACCTAGTAAGGATGGAAAATTTGCAATCTGGTTCACAATAGAATTCAGAAATCTAACCTACATAATCCAATCTTGGCATAAATATCACAAAAGTACTTCTGAGGAAGGATGGAAAATAAACTCTTTATGAAGGAAAACTGACTTTTCACAACAAAAAAAGAACTATTTTCGGTAACACAACCTAAGACCTATAATACACTATGCTTAATACTTCAAGTAAGAATGAGACAATAGTTTTAAAGGTTTTGATAATTAAACACAGTAAAACTTCATCAAATCACCTCATACAATTAGCATTAAATGGAAAGGAAACTACTTGATTCCAAAAAATAAAGGAGATATTGCATAAGAACAAAGAAATTAGACCTGTAATCTGCTGTGATCTCTATAAAACTGTCAAAACAATGAGCTACAAAACCTTCTTCTCTCTCAAAGTGTAAAAGAGCAAAAAGGCAAGAACTAACTAAAACCAAGTTTTGCTTTACAATATATAGTTTGCTCTCTCCAAGAGGCATGCAAAAATGAAACTATAGCTAACTACCTCTAAAAATAAGTCCTCCAAAGTGATCCACGAGAAAACCCAGAAATCCCTAAAAATAAGGGTCCAAACTGCCACAATATGAGCAAAAATAGCTCCAAGTTGACCCTCTCCATGTTTTTGACCAAGAAGTTGACCAAGATCCCTCAAATTGCTCCTCAAATCATGCGGAAAACCCCTAAATGGCCTTAGTTAACTCAACTCATCAATTTGCATGATTTTTCTTTTGCAAAATTGATGTGAGTAAATAATAAAGTAATTAGGATAATTACTCTATTGTTAGTTACAACTTGTACTATTTTTGATTTTACAATTTGTGAAAAATAATAAAGTAATTAAAAGAATATTACTTTATTATTTATTTGCATTGGTTTATTTTGTAAAATCATGCATGATGAGAAAAAATAAAACTCCTTATCTCTCCAATTTATACATGCCTAATTTGCATGATTTGAGCCAAAATAAGACTTAGAGGAAAATAAAATCCCCTTATAGCCCCTTGTGAAAAAATATATCCATTTGCATGCCATATGCCTCAAGGAAAAAATATACCCTTATCACTCCAAATACATCATCAAAATGCATGAAAATACCTAGGCATAACATCACAAGCCCTTATGACTCCAATTTGCATCAAGGAGAAAAGAAATAGCCAACTCTGCCTTCTCACTCCATTCACAATGCATATTTTTACCTTACTACCATATATCTTTATTATGCAAAACAAAAAAAACCCTAAGTCACCTTGCAAATCTCTTTTGTCTTTACATATCTTCTTGTCTTTGACTACAATTGTAAGGCATAAAGAACATCTCCTTAACCACATTCAGTCACTTTGCATGTATGAATCATTACAAGGAAACTTGTCAAAGCATACACTTGCAAGAAAAGGAATCTTAGACCATCCTTGGTATGAGCATCATTCGACTATATAATAGTCGACCACAAGGTAATAAGTATTTTTCTTTGAGTCTTGCATTAATCATAACACTTATCCCCTCTCTAATGATCGGCCACCCTTTGACTTGGGGCCATATGCAAAAATACACACTTGTAGGCCTTTTCTAACAATGATGCTTAGGGAATACATTATTTAGATGTTTTGACCCCGATCGACATTTGGATAATGTAATGATAAGTTTACAATGGTAAAAAAATCACAAAGAAGAAAAAGAAGTTTCAAACAAAAGGGTTAGAAACCCTAATCATTTGGTCATTTTCACTTGCTCTTTCACCCAACCGCCGCTCTGCAACTCTCTCCGACATTTAGGGTTTCTTGATCTCCCTCAGCTTCTCCTTGAGTTCTTTGTGTCGAACTCCATGATTTTTCTTGCATTTTTTGGAGTGAAAAAAGGTGACAGAAAATAGTGAGTGTAGTATCTTTGTTTTTTACTGGCATTTCTTTCATTTTTTGTAGTTTCTTGATCTTGGATGGCCACATCCATTACATGCTTTCTTTCTTGCTCTTTCTGTAGCTCCTTTAACCCGATTCTTTTGTTCTCTGTGTGTTCTTTCTACAAAATGTGATAAAATCTGACAAAAACCTCTCAAAAGAAAGGCTCGTCCATGGAATTCTTTCTCTTCTTTACTGTAAAATACATGACTATCTTTTACATGCAAAAAAAAAGGAGATAAGGGTTTCAATCTTCTCCATCTGGGTATTGTTAATATTCCTCTCTTTTGATATGGTTGTGGCCATTACATTTTCTGTAGCATTTTCTTTTGATTTTCTCTAATATAAAGCTTGAAGTCTTCAACCTTTGACATGAGGGTTTCCTCATAAATGCATATAAATGCATTATATATCCATGGCCATACTTGAAAACACATGTATTATTCCTCCTTTAACTGTCCTTCTCCATGTGGGTATGTCAAAAAATCTCTCTTTCCATCATGGCCATGCTATAAAAACATCTCCCTATAATTTTTCTTTTCACTATGCAAATAAAATGAAGACTAGGGTTTCATTTCTGAAAAATGAGGGTTTCAAGACTTTGACAGTTGGGTATCTTCTTCAGGCATAAAACTTACTTTTCTGGTTACAGCCATGGTAGAAAAAATACACTGTGTCTGATTCCTTTTTCTGTATGCACCAAAATGCATTAGGGTTTTATACCTCTTCAAGGGTTTGCAAAAAATAATCATAGATTTATTCACTATTTTGAGAATCCCTTTTTCATTCCTGTGTATGATTTTTCATTCTTGTGTATGAAACATGACTCTGTTCAGAAATTTTGAACTAGGGTTTGATTTTTCATAACAGAGAAATACTCTTTGTCATCTTTGAGACTTATTCCTCTAATTCTGTAGCTTCTTCTACTGAACTTGGACATTCTTGAGTGATAGTAAATGTCATTTCTGTAACTCTGAGCAATGATATTATCCTTTTTCTGTAAAGAGATATTGTAATAGTCATGTATGCATGAATCTCTTTTCTGAGCATGGGATTTTATCTTGGCATTTCATTTTGCATTGACTGGTCAACTATCAGGTAATCTTCATCATGTTGCTCTTTCACATTTACTTTGGCATTTTGATCCTTCTGTAGCATGTCAAACCTGTCATTGATCTTCTACTGTATCACTACTTGTGGATACTTTTATCATTTTGTCAGGGATAATGATACCTGTACTTGATGTATCACTCATTTGAAACTGTAGCAGTCATTTGATCTTTATTTGATGTATCTTCTTCATTAATGACTATCAGATGCTCCTCACGATGCATTTGTCTGATTCTGTCCTTCCATCATGGCATAACCTATATTATTTGTTTTAGCTACACTTGATCACCTTGAGCACCTGTATCTGGTCATTCTACTTACTGTCCTTTTATCATAATCAAATAATGCTTTTCATGTTATATCCTATAACTTATGTAAATGATACACAAGCTCTGTCTCTTGGAAGCATTATTCTGTAACTTTATCTTCATCAGGTAGTAATGTAAACACTTTATATGGTTGATAATTTCAATGAGATACATAAGTGTGATTTTGTGACTAGTCTTCAACTCTAACATCATATGTATGATCAATGAAGGCTCATGTAGCATATCTTCACACTGTAGCTATATTTATCATTTGTTCATGATATTTAATCACTTGAGATGAAATAAATACCTATTGTATTTTAAGATGGCTCCTGTAACCTGTTCCTTCTATCTGATGTGCATATGAGACATGTTTGGCATATGTGTCTTTATCTGATGTAATCAATTGATCATACCTGTACTTGTTATCTGTACTTGGTTATCTGATTTTATCTTTTTAATCCTTGAACATTTAATGCATGATTTGTTCACACTAATCTGCACATGTTCATTATGAATATAACTCTCAATCTTTAATGGCTCTTGAATCAACAATGCATTTGAGAGTTATGTTCCATTATGAACATCTACAGATAGGGATTAGCTTGATAATGTCTTTGTAAACTGATACTTTATCTAATCGCAAGTCTGCTCTTCATCTTATTTTCATATTTATGTCATTTCTTAAGTCTGATTTTGTGAACTGTGACATGAAATATGACAGCAATAAAGCATCCTAATAGTGATATGAACAAGAAAAATACCTTTTCATAGCTGCATTTCTGTTTTCTGCACTTTGTCAATTTGACTCAGGCATTCTGAACTTATCTAATTTGTTTCAATCAACTGCAATTAATGTCATGATGACACACTTTCTCTGTAAGTTGATTAAATGATGCATGATGTACTTTGAATGATGCATCCTATCTTTTTCTGATATTCCTTTTCAAATGAATAAGAAGGAAACATGCTGGGCTCAACCCTTGTCGGAGCCACATTTTCTCCACATGTTTTAAATGTCTTCAAATCAGCAACATTACTTTTCCTATACCTGTACAGTGAACAAACAAGTTAGCATAAAAACATACCTGATGGTATTGATTGATCCTCTTCATGATATTCTAGTTTATAGCACATGTATGATTTGATCTTTCATATGAAATGCATGATGTGACAAGTTGATATGTCTGCATGATAAAGCATATGATAACATTAAATATCCAGAGCTCTTACATGACTTTCCCCAATTTTTTGTAGGTTCAACTGATACAACTAGAGTTGAAGATGAGGACTAAAGATCAACTATCCAACTACTCAACAACCTCCTTGCTCAGGCAATGATGGATATTTAGTTTTATCATGTGTTCTTCCTTATTTATTTTATCATCAGACATATAGCTTGCATATGTCTGCATTGCTCAGTTTAGTTACTCCCACGGCTTGTGTGGGACACTTTTGAACACTTCTTTTAAACATGATCAGTTAATTTATCTTATGCACTTGATGTATGTATGTTTCCTTTTCAATCAATGCATAGGATAGAGTAACAGATGTTGAATGTATGTTTCAAATATGACATGAAATAACAGTTCAAATAAATATTTTTCTTTCTTTCTTTCAAATATGATCAACTAGATAATCAATTTGTCTTATAACTCCTGAAAGATAACACTATGTTAGATCAACTGTATTTCTTGAATCTTTGATTTCTTGACATTCTGATTCACTTGTTATGATAATTCATCAATCCTAATTGGATTGATGGGTTATCCTGACAATTGATATCTATCTCTGCTTTGTCAAGACTTCAACTGTTCATTGAATGCAATAACTTTAAAGTTTTATTTTATTCCTTTTGAACAACCGCACTTAGGTCTAACTAAATTTAGTGTGAACAAAATTTAGTAACAATACCATATAGAATTCCCATGGAATTCACCAAATATGGATTGATATAAATACAATTGAAACTCTAATTTATTATTGCACATTTTATTCAGTTCTAAACTTGTGAGCTCTCGATTTGGATTTCAGAAGTTGGAGTTGGCACCTTGAAGTTGATCGTAGGCAAAGTTACAAACTTACAACACATGAATTCCTGCATTAACGAATAGCAAGTCAGTGAAAACCTAAACTTAAAGGTGCGTAATCATTTCTTCATAGTGTTAGTGTTTTAAGATTTCTTTATCTCTCTTCCATTATTGATTCAATCTTAAAGAAGATATTTAGTAGGGAATGGGATTTATATTCTATGAGTATGTCCTTAAACAAGAAAACATTTTTTCCAGCTTTTATTCGAAGTCGGAGCTCAAGATGTCAAGCTACAAGTGTGACAAGTGTAAGACTCCTCAGGGTGGTGAAGGGACTGGGAGGCCATCAAAACACCGAAAAGGTGGAGTTAGTAGACAATTTTACTTTAGAATTGGCAATGTTTCTGATCCATCAAATCAAGATGGAGCTACACCATCAACTCTTGCACAAAATAATAATGAAGAAGCCATTTGCAATACCTCACCACCACCAGAAGGTGGGATTGCCATTGAGTCAAATGAGGAAGGCAATAGTGCAGAAGATGTTCCAAGGGATACCCTGGTTAGCCAGAATGAGGATGGCAATACCGTAGAAGATGTTCCAAAGGATACCCTGGTTAGCTAGAATGAGGATGGCAATACCATAGAAGATGTTCCAAGGGATACCTTGGTTAGATAGAATAAGGATGGCAATACTGTAGAAGATGTTTCAAGGGATACCCTAGTTAGCTAGACTGAGGATGGCAATAGCGCAAAAGATGTTCCAAGGGAAACCCTAGTTGGCCAAAATGAGGATGGCAACACTGCAGAAGATGTTCCAAGGGATACCCCGGTTAGCTAGATTGAGATAATTGACTTGGATAAAAAAGAAAATGTTGGCACTGTAGATGATGCTGGCAAGAAGAAAAGAAAAGGCAAATCAAAAGATTCAAAAGGCAAATCAAAAGATTCAAAACTAGGGCGCGAGTGGGAAATGTCAAGTAATTTTCATCTTGATTGGGTGTCAAAGTACCCATTCATTAAACTAGTGGAGAAAGAAAACTAAGATGAAAAACCAACAGAATGCAAGTGTGTGATTTGTAGTTGGAAATGTAAAAGAGATAAGAAATTGCAGCTAAAGTTTGACACTATAGAAAAGCATATAAGTAAAGTTTATGAAAAACAAATCATAGATAGAAAGGAAACATCAGTAGTAAGATGGAAATCAAAGGAAGAATGTCTTCATGTGAAGTATGCCGCGGAATATGATGAGCATAAGAAAAGAATGTCGAAGCTTGTTGCAAGTGGAGGTACAATCAAGGCTCAATTTGGAAAAGCAATGGAAGGAGCACAATTGGCAAAAACTGTTCAGATGAGTGTTGTTTTTCATATTTTGTCCAGAAGGCATCCTATGATAGACTACCCAGAGTATAGTAATTTATTATCTTTTTTGAGTGTTCCTCACTATCCTAGCACACATTGGTTAATAAACGCTGGATGGGAATGGGAAAACTGTCTCGCTACGGTGGAAAAGCAAGATTTAAAGGAGAATGTAAAAGAGTCAAACTTCATTGCATTATCTTTAGATGAAGTTACTGTGGTAGATAATACTTCTTAGGTTTGTATGCATGTGTATACTATAAAAGAACATGTCTGCCGAGCTCATCTACTCTGTGTTCATAAAATGAAGGACAATTCAACATCGCAAAATCTATTTGAACTAGTTAAGAAGTCTTTGAATGAAATTACAGATATGGATGACTTGACAATTGCCAAAAAGTTGGTGTGTGTAGGAGGTAATGGAGTTGCAGTAATGCAAGGTCAGAGGACCGATCTTTGCACAAAATTACAAACTAATTGTGCACCATACATGTTTGCCATTCACTGCATGGCCCAAAGAATGAATTTAGCATTTAAAATTGTAAGCAAGTTTCCTACAGTATTAAAAGTTGAAAATCTAGTCCACGAGCTCCACGTATACTTTTGCCAAAGTCCCAAACATTTTGCAGAATTTCAAAATTTTACCGAGGGAATAACAACAGGAAACAAGCTTCTTAAGAATGTTGATACCAGATGGATCTCCTTGCATGGACCAGCGCAACGAGTTCTTTCAGAATATCCATCCTTGATTGGAATAATGTATGAGCATCGCAACATAGTAGACAAAGCTCCTAACCTCTTACATAGGTTAAGCGATATAGAGACGCTCTTAACTTTAGCTAGTCTTCTCCCCATGTTGGATGAAATGAATAATCTTGTGAAGAAAGCCCAAGACAGAACTATGTATATCTATGAGTATACCAAACTACATAGAATGACATGCATGGCCCTCAATAATCTATATCTAGATCTAACTTCTCAAAGCCCAAATTTTTATAGGTGGCAGATAATTACAGATTTGAATCATCCTAAAAATTATTTACAGTTTAATGCAAGTAGGGAGTTATGTGTCTTTGTACATGGATTTGAGATACCAATGCACCATTGTAAGAAAGTCAGGCACTCTATCAAAGAAGTACCTATTAGAAAGGAAGATTTTGATGGCATTGTTGAATCTGTTAGTAGTAATTTGAAGGAAATTGCAACCAATCTTTCAACAAAGATTTATAATCGATTCCCTCGAGATGAAATACTTGATGCCATGTCTATTGTGTATCCTCAATTTTGGGTTGAAGGCCACTGAGATAGCCCAAGCTTTTTTCATCAAAAAGTAACTACCTTGACTGCATACTTGTCAAAAAGTGCATAATGCAATGGATAGAAAATAGAAGGAATTATAGATGGAAATAAGCTTAAAGGACAATGTAGTCGGTTTGTAAGAAGTATGATAGACTAGTTTAATGCCATGGAGAATCCCTTAGAAGAGGGATCAATAACAAAGCCCTGGAAAAACTTGGGTCAGAGTGAAATATTCCATGATTTGATATAAAAATATTTCAAACTTGTTGATTTATGTCAAACAATGATATTGGGTTCGGTGGAAGATGAGAGAGTTTTCAGTGCATTGGTGTTTTTGAAATCAAAGATAAGAAACAAACTAGACAAGAATTTGGAAAATTGCTTGAGGGTGTTAGGAAGTGCGTATAATGTCAAAAAAATTCCTTATGAAAGGGCACTTACAATCTGGAAGTCCATATGCAAAAGAAGAGGGTTGTGCAACACTTCAAGTTCAAACGCTAGTAGTGGTGGGACAAATGATAGTGACACAATGACTAATGAATTTGACTTTGAGACTTAGAATCAAGATGACTCTTTTTCTTTATCTAAACATTAGTTTGAGGACCATGACTCGATTTGGGAAATGGAAGTGAATTAGCAGTTTTTAGGTATTTATACTGCATTTCATGAATTATATTCCAAAACTGTAGTTGATGATATTTTATATTGTATTCCTTGAAATTGTGAATCAAATTGAATACATTAACATATTATTAATTATTTCATATTTTAATTGTCATACTAATAAGTTTTACATGTACTCAGTGATTCATCATTCAATTCAATGCTTAATATTTCCTTGCTAAAGTTGATTTGTGCATAAAACATAAAATTTGCAGTAAAGTAGAATTTTGGTTTTTGATTTGATATGTGATTCTGCATCATTTTTCACAGTTTATGAATTATTTTAATCAGTGCCTTATGTGCAACTGAGTCATCCAATTTCACACTTGAGCCATCAAACCCCTCAGTATTATCGGCCCCCTTGCCTTGTCTCATCGGTCACCGCTTGGTTGGGAACATTATGCCAGAAAAAAGTTAAGCTCTAAACACTGGTGAAGCCAGAGGGATAGCAGGTGGTCTCAATGGCATGTGAATAAAAGATTTGAAATGGTAAATAAAATTAGCTTAACATATTAACAATAGTAGGATATAGAACAATGAACATCAGCAATCGTTGAATGTGTACTTAGTAGTTGAAACCAGAGTTTATATTCAATTGATAAAGTTGAAAGGAAGCTAGGTGTGCGTAAATCGCTTCCTACACTAATCTAAAGAGGAGAGAAGAGTGCAAATTCATTTTTATCCTTACAATTATAGAATGTTAACAACAACAATGGAGATATTGTAGAAATACACATACACATAGAAATGAGACAGAAAGAGAGAGACACAAGATATACGTGGGGAAAACCCTTATCGGGTGAAAAACCCCACACTCCAAAACCTGCACAATGTATTATCAAAACTGAAATTTTTTACAATACACTTGCAATGCAAGCTCTCAGGAGTCTTCAACACTCATATCTAGAGACAAACTGGTAGCATAATAGTACATGTCAATCATATAAATCCATCTCCTCTCCAAAGCACCTGTTTATATAGAAAATACAAGTAAAAAATGGCTCTATCTTGAGATGGGCATCCAACATGGCCTCATGGCCCAAAACCCACACCTATGGACACTTGTCCAACACTATAGGATATTCATGACACTTGTCAATTCACCCCATCTCAAACAGGTTGCCTATTCCCAAGTTGGGTAATGACATATGCTCTTATGACTTAAAACTGTCATAGAATCCGTCATACTGACATATCTTATAGTTGTAAGAGAATCTGTTATAAATAGGCTATAAATAGCATATTCTCTTACAACATGTCATAACCCTCCTTGGGGCACCCAAAGATGCCTTCTTCCAAGATGCTTTGAGACATATGTCTTCACCTATCATAGAACTTTCTATTTCTGACTCTTACATGTCATAGATTATGTCATAGGAATCTGTCATAACCGTTTTGGTCAAGATTCACTTACACACTAGTCAAAATGCTGACACATGGAAGAAAACCTCTACCACACAAGAGGGAATCCTATCTCCACATGGAGTGTGTTGACCATCCTAGTCATCTTACAAGTGGAGTGACAACTCATCGTGCCACTTCACACTAAATGACAAAATAGGATGTGCAACAAAATTACAACATAGGCTAAGTAAATAAATTACATTACAATAATAAATGCAAGGAATTACTAAGGTTGAGACACCTTAATTCCCAACATTCTCCCACTTGTCGAACACCTTGTAAGAGCCAATAGAAATAACAGGATTTAACTGCTATAGGCCGAGAGGCCCATAGACTCCAAACACCATCTGAACTTCTCTGTGCCCACTGGTTTCGTCAATGTATCTGCAACATTCTTCAAAGTATCTGCCTTCTCCAAATTCACCTTCCCATCCTCTACCATGTCTCACATGAAGTGAAACTGTACATATGCTTTGTTATTGCATGGAAAGTTGGATTCTTTGCTAGGCAAATCACACTCTGACTAGCACAACAAATCATAATCTGTCCTGCATCAACACCAATATTTGAACACAATCTCTTAAGCCAAATGGCTTCCTTACAAGCATGAGTTGTTTCCACATACTCAACTTCTATCATGGACAAAGCAACCATAGGTTGTCTCTTACTCATCCAACTAAATGCACCACCAAACATAGTAAACACGTAAGCACTGTTGGATCTCCTATTGTCAATGTCACCCACCCAATCAGAATCCACAAACCCTCGAATATAAACTAAATGCAGAGATCCTGTAGGATTACCATGATAGCATATGGAATACTTGGAAGTACCCCTCAAATATCTGAACACTCGCTTAACTGCATCCCAATGTAACCATCCAAGATTAGCCATAAATTGGCCAAGGACTCCCACTGCTTGGGCAATCTCTGAGAGTCTTGTGTAGACCATAGCATACATCAAACTGCCAACAACACTAGCATAAGGTACTCTACTCATGTCCTCCACCTCACTAAGAGATTTTGGACAATCATTAATAGACAACTTTGTCCCCAATGAAACAAGAACACACAATGGTCTACAATCTGCTATGCTGAACCTATCCAACATGGTCTTCACATAATTACTCTGGCTTAACCAAAGTTTTATGTTAGCTATGTCTCTTCTAATTTCCATTCCCAGAATGTACCTGGCTGCCCCTAGATTTTTCATCTCAAATTGTGCTGACAACTGAGACTTCAAATCATAAATCATATTCTTACCATTCCCAATCAACAACATATCGTTAACATACAATGCAATAATGAGAATGCAATCATTGTCAAATTTGTAATACACATAATGATCTGATTTTGATCTCAAAAATCTAATAGACAACAGAAAGGCATCAAATTTCATATACCACATCCTAGGAGACTACTTCAAACCATACAAAGACTTCTTCAACTTGCAAACCAAATTTTCTTTACCTTTCTCTATGTAATGCTCTGGCTGTGACATGTAAATCTCTTCCTCCAAATCACCATGAAGGAAAGTTGTCTTCACATCCATCTTTTCCACCTCTAAGTCATAAGTAGCTACAAGAGATAACAAGAACCAAATGGATGTCAGCTTTGCAACGGGAGAGAAAATTTCACCATAATCAATTCCCTTCACTTCTGAGTACCCCTTCGCAACCAATCTAGCTTTTTACTTTTCAACACTGCCATCTGCACCGAATTTCTTCTTGAACACCCATTTGCATCCAACAGGTTTCTATCCTTCAAGCAAAGGCACCAAGTCCCATGTTTTATTCTTTTCCAAAGAAGCCATCTCATCTTCCACGGCCTCCTTCCAGGAACCTGCATCTTTCATGCCCATAGCCTCTATCGCAGTTCTAGGCTCATCAGTGTTAGTAAGGCAAAAGCACAACTAGAATCAAGTAATGAATAACCAAACCTATCAGGTTGCTTCCTTGTTCGTGTAGACCTCCTCAATAGCTGAGGTTGAGGTTCTGCTTCTTCTTCTGAGATATCAGAGCTACTAGAGCTCTCCTCATCATCAGGTCTCACAGGGTCTGTCGGTTCAGTCTTCTCAGGGGTAGAAGGAAACTGAACCACATCTTCTTTCTTTTCTGTCTATTCTGGCTATAGAACAATGGAAGAAGGTGTTAGCTCTCTGAAGATAACACTTCTGCTATACAACACTTTTTTAGCCATCGGATCCCAAAGCTTGTATCCTTTCACACTGACACCATAGGCAATGAAAATACACTTAACATCCTTGTTGTCCAATTTAGATCGTTTCTCCCTAGGCACATGTGCATATGCCTCACAACCAAAAACATGAAGATGTCTAACTGAATGCTTCTTACCAGACCACACCTCCATAGGTGTCTTACCAACAAGAGCTAATGTAGGAGACCTATTTACCAGGTTGCAAGCAGTGGCTACAGCTTCAACCCAAAACTTTTGTTTGAGGCTTGCTCCACTAAGCATACTCTTAGCCTTCTCCATTAGTGTCCTGTTCATCCTCTCTGCAACTCCATTTTGCTGCGGGGTGTATGGAGTTGTCTTATGTCTTTCAATCCATTGCTCTTTACAAAACTTATCAAACTCCGCCAAACAAAATTCACCATCGTGTCAGTTATCAAACACTTAATCTTTTTACTAGTCTAATTTTTAGCAAAGGCTTTAAACTCTTTAAATTGACTAAAGACTGTAGTCTTGCTTTTGATAAAATAAACCCATGTCCTTCTACTATAATCATCTATGAAAGATACAAAATATACAGATTTAGAAATCGAAGGAACACTAACAAGACCAAACACATCAGAATGAATAAGATCCAATACACCAGAAGACTTGTGAGAACTAGAGTAAAACTGAACACGGTTTTACTTTCCATATACACAATGTTCACAAAAGTCAAACTCGAGATTACAATCATATAACCCCTCAATGAGGTTTTTATTTTTCAGGGTTCTAAGACCCTTCTCACCAATGTGGCCATATCTCAAAATACCATAACATGGTCTTTTCAGCAGGAAGTTTAACTTCTAAAGCATGTGCACTACCATCAGAATGTGTTACAACAAATTTTTTCACTTCTCATTCAGATGGTGGTGATGAAGTGACTGTAGCTCTTTTCTTTGAGTCAAAAGAACTATTACACTGTGAAGTGCATGCCTTCAGCTGAAACAGAGTACCTCTCCGAGTACCCTTTGTAAGCACCATAGATCCTCTAGTCATCTTGCATCCATCCTTCAAAAAGACAACCTGCACACCTGCATCATTCAACATACTTACATAAAGCAGGTTCTGTGCCAACCCTGGGATGTGCATAACCCCAATGATCCCCTTCACTCATCCATCAGGGAATTAGATTGAGACTCTTCCATGACCAACAATCTTTAGATGAGAATTGTCACCCAGGTACACTCTTCCACCATTGAACTCTTCATACTTCGTGAACCAGCTCTGATGCGAGGTCATTTGGAATGATGCACTAGAATCTATCAACCACACATCATCAGATGCATGGGTGGCTAGGGATGCGATGAAGGCATCATCATCATCTTGTGACTTATCAGAATCTAAATCTAGGGCATTCTTCTTCTTCTTTTCATTTTCCTCTTTGCATTCCTTTTAGAAATGCCCAGATTTACCACAATTACAATAGAGAGCCTTGGACTTTCCAGGAGATTTGGATCTACCCTTTTCACCTTTCTTGTCCTTCTTCTTCCCTTTTTCTTTGGGTCTTCCACAAACTACAAGAGCTTCTTCGGCCAACTAGGATGCCTTTCTTCGCATTTCTTCATATAATAGTGAAGACACCACATCTTCCATCTTGAAGGTGGTAGTAGTGCTTCCAATGGCCATGACAAGATGATCCCACGAATCAGGTAAAGATCAAAGCAGGGGCATACACCAATCCTCCTCCTCCATTTTCACACCCACGGATGTCAACTATGCAACAATCATGTTGAAAGAATTCATATGGTCTGCAACTGATCCTCTGTCTTCCATCTTCAGAGAAAATAGCTTCTTTTTCAAAAAAATCTTGTTCACCAAGGACTTGGCCTGATAAACATCTCCTAGCTTCTTCCAAAGATCTTTCGCAGTCTTCTCCTCATGGACATTCAATAGGACAGAGTCAACTAGACAAAGTCTTATGAGACCCTTAGCCTTCTGATCTTTGAGGTCCTAATCATCTTGTGACATTGTCGTAGGTTTTGTTCCATCAACGATTTCCCATAGGTCATGATCAACAAGTAGATCTTCCATCTTGAGTTTCCACAACTCAAAATTTATGCCATTGAACTTCTCCACCTCTACTCTTCCATATGTGGTTGCCATCTCCTTCCTGCAACAAGATACAGAATACTGTGCACAGACTCCCACTCAACCTATGATTAGCTCAAAAAACCCCTACCCAGCAGCTAGAACCAAAATTGGCTAGGCTCTGATACTAACTGAAAGGAAGCTAGGTGTATGGAAATCGCTTCCTACACTAATCTAAAGAGGAGAGAAGAGTGCAAATTCATTTTTATCCTTACAAGTACAGAATGTTAACAACAACAATGGAGATATTGCAGCAATACACATACACATAGAAATGAGACAGAAAGAGAGAGAGACAAGATATACGTGGGGAAAACCCTTATTGAGTGAAAACCCCCATACTCCAAAACCTGCACAATGTATTATCAAAATTGAAATGTTTTACAATACACTTGCAATGCAAGCTCTCAAGAGTCTTCGACACTCGTATCTGGAGACAAACCGGTAGCATAACAGTACTTGTCAATCACATAAATCCATCTCCTCTCCAAAGCACCTGTTTATATAGAAAATACAAGGCAAAAATGGCTCTATCTTGAGATGGGCACATGGCCTCATGGCCCAAAACCCATGCCTATGGACATTTATCCAGCACTGTAGGATGTTCATGACACTTTTCAAGTCACCCCATCCCAAAGAGGTCACCTATTCCCAAGTTGGGCAATGACAAATGCTCTTACGACTCTTACAACCGTCATAAAATCCGTCATACTGACATATCTTACAGTTGTAAGAGAATCTGTCATAAACAGACTATAAATAGCATATCCTCTTACAACATGTCATAACCCTCCTTGGGGTTCCCAAAGATGCCTTCTTCCAAGATGCCTTGTGATACATGTCTTCCCTATCATAGAACCTTCTATTTCTGACTCTTACATGTCATAGATTCTGTCATAGGAATCTGTCATAACCGTTTCGGTTAAGATTCACTTACACACTAATCAAGATGCCGACACATGGTAGAAAACCTCTACCACACAAAAGGGACGCCTATCTCCACATGGAGTGTGTTGACAATCCTAGTCATCTTACAAGTGGAGTGACAACTCATCGTGCCACTTCACACTAAATGACAAAATAGGATGTGTAACAAAATTACAACATAGGCTAAGTAAATAAATTACATTACAATAATAAATGCAAGGAATTACCAAGGTTGAGACACCTTAATTCCCAATAAAAACAATTAATACAGATAATTGAACATCAACACATTACTGAATTTGAATTTTCTATTGATTTTCAATTGAAGGAATACATAGAGGTAATGTAAAATCTTGCTCAAAGACAACTCTGCACAGAGTTGAGTTGGAACTTGGAAACTCATATTATCAATATCAAATCATTCTAACAACGTTTTTAGCAAATTTCACTGTTTAGGTGGTGGGATTGTCATTTCTTCTAGCTGATGTTGTCTGCCTTGCATTTTTGTTAACAATGTATGATCAAATTTCAATTTGGATCCTGGGTCTAACTTGAATATTTCAGCCAAAGATACATTCAAGAGTATCAGTTGTTTGATGAAATCTAAAAAGTTTGCCTCATCTGGGTTCTGAGGAAATTGGCCCAAATCAATCTTCCTTGCATCCACCATCTTCTTTCTAAAATTATCCTTTCCAATGAATCGGTCATTTGTGTCAAAACCCTGTGGCAAACCAAGCTTTGTCAAGTTCCTTACCTTTTCATCCTCCTTCTTAATCTTTGTTGCAACCTCAATCACAAATTCTATTGTTTCACGCATTCTTGAACACTTTTGAATGATAGATGTCACCTTCATTGAGGCTTCAATCCAATTAGTAATGCTTTTTGAAATCCATTCATTGTTAGTGGCTTTGTAGACTGTTTCTAGAACTTGATTTGTAATTTTCTCTTCTGCCTTCAGTTGCACATTTATGTTGTCCATTAAATATTTGCTCAGCTTATTATGATGTAGTCTCATGGCATCAATCAATTGAAAGAATTCACACAAATGATCAATCCTATGCATTATTTCCTCCCAAATATTTTGTTTCATGTGCCTCATTGTTTGTCTACAAAATTCAGTTAACTTTTTTTGACAAGATTTTATTTTATTTTTTGCTTCCATAAGCTCTGCAGCCAATGTTTCATTTTTTTGCCTCTCTTTCTCCAATTTTTGTTCCCACTGTTCATTTGATTTCCCAATGCTTTGTCTTAATTTTTCTGAAGTGGATTTTTCTTCATCATATTTCTTTTTGATCTCATCTAACCTTTACTTTAGTCCATTTAATTCCACCTCTGTTTATTTATCTTCTTTGCTTGTTGATGTAGAGGTAGATTTTTTTATTCTTTTTTCTAATTCATTGCTCTTGTTATTTGTTGCTTTCCTCTTTACTTTCTCATTTGCTAAGTTTGCCTGTAATTTTTCTATTTGATTCTACAACTTTTTTTTCTCTCTATCATGCTTTAGCAATGATGTGTATACCAACTCATTGTTCTTCTTTGATATATTAATTTTGTCAATATTTTTTAATCTAGAAAAATCAAATTGCAAACTGCTCACTTGAAATTCAAATCGATCCATCTAATTTTTTGGTTTATTTTGAACTGTGGGAACAACAATTATGTACTCCATGATTTTTGTATTTGTGTCAAATGTGGGTAATATCATGGTTGTTGCAGGATCTGAAGTTACAGCAGACACACTCTCCATCAGTTGCTTCTTTTCCTTTTTATACAATTCTGATTTCTTTTTAAACTCTTGAATGTAATCAGAACCCAGGGATGCAGGAATAAGGGAATGCTTGAATGGTGAAGCAATAGGAGTACTTGCAATTTCAGTTATAGCCACACTAACTAGGGGAGTGCCTGAAAATAATTCCTTTGTAGTGGAACTGGTAGTTGGACTTGGACCTGTCATAATCCTTTGTCTCTTCTGTGTCCCTTGATCACTGAGTGTTTGTGTGGTATCTTGTATTGGTGTCTTCTTCTGTGTAATTTGTTGTTGGACCTGTTGTTGTAACACATGTTGACTAAGTTCTCCACCAGTGGTAGTGCCAGTCACACTAGGCTCTCCACCATGGGCATGTCCAAGTGTGATTGCATCTGACCATGAGGATTAGGATTTGAAGCTGCAACATAATTAATTCTTTTAATTCTACTTGTATGACCTTGGTGTATTTTATCAGCTGATTCAGCTCCAAGGCCTCATTTATCAAATGGTTTTCTGGCAGTGGTGACTACATCTATTGGGTGCCAAATGCCTTGTCCTTGGGACCCCAAACCACCACCTCAATAACCCAACTTTGCAGCTATGACTGCTCCTTAAGTATATGATTTTTTAGTGCCCTGACTTAAACCATGTTTGAAATTTCTTTGTTCATCCCTATCATCATCAAGTTCATCATCACTATTAATTTCAGTTTCTTCATCTTCACATTCATTGGGATGCTCTATATTTCATAATTTGTATAACTCTTCATCTTCATCGTTTTCTCCATAGTCTGCATCAATTCTTGGTTCACCTAGCTCCTTCCTCATAGACCAAAATGCAGTATTTTTTTATCGTGACCAATATTTTTTTGTAAAAGACTCATTTATAGAATTTGTCATTTTTGCTCTAATAGATGGTTTATCACTTTTTGCATAAAAATTGTTGTACCTCCTAATTTCATTCTGTGTTGGTGCTCCTATAATTTGGACCTAGTGCAATGCCATAATTTCTGCTAACAACTGTTCAAAAGAAATACCTTTCTCAGCAACAGTTTTCTCCATTGCTATTTTGACCTCATCCCAGGAATCCTTGTTTCTCAATTTTTCAAGCAAGGGTTTACTTTAATTTTGAATTCTACTTGCAACATTCCTATTGGCCACAATCATTGTTTTAATGGTGTCACATGGATCATACTGCCATGACAGACAACATCAAAATTAAAAATTTCAAAAGATCTTGTGCCACCTTAAATGCTTTTCTCTCCAATGTGAACCCTCCACATGAAAAAGGTAAAGAAGGAAATAAGGTCTTCTTTTGCTGACTGGAAAAGTGTAGTTCATCAGTACTCTGCATCTACCATACATATTCCAACGCAAAAACCCTTTCTATCACATGTATTGGAAGTTTGTATGGCTCTACTCCTGATCCATAAAATCTTAGCACAGTATATTCTTCCAATAAGTACCAATCATCCAATTGTATTTCTTTTCCTAGTTGAATGAAATCTCTACATGATATAGGCAATCTAGGCATTGGACTATTTGTAATTAGTTTATGCAATGGAGCCAAAAAGTAGTCTACAAAATGATTGTAGTTCCTTGGAGAATCATGCATCCTTATCTTAGTGGTCCAATCATATACTAGAGCCATTTTATTTTCCTCGGCATTACTATAGGGCTGAATCTAAAGCTTGTTGGTCTGAAACATTCCACTAAATTTGAATAGAAAAAAATAGCACAAGTAGGTTGTGAACCTAAATGTCTTGGTGGAAACTCCTTTAATCATTAAAAATTGTTTATGCATGGATTCTATAATGTGCTCAATAAACTTATATTTGACATGTACACCAATACCATAATGGATATGATATACCATTTCAAGGAGGCTTGCATCCACTTCCCAATTGCTATCCAGTCCGAGGCAAAATGCTAGCATGGAAATAGTATCCTCAGCCCATGATTTAAAAATTTTCAAAGGATAAGGAGGCTTATGGTTATCTTTCAAGTTATTTTTTCTTGAACTATTTTATTTAGGAAAGCTTTTTTGTCCCTTTCATCTGTTGCTTCATAATCACTAGCAAGCTTTTCTAGGTCAATGTGGACGTTTCCAAATTCTTTAGCTGTAAACCCCAACACTTTTCCAAATTCTTCTGCATTAATGGATAAAATTTCTTCTTTGGTATCCTTATTTACAATTGCTCTTTTGTTACATCATAATTGTGGGCACAGACCAAGATAAATTCTGGGCAAGGTAAAACCTCATGTAACATCATGCGCCCTAATCCAGTTACCCACAGTGCATTGATACTATCAACTTTCTTTTTCTTGGCAACCTTATTCTCACATGAAAATCTAAGTTCTGAGGTAAATTTACCATACATGTTAGGATCATAAATATCATGGTATTCATCAGTCAAACTTGAGGTTTTAAACAATTCAGAATAATCTATTTTTCTATCCGTACTTACTTTACCTTTCCCAAAAACTTTGTCTAGTCTGCTAGTGATGGTAGACATGCTTATACAGTGTGAAATTGTGAATTCCCTCTTAAGTCCTTAATTTTTCTTAAGTTTCTCAACCTTAAACGCAAAATTTGACAAAATAAGATTTTAAGAAACAATGAAACGTAGCCTAGGGATTCTATGTTTTGTCTTACTGACTATGTTGGAAATGGCATTGCAATGAGCAATCTGAAATCTCCCTAGTGCACTACAACCAGAAATATGAAATCTCCCCGTGTGCTAAGCCTCTCGGCTCTCACTTAAAAATAAAATCACTTAGCAGTAAAAAGTAGAAACTAGAAAGTTTGCTTTTTTTATAAAGTGAATTTTTTAGTGAATGAAACGTCAAGTCAACATGTTGCTTCTGGACTAAGTAATTAGTACATGTCTAATAGCTATCCTGCATTAACAGCTCATAGCAATTTCTAAACCATTGATCTTTGTAAATCTAACAGTTATAGGGTGATTCTGGAGATTTAAGTTCGCAAGCCTAGTGTTCTATGCATTTCATTCCAGAATGCAACTACAACCATCCATCAAATTGTTCATCCAACGATTCAAGTCAAGTAATTTATGATATAAACAATAAACATAATCTACTTTTAGTGATACTTATCATTTAATTATAGTCACACTTATCATTTAATTACATTCTATTTAATATTAATAAAAACTTTATTCACAGTTTTTGCTCTTGTGGACATCAATAAAAACTTTCATTCATTCATTCATTGATATTAATTCAAAAAATTGTTACATCTAGGGGATAGCTACACCCCTGGCGTATCGTTATGTTACAAAAAATTCCCATACATATTCTTTCCCACAATAATATAATATATTACATCAATATTACATAGAAAAAATTAAAAGTTTAAAACACTTGGCCACTGGCTAAGGGAAACCATAAATATATCATGTTTCCACTAGGTCTACAAAGCACAACACCCATTCTACATTCGACTCCATGACGAGAACTCGAGAGCACCTTAAAAAATTTTGACCGATGGTGGCCCAGTGACAGTGGCGGGTGAGAGCCCCATCTACCATGTTGAGTAGAAAGGGAAACTGTTGAATCCCCAGACCCATCTCTAACCCAACAACCACCTCAAAATCATTACCCAGAAAATCTTCCTTGAAAATATCTCGCAACAGAATGAGAATATCTATCTTCACACCTCCAAGGTCCAGCAATGATGCCAAGAACCAAGAGGCTATGTCAGAATTCACTCTATATCTATTCCTATCTATTAAAAAGTCCCTCCCAAGCACCATTTTAATAGCTTCCAACTCCAGGAAATGCAAACAAACAATTCTATGAGGGTTCGTTATAGCTCCAAGCCTCGAGTCTGTTATGAAACCCAAGAAAGAAATTTGCCTAGTGATATAAGGCAAATTGGTGTATCCATTTTCTTTGTTAAGCAACAAGGTAGCTTCAAACTTTGGTATGACTATGAGGCATTGTTGGGCTCCATTAAATAGAGCTAGGGTTCATTAATGGTGCTCAGCTTCAAAGCTTTGGGATATCTTTCCAAGCGTGCCAATATTTAAGTAATATGATATATCTTTTCAAGTAAATTTAAGTGAATTTAATTTGCATACAAATATTTATACTTGATTTGATGTAAGTAATAAGTATATAGATAATACTTAATAGTGTTTCCAAATTATGTTCCACATACATCGTATGCAATCCATGACACATGTCACCAATTTTGAATTAACAGGAGCACAATATTTGTAAATTGATGTGTAAGATCCAACCAATTTTATATACAATAAAGTTTAAACTTTTAACTAATAATAAATACTATAAAAAGAGGGAGTAATTCTTTTTGTTCCAATTTCAACAAAAGTCATCTCAGATCAAATATATTCAATAAATGAATAGTACAATAATCATCAAAACATTATGATCCTTTCTGTAAAAAATAACTCTATCTGATTTTGAGGTATGTTGAAATATGGCCAAATGGGTATCCTAAACATGTTTCCTTTCCTAAAGATCAGATCCGCATCAGGAGTTATGCCAATTTTGCCTTTTTGAAAGGCTAGAAGGAAGACCAAGGGTTTGTAAAGGAAAACCCACATTTTGATGACCAAAGGCATTTGTCTAAGGTTGTTTTGAGTTTGATCACCCCTACTCTGCATCAAATTGGTTCTAAAACTACTCCTAAATCCTAAAAGTTTATGAATAAGATTTTGATTTTTGTTTTGTATTTGGATGCAAGACTAGAATCTTGGGTCATAACCTCAATACCAGAATAGACCAGTGCCTATCTCAGGGTTTGAAGTCAATAGGCATACATATGTGAATGCTTACCATAAACTTTAAATCAATAATCAGATGTCAAGGAGATTTTCTAGTATCTGCCTTACAAATACTTCTCAAGACTAAGTATTTAGTCACCTATGCTTACATATATCCTTGTTGCAATATATTTTTTCCCAATGCTTAACCCAGAACATTTAATTTGTTCCTTGAACAAAAGTTTTAAGTAGAAGATTAAACATTCAACATAGAGAGCCCATGTTCCAGAATCCTGAAAAAACCTTAGCTATTTAGATTTAGAAGAAAAACACACACAACTTGGAGATAGATAACCAAATACATGCAACAAAGCATTACTCATTTAAAAACAACATGAAACTGGTAAATTTATGCCACCCAGCAAGACTGTATCTTATTATTCCTCCAAAATTTTCCAAGTCTTCAACAACCAACCCTATGAAATGAGCAAGACAGTTCCTTTATAGATCAAGAATGTGCTCTCAGCATTGAATACATTGTACTTCAAATTGTTACAGAAACAAAGAACAAAAGCTTGTCAATCCTTAGATCCATATCTGTCCTTCCACTCACTGTATGTCTCCTCTACTGACCAAGGGAATGAAAGTATTTCTGCAATCTTGCCATTATGGTTGACATACCTGGCATCCAAGATACTTTTTACTTGGTTACAGAACATATCAAAACTCCTTTCAAGAGTGTGCAGTTTGTCCAATGAAAAGCTCAGTACTTGCATAGTTGGATCACTTGCATCACAACAAGAGGGAATTAATTGATAAATATTGTCTACCATCTCCTTTGTCCACTTGTCCAAGTCTTTTGTTTTTCCATCACCCTCCAAGATGGGAGGTGACCACTTAGTGTCCAACCTTTCAAAAGCCTGCAACCTCTCTTTCACAACTGAATCAAATTTCAACTGGAAATTGGCCACATCCTGAAAATACTTCAACATGTTAAACACTGGTTGTAGTTCAGAAGGTGCATTGGTATCATACCTAGCACACCTCAGAAATTCTTTGACTTCTCTAGTTCTATGTAACCACTTTGTTTTTATGCTCAATAGTCTTTGTTTGTTAGACTCATGCTTTTCATAGGTTGGTCTCAACTGTGAGTAGGATTTCCAAGTCTCCTCAACTCTGGTCAAATTGTTTGTCCCCTGTTCTTGATCAAGTTGGTGACCACCTCTTTAACCTTGTTATCCTTTTCCTCCTTCAATCTCTTGTTATCCTCTTTCAACTCTCTAATCTCTGCAAGGAGAGGCTCTATATCCACTGGAAGAGATTCTGCAGTTGGGATCACTAGAGGAGGGGCTAAAGTACTAGATCCCAATGACAACTGCTGCTTCAACCTGTTTATCTCTGCAACTGCCTGAGAATAATTAAGTTGTAGCTGATTGTAATCCTTTTGCAAGTTTTTAGCAGTTGCTTTTGCAAATTATGCAGTCTGTACATTTAGGTTTGCAGCTTGAGGAGAAGGGGTATTAGATACTCTTTTTATTATTACATCCCCTATCAGCTCTCCTAATTCAACCCTAGGCTTTTTGTTGTTTGTGGCTAGAGCCCATATTGCCAATGTTTCAAATTTAGGGTTGAAGGCTGCACTAGAGAGGGCCTTTTCAATCTATTACCCTATCACATCTAAATAATCTTTGGTGATTGTATCAAATACAATGGCATCTGATAGAGTCCATTGAGGGAGAAGCAGAATATTACTTTTTGCCACCAATGCTCTCCCTTCCTCTGGACTCATTGCACTTATAGACTGATGTACTTCTTTTAGGACCCTCTGAGTAATAGCATCATACTCCTTTGGGTCAGCTTCAGCCTTGGCATCTTCAATTTTCTTCTAAAATTCCTCACTCGTCACTTTCAAAACATAGCTCCTAAATTCAGGAGTGTTGACAAATTCATCATCCTCCATAAACTTGTCATAGGCCATCACCCTAACATCTTCAATATCAACAGTAGGGTTCCTCAGTACTCTCACTACCCTATTCTCTAGGGATGAACAAGGTCTCAGTCTATCAGGTGAATGAGGGCCAGTTTCTTGTGCATGTTCCTTCTCCCCCTCTAGGTCAACCACCTCTATCTGCTCGGGGTTCTCCAAATCAATAATCTTAGCCCTTTTGGCAGGGGAGTGTCCAGCTGATTCCCTCTTTACATCATACTATCCACTTGAGCTGCCAGGCTCACAAGCATATCTTTGTTCTCCTGCAGGGATAGAGGCAATCAACTGTTCTGCATTATCCAGCATTTTCTCAATTCTCTTGATTGGGTCTTGCACTTCTGCAAATGCACCTAGATATGCATGATTCATGTTTTTCTTCATCTTCTCACTAACCATGATAGTATCCTACTTGATCCTCAAGTGGTGGACATCATTCATTGTAAAATAATTCCTAGCAATGTCCTCATTGTAATCCACTTGATGAAAGTACTTAGGCCTTCCATTGCTGACTCTGGTTTTGTTGATGAAGCCCTTAGGGTCAAAATACCTTGGTTGTTCCAAATACATTCCAAAACATTGCATAACTAAATAAATTTTTTCCAACCCACTCTTATCAAGGATCAAGAAATCACAAAACTTGAAGGAAGTAGGGAAGAATGAACCTTTCTTACGGTTCCTAAAGTGCTCCTTGTCAGAATCATTTAACTGCCTTATAACTTCTAAAAATGCCACCCTCTTTGGCACATATTTGGGCAGTATATGAGGTGCAGTCTAGCATCCATAGACCCTTATGCAAGTAGTATTCTCATGATAGAACCAATCACCCCAATTGTGATCAATTCCAAGGTGGGGAGTCCTATCCAGAGGTCGTAAGAAATCCAATACATCAAGATGCAACCTTTCACCCTCTGGCTCCAAAAATCCAAGGATTCTCCTCACAAAATATTCTTCAAAGATGACATAATCTACTATGGCATAGTGCATATCCAGCATACATGTCCATACTTGCACTGGCAACTTGTTCCCTTGAGCATTTGAAACCTTGACATGTAGATTTTGGTGCCACATCCCTGATAAAGCAAATAAGTACATATGGCACAACAAGGAGTACCATGTGAATTCAACATGGACATCCAGTTTAGACAAATTATTTTTGATCTTTGTCATCTAATCATGCATATGAGCAGCTAAGAAAGTGGCATAATCATATGGTTCCTTGACATCTGGGTTCTGAATATCAACAACCATCATCATCAAATAAACAAACATTCTATCTGAAGCATCTCTACCTAATACTTGACACAGACTATGATAGGTTCTGACCAAATATTCATTAAACATACTGCAATGAAAAGGCTCCTTCTCATCATCTGAAATCTTTACCAATTTCCCACCAACACCCCTTGGCCTATGCTTTGCTAAGTTATATTCCCTGTAAGCTCATTTCATAGTCTAGTATTTTTCTTGAAAGCCATGAGGTCAATTTGTTTGCTGGCTACAGGGTCCAAGTTGAATACAATGGCAATGTATCCTTTGGTAAGCTTGATTAATTTTGAACCATTCCTAGCTATTACTGTCCTAGTGGCTAGATCATACCTTAATGTTGTTGACCTAATTAAGTTAGGGTTGGGGAAAACATTGGAACAAATGAGCTTGGCTAAATCATATCTCTAGGCATGACAGATAGGGGCCTTATAGTTCATCCTCTTATGCCAATACTCAAAGAGGATCCAACCTGGGACAGGTAACTTGGCGTCCTAACAATTATAGAAGTAGTCAAGAAATTTATCCTCAGGTCCGCCTGGGCCATGCAATTTCAAAGGTGTTCTAGCGGAACTAGGGAGTTGGATCATAAGATCCTCATCTAAGCTTCGTTTTGAAGTGGAAGGCTAGTCTGACTGACTCATTTTGCTTTTATGAAGGTAGCTTAGGGTTTTTATGGTTGACAACGGCCCTAAAAGATTCAAAATAATTAACCTACAATTGGAAAAACTAGGCACGGAGGAGGAACAATTACTTACTAGTTTTCAGCACTTGCAGAAGCTTGAGATCACTTTTTCCTACTCATTTTGATGATTTCTTTGCTCTGAATGTAGTCGCGCTCTTAAGAATACCTTAATTCCTAAATTCCTGCACAATTCTCTGTATTAATGAAGGTCGAGGCAGTCATTACTCAATTCAAACTTCATGTTACAAGCCTTGGAAATCTTTCTCTTTTAAAAGTTTGAATCTGGGCCATTAATCTTTTCCATACATTCTTAAATCCACGGTCGTAATTAGCTGACTAGATTTGACAATCTTCATCACCAATCGGAACATGTCACCTTTTGTATGGGTCAGATACATGGCAACACCTCGCAGTGTAACAACCTATGATGGCCCACCTCTTACCTACCCTACGCCGGCATGCCTTAGCCTCCACATGCCCGCCTTTCACTTCTCAAACAAGAGAATGCCACATGTCGCCATGTCATGATCGTGCAGCGCAGATTCCATCCTATGAGATTCTCCTTGCGACGATGCGCAACCATTGGATCAAGTCTTTAGTTGACACAGGGTCTTTAGTGGCATAGGATGCCATCTCAGATTCTTTAACATGTGTCATTCTGTCATAGCCACACAACAAATATTCTCTCCTGACAGATTCCTCATGCACCCTTGCGCGACCATTAGATTTCACCCTTCCTGCAACCAACGACAATGGGTAACCTTTAGAATCCTAGATTAAGGGGGCTGGTCAACTTAGGAATATTAGGACATGAAGTCATGACTTAACTGACAGACAACCTGCTTGCACATTAACTTCTCAAGCCATCCATTGCCTGCTTAAATTCTTCAACATTGGTTGGCTAAGATTAAAACATCTTGCCAAGGAATTTCCCATTTGTCTTAATTAAATCTTTAATAGCTTGCCCTTTAATTCTCTTAGGGTTTCTTCAAAATATTTGCTAAAGCATTTAAAAAGTGGACCCTGCTAATTTAACTCGTTCCCCACCAAGCGGTGACTGACAAGATTAGGTATAAGGGGTCGATAAACAACACGATTTTGATGGCTTAGGTTTCAACTTAGACAATCGGCAACCGGAGGTAGCAAGTCAACATAAGATTACGCAGAGGGTTTCTCGTACGAAATGTCAACTATTGATATTTGGAAATCTAACGGTTCAAGTGTTATTCCGGAGGCTTGAAGTCACCGGTCTAGTGTTTCGGACATTTTCTTCCAGAATGCAACTACAATCGTCCATCAAAAATTCATCGAAAGGTCATCTATTATATTATTTTATGCTAACATCTTGCTTCACACATAATAAATATGTTGACACTTGTCCCCATTCCAGACACTTTATGAAGGAATTTTGATGTGTGTAAAATTTGTCCCAGAATAGAACAATATGACCCATTTGATATTTTCGCCACACTGTATGATTTTTTATTGGCATAACAGTTTATTTCACCAATTATTTTTTTATTGGTTTGAAACTATATTTAAATTCACCAATGATTTTTTTTATTGGTTTGAAAATTGGTTTAATTCGCCAATGAAGATATATTTTTTGATTTGAAATTAGATTTTAATCGCCAGCAAAAATATTTTCTTATTTAGAAAATAGGTTTAATTCGCCCACAAAAATATTTTATTGGTTTGAAAATAGGTTTTAATTCGCCAATGAAAATATTTAATTAGCTTGAAAATAGGTTTTAATCACCAATGAAAATATTTTATTGATTTTTAAAAAATTACAATTTCTCCAGGATTTTCCATAGACCTCTAGCGATTACAAAAGATTCGCCAAATAATTTTTTTTTCTCAGAAAAATGAAAAAATTTGCCAATAAAATTAATATTTTTCTCGGGAAGTATATATGATTCGCCAGGTTTATACACCTTCTCTAGGGGGGGGTTCTTAAAGTTATCCCTATTGTAAACCTTGTTGTTTAGATAATACATTGTGCAAGTTTTGGAGTGTGGGGTTTTTCACCCGTAAGGGTTTTCCCCATGTTATATCTTGTCTCTCTTTCTTCTGTCTTACATTCTTGTGTTGTGTATTGCTGCAATATCTCCATTGTTATGTTAATAGCACTATAATTGTAAAGGTTGAAAAGAATTTGCACTCGTCTCTCCTCTTTAGATTAGTGTAGGAAGTGATTTCCAGACACCTAGCTTCCTTTTAGTTGGTATCAGAGCCTGGACAGTTTTGGTTCTAGCTGCTGGGTAGGGGTTTTTTGAGCTAATCTTAGGTTGCGTGGGAGTCTATGCAGAGTATTCTGTAATCGTGTTGCATGAAGGAGATGGCAGACAGATCTGAAAGATTAGAGGTGGAGAAATTCAATGGCACAAATTTTGAGTTATGGAAACTTAAGATGGAAGACATGCTTGTTGACCGAGACCTATGGGAAATTGTTTCTGGTGAAAAACCAACTGCAATGTCACAAGCTGATTGGGATCTCAAATATCAGAAAGCTAAGGGTCTGATAAGACTCAGTCTAGTTGACACTGTCCTGTTAAATGTCCATGAGGAGAAGACCACGAAAGATCTTTGGAAGAAGCTGGGAGATGTTTATCAGGCCAAATCCCTGGTGAACAAGCTTTTTCTGAGAAAGAAGTTGTATTCTCAAAGGATGGAGGATGGAGGATCTGTTACAGATCACCTGAATGCCTTTAATATGTTAGTTGCATAATTGACATCCGTTGGTGTGAAGATGGATGAGGAGGATCATTGTATGACCTTTCTTTGTTCTTTGCCAGACTCGTGGGATCATCTTGTTATGGCTATTGGTAGCACCACATCCAATTTCAAAATGGATGAAGTGGTATCTTCGCTATTATCTGAAGAGATGCAGAGAAAGTCTTCTGAAGCAGCCAAAGAGGCTCTTGTGGTTCATGGAAGACCCAAGGAGAAAGGGAAAAAGAAAGACAAGAAAGTTGAGAAGGGTAGATCCAAATCCTGTGAGATATCCAAATCTCCTGGAAAGTCTAAAGCTCTTGTTGGAACTTTGGAAAAACTAGGCATTTCTGAAAGGAATGCAAAGAGGAAAAGAAAAAGAAGAAGAAGAATGTCCCAGATTCAGATTCTAACAAGTCACAAGATGATGGTGATGCCTTCATCATAGCCCTAGCCACCCATGCATCTGATGATGTATGGTTGATTGATTCTGGTGCAGCATTCCACATGGCCTCACATCAAAGTTGGTTCACGAAGTATGAAGAGTTCGATGGTGGAAGAGTGTACTTGGGTGACGATTCTCATCTAAAGATTGTTGGTCGTGGAAGAGTCACAATCCGATTCAATTATGGATGAGTGAAGGGGATCACTGGGGTCATGCACATCCTAGGCTTGGCACGGAACCTACTTTCTGTAAGTAAGTTGAATGATGCAGGTGTGCAGGTTGTCTTTTCGAAGGACAGGTGCAAGATGACTAGAGGATCTATGGTGCTTGCAAAGGGTACTCAGAGAGGTATTATGTTTCATCTAGAGGCATGCACTTCACAATGCAATAGTTCTTCTGACTCAAAGAAAAGAGCTGCAATCACTTCATCCCCACCATCTGAACCAGCAGTGAAGAAATCTATTGTATCTAATTTTGATGGTAGTGCATTTTGGGTACCTAAGGGTGCTTATGCTTTGGAAGTTAAGCTTCCTGTTGATAAGACAATGTTATGGCATAAGAGATTTGGCCACATTGGTGAGAAGGGTCTTAGAACCCTGAAAAATAAAAACCTCATTGAAGGGTTAAATGATTGTAATCTTGAGTTTGACTTTTGCGAACATTGTATATATGGAAAGCAAAACTGTGTTCAGTTTTACTCTAGTTCTCACAAGTCTTCTAGTGTATTAGACCTTATTCATTTTGATGTGTTTGGTCCTGTTAGTGTTCCTTCGATTTCCAAATCTGTATATTTTGTATCTTCCATAGATGATTATAGTAGGACATTGATTTATTTTCTCATAAGCAAGACTAAAGTCTTTAGTCGGTTCAAAGAGTTTGAAGCTTTTGTTGAGAATCAGACTAGTAAAAAGATTAAGTGTTCGAGAACTAACAATGATGGTGAGTTTTGTTTGGTAGAGTTCGATGTTCTATAAAGAGCAAGGGATTGAAAGACATAAGACAACTCCATACACCCCACAGCAAAATGGAGTTGCAGAGAGGATGAACATGACACTGATGGAGAAGGCTAGGAGTATGCTTACTGGAGCAAGCCTTGAACAAAAGTTTTTGGTTGAAGGTGTAGCCACTACTTGCTACCTGGTAAATAGGTCCCCTACATCAGCTCTTGTTGGTAAGACACCTATGGAGGTGTGGTCTGCTGAGAAGCCTTCAATTAGACATCTTCATGTTTTTTGTTGTGACGCATATGCACATGTGCCTAGGGAGAAACAGTCTAAATTGGACAACATGGTTGTTAAGTGTATTTTTATTGCCTATGGTGTCAGTGTGAAAGGATACAAGCTTTGGGATCCGATGGCTGAAAAAGTGTTGTATAACAGAAGTGTTATCTTCAGAGACAGAAAAGAAAGAAGATGTGGTTTAGTTTCCTTCTACCCCTGAGAAGACTGAACTAACAGACCATGTGAGACCTGATGATGAGGAGAGCTCTAGTAGCTCTAAAATCTCAGAAGAAGAAGCAGAACCTCAACCTCAGCCATTGAGGAGGTCTACACTAACAAGAAAGCAACCTGATAGGTTTGGTTATTCATTGCTTGATTCTAGTTGTGCTTTTGCTTTGCTTACTAACACTGATGAGCCTAGAATTGTGACAGAGGCTATGGGCATGAAAGATACAGGTTCCTGGAAGGAGGTCATGGAAGATGAGATGGTTCTTTGGAGAAGAATAAAACATGGGACTTGGTGCCTTTGCCTGAAGGATGGAAACCTGTTGGAGTCAAATGGGTGTTCAAGAAGAAATTCGGTGCAGATGGTAGTGTTGAAAAGTACAAGGCCAAATTGGTTGCGAAGGGGTATTCACAAGTGGAGGGAATTGATTATGGTGAAATTTTCTCTCCCGTTGCAAAGCTAACATCTATTCGGTTCCTATTATCTCTTGCAACAGCTTATGACTTAGAGGTGGAGCAGATGGATGTGAAGACAACATTCTTTCATGGTGATTTGAAGGAAGAGATTTACATGTCACAACCAGAGCATTACATAGAGAAAGGTAAAGAAAATTTGGTTTGCAAGTTGAAAAAGTCTTTGTATGGTTTGAAGTAGTCTCCTAGGATGTGGTACTTGAAGTTTGATGCCTTTGTGTTGTCGGTTGGATTTCTGAGATCAAAATCAAATCATTGTGTGTATTATAAATTTGGCAATGATCGCATTCTCATTATTGCATTGTATGTTGACGATATGTTGATTGGGAATGGTAAGAATATGATTTTTTATTTGAAGTCTTAGTTGTTAGCACAGTTTGAGATGAAAAATCTAGGGGCAACCAGGTACATTCTAGGAATGGAAATCAAAAGAGATAGAGCTAATAGAAAACTTTGGTTAAGCCAGAGTAAGTATGTGAAGACCGTGTTGGATAGGTTCACCATGCTAGATTGTAGACCATTGTTACTTTTTCTTTGGGGACAAAGTTGTCTGTTAATGATTGTCCAAAATCTCCTAGTGAGGTGGAGGACATGAGCAAAGTACTTTATGCTAGTGATGTTGGCAGCTTGATCTATGCTATGGTCTACACAAGACCAGACATTGCCCAAGCAGTGGGAGTCCTTAGTCGATTTATGGCTAATCCTAGACAGGTACTTTGGGATGCAGTAAAGAGAGTGTTCAGATATTTGAGGGGTACTTCTGAGTATTCCATATGCTATCATGGTAATCCTACAGGACATCCGCATTCAGTTTATATTCATGGGTTCATGGATTCTAATTGGGTGGGTGACATTAACAGCAGGAGATCCACCAGTGCTTACGTGTTTACTATGTCCGGTGGTGCAATTAGTTGGATGAGTAAGCAACAACCTGTGGTCGCTTTGTACACAACAAAAGCTGAGTATATGGCAGCAACTCATGCTTGCAAGGAAGCCATTTAGCTTAAGAGATTGTGTTCAGATATTGGTGTTGATGTAGGACATATTACGATTTGTTGTGACAGTCAGAGTGTGATTTGCCTAGCAAAGAATCTAACTTTCCATGCTAGAACAAAGCATATTGATGTACAGTTTCATTTTGTGCGAGACATGGTAGAGGATGGGAAGGTGAATTTGGAGAAAGAAGACACTTTGAAGAATCTTGCAGATGCATTGATGAAATTAGTGGGCACAGAGAAGTTCAGATGATGTTCGGAGTCTATGGGCCTCTCAGCCTATAGCAATTAAATCTTGTTATTTCTATTGGCTTTTACAAGGTGTTTGACAAGTGGGAGAATGTTGGGAATTAAGGTGTCTCAACCTTGGTAATTCCTTGCATTTATTTATTGTAATATATTTATTTATTGGCTATTGTGTAATTAGGATGCAAATCTTGTTTTGTCATCTTGTGGGAGTTGGCACGGTGATGTGTCATCCTACGTGGAAGGTGACCACATGTAATTTTGTCCTCACATGAGGAGATAATCATCCCACTTAGTGGTAGAGATATTTTTCCATGTGTCGGCACTTTGACTAGTGTGTAAGTGAATCTTAACCGAAACGGTTATGACAGATTCCTATGACAAAATCTATGACGTGTAAGAGTCGTAAATGGAATGTTCTATGATAGGTGAAGACATGTGTCACAAGGCATCTTGGAAGAAGGCATCTTTGGGCACCCCAAGGAGAGTTATGACATGTTGTAAGAGAATATGCTATTTTTAGTTAGTGTATGATAGATTCTCTTACAATTGTAAGTACTGTTAGTATGACGAATTCTATGACGGTCGTAAGATGCGTAAGAGCATCTGTCATTGCCCAACTTGGGAATAGATGACCATATTGGGATGGGGTGTTATGACAAGTGTCATGACCATGCTACAGTTTTGGACAAGTGTCCCTAGGCATGGGTTTTGGGCCATAAGGCCAAGTTGGACGCCCATCTCAAGGAAAGTTCATTTTTGCCTTGTAAACTTCTATTTAAGCGGGTGCTTTGAGAGGAGATGTATTATGTGATTGACAGGTACTATTATGCTGCCGGTTTGTCTCCAGATACGAGTGTCAAAGAATCATGTAAAGACTTGCATTGCAAGTGTGTTGTAAACCTTGTTGTTTAAATAATACATTGTGCAGGTTTTGGAGTGTGGGGTTTTTCACCTGTAAGGGTTTTCCCCACGTTATATCTTGTCTCTCTTTCTTTTGTCTTACATTCTTGTGTTGTGTATTGCTGCAATATCTCCATTGTTATGTTAATAGCACTATAATTGTAAAGGTTAAAAATAATTTGCACTCGTCTCTCCTCTTTAGATTAGTGTAGAAAGTGATTTCCGCACACCTAGCTTCCTTTCAAAGGCTTCAAGGGTGCTTACTGTTGTAACAATCAAGGACTATCATGTTCATGAGAAATTGCATTAGTAACAGTAGTGAGGGATGCCATGACAATCAAGTGGGTTATGGATGTTGTCATCATGAAAGAATCCTAGGGTTTATTATTTTGTTATTCCAATATTGAAGATTCCATGTTGAAACCCTAGGGTATTGTTTGAGATTATTATCCATTTTGAAAATGTTGTCATATGCATGTGTGTCACTGTCAAGGTGGTGTAAATTTTAGTATTGTCTATATAGAATATGGATTAGAGCATTTGGTTGAAGTTTTTAGGCTGTCCTAACAATCTTGTTAGTGTAAGGAAGTACCAATCTATCATTCATGAATGCAAACATGCCACATACATGATGGACTATACAACTACTAAGAAGATTTTCCTTCAAGTCTTCCATATGGAAAATCGGTTACCATATAACTATTATGCCTAATAGTACAGTCATTAGGGACTATCCATATTGTGCTAGGGTCATATTTGAGGTTGCTAGGAAAGTTTTGAAGGACTGTCTTGATGTTATTAAAGTTACAAAGTGTGGTCATCAATGCAAAAGTGGTTATAAGCCTTTGAAATTGTCATTTCTCAATGTTGATGAGTCATTTATGATTGTTATAAATAGCACAGTCATGTTTTCAAATTGAAAATCATATGCTCTAGATCTAGGGGATTGTCATCATGGGGATTTTAGTATCTTCATGGGATTGATTCTTGATCCAATGATTGAGAATTTTCCCAATAAGACCTAACGTGCATGTTTTTTTCTATGACAATGGAAGAGGGTTTGCCACTTAGGAAGAACACACATCATTCATTTTACAAAAGGACTATTATACAAAAGAGTTACCCAACCACCTTGTGACAGTCATGTTACTAATTAGTTATAGCAGTCATAGCATAGAAAATGGTCCAAGGCCCTATCATTGAGTTGAAGAAGTTATCCTTGTGCAAACTTTAAAGGTGCTGCCATGCAAATGTTGCATAAGACTGTCATAGATAGGACTATCATAAAAATGGTTATACATTTGTTTGACCTTGTGTTTTGCTAAATTATTATAATTTATTGTTTGGGGATTGTTCATATACCTAACTCATGGTCCTCTCATCACAAGAACAGTCTTGATAGCCTAATTAGTATGCAAAATACCATGTAGACTGCCCTAGAAGACTGTCACAAATAATCAACAATAGGACTATCATAAGTTTAGAGGCATCCATGACATCATTTCCATCTTGAAACCTTCATTAATGTTGTCCTAGATCCCACATTATGATGAATAATTCCTTTGGTGATGCATTACTGGGATAATGATATGATCTTGTGCCAAAATGTCACCTTGTTGTCTTGGGAAGACTGCCATGCCTGGCTAGTCATGGACAACCATTGAACATGAAGAGTTATGCACATTTTTGGGATGTTATAAGGTATGTGAAGGTGGTTTGAAGCTTAAAATTAGTCATCACAACATCTATCATGGTCAAAGAAGGTAAACTCCATGCCCAATTTGAAACTACTCGCAAAGGGCTTCATTCAAGTCATGATTTTTGTCTTCACATGTCTTCCTCTAGACTTTGGGACAGCAGTTATAACTTTTTCCATGGGCCAAGAAAATGAACTATAGATTGATTTTTCAGAAGTTATGAACCTTATGCATGTCTAGGACAACCTGGGCATCATAAAAATAAGTTTTATCAAACCTACAACAGCCATGAACATGAAGAACAAGTTGATGATTTGGTTGAGAAAATGGAGGGTTGTCATGTTTCTCATGGAGATGGGATGGATTAAGGAAGTTTATTCATGCATAATCAAACCTTGGAGACTAATTTAGAGAAGTTAGGACAGTCATAGTATGAGTCACCTCAATAATCATGAGGAAAATGTGCTCCATACAAGAGAATTTCACTCATCTTCCTAGTTGTCCCAGCTCATAGAAGGCAAGTTTTGGAAGTTGAAATCAAGAAAACCTTGCCCTAAAACTTAGCCACATCATTGTCTTGGTCAAGAGAATTGGTTGTCGAAACCTTTCAAGTAGCCTCTACTTTACTATAACTTCTGCCTTGAATTTCTGCCCTAAATCTCTGCCCTAAATTTCTACCCTAAATTTCTACACCTTGTTATTCTGCCTTGAATTTCTGCACCTTCTTATTCTGCCCTCACCCTAACTCTGTTGAAAATAAGATGTTTGTAGAACCATGTACCAAGACAGTTGATAAATCATTGTGACCATTATTCATTGTGAAAATCAGAAGTTTGTAGAACCTTGTTATTCATTGTGACCATTATTCATTGTCATTATAAAAGTTCTAATTATCATTGTCTTATTCATCATGCTTGTAGAAATCATCGTCATGCCAAGGAAATGAGCAAAGAATCTAACACTAGAAGAGCATGAAGCTGAGAATGAGAGGAAAAGAGAAAGAATGAGGCAAATTCGGGAAAGTAGGAAATTGTCAACCATACAAGAAGACATTCCACCTTTGCCAATTGAAGAGGAACATGACACATCTAATGAAGCTAAGAGAGAGATGGAATTGGCGACACAAAGAGAATGGATGCAAAACCTCCATTCAATGAGGAAAGTGAATCTCCAAGTTGGAGGCACTCCATCGTCCACAAGTCAAGTAGAAACAATGATAAGAGATGGACCATAGACAAGATGCTCAATATAATGATAGACCATGAATGTTCTAAGAAGCTAGAACCTCACTCAATGTGAGTATATTGGATAATGCTTTAAGAAGTTAGATCAAATAGTGTAAGAACATATGTAAAGAAAAGAGACATTAGTATCATTGGATACAAAACCAAGGATCAAAGTATAAGATGTAAAGGATTGAGAGAAAGGACCAAAGAAAAAACATAATTAAGTACACAAGACAAGATAAGACAATGTAAAGATGAAATATGAAAGACAAAGATCATGAGATCAAAATGTAAGCCATCCATAAAACCATCATAAGCATTGCATAATAACTCCTCACTAAGACTTCTAATATGATAAGTTGCTAATGTATCATCATAAAGCATAAGCAATCATGTGAAGCAATAGAATAATCATGATGAGGCTCATCATCATCATGTATAACCTGAGGTAGCACATTTAGAGAATCATCATGATATATAGGACAAATATGAAAAAGGTAATAAACACAATTTTCAACACTAGGGAAATAATCATAAATATGTAGAACCAAAAAAACATGCATATCTCTAATCTTGGAAGATGGTACATAATGAATAATATCATCATGGCATGTGAGAGGAGTATCATTATAAAATACAAGAATGTCATTAGTAGGAGGTAAGATTATGTCATCATTGCATGTCCTACAAGGTGCATCACAAGGTCTAGATCATTAGTATGTATGTACTCACCACCATCCATATGACCATCATTAGGCTTACTATGAAAAATGGAATATGAAGAAGAATAAACAATATAAAATCACAATGAACTATTTCATCATCTATAGGTATATCATGCAAAGAAGGTGTGTCAAAGGTAATAGTTCATTAGAGACATGCACAACATAATCACTCTTCATAGATGAAGGATGCAAGCTATGATAATCATGAAGAAGTGAAGTAAAATTGTCTAACAAAGAAGGAAACATAATAAGAAACTCCTTAAAGTTAGAGAATAAACATAAATGATCATTTAATTCTTCTATCTTCAATGTGTTTCCATCAATATGATAAAATTCTATAAATGACTCAAGAACAATATGACCACATATTGCCACCGGTGCACACGTTTCAATGCCTAAAACCTTAATCTATGCTTGCACATGTGTGAACAACATTCAAAAATGTATGTTATTCATTCTACCTGACTAAAGCCCATATTTCATAAGGTTTTCTGGGAAAAATACAAAGAGATAATGGACTGACCCATTATTGTCTTGACTGTGATAGCCATGATTAGAGGTCAAAATACCAAAATTCCACAACCTTTGCCAGCATCCTCCCTATCTGTACACCCAAAAAGGATGTTTGGAATAGTGTATGGACAACCATCAAAGCATAAAAGGATATAGGAAATTTGTCACATGTTGTAATTGTAGCTGCCCTTGTAGACATGTATGCAAAGTGTGGAAGCATAGACAAGGCACGTGAACTATTTGGCATGATGCCCCAAAGAAATGTCGCCTCATGGAATGCAATGATTGCAAGATATGAATAAAATGGATTTTTTTATAAGGCTTTAGAAACTTTCAAGCAAATGCAATTGGCGGGTGTAAAGCCAAATTCCAAAACCTTCGAAATGGTATCTTTGGAACACAGTATAGACATCCATCAAAGCATAAAGGATATAGCAATTTTGTCAAAAGTTGTAGTTGCAACTACCCTATCAGACATGTATGCAAAGTGTGGAAGCATAGACAAGGCACGTGGACTGTTTGATACAACACCACAAAGAGATGTCCTCTCATGGGATGCAATGATTGCAAGATATGCAAAAAATGGATTTGTTGAAAAGATTTTAGAAACTTTCAAGTAAATGCAATTAGCACGTGTAAAGCCAAATTCCACAACCTTTGCCAGTATCCTCCCTATCTGTACACCAAAATAGGATGTTTGGAATAGCGTATGGATAGCCATCAAAGCATAAAGGATATAGTAAATTTGTCACATGCTATAATTGCAACTGCCCTTGTAGACATGTATGCAAAGTGTGGAAGCATAGACAAGGCACGTGAACTGTTTGGCACGATGCCCCAAAGAAATGTCGCCTCATGGAATGCAATGATTGCAAGATATGAACAAAATGGATTTTTGATAAGGCTTTAGAAACTTTCAAGAAAATGCAATTGGCGGGTGTAAAGCCAAATTCCAAAACCTTCGAAATGGTATCTTTGGAACACAGTATAGACATCTATTAAAACATAAAGGATATAGCAATTTTGTCAAAAGTTGTAGTTGCAACTACCCCACAAGACATGTATGAAAAGTGTGGAAACATAGACAAGGCATGTGGACTATTTGATACAACACCATAAAGAGATGTCCTCTCATGGGATGCAATGATTGCAAGATATGCAAAAAATGGATTTTTTGAAAAGATTTTAGAAACTTTCAAGTAAATGCAATTGGCACGTGTAAAGCCAAATTCCACAACCTTTGCCAGCATCCTCCCTATTTGTACACCAAAATAGGATGTTTGGAACATCGTATGGACAACCATCAAAGCATAAAGGATATAGTAAATTTGTCACATGCTGTAATTGCAGCTGCCCTTGTAGACATGTATGCAAAGTGTGGAAGCATAAACAAGGCATGTGAACTATTTGCATGATGCCCCAAAGAAATGTCGCCTCATGGAATGCAATGATTGAAAGATATGAAAAAAAAAAGGATTTTTTTGACAAGGCTTTATAAACTTTCAAGAAAATATGATTGGCAGGTGTAAAGCAAAATTCCACAACCTTAGCCAGTATCCTCCTTACCTATGCCAAAATGGACATCCATCAAAGGATAAAAGATATGGGAATTTTGTTAGATGTTTTAGTTGCAACTGCCCTTAGAGACATGTATGCAAAGTGTGGAAGCATAGACAAGCCACGTGAACTATTTGGCATGATGCCTCACAAAAATGTCACCTGATGGAATGCAATGATTGCAAGATATGAACAAAATGGATTTTTTGATAAGCCTTTAGAAAGTTTCAAGAAAATGCAATTGGCGAGTGTAAAGCCAAATTACAAAACCTTAGAAATGGTATCTTTGGAACACGATATAGACATCCATCAAAGCATAAAGGATATAGGAATTTTGTCAAATGTTGTAGTTGTAAGTACCCTGCAAGACATGTATGCGAAGTGTGGAAGCATATACAACGAACGTGAATTGTTTGACACGATGCCTCAAAGAAATGTTGTCTCATGGAATGCAATGATTGCACGATATGCATGAAATGGATTTTTCATAAGGCTTTAAAAACTCTCAAGCAAATGCACAAAAGTAAATTTCAACCAAATGCAAATTTTGGCACGTCTAAAACCAAATTGCACAACCTTATCCAACTTCCTCCTTTCCTATGCCAGAATGGGATCTGGGGAACATGGTGTGGACAACCATCAAAGCATAAATGATATAGGAATTTTGTCACATGTATTGTATTTGCAGTTGCCCTTGTAGACATGTATGGAAAGTGTGGAAGCATAGACAAGGCATGTGAACTATTTGAAATGATGCCTCAAAGAAATGCACAATCCCACAGAATGCAATGATTGCAAGATATGCACAAAATGGATTATTTGAAAATGATTTATAAACTTTTAAGCAAATGCAATTGGCACATGTAAAACCAAATTTCTATAACGATAATTGATCATCATATTAAATATTTAATGTAAACTATCATATACATAATGTCATGAACATAACATCTAGTTTATATACAAAGCCATATAGGCATGTCCAAACAAAGTCATATAGGCAGATATACAAAAATATACATCGGTAACATACAAAAGTATATATACAAAGCCATCTAGACATACAAAAAATGGCCCAAAAACTAGTTTCCTATGGACTTTTATGAAATAATCGGCGGCCCTTGCTTGACTTTGAAGATGGAGAGCCAATCTGTGACTCATCCTCTCTCTGTCGTCGAGTAGACCTCTTCGACATAAGTTCATCCAACTCCACCTATTCATACAATCAAACAATATGCACATTAATATAGAAAATATATGAAATATATAACATCACATATGTAATCGATCACTTATGTAATGTCCCCTTCTGGTGAGTCCAAATTTTTCCTTTGACCTTGCACAATTCAACTCACAAAAGAGAACATTAGAGTTCCATTTTCTTTTCATTTCATCATATTAACAATATAATCATTATTCATCCATATTCAAGTTGTATATTCATGTCCTTATATAATGTTTCCAATCTTATCATTTGTTCATACACTTCCCATGCTCCACCTTGATTGGGTTCTTGGTTGCCTTCTCATTAATCATCCTCGTCTTCCACCTAAGTACGGATGTATTAGGGCACATTTCATCCCTACGGAGGCCCAAAGGCTTCACACTACATGCGGTGTTCTTCACCATTTGGCTTGATGGAACTTCATGCAACACGCGGCATTCTTCATTCCATCAAGAGTCACCTCACGTCGGGCACAACTATTATGAGCTCATAAATTGTCATAGGCCCAAGAGCTTCACACTACATGCGGTGTTCTTCGTCTCTTTGCCCAAGGGACTTCACACAACACGCGGTGTTCTTCATCCACTTGGGGTCACCTACATTCCATATACATCCCTAATTCACCCTACTACGATGGACAAAAAGGCGATTAATAAGGAGGTTGGAACACCTCTCTTGGATGGATCATGAGTTGTGTCCTAAGGTTGTCCAATGTTTCTCATCTTGTGATCCACCATGGATCACAAGATGCCATGATTTCATAATGAGGCTTTCCATATGCCTTCTTTCATAGTTTTCATGTTTATTCATGTGCCTCATGGTTCCATATCGTTCACAATTTTATTTGCTTAATTGTCTAAGGATTTTTGCTATTTTAACATATAAATTTATTCACTTACTTAACCAAAATCTGAATCACATACATACAGATTATATTATAATTTAAATCTATTTTTACACATCTATAAATATAGATATATGCCTACCATATAATACTTATGGTTATTTTATTTTTGACACCAAACCAAACTTACAAATCTTACATTTAATAATTATAAGATAAGCATGTTAAATATACTTACCTGCTGAAACTTTTATTTACCTCTTATTCTTTTTCTTTGTGTAGATCTGATTTATTATGGAGCTCTTGATTTATATTGGCTATTTTCTTTTCTTCCGATGATTCCTACTTTTGTTAGAGGGGTCGGTTAATATTTATAAGTTTGAAGGGATGCAATTTACCACGGGTCACCACCCTTAATAAATAAATATTATTAAACTTTGATGATACTTGATGTTTGAATTAGTTAACCTCTCGTCATTGGAGATGACATCTTCTCAAGAGACCCAATTCCATATATGAATGCCTTTATATTATACAATGAATAAATATATATTTACTATTATATATTCTTATTATATATATATATATATATATATATATATATATATTATAATTACTATTATATTGATAATAATAATTAAACTGATAATATTTATAGTTATATTATTAATATTTATATTAATAATCAAATATATGATTATAATAATATTTAATTTAATGTTTATATTTATATATTAATAATTATATTTGTTATTTATATTATTAGATATATTTATAATATATTATATTTATATATATTGTTATTTATAATATGGATATTATATTTAATTATAATAAAATATTCATACAATAATATTATTTATTAAATAATATATAATGTATGTAATTATTTCTATCATCGGAAATAATATTTTAGAAACCATCTTTATCGTGTTCAAATCTTTACTTTAACAATGTCTTGATATGGGGACATGACAACTTACCACCATCTGATGATCACTCTCCATCATCTTGTCTCTCTCTCTCTTTGTCTATAGTTAGACGAGATGGAGTTGTGACCTCCTGTGAGAAGCATCAAGAAGCAAAATTGACTAAACATAGATATCATTTATGTACATCAAATGACATGAGATAAAACAAGAAATACAAAATTATGACATTTTCATGTTATTGGCTCATACCTCGGTCAAAGGATTTGAAGACATCATGGCTACAACAATGCCTACCTGTGTTGACTCACGAAGATGAGGAGTGTCCATATTCAGCATTTAAAAATCAAGTTCAAGATTATTCGACCAAAATAAATACATAACATTTTTTTAAAAATGTATAATGATTAGAAATGGTTAAATTTACCTCCGTATAAGTGGTGGATTTGCGTCTAAGGGACCAAGGAAACCGTGGAGGCACCGGTGACTGTTGAAATCATCAAATTATCACAAAATAGTATTACAATTGATATATCTACAATAGTTATGATCATGTGATAAATTACATACCTACTGACTTGACCTCCTCTCATAACTCGCCAATGGACGGCTAATGAAGGTAGGATGAAGACTCTAACCCTGGAATTTCATCGCGCAGATAATTACATACATTATTTTTCACTTATAATAAAGATAGTCATATAAAATTAATTACAAATTTTAAATAACAATATATTAAATCAAGATGAAACTTGTAAAAAAATTACCTGAGAGTCAATACCAAATGTCTGTTGGAAGACATCGTCAGTGAGAACAATCTCATCCAACATTGGATGCTGCCCCTACGTCGCATCATCCTGTCGAGAGTCCTGCCATGTGTCCTGCGTCCCATAATCACATAGGTTCCCACATGAACTGCACAAATGTGGGGACAAATGACGCCTATTGCTCTCACCCTCATCAACCTGAGTAAGATCATCGGCATGTTGTGCTAGAGACTACGTGAGAGTAGTCAATGAATGTAATGTCTCCACCTCAACGCTCTCCTTCAAAGTCGAAGGGAGTGACACACGCTCTTGCCTCAATAGGGGTCTAGGTACACGGTTTTCATCACGTTGAGCCCCCTATCTATCTTGGGCAGAGCCACCACCTCTACCCTGGAACTCTTGAACATCAAAATAATTGAGAATCTTCTTGAGGATGAACTCGCAATAGAGTTTCCTCGAGAAATATTGTGGCACCTCATTGTTGTTGCATGGGTGCTCATCGAAGACTATGTACCATCTATCCCAAAAGTTTTGGGATATTTCTTCATTCCTACACCAATGAATAGGGAACCATTTGCAAGTTTCTTCTAATTTTTGGCCAGTTTTAGGATTAATAAAGTGTGCACATAATTGAGATTTTGTAATTTTTTCATTCTTCACTTGTTCATATGACAATTTGTCGGCATAGTATTGCCGACACCTCTCCCTATAGTCTTGAAATTTGGTGATTTGTTTTGTCACTGAATCGGTGTGGGAAACAATCTCCTCTAGTGACTTCGCAAGTGCTTTCCTACGATCGGTGCTTGCACTTGGATTGTTTAGCATTTGCATAAGAGTTTGAAAATGTTTCTTGGTTTCTTCTATTATATGTAGGTAGTTTTCTTGACTATCCCTTACATTGTGAGGACATGAAGGTGGGTTTTGAGGGTTTGGAGGGTTTTGGGGGTTGTTTTAACCCTCCTCAGCTGGATTTGGACTTTCTCTTGCCTCAATAACTATAAATGCAATATAAAAACTAGTCAAACATTGCAAAAGTCAAAAATTCTTCTCAAACTAACAAAAAAAGTCAAACCCTACCTTCTTCGGCTACTAGAGCCTCCAAGTTTGCTTCATGACATCTTTGACGGCGAGGTGGCATCGTGAATTTGTCATTTTCTCTCTTGCACTTGCTTGGAGAGACTTCCCTTGAATGCGATCGCACTTTCAACACTATTTTTTTGCAGATTAACTCCTTTGGCCCTAGGTGAATGACAAGAAAATGAGGTTTTTTTGAGTTTTAAGTAAAGGAAAAATGACGTGCTCGCATTTTTTTCTATTTTGGACCAAAAAGTCCCATGGTGGCAACTTTTTGGTCCCCCATCTCTTTGCATATACCCCCTTCTATTGTGTTGGCATCATGTGCAACCACAACGCCATACTCTTTTATCCTACAACCTATACCCATAACAAAAATTGGTATTTGGACAAGGTGATATTGTAGGAACCTTTAGGATGTTTAGCAACAAAACTTCCTTGATAACCTCATTAATATTTGATAAGATCGAAGAAGGGGATGCTTGAGAAATGTGTAGAAGTATAAATTTCTAGGTCAAAAGTGAGAGACTGTAAAAATTACAGTAATGGCTTCTATTGTGCTTTCTAATACCTTTTACTACTTATTTTTTCCTAATTACTGCTATGTGTTGCTATTGTGCTTGTGTAATTGTTGCCTATGGGTTGTTGTGCATTCATCCAATTAATTACTTATTTAATCAGCATAAAATCACCATTTTTAACTGTTTAGATACAAATGAGCATAGACATGCGAAATGAAGTGAAAAGACATATTAAAACGAAAAAATCACCTTTCAAACATTTTAGATGCTCAAAGACATGATATTTCCACAACCCCTGTAATTGACTGTAAAAACTTCTAGAAAAAACCATGTATAATTCTTATGCATCAATTATAGATGCTACTGCACATGATCTGATCTTATCTCGGGGACAATACCACATGCATAATAGTGAAAAAACAAAGACTAAACATCATGTCATCTTATCTAAAGGACAATACCACATGCATAATAGTGAAAAGACAAAGACTAAATAGCACGTTATCTTATTTAAGGAACAATACCACATGCATAATAGTGAAAAGACAAAGACTAAACAAAATTGAATATTGGCATCTAAAAAATGAATAAAGTGTAATATAGAATGTAAGTTTAAGATAATTGATACACCCAACAAATCATTATCATACTTATTAAACAAAAATAGTGAAAACAAATACTAAACAAGAAACAAAAATACAAAATACACACTTTTCAACTTTACAATTAACAATCCTCCTCTTATCACATCAGTACTTGCTATTAAACCAAACCCTCACAACAAAACTTCACTAAACTTTTTTTTTATATATATTGGAAATGGAAACCTTTTATAGCCCACAATGCCTCATGACCGAACTTATAGGTGGCTTGTAGCATATGGGACTACCTCATACTCCCACTAGTGTTGAAGGAGGCATGTAATTGTGCTTCAATATGAGGCATACATACCCTACCCCCTACAATATTTGAACTTGTGACCTCCCTTTCAAGAAGACAAGATTGAAAAAATACAATTACAAAAAGGAAAAGACAATCAAAAGACTGCTAAGAATACATACCAACAAAACCATACTTTCTACAGCGAAACTTCACTAAACTTTTGTAGCTTGTCATAAGATAATTCCTTGAGTATTAATCGGTTTAAGAATAAAAAATACCGTATTCGGTAAGAAAACTGTAATGCCCCTTTCACCATAGGTTCAGCATACTGTGCCGGCTGGCACGTTGACCATTTTTAAGCTCTTCTTTATCCATGTGACCATGAGGTTACTTCTCTGAGTTGCAATTAGATGCCCCACAAGCCATTCGGTAGGCCAGACAAACCTATCTATGGAGCAGATATCCCAATACGAAGAGTCTTGAAACAAAAATAATTCTGTGAAATGGGTTACTGTAGCTTAGAATAGCGGGGAGGATAAGCATTCTGGTAGGTGTGGGCCCTCCTACCATTGATTACAACGAATCCATCCAGACAGTCATCTGTCTTTTCCTTTCCTTGTTTCATTTCAGCGTGACAGCGAAGATTGGTTTTGATTCTATATTATTCTTTATTGCACTACATATAAACAGGCAGAGCGGGCCTCAAACTGAAAAGTAATTCTAAAGGCTGTTTGGCATTTAGTTCTGGTTATCATTTGCATTTTTCTTCTGCAGAGGCGTTCGTTTGCTTGCTCCAATCTCACCACAATGTTTAGGTAAGCACAGAGACTCCAAGCCACTGGTTTTACTGCATGGTAATCTATACCAGTCATTTATTTTATGTTTTGTATTGTGTTGATACTCTGCAGGTCTAGACAGTTATTTGTGGACTATATTTGAATATGAGTATGAATCTAACAGCAGAGAGTGCTATGTTTACAGGAAACAGTTTGTGAAGAGGCTCTACAATGTGGGTGCAGCAACATGCCATGAATTTGTTAGGTTTTCTTCGAGTCAACCAGGGCAAAGGTCTTCGTCACCTACTTTTTCCTAATCTCTGTGCATATTTTTCTATTTGCTAGCTTCATAGTTTTGCTCTTTTAAGATTTCTGCTGTTCTTATCAAATTTACTGTATACAACAACATATGAATAGATTGTAAGAGTGTTTTCTGGATGAAAAAAAGACAGTTTAATCCAGAAAACACTTTTACCATCTTCATGGACCGTGGAAAACTCATGCCTACCATATGAATGGATTGCTTATGGACTGTGGAAAACTCATGCCTACCATATGAATGGATTGCTTATGGACTGTGGAAAACTCATGCCTACTATATGAATGGATTGTTTACAGAAATAAATAACGGAAAACTCATGCCTACTATATGAATGGATTGTTTACAGAAATAAATAACGGAAAACTCATGCCTACCATATGAATGGATTGTTTACAGAAATAAATAACAGTGTGAGTTTTACCCACTAGAAAAATTTGTAGTAACACTTCTCTCTCCTGCTTTGCCCATGCCCAAGTCAAAGACAAATTGTAGTTGATAGAGAATCCTCTGACTCCATTTCAATTGGTATTTACTCCTCAGTAAGAAAAAATTGTAGTTGATAGAGAATCCTCTGACTCCATTTCAATTGATATTTACTCCTCAGTAAAGAGAATATTGTAGTTGATAGAGAATCCTCTGACTCCATTTCAATTGATATTTACTCCTCAGTAAAGAGAATATTGTAGTTGATAGAGAATCCTCTGACTCCATTTCAATTGGTATTTACTCCTCAGTAAAGAGAAGCACTGTATTAAAAATATTCCTTGAAACCGTCCATTAACACTTATGCTTTGGTGTTGAATCAGGACTGCCATTAGGTATTCTTGTTTGTTTACAGCAATGATAATCGTAATGCTTCTGGGCAAAAACTGTGTATGTTTGTTTGTTTACAGCAAGTCAATCTTGATGAGCTCACTTATATCGTTATCTCTAGTGACCAGTGGTTCACATGAAGTTGGAATCCAAATTTTTATAAATCTGATTTGATTAGTACTTTTGACAGTCAATGCAAATAGTAAACTTGATTGGACCTGTGCCCCACTTGATTATATGATCTCATATAATAATAATTTAAGAGTTAGTGAACTTACCATTAGATGTTATAGCTCCAAGAGGGGTCCTCTCTGATTTGTGTCATTGATTGACAGAGTTCAGTCAATTTGTTTTTGATTACTGCACTTCCCACTCATTGCATTCTGTATCCAGTATATTTTAATTGATTCCACACTTTGACATTAATCTCCATTTGATTGGATCGGTACACTGTATTTTCTGTTTTACACCATGTTTTATTACGTGGCAATTCAAGAGTAGACAATAAAAAAAGCCCAATGTGATTGATGTGAAAGTGCAGGCTGGAAGGGAAAGTGGCCTTGATAACAGGAGCAGCTAGTGGAATAGGAAAGGCCACTGCAACAGAATTTGCCCACAACGGTGCCAAAGTCATAATGGCAGACATTCAGGATGAGCTGGGCAGAGAAGCAGCCAGAGAATTAGGATCCAGTGCAGACTTCATTCACTGTGATGTAACCCTAGAAAGCAATGTGGCAGAGGCCGTAGCCTATGCCCTGTCAAAGCACGGCCATTTGGACATCATGTACAACAATGCCGGCGTTCCAGGCCCAATTGTGGCCAGCATTGCTGACGTGGAGCTCGGAGACTTCGACCATGTGATGAAAACAAACGTCAGAGGCGCAGTCATCGGCATGAAGCATGCAGCCAGAGCAATGGTGCCACGTAAGCAAGGCTGTATCCTTTGCACTGCCAGCATAGCAGGGCTTATTGGTGGCGTGGCACCTCACCCCTACTCCATTTCCAAGTTTGCTATCCCTGGGCTGGTGAAATCTGTGGCGAGCGAGCTGAGTCAGCATGGCATACGAGTGAATTGCATTTCGCCTTACGCCATTGCAACCCCATTTGCATTGGATGGGCTCCGCCAGCTGTATCCCCAATCCTCTGATGATGACGTGGCCGCATTTCTGGACTACTGTGGAGAAATGAAAGGGGCGAGGTGTGAGGTGAAAGACATTGCAAGGGCAGCTCTGTATCTTGCCTCTGATGATGGAAGATACATTACTGGCCATAATTTGGTGGTTGATGGTGGCTTTTCCACCATGAAAACTTTTCGCCTTCCAACTTAAAAATGTGTTTGTTTTTTCTGTATTGTATTAAATTAGCTCTGACTCGAACTACCACTGTGTAGCAGCTTACAACTAATTTGCAATTGGCCGCCATAGCCAGCAATTTCTTGTTGTTAACGCATTATTAGTGTCAACCCAAATGCTATTTTTTATTTTTATTGTGAAATGGACTTCCAGGAAAAAATTTAAGGGTTAGCCAGTACTGAATCCCCACAGTAAAATGTATTAGGGTTTGCTATAAATTTTATAACTCATTTTCGCTCCAGGTTGCAATGTGCCTGAATAACTACAGGTTGCCTGGATGAAGGTAGGGATTGATTTGCTTACGCCATTATTTACATACTGACCCGATTTAAGTCCAGGTGTATATATATCTTTCAAGCTTATTTATTTATTTATGAATGGTTTCTTAGCTACTGGTCTGTGGTAAGATTTACTCCGCATAACACCCATCTGAGCCCAGCGACTCTCCATTGACATAACCAATTTTTTTTGAAGGGTGAAATTTGTATATTTATGTCATTTTTTATTTAGTTTTGCATTTATGTTGAGAGAATGGTTTAATATATTTACATACCAGCACTTGCACCCATAGGAGGTTCAAGGAATATGCCTATAGGAACAACCAACAACTTTAGAAAAACTTCCAAAGTTATTTTTTTTTACAGCGTGAGACAATTCCAAGCACTATAATGCTCACATATAAAAGCCTATTTAGGAGTACTATAATGCTCACATATAAAAGCCTATGGGCTAATTAACAAATAATGTAATTTTGTGTAAAGTTGGGCCCATTCCCTCGTGCTATTTATTAATTCATTCACACTCATTCCAACATATTTTATTCTCTCCCTTATCCATGATATATTCTTCCAATTTATGTATTAATGACACTCATTCACACACTTATCCCTATACGTTCATTGGGTATCTTAATCTAATGCCTTTTATGTTCCAAGTCATTTCTATGGACATGGGGTCTACCTTATGGGACAACTTGATCCCTACACATTCATTGCCTATCTTAATCTAAGGCCTTTATGTTCCAAGTCATTTCTATGGACGTGGGGTATACCTTGTGGGCCGACTTGATCCCTATACATTCATTGTCTTTCTTAATCTAAGGCCTTTTATGTTCCAAGTCATTTCTATGGATGTGGGGTCTACCTTGTGGGCCGACTTGATCTCTTTACATTCATTGCCTATCATAATCAAAGGCCTTTTATGTTCCAATTCATTTATATGGACGTGGGTTCTACCCTGTGGGTCAACAAAACCCTCAAATTTTCAAATTTTAAATTCAAATTTTTGCCAACTCGTGTCCATTATTTTCCTACCTAAAGTTGAATTTACACAAATTTACATGATTTACTACTATGTCCTTGTATTTAAAGGCTTTTCAATTACACTCATTTCATCATCATTCGACAACATTGAATTTCAATCATACTTACAAAAGGAGCATGCTAGGAACATTTTGATTTAGAACACTAAAATGAACTTAGGTTTGCATTTTACACACATTTGTGGAGGTTGACTTATTGAGCATGTCCTCTTGTGACATAATGACAATCTTTTGAAAGTATTTTTAAATATTGTTAGTCTTTAAAATAGAGAAAAAGGTAGAGCAAACAAAAATAAGTTAGATGAACTAAAAGACAAAAGTATATAATTAGTAAGGTAAGATCTATATAGTACATGATGCATCTAGACATGAAAAAAACCCAAACCCACATATATTTGAAAAGTAAGAGATATAAAATTGACTCACAAAATTTGTAAATATATTTGAAAAATAAGAGATGTAAAATTGACTCACAAAATTTGTAAAATTCTTTTTGAAAATTTGGCTCAAATACACATGGTTGGAAAATGAGATGTAAATTTGGCTCACAAAATTCTTTTTGAAAAGTGGCAAAGAAATGTCTTTTAAATAGATGTATTTAAGATATCTATGTTAGTTTTAATATATTATTGATTTGAGTGATTAAATATAATATATTTACATGAGTTTTTGCTAAATATGTTACTTTTCTATGTAATAAATATTAGATAAATTTATGTAAGACACCTAACTTTTACTCAAGTTGTGATAAATGAAATAGTATTATCTTTTACATAGATTTTCCTAAGATCTACTTTCTATGTAATAAATATTAGATAAATTTATGTAAGACACCTAGCTTTTACTCAAGTTGTGATAAATGAAATAGTATTATCTTTTACATAGATTTTCCTAAGATAAATGTAGTAGTTCTACACCATATATCTGGCGACGCTAGTGCGACACGCCCTCCGCGTAAAGCCTACGAGCTCGTTGGCCCAGTGGGGGTTTGAACTCTAGTGGCCGCCACTACAACCAAGTGACTTAACCACCGAACTATGCCCTTATCGGCATACTTCAAATTATCTTATATCATTATAGGTTATAGGTTTTTATTTTAGTAGATAAACTATTCTTAAAAGACATTGCTCAACAAAAATGTAAGCCTTCTAAATATCTAATAGAGTACATACATTATAGACTATAATATTAATTAAGTTAACTCATGTTTAAGGATTATTTTTATATATACTCTTGTATTTGTTTTTACAATGTTACCATTTTTCTCTTCTCTTTTAAAAGAATTATCAAGCACAATTTACTTTATTTTCATAATTTATATTTAAGTATATTTTAAAGTTAAATTTTTCTATTAATATGTATACCTAATTTCTAAGGTCTTAATTTTATGTTCATTAGTTATAATTTTATTATTATTGAGAGGATCTAGGGTTTTTTTAGATTAAATAGAACATATTTCCTTAAAAAAAAAAATGATGCAATCTTATTATGCAATCCTATATTAAAATGAATAGTGAGCTATTGTAGAGTAGTTTAGAATGTGTTATAAGTTTTATAGAAAAATTTTGGGCTAGTATGTCATATGAAAAAATATCTAACATTGATCTTTATTTATTTGTTTATAACATTATGGTGAGAATTTTCTATTTCTTATCATTTGTTGACTTAAATATCCTTATCCATTTTGTCAATTATTTACAAAGATATTTAGATGTACATATACTTGCATTTAGAAGTATAATTTAAATTTTGGTAGGTCCCCAATGATATTTCATATAAAATCTAAAAATTTAGCTTTCAATTGTTGTAATTAAGTGAATAAAAAAATAGTTCTATATCTTTTTTATCTATCTAAGTGTGTCCATGTGTATATTTAATAGTTTAAATATATATTAAAATTTAATATTCATATATACAAAAATAAAATAGTTAAAGTTAAAGTAAATAATTTATTTTCATTGACATAGCTATGTACTTAAGATATGTGGGAAATAATTTATTTTTATTTAATTTGTTAAAAATTTTAGAAAAATAAAATTGCTTTTCAAGTAAAAATAAAATAAACAATGTAGATAAAATAAAATAATTCTTAACTAAATAAAACTCTTATTAAATAGCTCGCACGGGTAGCCTAGTCGACCTCACTCCCGGGTTAAAAAGGTGTATGCACATGCGGGCGGGCAAGGGTGGTAGGACTGGGTTGCGGGGATACCACTGTAACATCTAAAAAAAACTCTTATTAAATAAAATAGTTCCATATTCTTATTATTTATCTATGAAAAATAATATTGATTTAAAACTAAAACATATCATTATTATTTTTTTGTCAATGAAAGGTGGTCATGATGACCATGCCCTCTATATTATAAAGTATAGAAATATACATATAAGTTGCTCCTTAACAAGAGGGCAATATTAACAAAGCAGCCATATCTATTTCTAACCTATAACAAGAGGAACAAACAATCCTCTCTATCTACAAAACAACTATACATATTATTAAACAATTCCATGTAGACCAAAGGTGACAAAATTTGCCTCATTGTGTCCATCAATATTCACCACCCCAACTAGGATCAAGTCCATCTTCCTCATCTTCCTATAATATTACAAATGACCAATCAATAGCAGAGGTGGGAGTGATACTCATGACACATTTAGAGAATTAATGCCAAGCTCCATTCTTTGTTTGCACATAGTCTCAGAAAGACCTTCAACATGCATAATGAAAGGTGTCTATGGACCTAAGAAGACCTTGAAGTTGATCTTCCATGCTCTATCCTTTGGGGGAAAACCCAAACTTGGGACCACCTCCTCAAACACTAGATCCAATTCTTAATCCCTGTTATGCCCTTAACCCATTGATTCTATTGGGATATGGGTAGATAACTTGTGGCTAGCATAACCCTTAATTAAGTTATATAATCATTTATATAGTCTTACATAGGTAGTCTAGTCAGGTTGGGTGGAATCCAAGGGATAAGTATGGTATATATAGGAGGTACTGAGTAGTAGTTGATCATCATATTATGAATTTTATTTCTAGTTGAAAACTTTGAAAATTGATTCCACACTTTGACATTCATCTCCATTTGATAGGATTTTACACCATGTTGTTTTATTAGGTGGCAATTCAAGAGTAGACAATAAAAAAAGCCCAATGTGATTGATGTGAAAGTGCAGGCTGGAAGGGAAAGTGGCCTTGATAACAGGAGCAGCTAGTGGAATAGGAAAGGCCACTGCAACAGAATTTGCCCACAACGGTGCCAAAGTCATAATGGCAGACATTCAGGATGAGCTGGGCAGAGAAGCAGCCAGAGAATTAGGATCCAGTGCAGACTTCATTCACTGTGATGTAACCCTAGAAAGCAATGTGGCAGAGGCCGTAGCCTATGCCCTGTCAAAGCACGGCCATTTGGACATCATGTACAACAATGCCGGCGTTCCAGGCCCAATTGTGGCCAGCATAGCTGACGTGGAGCTCGGAGACTTCGACCATGTGATGAAAACAAACGTCAGAGGCGCAGTCATCGGCATGAAACATGCAGCCAGAGCAATGGTGCCACGTAAGCAAGGCTGTATCCTTTGCACTGCCAGCATAGCAGGGCTTATTGGTGGCGTGGCACCTCACCCCTACTCCATTTCCAAGTTTGCTATCCCTGGGCTGGTGAAATCTGTGGCGAGCGAGCTGAGTCAGCATGGCATACGAGTGAATTGCATTTCGCCTTACGCCATTGCAACCCCATTTGCATTGGAAGGGCTCCGCCAGCTGTATCCCCAATCCTCTGATGATGACGTGGCCGCATTTCTGGACTACTGTGGAGAAATGAAAGGGGTGAGGTGTGAGGTGAAAGACATTACAAGGGCAGCTCTGTATCTTGCCTCTGATGATGGGAGATATATTACCGGCCATAATTTGGTGGTTGATGGTGGCTTTTCCACCATGAAAACTTTTCGCCTTCCAACTTAAAAATGTGTTTTTTTTTCTGTATTGTATTAAATTAGCTCTGACTCGAACTACCACTGTGTAGCAGCTTACAACTCATTTGCAATTGGCCGCCATAGCCAGCAATTTCTTGTTGTTAAACGCATTATTAGTGGCGACCCAAATGCTATTTTTTATTTTTATTGTGAAATGGACTTCCAGGAAAAAATTTAAGCGTTAGCCAGTACTGAATCCTCACAGTAAAATGTATTAGGGTTTGCTATAAATTTTGAAACTCATTTTCGCTCCAGGTTGAAATGTGCCTGAATTACTACAGGTTGCTATGATTTGATTACGACATTATTGACATAATGGTCCGATTTAAGTTCAGGTGTATATATATCTTTCAAGCTTATTCATTTATGAATGGTTTATGAGCTACTGGTCTGTGGTAAAATTTACTCCGCATAACACCCATCTGAGCTCAGCCCAGCGACTCTGAGACAACCGATATTTTTTTCAAAACGGTGAAATTTGTATATTTATGTTTTTTTTTATTTAGTTTTGTATTTATTTTCAAAGAATGGTTTAATGTATTTACATATTAACAAATAATGTAATTTTGTGTAAAGTTGGCCCCTTTTCTAGTACTATTTATTCATTCATTCACACTCATTCCAACATATTTATTCCCTACTTTATCCATGATATATTCTTCTAATTTATATATTAATTACACTCGTCCACACACTTATCCGTATACATTCATTGTGTATCTTAATCTAAGACCTTTTATGTTCCAAATCATTCCTATGGACGTGGGGTCTTGATCCTTGCACATTCATTGCCTATCTTAATTTAAGGCCTTTTATGTTCCAAGTCATTTCTATGGACGTGGGGTCTACCTTGTGGGCCGACTTGATCCCTATACATTCATTGCCTTTCTTAATATAAGGCCTTTTATGTTCCAAGTCATTTCTATGGATGTGGGGTCTACCTTGTGGACTGACTTGATCCCTTCACATTCATTGCCTATCATAATCAAAGGCCTTTTATGTTCCAAGTCATTTCTATGGGCGTGGGGTCTACCGTGTGGGTCGACTTGACCCTCAAAATTTCAAATTTCAAATTCAAATTTTTGCCAACTCCTGTCCATTATTTTCCTACCTAAAGTTGAATTTACACAAGTTTACATGATTTACTACTATGTCCTTGTATTTAAAGGCTTTTCAATTACACTCATTTCATCATCATTGGACAACATTGAGTTTCAATCATATTTACAAAAGGAGCATGCTAGGAACATTTTGGTTTGGAGCACTAAAATGATCTTAGTTTTGCATCACGCCACACTAGAGCATTTGCGTCCCTAAGATTTGTTGTCTTCAATTTTTTACATGCATTTGTGGGAGTTGACTTAGTGAACATGTCCCCTTGTGACATAATGACAATATTTTGAAAGTATTTTTAAACATTGTTAATCTTTAGAATAAAGAAAAAGTAGAGCAAACAAAGATAAGTTAGATGAACTAAAAGACAAAATATATAATTAGCAAGGTAAGATCTATATAGTACATGATGCATCTAGACATGAAAAATACCCAATCCCATATATATTTGAAAAGTAAGAGATATAAAATTGACTCACAAAATTTATAAATATATTTGAAAAATAAGAGATGTAAAATTGATTCACAAAATTTGTAAAATTCTTTTTGAAAATTTGGCTCAAATACACATGGTTGGAAAATGAGATGTAAATTTGGCTCACAAAATTCTTTTTGAAAAGTGACAAAGAAATGTCTTTTAAATAGATGTATTTAAGATATCTATGTTAGTTTTAATATATTATTGATTTGAGTGATTAAATATAATATATTTACATGAGTTTTTGCTAAATATGTTACTTTTCTATGTAATAAATATTAGATAAATTTATGTAAAAGACACCTAGTTTTTACTCAATTTGTAATAAATATGAAATAGTAATATCTTTTACATAGATTTTCCTATGATAAATGTGACACCATATATCTAAATTTTTAAATATTTAACCAAAAATCTTAAATACTAAAATGCTTTATATTTTTGTTATTGAAATTCTTATAACTATTATACTTCAAATTATCTTATATCAATATAGGTTTTTATTTTAGTAGATAAACGAGTCAATATTCTTAAAAGACATTGTTAAACAAAAATGTAAGCCTTCTGTAGACACCTAAAAATGTCCTCAAATTACAAACATCATCTTCTTCCAAATTTCCACATTCAGCTATTGCATTTTCTCATCTGTGACCTATAATTAAATAAATTTTATTTATTTAATTATTTGTCCATTTTCCCTATTTTTTCCTCTATAATTAAATAATTAATTTCTAATTAATTAATTATTTAATTATTCACTTTTCAATGTCCCCTTCACTCCATTAATTTAAACAAATAACATTTGTTTAAATATAACCCTCACCTAATTAAATAAATCTCATTTGTTTAATTAAGGGGTTCACATGCATTATCCCACTTCAAATAAATTAAATAAATTGATTAAATTTATTTAACTTAAAATTCCTACACCTCATCATATTTTCAAATTAAAAATTATCTCTTGTCCTTTAGTGGGAGAGAAACCCTAACCAATCTACACCCTCCATTCCCTCAAAAGTCAACATTCAATCCCAGCCATCCATTCAAACCTATTCTTCTATAAAATCACTCTTCTAGCCTCATTTTCATCTCTCTCTGGGCTTACAACTCTCTAATTTGTTGTACACTCTCTGATATTTTGCTAAATCACTCACTAAAGCTTCTCAAGATCATTGCAAACCTGCAAAATCTAAGAACAAATGGCAAGATTAAGGAGAACAATGGAGATAAGGCAAATTGTAGCTTAGAATCTTAGTTTATTTTGTGTTTATTTGACTGATTTCTTAGCTTGTTTGCACTCCATTGGGAGTTAGGGTTTGTTGTACTTTGTTTTCTACATGCTTGAAAGTTTTTACCTTAACACATTCTAGTCAACCTGACATGAATCGAGTATTTTTTGTCAACTTCTAAAAGTCAAGTTCTGCAGGTTGCTCCCGGGCCTGAAATGGACTTCATTGTTGTGTCCGGGAGGCCTCGCAAGTGAAGATTGACATAAAACTTGCTAAGTTTTGTTCACTGTGAATTTTTTTAGTACGACGGTCTGTACTGTACGGATCCATACCGTACGGACAAATTGTACCATTTGGCGCAGTGTGCTAAGCATTGTCTATTTGCGCGTTAATGTCTTTGGTTGTAGGATTAATGTAATTTGGGTTTTTATTGCAGGGTTTTGATTTTTGTTAGTGGCAAGTTTAATGTTAAGGTTTATTTATAGATTTAAATATTTCATTGCAGGTTCAAATCTCCCAACCGCCGACTGTCATTCTGCCACTACCCTGAAACCCTAATGCCTATCCTCCCATTTCGCCGCTTAGAACCCTAAAACCTCCTGGTCACCGCTACTTCCTAACCTCTCCGCTCCACTCATAACCTTGTTCAGTCTCATCTTCCTCCCTTTCGCCACTCAACAGATCCCCGACCCCCACTGTCGCCATTGCTGGTGGTGACTTTCATTCCAATCGCCACTCATCTAACTTACCCCTTCCACCACTTGGTTAAGTCGACGCCGACCCTGGGAAATCTCTAAACCTTCTGCCAAAAACCTTAATTCATCCATTAACATTTAGCATTATCACTTAACATTGTTATTCTCTAAGGGTCTTGGCCAACGTTAACCCTAATCACCTGTCGAAACCCTGAAAACTCCACCTTCACTTGGTCGACATCCTTGTTAGCCCGCAAACCTTTATGCTCGGTCGGCATCCCTGATAGGCTCAGTCGACATCAGGCCTTTACTAGATTCTGCAGTGGCTATTAGATTCTCTATTAGTCTCTGTTATTTCCTCCCACAGTCAGCGGTCACATTCATGACCAACAGAGGGGGAGGGGGCTAGCGCTCCCCTTTTCTCTTTTATTTTTTTGCTTTATCTCGGCCCTTAGTCATATGGGAGACCGAGGATTCTGTTTAAACTTGACCACCAGATAAACTGTTGGAGGTGACTGCCACATGTGACCGCTTGCTCCCAGACCGCTAGTGGTCAAGTAACATTATCAGGGCTATCCCTTTCATCTGCAAGCCCTAATTAGGGCCTTTTTTTCCTTTTGGCCATAACTTTCACATGCGGTAATGAAATTTCATGAGACTTGCAGCGTTGCAGATATGGTTTTCCTAGCTACACTATGACAAGGTCAATTTTAGGTAATAGTGGCATTTTATCAAGTAATTTTTCATTCAAAGTCAAACCTAGTTTACAACTTCAAATGCACATCTTGAACATTTTTCATCAGATTTCAACAAATTTTTTTTGAAATTGCTTAGAATTTTGTGTACTATATGATGATGTTGTTAGTTTTGCTATGACTGATCTTTATTTTTAGACATTTTCTAGATTTGATTATGGCGGGTTTCTTGTCCTCTTTCGTCTTGGTGGCCTTCAAAGGGGGTGTTTACTTAATGTCTTATATTTTGCACATTATGATAAGAGGATTTTTCTACTACTAATTTCTAATTTGTAGCTTTGTGGCACTCGTTCGGAGAAGACTCTTGGTTGAAACTACTAACACATTTTGATGTAGGGTTCCTTTCATTCATATGTGTGTGTTTTGATATCATATGAACACTTTTGATCTGGTGCATAAAAAAGAACAATAACTTGCTATTTTCACACTTTGAGGTGTGTATACTCTTCCCTCACACTTTATGTGATCTTGGGAATAAAAAACACTTCTTAACACTTTCATTATCACACCACACAATTGGTTTCCTAAAGGTTAATGAACTTTTGCTAGTGTGACCAAGTAACATGTATATGCTCTCTCCTTGCATCTTTGTATGACCTTGGAGATCAAAAGCATTTACTTGTGTCGCTTTTGTATAACCCTTTTGATAGGGCCTGCGTTTGAGACACATCAATATGGAGAACTCATTGGCAACCCAAAGCAGTTTTTCCCTCAAGCCACTATATAAAAAGATAAGGTGAAAGCCAAGTCCAAACAGCCATTAGCCTTCGTCGTTCAGTGCCAATCCAAAAGTGCAAGCTACCCACATTTACGTGAGGTATTTTTAGTACCACTAGTAGGATTGGTCAAAGCCTTAAGTGGCTTGCTGGACACTCGCGAGGTGGTAAGTCCCCGAGTTGTGACTAGAAGACAAACTAGTTAGAAGCCCTCCCTTTATGATTGACTTTTTATTAGCGTCAGTTACTCACCATATGAGCTCCCTTGAGATGAGCTAGAAATCCTTGACTTAGCATAAACTACACGTAGCTTTCTAGGGAATGGGTGATTGGGTTATCCTTCCAGGCTTGGAGGCCCCTATCCATCCTCTCTCGCAAAGACAAAATTGTACACACCTCCTTAAGGGTGTTCCTACATTGGTGTCAAAGGAGTTTCCAAGTTGTGGGCCCGAGCGTCATGCCATTGGCCAATGACCTTATGGATAGAAAGTGTTTTATGTGTGTCAAGTGTCTTCGAATTGTGCTAGACTCGTGGAAATTTGGGGTTGGAAAGCCCTTGAACATACACATATGCTTACAAAGTCAAGAGTCACCAAAACAGCCAATATGATTGCCAAGTGTCTTCTATGTTTGATGTGTCTTCTGATTTTTCAAACAAATTTCCCAAACAAACATAGAAACAATACACCACTATCATAGGGAAACCTTTGAGCATCTACCTCCCTACCTAACTCAAACTGCAATTGTGTCAACATGCCTAAGACTTGTTGATTCCATCCACTCCTTGCAATTGCTTAAGATAGTTTACATTAGTCTTGCTCAAACTCATTACATTCACTTAGTTTATCCTTGCATTGATTTATCCCTTTGCACTTTAGATCAACCTTAAAAATTAAGTCACCTTTGAGACTTGGAGAATATGAGATTTGCCATACTTTGATTATATCTTAGTTACAAACTTGAAGTGTCTAAGACCTTGCCCTCTCCCATCAATCAAATCAATTTGCAAGTTGGACTTTAAACTCACGAGTCTAGTTTGGGTCCATCTTCCTCAATTTGCAAGTTGAGTCTCCAACTCATGTGTCTAGTTTGGAGGCTCACTTCAATCAATCATTATTCTTGCAATACTTGCAAGGTCTTAAAAAATTTCAATTAGTCACTTGGGTATACCTTAGTGTGCCTTAGCATCCTCTTTTATCAAAATCTCTTAAGGTTGCTTATCCAATTATCTTTAGACATTGTCATAGCTTCATCCCTCATTAGTAGCCTTTGTCATAGCTTCATTATCAAAAATCCCAAAACATAGCATTAGTGACATTTCATCATTACCAACATAGCATTGGCTACACTTGTCATCCTTATTTTCCAAAATTTCAATTAGTTGCATTTGTCATAACCTATTGTCAAAAAATTCCAAAAACATAACTTAGTTGCATTTGCCATCCTCATTAATCTACTAGTTGTATTCAACATACTTATTGTTCAAAAAATCTCCAAAACATACCTTAGTCACATATATCACCTTACATTGTCATCCCAATAGCATCCCAAAATTCACAAGTCTTATATGGCAGAGACAAGGTTGCAAAAGAGGAGAAAGAGAGTAGATCCTCCTAGTCATCCCTATAGTGAACACACAAACACATCATTCTAAACATTCTCACCAACACATTTCATTAAAGTCACCTTCATCCTAATCAAAACCCTAATCATCCTTGTCCTATCCTAATCACATCCTAATCATACTATCATCATTCCACATCATCATCCCCTTTCTAATCCAATCAACATAATTCTCATCATTATCCTAATCATATCCCAATCAATTTCATCCTAATCAATCCAAGTCATCCAATCTTGTCATTCCACATCATATCTTAACCACATTCTAATCATATCTTCATCATTCACCTCATCCCTAATCATTCTCCTAATCCTTCCATCTCATCATCCTACTCCTAGTCAAGCACTTGCCAAAATGGTCTTAATCCTTAACAATCCTATGCCTGATCCAAGGCCCAAACTTATACTTCGAGGAACCCCTTCTCCTAATCCCGATCATGAAGACAATGCAAAACCCAAGCTTATACTTCAAGGTGGCCCTCCCTCTAATCCTAATGATGAGACAAAACCAAAGCCCAAATTCATACTTCAAGGAAGCCATCTCTTTAGTTATGAGGATGAGACAAGTCCAAAACCCAATCCATCCACACATCAAATTCAACCAACACAACCACAACATCAACAACATTCACATCAATCCTACATGTCATCCTCCTCCACTTCATACCAATCTAATCCATCCACCTATCATGTCAATGCCACATCAACATGTCAATTCACACCCCAATGTGAGCCTAAGTCACTCTTTGCAACAAGCTCAAATGCCCTCAAGTTCTAATGCTACCTTTGACAAGGGGAACACCACTCTAGTTTGCAGGACCTATAAGTATATTATACCACCATCCAATCAAATGCCTATCCTAAAGCCACCATGTTCTCCTAGTCCTAATCCATTGGTCCCTCCACCTTCCAATCCATCAACCCCTTCATTATCTTTTCCACCATCTAATCCCCCAACTTCACACCCTAAATTCAAACATTACAAAAACAAACCTATGGGATCCTCCAAATCCATCAATCCATTCAATCACTTTGACCCTCCATCTAATCAAAATCCTAATCATAAGCCAACACCTTCCATCCCTCTTATTCCTCCACCATGGGATCTTTCCACTCCACCTAATCCTAAACATAAGTCCACACCATCTACCCTCATTATCCATCCACTATATTATCCATCCACCCATACCCTTGTGAAGGATGCAATCCAATGGCTACTAGCACTAAATAGACCATCCCCATGTCAAACACCCATTCATGAGCCTATCAAAGAACCTTTGAATTCCATGTTCAATTCTTTAACCCCATCATGTGGTCCACAAACCATAAAGTCCATACAAGAGTCTTCCACTTCCATTTCCACTCAAAGTCAAGAGATATGTCAAGGGTATAATCCTAAGCATGAGGAAACATCTAACCCTTATTCCAATCAAGATCAAGGCCCTTCCATTGAACCCATCCATAACACACTTAATCCTATTCATGATCAAGCTCCCGTCTATCATCAAGATCCTACCTATGATCAAGAAAACCATGATGATCCTCGTAGTTATCTTTATTCATTCCATGGTCAAGAGCTTATCACTCCACCTAACCATGATCCACACACATCCACTTATCATGATGAGATGCATGCCTCCCAAGCATACATAGAAGATCAAACCAATTGTAGTGCCCCTCCATTCTCATCCTGGATGTGCAGATAGTTTGGCTAAGGAGCATGAATATGAAGGTAAAATAATAGGAATATTTAGGGTATGTTAGACAGTTGATGTTGTACATTATATGATGTTGGTAGATGCTACATTCATGTTGGTGACATTCCTGATTATCCTCGTGTGTGGTTTCATATGACAGTTAGCATGTTTTATTGATAATCCTTGTTGCGACACTGATAATTCATATGCTCTGACATTGTTTTACATTTAGGTGATTATGATGTTGATCTTACTATGATTGTCATATGTTAGAATTGATTTTTATGCGACTGACTTTATATTATAGGATGATCTGATTATTGTGTGGTGTGAAAAGAGACAATGTTGTACCACTCATTCATGAGCGTCCGACAACGTTGTGATTCTCTTTCACTCCGTGACTGTTTGATATTTATTATACTTGTGCATAGAGCGTGTTGTGTGTTGCAGGTTGCAGGTATCAAGCATCGACTCCACCTGAATTGACAGGTCTAAGCGTGCCTGAAAACCAATGGAAACTGTTGAACAGAGATAACATATGGTCCCCTAGCTTAGCCATCATCCTTGAACAGGATGAGTATCCAGTTTTGCACCCAGTCAGTGTTGTCGATATGTGCATGATAGTCAGTCATTGTTGTTAGTCAGTCATTGTTGTGGTGGTCTTACTTTCCGATCATGCATAGTGGTCATGTATTGTTAGACATTTGGATTATTGAGTTTGAAATTGTTTGATTAGTGCTTTGGTTAGTTGTTGCATTAAAATAAAATTAAGTTAAGAAGACACTTTTAATAAATAAATATAGATGCTTTTATGTAAATTTAAGTTTATCAAAAATTATATTATATTGTAATCTAAGGTCAATAAATAATAATAATTATAATGAGGAAAATAAAGTGTTATTAAAACGGGAATATGATTGATAAAATTAAAATGAAAATATTATATAAACAAGTAAATGTTTTGTTAGTGGCAATAAAAATAAATTTATAATATTTATGAGTTGTCATAAAAAATTATATATAGCAAATTCTAAAATAAATAAAATCAGAGAGAAATTATTGTCTTGAGTAATTATTTTCCATTTAGTCCACTTGGAGGAAGTGGCAATTATGCACCTCAAGGGGGAATCTTACAAATAATTGTTTCTTTTGAGTAAGGGACCAATTTTAGAAAAGTAGAAAGAAACTATTTTTGTCTGGTTGTAAATGAATTAAATAACAAATTGCAAGAAAGTAATAAAGGTGGAATTTATTGCCTTTTTAAGGAGAATCTTCTGGAAAGAATTATGGGGGTGGTTATGAATGCTCAACTTTATTTTGAAATCTAAAGACATAATTTGGGAGAGGAGCATGGATTTCAAATAGGAGAATATGTTTTATGCTCTCTCTCTCTCTCTCAGGGAGTTTTCATTTTTCTTTTGGCACCATAAACCATAGTTTCTAGAAAAAAAACTTGGGGGAAATGGATGTGAGCTGGGAATTTTGTGAAGATGTGATAGAAGTAATATTCCAAGTATGGACTGAGATATGAATCTAATTTATTATTGCATTAGATTTAGTGAAATGAATTTGTAATATGCAAACTTTATATTGTTCTGTGAATTCTCTTCTACATATTCTAAACCCAGTTTGTTGCGTTAGCCATAAATTTATTTTTACAAACTGGGTTCCTCTAATTTTTTTGTATATGGTGTACGACCTAGTTATCTAAATCATATCTAAAAATCAGCCTTACCCGATTTGTCATTTTGGAGATATGAATATTTTGTGACTGTCTATCTCTCACCCATTTCATCTCTATTTTATAGTCTGTTGTGTCAGCCATAACTTTATTTTTACTAACTGGGTTCCTCTAAATTGTTTATATATGGTGCATGACCTGGTTATCTAAATCATATCCAAAAATCATCCTTCCCCAGTTTGTCATTTTGGAGATATGAATATTTTTTGATTGTCTATCTCTCACCCATTTCATCTCTGTTAAAATAGTTAGTTGAGTCACCAATAACTCTTTATTTTCAAACTGGGTTTCTCTGAAAATTTTAAATAAGATTCAGCTCTTATCTATGAAAATCATATCTAAAAATTAGCATTACCTAGTTTGTCAATTCAGAGATATGTATCAATTAGTGACAAACAATTCCTATGCCATCTTGGTTGTTATTAAATCTACAGATCCATTATGTGCATATCCTGCAATCATTTTGATCCTAGAGATGACGTCTCTTTGAGACGACTGTCAAATAGGTCACAGACCTTGGCTATGCCTCAGTTTTTTGTATAACTGTCTAACCAAAACTGTATAAACCTTATGATTGATATCTTATTAATTGTTACACAAAAGTGTGTGTGTATATATATGATTAAATGAGAGTTGACATGGTTGTTAATTATTGTTGATGAATTTAATATTGATTTTACTACAATTTCTTTGGAATAGTATTGTTAAGTTGAAAATTGATTATGGGTTAGAATTAGGTTTGTAAACAATGTATTTAAGATTTGATTTATAAGTTTGTTTTAGAAATTAATTGATTTCGAGTGGAATTGTATAAGGTAAATGGAACTTGTGTAAGTTGTATCAGTGGTCGTAATAGGGTCATGTTGTCGAGGTTTTCCTGAGGCATAGATTAGTATGTCTTGATTTCATGTGTATGCGGTGTTGTAAGTATATTTTGATGTGATAATAAAGTCCTTTATGGATGTTGTGTCTCATTAGTTGTATAAAGCATGTTTATAATTTGTGCTTAAGAAATGGGTAAATGCAAGAAGTTGTGTCCACTTAAGGTGGAAGTTTCGGAGTTAGAAAAAAATTCAAAATCGGGGATCCCAAAACGGGATCCCATTTCTATAAAACGAGATCCCGTTTATATAAAACGCGATCCCGTTTTGCCTCGAGATCCCGAGCCTAAAACAAAAAATGTGATCCCATTTTTTAGCGGAATCCCGAACCTAGAGGCCAAAAATGGGATCCCATTTTATGGAACAGGATCCCGTTTTGAAAAAGTATTAAATTTTAAAAAAAATTGCAGAGACCCCATTTTCAACAATGACAGTCGACAGGCAAAAATGGGATCCCAAGTTCATCACCATCCACCCACCAGATAAGTGGATTTTTCCACTTCTATAAATTACCCATCAATCGTTTTAAGCTTCCCTTGTTTGTTTTGGTGTAAAATGCAATCAAAATTTAACTTGTGAATTGTTATTTAGGGTTTAGGGTTTATGAAATCAGTAGCTGATTTTTGACAGTTTAGTTGTAAAATACAATTGAAATTTTGAAAGACTATATCATATAAAAAGATAGAATTTGAACAAACTGTCAAAATTATGTTTAAAATTGAGAATTGAATAGATATATTTAGACATTTTAGCTGTAAAATACAATTGAAAATTTGAAAATACTGTATCATATGAAAGGAGAGATTTTGAACAAACTGTCAAAATTTGAGTTCAATTTGAGTGTTGAATAGCTGTATTTAAACATTTTAGCTGTAAAATACAATTAAAATTTTGAAAATACTATATCATATGAAAGGAGAGATTTTGAACAAACTGTCAAAATTTGAGTTCAATTTGAGTGTTGAATAGCTGTATTTAAACATTTTAGCTGTAAAATACAATTGAAATTTTGAAACGATTGTATCATATGAAAGGAGAGATTTTGAACAAACTGTCAAAAATTATATAGCATTGGGATGATATATATATTTGGTTTTTATAAAATTTACTTATAACAATGTATGTCATTGTATTTTAAAGGCATTATTGAATAGCTAACTATCATGTAAAAAAATTACAACAAACCATAATAAAACCTTTATCACATCCTTCATAATCAAACCTTTAGAGACAACCAACTAATCAAGAATTGAGAAATTTTTACAGTTTTTGTGATAGCCAACTAATCAAGAATGAAATGAAGCCAACATTTATGTAACTTTTGATATACTCAAGTAGCTGTCCTCACTAGCTAGGTTATGCCCCTGGAATGAACATCGTGATGTTAATTGTGATACGAGCTCAACCTCATTGGTAATGCTTCCCCTAATCTTAATGACATTGATGTAGGCTCCACTCATGATCCTTACGAAGATCTTTCCACCACTAACCTCTTTCATGATAGGTCACTATCCTCACCATCTCCTTAGACCTATAATACCTTGAGCTTATCGATTGGGACCAACATGACCCTTTATGATTTGATATTTTCCAAAATGATGAAGCCATCATGAAACTTATGAAGTGTCAAGACCACATCCCCATTGTAATCATAAGAAAGACTTTTCCACCATACTTAACACCTACATATGCTTATTTTGGAGAGAAAGAAAGAACCCTTTAGTCCTAAGGCACCCTAGTCTAGGCAGAATAGAAACAAGATATAAGAAGAAACTTGTGATCGATTAAAATGATACAATAAAAATGGACACTTCCCAAGAGCTCCTCAATTTGACAAACTTCACCTTCCATTAGATACCACTTAGATACAAGACATGACTCCCCTCTCCTTGTTGAGGATGCTATAGACATCAACCTGTGAATAGAAGCTCAGACCCTAAACTCTCTAAGATAGTAGCTCCACTGGACCTTGACATCAAAGAAGGCATATATAACCATGTCACCATGTTAAAGATTACGTTGATTTCTTCATGTGGTCTTATGGTGATATGCCTTGAGACTCCATCTTTAAAGTCATGCATCATCTTGTGGTTCACCTCAATGCGAAACCTATTCAATAAAAGCTATGCAAAATGCACCCCCAAGTAGCCCTCGTGGTCATAGAAGAATTGTATAAACTCTTGGATGTCCAGGGTTCATTCAGAATATTACTTATCCTAAATGGGTCTCTAATGTGGTCTTAGTTAACAAGAAAACTAAGGGAATTCATGTTTGCAAGTTAACTTTTGAGACATCAAAAAAGGATCTACCCCAACTTAGATAACTTTTCTCTACCAAACATTGATATGATCGTGGATCTCATAGCCATATATATAAAATTTTATCATTAATCTGGATATAATATGGACCAAGTTGAAACATTTGAGTTAGACATGGAGACACCTAGATTATGGAGCTCGGTCTATGTAAGAAAACACCTCCTATAGACTCAACACAAACTTATCCCTCAACCCTCTAAATTGTGACTTACATCATTGGATTACCCTAGAACACACTATAGACAACTCTATACAAATTTGGCAAAAGATATTTTCTCCTAACAGAAACTTGTATATGTAGAAGTATCTACTACTACATTAGATTTGATATACTTCTTAAAAGGAAAGAGTTGGGACTAACAACTAAATAGAAAACAATAGTTTTGCAAATCTAGGAAATAGGAAACAAAATCGAGCTAGAACCATCTTGACTAATTTATCTATTTCTAGCTAGATTGAACCCTAATTCTATATGCAATTCCAACCCTAACCCTAACACTAATTCTAACCCTAATCCTAACCCTAATTCTATATGCAATTCAAACCCTAACCCTTATTATAACCCTAATCATAACCCTAACCCTAACTCTACTTGTAATTGTAATTGTAATTGTAATTGTAACTCTAACTCTAGCCCTAACCCTAACCCTAACGAGCTACTTGTAATTGTAATTGTAACCCTAACTCTAGCTGTAACCCAAACCATAATTGTAGCTCTAATACTTACCCTAATTTAGCAACCCTTGAATTCTAATTCTAACCCTAACCTCAATTCTAACCCTAAGCCTGATCCTAATTGAAACCCTAACCCTAACTTTAATTAATCACGAGTCATGCTACAGGGTTTTCTTCTACATATTTTGTATGCATGTGTTATTCCCTTATTGCATGTGAGTTCACCAATTATTTGGAAGTCTCCTAACTGGGAGGCGGGCTTGTATTCAAGCCCTATAAATTTTGTGTTTATAGGTGTTATGTTGAAAGCTATATAGAGACTTGTAATAGGAGGTCTTGAATTTGGTACCAACGACTGTGAGTTCCTTGTCTAGAATATGATGAACCTTTTGAACAAGAGAACCTTGTAGACCATGATGCATATCTTGAAATTTAAACTTGAACATTATCATCATGTGAATGCTTTTAGCCATCCTATAACCTCCTATCACCCTTCATCCTCTTATAGGGATATGCCACACAACCTCTCCAAGTTGACCATGCCAAACCCAAAGTCACAATCCTAAGAGGTAAAGAATTTTTTGGCCCCATTGAAGTCCACTCCCTAATAGGAGTGATACAATGCTAATAGGGTTGTGAAGGTAATTAAGTTCTTGATTAGCATGTTGGGTGTATCTAAGCATAATGATGATATAGTTAGTCCTAATTTCATTAATCTTAAGATCATTGAGCTAGAGTACTTCATATATATATGGTATAGTTTTGTTCAATCAATAGTGGTAGGGAAAATTAATATACTACAATGACATCAAACATAAACAAATTACACAAGCCTTACAAAGCCTCTACCACTTCCTTGACATTTTTAACATTGTTCGAATTTGATAGGAGGGATTTATGTCACCTCCTCCTCATCTTAATTCTCATAGTGGATAGAATCATCCAATTTAGCATCAAGACATGAAGGTTTATCTTCATTATCGTAGAAATATCCTCCAAGGCTTTGTGCATATGCTCATGCCACACATTGAAGATGTGGAATTTATCTAAGTAGCAATATAGAAATCCTTAGCCTAACCTTCTACCCCTTCAATATCATTGTATAGAAGGTAGATACAAGTAACATTTGATAGCATGGAGGCACAACTTAGGGATTGAGTTGAATGTAAAAAAATTATTCTTCCCAACAAATGCTAGATGTCTAGGAGCAATTTAATGATTTCTTCCATTATTTGCCTAGTCTAGAATATAATTACCTTTTCTTTTCATATGTTTGAAGGAGATAGATTTAAATAATGATTTCTTCCAATAACCACAAGCTTCATCTATGCTTTTTCATATGATCAATGTTGATCTTGGAATCTCCTTCCACACTAAGGGATATCTTGTTTAGTTTCCAAGTCATCTTGAGGCCCTGGATATCATGGCCCTAGAATCTACCATATTATTGTTCTTGACACCAAAATCCACCTCTTCTAGCATGATCATATGTTCCTCTTTACCCCAACAATCACCAAGTTCCTAAATGCAGCATATTTCTTTAAAATAGTCCAAAATTTGGGATGCATATTCACATTTAAGAAACACATGATGATTGTCCAGAGACTTCCTTACTTAAATGCACATTATACATTAAGATGGGTCACCTTTCCCATTGTATCAATCATTATGGTAGTCCTAATAGCTCTCTTACATTTTGAAATTTGTACATGCATGTATACATTATCTGTATGTTTCATTTAAATTCATTTCAAGTGTAATTTCTTGAAACATATATATATATATATATATATATATATATATATATATATATATTCTTGATTTAATTTTAAATTTGTACTGAAGTTTGTATGTTTATATGTATATATATGCAGGTTCATATCTATTTTTATATATACATCATGAATCTAGATGATATTCACTTTCATGTTGAGGACTTTCTTAATGCACAAGATGATCTGGCTGCACCCCCACCCGCACCTGCACCCCCAGCGCCAAATGCCCCACCTCTAGATGCCCCACCTACAGATGACCCACCTCCACCTCCACCTCCAACCCCACCTGGAACTGACCAGGCTCACTTGCGAGCCATAATAAATGAAAATGTGGATTCGATACAAGAAAAATTGAATTCCATTCGCAATGAAAAATTCATGCCACCTCACGTAGTACGTTTTGCATCTTTGATGCAAAACATTGTAGATTCTGTGGGGTCTATTGACTCAGATTTTGATGGATTCTGGAAATGGAGAGAGGAGAGGCGCCAATTTTATGCTAATGGCCTCTCCTATAAGACTATTTTGGATCTTAAAATCACAAAAGCTCATTTAGCGCAATATTTTAGACATCCCATTACAAATGAACCTATTCCTGCAAATAAGAAAAGAATATCAATCAGGTGGTGTAGGCATGAAGGAATGTCTTCCAATTTTTGGGATAGATGGTGGATGGTGTTTGATTATCCACCTCATGCTAATTGTGAGGTTCCTTTATATTTTTTGAGAAAATTATATGTAGAGTTTGTTATGAATAAAAAACCCAACTACTTTGATTTTAGATCATTCCAGGGTGTTGGTGGTGGCATGCCACAATAGAGGTTGGGGGCACGGGTTCATCCCCAACGAGTAATGCCTATTCAACCTCTTATTGACCCTCCTGTTGCTGCCATTCCTTCGGCCTTCCAGCATCGTGGAGTGGTATCCACACTAGGCACATTGAGTGCACTCTCAGGTAGCCTACATGAGCAGACTTCTATGATGGTAGCTTGAGTTAGAGAGCATGGAGGAGTTGATGATGGAAGTGGTCCTAGTAGCACTCCACATGTGTCGATGTCTCATACATGTACGAGTTGCAATCAGTTGTGTTATGGACCTTATCAGGCAGCTGCACCCACTTCAGCTACACATGCATCATCTAATAATGTGGGCACTAAATCATTTGTTGATTATCTATTTGCTGAGGATCATCCCACTGATCATTCGACACAGGTATATATAGGTTATGTACACATGTTGAATTTAAAACAATTTTTTAACCACATGTTTTTAATCAACATATAGATCAAATAAATTGTAATATTTTAACAATCGAATTGTTTGGTGCAGATGATGGCAACAGGGGTCACCATTGATCAAATTAATTTTTCATCGACACCTGTTCATCTCGGGCACCCATTTGGGGTACATTTTCAATGATTTGTAAATTTGTAAAATTCAGTCTTGAATGTGTGTACAATTAAATATTTATGAACTTAAATTTATGAACTGGTTCAGGGTTCTTCCACATTGAATCCTCCATCTCAGGGTGTCTCGAGCACTCCTCCATCATTGGGCATCTCACATGACACTCTTACAGTATGTATATTGTTTTAAAAAACTATATATATACTTAATTTTTTCTATTTTAATATCAGTGTATCTAAAAACGTGCACATGTACTATTTAATATTTTATAAATAGGTCTATGCAGGTTGACACAACAATGAGGATGGGCATTGTAGCACACTTGGATAATCCAAGTTTATATCAGGAGTCGACTGCATTTCAGGTTGTTGAAAAACGTATAACATGTACACAAGTCAATATATATGTGTGTGTGTGTGTGTGTGTGTGTGTGTGTGTTTTAAAACCTAATTTGTACACACATGTGCTAACTTAAATATAAATGACATTGTAGGAGCTTGTTAGTGACACGTTTCATCAACACACAGCACATGCAGAGCAGGAGGACAGAGGAGATGGGCAGCCTGATATGGTATAATTTAAAATTTAGATTATATTTAAATTGAACAATTAAAATATACGTTGTGAACTTAAAGTAAATTTCTTGATATATATATATATATATGTTGACATGTACATTCAAAATTCTTTTTTCTTTTATAGCTCGATACATGTCATGGAGCTAAGCCTGTAGAGATAGGTCCTGGAATAAAGGATTCACAACAAGTTCCTCTTACGGTATAATAATTTTTAAATATGATAGTTCTTATAAATTAAATTGAATTAAATCATTTTTAAAATCATCAAGTATATCTAATTTCAACTTGAACTTTCTCTTGTATTAAATAGATTGATTCAGAGCATGGAGAGACAGGTCCAGGTGCACCAGAGCATGCCTCTCAGCCTCACACGGTAATTTAATTTTATGATAAATTATAAATTTAAAAATTGTCATTAAATTAGATTTCCTTATCATCTTACATCTAATTTCATCTAAATCTTTCTCTTTTGCAGAGTGATTCAGGTCATCTGAGTAGTTCGCATGGTGTGAAGAGGACTCTTGATGATAGAGATAGTATGTGATAGGTTATTGAACATGGGCTATGTATAATTTGACTATTTCATGGACTATATGTTATATATTGTTTGTCATGGACTTTATATATATATATATATTGTTGAACATGGACTTTATATATTTTTTTGAACATGGACCTAGACTTTATATATATATATATTGTTGAACCTAGACTTTATATATTTGACTATTTCATGGACTATATGTTATATACTGTTTGTCATGGACTTTATATATATATTGTTGAACATGGACTTTATATATTTTTTTGAACATGGACCTGGACTTTATATATATATTGTTGAACCTGGACTTTATATATTTGACTATTTCATGGACTATTTGTTATATACTGTTTGTCATGGACTTTATATATATATATATTGTTGAACATGGACTTTATATATTTTTTGAACATGGACCTGGACTTTATATATATATTGTTGAACCTGGACTATATATTTTTACATGTCACACAATAAATGCAATCTTGTCGTAAAAAAATCATACACATGTCAAAGTAATAATCATGTAAAACCATCATGTTAGTTTAGGTGCATCCATACATATATCTATTATCCATGCATACATACATTGCATATACATCATAAACTATAAAAGCATAACATCACATACATATGTATATACAAGCATCCCTAAATTTAATCACAAATCAAACTCTAATCTAACCATGTGCGTGAAGGAAAAGAAATGTAAACATTTGAGATCAACCATAATAAGATATATAGATTGACATCAATTGAAATAATCAATTGTCATATATAAATCTACAAGTGTCAGAGTGTTGATCTAGATTTGCACTTAATGAAGAAATTGCATTGAAAGAATTTATGTAGTGATGAGGTCCTAATAAAGTTCCTCCATTCATTCATGGTATGCATATTTAGGTCCTGGTCAAATTTTAAGCAATAAAATGGTAAGCAAATCAAAACAAAGCATTAAAAAGTGAGATAAGTTCATGAGGATCTCTTGCCTACTAGGAGGGATCAATCTCTCACATCTTCTCATCTAGAGATCAACTAAGTTATATTAAATGATCCTAGCATGGTTATAGTTATATTTATCCAAGTGCCTTGGTGCTCAAGTTCTTGTGTTGACCATGTAATTTAGGAGTCCCTAGAGTAAGAGTCCACGGGAGTGTCCCTTGACCAACCTCTACTACATCTTAAGTAAATTTGTAGCACGGGAGTGTACTACCTAGGAAATCCTTTAGAAAGTCGCCCCTTTTCAATAATATAAATCTCTATATGTAAGTGTCATAGTGTTGATCTAGATTTGTGCTTAAGGAAGAAATTGCATTGAAAGAATATGTAGTGATGTCTAGCATGGGAGTGTACTAGGGGAAATCATTTAGAAAGTCACCCTTTTTCAATAATATCTAGTCATGTCATCTCCTAGACGGTCCATCTCCTCTCTATCTCTATGTATGGGTTTGTAATAATTTGTTTGTGTTAGTCAAAGTCACCATTGTGTAAATGTGTAATCATGTGCCATAGTAACCCAATCAACACTACTTGATACCTCAAGGAAGTGAAAGATTTGGTGTGGGCATGGGTCATTGATACCTAGTCTAATATGCTCCAATATCCATACTATAACTAGAGAAGGATGACTAAATCCTAGTGCCTTATGGTGCACAATCTAATAAAGGTCATGGTAGACCTTGAAGGTAGGATGTCAAACCCCCATGCATAAACTTTACCTAACTCCACTTGCTCAATGATAGGAGCCTACATACCATATGAGAAAGTGGACATTTTTAGTCCTTCACATGTAAAGTTCAATATTTTTTCCAATCTCTTGGATTCTCTATTTGTGACTTTCATAATGACCTCTTTGTTAATGTTAAAAATGGTCAAATCATTATAGTTGTATTATATATGGATGACTTACTCATTACGAGTAGTCTTATTTCTTTAATCCACAAATATAAAAAATAAATTGAACCAGATATTTGAATAACTAATTTAGGGCTTCTGCATCATTTCTTAGGAATGATTATCTTCTAGGATCATTAATCTATTAGGGTATCACAAGCAAGATACAAATAAGATATATACTTAAAAATTTCAATTATGGTTGACTATAAACCAACTGCTATTCCTATTGAATTGAGTATTAAACTTGACTCCAAACCTCTATTTGAAAAGACCAATCCTACTTTGTATAGATAGTTAGTAGAAAGCCTTATTTACCATACCATACCTATACCAGACATTACTTATAATGTAGTAAGTATTGCATCTAGATTCATGCAAGATCCATATGTGGATCATTGGAAAATGAGTAAAAAAATATTGAAGTATATTAAAAGTACTTTTAAATATGGTTTTTTTTTCCTACACCAAAATGCAAATTTATATGGTTATTGTGATGTTAGTTCTATATTGGTAATTTTGTTCATAAGAAATATACTTCCAGGACTATTTCTTTAAATTTAGTGTAGGGACTATCACATGGAGTAATAAAAATCAACCTATAGGGGCTCTATCATCCACGAAGGGCAAATATAAAAGTTCAATAAAAACATAAAAAAATCAATGTGGCTTAAAAGATTATTAAAAGACAAAAAAAACAAAAAAACAAAAAAAAAGATTATTAAAAGAGCTTTAGGTAGGTAGTGTTGATAGTACCACCTTGTCATAATAAATGTATGATAAGGATAACACAATAGGAACCTACACCACTCTATCTATCCAACCTTGTCATAGGGCAACTTGATTTGTTGTAGAAAGCTCCTACACACTACTCACCAACGAAGCTTGCTCGTTAGATCACTCAAAAATTGAAAAATAAACATGAAAATTGAAAAAATAAAAATGTGATTACATTCCCTACCTAGACACCTATCATTTGCAATTAACCTACAACTTGATGCTAACTTTTTGGATGTCTTAAGGGGTCCTAATTTACGATGTCTTAAGGGGACATCTTAAGTTCTCAAAATTTGGTGAAGTTGCCCAAGGCAACCAAATTGAACAATATAATAAATCAAATTTAAAGTAAATTCTAAGTAGAAAAACATGGACATTTAACAAATAAAATACATAGAATAATAATTTTGATAAATTTAATACTGTAGAGTATAAAATTGTGTACATACACATGTATACAAATTTCTGTACAAAATGTGTAATAATGTAATTGTGTATGTACATATATGCCAACTCAAAATAATGTAAATACAAAATGTCGTTATATGCCATCTCAAGAAAATCCAAAACTTGAGGAGAATGTAGCAGGTCTTCATGCCACCTGATGTAAAAATAATACAAGCAATTTATCAATATATCTGAATCAAAACATGTATTTTAATTTATATAAAACTATCTAGATATACACAATTTGTACCTGTATTTACAAGTGCCTCTCAAGTTTTTGTTTCAAAGTATGTGATGAATTTGTGATGATGGCCTGAGGATATAAAAGGACAAATTAAATCAATTTCAACTAATAACGCACAAGAAATATCAAAACATGTATTTAATGTATTTAAAACAACAATATAAATCTATTTAACTATATTTACCTGTATTTACTTATTCCATTGTACCATCTCCATCCTCTCTTTTTTCCAACGCATCGATGATTGTCTCATGGTCTTCCATAGAAATGTTCCATAGCTCTTTATTTGTAGGTTTTCCACGATACCTCTCCAGTTTTATATTTGTTGCCAACACCAAATGTGAGTAGTGTATAATCTTCTTATGTGTTTCATAATCTTCGAATGCAGGCAAACCATTCTTCCTTATTAGGTATTTGTGTAGCCAAGTGCCAACAAACACTACCGAACCTATTGGATAATGATAGCCATCATCAAAGAAATACTTAAAATTTGCTTAAGGGGATCAAAGAAGTTCTTAAAATATGCTTAAGGGGATCAAAGACTTGTTATCAAAATTTGCTTAAGGGGATGTCTTAAGGGGATCACCAAACCTGTTGGATAAGGAAAGCCATCATCATCTTCTCGAGGCGCTGTTAACTTATGTTTAGTCTCCACACAACGAGCCAACCAATATTCAGTTTCCTCTTCATTATTATTTGGTGCAACAACAACATACACATGTCCTGCAAACAAATTTTGATTCAATAACTTGCACATGTCCATAAAATTTGACCAATCAACATACATGCATTCATATGTACACATAAATAAATAAAAGCACTACAAATTAGTAATGAAGTGAAATAAAATGAAATGATTTGAATTAAATTACCTTCTTGTACAAGGTCTGAAACACGGTCATAATCGTCTGATACAAATAGTTTATCATTGTCTTCAATTATTGTTTCACTTTGATTGTGTGCTTGTGCAAGTGTCAATGGTCTTTGTTTCCACTCTTCAACCCATTCTGTATTCTCACATGATTCCCAATCTCCTGAAATACAAAACTGACAAAAACATGCAAGCTCCCTTGTCCAGATAGTCCATGTACTTGCATTCGAACTCCTAAATGAATGCCATTTAGTAGATCCACTGATTGTCTGGCAATCAAGTCTAGGTAGAATGTTTTCTTCTTCAACCAACCAAAAGAATCGACGAACTGTAGAGTACTCGCTTGATCCAGGTGTACATAATCTTGTATTACACCAATCTACAATCCCATGTGCATATTTAAATTTTACTACATCCTCAAATTTTAATTGTTGTCTAGCAAGAATTCTTTTAACACACGCACCAGCTCCATCATGTTCTCCTTTACCATGTCCAGCTTCAAAAAAATTCTACATATGTTGGACATTATTCTCCTTGTGAACCCTACATAACCAATAGAACATTCGAGCATTCTTGAACTGCCCTGTACAATTATCTGACCATATAAGATGTTCAGTCATCTGGATTCCTCTTTCTCTTAAATATGTATAAAATATATTGAAACAATATTGAACAAACTCTCATGAGTGTAACCGGTTGTCACTCAAATAGAAATGATACTCCCTCAAAACTTTTCTATCATTCTCTGTGCTATCATCTGCATGTCTATAAACAATATGAACAAACATAGCAACCTGCACTGAATTGTAATATTGTGATTGAATTTCCTCTTGCGGAGCTAAAGTATAGTTTTCCACAAAATCAACCACTGATAGTATAGTACCAACTGGAAATGTGTTTCTACATTCATGAAATTGTCCATCAAGCCATCGAGCTTGTTGAGAGTGCTTGACATATTTTGGTACAATTTTACTTTTAAATTCTGATATGAATGCATGCACACTAACCTTTTCTGTAATTAAATCACAATGCTTTCCAAACTTTCCATCTTTTAAAGAATATTCAACATTCTTAAATCTTTTAACATCCACTAATTGTTGTCCAAAATCATTTTCAACACTTTCATGTATACAAACTCTTAACAAAGAAAGATTGCCACAACTAGTGCATTGTCCAGAAATACATGAACTTAAATAAAAACCTTTTTCACTAGATCTTTCACAGAACAAACTTGATATAAACTATTTTATTGCTTCAGTTGGCATATTAATATCACATTCCTATATAATCATGTTATGATGTAAAGTACAACGTATATATTGAAACACATCATAATAATAATGAAATTGAACATGCATTTTATAACAACAATATATTCGTTCCTTATTAATCTTTACATACTATGGTTTGCATTTTTCAAAAGATCTTTGACTTATTTTAATATTACTAGGTAACACTAATTCATCATAAAATTTTCTATAAAATTCAGTTTGCATTGTATCTAATAGGTGTTTTGGATGAGGATCGCGAACTTTGGACCCCACTCTTAATTTTAAAACATCTCTAGCATTAGACGATACCCTAGTATTATCATGCCAATATTTTTCGATCAAAGATCTGATTTCAACATTCAGTTTCATGTCAGATCTCGGGAGTCGACCACTAAAACTCCAACATTGGTTAATTGGATCATTTTCTATACTCTCTCTTCTTTTTGCCTCTCTTACCAATGTTTTAGGATGTATTTTTAGAATTCCACTAATATTGCTTACCATTCTTCTATTCAAAGTTGTTTTATTCACTATAGCAGTTGTTATAGCTCGTCTTGCTACATTTTTATCTTTGGATTGACTATTACTTCCAATAGACTCAATGACACTAGCAACAGTAGACATAGCATGTTTTAGTAATTGATCTTTTCTTCTTGGTTTAACAAAAATGCCTAACATTTTCATTACTTTTCTCATTTTCCACATTCTCATTAATTGCATCATTAGTTGACATTGAAATTATAGTTTTTTACGATAAAAAGATTCCTTGTATAATCTATTGGCATGTGTTCTTATTTGTCTCCAAGAAATTTTACCAGGAAGATTATCCAAAACATCTCTTTCAATTTTGAAAAAATATTTCTCATTTTCAACATCACTTCCTAGATTTTCATTTTCATTTTCAACTTCAAAACAATTTTCATTTTCAACAACAAAATGGTTTTCATTTTCATTTTCAACAAAAGGATTTTCGTTTTCATTTTCAACAACAAAACGATTTTCATTTTCATTTTCAACAAAAGGATTTTCGTTTTCATTTTCAACAACAAAACGGTTTTCATTTTCATTTTCAACAACAAAATGGTTTTCATTTTCATTTTCAACAACAAAAGGATTTTCATTTTCATTTTCAACAAAAGGATTTTCATTTTCATTTTGAACAATAATTTGTTTCAAATTTTGATCTCTACGAATATTATCAATCTCAACATTGTTATATCCAGCTTGTTTTAAATCTCCTATCAACACTATTTCCATTTCATTCAAAGGTGGATTTGAAGAAGTACCTAGATTTATGCTTATTGAAACATTCTACATAGCATTAATAGAGGGATTTAAAGACATACCAGGAGCAGTTTGTATAATCGTATTAGTTTCCACATTCACCTCTTGCAAACTTGCATCGTCTACATCCATGGTCTCCTCAATGTTTTTATCTTCAATAGTTGTGGAATTGGATGCTTCAGCATTATTCATTGATTGAATCTTTACTCTTCTATCTCTTTGTCTTTTTGCCTCCTTCTCTCTCTTTGCTTCAATTTCTTCAGGGGTTAATAGCTTCCTATCTTTCCTCTTATTACGACTTTGTGATCCCATGATTAAAAATTTTATGAAGCATGTACAAATGAATGTCAAAAAATTAAATGTGTTTCAAGTCCTTCAAACAAGTACCAATTCAACAAAATTCCACTCAAATAGCGTCTCCATGATGGCTTCTATCAAAATACAAACAATACTTCAAGTTGATGGACCTGCAAAAGAAAAAAATATGCCAAAGAATGTTGCAAGAGTCACTGTCGGCCGTACTGTAGAGCAAGTTGCAGAAATGACAGTCATAGTACAGTCTTATTAAAAAATGGGCAAATAATAAACGGGATCCCGTTTTATTTTCGACCGATAAATAAAGAAATGGGATCCCGTTTAATAAACGGGATCGTGTTTTATAAACGGGATCCTGTTATTCAAAATTTGAATTTTAGGCTTGGGTTTTGCTTTGTAACCCACTTCGGAAAATGCTTTGGGGACCCGACCCTGACCTCTAGACCTGGTTTGACCTGCAACTTGAAGGCCTTGTCAATGTCACAACAAAATAGTGACTTTGGGCATATATCTAAAGGTCTATTTTGCAGAATATTTTGACGAAATTAAAACCCATTATAAAGGAGACAATGTAGATTCCAAATATGTAATTTTTTTTACAATTAGATTAATTTTTCTATTTTTTAATCAATTTCTGATTAAATAGGTCCATAAACTTGAATTATTAGGGTTTTTTAATATTTTAATAACTTTTTATTAAAATATTTTTTTGTAAAAAAAATTGTATGAAAACGTACTTTAGACAATTCTTTTCAATTTTAAAAAAAAATTCAAAAAATGTTAAGTTTAGGTCATCTTATGCGTGATGTACACGATGATTTTTTAAAAGACAAAAAATGACCAATAAAAAATTAATAAAAAAAAATTATTCAATTAAAAATTACAAATAAATATGGAAAACGTGCTTCAGTGAGTTACAAAGCTTTTCCCAAAATAATTTTGAAAAATATGATTATTTAGGTCAAAATATGGATGACGTACACGTACATGGTATAGTAAAAATAAGGTGACTTTTAAACAGTGGTTTTTAGAAACGCCTATTCAAAATCAATTTCTATCATCTGGGTATTGAAAAAAATTACATATTTGGAAACTAGACTCCGAGTACTACATTTCATATTTAGTGACTTTTTCCAAGATTCCACATTTAAGTGCTTCAAATTTTTAGGTCAAATGTGACAAATTCTGAAAATCAGGGAAAACACTTCCATTTTTTGGCCAAAAAGTGGACACAACTTCTTGCACACACCCAAATGTCATGTTCTTATTAACCTTGTTGTTGAGAAAATGTTTGTATCATATTTATGTCTTAAACCCAATCAACCCTTTCCTATTCCTAGACTTGGTATGTTAGCAGGTTAGAATGCTTTGTATTGGTTTATTTCGTTAATACTAGTGTTGGGTAAGGGATTTTAACAAGCTTGGTAATCATTATGAGGTGTAGACACCTCTAGAAGAACTTTGTATTAGGTATGATCATTTTTGTATTCATAGGACCAATGTAGTAGTGGTTTATAGAAGATTGATCAAGTTGACACTTAAGCTTTCCCATAGCAACCTGATCTTCTCTCTTCCTATTCGTGTGTTGAATAGAATTTGGTAAAACCTAGAAAAAGATTATTCTTTTACTTGTGCCCTATTAGTGTTCACTCTTGAGTTGCTTTAGCCATGATACTTCTACTTGGTTTGAACCATCCTTTAAATGTGTTATGATCCTATCATATGCATGTGGTTAAAAGTGTGGTAGATTTGATGAAGATGTTAGATCTATAGGAATGTTTTGTTGTTTTGTATTCCTTTCCTCTCAAGCTAACCTTAGAACAAGATTCTTTCATTGTAGCTATAGATTTTTGTATCTTGTGATTCTAACTAGTGTAAGAGATTTATAGCATTCTAATATTATAGGCATTTAGTCTTGCTTATACAATGATATGTAATAGTATTTACAAAATTGCCTAGCTTATTAATGAAATCTACATCAGTGTAAATAGTGGTTTAGTGAATTTTGTAGCCATTGGTATAGCATTTATGTGTTATGGTTATTAATACGCCATTGTATGATTTTAATTGTGGTGATAGTCCCTCATTGTGATAAGAATTGTATTTAAATAATTGTTGTGTTTTAATATGTATGCCTTAGGGTTATTTTCATGTTGATTGCAATCATTTTTAATTAAACAAAACTAAAATAAGTCTTAGGATCTATTAGTTATTAAAGTATTGTTACTTGTGCCCACACTTATATATCATATGATCATAGTAGTTAGAATATTATTGTTTGCATTATAGAGATAAATTCACTTTGTGTTTGGTAGATGATTAATGTTACATTCTTTAAGAACCATAATCTAGTGCATCATATTATATGTTGCATTTGTGGTATTGTAATTGAAATATTAAGGAAGGATCTTAGTTTATGATGTGCATTTGAGAGTGAATGTGATGTGAGACCATAGTGTTTACTGTGTCAAGTGTTTGTGTCATTTGGGAAAGTTGATTCCAGAGGCCAAGAGGGGTAGTCGTGTGTATGACTCCTGTGATTATGTAATCTTGCTAAGGGTTGAATATGTATTGGTTATATGTTGACTTCCCTCTATTTATGGATTCATGTGGTTATGATGACTGTGCAAGATGGATAATTCCTTGCTCAGTGTACCTATTCATGTGGTTATGATGACTGTGCAAGATGGATAATGCCTTGTTCAGTGTACCTATTCATGTGGTTATGATAACTATGCAAGATGGGTAATGCCTTGCTCTGTGTAATGTGAAATGATGTATATTTTGTGTTGTAAACGTATCATGATGAGAAATGTGATAGTTCATGCTTAGGTTTTGTTTTGGGCTTTGAGAATCTAGATACAGTGAAGGGGAAGTGGCTTTCAATGTGGGGTCGGTGCCCAAAGTGGTTTGTCAAGGTAACCCATTGGAAGTTGTTAATCCAGTGATAACTTAATAATAAATTTAGAGGGTTGGGTAGTTTTCACACTAATCAATATAATTAGATGCCTCACTCATGCCTGTAGTGTTCATTCAGGCTAAGGATGAGATGAGAAGGCCGTGGTTAGCAAAATCAACTTCCTTATCGTCATGAAAGGAATATTGGTTCCGCATGTGTCACCCTATGGGGTCGGCGTCTAGTGAGAGACTGTTAGGGTAACCATAGATGGGGGCCGACGCCTAGCGAGAGACTATCAGGGTAACCCAGGGATGGGGCCGACATCTAGCTAGAGACTGTCAGGGTAACCCATGCTAGGACCATGCGATGACACTCATCGCTACTGCAGTCTAGCATTCTCTAGTTGTGTTCTCCCTTTTGTTTTGTGAATGCCTCTGGAAGTGATGTTTGAGTTACTTGTGATGCTCATATTGACCGGTGTTGTATTGGAGTCATGTGTAGTCCTTGCACTTGTTAGCCTATTATCTTCTTAACTATTTTCTTAGTGGGACCTTATTGTTATCTCCTAGCACGGGGGGTGGACCTTAGGGTTCCACATGGTCGAGTGGTTGTGATTTTATCTCCATTGGTTTCCCATGCTTTTGTTCATGTGCGAGAAGGATGTACCTCTTATATCAGATTTCAGATCTTGGTCTAGCAGAGGAGACAGATTCTAGTTTTATATAGCAGTTGAATCATATACTGCTATCTTGATGTATGTATTCCAATGTAATCTAGATAGCGATATTGTAAACAATGTAATGTTGTACTCTCTTGTAAAGGAACTTATTTATGTACTTGTGATCTTATGTGCAAGATCCTGTTGTTACTTATCTGATGATATAATATGGAATTGTATGTGTTTATTTATCTAATGCAATTAGACTTAGAATGAACTGTGTTTCTTAGTTAATTTATAATGTTGGTTAGATCTTGTTTTAGTTCGTTAGTAATGCAACTATGGAACCCTAGAGGATAAAGCTTAATTTAAATGTTATGAATAAATATATGATTGTTGTTATTTCTTTCGTTTAAAAAAAATATTTGACCTTTTTGTAAGCTTAGTTGTGTTATCCTCTGGGTTCCTTGGCAAGGCATTACACCAATAGTTGGGATCTAAATAATGATAATCAAGATCCTAATGATCCTTCCACATCCACTATCAACCCCATTTCAAATCCACCATCATATCCCCTTGGCCTTACCACCTTCATACATGAATGTTCTTCCTTAGGACAACAAAAACCTTTATCTTCCACTTCACCTCCTCCATCCAATAATGAGCCCATGTCTAATGTCCAAAACACACATAGTCCCCTTGTCCATCGCATACTCCAAAACATGAACTACCAAGGTAAAGGCTTAGGCCTTCAGAAACAAGGTATTTTGGAGCCCATCCATTTCAATGTTTCTCCACGCTCATATGGCCTTGGATACACACCCCAAGGTAAACAATCTCAAGATGTTGGTACATCCTCCATGCCTTCTAAGTCCACTTCCTTCCATCATAAATCTTATCATATTCCCAAAACATATGTTGTCATTCCACCTCCATCATCCTACAAATGTCAAAAGCATGTGACCATACACCTTCCACCATCCAATTTACCTCCATTTATTCCAACCCCTAATATCCCTCTATCCACTTTACCAGCACTTCTCCCAATGCCAAATCCATCCATTTACACATTCCTTCATAGTCCTAATCATGACCAACAAATGCACACATTGTCTAAACAAGAAGCTTCCACCAAACCTATGGGATTCAAAAATAAACATTTGGATGCATCTACTTATAAAGCTAAACATCCTAAGGATCCTCATGCCTTAGGACATCTGTAATGTCCCAAATCTAATTTTTATTATTAAATCCAAATCTGAAAATGCATTTAATAAATTTAACACTATTATGCATCAAAACTAGCTGACTAGTCTTCACCGAAATTACACCAAAATGAACATAAACAAACCAAATATTTTTTATTATGGAAATATGATACAAATGACATGAAATCAGGTCTACAACACTGATTTACAACAGCAAAAACTTCTGCAACACTTTCCACTAAAACCCGCAACAAACTATTCCAACTGTGTTGAAATACACATTATTCATCTCACCAAAACATTGCCAAACTACCTCAAAAGAATAAATAACACATGCAACCTTAGGATCTGAACCAAAATGTGGGAAAACCAATAAGAACATACACACAACAATATCAACACCTACATCAATATGAAATACCAAACTGAGAATGAATCTCTACACCAACACTCACTGAAACTGCCAATCTACACAACACTGCTGACAACCAATGAAACCCAAAACACATGAGAACACTTCAACAATGATTTATTGAATTTACTGATGCAAACCACATGTAAATAGGTCTGATAAAACTGATAATCATAGCAGTAAACTCCTGCAACAAGCCCACAACTAGAAGATGCAATCTAGCCAAAACCCTAGCTCTTGAATCACCTAAATCTGCTCCAAACTCACAGAAAAAATACTAGAGCTTGCACCAAATATCCACATGTGCCAAGACTGATGCAATAATAATAAACACATAGAAAACTAGGAAATCCACAATATTAAACACTTACAACACAAAAAAAATCTCTCTAGGAATCACTAAAACTACATTTGGGGTCCGTGCATACAAACCACACCAAACTACCAAAACCCTTCAGCACTGATGCAACATCTGGATGAGATTGCTATCTGTAATTGAAGAACACTACCCTTAGACTGCTGGAAACTCATGCCCATCGGCCACAAGCTTCATCTCCAATGGTTTCCCTGTCCACTAAAGAAATCACAAAGCATTAGCTCTGCAAGAGAAAATGTAAAATCTGCAATAGCCTCCAATATGTTTCTTCTTGCAAATATATAGAGGAGCAAGCCCAAATGTCCCCCTTTTGGAAAATAAAATAAAATAATACTATTACATCAATTTCCCTCCAAAATAGGCCCGCCATAGTGATCGTTGCAATATTCCCCACCAAAAATAAATAATAACTCCATGCATGCAAGCTGTCATAAAATCTGTCATGGCTTATCATAAAATCAGTCATAGATTCTTTTAATTTATTACATGCAATCTTCCAAGATTCTCCCAACTTCCTATGCCCCACTTGTGCTAGTAGTATAATTAAAATATTTATAATTTTAATATTTATTTACCCAAATGATGTAAATGTTATTAGGACAATATAAATATTAAATATATATTCTTGCCTAATGTCCCCTGTGACCCTCCTTGACTTACTATTTTTAGTAACTGATATTTTTGAAAAAAAGGGACATGACAACATCAATGTAAAAAGTCAAAGCAAAATACATTCAAAAAGCTATCCAAGACCATACCTCCAAAAGAAAAGGCCAAAACTAAAATGGTTTGGGTACCTAAGAAAAAATAAAGCAAGTCAAATGAGGCATCCACATCTCAAAAATCCCAACCATCCCCTTCCATCCAAAATTCCCATTCCATTCAAAAATCTGAAAAATCCCACAAGCAAAATAAAATTCATAAAAATTCTATCTATGTGGGTATCTAAAGTCCTACATCACCCATCTCCTAAACAAACATGTCCATTGCTTCCTACACCTCTCCCAAATCAACAACTTAAATGTTTATCATGGTGTGTGTAACCATTGGTCATGGTTCCATTCCATTCCACAACATTCCCACATACCTCCATCTCCTCGTCTTTCAACTATTAGCCTACATATTTCACCCATCACCTTCCTATGGTCCATGCTTTTGGATAAACCTTTCATCCATCCTTTTGCATAAGTCCTAAATAATCCACATCATAATCCACTATCATTCCCTCCATAATCCGCTATCTACTTACTCCATCTCCCTTTCATGCATCCCTTACCGACATCGATGAGCATAATGACATTTGACATGATCCATGCGATGACATCACTCTCTAATGGGACTATCACCTTCATGGAACTGGACACTTGAGTCCCTCTTATCCATATTCCACTTATCCTATCCGAAAAATCAAAAGTCAAAAAAAAAAAAAAATCAAAATAGTAAAGATAAATCCCTTCATCCAATGGTGAAAACCACCCTTGGTGGTGCCTTGGATAAGTACCACGATGAAAACTTGGCAAACATGAGTCATGTGTAGGTTGATCTTCTATGTTACTTATACTTGGGGGCACCTTGTCTCATTCAATCATCATTTTCCATCCTATCATATCATTTCTTAGCGCATCATACCATCCTTAGCCATTATACCCACACACCTATCATATTGAGTCCATTCATCATCCCTTATTCCCTTATATCTTGATAAATATTGGGGGCAAAATGTTGACAAATACTTTGGGTATCTCTTGATATACCTCATCCCTTCCAAACTATCCCTATCATCATCATATTACACCTACCATGGGGCATATTATTCCTAAGTATTACACCTAGAATGGGGCATATTATTCCTATGTGACATAGCCTTTGGAAATCACATCCTATCTCCCTTTATGAGGCATACATCTATTCCACTATCACCCATCCTTTATCTATCTAATCCCACCTTCATCTCTTGCACCTAGACTTGGTCTCCCCTTGTCATTGGTATCTAGCACAAAGGCTATCCGAATTGTAAACCACTGACATCCCAAAGCATTCAAAAACACAAAAAATCCAAAAAAATCAAATAACCTACCAAAAACCCAAGCAATAAATTATGTCAAAACCACTTCTTTGAACTACGTCACCTCTGAGCATTCACGTAGGCAAGGCCATCTTCGATAAGCCCTCGAGGCTTCCCACCCCCTAGGTCTTAGGTCACACAAAGTCCACTTCACCAAACTATGTTGTCTCCGCGCTTTCACGTAGGCAAGGCCATATGCGATGAGCCCCCGAGACATTAGATCAGTCCCTAAGGGCCCGTTGGGTTAGTCTTGAAATAAATGGTCCCTTTGCAAATAATGGACACTTTGATCAGACCAAAACAATCAATCTTTCAAAGAAACATGCACTTGAAACCAATCCCAAAATCAATAAGAAAAGCTATCCAATTAGCCAAACCAATCAATCACCTAGTGATGATCATACGTCACTATCAATTATCCTTATCAATTATCACATGTCCTACATGGAATGGGGCATCATTGAAACCATGACTGTATGCCTTATACGACATGTGTCATTTCTAAAATCAGACATTAACAATCATCACATGCCAATCATCTCACAACTTGTGTCATCCTTGAAACCAAACCGTGTCTTATACGAAATGTCGCAATCCTGTCACTTGCCTTATATAGGTGGTCGCATTGCCAAAACTAGACTTAGCATCTTATATGACATGCTTCCTATCTTGAAACCAGGCCCTACTCATCCCTTCACAATCAAACAAACAAACACATATCACTTGACACACGATCTAATGGTTATTGACTCTGTCAGGTCTAATCTGTCTTATCTTTTATTGGATTGATATTCGATCTCATCTTATGCTTCTCAAGGCAATACCTAAGTGATGAAGAGAAGCGAGGATACAGCGGGACCTTTTTCTTTGATTTCTGTTTGTGGTTTGTCTTGGCAACATGATTGGGTCATGAACTAGGTTCCTTGCATGTGATCAAGATTCTATTGGGTGTGAATCAAAGACATCCTATGCATGGGAAAGAATAAATGCTTCCTTGCATAAGGACTTTCATACCTCAAAGTTATCTCATCACATGTTCCAACAAGGTACCACTGTTACTAGTTTGAGTTAAGCATTCCTTGTCTGTCATGTGCATGTTTCGCAAGGGATCACATTTTCGTACTTTGGCCTCTGTCACACCATTGTGTTTATTGTCCCTTGACATAACAAGTTATATGATGATAAGTAGAAACTGCAAGTGAGAAGCTCAAAAATCTATAAAAGCAAAATCTTATTTCATTCTTCTAGCCAATCTTCATTCCTCCACCATTGCTCTCTCACATCTTCATTTCTTCTATTCATTCTACCATGATGGTATACTTTTCAAGAAATTTCTCAATTTTTTTGAACATCTTTAGAAAATTTGAAAAAATTTCCTGAGGAGGCATAAGGCTATCCCGCTTCATCTAGGGAATGCTAGGACATTTACAAAGCATATTCTAGAATTTTTCTTTGACACAACGTCAGAATCGACATTGTATCAAAGAGGGGCAAAATGTAGACACCTAAAAATGTCCTCATCTGCAAACACCATTTTCTTCCAAATTCCATATTTAGCTATTAATTAAATAATTTTAATTATTTAATTAATTCAATTTTCTCCTCTTTGACCTATGATTAAGTAAATTTTATTTATTTAAATCATTTGACTATTTTCCGCTAATTTTCCTCTATGATTAAATAATTAATTTTAATTAATTATTTATTTTATTATTCACTTTCCAAATGTCCCCTTCACTCGATTAATTTAAACAAATAAACTTTTGTTTAATATATAAGCCCTCACCTAATTAATTAAACCCCATTTAGTTAATTAAGGGTTCACATATATATCCCACTTCAGATAAATTAAATAAGTTGATCAAATTTATTTAATTTAAAGATTCCCTCATAGCTCACTATATTTTCAAATTAAAATTTATCCCTTATCCCTTAGTGGGAAGGAACCCTAATCAATCTACACCCTCCATTTCACTCCAAAGTCAACATTCAATCTTAGCCATCTGTTCAAACCTATTCCTCTATAAAATCACTTCTCCAGCCTCATTTTCATCTCTCTTTAGGCTTATAACTCTCTAATTTTCTATACACTCTCTGATATTTTGCTAATTCACTCACTAGAGCTTCTCAAGATCATTGCAAACCTACAAAATCTTAGAACAAATGGCAAGATTAAGGAGAACAAATGGCACAATTTACTTTATTTTCAAAATTTATATATAAGTATATTTTAAAGTTAAATTTTTATATTAATATGTATACATAATTTCTAAGGTTTTAATTTTATGTTCATTAATTACAATTTTATTATTATTGAGAGGATCTAGGTTTTTAAAGATTAAATAGAACATATTTCCTTAAAAAATAAAATTTTGATGCAACCTTATTATGCAATCCTATATTAAAATGAATAGTGAGCTATTGTAGAGGAGTTTAGAATGTGTTATAAGTTTTATAGAAATTTTTTGGGCTAGTATGTCATATGAAGAAAAATCCAACATTGATCTTTATTTATTTGTTTATAACATTGTGGTGAGAATTTTCTATTTCTTATCATTTGTTGACTTAAATATCCTCATCCATTTTGTCAATTATTTACAAAGATATTTAGATGTACATATACTTGCATTTAGAAGTATAATTTAAATTTTGGTAGGTCCCTAATGACATTTCATATAAAATCTAAAAATTTAGCCTTTCAATAGATTGTTGTAATTAAGTGAATAAAAAATAAGTTCTATATCTTTGTTATCTATCTAAGTGTGTCTATGTGTATATGTAATAGTTCAAATAGATATTAAAATTTAATAATCATATATACAAAAATAAAATAGTTAAAGTTAAAGTAAATAATTTATTTTCATTGAAATAGCTATGTACTTAAGATATGTGGGAAATAATTTATTTTTGTTTAATTTGTTGAAAATTTTAGAAAAATAAAATTTCTTTCCAAGTAAAAATAAAATAAACAATGTAGATAAAATAAAATAATTCTTAACTAAATAAAATAGCTCGTGTGGGCAGTGTAGTCGATTAAGGGCTTTGGGTTTGTCCCATATCTAGGTCCCGAGGTCAACCTCACTCCCAGGTTAAAAAGGTGTACGCGCATGCGGGCTGTGTAATACACCCACAATGGACTAGTCTCGCCTTAGCTTGTCTCCTCCTTCCTGCAAAACCTAACATAAAAAATAAGCCCAGGGCAAGGGTGGTGGAGCTCGCTGGGTTGGATCGCGTGGATACCACTATAGCATCTAAAAAAAAGCTCTTATCAAATAAAATAGTTCCATGTTTTTATTATTTATCTATGAAAAATAATATTGATTTAAAATTAAAACATATGTTTATTATTTTTTTGTCAGTGAAAGGTGGTCATGATGACCATGCCCTCTATATTATAAAGTATAGAAATATACATATACGTTGCTCCTTAACAAGAGGGAAACATTAACAAAGCAATTATATCTATTTCAAAACTATAACAAGAGGAACAAACAATCCTCTCTATCTACAAAACAACTATACATATTATTAAACAATTCCATGTAGACCAAAGGTGACAAAATTTGCCTCATTGTGTCCATCAATATTCACCACCCCAACTAGGATCAAGTCCATCTTCCTCATCTTCCTATAATATTACTATTACTAAATTTTGTTCACACTAAATTTAGTTAGACCTAAGTGCAGTTGTTCAGAAGGAATAAAAGAAAACTTTGAAGTTATCGCATTCAATGAACAGTTGATGTCTTGACAAAATAGAGATAGATATTCAATTGTCAGGATAACCCATCAGTCCAATCAGGACTGATGAATCATCATAACAAATGAATCATGATGTCAAGGAATCAATCATTCAAGAACTACAGTTGATCTAACATAGTGTTATCTTTCAGGAGTTATAAGACAGATTGATTATTCAGTTGATCTGATTTGAAAGAAAGAAAGAAAGATATTTATTTGAACTGTTATTTCATGTCATATTTGGAACATACAATTCAATATATGTTACTTTATCCTATGCATTGATTGAAAAAGAAACATACATACATCAAGTGCATAAGATAAATTAACTAATCATGTTTAAAAGAAGTGTTCAAATGTGTCCCACACAAGCCGTGGGAGTAACTAAACTGAGCAATGTAGACATATGCAAGCTATACATCTGATGATAAAAGAAATAAGGAAGAACATATGATAAAACTAAATATCCATCATTGCCTGAGCAAGGAGGTTGTTGAGCTAGTTGACAGTTGAACTAGTGGGTAGTTGATCTTCAGTCCTCATCTTCAGCGCTAGTTGTATCAGTTGTACCTGCAAAAAATTAGGGAAATTCCTGTCAGAGCTCTGAATATTTAATGTTATCATATGCTTTTATCAAACAAATTTATCAACTTGCAAACATCATTCATTTCATATGCTAGAGGCAATTAGTGATCAAAATTAGTTGAAAGAATAATAAAGTAATCATATATAAGTATCAGAGTAGAGAAGGACAACCAAGCAAGTGCCTTACATAAGAAATCAAAGGTACATTTTTATGACAAAACATGTGTGTTTCATGTGCAGGTACAGATGAATATTCATTTTTAGATTCTTTTCAAGCATGTGGAGGAAATGTGGCTCCCACAAGGGTCGAGCCCAACATGCTCAAAGTGATACCATTACATGTTATGCTATATCCAATAGCTCATCAATGTTCAAATTCCAAAATGACATGCAAGAAACACAAGATATTGTTCCACTTTCTTTATCATTAAAGAAGTGTGATTTTTCATAGTAGTTCCATGTCATCAATAAGTACACAAGGTACAGTCATAAATGATAAACAATGAGAAACTATACCACAGAGTAAGTGATCAGGTCTAAAGGACCAAAGTACATCCTATGAAGCTGCCATTATGAAGTACAGGAGGTACAGTGAACAGAAAGCAATATAGAAGATGCATAATAGATATCAAAGTCCAAATGCCAAGGAGACTACAATTTCCTATCAATATTGTATGTCTTGAAATCAAGAAATGAAGAGGACAACCACACTACAAAGATGGGACAATCGACATGAGCAACAGAGGGCAATCCTAAAGACTGTAATAAAGCATACATTTACCACTTTTTGTTGTGAATGATGTATAAATTGCTATTTGAACTTTAACTATCAAGACAAAGAAGATCAACTTTGCAGAGCAGGACAGAGAGCAACATTGTTATGGCTGTCCCAGTTTGAAAAAATAGAACAGCAAAATGAATCAAGGAATGATCAGTCATCAAGCTCATAGCCTACAAATAGAATGACACAATATTTACCATTTTGTTGTAAATGATGTATAAAGCTGCTATTGATTATTAGTAATGATGGACCTTTCTTTCTGTTAAAGACCTGTTGTCTCTCAGATTTGCACCCTTGCTATAGTTATAAAACTTTGGCAATCTAGAGAAACATGGGATCTTTCCAAGGTCTGTGGGTCACCTATCTTTGGAAAGAACCTCTGGAGAAGGCTAACTTCCTAGCTCGTTATCACCTAAGATCTACTGAATTTGTAGAGGAAAACGGAGAAGGAATGCTTTTGAATGAAATATAAAACTGGAAAAAAACTTGAAAGTAAAGGTGATTCACCAAGTTGAATAAAAGAAACCCTCACAGTATTGAGAAGATGCACAACATGACCAGATATAGCAAGTAGACATACACAGATTCAAATGATTCTAGCAGAGGTGAGAAGCAAAATGGTTGAGAGGAACAAAAATGTTCACAGACAATCATATACAGATTCACACTGAACTAAAAATCAGTAAAAAAGGTAAAAATAACTTGCATATATTCAATAAAAAGGCATAGTTATAATAGAGGAAAGTTCTGTTTGGAAACAGAAAGACTGAATGCTAAAAAATTTTCCAACCCTATTTTCATCTCATTCCATGCATATATAGCATTTCAGTCTGACCTAAGTCGGTTATAAAATTTGCTCCATGAGCCATAACAGGAAAATATATGTATCTGAAGGGACGTCCATCTGCAAGAATTCATGGTGTAAAAATATCTGGAACAGGGGCAGATGGAAGATATTTTGGGCATTGAATGTGAGCAACTCCATCGTCTATCTTCAACAATGAATATATGAAATATATGAAACAAGGCGGTTGAGAGATATTTCTGGTCATCAATGCGAGCTGTTGAACATCTACCTGCAGCAATGAATGCAACAAATATCTGCATCTTTCCCAAAAATGGTTGCTGAAACATCCAGTAGCCAAAACATGCAAATCCAGATCCAAAATTGAAAGTGAGAATTTTCCCTTCAAAAGTCTGCCAAATGAAAGAGGAGGTAAAAACAAGCATTTTTTCCTTTTGCAGCACGTAGAAATTCACCAGTATGTGCAAGATATTCACGGTCAAAGTTGCAGTCAACTGCCTATGTATATCACTTTACATCTGTGACCTGAATCGGCATATGAAAGACCCTTTGAATCTACGTTGCATTTGGCATTTAAAATGGCCTTTGAACTACCTTTGTATATGCATTTGAATATGCATGCGCCTGCATACAAACGTGGGTTTTTATCTTTTGAATCAGCGTTGCATCACCGCTGACACGTGGCACCACCTGATTTGGTGCCAAGATGTCCTGAGACCTATTGTTGAGCAATCACATGCTCCATCGGCTGTTGGAATGACTAAAAATAGAGCCAATGACGTGCATGTCTCACCAAACATCTCCTTGCATATGGCTTTGTATATTCAATTGTATATTGACACATGCAATCGCCTCTTCATACAACCTGTGGACCTCAAATGATTATCCACTATACTCAATTCCATAGTTGGGTCCAGCTTGTATGTACCCCTTTGTATCTTTGCATATGCATCTTTTGACCCCGTATATGCAAATAGGAAATGCAGACCTCAAAGATTATCAACTATATTGAAATGCTAAAACAGGTCTGGCCCTTGTATCTTTTCCTCTTTTGTATATATGCATATACATGTACTTAACATACAACCTTCAGAACTCAACGCTGAATTTTCCAAATTTGATTTTACAGTCGGGTCCACATTGTACATTGCCCTTTGTATATGACCTTGTATATCGCATATACAATGCGAAATATACAAAGGAAAACTGCATGCAAATACTTGCATACAAACATGCATTTGAACTTGTACCTGCCTTTGTATATGACCTTGCATATTCCCTTTGTAAATCGCAACATACAAATGCGAACATACAAACAAAAAGATGCATACAAACATTTGTACCATTATCGACCATAATGCATATTCCCTTCGGGTCCGGGGCTTGCATCTTAGGAATGTATATCGCATTGTATATGCAGATTGTATGTTCAAAGATACAATTGCATATGCAATTGGTGGGCCCCATCCTTTGCATCTCCTCCTTGTATCTTTTCTTGCATGCGCGCTTTGTATATTCTTCTTGTATATTCCCTTTGCATATTGCAAATGTACATTCAACTTCGTATCCTGCCGATGTATCTTTACATTGCATAGGACCCTTGTATCTGTGAATGTATATTGCCCTTTGTATGTTGGCACATACATGCATCTTTACTTTGTATCTTGGATTTGCCTTTGTATGTGAACTTGTATGTCCCCCTTGTATGTCGGCCTTGTATGTCTTTGCCTTTGTATATGCATCAAGCATTGTATCTTTCCCCTTGTATCCTTGTATATTGCCTTTGTATGTCGGCCTTGTATGTTTTCTTTGCATCTTCTCCTTGTATCTTTTCCTTTGTATGTGCAGTTGTATGTTTGAACATACATTCATACCTGCATTCCACCCCTTGCATATGCCCTTTGTATATGGTACCTTGTATCTCGCCGATGTACATTTCCTTTGCATATGTGAATATACAATAATGAATGTACATGCGAACATACATTCAAAAATGCATATACAAATACTAAGTATAAAATTGAGATTTATCTGTGATGGAAAACACTTGAAGACAAAGGGTTTCTAGGTTTTTCTAGGTTTTCAGCAAAGATTCTCAAGGTGAGATTTTTTGGGATTTTTAACAAGGCATAGCATAAATATTTGAAGGATTTAAGCCTTGTAGGGTAATTTCTAAAGGATTTTCAAGGAAAATACAAGGTGAACTATTTAACTCTACACAGAGGAAAATAGGTCAACAATTTGGCGACTTCTATGGGATGTTTGCCTACTAAACAATTAGATCAGTGGTCTTAAGCATCCATTGGGCATGGAGTCATACAGAGACTAAAAAAATATATCTTGACAAACAATCCTGACTTTAGCAACTCAGTATATTAGCAGTGAAGAACACATGGAAGACCAAAACCCAAACAGAAATGCCTAGAAGCAACCCAACTAACTATGCTAGCAACACTTAGGGAAAACAAAAAGGGATCTAAACTATTGTGCAACAACACTTATTGAAAGCAAGAAACCTAATTTACTAATTTACAAGGTAAGTCATACCTCAAAGCACCTCTTTAGGTGTATCCCATTAACTAGGATAGGAAAATTTTCTCTATCCATGTTTGATAACTGAAATACATTGTGCTCCTTGCATTCAGTAATAACAAATGGGCCACTCCACATGCTGTCAAACTTGGAGTGCTTCCCTGGCCTACTTTTCAACAAATTCCACTTCAACACTATGTCACCCTCTTGGAATGTTCTTGGAGATGCCCTTTTGTCGAACGACCTTTTCATTTGGGCTTGATGATGCTCTATTTTTCTCATAGCATCATTTCTGGTTTCCTCAAGCTCAACCAGTTGAGCTAGCCTTACTGTCGAAGGGCCTTCCTCTAACATGTCCAGCTGATTTACCAAATCAAGTGCTGGTAACTCAAGCGTGATAGGAATCCTTGCTTCCTTGCCATACACTAACATGAAAGGCGAATGCCCTGTTGATCATTTTGTAGTGATTCTATCAGCCCATAGTGCTGACTTTAACTATGTATGCCAGGATCTCTGGTTGCCCTCCATGGTCTTCTTGATGATTCTGATCAAGTTTTTATTAGTGGATTCTGCTTGGCCGTTGCCTTGCGGATAGTAATTAGAGGATGTATTGAGATAAATGCCATTTTTTACATCCCAATCCAAGATTCTGGAACCAACAAAAGCAAGGGCATTGTCTGAAATGATGGATTCAGGCACCCCAAATCTGATAACCAGCTCTTCATAAAAATTTAGAACAACAGACTCATTAGCTTCCTTAAGTGCGACTGCTTCAGTCCACTTAGTGAAATAATAAGTGGCTGTTAGAACCCACTATGACCAGCACTGGATGAAGGGTTTATAACCCCAATAAAGTCTAATCCCCACTTCATAAAGGTTGTTCCACCTATACTGGCTGCAAAGGTAAGGCTGCCAACCTCTCTTTTTCAGCGAACAGAGCACATTCCTTGCATTTTCTAACCCATAAGTGTGTATCTTTAAACAAACTAGGCCAATAATAGCCACCTCTCATCACCTTCAGAGTTGTTACTCTAGGTGAAAAATGGCCTCCAGCTGACCCCTCATGAAATTCATGCAACACTTTTTCAACTTGGTTAGGTCTAATGCATCTCAGCAATACTCCATTAAAATCCTTCCTAAAAAGCAAGTCATTAATGAGCACATAAGGTATGGACTGCAATCTGAAATACCTTCATTTGGCTCTATCCAAGCCCCGAGGACACTCACCGGTCTACAAGAAATGAACCATTTCTAGCACCCAATCAACAATAGGATCTGAAACAACTATTTGTTCTTGATCTTGCATTGTTCGAACAACTTCTTCATCACATTTTTCTTTGCTAATAACACCATCAGCAAGCTATTCGCACAACCCTTTTCCTCTAACCAACTTGGTAACCTTAATGTCCACGTCATACTCCATAACTTTAGTCACCCAACCAGCCCTCTTATCACTGAGATCTTTACTTAGCAGAAATTCTTTCATGCTCGGATGAGCAACCATTAGATTAATCTTGTTGTTTGACAACATGTGTTTAAACTTTTTTAAACTCCTTATAACAGAAAGTACATGCTTCTCAACAAAAGTGTACCTTAGCTCATAATCTTTCAACGCTTGACTGAAAATAGCTAAAGGCTACTCCATTTCTAGCTCATTTTTCTGTACCAACATAGCTGAAACAAAATCAACATTACCATATGCATACAAAGTAAAATCCTTAGAAAAAATAGGATTTAGAAGTGTAGGTGCAGTAGCCAAAGCCTCTTTAATAAGCTCAAAACTTTGTTTTCCCTCTCTAGTCCAGCTGAAAGACATGTTCTTCCTCAACATAGCAGTTAGTGGATTTAACAAATCAGCAATATCAGGGATAAATCTCCTGATGAAGTTGATCCTACTAATGAAACTTTGTAGGCCCTTCTTGTGTGCTAGTAAAGGCAGAGCCAAAATTGCACTTATTCTCTCAGGATCAATGGTGATGCCTTGTTTAGACACCATGTAACCAAGCAATCTACCCTCATGGATAGCAAACACACATTTTTTGGGATTAAGTGATATCCCAAACTCCCTACACCTCTCAAAAATCTACCTTAGGTGATTTAGATGATCTTTGGCTTCTTTAGAGAAAACAGTAATGTCGTCAAGGTAGACTAGGACGATCTTGTACGTTAGCCCCTGAAAAGCCATATCCATAGCCTTTTGAAAGGTTGCTCCAGCATTGGACAAACCGAAAGGCATCTTTTTGTAAGCCATAGTCCCCCATTTTGTGGTGAAGGCTGTTTTGTATTGGTCTTCCTCTCTTACTAAAATATGATTGTAACCTGAATAGCCGTTTAGGAAGGAAAACCTTTCTGATCCTGACACTACTTGGAGTATCTGCTCCATGGAAGGCAAAGGATGACGGTCTTTCAAAGAAGCTCTATTCAAGTCACAGAAGTCTACACACAACCTTATCTTCCTGTTTTTCTTCCTAACCGGTACAAGATTGGAAACCCATGAGGTGTGCTTGATAGGAAATATTATGCAACTCTCAATCAGCTTATTTAGTTCCATTTTCATGAGAGGCTCTAATTTAGGATTCAAAGGCCTCTGTTTCTGCTTAACAGGCTTGGCATCAGGTTCCAACTCAATAGTATGCTGAGCAAGCTGAGGATCAAACCCCTTTAAATCACCATATTCCCATGCAAAAATGTCACTAAATTCTTGAAATAGTTGAATAAATGCACGCTTTTCCTTTGCTAGACATGCCTTGCCTAGTTTAAGGAGTTTACCTTTAAAGATCTCAAATTCTTCATAGTGATCCTGCTGCACCTGTAGGCTAGACCTGGGCTTTGTAGCTTCATCATTAGTGTTAAAAATGGACTCTAAGGTGACCAAACGCTTCGGCATCTTGTTATTTTTCAGCTGAATGATTTGGTCAGCATACTGGTGATGTAGCTTCCCCTAGTTGGCATGAGAGAATTCCGCTTCCTCCCTCAAGAAGTTTACAATCTGCTGATCACTATCAAACACCTGCCAATGTATGTTATTATCTGGCATAGCAGGCCTAACAACAATCTTAATATGCTGATTTGTCTTATCACTACTAATTTCCTTGGGAATGTCAAATTCTGCCCCTACAGCAGCCAGCCTATCAGCGTGTTTATTCTGATTTCTAGGTATGGAGATCAAATTGAATGCATCAAAACCTTCTAAAAGGTCCCATACTCTATGCTTGTAAGAATTAAGCAGATCATTTTTGTGACATTAAGCTTTCTTACCTGATTTACAACCAGTTCGTTGTCCCCATAAACTTTCAGACAGCCAATACCTCTTTTTCTTACCCATTCTAAGCCCTGAATTAGCGCATTGTATTCAGCCATGTTATTAGTGCAGCTGAAATAGAATCTAAAAGCTGAATAGTACCTTTCAACCTTCAGGGAAACAAGCATGCATCCACCTCTGGCACCCATTCTACTCCTTGAGCCGTTAAAAATAGTTCGCAGACCTCATTTTCTTACTGCCCGTTCTGCATTTTTTTTAATGTTAGGCAGAAATAAATCAACCTCATGCATCATATATACACCCAAACCAACCTCGTCCAGGTGCTCACCTGGCTCAACCACTTGAGTTTGATCTACCCATTCATCAAGAAGGATTTCTGGTATGCCTTCAATCAATGTACTGCCTTCTTGAACAGCGAGCTGTTCCATTTCTAATTCACTTGCAACCAAGTTGGCATTGACGAGGCATGTAGTGTAAGGCTCAATATGGTCTTTGGCAATGAGTTCTGACTTGATATTCACCCTAGTGCTGTACCTGGCTCTGAACAACATATGAGACCAATCCGAGGATAGGTAACCTCTTATATTTGCAGTGAAATCCCTTGACAAGCAAATGGTAAAATAAGGAGGTAATTCAATGACATATATATCCTATAAGATAGAAAAACTTGGATAGGGATGCAGAGTTAAACTTAGTCCTTTAATGACACCCATTGTATTAACAACAGTTCCATCCAGTTGAATAATTCCCTTCTCTAATGGCTCATATTCAATGCCTAACCTATCAACAATCTGTTTGGGCATGACAGAACTGCTAGCGCCTGAGTCTATCATGCAGTTATGAACTAAATGATCCCCTATGATCAAAGATATGTAAAATGGTCGGGGTTTGATCTTTGAAACTTGTTGTTCTACATTCTTTTCAAGGTTACTTGTCAAAACAGCTTTGGACTTACCTACATCAGACTCTTGAGATAGTTTTAAATTTGACAAGGTTGATTGAAGCAAGTCTTTTTGGCCAGGGATACTCAGGGAATCCCACATAGACATGTGTACATTTACTTTTTTCATATGCTCAAGGATATTGAAAGCAGATGTACATGATTTAGCTTGGTTTTTGGGGGCAGCCATGTCGCTTTGAGCACAAGTTGGCTGAATTGGTGGTTTAACCTATTCCTTGCCTATCAAAGGTTGATCCTTTGATAGAACCTAAATTTTTTTAGCCTTTGATGGGTTAGAAACACTTTGAACCACGTTCGGCACTTGATGCCCATGAGTTTGAACTTTACCAGCTTGATGCCCTTCATTAATAGCCCTTTTCTTGCTGCGTGTATTATCTACAACTAAAGAACCAACTTGGTTCATACCGCAGAATTCTTCCCCTTGCTAGCTTAGGAGTGTTGTCTCATATACCTATTCCTCTTGCTGTTGAACAGGAGGTTCTACAGGCACATTAAATTGCACTGCTGGACTATTCTAAACCATCAGAGCTTGGTTACTCACCCCATTGGCACATGTATTTTGGTTATGGGGCAGGTTACAAGGAAAGCCCCAGTCATACTCTTGAGCGAAGTTGTTTTGCGTGGGCACAACCTCCTTTGAGGAATTGACAACGTTTGGATTGTAGGCCTGGTAAGGTTTAGAGTTAAAGGCTTGCCTTGGACCTTGATTATTAGGCTGATAAGGTGGCTTATTTGGCTGATTTTCCTAGTAATTGGACTGGAATAGGGGCTGATAAGGTCTAAAATTTTGACCTTGTTGCCTCTTGAGGTTCACTATTTCATTACCAAAGGATTGCAATAGTCCTTTGATCTCTTGTAACTCAAAAGACTGAGTTTGAACGACATTTTCTGATTTATTGGGCTGCGCATTAGGTGCTGGTAACGCTGGTACAATAGGTATAACAACTATAGGAGGCACATGCATTAGCATTAGTGGCTAAATAGCAGGAAATATTGGCAAAGGAGGCCTTGGGGCAATTTTATCGGCCTATATGAGGCTGTTTTTAGCTCTTATGGCTATGGTATAAGCTTGTGGTAAGGAATTTCCTCCCATAGATTAAATCATGACAGAAATATCGCTATTTAAAGCTCTCAAATAATATAAGAAAGCATGGTTAGCTGTAGGCCTTACTGTTGGTGGGATTCTATCCCATGTCTTCTAGAAACGGTGGTTGAAGTTTGAGATAACTTCGTGAGGAGCCCTTTTAATTATGGACAACTGCTCCACTAATGACAAATGATCTGATTTGTCCTCAAAGAAACTGCATAGCTCCTCTCCCAAATGATCCCATGAATCTATGGAGTTCACCGGCAGACTTCTGAACCACTGTAAAGCCTTCCCTTTGAGAGAAGCTGCTAATAACCTGATTGCAACATTCTCTTCTGTCACATGATGGATAGCACACAGGTTTGCAATATCTTTTATGTGTTCAGCTGGAGTAGTTTGATCTTCACCATTAAAATATGGTAAACTTTTCAAGGTAGCAATATGAATATCATCATGCTGAGCTAAATTCAGTGGGTTGACTTGGTTGAATGCAACAAATGACTGATTTCTGACTGCAGGAATCATTGTAACTGGGATTCTTGGGATAGTTAGAGTTCTAACAGCTGGAGGAGTAGACTTGGCTCTCCTAGGATAGACACCAATCTTCTTGGGTTTCTCAGCTGTTATCCCTCTTCTCCTAGGTGGGGATAATTGAAAATATTCAAAAGATGAAGAACTACTTCTAGTTTGTATTCTTCTCATAAGAAGAAATATACTGATTTGCTAAACCAAAGCTCAGATTTGCCTGATATGCAAGTTTTAACCTCTTACAGGTCTGAAAATCATTGGCTGTACATCAAAACCAGCAATAAAAGGTAGTATTTGAACTATTTCTAATTCCACTATCCCACCGGGCGTGCCAAAAACTGTTGTCTCTTAGATTTGCACCCTTACTGCAGTTATAAAACTTTGGCAATCTAGAGAAACATGGGATCTTTCCAAGGTCTGTGGGTCACCTATCTTTGGAAAGAACCTCTGGAGAAGGCCAGCTTCCTAGCTCGTTATCAGCTTAGATCTATTGAATTTGCAAAGGAAAACAGAGAAGGAATGCTTTTGAATGAAATATAAAACTAGAAAAAAACTTGAAAGTAAAGGTGATTCACCAAGTTGAATAAAAGAAACCCTCACAGTATTGAGAAGATGCACAACATGACCAGATATAGCAAGTAGACATACACAGATTCAAATGATTCTAGCAGAGGTGAGAAGCAAAATGGTTGAGAGGAACAAAAATGTTCACAGACAATCATATACAGATTCACACTGAACTAGAAATCAGTAAAAAAGGTAAAGATAACTTGCATATATTCAATAAGAAGGCATAGTTACAATAGAGGAAAGTTCTGTTTGGAAACAGAAAGACTGAATGCTAAAAAATTTTCCAACCCTATTTTCATCTCATTCCATGCATATATAGCATTTCACTTTGACCTAAGTTGGTTACAAAATTTGCTCCATGAGCCGTAACAGGAAAATATCTGTATCTGAAGGGACGTCCATCTACAAGAATTCATGGCATAAAAATATCTAGAACAGGAGCAGATGGAAGATATTTTGGGCATTGAATGCGAGCAGCTCCATCGTCTATCTTCAACAATGCATATATGAAATATCTGAAACAAGGCAGTTGAGAGATATTTCTGGTCATCAATGCGAGCTGCTAAACATCTACCTGCAACAATGAATGCAACAAATATCTGCATCTTGCCCAAAAATGGTCGCTGAAACATCTAGTAGCCAAAACATGCAAATCCAGATCCAAAATTGAAAGTGAGAATTTTCCCCTCAAAAGCTAGCCAAATGAAAGAGGCAAAAAAACAATTTTTCCTTTTGCAGCATGTAGAAATTTTCTAGGATGCACAAGATATTCATGGTCAAAGTTGTAGTCAACTGCCTATGTATATCGCTTTGCATCTGTGACCTGAATCGACATCTGAAAGACCCTTTGAATCTGTGCTGCATTCGGCATTTAAGACGACCTTTGAAGTGCCTTTGTATATGCATTTGAATATGCATGTGCCTGCATACAAATGCAGGTCTTTATCTTTTGAATCGGCGTTGCATCGCTGCTGACATGTGGCACCACCTGATTTGGTGCCAAGATGTCCTGAGACCTATCGCTGAGCAATTGCATCCTCCTTCAGCCATCGGAATGACTAAAAACAGAGCCACCGACGCGCATGTCTCACCGAACATCTCCTTGCATATGGCTTTGTATATTCAAATGTATATCGGGACATGCAATCGCCTCTTCATACAACCTACGGACCTCAAATGATTATCCGCTATACTCAATTCCGCAGTCGGGTCCAGCTTGTATGTACCCCTTTGTATCTTTGCATATGCATCTTTCGACCCCGTATATGCAAATAGACAATGCAGACCTCAAAGATTATCAACTCTATTGAAATGCTGAAACAGGTCTGGCCCTTGTATCTTTTCCTCTTTTGTATATATGCATATACATGTACTTAGCATACAACCTTCAGAACTCAATGCTGAATTTGCCGAATTTGATTTTACAGTCGGGTCCGCATTGTACATTGCCCTTTGTATATGACCTTGTATATCTCATATAAATGTGAAATATACAAAGGAAAACTGCATGCAAACACTTGCATACAAACATGCATTTGAACTTGTACCTGCCCTTTGTATATGACCTTGCATATTCCCTTTGTATATCACAACATACAAATGTGAACATACAAACAAAAAGATGCATACAAACATTTGTACCATTATCGACCGGAATGCATATTCCCTTCGGGTCTGGGGCTTGCATATTAGGAATGTATATTGTATTGTATATGCAGATTGTATGTTCAAAGATACAATCGCATATGCAATTGGTGGGCCCCATCCTTTGCATCTCCTCCTTGTATCTTTTCTTGCATGCGCACTTTGTATATTCTTCTTGTATATTCCCTTTGCATATTGCAAATGTACATTCAACTTTGTATCCTGCCGATGTATCTTTACATTGCATATGACCCTTGTATCTATGAATGTATATTGCCCTTTGTATGTTGGCACATATATGCATCTTTACTTTGTATCTTGGATTTGCCTTTGTATGTGAACTTGTATGTCCCCCTTGTATGTCGGCCTTGTATGTCTTTGCCTCTGTATATGCATCAGGCATTGTATCTTTGGCCTTGTATCCTTGTATGTCGCTTTTGTATGTCGTCCTTGTATGTTTTCGTTGCATCTTCCCCTTGTATCTTTTCCTTTGTATGTGCGGTTGTATGTTTGAACATACAATGCGAACATAAATTCATACCTGCATTCCACCCCTTGCATATGCCCTTTGTATATGGTACCTTGTATCTCGCCGATGTACATTTCCTTTGCATATGTGAACATACAATGGCAAATGTACATGCAAACATACATTCGAAAATGCATATACAAATACTAAGTATAAAATTTAGATTTATCTATGATGGAAAGTACTTGAAGACAAAGGGTTTCTGGGTTTTTTTGGGTTTTCAGCAAAGATTCTCAAGGTGAGATTTTTTGTGATTTTTGACAAGGCATAACATAAATATTTGAAGGATTTAAGCCTTGTAGGGTCATTTCTAAAGGATTTTCAAGGAAAATACAAGGTGAACTATTTAACTCTGCACAGAGGAAAATAGGTCAACAAGACCCTTACCATATATCCCAAGCCTTAGGCTTAATTATGCAGAGAAAAAGGGAGAAGATAGAGTAAAATAAAAAAGACAAAGTGATCATTTGTTCATTTTATTCAAAATCCTTACAACCATCAAAAAATGGAGGAAACAACTAGAAGAACAACAGTTATGAGGAAGAATAAAGCTTCATCTTGTTTTCCAGAGAAGGAGCCGACTGGACGTGCACAAAAGGTACTTTTCCCTTCAAGAAAAATCAAAACCTCTATTGTATATTTTGTTCAAAACCCCTGTATTTTCGAATACCAAAAAGAGATAAGTGAAAATAAAATACACATCATCATGACTGTAGCCAACAGAGAAGGGTTTTCCTTCAAACAAACCCTTGCATACAAGAATGTAAGTTATAGTCAAAGGGAATAGCTAAAGTGAAGGAGAATCGAGCTCAGTCAGGTGATCATGCAATGTGAAAAGAAGCTACAAGCCGAGCCTCAAGTGGCCTTTTCTTCAAGAAAATAACAAACCCATCTCATTTTTTTTGAAACCCTTATTTTTTTTTGTTTTTTTTTGCTTAGTCTCGAACTTTCAAATATGCAAAAAAAGACTAATGAAGGAAAAGGAAAGATACAATTGATACAACCATGGCCTTAAAGGCCTTTTTCTTTAAGAATTTCAAAGGACTGTGTATTTTTTTTAAAACCCTCATCATCAAAATCGAGGCTACAACCAAAGGAGAAGCAATGAACTTACCTCCATTTCCCACCTAGATTTTGTAAAGAAACATCAAGAGATTACAGAGAAAATCAGTGGTAAGCTTCAAACCCTAAGTAGGCAACATGGTGGCTCAAGCAGAGCCATGAAAGGAGAAGAGTAAAATGAAATGTTTTAGGGTTGTAAAGTGCTTTTTACTCTAAAGTCGACACCATTCTTTCCACGTTGATTTTCTTTTTTGACTTCAGCAAACAAAACAAAATCATTACCTTCTAAATCACATCGAGGACAAGACTTGAAAGTCTTGGAAGCCTAATGATAATGCATAAGGGGCCTGTGAGGGTAGATTTCATTATTGCCTTGATTTCTTATCACAAAGGTCAAGGATAATAATCATGCTAAGTTAAGGTAAGTTTATACCTTAGTTCTTGTCTTTTCCTTTCTGCATTGAAGATCAAAAGTCAAACAAGATGCATCGTTGTTCGAAGTGGTAAAGATAAGGTAAGACATCTAATGTCATGATTGATATATTTTTGTATGAAGAATATAAAGTGTTGGAGATATAAGGAATGGTAACATGCAAAGTCAATTTTGATGCATTATTTGCATAAGGAGTAATAAGGGTATGTTGTAATAGGTGATATAAGGCATCGTATCATATTGATCTAATTTATGCATTAAGGCATACAAGTGAAGGGAGGTATAAGGTGATATTATACATTGATTTATATATGCATGAATTATAAGTAAAGGGAGGCATAAGGGTTATTATCCTTTTCTTTCCCTTGTATTTTGGAAGATGTGATGCATGGAATGATTATGCATGACATAACCTATGTATGCATGGAGAAATAAGGATGTTAGAAGTGGATGCTTTCTACATGCATGATGTCCTAAATTGTTTAGACGTCAATTTTGAGGCATTGAGATAGTCATATGCATGCAAGGGAGTCATAAGGGGGTATTTTTATCTTTCATCTCATTTTTGCATGATTTTCCAAAGTAGAAATGTAAGACAAATAAATAAGTAATACCATTATAAATTACTTTATTATTTTGTTGCAAATTGTAAAATCGATGAGATAGAACAAGATGTAACTGATAGTAAAGTAATCATGCAAACGATTACTTTATTATTTTTCCCACATTCCTAAAATCATGCAAAACTAAGAGAAGAAGATAATTGAGGCTTTTGGAGGCTTTATGCATGGTTTTTGATCCATTTTTAGAGGGTTTGGTTAACTTTTTGGTCAAACACATGGAGAAGACCAAATCGGAGCTATTTTTGCTTGATTTTTGGTAGTTTGAGCTCTTATTTTTAGGGATTTTTGAGTTTGCTCGTGGATCACCTTGGAGGACCTATTTTTAGATGCAGTTAGCTACAGTTCTTTTTTGCATGCCTCTTAGTGAGAGCAAAGCTATTTATTGTAGAGCAAAACTTGATTTTGCTAGTTCTTGCCTTTTTGCTCTTATACACTTTGAGAGAAAAGAAGGTTTTGTAGCTCATTTTTGACAGTTTTATAGAGATCAATAGGTTACAGGTTCCATTTTTCTCTCTCTTGCAATATTTTCTTTATTTTTTGGAATCAAGTAGTTGCCTTTCCATTTGATGCTAATTGTATGAAGTGATTTGATGAAGTTTTACTATGTTTAATCATTAAAACCTTTAAAATTATTGTCTCACTCTTACTTGTAGTATTAAGCATAGTGATATTATAGGTCTTAGGTTGTCTTATAGAAAATAGTTCTTTTATGTTGTGAAAAGTCATTTTCCTTCATAAGGAGTTTATTTTCCAGCCTTCCTCAGAAATATTTTTTGTGATATTTATGCCAAGATTAGATTGTGCGGGTTAGATTTCTGAATTATATTGTGAACCAAATTGCAAATTTTCCATCCCTACTAGGTGCATCACCAAATTTTACAGTTTCATTTCCTTATAGTTTCCTTCTTACCCTTTTCCAAAATAGAAAATCACAGTTTCAAAATAGAATATTTTAAGGGAACCAACCCACAATCTGGAGGTTCAAACTCACTATAGGTCACCCACAGCCTGAGTTTGTCCCCATGTTTTGAAGGATTGCAAAGTGTCACAACTTTGCATAAGGGTGCAATCCTCATCGACAATAGTTTTTTGCACCCCTGGTGAGACTCTTGAACGGATTTTCAATTCAATAAAACTTATTTTTTCTGCTATTTTGGTATGAACAATAGAATTTTTAGCATTTTAGAGGTTTGTTTTCAAGTACCTGGCGACTCTAATACTTTGGGTTTATAGATTAGATTTTGCGGCATATGAGAAGAATATCACAAGATCAGGTTTCAGTTGTTTTCCAACTTTTGAATGAGTAGGCATGCCTACCTTTCATGGAAACATGTCATATCATCCATCATATCATGAAAATAGTGTTGATCCTTCATCTTATCAACCATATAAGATTAGCCATACTACTGGTTTCATTCCTAATTCCTTTGATTTGCAAAGAAATCAACATGCTCAATATGTTTGCCTCCCACCCAACCTTGCTCATCCATCATATTAGTATTTGCATGTCCAAAATCATTCCCAAAAGGTTACAGATATGAAGTATAGCATGAGTGATATCAATAATACATTGTTAAAAATCACGATGTAACTAGAAGAGTCAAAGAGGCTACAAGAGTATCAGCAACAGCAAGAAGAGATGGATTATCATGAGTATCTTCATAAGCAGGAGTTAGAGGCACAAAGGATACAAGTCAAACAAGATCTTACAAGGTAGATTACAGCAAAAGAGGCACAGATGAAGTATTTGCTTGCACAAATACAAAAGCAGAACATCTGGACAGCTGTACTCATTCCAGATCAACATTCTCAAAATGAGGTTAGTAGGTATCAAGTTTCAAGTTTTAGGAACTTTGATTTTACTCAAGAATCTAGTTGCATTCAAAATTAGTCTATTAGCCCTCAATATCAGTCACATCAAGTACCTGAATCAAACCATCAGACTTTTGAACAAGTATGGCAGCCTTCTTGTCTCAAGTACCCTGATTATAAAATACGAAGTTTTATCAAAACTACCTCTTCCATACCAAACCAAAATCAGGAAAGGGAAGAAGTAGTGATAAAACTTGAACCAATCAAAATTTTGGGTTTTAACCAAGAAAAATCAGTAGAGGTTGAAGATATTTCTACTGCTTTTACTGCATCTCCAGTTGAAAATAAGATTAATGCATATGAAAAGGATAGTTCAAATTTGAGACCAAATCCTTTGCATTTTGATTCGTTTGAGAACTTTTCTCATGTTTTTTACAAGATAAATGAACTTAGGTCAAAGATATTGGAAGGGAAAAATTCTCAATTGATAGAGCCCAAGTTCCAAGTGAGAATAAACTAGATAAAGTAGAGGGCTCAGTCATTTTATTTGATCAGCTACCTTCTTTTGTTGAGCTAGATGAAGAGCTCATAACATAGGCAAAAGTAATTGAACATCTAGAAGGTGCAAGTAATTGTGACAGTCTGTTGATTTACCAAGACCAGAATGAAAACAGTCATGAAAACACTAGGAGTTTGGAGTTGGAATTAGATATTCTATCACTTGTTCCCAGTAGCTTTCAAGAGCTTGATAATTTTGAGGAGTTATTAGCTATTCTAATAGAAGAGAGTGATTTATTAACCATGGAGGAGGAGTTTATATGGCAGCACATCATGCAGGATAGAAATTTTGAATAGCAGAGTGAAGAAACTCAAATAGTTTCAATACAGGAATATCAATTGGATGAGAGTATATTTTCAAGTATTATTGAGGAAACTTCATGTCATTTAAGTGGATTGAGTCTTCCAACTCATGACATCAGAATTATTAACCAAAGATATATCATTACAAGAGGCTGTCCAATTAGGGATCTAGCTGACATAGAGCTTAAAAGGGAGATATAGATTGCTATTGTACCAATAGAGTAGATTTTAGCCTCAGAAAAGCAAAATTAGATCATCTTTTTACCCCATAACAGAGATACGCATGATCAGGTTTAGATACTTGGTGAGTTTGTTTCCATTCTTCAAAAAGTTTTGCAGCATTCTATAAGGTATGCCCTTATCAATCATATCATGTTAGTAGCAGATCACATTGCGAAACATCCTTCCTTAATCAGAAAGGGAAGTTATTTTAACCAAACAGTTAATAGATTTGTTTGACCAACACCTTTGGCTGGTTAGAGTAGGGTAGGTAGAATTTTAGTTTAGTATTTCATTTCCAAGAAGTGCCTTTGCACATGTTACTGGCTTTGTTTTAAGCAAGTCAATTTAGTTTCAGTTTTTAGTTTTGTTACTGCTGTTGTGTTTGAGTCAGTTTTGAGTTGCAGAAAATTTTCAAAGTTCAGGGCAGAAAAGACTCTATGCCCAATGAAGTTGCAAAGGCTACTGGTTCTAAGTTGTTCAGCAGGAAAACACCCCTAAGAGATCTCCAGAAATATTACTAAATTTTTTTCACACTAAATTTAGTTATACCTAAGTGCAGTTGTTTAGAAGGAATAAAAGAAAACTTTGAAGTTATTGCATTCAATGAACAGTTGATGTCTTGACAAAACAGAGATAGATATTCAGTTGTCAGGATAACCCATGAGTCCAATCAAGACTGATGAATCATCATAACAAATGAATCATCATAACAAATGAATCATGATGTCAAGGAATCAATTATTCAAGAACTACAGTTGATCTAACATAGTGTTATCTTTCAAGAGTTATAAGATAGATTCATTATTCAGTTGATCTGATTTGAAAGAAAGAAAGAAAGATATTTATTTGAACTGTTATTTCATGTCATATTTGGAACATACAATTCAAAATATGTTACTTTATCTTATGCATTGATTGAAAAATAAACATACACACATCAAGTGCATAAGATAAATTAACTGATCATGTTTAAAAGAAGTGTTCAAATGTGTCCCACACAAGCCGTGGGAGTAACTAAACTGAGCAATGCAGACATATGCAAGCTATACATCTGATGATAAAAGAAATAAGGAAGAACACATGATAAAACTAAATATCCATCATTGCCTGAGCAAGGAGGTTGTTGAGCTAGTTGACAGTTGAACTAGTGGACAGTTGATCTTTAGTCCTCATCTTCAGTTCTAGTTGTATCAGTTGTAATTGCAAAAAATTGGGGAAAGTTCAGTAAGAGCTCCAGATATTTAATCTTATCATATACTTTTATCAAATAGATTTATGAACTTGCAAATATTATTCATTTCATATGCCAGAGGCAATCAGTGATCAGAATTAGCTCAAAGAATCAGAAAGTAATCAAATATAAGTATTAGAGCAGAGAAGGATAGCCAAGCAAGTGCCTTACATTAGAAATCAAAGGTACATTTTTATGAGTAAACATGTGTGTTTCATGTGCAGGTACAGTTGAATATTCATTTTTAGATTCTTTTCAAGCATGTGGAGGAAATGTGGCTCCCACAAGGGTCGAGCACAGCATGCTCAAAGTGATACCATTACATGTTATGCTAAATCCAATAGCTCATCAATGTTCAAATTCCAAAATGACATGCAAGAAACACAAGGTACTCTTCCACTTTCTTTATCATTAATGAAGTGTGATTTTTCATAGCAATTCCATGTCATCAATAGGTACACAAGGTACAATCATAAATGACAAATAATGAGCAACTATACCACAGAGTAAGTAATTAGGTCTAAAGGACCAAGGTACATTCTATGAAGCTACCATTAAGAAGTGCAAGAGGTACAGTGAAAAGAAGTGAAAGAAATACAAAAGATGCATAATAGATGTCAAAGTCTAGATGCCAAGGAGAGTACAATTTCCTATTAGTATTGTATGTCTTGAAATCATGAAATGAAGAGGACAGCCACACTACAAAGATGTGACAATCAACAGAAGCAATAGAGGGCAATCCTAAAGACTGTAATAAAGCATACATTTACCACTTTTTGTTGTGAATGAGGTATAAATTGCTATTTGAAACTTTAACTATCAAGACGAAGAAGATCAACTTTGCAGAGCAGGACAGAGAGCAACATTGTTATGACTGTCCTAGTTTGAAAAAATAGAACAACAAAATGAATCAAGGAACGATCGGTCATAAAGCTCATAGCCTACAAATAGAACAACACAAATATTTACCATTTTGTTGTAAATGATGTATAAATCTTCTATTGATTATTAGTAATGATGGACCTTTCTCTTTGTTAAAGACCCTTACCACATATCCCAAGCCTCAGGGTTAATTATGTAGAGAAAAAGGGAGAAGATAGAGTAAAGTAAAAAAGACAAAGTGATCATTTATTCATTTTATTCAAAATCCTTACAACCATCAAAAAATGGAGGAAACAACTAAAAGAACATCAGATATGAGGAAGAATAAAGCTTCATCTTGTTTTGCAGAGAAGGAGCCAACTGACCATGCACAGAAGGTACTTTTCTCTTCAAGAAAAATCAAAACCTCTTTTGTATATTTTGTTCAAAACCCCTGTATTTTCAAATACCAAAAAGAGATAAGTGAAAAGAATAGAAACATCATGATGATTGTAGCCAATAGAGAAGGGTTTTCCTTCAAACAAACCCTTGCATACAAGAATGTAAGCTACAGTCAAAGGCAATAGCTAAAGTGAAGGAGAATCGAGCTCAGTCAAGTGTTCATGCAATGTGAAAAGAAGCTACAGGCTGAGCCTCAAGTGGTCTTTTCTTCAATAAAATAACAAACCCATCTCATTTTTTTTTAAACCCTTGTTTTTTTTGTTTTGCTGAGTCTCAAACTTTCAAATATGCAAAAAAGATTAATGAAGGAAAAAGGAAAGATACAACTGATATAGTCGTGGCCTTAAAGGCCTTTTTCTTTAAGAATTTCAAAGGATTGTGTATTTTTTTAAAAATCCTCATCATCAAAATGGAGGCTACAACCAAAGGAGAAGCAATGAACTTACCTCCATTTCCCACCTAGATTTTGTAAAGAAACATCAATAGATTGCAGAGAAAACCAATGGTAAGCTTCAAACCCTAAGTAGGCAGCATGGCGGCTTAGGCAACACCATGAAAGGAGAAGAGTAAAATGAAATGTTTTAGGGTTGCAAAGTTCTTTTTACTCGAAAGTCGACACCATCCTTTCCACGTTGATTTTCTTTTTTGACTTCATCAAACAAAACAAAATCATTACCTTCTAAATCACATCGAGGTCAAGACTTGAAAGTCTTGGAAGCCTAATGATAATGCATAAGGGGCCTGTGAGGATAGATTTCATTATTGTCTTGATTTCTTATCACAAAGGTCAAGGATAATAATCATGCAAAGGTACGGTAAGTTTATACCTTAGTTCCTGTCTTTTCCTTTCTACATTGAAGATCAAAAGTCAAACAAGATGCATAGTTGTTCGAAGTGGTAAAGATAAGGTAAGACATCTAATGTCATGATTGATATATTTTTGCATGAAGAATATAAAGTGTTGGAGATATAAGGAATGGTAACATGCAAAGTCAATTTTGATGCATTATTTGCATAAGGAATAATAAGGGTATGTTGTAATAGGTGATTTAAGGTATTGTATCGTATTGATCTAATTTATGCATTAAGGCATACAAGTGAAGGGAGGTGTAAGTTAGTATTGTAATGTATTGATTTAATTATTGCATGAAGACAATTGTAATGGGAGGTATAAGGTGATATTATACATTGATTTATATATGCATGAATTATAAGTATAGGGAGGCATAAGAGTTATTATCCTTTTCTTTCCCTTGTATTTTGGAAGATGTGATGCATGGAATGATTATACATGACATAACCTATGTATACATGGAAAAATAAGATGTTAGAAGTGGATGCTTTATGCATGCATGATGTCCTAAATTGTTTAGGCATCAATTTTGAGGCATCGAGATAGTCCTATGCATGCAAGGGAGTCATAAGGGGGTATTTTTATCTTTCATCTCATTTTTGCATGATTTTGCAAAGTATAAATGTAAGACAAATAAATAAGTAATACCATTATAAATTACATTATTATTTTGTTGCAAATTGTAAAATTGATGAGATAGAACAAGATGTAACTGATAGTAAAGTAATTATGCAAACGATTACTTTATGATTTTTCCCACATTCCTAAAATCATGCAAAACTAAGAGAAGAAGATAATTGAGGCTTTTGGAGGCTTTTTGCATGGTTTTTGAGCCATTGTTAGAGGGTTTGGTCAACTTTTTGGTCAAACACATGGAGAAGACCAAATTGGAGCTATTTTTGCTCTATTGTGGCAGTTTGAGCCCTTATTTTTAGGGATTTTTGAGTTTTCTCGTGGATCACCTTGGAGGACCTATTTTTAGAGCCAGTTAGTTGTAGTTCTTTTTTGCATGCCTCTTAGTGAGAGCAAAGCTATATATTGTAAAGAAAAACTTTATTTTGCTAGTTCTTGCTTTTTTGCTCTTATACACTTTGAGAGAAAAGAAGGTTTTGTAGCTCATTTTTGACAGTTTTATAGAGATCAATAGGTTACAGGTTCCATTTTTATCTCTCTTGCAATATTTTCTTTATTTTTTGGAATCAAGTAGTTGCCTTTCCATTTGATACTAATTGTATGAAGTGATTTGATGGAGTTTTACTGTGTTTAATCATTTAAACCTTTAAAATTATTCTCTCACTCTTACTTGCAGTATTAAGCATAATGATATTACAGGTCTTAGGTTGTGTTACAGAAAATGGTTCTTCGATGTTGTGAAAAGTCATTTTCCTTCATAAGGAGTTTATTTTCCAGCCTTGCTCAGAAATACTTTTTGTGATATTTATGCCAAGATTAGTTTGTGTGGGTCAGATTTCTAAATTATATTGTGAACCAAATTGCAAATTTTCCATCCTTACTAGGTGCATCACCGAATTTTACAGTTTCATTTCCTTATAGTTTCCTTCTTACCCTTTTCTAAAATAGAAAATCACAATTTCAAAATACAATATTTTAAGGGAACCAGTGCACAATCTGGAGGTTCAAACTCACTATAGGTCACCCACAGCCTGAGTTTGTCCCCATGTTTTGAAGGATCGCAGAGTGTCACAACTTTGCATAAGGGTGCAATTCTCATCGACAACAGTTTTTGGCACGCCCGGTGAGACTCTTGAACTGATTTTCAATTCAATAAAACTTATTTTTTCTGCTATTTTGGTATGAACAACATAATTTTTAGCCTTTTAGAGGTTTATTTCCAAGTACCTGGTGACTAATACTTTGGTTTTATAGATCAGATTTCGCAGCATATGAGAAGAATATGACAAGATCAGGTTTCAGTTGTTTTCCAACTTTTGAATGAGTAGGCATGTCTACCTTTCATGGAAACATGTCATATCATCCATCATATGATGAAAATAATGTTGATCCTTCATCTTATCAACCATATAAGATTAGCCATACTACTGGTTTCATTCCTAATTCCTTTGATTTACAAAGAAATCAACATGCTCAAAATGTTTGCCTCCCACCCAACCCTGCTCATCCTTCATATCAGCATTTACATGTCCAAAATCATTCCCAAGAGGTTACGGATATGAAGTATAGCATGAGTGATATCAATAATACATTGTTAAAAATCATGATGCAGCTAGAAGAGTCAAAGAGGCTACAAGATCAACATCAGCAAGAAGAGATGGATTATCAGGAGTATCTTCATGAGCAGGAGTTAGAGGCGCAAAGGATATAATTTGAACAAGATCTTGCAAGGCAGATTACAACAAAAGAGGCACAGATGAAATATTTGCTTGCACAAATACAAAAGCAAAACATCTGAACAGCTGCATTCATTCTAGATCCACATTCTCAAAATGAGGTTAGTAGGTATCAAGCTTCACGTTTTAGGAACTCTAATTTTACTCAAGAATCTAGTTGCAATCAAAATTAGTCTATTAGCCCTCAATATTAGTCACATCAAGTACCTGAATCAAACCATCAGACTTTTGAACAAGTATGGTAGACTTCTTGTACCAAGTACCCTAATTATAAAATACGAAGTTTTATCAAAACTACCTCTTCCATACCAATCCAAAATCAGGAAAGGGAAGAACTAGTGATAAAACTTGAACCTATCAAAATTTTGGGTTTCAACCAAGAAAAATCAGTAGAGGTCTAAGATATTTCTGTTGCTTTTACTGTATCTCCAGCTAAAAATAAGCTTAATGCATATGAAAAGGATAGTTCAAATTTGAGACCAAATCTTTTGCATTTTGATTCATTTGAGAACTTTTCTAATGTTGTTTACAAGATAAATGAACTCAGGTCACAGATATTGGAAGGGCAAAATTATCAATTGCATAGAGCCCAAGTTCCAAGTGAGAATAAACTAGATAAAGTAGAGGGATCAGTCTTTTTATTTGATCAGCTGCCTTCTTTTGTTGAGCTAGATGAAGAGCTCATAACATAGGCAGAAGTAACTAAACATCCAGAAGGTGCAAGTAATTGTGATAGTCTGCTGATTTACCAAGAGCAGAATGAAGACAATCATGAAAACACTAGGATTTTGGAGTTGGAATTAGATATTCTACCACCTGTTCCCAGTAGCTTTCAAGAGCCTGATAATTTTGAGGAGTTATTAGCTATTGTAACAGAAGAGGGTGATTTATTAACCATGGAGGAGGAGTTGATATGGCAGCACATCATGCAGGATGAAAATTTTGAACAATAGAGTGAAGAAACTCAAATAGTTTCAATACAGGAATATAAATTGGATGAGAGTATATTTTCAAGTATTATTGAGGATTTCTGTTCAAATATTGATAATAGTCTGATGCCAGGTGAAACAACAGTCTATGATCAACCAGATCAACTCAAGGAAGCAGACCTTAATTCATGTCATTCAAGTGGATTGACTCTTCTAACTCATGACATCAGAATTATTAACCAAAGATATATCATTACAAGAGGCTGTCCAATTAGGGATCTGGCTGACATAGAGCTTAAAAGGTAGATATAGATTGCTATTATACCAATAGAGCAGATTTCAGCCTCAGAAAAGTAAAATCAGATCATCTTTTTACCCCATAACAGAGATATGCATGATCAGGTTTAGATACTCGGTGAGTTTGTTTCCATTCTTCAGAAAGTTTTGCAGCATTCTATAAGGTATACCCTTATCAATCATATCATGTTAGTAGCAGATCACATTGCGAAACATCCTTCCTTAATCAGAAAGGGAAGTTATTTTAACCAAATAGTTAATAGATTTGTTTGACCAGCACCTTTGGCTGGTTAGAGTAGGGCAGGTAGAATTTTAGTTCAGTATTTCATTTCCAAGAAGTGCCTTTGCACATGTTACTAGCTTTGTTTTAAGCAAGTCGATTTAGTTTTAGTTTTTAGTTTTGTTGCTGCTGTTGTGTTTCAGTCAGTTTTGAGTTGCAGAAATTTTCCAAAGTTCAGGTAGAAAAGACTCTGAGTTTGCCCATTGGAGTTGCAAAGACTACTAGTTCTAAGTTTCTTAGCAGGCAAACACCCCTAAGAGATCTCCAGAAATATTAGTAATTTTTTTTCACACTAAATTTAGTTAGACCTAAGTGCAGTTGTTCAGAAGGAATAAAAGAAAACTTTGAAGTTATTGCATTCAATGAACAATTGATGTCTTGACAAAACAGAGATAGATATTCAGTTGTCAGGATAACCCATCAGTCAAATCAAGACTGATGAATCATCATAACAAATGAATCATGATGTCAAGGAATCAATTATTCAAGAACTACAGTTGATCTAACATAGTGTTATCTTTCAGGAGTTATAAGACAGATTCATTATTCAGTTGATCTGATTTGAAAGAAAGAAAGAAAGAAATTTATTTGAACTGTTATTTCATGTCATATTTGGAACATACAATTCAATATCTATTACTTTATCCTATGCATTGATTGAAAAAGGAACATACATACATCGAGTGCATAAGATAAATTAATTGATCATGTTTAAAAGAAGTGTTCAAATGTGTCCCACACAAGCCGTGGGAGTAACTAAACTGAGCAATGCAGACATATGCAAGCTATACATCTGATGATAAAAGAAATAAGGAAGAACACATGATAAACTAAATATCCATCATTGCCTGAGCAAGCAGGTTGTTGAACTAGTTGACAGTTGAACTAGTGGACAGTTGATCTTTAGTCCTCATCTTGAATTCTAGTTGTATCAGTTGTACCTACAAAAAATTGGGGAAAGTCCTATAAGAGCTCTGGATATTTAATTTTATCATATGCTTTTATCAAACAAATTTATCAACTTGCAAACATCATTCATTTCATATGCCAGAGGAAATTAGTGATCATAATTAGCTAAAAGAATCAGAAAGTAATTAGATATAAGTATCAGAGTAGAGAAGGACAACCAAGCAAGTGCCTTACATCAGAGATCATAGGTACATTTTTATGACTAAACATGTGTGTTTCATGTGCAGGTACAGATGAATATTCATTTTTAGATTCTTTTCAAGCATGTGGAGGAAATGTGGCTCCCACAAAGGTCGAGCCTAGCATGCTCAAATTGATACCATTACATGTTATGCTTTATCCAATAGCTCATCAATGCTCAAATTCCAAAATGACATGCAAGAAAGACAAGGTACTATTCCACTTTCTTTATCATTAATGAAGTGTGATTTTTCATAGCAGTTCCATGTCATCAATAGGTACACAAGGTACAATCATAAATGATAAACAATGAGCAGCTATACCATAGAGTAAGTAATCAGGTCTAAAGGACCAAGGTACATCCCATGAAGCTGCCATTATGAAGTACAAGAGGTACAGTGAACATAAGTGAAAGAAATACAAAAGATGCATAATAGATGTCAAAGTCTTGATTGCAAGGAGAGTACAATTTCCTATCAGTATTGTATGTCTTGAAATCAAGAAATGAAGAGGACAGCCACACTACAAAGATGGGACAGTCAACATGAGCAATAGAGGGTAATCCTAAAGACTGTAATAAAGCATACATTTACCACTTTTTGTTGTGAATGAGGTATAAATTTCTATTTGAACTTTAATTGTCAAGACAAAGAAGAGCAACTTTGTAGAGTAGGACAAAGAGCAACATTGTTATGACTGTCCCAGTTTGAAAAAATAGAACAACAAAATGAATCAAGTAATGATCATTCATCAAGCTCATAGCCTACAAATAGAATATCACAAATATTTACCATTTTGTTGTAAATGATGTATAAAGCTGCTATTGATTATTAGTAAGGATGGACCTTTCTCTCTGTTAAAGACCCTTACCATATATCCCAAGCCTCAGCCTTAATTATGTAGAGAAAAAGGGAGAAGATAGAGTAAAGTAAAAAAGACAAAGTGATCATTTATTCATTTTATTCAAAATCCTTACAACCATCAAAAAATGGAGGAAACAACTAGAAGAACAACAGCTATGAGGAAGAATAAAGCTTCATCTTGTTTTGCAGAGAAGGAGCCGACTAACCATGCACAGAAGGTATTTTTCTCTTCAAGAAAAATCAAAACCTCTTTTGTATATTTTGTTCAAAACCCCTGTATTTTTGAATACCAGAAAGAGATAAGTTAAAAGAGCAGACACATCATCATGACTGTAGCCAGCAGAGAAGGGTTTTCCTTCAAACAAACCCTTGCATACAAGAATGTAAGCTACAGTCAAAGGGAATAGCTAAAGTGAAGGAGAATCGAGCTTAGTCAAGTGTTCATGCAATGTGAAAAGAAGCTATAGGCTGAGCCTCAAGTGGCCTTTTCTTCAATAAAATAACAAACCCATCTCATTTTTTTGAAACCCTTATTTTTTTTTTGTTGAGTCTCAAACTTTCAAATATGTAAAAAAGATTAATGAAGGAAAAAGGAAAGATACAATTGATATAGTCGTGGCCTTAAAGGCCTTTTTCTTTAAGAATTTCAAAGGACTGTGTGTTTTTTTGAAAACCCTCATCATCAAAATGGAGGCTACAGCCAAAGGAGAAGTAATGAACTTACCTCCATTTGCCACCTAGATTTTGTAAAGAAACATCAAGAGATTGCAGAGAAAACCAGTGGTAAGCTTCAAACCCTAAGCAGGCAGCATGGCAGCTTAGGCAAAGCCATGAAAGGAGAAGAGTAAAATGAAATGTTTTAGGGTTGCAAAGTTCTTTTTACTTGAAAGTCGACACCATTCTTTCCACGTTGATTTTCTTTTTTGACTTCATCAAACAAAACAAAATCATTACCTTCTAAATCACATCGAGGTCAAGACTTGAAAGTCTTGGAAGCCTAATGATAATGCATAAGGGACCTGTGAGGGTAGATTTCATTATTGCCTTGATTTCTTATCACAAAGGTCAAGGATAATAATCATGCAAAGGTAAGGTAAGTTTATACCTTAGTTCTTGTCTTTTGCTTTCTGCATTGAAGATCAAAAGTCAAACAAGATGCATAGTTGTTCGAAGTGGTAAAGATAAGGTAAGACATCTAATGTCATGATTGATATATTTTTGCATGAAGAATATAAAGTGTTGGAGATATAAGGAATGGTAACATGCAAAGTCAATTTTGATGCATTATTTGCATAAGGAGTAATAAGGGTATGTTGTAATAGGTGATATAAGGTATTGTATCATATTGATCTAATTTATGCATTAAGGCATACAAGTGAAGGGAGGTATAAGTTAGCATTGTAATGTATTGATTTAATTATTGCATGAAGGCAATTGTAATGGGAGGTATAAGGTGATATTATACATTGATTTATATATGCATGAATTATAAGTATAGGGAGGCATAAGCGTTATTATCCTTTTCTTTCCCTTGTATTTTGGAAGATGTGATGCATGGAATGGTTATGCATGACATAACCTATGTATGCATGGAGAAATAAGGATGTTAGAAGTGGATGCTTTATGCATGCATTATGTCCAAAATTGTTTAGGCATCAATTTTGAGGCATTGAGATAGTCATATGCATGCAAGGGAGTCATAAGGGGGTATTTTTATCTTTCATCTCATTTTTGCATGATTTTGCAAAGTATAAATGTAAGACAAATATATAAGTAATACCATTATAAATTACTTTATTATTTTGTTGCAAATTGTAAAATCGATGATGTAGAACAAGATGTAACTGATAGTAAAGTAATCATCCAAACGATTACTTTATTATTTTTCCCACATTCCTAAAATCATGCAAAACTAAAAGAAGAAGATAATTAAGGCTTTTGGAGGCTTTTTGCATGGTTTTTGAGCCATTTTTAGAGGGTTTGGTCAACTTTTTGGTCAAACACATGGAGAAGACCAAATTGGAACTATTTTTGCTCGATTTGTGGCAGTTTGAGCCCTTATTTTTAGGGATTTTTGATTTTGCTCGTGGATCACCTTGGAGGACTTATTTTTAGAGGCAGTTAGCTACAGTTCTTTTTTGCATGCCTCTTAGTGAGAGCAAAGCTATATATTGTAGAGCAAAACTTGATTTTGCTAGTTCTTGCCTTTTTTCTCTTATATACTTTGAGAGAGAAGAAGGTTTTGTACCTCATTTTTTACAGTTTTATAGAGATCAACAGGTTACAGGTTCTATTTTTGTCTCTCTTGCAATATTTCCTTTATTTTTGAGAATGAAGTAGTTGCCTTTCCTTTTGATTCTAATTGTATGAAGTGATTTGATGAATTTTTACTATGTTTGATCATTAAAACCTTTAAAATTATTGTCTCACTCTTACTTGCAGTATTAAGCATAGTGATATTACAGGTCTTAGGTTGTGTTACAAAAAATAGTTCTTTTATGTTGTTAAAAGTCATTTTCCTTCATAAGGAGTTTATTTTCCAGCCTTCCTCAGAAATATTTTTTGTGTTATTTATGCCAAGAATGGATTGTGTGGGTCAGATTTCTAAATTATATTGTGAACCAGATTGCAAATTTTCCATTCTTACTAGGTGCATCACCGAATTTTATAGTTTCATTTCCTTATAGTTTCCTTCTTACCCTTTTCCAAAACAGAAAATCATAGTTTCAAAATAGAATATTTTAAGGGAACCAACCCACAATTTGGAGGTTCAAACTCACTATAGGTCACCCACAGCTTGAGTTTGTCCCCATGTTTTGAAGGATTGTAGAGTATCACAGCTTTGCATAAGGGTGCAATCCTCATCGACAACAATTATAAATTCCCAATCAATAGCAAAGGTGGGAGTGATACTCATAACACATTTAGAGAATTAATGCCAAGCTCCATTCTTTGTTTGCAAATAGTCTTAGAGACACCTTCAACATGCATAATGAAAGGTGTCTATGGACCTAAGAAGACCTCTTCCATGATCTATCCTTTGGGGGAAAACCCAGACTTGGGACCACCTCCTCAAACACTAGATCCAATTCTTAATTCATGTTATGCCCTTAACCCATTGATTCTATTGGGATATGGGTAGATGACTTGTGGTTAGCATAACCCTTAATTAAGTTATATAATCATTTATATAGTCTTATACAAGTAGTCTAGTCAACTTGGGTGGAACCCAAGGCATAATATGGTATATATAGGAGGTACTGAGTAGTAGTTAATCATCATATTATGAATTTTATTTCTAGTCAAAGACTTTTGAAGGTTGTCCCCTTGAAGTGGCTTATTATTATCAAGCATTTGCAAGTATTTTTATTATATTTCCAAGTATTTGTTGTTGTATTCTTCTATTGTGCAAGTTATTTCATTACAAGTGGTATTAGAGCGTGATCTTAGCATCTAAAAGGTAAGAAATGAGACATTTTTAAATTTAGGAAGTCAAATTGTGAAGTACATATCTCTCTTCATTTGGAAAATTTTCTTTAAAATTTAGAGGCTCTATCAATGACATATACGAGCTACTACAATCTAAATTTGAGATCATTTGAAGCTGATTTGAAGGAGTTATTACAAAATTAGGGTTTGGGTAATCCCACAATAATAGGTCCCAAGATTGGGACAAAAAAATTGGGAGGGAGGGGGCAAAATTTTAGCAGGTACCTTCGTTCGAAGGTTTTCTTTGAACGAAGGTACCTGCTTACAAAGATTACTGTGCAGTAATCTTCATTCAAAGATTTATCTTCAAACGAAGGTTCTCGGCGAATGAAAAAAATATTAAAATAGTACCTTTGAACAAAGAGAATCTTTGTTCGAAGGTATTATTTTAATATTTTCTTTAATCTTTATATGAGCTGACAAAACAAAGTTGTCAGCTCATTTTTAGTGAAAGTGAAAACTTGAGCTATAGAGATAGGGTGAAGGGGAAGGGCACCTAGGGTGGACCCAGTGGATAGTGTAGATACAGGTATTTAAATGAAGGAGCCAGTACACTTGGTAAGCTTGCAGTCCACCACCATGAAAATGGTGGTGGACTGTTGTTCTATGTTTTTCCCTAAGAAAAGTATGGCTAATACGAAACCCTAATTCTGTTTAACTCTATTTGTTTGTTCTGTAGAGCTATATTTAGGTTATGAACTGTATTTTTTCTAGAGTAATATAGTGTTGTAGCAGTGTTTTGGAGATAATGGTGGCAGACTATTGTTCTATGGTTTCCCTAAGAAAACTATGGCTAATATGAAACCCTAATTTTGTTAAACTATGTTTGTTTGTTCTATGGAGTTATATAAGTTAAAATTCTCCAAAACATTGCTACAACGTTGTATTACACCATGATATATACTAGTAATACAACGTTGTAGTAGCGTTATCTGATTATGAAATCACTATGTATATATCAATTTATAGACTTTAAATGGCTCACTCTTAATATACTGTGAAAAATTATATACCTAAACTTATTCAATGATATATATATATATATATATCATGATATATACATAAGTTGTCAAAATTTATATACCTGAACTTATATATATATCATATATATATACATAAGTTATCAAAATTTATATACTTGAACTTATGTATATATCATGATATATATATATATATGTATATATATCACATGATATATATATATATATATATATATATATACATTCAATGATATATATGTTGGAATTAGGGTAGACAACTGAGAGGGGGGGTGAATCAGTTGTTTTAAAACCTTAATATTTACAGCGATTAATTCTTCTTCTTTATTCAAACCAGATTAATGATGAAATTATTAAAGCATGAATCAACAACATATGAGCAAAAACAAATCAATCACACTTGACACCAAGATTTTTGATGTGGAAACCCGGTTAAGGGAAAAACCACGGTGGGGGTTAACCCACAAAGATTATACTCTGTTAAAAGTATTACAAAAGGGGAATGCACATGCATTCAGGCTCACTGCCTAGAGCTCACTGCTCAAAGGAAGGCTCACTACCTACAATAGGCTCACTGCCTATAGAAAGAAGATTACAATTTGTTTGAACTGATAATTAGCATCTACCAATGCAAAGATTCAGTTCTAGTTAAGCACAGAATACTGACTTGGTACACTTCATCTTTATTCTGCCCTATTTCACTCCTCTATCATAATCTGAGCTTAGATCTTCATCTTCGCACTTATCTATGCCTTTATTTGCACTTATTCCATCATCGCATCACTACCACACACAAATCACTTGAATCTATTGGCTATATATATCCGCATCATGAATTTCAATAATTTTCCAAACGGCTTCAAGAACACTTAGAACTTTTATTGAAGACTCTGTGGTGCAGGAGCTCCATAGTTTTGTGTTGATTTTCCTAGTTAATTTTCATAACTCTAAGGCTTTACAAGCCATTTTTTTGTGTTGAAATAAAAGACTTAGTCATTTGTTTGACTAGTCTAATTTGGAGTTATCTTAGACCTATTTTCTAGGAGGTTTTCACTTTAGAAACTTATTCTTTATGAAAAAAACTGCCTTTTCCATTGATTTTCTGCCTTCCTAGGCAGTTGTACGGACAAATAGGAAGTGCAAGAGTTTTAGAAACTTCCTATAAACATTAGTTTGTAAAACATGCCAAAAATAATATGAAGGAGAGGAGTTTTTATTAAGAAAAACTATTTTTTTATGTTTTTTCTAGTGAAAATAACCATCTTGTATGGCTGGTATGGACTGCAGCATATCATGGTTTGAGAATTATTAAGTGGATCGAGTTACCTTTCATTTGCATTGGTTTAGAGCTTTTGAAACATTTGCATTGTTTTGTTTGATTCCATTATCTGCAGATTGGTTTCTAACCCTCCATTGCTAGGATTTGTTGATAAAATGTTTAATTCTTCCTCTGCCCTTTGATGATGGACACCCATTTCTAGGTGGCATGGAGGAAGATAAAGTAGATGTAATGTTTTCTTTTGGTTGGTAGATGAACTCCTTCTTTGCAGGGTGTATGGCATGCAATTAACTAGTCTCATCAATGACTAGTTAAGAGATTGGATGTGGACTGTTTTAATGACAGAGAAGACAGTGATTGATTTTGATAGATTGGAGGTGGAATTTGTGTTTGTTGGTGGAGATTGACCAATATAGGACTTGGTATATCTTGTGTAGTCATATTAGATGCATTTCCTTCTTCATTTCTTACAAGTTAGACCCTTATCATCAAGGAAAAGACAGTTTACTGTCTTCAAGCACCTACAGTACGGTACAGTACTACATGTGTGGATAAAAGTACATATTTTGATGAGTATTTGAATGTGGATCCAGTGGTGTAGGACATGTGGAGTTATAAACATATAATGTAGTCTAAAATATCTCTTTGACTATAGAGTTAACCTTCTTGAAATGCTATTTTCTTGTGACAGTCATAGACAGTCAAGGTTTTTTGTCAAGATAAATGCAGGAGTACGGTATTGGATAGTAATTTCATGACCTTGGGTAGGTGTATGTTAAATTGGTGTGGAGATCTTGTTGATAAGGAGTCATTACTGTTCTTGTTATTCACAAAGGCTAAAACTGTCATGTTGATATTGTCATAGAACAGCCACCTAGTGATTTGCTGTCCCTTGTCTTGTATAGTATAGTGTGAGTCTGCATGTAAGAAATTGGTTTCTTTTCACATTTGGTATTTGGTTTGCATTAGGCACTGATGGCCATTTGAGACCTATGAAAGGTTATTGAGGGTTTGATCAATGTTTAGGTTCCAAGGAATGAGTCAACCTAGAACCTTGTTTTATGACAGTCATACTCAGTTTACTGTCCACTGTTGTGTTTGGAAGTAAAATATAGTTTATTGGTCAGTGACCTTGTCCCATGCACATCAAAGATAAGTGTATAGTAAATGGATGTTGTTACCTATGTTGGTAGGGGTATTGATAGTAGATGTTGGGCTCTTAAAAGTGGGTTGTGCTTCTAAGTTGGGTTGAGCTGTGACTCCCCAAAGTGAGTGGTGAATAGTCTAAAGGATGACACTAGAGGGTGATCCTAGGCTAAGTTGATTCCTGGAGTAGCCTTGTGAGGCTTGTAAACACAAACACCTGGTATACCTTTTGGAGAAAGTTGAGAGAACTAATACAATCTTACCTCTACCTCTGCATCATATTGGTATCAAAGCCAATATTTTGATTGGAAGCAAGTGTATGTCAGAAGAGGAAATTGAAACAAAGGCTAGTACAATGCCTCCCAAGACAATGAGTCAAGATGCCATCAAGAAGTTGGTGGAAGAAATGGTTGAAGCACATCTTCAAGAAGTAAAATTGTAGGAAGAGAAAAAGTCTAAGGGCAAGACCAAAGAAGAAGGAAGTTCTTCAGACACAAATGAAGAAACAGAGGCAAAAGAGGATCCTGAGGAGTAGGATATGTCTGCAGATCAGAAAGCCTTCTTGAATGCACTTAAGGGTGCTCATGGAGATAGTGGTGATCCCAAGATGAAGGTGCCTACCTTCCATGGCAAGTTGGATGGAGATGTTCTCACCGATTGGATAGAAGCTATGTGCAACTTCTTTGATTACAAGGAGTTCAATGACAGCAAAAAGGTCAAATTTGTCAAGACAAGGCTAAGAGGTTCTGCACTTGTATGGTGGAACTATATGCAGAGTGAGAGGGAGAAGATTGGGAAGAGTCCCATCACTAAATGGAGCAGAATGGTGGCTATGCTCAGAAGCAAGTTCATGCCACCTGACTATTAGATTCAAATCATAAGGAGATTTTAGAATTTGAGACAAAAAGACATGGATGTGGCTGCCTACACAGAAGAATTTCATAGACTCAGTATGAGGGCCAATCATAATGAAGATGAAAAAGGGATGGTGGCTAGGTACCTGAATGGACTGAAATACAATCTGCAAGATGAGATAAGTTTGGTGTTACTAAAGACAGTGGATGAATGTTTCTTGTTGGCCTCCAAAGCTGAGGAAAAGTTGAGAAGGAAGGGTGATCAAAGTGCCAGAGGTAGAGGTGGCAGAAATCAAAGAGGTAGAGGCAATTTTGGCCGTGGACAGTTCAACAAAATTGAAAATAACAGCCAGCAGGAAACTCAATTAGCAACAGAGCATAGAGGACGTTTCAGAGGTGGTAGAAATCATAATGGTAGAGGCAGAAATGGTGGAGGTGGTAGAGGACCAGGAGTCTTCACTGGAAGATGTTATGGCTACAACCAAGTTGGCCATACAATGAACAAATGTCCAGGGAAAGCCATCAGCTCTCATGACACTGGGAAGAGAAATTAGTTAGTGAAAGATGATGACTGTGAAAGTGTGAGTTCACCAATGGGAAGTGCTGCACCTGTTCTAGATGGAGAAAGTATGATGATAAAAGGTCTATGTTGAAGATGCCATTGAAGCTAGAACCCCCTCAGAGAAAGAATCTTTTCAAAACCCAAGGCCTAGCCTATGGGAAACTTTGCAAAATCATAGTGGATTCGGGGTCTACTGAGAATGTGGTATCCACTGAGATGGTTGAGAAGTGCAAGTTGAAGAGGCTGCCTCATATCAGTCCTCACAAGATCTCTTGGTTGAACAAGAACCAAAGTTTCATGGTGGAGGAACAAGCTTGGGTTGAATTTGCAATTGGTGACTACAAGGACAAAGTACTATGTGAAATCATCCCTATGGATGCATGTCACCTGCTTCTTGGTTGTCCATGGCAATATGATGTTAAAGCTCAGCATGATGGTGAGAAGAACACTTATGTCATCACCAAGAATGGAAGACCATTCAAAATGGATCCTTTGTTGGAGCAACCTAGGGGAAAGGAAAATAACAGCAGTGTCATGTTGGTGAGTGGAAATGAGTTCCTAAATATCTTGAAGGAGAATACAAACTAGGGGTATGCCTCGGTCATGAAGCCCAAGAGTGGATCAGATCAGCAAGAACAAAAACAAAAGGAGATTCCATTGGAAGTACAGCAACTCCTGGATAAGTACAAGACCTTGTGGTAGAAGAAGTTCCCAACTCCTTACCACCCATGAGGGATATTAGTCATCAAATTGACTTAATACCTGGTGCTACATTACCTAACAAGGCTGCATACAAGCTGACTCCATAGAAAAATGAAGAGGTGGCAAGGCAAATTCAAGATCTCCTGGAGAAAGGGCTGATTAGGAAGAGTCTAAGTCCCTGTGCAATTCCTAGTGTACTTGCTCCTAAGAAGGATGGAAAGTGGAGGCTATGCACAGATTCCAGGGCCATAAACAAGATCACCATAAGATACAGATTTCCAATGCCAAGGATTGAAGATCTCTTGGATTACCTGGGAGGATCTTGCTATTACTCAAAGATTGATTTGAAATCTGGATATCATCAAATTCGGATCAGACAGGGAGATGAATGGAAGACTGCTTTCAAGACCAATGAAGGCATTTATGAATGGCTTGTTATGCCATTTGGTCTTAGCAATGCGCCAAGTACATTTATGCGCCTGATGAATGAGGTATTAGTTGAATTCATTGGTAAATTTGTTATTGTTTATCGTGATAACATACTAATCTTCAGTAGGACAAGGGAAGACCACGTGAAGCATGTTGGTTAGGTGTTGGAGAAGTTGCATGAGCACAAGTTGATGATCAACTTAGACAAATGTGAGTTCATGAAAACTGAACTTGTATACCTGGGATTTGTCATTTCTAATGGCTGTTTGAAGATGGATCCCTCTAAGATTAAGGCTATTCTCAGTTGGCCTACCCCAAAAATAGTGGGAGATGTGAGAAGTTTCCATGGATTGGTGACTTTCTATAGGAAGTTTATCAGAGGTTTCAGTCACATTAGTGCTCCCATCCTCAACACCATCAAGGGTGGAGTCAAATGTAGATTCCAGTGGACAAAGGAAGCTAATGATAGTTTTGAGTTGTTGAAAACAAAGGTGGTTGAGTTACCTACCCTAGTACTCCCTGATTTTGATAAGGTATTTGTTGTTGAGTGTGATGCAAGTCAACAAGCTATTGGTGTTGTTCTTAGCCAAGAAGGACATCCAGTGGCATTCTTTTCAGAAAAGTTGAATGAAGCCAAGCAAAGGTATTCTACCTATGACTTAGAACTCTATGCAATGGTGCAAGCTCTTAAGAAATGGAGACATTATTTGCTGCCCAAGGAATTTATTGTATTTACTGACAATCATGCTTTAAACTTTCTAAACAGTCAAGAAAAATTGAACCATAGACATGTTAAATGGATGGAACAGCTACAAGTTTATACCTTCACAATTAAGCACAAAAGAGGTGTCTCTAATAAGGTGGCTGATGCATTGAGTAGGAGGTTGTTTCTTGTTCATGAAATTTAGTTAGAAAGCATGGGTATTGACTGTTTAAAAGAGTTGTATAAAGAAGATTCTAATTTCAAAGAGGCTTATGATGTTTGTGTGAACTTGGCCAACACATCCCATGGAGAGTATGCAGATTTTGTTTTGCAAGAAGGCCTCTTGTTTAAGGGCAATTTGCTGTGTGTCCCTAAGTGCTCTATGTGGGACAACATCATCAAGGAGAAGCATAATGGTTCTTTAGGAGGACATTTTGGCTTGGACAAGACACTAGAATAAGTCACAAGGTTCTATTTTTGGCCAAAGGTGCAATCAGATGTGAGAAAATATGTAGCTAGCTGTGCAATCTGTCAAAGAGCCAAAGGTGTGTCTTCAAATGTAGGTCTATACCAGCCCCTTCCCATTCCCAACAGACCTTGGGAAAGTATCAGCATGGATTTTGTGCTTGGGTTACCCAGGACAGCTAGAGGGGTGGATAGTGTGTTTGTCATTGTTGATAGGTTCAGCAATATGGCTCATTTTGTGCCTTGTAAATGCACAAATGATGCATCTCATGTTGCAGGTCTATTTTTTAGAGAGGTAGCAAGGATGCATGGTTTACCATTGTCCATTGTAACTGACAGAGATTCTAAGTTTGTAGGTCACTTCTGGAGGACCTTGTGGAAGAAATAGGGCACACAGTTATCTTTTTCGTCAGCCTACCATCCACAAACTGATGGTCAGACTAAAGTGGTTAACAGGTCTCTTGGAAACCTTTTAAGGTGCCTCACAAAGCAGCATGGTTTGGCATGGGACTTGGTTATTAGTCAGGCTGAATATGCTTACAATGATTCAAGGAATAGGAGCACTGGTAAAAGTCCTTTTGAGATAGTTTATGGCTTTCATCCAAGAGGGCCACTTGAGCTGAAGGATCTCCAAGGTTGGGATAGAAGGAGTGCACTTGGTGAAGAGTTTTCTACCTCCATGAAAATAGTTCATGATCAAGTCAAGTTGCAACTAGAAAAATCAGTCACAAAGTACAAAGAAAAGGTAGATTTGAAGAAAAGAGAAGTACAGTTCAAAGTTGGTGACTTAGTCATGGCATATCTGAGGAAAGAAAGGTTACCAAAGGGTCAGCCAACTAAACTCCTGATGAAGAAGATTGGACCATGCAGGATAGTGCACAAATTCGGTCCAAATGCCTATGAGATTGAGCTACCAGATGGCTTGGGTATCTCTCCAATTTTTAATGTTTGTGATCTTTTTCCTTTCAGACCTCCATTGCCTGATGAAAGTGGATCAGATGTGGTGGCTGAAGATGCTGATTGGATCAAGGATTTATCTCCAAGAAAACCTTTACAGTTGGAGTGCATTCTGGATTCCAAGGTTATCAAGAAGACTCGGAGAGGTGTCTATAAGGACTACTTGGTGAAATGGAAGGATCTTCCTGATTCAGAGGCCACCTGGATGACTCAAGCAGATATCTTGAAGCATGGCATAACACTTCAACAGTTGGCAACTCAAGGGACTTGAGTTCTTCCTACAGGGGGAGTATGGTGCAGGAGCTCCATAGTTTTGTGTTGATTTTCCTAGTTAATTTTCATACCTCTAAGGCTTTAAAAGCCATTTTGTTGTGTTGAAATAAAAGACTTAGTCATTTGTTTGACTAGTCTAATTTGGAGTTATCTTAGACCTATTTTCTAGGAGGTTTTCACTTTAGAAACTTATTCTTTATGAAAAAAACTACCTTTTCCATTGATTTTTTGCCTTCCTAGGCAGTTGTATGGACAAATAGGAAGTGCAAGAGTTTTAGAAACTTCCTATAAACATCAGTTTGTAAAACATGCCAAAAATAATATGAAGGAGAGGAATTTTTATTAAGAAAAACTATTTTTTTATGTTTTTTCTAGTGAAAATAGCCATCTTGTACGGCTGGTACGGACTGCAGCATATCATGGTTTGAGAATTATTGAAGTGGATCGAGTTACCTTTCATTTGCATTGGTTTAGAGCTTTTGAAATATTTGCATTGTTTTGTTTGATTCCATTATCTGCAGATTGGTTTCTAACCCTCCATTGCTAGGGTTTGTTGATAAAATTTTTAATTCTTCCTCTGCCCTCTGATGATGGACACCCATTTCTAGGTGGGATGGAGGAAGATAAAGTAGATGTAATGTTTTATTTTGGTTGGTAGATGAACTCCTTCTCTGCAAGGTGTATGGTATGCAATTAACTAGTCTCATCAATGACTAGTTAAGAGATTGGATGTGGACTATTTTAATGATAGAGAAGACAGCGATTGACTTTGATAGATTGGAGGTGGAATTTGTGTTTGTTGGTGGAGATTGACCAGTATAGGACTTGGTATATCTTGTGCAATCATATTAGATGCATTTCCTTCTTCATTTCTTACAAGTTAGACCTTTATCATCAAGGAAAAGATAGTTTATTGTCTTCAAGCACCTACAGTACGGTACAATACTACATGTGTGGATAAAAGTACATATTTTTATGAGTATTTGAATGTGGATCCAGTGGTGTAGGACATGTGGAGTTATAAACATATAAGGTGGTCTAAAATATCTCTTTGACTATAGAGTTAACCTTCTTGAAATGCTGTTTTCTTGTGACAGTCATAGACAGTCAAGGTTTTCTGTTAAGATAAATGCAGGAGTACGGTATTGGTCAGTAATTTCATGACCTTGGGTAGGTGTATGTTAAATTGGTGTGGAGATCTTGTTGATAAGGAGTCATTACTATTCTTTTTATTCACAAAGGCTAAAACTGTCATGTTGATACTGTCATAGAACAGCCACCTAGTGATTTGCTGTCCCCTGTCTTGTATAGTACAGTGTGAGTCTGCATGTAAGAAATTGGTTTCTTTTCACATTTGGTATATGGTTTGCATTAGGCACTGATGGTCATTTCAGACCTATGAAAGGTTATTGAGGGTTTGATCAATGTTTAGGTTCCAAGGAATGAGTCAACCTAGAACCTTATTTTATGACAGTCATACTCAGTTTGTTGTCCACTGTTGTGTTTGGAAGTAAAATATAGTTTATTGGTCAGTGACCTTGTCCCATGCACATCAAAGATAAGTGTATAGTAAATGGATGTTGTTACCTATGTTGGTAGGGGTATTGGTAGTAGATGTTGGGCTCTTAAAGGTGGGTTGTGCTTCTAAGTTGGGTTGAGCTGTGACTCCCCAAAGTGAGTGGTGAATAGTCTAAAGGATGACACTAGAGGGTGATCCTAGGCTAAGTTGATTCCTGGAGTAGCCTTGTGAGGCTTGTAAACACAAACACTTGGTATACCTTTTGGAGAAAGTTGAGAGAACTAATACAATCTTACCTCTACCTCTGCATCACTCTGCTCTGTCGGCCAAATCCATGCACAATTTGTAATGCAGACCAAAAACTTGTATTCACATATCATCAATCATGTCGGCCACTATCACTGATCATCACAAATTGCCCACTATCATTGATCATCACAAATTTCCCAACTAGCAAATTTCATATATCTGGAACCAAGATCAATTACAAAGTCGGCCTATTCTTCTTTTGTCTACACTGACAAACTAGAACCTGATACTCAAATGCTAATAACTTTTGAATCCTTCATCACCAGAGGCTAAAATTCTAGATTTAGATTGTCTTGACAATCCTTATGACTCCCTTAGATCCTTAGCACACTATGATTTACCACCGGAGAGATCTAGACCAAGATACTGGACCCTGTCACATGTCTTGTTTCTGGCTACCAGGACTTAGATAAATTCTTATTCTGACTTCTGGTATGAACAAATTAAGTTATGTGGATGTCTGGAATAGTCTTAGTTGCCATCAATGACAACACCAATCATGCGTATTAGTGTCTTTTGCCAACAATCTCCCCCTTTGGCATTGATGGCAACACTTAGTGAAAAATGACTAAGTGTCATGACTGACTCCCCCTATTGTGTACACTTATATGTTCTTCCACTGCTCCCCCTTTGATGGATTCTTCATTTTCTTTCATTTTTTATTGTCTCTCACTCCCCATTTGACATCAATGGCTAAGGGTGGGATCCACAAACCAAAACATACACAAAAAAAATCTGTATACAAGGCCGCATATGTACAAATAATCCATGTATTATATTTACATGAACTTGAGATACCTACAAAACTATTTTTCAATTGCACAAGTTCAGAGGCCCAACTTTTTTTCATGCCATCCAAAATTGAGATGTGTCCACTTAGTAGGAATGCCTATGTTTCTTCTTTCTTTAGATCTGAAGGATCACCTGTCCAGACTGCAACTTGAGCTTCTGATAAAGCAACAAACATTGTTTCCATCTTGGGGGCAATCAATCCCCTGAGCTCACACATTCTCTCCACAATATTGTTCTTTTCTGTAATAAGTTTTTTTATTTTATCAGTCAAGTTGATTGCTTGACACTCTTGACTTACCGGAGAAACTGTTAGAGGATCAAAATTTTGAGATAGATTCAACAATTTTTGTTTCCACTCTTTTATCTTCTCTCAATATCCTTAATAACTTTGGGCCAAGATAGACAAAATTTGTATACATCACCTCCGTCATTAAGAGCATTTTGAATACTCTTTATACTAATATCAATTACCTTTCTATCATTCTCTATTAGGCCCTTTAGCTCACTAAATCTCTTATCCAAAAATTCATTCTGGACTTTAGTCTCTGCAAATTTCTCTAAGGACTCAAAGTGTGTACTTACATAATTTACAAGGCTCTTCAGAATTTCAGAGGAAGAATCAGATGGATTCTTATGGAAAGTTGACATTATCTTCTCCAATATACCGTATGCAAGGCCTAACAACTCACTATTCTCTATGTGAGATTTCAATATCTTTTCTCTTGCCTTGGTTTGTGTGAAAGATGCTATCTTCATCATTGGACCAGAGAGAGAGTATCTAGGTTGATTGGTCCTTGAATTAGTTCTGGTTCATCAAACTCTAGCATTTATTTACTCAGGAAACTCTTCTCTGCATCTGCAGTGTCTCTTGCCATAATTTTTGGACCACTTTCCTTTCCATGAGTTTTCTCAGTGTCAGCATCAGGATTAATTTGTTTGGGTGCATCAACATTTGCACCGTCTTCTTCTACTTTATCTTCTTTATCCTTGATTTCTTCTTCTTCTTGGTTCTTAGCCTTTTCTATTTCATGCTCTTCAATCTTCCATGAATCATCTTCAATTTGATCATTTGCTTCTATATTCATCTTTGTATCTTCTTTGTTAGAATGATTTGGAGGAGTTAGAATACCTCCTACATCAGCAGTTTCATTTGTTCTTTTTACTTTTTCCCTACTTATTGCTTCCTCTTCTGGTATAGAGGAATCATCCATTCCAAATTGTTGCTCATCCTTTTGCTACTCTTCTTTATCCGGGACTAGTGTGTCATCAGCAGGTTCATCTGACACAACAAAGAACTTATTTTTGTCTAATGCTTTTCTCAAAATTTGTTCAGTTTCTTAGACTATTTCATCTATCTCTCCAATCATCAGTTTGTTCATTCTTGTCTTACTCCTGAATTCATTTTTGACCTCTTTAAAATTTTTATCTGCTTCTTTGCTGGAGATCACAGGACATAGAGTGGTTAACAAATGTTCCCTTAGCTCCATATCTTTTGACTTGGATGCTTCTTTTCTTAACTCCAAGATTTTTCTTAAGTCTTTTGGAACTTCTAACAGAATTTGTACCAGAGCTCTATTGAATACATTCAAGTACTTGATAGTGGCTTCTTCCAAAATTCTCTTGTTAGTGTCATTGTAAAAGTTATAGAATTTAGTTAATGGTTTTAAATTCCCATCAATAGTGATTGTCTTGATAATGCTTTTCACAGAGGGAATTTGCTTCTTATCATCAGCCTCTAATCTCTGCCTCTTATTTGTCTTCTTGCTTCCGGAAGTCTTCTCTTCAGATACTTTAACAAATTTAGCACCTGTGGCTTTTAACTCCTTGAGCCCATCATCCAAGTCTGTCTTTTCTCCATCCTCCTTTTCCAAACTGTCATGTGATCTCTTTGCCTTTACTTTAGTTCTCTTCATCTCCTTACCAAATGATATGTCTTCTGATTTCTCAGGATCAACAGATTTTGGGGAAATAGGGGTAGCAGCAGAGCTGCTAGTAGTCCTTAGAGTGGAGGAGAATTCTACTTGAGTACTTCCTTGTTTCTTATCCCGCTTCTCCTTCTCATCTTTTTCTATTCTTTCTCTGTTCTACCTTATAGCTTCCTTTGTTATCCCAATGCTTTCAGCATACATTTCAACTTGCCTCTTGTTGGGAATTAAGGTGTCTTAACCTTTGCAAATTCCTAATGTTGTATTTATTTATCCCATGTTGAGTTGGCATAGTTGGCACCTTGTGTACATGCAGTAGGATAAATTTTGGTGACTTTGGCTACCGTGATTTCCCCCTTGAATAATTAACAGGGGTTTGGGGGCAACACCCCCAAGATGGGGTCAAAGGCATCTTTGGGCAGTCAAGGGAGGTTATGATAAGTTGTAAGAGGAATAAGATATTTTTAGTCAGTGTATGACAGATTCTCTTATAGTTGTAAGTACTGTCAATTATGACAGATTCTATGACAGTTGTAAGGTGCATAAGAGCATCTATCATAGCCTATCTTGGGACAAGGCACCCACATTGCGATGGGATGTTGGAAAAGTGTCCTTAGGTGTGGGTTTTGGGGCATGAGTCCAAGATGGACGCCCATCTCTAGAAGGTTCCATATTTGCCTTGTAAACTCTATAAAAATAGGTGCTTGGATGGGAGATAAGTAGTGAGTTTTATAGGTACTGTTATGCTGCTGGAATATCTCCAGATTTGACATTCAAAGACTCCTGAAAGAGCATTGGATCTAAAACTATATTGTAATCTGTTATTGTTTACTGTAATACATATGAGCTATGTTTTGGAATGTGGGGTTTTTCACCCGTAAGGGTTTTCCCCACGTATATCTTGTCTCTCTATTATGTCTACTTTCTATGTGTATGTGTATTGCTGCAATATCTTTGTTAGATGTTCTATGTTGCTATAGTTGTAAGAATTAAATTTGAATTTGCATACATCTCTCCTTATTAGATTAGTGTAGGAAGCGATTTCCGCACACCTAGCTTCCTTTCAGTTGGTATCAGAGCCTGGCCAGTTTTGGTCTTGGCTGTTGGGTAGGGGTTTTTTTAGCTGATCTTAAGTTGAGTGGGAGTCTGTGCAGAGTATTCTGATTTCTATTGCAGCAAGGAGATGGCAAACACATTAGGAAGGTTTGAAGTGGAGAAGTTCAATGGCAGTAATTTCAAGCTGTGGAAGCTCAAGATGGAAGACATGCTTGTTGACTGAGACCTTTCTGAAAGTGTTAATAGAACTAAACTAGCTACAATGTCACAAGATGAGTGGGATCTAAAGGATCAGAAGGCTAAGGGTCTCATAAGACTTAGTCTTGCTGATTCTATGTTGTTAAATGTCCATGAGGAGACTACTACAAAACTACTTTGGAAGAAGTTGGGGGATGTGTATCAAGCCAAATCCCTAGTTAATAAACTTTTCCTGAGAAAGAAGTTGTATTATCTTCGAATGGAGGATGGAGGATCCATTGCTAAACATATGAATGCTTTTAACATGTTGGTTGCACAATTGACATCTATTGGTGTAAAGATGGAGGAGGAGGATCGATGTATGACCTTGCTTTGTTCTTTGCTAGACTCATGGGATCATCTTATCATGGCTATTGGAAGCACCACATCCACATTAAAAATGGAAGAAGTGGTTTTTGCGTTATTGTCTGAAGAGATGTAGCCAAAGAGGCCCTTGCAGTTTGTGGAAGACCCAAGGAGAAAGGGAAGAAGGACAAGAAAGCTGAGAAGGGTAGATCCAAATCTCCTGGAAAGTCCAAGGCTCTTTGTTGGAACTGTGGCAAAACTAGGCATTTCTGAAAGGAATGCAAAGAGGAGAAGAAGAAGAAGAAGAAAGCTCCTGATTCAGATTCTAATAAGTCACAAGATGACGGTGATGCTTTCATCGCAGCCCTGGCAACCCATGCATCTGATGATGTGTGGCTAATCGACTCTAGTGCATCATTCCACATGACCTCACATCGAGACTGTTTCACTAAGTATGAGGAGTTTGATGGTGGAAAGGTGTATCTGGGTGACGACTCTCATCTGAAGATTGTTGGTCATGGAAAAGTCTCTATCTGATTCCCTGATGGTCAAATTAAGGGGATCTCTGGGGTTATGCACATCCCAAGCTTAGGATGGAACCTACTTTCTGTAAGTAGTTTGAATGATGCAGGGGTGCAGATTGTCTTTTCGAAAGAAGGATGCAAGATGGCTAGAGGAGCTATGGTGCTTGCGAAGGGTACTAGGAGAGGTACTCTATTTCAGCTAGAAGCATGCATTTCACAATGTAATAGTTCTTTTGACTCAAGGAAGAGGGAAGCAGTCAATTCATCCCCACCATCAGAATGAGCAGTGAAGAAATCTGTTGTTTCTAGTCTTGATGGTTGTAATCGTGCATTGGAAGTTAAATTTCCTGCTGAAAAGACAATGTTATGGCATAAGAGATTTGGCCACATTGGTGAGAAGGGTCTACGTACCCTGAAAAATAAGAACATCGTTGAGGGGTTAGATGATTGTAATCTTGAGTTCAACTTTTGCGAACATTGCATTTACAGAAAACAAAATCGTGTTCAATTTTACTCGAGTTCTCATAAGTCTTCTGGTGTGTTGGACCTTATCCATTCTGATGTGTTTGGTCCTATTAATGTTCCTTTGTTATCAAAGTTTTTATATTTTGTATCTTTTATAGATGATTACAGTAGAAGGACATGGATTTATTTTCTCAGAAGCAAATCTGAAGTCTATAGAAAGTTTAAGGAGTTTAGGGCCTTTGCCCTAAATTAGATTGGTAAAAAGATTAAATGTTTGAGAACTGACAATGGTGGTGAGTTCTGTTCTATAGAATTTGATAAGTATTGCAAGGATATTGGGATTGGAAGACATAAGACAACTCCATACACCCCATGGCAAAATGGAGTTGCAAAGAGGATGAATAGGACACTGATGGAGAAGGCTAGGAGTATGCTTAGTGGAGCTAGCATAGAACAAAAGTTTTGGGATGAAGCTATTGCCGCTGCTTGCTATCTTGTTAATAGATCTCCTACATCAGTTCTTGTTGGAAAGACACCCATGGAGGTGTGGTTTGGTAGAAAGCCTTCAATAAGGCATCTTCGTGTTTTTGGTTGTGAGGCATATGCACATGTGCCTAGGGAGAAGCAGTCAAAATTGGAGAACAAGGCTGTTAAGTGTATCTTCATTGGCTATGGTGTCAGTGTGAAAGGATATAAGCTTTGGGACCCTATGGGTGAAAAAGTGTTGTATAGTAGAAGTGTCATCTTCAGAGAGCTTACACCTTCTTCCACTATTTTGTAGCCAGAAGAAATAGTAAAGAAAGAGGATGTTGTTCAATTTCCTACTACCCCTGAGAAGACTAAATAGAAAGACAATGTTGGACCTGATGATGAGGAGAGCTCTAGCAACTCTGAAAGCTCAGATGAAGAAGCTGAACCTCAACCTCAGCTCTTGAGGAGGTCTACATGGATAAGAAAGCAACCTGAAAGGTTTGGTTTTACATTGCTTGATTCTAGTTGTGCTTATGCTTTGGTTACTAACAATGATGAACCTAGAACTGTATCAGAGGCTATGGACATGAAAGATGCAGGTTGTTGGAAGGAAGCCATGGAGGATGAAATGGCTTCTTTGGAAAAGAATCAAACTTGGGACTTGGTGCCTTTGCCTCCTGGACGGAAACCCGTTGGATGCAAATGGGTGTTTGAGAAGAAATTTGGTGCAGATGGTAGTGTTGAGAAGTATAAGGCCAGATTGGTTGTGAATGGGTATTCACAAGTGGAGGGTATAGATTATGGTGAGATCTTCTCTCCCATTGCAAAGTTGACATCCATTCGATTCCTATTGTCTCTTGCAGCAGCTTATGACTTGGAGGTAGAATAGATGGATGTGAGGACAACTTTCCTTCATGGTGACTTAGAGGAAGAAATCTACATGTCATAGCCAAAGCATTACATGGTGAAAGGTAAAGAAAATTTGGTTTGTAAACTTAAAAAGTCTTTGTATGGTTTGAAGCAATCCCCTAGGAGATGGTACTTGAAGTTTGATGCCTTTGTGTTGTCAATTGGATTTGTGAGATCGAAATTGGATCACTATGTGTATTATAAATTTGATGGTGATCATATTCTCATTGTTGCACTGTATGTTGATGATATGTTGCTCATTGGGAAGGGTAAAAATATGATTTCTGATTTTAAATCGTAGTTGTCAGCACAGTTTGAAATGAAAGATTTAGGGGCAGCCAGGTACATTCTAGGAATGGAAATCAAAAGAGATGGAACCAACATAAAACTTTGGTTAAGCCAGAGTAAGTATGTGAAGACCGTGTTGGACAAGTTCAGCATTGCAGATTATAGACCATTGTGTGTTCCCGTATCCTTGGGGACAAAGTTGTCTATTGAGGATTGTCCAAAATCTCCTAGTGAGGTGGAGGACATGAGCAGAGTACCTTATGCTAGTGCTATTGGTAGTTTGATGTATGCTATGGTCTGCACAAGACCAGACATTGCCCAAGCAGTGGGAGTCCTTAGTCAATTTATGGCTAATCCTGGATGAGTTCATTGGGATGCAGTTAAGTGAGTGTTCAAATATTTGAAGGTTACTTCTGAGTATTCCATTTTCTATCATTGTAATGTTTCAGGACCTCCGCATTCTATTGATATTCGTGGATTTGTGGATTCAAATTGGGCAGGTGACATTGACAGTAGGAGATCCACCAGTGCTTATGTGTTTACACTGTTTGGTGGTGCTATTAGTTGGATGAGTAAGAGACAACCTGTTGTTGCTTTGTCCATGATAGAAGCTGAGTATATGGCAGCAACTCATGCTTGTAAGGAAGCCATTTAGCTCAAGAGATTGTGTTCAGATATTGGTGTTGATGCAGGTCAGATCATGATCAGTTGTGACAGTTAGAGTGCAATTTTCCTTGCGAAGAATCCAACTTTCCATGCTAGAACAAAGCACATTGATGTTCAGTTTCACTTCGTGCGAGACATGGTTGAGGATGGAAAGGTAAATTTGGAGAAGGTAGTTACTTTGAAGAATGTTGCAGATGCATTAACGAAACTAGTGGACACAGAGAAGTTCAAATGGTGTTCAGAGTCTATGGGCCTCTTGGCCCCTAGCAGTTAAATCTTGTCATTGATTTTGGTCCTTGCAAGGTGTTCGACAAGTGGGAGAATGTTGGAAATTAAGGTGTCTCAACCTTTGCAAATTCCTAATGTATTTATTTATCCCATGTTGAGTTGGCATAGTTGGCACCTTGTGTACATGCAGTAGGATAAATTTTGGTGACTTTAGCTTCCACAATTTCCCCCTTGAATAATTAACGAGGGTTTGGGGGCAGTGCCCCCAAGACGGGGTCAAGGAATGGAGCCCCTTACGGGGTCCAGGGGAAACGCCCCTAGTGCACTCCCTGTCGTGGTATAGGTTAGGGTTGAGGGGCAACGCCCTCGTGGGGGCTTGGGGGCAACGCCCTCGAAATCTCAACTGACTTTTATTTAATGACAAGTGTCGGTGAGTATCTTTGCACGAGAGAAAGGCATCTTTGGGTGGTCAAGGGAGGTTATGACAAGTTGTAAGAGGAATAAGATATTTTTAGTCAGTGTATGACAAATTCTCTTATAGCTGTAAGTGTTGTCAGTTATGACGGATTCTATGATAGTTGTAAGGTGCGTAAGAGCATCTGTCATAGCCTATCTTAGGACAAGGTGCCCACATTGGGATGGGATGTTGGACAAGTGTCCTTAGGCATGGGTTTTGGGGCATGAGTCCAAGATGGATGCCCATCTCTAGAAGGTTCCATATTTGCCTTGTAAACTCTATAAAAATAGGTGCTTGGATGGGAGATAAGTAGTGAGTTTTACAAGTACTGTTATGCTGCTGGAATATCTCCATATTTGACATTTGAAGACTCCTAAAAGAGCATTGGCTCTAAAACTGTATTGTAATCTGTTATTTTTTATTGTAATACATTTGAGTTGTGTTTTGGAGTGTGGGGTTTTTCCCCACGTATATCTTGTCTCTCTCTTCTATCTACTTTCTGTGTGTATGTGTATTACTGCAATATCTCTGTTAGATGTTCTATGTTGCTGTAGTTGTAAGAATTAAATTTGAATTTGCATACATCTCTCCTCATTAGATTAGTGTAGGAAGAGATTTCCGCACACCTAGCTTCCTTTCATCTCTGAACTTTTCTCTTGGTCTCTGGTTGCTTGAGATCAACATGCAATTTTAGACTTAGCTCCTTATATGTTCCAAACCTTTCAACAAAGGTGTCTTTTGATTTTCTCAAGAGATGTTGAGCATACATGTCCAAGATCTTCTCATCAACCTTATAGCCCATAGGCATAATCCATACAGTTCTAGGTTCCACAGCCTCCATTAGGCATTGATTAGTGTCTACCATAAAGCAAATTTCATCCTTATATTTCTCAACTATTGATTTGGGAATTCTTTCCATAGAATGCATCATATTCTAAAATTTTTTAAAGTAACCCCAGATTGCAGTCTTCTATGCACTTGAGTCTCCAATGCTAGGTAGATGATCTCTTATTTGCCATGCAACTGGCCTTTCATTTGTCTAGTGCACACCTTGTACCCCAGGCACTTCATTCATAAAATAGAAAACAAACATATAACTAGGGAACCATATTTTAAGGTGTTTTTCTTATACTTTTTTATTTTTCTTAAATTTTCAATCAGTTGGTTCTATAACAGCTCACATAGGTCATAATTTGCATTCTCCTTCAACATTTGATATGCTGCATATATGGCAGTTCCAGAGACAGAATTCTCCCTGCTGGAGTGATAAATCTTGTAGCCAATCACCATGGAAGAAAACTTAACATCCCGTTCTATAATGTCATTGATGGTCATTGCCCTCTTGTCAAACTTTGCACCGGTTGCATCGGTAACAATTTAGCTTTTCATAGATTTCAACATGGGTAACCCACCGGTTGAATTTAACCTAGTCATAATCTGATAACATCCTTGGTAATCTTGAATGGTTTTAACAACCATATGAATTCATCATGCATCCAACTCAACATATTGAACCCATTCACTTTCATCAAATGTCATAAATTCAATCACTTGTAGGAAATGTTTGCTTTCTAGGGTTTTGAATTGCAGTTTCAAATCATGGTTATCATCTTTTAGATGGTTCTTAAACAGTTCCAGAAATCTTAGATTTCCAAATTCATCCATGTTGCAATGGATGTATGCCCTAATATCTTCTACATACAGTACTCTGTATGGGACACTAGAAAATGCATCTAATGGTTCAACTTTGATTGACTTATAAGGATCCTTCTTAAATTTTGGATGGGGTCTTTCAGTAATATCAACAACAAGAGGAGTAGCCATCTCAACAAATTATAGATTCAAATTTTCACAGAAAAGTACCTTTTTCTTCCGCGGAGTTAGGGTTGACCAATTGCCAGTTGAATTCATTCTTCGTGCTTCAATCTCTAGATTTTTAGTTCAGATGCTCTTCTTCTTGTTCTTTTCGAATGCAAAGTGATTCAAATGCTTGAGCGAGTGACTTTTTATCCTCCACAAAAACCTAATTTGTCATTGTAATAAATGTGTTGTCCTAACTTCATCTGGTTACTCTGTTTCTTGATGTAGTTTCTCATGAATTGCTTTGCAAATCATCATATCCACTTCTTTTCTTCTAGAAATTCTTTCAAATGATCTATAATAACCCAAATTATTTTCTCTTAGCCTGCCAGATTCAGGCACCCACTTACTAGCTGGGGGAATTAGATTTTTATTGCAGCTCCCCCTGAGCCAGAGCTCCTAGTTTAATTACCAGAAGGATTATCAGCACCTGATTCCAGTGTGGATCCATCACCACTATTCATTACACCTTTCTTCACCCAAATTTTGTTCATTTCACTCTGAATATCATCTGTATCCACTTTGCCCCTTTCCTTTGTCTTGTTTCTGATCTTTGTTTACGAGAGCTTTTTCATCATTGTTCCTGCTTCTACAGAATCTTGCAATATGACCAGATCTATTGCAATTAAAGCATACAACATTTCTTTTCTTATTTACTTTTGATCTACACTAATTTTCCATGTGTTGAAATCCATTGCATGCAAAGTAGTAGCCATTAAAAGAATTGTCATTTCCTTTATTGTTAGGGTTATTCATTATTATACATCTACATTCATTGGATCTATGACCATACCTTTTACAATTGAAGCATTGACCGGAGAAGGATGGGCTACTTTGATTCACTCTACTTCTGCATTGAGTAGCTCTATGACCAAATTTGTTGCACTTAAAACAATTTCCATTGAAAGATGGATAACTTTGAGCATTAGGCTATCTTATAGGAGGTTTTCTAGGTCTATTTCTTTCATTCCTTGGTTGAAAATTTCTTTGTCCGGATCTAGAGTTTTCACCTTTCTCATACCCAAGACCATGCTTGTCACCAACCTTCTTCTGACTTTCAAGTAGTGCTTCAAGTTTAGTTGAGCTTATCTTGAACTTCTCCTTGTATTCATTTACAACTTCTAGGTCATGTCTGAGAATGACAATTTGCTTTTCAAGTTCTCTCTCATTATCTCTACTTTCTTGTAGATCAGGCTATAGATGGCTAGCTATTCCATCCAATCTGCAACATTCTTTAGTTCTTTCTTTTAGAATTTGATTCAGGTCTTCTTCAGTTTTCTTCCTTTGCTTAATTTCTTTGGTTAGTCTCATCACCCCAGATTCCATCTCATGTTTTAGAATAAAAACTTCTTTTGTCATCTTTTCACATTCCTTTGTTTTTTCTTCCAGAGTCTCATTCTTGCCATTTTCTTCAGTAAAATTAGCTAGTTGGAGAAGTAGCTCCTTCTTCTTTGCCATAGATCTCTTTAGTTTATCTTTTAACATCTCAATGCAATCATTAGCATCTTTAAGATTTTCTTTCAGGTCCTCTATCTCTACTTTGGACTAATCAAGATCATCTAAAGCCATTTGAAGTTGATCTTTGAGTGAACCCATTGAAACTCCTTCCCTGATCTTCCTCAAGATGTTAAGCTTCTTCTAAAGAACTTGGCTCTAATACCAATTGTTGGAATTAGGGCAGACAATTGAGGGGGGGGGGGTGAATCAGTTGTCTTAAAACCTTAATATTTGTAGCAATTAATTCATCTTTTTTATTCAAACCAAATTAATGATGAAATTATTAAAGCATGAATCAACAACATATGAGTAGAAACAAATGAATCACACTTGACACCAAGATTTTTGATGTGGAAACCCAGTTAAGGGAAAAACCACGGTGGGGGTTAACCCACAAAGATTATACTCTATTAAAAGTATTACAAAAGGGGAATGCACATGCATTCGGGCTCACTGCCTAGAGCTCACTGCTCAAAGGAAGGCTCACCGCCTATAGTAGGCTCACTGCATACAGAAAGAAGATTACAATTTATTTGAACTGATAATTAGCATTTACCAATACAAAGATTTAGTTCCAGTTAAGCACATAATACCAACTTGATACACTTCATCTTTATTTTGCCCTGTTTCACTCCTCTGTCATAATACGAGCTTAGATCTTCACCTTCGCACTTATCTCTACCTTTATTTGCACTTATTCCATCATCGCATCACTACCACACACAAATCACTCGAATCCATTTGCTATGTATATCTGCATCATGAATTTCAATAATTTTCTAGTCAGCTTCAAGAACACTTAGAACCTTTATTGAAGACTCTGCTTTGTCAGCCAAATCCATGCACAATTTGTAACATGGACCAAAAACTTGTATTCACAAATCATCAATCATGTCGGCCACTATCGCTAGTCATCACAAATTGCCCAACCAACAACTTTCATATATCTAGAACCAAGATCAATTACAAAGTTAGCCTGTTCTTCTTTTGTCTGCACTAACAAACTGGAACCCGATACTCAGATGCTAATAACTTTTGAATCCTTCATCACCGGAGGCTAAAATTCTGGATTTAGATTGTCCTGACAATCCTTATGACTCCCTTAGATCCGCAGCACACTATGATTTACCACCAGAGAGATCCGGACCAAGATACCAGACCCTGTCACATGCCCTATTTCTTGCTACTCAGACTTAGATAAATTCTTATTCTGACTTCCGGTATGAACAAATTAAGTTATGCGGATGTCTGGAATAGTCTTAGTTGCCATCAATGACAACACCAGTCATGCATATCAGTGTCTCTTGCCAACAATATATTCATGATATATATATATATATAAAAGCACTAGATAGTTATTTAAAAATAATAGTACATGTTTATTTTTTATGTCAAACTCATAGATCAATGATATACATACATTCAATGATATACATGATGATGTATATCATCATGTATATATATCATGATATATATATATATAGAAGCACTATAGTTATTTAAAAATAATGGGTACATTAATTTTTATGTCAAACTCATATCAATGATATACATACATTTGAATATATACATGATGATATATCATGATATATATACATCTTTATAGAAGCACTATATAGTTATTTAAAATAATGGGTACATTAATTTTTATGTCAAACTCATATCAATTCAATATACATACATTCAATGATATATACATGATGATATATATAATCATGTGTGTATATATCATGATATATTAAACTCATATCAATTCAATACACATACATTCAATGATATACATGATATATATATATATATAGAGAGAGAGAGAGAGAGAGAAGCACTATAACTTTATTTAAAAATAATAGGTACATTAATTTTTATGTCAAACTCATGTATTCAAATTTTGAACATGTTGATGTCAAATTTCGAATGTTGTATGTCAAAAGGTGTACATGGGCAACCATATATTCCAATTTTTGTATGATATTGAACTAGAATTTGTGGATTCAAAGTACTTTTTAGTTTCAAGTAGAAAATGTGGCTATGTGCATAACCTTCCTATTGATTTTAACATTTTCAAATTTTACCTTTATCAGGTCCATGACAATTGAAGAGGCATTTCCTAAAACACAAAAGTATTGGCCATCATGGGATAACAGAACTAAGCTTAACCACATAAACATAATGGCAGCAAGTGTTCCATTAAATGTGATAGACTTAGGGCTATGGTCAAGCGTTCTAATGGAAACATGGGGATCAGGATATCTAGTAATTTTACAATGTAAAAAGTGGAACTTGGTATGGGTTGGTCCAGATCAGTTGGCTTCGCTGGAGCCTCATGAAATGGAGCTTGTGTTAGGATTTGATGTGGCCTACACACATGCTACTTCTACCAAGATAGAGCACATACAATCCCTTGGAAATGCTTTTCAAGTAGAAATGGTAGGATATCATCTTTCTGTTTTGAAGCCTATTTATCCAAAGGGTCCATCAATGTCCTTTCTCTAAATTCTCTGTCCAATTGAGGGTGTAGAAGTTGCTTTGCATCAAACTTGGGTATACCACTCAATTATGTTGTATCTGTAGAAATTTACAAAAAAAAAATGCAGATACAACATAATTGAGTTGTATACCCTAGTTCGGTGCAAAGCAAATTCTACACCCCCAATTCCAAAGAATAGAGAAAGGACATTGACACCCTTTGGATAAATAATCTTCAAAATAGAAAGATGGTATCCTATCGTTTCTGCTTGAAAAGCATTTCCAAGGGATCGTATGTGCTCTGTCCTAGTAGAAGCGCCACGTGTGTGGCCCATATCAAATCCTAACACAAGCTCCATTTCATGAGGTTCCAATGAAACCAGCTGATCTAAAACAACCCATACCAAGTTCCACTTTTTACATTGTAAAATTCCTAGATATCTTGATCTTCCTTGGGGAGGTTTCCATTAGAACGATTGACCATAGTCCTAATTCTATAACATTTAATGGAACACTTACTGCCACTATGTTTATGTAGTTATGCGTAGTTCTGTTATCCCATGATGGCTAATACTTTTGTGTTTTAGGAAATGCCTCTTCAATTGTCATGGACCTGGTAAAGGTAAACTTTGAAAATAGTTAAATCAATAGGAAGGTTATGCACATAGCCATATTTTCTACTTGAAACTAAAAAGTACTTTGAATCCACAAATTCTGGTTCAATATCATATAAAAATTGGGATATGGTTTCTCATATACCCTTTAGCATACAACATTCAAAATTTGATCTTCTGGACATATCCTAATCATTTTCTCATGTATAAGTGGACAATAAACCTGATTAACTCGTCTAGTAGGTACCCCCAAACTAGAATTTCCCAAATTTGATGATATTGATCCTACCAATTAGATATATTTAAGGTTCTAGACTAATATTCCAAATACATATTAAATTATATAAAGTTCCCCATGATCAAAATCTCTTTAGTGCTTCTTTCAAAGTAGAAAATGAATCCATTCAACGGTTAGATATAAAACTCAGGATTCCTTTCTCACATGGGAAAATTTTGCACTTGGAAGTCCTTAGCTAAAATTCTCTATATGTGGTTATATGTGTTTGATTCAATATAATGCATTAACATTCATACTCAAGCTCTTTGGATCAATCTAGTTAAGTGCACATTTAATCTATTCATAATTAATTGAAATCCTAAAAAATATCATGTGTTCATTTATGTTCAATCATCATGTTCTAGCTCGCTAATTCATTTACTAGTTTAAATGTTGATTTACATGTTTCAATTTGTATATGTAAAATTTTTTAATTATTCTAAATCAACATTAGGTAAAGTTCATTTTTCTTGAGTCACGTGTTCATTAAAATTAAAGAACTTAATTTATTTTTGTGCACAACACGCGTGCATTGATATGGATATGCCTTGGGCACCTACTGATTCTAAGATTCAGAGATTGAGGCAGCTTCTAGATGACCCTTCTACCACTAGGGTCTATAGAAGTAATTGTACTATGATTTTACAAAGTTTGATCACTATTAGACAGTCATTAGGACGTCTACGTACTTATTCTAGGGAGACATTAGCAGCTGTCCTTGCCCAAATGAGGGATCAAGTATCAGGTTATGTTCCTTTGAGCACAATCTAGAGCAGAGTGCCAAAGGAAACAATCAAAAATCAATGTTTTCCCCAGTACTCCACTAGATCTTAGGTCAGGGCATATCAAGTGACTAGGTGCATATGCCTTAGGATGGCACCTTTGATATATCCACAATTTTTTTTGCTCACGGTCGTTATCCAAACAATGACCAGATTCCATTATATTTTGTGTAGCAGTTATATGCTGAGGTCCATTTAGGCCTCAACGTTAACTATTTGGATTTACTAGGTGATTTGGGGTAGGGTCGTGGAAGGGTTTGTGATAGGGATGCTCATCATCATGCAGATAAACAACCCACAGATTATAGGATCTTGGTTGGGTAGAGGATGTCTCTCATCTCTCCAACCATTACCCCTATTGCCGATGAGGTTGTCATTGCTTCCCAATGGGATGCAATTACCAGTATTGCTGATATTACAGTGGAGGCTCAACACATATCTACAAATTGTGTGGGTCATTACCTGATACGACAACCATGTATGTTAGCTATTGATTTATATGCATATGATGTGGCAGGTATCCAATATCTAAACGATATAGATCACATTGCACAGGATGCCCAGATTTTGAGGGATACTAGTTATAGATTGTATGATGACTTGATGATGGAATATCATGTGATCTCATCACGATTGGGGATCTTGAATGTAGCAAATGTTGCTTCATTTTTAGCCCAGTCTCAGCATTCTGATATGGATCCTACAGTTAGATCATCTAGAGGGGCACATGAACCACCTACCGCCACCATTCTACCGATTCATCACAGGTGCATCCACAAGTTGATGCTACTCCAGGGGCCCAGTCATTTGCAGCTACTCTAGGTGCCCAGACATCTGCAACTGCTCTAGGTGCCCAAACATTTGTAGCTGCTCCAAGTGCTCAGACATCTACTGATACACTCGAGTAGGCAATGAGAGGTCTAGGTTTTATATAGATGCTCTCCTCAGGGTCGATGCCATCTCACTTGCATAGTTCGCTACACACATCATTGATAGACCTAGTCCAAGGTAGGACTATAGAGGAGATGACATATTATATTATTGCAGAAGGTGGCATTGAGGATGCAGTTCTGGTGACTCAGGTACATATATATGTACATATAATTTTTATGTTTTAAATTTAAATACATGTAGTATGTAACTTCATTGGAGCCATGTACAACACAGTTTTATAATTAAATATAACTCAAAATTAATTTTCTTTTTTTATGTATTCATGCATATGTGTGTAGGTGGAGGTACCACATGTGACTCCTAGTTTGAGGGGAGAGAGTGTATGCACATGTTCAGATTCACCTGAGCATGTCAATGGATGGGTGAACTTTAATTTTCATCTAAGTTAAAACGTATATATGTACACATGTTCACTTGTTCATGTTTGTGTGTTATATATATAAATTTAGTATAATTTTTACTTGATTACACAAGTTTGTATATGTAAGGCTCAACGCATTTATCGGATGCTTAGGATTCACACTCGAATGGTCACTTGATTTGGAGCTGACATGATGACCTAGAGACTAGAGATGACCTGCACTAGTTTATACACACATGCACGTTTATTACATTTTATGTTTATTACTGTTATCACTGGGAATTGCACCCTTATGCAAGGCTAGTGAAGATCTACAATTCTATGTAACATGGGACTAATTTCAAGTTTTGGGTGCCCTATAATGAAATTAGACCAGATTGTGGCCCGGTTCCCTTCAAATGTTCTATTGGGATGTATGCTTTTTCTATTTTGGAAAAAGAAATAAAGAAACTATGTGGAATGCAAAAAATATAAAATTTGGTGATGCACCTGATTTGGATAATAATATGCAATTTGGCTCACAATATTACTCAGAAATCTAACTTTCACACAATCCAAACTTGGCATAAATATCACAAAAGTGATTCTAAAGAAGGTTTGAAAACATGCTTTCTATGAAGGAAATAATTTTTCACAACACAAAAGGACTACTTCCGATAAGAACAACCTAAGACCTGTGATGATTATATGCTTAATGTTGGAAGCAAGGAAGTGAGACAATAATTTTAAAGGTTTAATGATTAAACACAACAAAATTTCATCAAAATCACTTCAATAATTAGCACTAAATAGAAAGGTAATTTAATTCATCTCAAAGAAACAAAGGAAACTTTGCAAAGAAGACAAAAATAGAACCTGTAACCTGCCGATCTCTCAATAAAACTGTAAAATGAACTACAAGAATTCTCCAATCTGTCTGAATCAGAATGAGAATCAAGAACTAGTAAAAACAAACTTTTGCTTTACAATATATAGGTCTACTCTCTTAAAGAGGCATGCAAAAAATGAACTTGCAGATAACTACCTCTAAAAATAATCTCTCCCGAGTAACATCCAAAATCCTCAAAATTAGGGTCTAAAACTACCACAAATTGAGAGCAAAAATAGCTCCAATTTGGGCCTCTCCATATGCTTGACCAAGAACCCTAAAAATACTCCTAAAATCATGCAAAAACCTCCTAGGTGGCCTAGTTAACTCAACTAATCAATTTGCATGATTTTACATTTAGCAAAATTGATTGTGAGTAAATAATAAAGTAATAAAGATAATTACTTATTATTGGTTACAATTTGTTCTAATTTTGACTTTACAATTTGTGGAAAATAATAAAGTAATTTGGAAAATATTACTTTATTATTTATTTACAATTAATATCTTTGTAAAATCATGCATGATGAGAAGAAAGAATAACACTCCTTATCTCTCCAATTTATAGTTACCTAATTTGCATGATTTGAGCACAAATAGGACTTAGAAGAAAAATAAAAAATCCCCTTATACCTCCATGTGAGAAAAACCCCTAGTTTGCATGATACATATTCATTAAGGCAAAATTTTACCCTTATTACTCCACATGCACTAAGGAGAAAATACTAATCCTCTCTCTGCAAGAAAAATCCTTAAGTCATCCTATGCATTTATAATATCTCCATGCACAAAACAATATACATTAATATCCTTATGACTCCCTTTGATGCCTTAGTGCATACATATATCTTTATATCTTGAGGTCACCTTATATCTCCATGTGCAATTTTAATATCAAGAAAACCTTATAACTTCATGACTCCATGCATCAAACATTACACCATTACATATGCTCACATTGTTTGCCACCTTGTACGCCTACTCTGTCTTCATTAAATCATGTCCTAATACAATGCTCCTTTGACCCTGTCAGCCACCATGTATAATAAAGAATCATCTTTGACCTTTGAATGTGTTGCAAAAAAATGACAAAGAATCTTCAACTAGGCATGAGTTTTATATGAGGCAGCTTCAACCATGTCATTTAGTCGACCAAAGAAGAATTAGATGAATCAAAAGGCATGAAGCCTTGCCTTCTCATCATACTGACCCTTTTGACTTTATAAACAATCAATTGTGACAATGTTTGTCAGCCCCTCCATATCATGATGACTAGGAAATCTCTAAGACTAAAGTCTTGACCACGGGAGTTTTGGATAAGGTAATTGATTTTAGTCTTTTATAAAGTCAAAAACTCAAGAGAAAGAACCTTCAAACAAAAACAATAGATAACCCTAAAAGTTGTCTTCATTTTTCATTCGGCATTCTCCCTCATTCACTTTGCAACTTCTTTTTGTCAGTTAGGGTTTGAAGGATTTAAGCATATCTCTCTAGCTTTTTACTCTCTCTCTAGTCTTATCTTGGTCGAATCATCAGAACTCTGCATGCAAGAAAGAAGGTAACATTTGTTTTGATTATACTAGCATCTTTGTTAGCATCTGTAGCTTCTTTCCCCTTTCATGGCTATCTTAATACATTACTCATTCTTTGACAACAACTCTTTCTTTTCTCTGCATCTTTATCTCTGCAACTGTAACCTGTATTTGAGAATTTGATACTCATGTGAGGCCGCGGATATGTGTATCTTCATGCTAGAAAAACAAGGTAAGCATCTGCTTCTTATCTCTCATGTAGCTTCATTTGTCTTTCTATAAGTGAAGAATGATAAGGGTTTATTCTTTTTGCACATACAAAGCCTTCATTTTGTTATGGTTGTGCTCCATCTTTTTGTAGACATAAAAATGTGAAAAAACTAATGAGGGTTTCTAAATACGAAACAAGGGTTTCAACTTTCTTTGCATAAAACCCTTATAACTATCATGGACAACCTTCTGTAATATTCACTGTGTTCTCTTTTCGACTGTATATAGAAAAGAAACAAGGGTTTTGACATATGCAGATGGGTATTCTATTTTTTAGCATAAAAATTTCTTTTCCTAGCATGACTATGGCAGTAGATACATTTTATCTTCTTTTGGCTGTAAGTGCAAGATGGCACTAGGGTTTGAAATTTTTTGATAAGGGTTCATTCTCTCTTTTTTTTTTTTTACAAAAAGGCCTTCCTCTAGCACAGCTATGGTATTAGCTCCATCTTATGGCACTCATTTCATTTCTGTAACACTTCTTTTGCTTTCTTCTCTCTTATGTATCATATATTGACATTTCTATGCAGTGAAGGTTCTCCTGTTGCAACATTTTAAATTGTTCATGATATTTAATCACTTGATAGGAGATAAATACATGCATTAAAAGAGAAAAACCTAAACTTTCAAATGGCTCTTTTAGCCTATTCATTATGTTTCACTTTCTTGAGCTCAGATGGCTCCTATAGCCTGTTTGCATGTCATATATCTCCTTTGCTTGCTAACTGTCGGATGATTGATCATTTTTCATGTGTGATGATACATATATGTGACTTAACACTTATATTTACAATAGAGAGGTAAATATATGCCCTATTTTCATTGGCCTAGACTAGGCTTTCAACTGTTGAAATGGATGATGTTTAGAGTTGAATGATTGTTGCTTCATGTGTGACTGTGGGATCATCTCTTGATTGCCTTTGTGTATGCTCCTCCTGATTTCCTTTGTCACATTTGGATCCTACATATCATGCTTTGATCTCTCCTTGTCTGTCTGTATTTCTTGGTCCATCTAAATCCATATGATGTCAAATCCTTCTTCATTACAAAGTATGAATGTTTGATCAATGTGGCAACAAGTCTGAAATTCTATAGCATATAGATTTTATCTTCAACTGCTTTCTGAATGTTGAGGCTCCTTTGTTTGTATCTATTAATTATTATTATTTGACTGTCCATCAACATCTACTTCTTTAACCTTGTCTAGCTCCACGAGAAATGTCACCTTATGTATGTGATTGTGGAATCACTATTGTCTTCATTTACATTTGGCTGTGACATTCTTTAGATACTCCTTCTAGGTGCCTTTGTGCATGCTTACTGCTTATCTCATGATGCAATTTGAATCCTATAGTAGCATACATATCATGCTTTTATCTCCTCCTTTAGTCCTTTATCATAGCAAATGTTTATTGTAACTGTGTCATTCAGAACAATGGTCTATGAGAAAAAAGACTGCTTATCTTATGTCTCTGTCAATTATCATCACTGTAGCATTTGGCATATCATGTGCCTTCTACTATTTCTCCTTCATCATTGATGTGGTATTCTCTTTCAAGAATGTTCTACTCTTGTTGATGGACATGGAAGTTATGATCTATTCTAACTGTATTTGCTTGCACAAGCCACTTCATGATCACTATCATTACTTTTCGTAGTGAATGTGACTGCACTTGTTTAATTCTGGCAAGGTATCTCTCCTTCTGGCATTTGCTGACTGTAGCATGATGTCTTTTCACTGTGCCAAGGCATATGAGATAATGATTGTTTCTCTAGTACAGTGATGAGATGGGATCATACTATGATTTCCATGTTTCACTTGAATGTTTGAATGTTGAACATTTGATTACATTGGGATTGTGGTAGCTACCGGGGAATATAGCCTCTCTATTGATGACTTAATGATATAGAATTTTGAATTGGTTGTTTCATCTTGAAAGCTATGACATATCTGTTCCACATATACTGTTTCACTTTCTTGATCATCTTGTTTCTTCATTATGGCATATGTCTACCAGAGTTATTGATGCCTTGTTGTTTTAATTTTGTCTTTTTAAAGGTATAATCTGTATCATTTATCTCATATGGCTGATCACTTTGAGTACCTGCAACATGTCATTTTAATTCTTGATCTTTTATCATAATGAGACGATACTTTTACATGATCTATTCTATAACTTGTTGAAATGATACACAAGCTCTATGTCTTGGAAGCTTTATTTTGTTTCTTTTCTCTTCATCAGGCACATTAATCTGAACACTTGTAGCATGTCCTCGTACTATGAATGCACTCTGTCAGTTGTTCTTATTACTTGTGATGAAATAAATACATGTATTCACAATGATTTTGTACTTCAGATGGCTCCTGTAGCCTGGATATTCTTTTGTGACTGTAACCTGATTTCTGCACTTTATCTTTGTTAACCTAACTCAGTCATGTTAATCTGATTTGATCCAATCAACTATAATAATGTCATGATGACATAAATTTTCTGCAAGTTGATTAGATGATGCATGATATAGCTTGGAATGATTCATCCTATCTTTTCTGATACTTTTTTCAAATGAAAAGAAACACCCTAGGCTCAAACCCTTGTGGTAGCCACATTTAATCCACATGTTTATTTGTCTTCAAATCAGCAACAATACTTGTCCTATACCTGCATAGTCAACAAACAAATTAGCATAAAAATATACCTGATAGTATTGATTGATCTCCTTCTTGATTTCTTCTGATTTGTATCATATATCTGATCTGATCTCTCATCTAAATGCATGATGTGATAAGTAGATGTATCTGTTTGATAAAAGCATGTGATAACTTTAAACATCTAGAGCGCTAACAGGGCTATCCCCAAAATTTTACAGGTTCAACTGATGATGGGGCTGAAGTAAAGACTGAAGACTAAAGACTTGAAGATCGGCATCGACAAACAACCTTCTTGCTCAGGCAATGATGGATGTTTCATTTTACCATGTGTTCATTTCCTTTCTTTTATCAAACAGATATATAGCTTGCATGTCTGCAATTGCTCAGTCTAGTTACTCCCACGACTTGTGTGGGACACATTTGAACACTTCCTTTAAATATGATCAGTTGTTTTCTCTTATGCATATGATGTATACGTATTCCTTTTAAATCAATGCATAAGATAAAGTAACAGATACTGGAATATATGTTCAAAACATGACATGAAATAACAGTTCAATACAAATATATTTCTTTCTTTTATTCAAAATTGTTTAACTGAATAATCAATCTAACTTATAACTCCTAAAAGATGACATGATGCAAAACAATTGTATTTCTTGAATCTTTGATTTCTTGACAATTTTATTCTCTTGTCATGATAACTCATTAGTCTTGATTAGACTGATGGGCTATCCTGTCAACTGAATCTCCTTCTCTGCTCTTGTCAAGATATTAACCTATTTAATAAATGCATAACTTTGAAGTTTTCTTTTATTCCTTCTAAACAATTACACTTAGGTCCAACTAATTTTAAGTGTGAACAAAAAATTAGTAACATTTCTGGCGACCTCTTAAGGGTGTTTGCCTACTAAACAACTTAGAACCAGTAGCCTTTGCAACTCCATTGAGCAGAGAGTCTTTTCTACCCTGAACTTAGAGAAACTCTACAACTCATACTGACTGAAACACAACAGCAATGACCAAACTGAAACTAAACTGACTTGCTTAAAACAAAGCCAGAAATCTATGCAAGAGCACTTTTTGGAAACAAAACAACAACTAAACTGAAATTCTACCTACCATACTCTAACTAGCCAAAGGTGCTGGTCAAACAAATCCATTAACTATTTGATTAAAATAACTTCCCTTTCTCAACAAGGGACACTGATTCACATGCTTATGGATGTCTAAAATTATATGAAGTACAAGAAAGTACTCATCAAATTGCTGCAATGTTTCAAAAAAATGTAGATAAATTCACTCACCAGTTGAACTTGATCATGCAAACCTCTATCATGGGGTAAAAAGATGATCTGATTTCACTGTCCTGAGACTGAAAACTAATTGGTTGGTACAACTACATTCTGTACTTGCTTCTTCATTTCTCTGGCAACTAGATCCCTGATTGGACAACATCTTGTAATGATAAAATTTTGGCTAATGATCCTGGTTTTCTTATCGAGGTTTGCTGTCCTATTTTCACTTGCAATTTTAATATGATTTGAAATAGTTAGCTCATATGGATGAAAAGAATGAATACTTGCCTCTTTGATTTGATCTTGTTGATCACATACTGCTGATTTACATAGCGTCAGATCATTATCTATGTTAGAATAAAAATCCTCTATGATACCTGAAAACATGCTCTCATCCAACTGATATTGCTGCATTGAAACTATTTGTAGTTCTTCAATCTATTGTTTAGAAGTTTCATCCTGCATGATGTACTGCCATATTAACTCTTCCTCAATGGTTAATGAATCACCTTCCTCTGTTAGAATAGCTAGTAACTCCTCAAAATTATCAGGTTCTTGAAAGCTACTAGGAACAGGTGATAGAATATCTGATTCCAACTCCAAACTCTTAGTGTTCTTATGACTATCTTCATTATGCTCTTGGTAAATCAGGCAACTGTCACAATTACTTACATCTTCTAGATGTTTTGTTACTTTTGCCTGTGTTATGAGTTCTTCATCTAGCTCAACAAAAGAAGGCAGGTGATCAAATAAAAAAATTGAGTCTTTTGCTTTGTCTAATTTATTCTCACTTGGAAATTGGGCAGTTTGTCTTTGCAATTGGAGGTTTTGACCTTCCAATATCTATGACCTAATTTAGTTTATCTTGTAAACAACATTAGAAAAGTTCTCAAACAAATCAAAATGCAAAGGATTTGGCATCAAACTTGAACTATCATCCTTTTCATATGCATTATGCTCATTTTCAGCTGGGGATACAAAAAAAATAGCAGCAACTTCTTGCTCCACATCTTCTTTTTCTGATTTGGTGGGACAAGAAGGATTGCAAAAAACCTCAATTGCTAGGTTGAAACTTGGAATCTTGATAGGCTTAGAAACTACTACATTTTCCTCTTCCTGATCTTGGATTGATATGGGAGTAGCCTTTACAAGATTTGGCATTTTGTAATTAGGATGCATGGTCCCAGAAGGTTTCCATGGTTGCTCAGGACTGTGATGACGTGGTTCAGGTAATTGAAGTGACTGATACTGAGGATTAATGGTCTGATTTTGAATGTAAATAGGTTCCTGATCAAAATCACAACTTCTGAAACTTAACAGTTGATAACTACTAACCTCATTTTGAACAGGCTGCTCTGGAATGAATGCAGCTGTTTGGATGTTCTGTAAGAAAATACTTCATTTGTACCTCTTTTGCTGTAATCTATCTTGCAAGATCTTCTTGGAATTGTGTCCTTTGTGCTTCTAATTCTTGTTCTTGAAGATAAGCCTGATAATCTATCTCATCTTACTGCTGCTGATACTGTTGTTGCCTCCTGAACTCTTCTAGGTTCCTTGTAACTTCTAACAATGTATCATTGATACCACTCATGCCGTACTTCATATCCTTAACCTCTTGGGATTGATTTTGGACATGTAAATGTTGATATGAAGGATGAGCAGGGGTGGGTGGGAGGCAAACATGTTGAGCATGCTGATTTCTTTGCAAATCAAAGGAATTAGGAATGAAATCAGCAATATGGCTGATCTGATATGGCTGATAAGATGAAGGTTTAGCAGTATTTTCATTATATGATGGATGATATGACATATTTCCATGAAGGAAAGACATGTTTATTCATTCAAAAAGTTTGATCTATCAAACTAGAAAGATAGAGTCACCAGGTATTTGTAAATAAACCTCTACTGATCATACCAAAAATAATAGCAATGAAAAGTTCTTTTGAACTAAAAATTAGTTCAAGGTCCCACTAGGCATGCCAAAAACTATTATCATTGGAAATTGAACCTGTATGCAAGGCTGGTGAAGCTCTGCAATTCCGTGTAACATGGGACTAATTTTAGGTTGTGGGTGCCCTATAATGAAATTAGACCTCCAGATTGTGGCATGGTTCCCTTCAAATGTTCTATTGGGATGTATGCTTTTTCTATTTTGGAAAAAGGAAGAAAGAAACTATGTGGAATGCAAAAAATATAAAATTTGGTGATGCACCTAATTTGGATAATAATATGCAATTTGGGTCACAATATTACTCAGAAATATGACTTTCACATAATCCAAACTTGGCATAAATATCACAAAAGTGATTCTAAAGAAGGTTTGAAAATAGGCTTTCTATGAAGGAAATAGTTTTTCACAACACAAAAGGACTACTTCCGATTAACACAACCTAAGACCTATGATGATTATATGCTTAATGCTGCAAGCAAGGAAGTGAGACAATAATTTCAAAGGTTTAATGATTAAACACAACAAAATTTCATCAAAATCACTTCAATAATTAGCACTAAATGGAAAGGTAATTTAATTGACCTCAAAGAAACAAAGGAAACTCTACAAAGAAGACAAAAATAGAACCTGTAAGCTGCCGATCTCTCAATAAAACTGTAAAATGAGCTACAAGAATTCTCCAATCTGTCTGAATCAGAATGAGAATCAAGAACTAGAAAAAACAAACTTTTGCTTTACAATATATAGGTCTACTCTCTCAAAGAGGCATGCAAAAAATGAACTTGCAGATAACTGCCTCTAAAAATAATCTCTCCCGAGAAACCTCCAAAATCCTCAAAATTAGGGTCTAAAACTACCACAAATTGAGCAAAAATAGCTCCAATTTGGGCCTCTCCATATGCTTGACCAAGAACCCTAAAAATACTCCTAAAATCATGCAAGAACCTCCTAGGTGGCCTAGTTAACTCAACTAATCAATTTGCATGATTTTGCATTTAGCAAAATTGATTGTGAGTAAATAATAAAGTAATAAAGATAATTACTTATTATTGGTTACAATTTGTTCTAATTTTGACTTTACAATTTGTGGAAAATAATAAAGTAATTTGGAAAATATTACTTTATTATTTATTTACAATTAATATCTTTGTAAAATCATGCATGATGAGAAGAAAGAATAACACTCCTTATCTCTCCAATTTACAGTTACCTAATTTGCATGATTTGAGCACAAATAGGACTTAGAAGAAAAATAAAAAATCCCCTTATACCTCCATGTGAGAAAAACCCCTAGTTTGCATGATACATATTCATTAAGGCAAAATTTTACCCTTATTACTCCACATGCACTAAGGAGAAAATACTAATCCTCTCTCTGCAAGAAAAATCCTTAAGTCATCCTATGCATTTATAATATCTCCATGCACAAAACAATATACATTAATATCCTTATGACTCCCTTTGATGCCTTAGTGCATACATATATCTTTATATCTTGAGGTCACCTTATATCTCCATGTGCAATTTTAATATCAAAAAAACTTTATAACTCCATGACTCCATGCATCAAACATTACACCATTACATATGCTCACCTTGTTTGCCACCTTCTAAACCTACTCTGTCTTCATGCATATCATGTCCTAATACAATGCTCCTTTGACCTTGTCGGCCACCATGCATAATAAAGAAGGATCTTTGACCTTTGAATGTTTGCAAAAAAATGACAAAAAATCTTCGACTAGGCATGAGTTTTATATGAGGCGGCTTCAACCATGTCATTTAGTCAACCATTAGATGAATCATAAGGCATGAAGCCTTGCCTTCTCATCATACTGACCCTTTTGACTTTATAAAAAATTAATTGCGACAATGTTTGTCAGCCCCTCCATATCATGATGACTAGGAAATCTCCAAGACTAAAGTCTTGACCATGGGCGTTTTGGATAAGGTAATTGATTTTAGTCTTCTATAAAGTCAAAAACTCAAGAGAAGGAACCTTCGAACAAAAGTAATAGATAACCCTAAAATTTGTCTTCATTTTTCATTTGGCATTCTCCCTCATTCACTCTGCAACTACTTTCTGTCGGTTAGGGTTTGAAGGATTCAAGCATGTCTCTCTAGCTTTTTACTCTCTCTTTGGTCTTTTCTTGGTCGAATCATCAGAACTCTACATGCAAGAAAGAAGGTAACATTTGTTTTGAGTATACTAGCATCTTTGTTGGCATCTATAGCTTCTTTCTCCTTTCATGGCTATCTTAATACATTACTCATTCTTTGACAACTCTTTCTTGTCTTTGCATCTTTATCTCTGCAACTGTAACCTGTATTTGAGAGTTTGATACTCATGTGAGGCCACGGATAGGTGTCTCTTCATGCTAGAAAAACAAGGTAAGCATCTACTTCTTATCTCTCCTATAGCTTCATTTGTCTTTCTGTAAGTGAAGAATGATAAGGGTTTATTCTTTTTGCACATACAAAGCCTTCATTTTGTTATGGTTGTGCTCCATCTTTTTGTAGACATAAAAATGTGAAAAAACTGATGAGGGTTTCTAAATATGAAACAAAGGTTTCAACTTTCTTTGTATAAAACCCTTATAACTGTCATGGCCAACCTCCTGTAATATTCACTGTGTTCTCTTTTCGACTGTATATAGAAAAGGAACAAGGGTTTTGACATATGCATATGGGTATTCTATTTTTTAGCATAAAAATGTCTTTTCCTAGCATGGCTATGGCAGTAGATACATTTTATCACCTTCTTTTGGCTGTAAGTACAAGATGGCACTAGGGTTTGAAATTTTCTGATAAGGGTTCATTCTCTTTTTTTTTTACAAAAAGGCCTTCCTCTAGCATAGCTATGGTATTAGCTCCATCTTATGGCACTCATTTCATTTATGTAACACTTCTTTTTCTTTCTTCTCTCTTATGTATCATATATTGACATTTCTGTGCAATGAAGGTTCTCCTGTTGCAACATTTTAAATTGTTCATGATATTTAATCACTTGATAGGAGATAAATACATGCATTAAAAGAGAAAAACCTAAACTTTCAAATGGCTCTTTTAGCCTGTTCATTCTATTTCACTTCTTGAGCTTAGATGGCTCCTATAGCCTGTTTCAATGCCATATATCTCCTTTTCCTGCTAACTGTAGGATGATTAATCATTTTTCATGTGTGATGATACATAAATGTGACTTAACACTTATATTTACAATAGAGAGTGGTAAATATATGCCCTATTTTCATTGGCCTAGACTAGGCTTTCAACTGTTGAAATGGATGATGTTTAGAGTTGAATGATTGTTGCTTCATGTGTGACTATGGGATCATCTCTTGACTGCCTTTTTATATGCTCCTCCTGACTGCCTTTATTGCATTTGGATCCTACTGTAGCATACATATCATGCTTTTATCTCTCCTTGGTTGTCTTTATTTCTTGGTCCATCTGAATCCATTTGATGTCAGCTCCTTCCTCATTACAAAGTATGAAGTTTGATCAATGTGGCAACAAGTCTAAAATTTTATAGCATATAGATTTTATCTTCAACTGCTTTCTGAATGTTGAGGTTCCTCTATTTGTATCTATTAATCATTATTATTTGACTATCCATTAGCATCTGCTTCTTTAACCTTGGCTAGCTCCATGAGAAATGTCGCCTTATGTATGTGATTGTGGAATCACTGTTGTCTTCATTTACATCTGGTTGTGACATTCTTTAGATACTCCTTCTAGGTGCCTTTGTGCACGCTTACTGCTTATCTCATGATGCAATTTGGATCCTATAGTAGCATACATATCATGCTTTTATCTCCTCCTTCAGTCCTTTATCATAGAAAATGTTTATTATAACTGTGTCATTTAGAACAATGGCATATGAGAAAAAAGACTGCTTATCTTGTGCCTCTATCAATCATCATCACTGTAGCATTTGGCATATCATGTGCCTTCTACTGCTTCTCCTTCATCATTGATGTGGTATTCTCTTTCAAGAATGTTCTACTCCTATTGATGGACATGGAAGTTATGATCTATTCTAACTGTATTTGCTTGCACAAGCCACTTCATGATCACTATCATAACTTTTCATAGTGAATGTGACTGCACTTGTTTAATTATTGCAAGGTATCTCTCCTTCTCGTATTTGCTGACTGTAGCATGATGTCTTTTCATTGTGCCAAGGCATATGAGATAATGATTGTTTTTCTAGTACAGTGATGAGATGGGATCATACTATGATTTCCATGTTTCACTTGAATGTTTGAATGTTGAACATTTGATTACATAGGGACTGTGGCAGCTACCTGGGAATATAGCCTCTCTATTGATGACTTAATGATATGGAATTTTGACTTGGCTGTTTCATCTTGAAAGCTATGACATATCTGTTCCACATATACTATTTCACTTTCTTGATCATCCTATTTCTTCATTATGGCATATGTCTGCCAGAGTTATTGATGCCTTGCTATTTTAATTTTGTCTTTTTAAAGCCATAATATGTATCATTTATGTCAGCTGGCTGATCACTTTGAGTTCCTGCAACATATCATTTTACTTCTTGCCCTTTTATCATAATGAGATGATACTTTGACATGATCTATCTTGTAACTTGTTCAAATGATACACAAGCTCTATGTCTTGGAAGCTTTGTTCTGTTGCTTTTCTCTTCATCAGGCACATTAATATGAACACTTGTAGCATTTCCTTGTACTATGAACACACTCTGTCAGTTGTTCTTATTACTCATGATGAAATAAATACATGTATTCACAATGATTCTGTACTTTAGATGGCTCCTGTAGCATGGATATTCGTTTGTGATTGTAACCTGATTTCTACACTTTGTCTTTGTTAACTTGACTCAGTCATGTTAATCTGACTTGATCCAATCAACTATAATAATGTCATGATGACATAACTTTTCTGCAAGTTGATTAGATGATGCATGACATAACTTGGAATGATGCATCCTATCTTTTTTGATACTTTTTTTAAATAAAAAGAAACATGCTTGGCTCAAACCCTTGTGGGAGCCACATTTAATCCACATGTTTATTTGTCTTCAAATCAGCAACAATACTTGTCCTATACCTGCACAATGAACAAACAAGTTAGCATAAAAATATACCTAATAGTATTGATTGATCTCCTTCTTGATTTCTTTTGATTTGTATCATATATCTGATCTGATCTCTCATCTAAATGCATGATGTGATAAGTAGATGTATCTGTTTGATAAAAGCATGTGATAACTTTAAACATCCAGAGCGCTAACAGGGTTGTCCCCAAAATTTTGTAGGTTCAACTGATGATGGGGCTGAAGTAAATACTGAAGACTAAAGACTTAAAGGCCAGCATCGACAAATAACCTTCTTGCTTAGGCAATGATGGATGTTTCATTTTATCATGTGTTCATTTCTCTTTTATCAAACAGATATATAGCTTGCATGTCTGCAATTTTTCAGTCTAGTTACTCTCATGGCTTGTGTTGGACACATTTGAACACTTCCTTTAAACATGATCAGTTAATTTCTCTTATACATATGATGTATGTGTATTTCCTTTTAAATCAATGCATAAGATAAAGTAACAAATACTTGAATGTATGTTCAAAACATGACATGAAATAACAGTTCAATACAAATATCTTTCTTTCTTTTATTCAAAACTGATTAACTAAATAATCAATCTAACTTATAACTCCTGAAAGATAACATGATGCAAAACAACTGTATTTCTTGAATCTTTGATTTCTTGGCAATCTTATTCTCTTGTCATGACAACTCATCAGTCTTGATTAGACTGATGGGCTATCCTGTCAAATGAATCTCCTTCTCTGCTCTTGTCAAGATATTAACCTATTCAATAAATGCATAACCTTGAAGTTTTCTTTTATTCCTTCTGAACAATTACACTTAGGTCGAACTAATTTTAAGTGTGAACAAAAAATTAGTAACAATTACATCGACATTTTATGTTTCTTACATGGCCATTTTATGTTTCTTACATGGACATTTTGTTTCTTACATCATGGACATGTTTTATGTTTATTACATGGACATTTTATGTTTCTGTTCACTTATATTTCATAGATCTACTCTAGACACATGATTATATATCGATTCTAGACATTTTAGTTTATGTTTATGTTTTACATCTATTGATGTATGTGCACATTTGTACACATTTATACATGTTTGAGATATATATATCATAGATGACATTTATAGTGTTTATGACAAATATTATGTTTCAGCTCGATGTATAATTTTGTTTACATGACTTCTTAAATGTTTCAAAGATGTGTGTGTGTGTGTGTGTGTGTGTGTGTGTGTGTAAGATATTTTGTATCCTTCAGGGACATAATTTATGTTTGGACATGTTCACATGTTTATAAAAGTTTAAACAAAATGAAACAATCGATTTAACTAAATTTAGATATATATGTACATGAAATTTGGAACTAAATATATATGTGCAACTTACTATGAAATTTGGTAAATTGTATATATAAATTTAGAATCTAAAAATTAGCATATCATAATATAAATAGAATTATTAATCAAATTTCTATAAATGCATTATAAGCTCAAATATGTGCATTGATCATCACAAGCATATTGCATCCTTTCCTACACCATCATTGATCTCGGTTCATTAGATCATTGAGTAAATTCAAATATAAAGATTTTACTTGAGATGTATCCAAACATGTTGTAAAGCTCTACCACTTGTTCTAATATGAAATTGAACTAGAATCAATAACATAACACTTTCCATATAAATTATCGTGCTTGTCATTTGTATGCATCAAACGAAATTGTAAGTTTCTCCACCACTTGATCATTCTAATATAAAACCACTAATCGATTTATAACATATAACATCATAGATTTAATGTATAATTTAAACTAAACTCATTAATTTCAAATATAAATATCTTTTGCTTGAGATGCATCCAAACATGTTGTAAAAAGCTCTGTACCACAAGTTCTAATATAAAATTGAACTAAAAACAATTTAACTTAACACTTGTCATATAATTTATCACTACAACATAAACTAAACTCATTAAATTCAAATATAAAGATTTTACTTAAGATACATTTAAGCATGTTGTAAGGCTCTACCACAAGTTCTAATATAAAATTGAACTAGAATCAATAACATAACACTTGTCATATAATTTATCACTTGTCATTTGTATGCACATCCAACCAAATAAATTCATTCCTAGACACAGGCCTCGGTCATTCATGTACCACATCCATTGGTTCAGATTGCTCTTCAATAACTTCTAGTATTCTCTAATGATCATCTCTATCTAGTCTCCACTTATGATGTCCATGTGCACATGGAACTTGATGAAGAGATAGGCCAGTAGAAATTACTAGGTGGCTATATTGATACACCTTGTTTTCAAGATGGTAATCAGTAAAATGAATCCCATTTTGAATAATTTTGAATTGTTTAAGATATGCCCCTTGCACTACAACTAAACCTGTGGGAAACAACATTCTGTCGCTTGTTTCTAGTTTTATTAACTTCATCCTCTCCTCTGTGCAATGTAATAAATAATAACTAACACCTTATATGTTTCCATCCTCTGCTATGAATGCACAAACATCTCTTGTACACACACACACACACACACATATATATAATGTTCAATTTAAAAAAAATTAGAACCAATCGTTAATTGTAGAAAAAAATTACTATTAAACAAACTTTGCAAGAATTTATATATATGCACACATACCTTTTTTAATCAATATTGAAATGTGGTCATAATCAATCGAAATCAAATAAATATCTTCAAATCATTCCTCTTCATCTTCAGTGTATGTGTCAGTAACAACTAGTGGCACGTGATTCCATTCACTGACATATCCACGTTCTTGGTTGTTGTAATTATCATAATTTCCCAGAATGCAGTCATAACAAAAACAAGAGTAATCGCTAGTCCACAACATCCATGAGTACTTATCTGTACTCATGACACAATGTAAGGATCTTGTTTTCTCTACCCTCTTGCATCCATGCATTGTTCGTCTATCCACACCTACAAAATTTATATATAATTTTTAAAATAAAATATAAATATAGAGTTCTTAAACTTAAATTTTTAGAAACAAGTGAAACTTTTTTCAAACAGTAAATTACATACCTAATATCTCCCTAAAAACTCTACTAGGACATGGTTTCCTCCCTGAAGATGTGCCGACATCACATGCAAAGTGTTTCTTACACCATTCAACAACATCATGTGCATCATTTATATGATCTAGCTCATAATTCATTTGATGTTTTCTTAGAGCACATTTGATGTAGGGGCATCTCACCTACATTTTTTTGGTCTTATCTTCTTTTTGGTGTGTTTTGACCTTTGGGTGGCTTTTATCCCTCTTTCATGGCATGTCATTCACATGTTCATCTATTGCCTTACGAAGCCCCTGTCACAACATATGTGGAAGTTCCTATCACCCAAAACCAAACTACCATTGTCTGCACTATCTTTCCAATTTGACAGGTGACTATGGAATAATTAGAAAGAGATGAGAGGTTATGATTTATCTCACCAATGGAAGCCAAATAGACTGCAAACAACCCAGGCATCGTGGATTTGTTAAACAATAGAATCATCGGTTACAAACAAGAAAATCAATGAATGCGCAGATGAAGGACTGATCGAGTATGGACAGTCGAAGTGAAAGAAGGAAGATTTACTGTCATGCAGAGAGAGGCCCGATGGTTTAAAGAAGAAAAGGAGACCAAATATTGCAAATGAAATGGCTGACAGCTCAAGTTGAGAGCAGGCCGAACTTAGCAAAGGAAGGCGGCAGTGATGCAGAGATTCGATAGTTACAAAGAACAAAAAAAGGAAAGAGAAATTGAATATTGAAAAGGATGCAACAGTGAATAGACAGCTGACGAATGAAAAGGAATCTACAAGGTTGATAGAAAGGGAGAGAGAGGAATCAGTTAGGGGGACGTGGGCTGAGAGAGGCAAGAAGAGACCGCAAGCCATAAATCAAAATAGCAGGCCAATGAAGGACATTCATTGAAAGGTAGAGAATGTGATGGTCGAAGGAATGGAAAGGAGACCATGAAGTTGGAAAAGGAGTGTAGAGAATATAGAACAGAGAATATGATGAAGGGATCCATTGACAGGAAGGATTGGTAAGAAGGAAATTCTAAGAGTATATTGTGAATTTCATTGTGGGCCCGATTCAGCTGGGCAGAGTACGAATGTAAAGGTTTTGTAATTTGTGCTTCATAATAAATAAATGGTGATTGTATTAATCTGTGTTGTGGACATAAAATACCCATATGATGATCTCTAATGTATTGATGCATACAGTCCATGTTTGATGAGTGGATACATTATGATATGTTGTTCCTGTCACCGGTAGATAGTAGTATATGTTGTTTTCAAATTCCTGTCACTAACTAAAACTTTTATGAGTTGTCTATAATGGCTATTAATATCTTTCTAGTTTAGGCCTGGTTCCTGTCACTACAGTGACATGAAGTCTGTAGAAGTCGATGTAATCAGGAAACTAGGTATTATTCGATAAATATCTTTAATGGGCATATGAATAGGTGTTGTAAGCACTCAGGTATGAGAGAGTTGGTGAGAGCTGGTTCTATCAGGTGGTATCAGAGCCTGATAAGATCTGGGTGTGTATATGGAATGCGTTATTGAATTTGTTGAAAGTTGTGCGTTGTAGTTTTACAGGTTGTGAAGAGGTTGGCACCAAAAGACTAGGCAGAGGAGAAAGAGAAGGAAGCCCTAGGTGAGGTGTCTAGAAGATAAAAGAAGAAAGAATGGCATAGAAGGTTCAGAGTGTTGAGTAGATCACTGAAGTGAGGAAACTTAGCCAGGACTTGCGGGAAGTAGAGGAACGAAAGTGTATTGCAGATTGACAGGTTATTGAAGAACCTAGAATATTACTCCATAGCCAGGGTACATTATAAAGTACCTACGAATGGAGATAAGAAAAGTGTTGGAAGAGAAGAAGTGAAAGTTGCCTCATATGCATTAGAGGACATCACAAATGAAGGGAAAGGAGCCTACAAAATGGAAGGATTGACAAGCCATGAAGCCAAAAGCGAAAAGAAATCAGGACAACAAGGGATTGCACTAGTAAATAGAGATAAGAATGTTGCTTTTGGTCATATTGTGAAGATAAGAATGTGGATAAACAAGTTGACAAAGAAAAGATGAATGATCATGGCTATATAGTGCCTAGTTGTCAAAGGAAATCCACTAAGGACAACAAGTTGATTGTAAACAGTGGGTGACTAATGGTGGAGGTTGTGACAATAGACAAAAATAAAGGAAAGAAGAATTACCAAGGTTGCAAGGTGAACAAAAAAATAGGCCAAGTACAACAATAGGAAGATATCGACCCAAGAAGATGAAAACTCCAGTGTGGGTACTGAAGCATGGGACAGAGGTAGAAGAAGATTGCAATGAAGGACATGGTGAGAAGAATTCAAAACAAGAGGATGATAAGGAAGAGCGTGCAGTAGAAGAGCAGCATGATAAGTATGAGGTAAGAGGTATTTCATTTGATTCATGTGATGATTTTAAGGATTTGGATGAATATGATAACTAGTTATGGTTGCTTGTTAATGAGAAGAAAATAAGAAGAGAAAGATATGAGAAGAAAAAGGATAATCAAAGAAGGCAGATTGAAGGATCTAATAATGAGTATAGAAATGTTATGAGGAATGAGTTGGCTATAAGATATGGAAAGGCTATGAAAATTGAGAAAGGAGCAGCAAATAGTCATAGTGATGATAATATGTGGGCACAATGTTTAGGGATAGACCAGGAGTGGAAGTCTAAGAGTGTTAATGAAGGAAGCTTGCAGCTGTGGGTGTAGCAAATTAAAATAGAGGTAAATAAGAATGTTGCTTTGTATTCTTTTATGTTTAGACAAAAGTATGAAATAGTAGATATAGATTTTAGTGGAGCCATTGGGGGTTATATTGAGAATAGAGGAGTCATGTATGAGTTGCTATTGTGTAGTTTAGTGGACAGCCCAATGGGTAAAGTTAACTTGTTTGTGGAGGAAAATGCTGAAATGTTTCATTTTAATGAAGTGAAATGGGTTGACAACTATGTGTGTGGTTTTGTTGAAGAGGTGCAAATAATTGGGATAGCAATAGACCATGGAAGTTTTGTTGCAAGAATGCTGAAATAGGAAAAGGATGGCATTGAGGTTTACAAAGATGTTGGTGATAATAATGTGTCTTTTGTAGTTCAAATTGTTTTGTTATTAAAATATGATTTTTCTCACATAATTCCACAAGTGAATCAGATTGATGAATTGGGAGAAAGGGAATATGTTATTTTTTTAGAATTTAGGGATGTTGTAGTGTGTAATGATGAATGGGTAAGAAGACTTTGGAGAAGGCTATTGCACATTGGAATTAAATTGCGATGTGGTAAACAATGATGGTGGAAAGGCATGAAGATGATCATCGAGTGGTTGTGGAAGAAAAGAAAGAAAAGAACAACAGTATATTGTCAGCCACATATGCAAGAGCACATGCATTTTGTCCCCTGGGAAGCCTGATGCAAGGGCATCTCGCCTACATTTTTTTGGTCTTATCTTCTTTTTGCTTGTTTTGTTCTTTTTGCAGGTTTTGGTGTGTTTTGACCTTTGGGTGACTTTTATCCCTCCTTCATGGCATATCATTCACATGTTCATCTATTGCCTTATGAATCCCCTGTCGTAGCATATGTGGAAGTTCGTATCACCCAAAACCAAACTACCATTGTTTGCACTATCTTTCCAATTCGACAGGTGGCTGTGGAATAATTAGAAAGAGATGAAAGGTTGTGATTTATCTCACCAATGGAAGCTGAACAAACTGCAAACAACCCAGATGTCGTAGAGCTATCAAATAGCAGAATCATTGGTTACAAATAAGAAAATCAATGAATGCATAGATGAAGGACCGGCTGAATATGGACAATTGAGGAGACATAAGGAAGATTTTCTATCATGTAGAGAGAGGCCAGATGGTTTAGAGAAGAAAAGGAAACCGAATATTACAAATGAAATGGCTAATGACTCAGATCGAGAGCATGTTGAACTTAGCAAAGGAAGGCAATGGTGATGCAGAGATTCAACAGTTACAAAGAAAAAAAGGGAAAGAGAAACTGAATATTGAAAAGGACACGATAGTGAGTAGGGAGCTGACGAATGAAAAGGAATCTACAAGGGCAATAAATAGGGAGAGAGAGGAATCGGTTAGGGGGATGCAACTGAGAGAGGTAAGAAGAGGCCGCAAGCCATAAATCAAAATATCAGGCCAATGAAGGACGACCATTGAAAGGTAGAGAATGTGATAGTCGAAGGAATGGAAAGGAGACCACGAAGATGGAAAAGGAGTGTGGAGAATACAGAACAGGGAAGATGATGAAGGGATATGTTGACAGTTAGGATTGGTAAGAAGGAAAGTCTAAGAGTTTATTGTGAATTTCATTGTGGGCCCAATTCAGTTGGGTAGAGTATGAATGTAAAGGTTTTGTAATCTATGATTTATAATAAATAAATGGTGTTTGTAATAATCTATGTTGTGGACATATAATGCCCATATAATGATCTCTAATGTATTGATGCATACAGTCCATGTTCGATGAGTGGATACATTGTGATATGTTGTTCCTGTGACTGGTAGATAGTAGTATATGTTGTTTTCAAATTCCTCTGACTAGCTGAAACTATTATGAGTTGTCTATAATGGCTGCTAATATCTTTCTAGTTTAGGCCTTGTTCTTGTCACTACAGTGACAGGAAGTCTGTAGAAGTTGATGTAATGGGGAAACCAGGTATTATTCGATAAATATCTTTAATGGGCATATGAATAGGTGCTATAAGCACTTGGGTATGAGAGAGTTGGTGAGAGTCGGTTCCATTAGGTGGTATCAAAGTCCGATAAGATCTGGGTGTGTATATGGAATGTGTTATTGAATTTGTTGAAAGTTGTGCGTTGTAGTTTTACAGGTTGTGAAGAGCTTGGCACCAAAAGAATAGGCAGAGGAGAAAGAGAAGGAAGCCCTAGTGTATGGAAGATAAAAGAAGAAAGAATGACACTGTACGTTCAAAGTGTTGAGTAGATCACTGAAGTGAAGCAACTTAGCCAAGACTTGCGGGAAGTAGAGGAAGGAAAGTGTATTGCAGATTGACAGGTTGTTGAAGTACCTAGAAGAGTGGGTAAAGGATAGTGTTGAAGGTGAGAGAATCTGTTGCAGTAGTGGTCAAGATGAAGTTGACAAAGAAAAGGAAGATTGTCTTGAAGAGGCCAGTTATATGGGAAGCTATGGAGCAATATTGGGAAGAAAGAGAAAACAAAAAGTTCCATGAAGGATTGAAGAAAATAGAAGTGAGATTGGAGGCCCTATAAAATGAGTGGAAAAATAAAGGTGTGGATGAGAAAAAGAAGAAGAAAGAAAAACACCAAATGGGTAAGGTTGAGTCCCAGTATTCTTCTTGTGATAAGAAGTTTGCTAATGGTATTTTGTGTGCAGGAAGTAAAGGCGGAAAAGTTCAAAAAATGAACTTTGGAAAAGAGAAATTTGAAGAGAGAGATCTCCTATTGGAAAAGGAGAAGAAAGTGTCTGTGAAGAAGGAACTTGAGGAGACAACTTGGTCTCATGATTTGTTTACTGATGAGATGGTTGAGGATGTGAATGTTGTAAGAAGAAGGTTGAGAATGAGGCCTTAAAGATGATGAAAAAAGGGGCAAAGAAGGCACCCAAAGTTGAGAAGTGGAGGCAAACTGCATCAGCACACCAAGGAGGAGTAGTGCAACATGGTAAAGCCAGGGTACATTATAAAGTACCTACGAATGGAGATAAGAAAAGTGTTGGAAGACAAGAAGTGAAAGCTACCTCATATGCATTAGAGGATGTCAGAGATAAAGGACAAGGAGCCTACAAAATGGAAGGATTAACAAGCCATGAAGCCAAGAATGAAAAGAAATCAGGATGGTAAGGGATTGCACCGGTAAATAGAGATAAGAATGTTGCTTTTGGTCTTGTATGTGAAGATAAGATTAATGAACATGCCTATATAGTGCCTAGTTGGCAAAGGAAATCCACTAAGGAAGGACAACAAGTTGATTGTAAACAGTGGGTGACTAATGGTGGAGGCTGTGATAGCAGACAAAAACAAAGAAAAGAAGAATTACCAAGGTTGCAAGGTGAACAAGAAAATAGGCCAAGTACAACAATAGGAAGATATCAGCCCAAGAAGATGAAAACTCCAGTGTGGGTAGTGAAGCATGGGATAGTGGTAGAAGAAGATTGCAATGAAGGACATGATGAGAAGAATTCAAAACAAGAGGATGATAAGGAAGAGTGTAAGGGCAGCATGATAAGTATGAGGTAAGAGGTATTTCATTTGATTCATGTGATGATTTTGAGGATTTGGATGAATATGATAACCAATTATGGTTGCTTGTGAATGAGAGGAAAATAAGAAGAGAAAGATATGAGAAGAAAAAGGACAATCAAAGAAGGTAGATTGAAGGATCTAATAACGAGTATAGAAATGTTATGAGGAATGAGTTAGCTATAAGATATGGAAATGACATGAAAATTGAGAAAGGAGCAGCAAACAGTCATAGTGTTGATAATCTGTAGGCACAATGTTTAGGGATAGAGCAAGAGTGGAAGTCCAAGAGTGCTGATGAAGGAAGCTTGTAGCTATGGGTGCAGCAAATTAAAACAGAGGTAAAGGAGAATATTGCTTTGTATTATTTTATGTTTGGACAAAAGTATGAAATAGTAGATGCAGATTTTAGTGGAGCCATTGGGAGTTATATTGAGAATAGAATAGTCATGTATGAGTTGCTATTGTGTAGTTTGGTGTACAACGCGATGGATAAAGTTAACTTGTTTGTGGAGGAAAATGCTGAAATGTTTTTGTTTAAAGAAGTGAAATGGCTTAACAACTATGTGAGTGGTTTTGTTGAAGAGGTGTAAATAATTTGGACAAAAAGAGACCATGGAAGTTTTGTTGCAAGAATGTTGAAACAGGAAAAGGATGGCATTGAGGTTTACAAGGATGTTGGTGATAATAATGTGTCTTTTGTAGTTCAAATTGTTTTGTTATTAAAATATGATTTTTCTCACATAATCCCACAAGTGAATGAGATTGATGAATTAGGAGAAAGGGAATATGTTAATTTTCTGGAATTTAGGGATGTTGTAGTGTGTAATGATGAATGGGTAAGAAGACTTTGGAGAAGGCTATTGCACATTGGAATTAAATTGGGAAGTGGTAAACAACAATGGTGGAAAGGCATGAAGATGATCACCGAGCAGTTGTGGAAGAAAAGAAAGAAAAGAATAGCAGTAGATTGTTAGCCACATGTGCATGAGCACATGCATTTTGTCCCCTAGGAAGCCTGATGCAGGGGCATCTCGACTACATTTTTTTGGTCTTATCTTCTTTTTGCTTGTTTTTTTCTTTTTTGTAGGTTTTGGTGTGTTTTGACCTTTGGGTGGCTTTTATCCCTCCTTCGTGGCATCTCATTCACATGTTCATCTATTGCCTTACGAAGCCCCTATCACAGTATATGTGGAAGTTCCTGTCGCCCAAAACCAAACTACCATTGTCTGCACTATCTTTCCAATTCGACAGGTCGCTATGGAATAATTAGAAAGAGATGAGAGGTTGTGATTTATCTCACCAATGGAAGCCAAATAGACTGCAAACAACCCAGACATCATGGAGCTGTCAAACAACAGAATCATCAATTACAAACAAGAAAATCAATGAATGCACAGATGAAGGACCGACCGAGTATGGACAGTTGAAGCGACAGAAGGAAGATTTACTATCATGCATAGAGAGGCCTGATGGTTTAGAGAAGAAAAGGAGGCCAAATATTGCAAATGAAACCGCCAATGGCTTAGATCGAGAGTAGGCCAAACTTAGCAAAGGAAGGCGACGATGATGCAGAGATTCAACAGTTACAAAGAAAAATAAAGGAAAGAGAAACCAAATATTGAAAAGGATGTGATAGTGAGTAGGGAGCTGATGAATGAAAAGGAATCTACAAGGTCAATAAATAGGGAAAGGGAGGAATCGGTTAGGGGGACGCAGGCCGAGAGAGGCAAGAAGAGGTTGCAGGCCATAAATCGAAATAGAAAGCCAATGAAGGATGACCATTGAAAGGTAGAGAATGTGATGGTTGAAGGAATGGCAAGGAGAGCACGAAGCTAGAAAAGGACTGTAGAGAATATAGAACAGAGAAGATGATGAAGGGATCCATTGACAAGAAGGATTGGTAAGAAGGAAATTCTAAGAGTTTCTTGTGAATTTCATTGTGGGCCTAATTTAGTTGGGCAGAGTATGAATGTAAAGGTTTTGTATTCTGTGCTTCATAATAAATAAATGGTGTTTGTATTAATCTGTGTTGTGGACATATAATACCCATATGATGATCTCTAATGTATCGATGCATACAGTCCATGTTTGATGAGTGGATACATTGTGATATGATGTTCCTGTCACCGGTAGAAAGTAATATATGTTGTTTTCAAATTTGTGTCACTAGCTGAAACTTTTATGAGTTGTCTATAATGGCTGTTAATATCTTTCTAGTTCAGGCCTGGTTCCTGTCACTATAGTAACATGAAGTCTATAGAAGTCGATGTAATCAGGAAACCAAGTATTATTCGATAAATATCTTTAATGGGCATATGAATAGGTGTTCTAAGCACTTGAGTATGAGAGAGTTGGTGAGAGCTAGTTCAATTAGGTGGTATCAGAGCCCGGTAAGATTTGGGTGTGTATATGGAATGTGTTATTGAATTTGTTGAAAGTTGTACGTTGTAGTTTTACAGGTTGTGAAGAGCTTGGCACCAAAAGACTAGGTAGAGGAGAAAGAGAAAGAAGCCCTAGGTGAGGTGTCTGGAAGATAAAAGTAGAAAGAATGGCGTAGAAGGTTCAGAGTACTAAGTAGATTGCCAAAGTGAGGCAACTTAGCCAGGACTTGGGGGAAGTAGAGGAAGGAAAATGTATTGTAGATTGACAGGTTGTTGAAGAACCTAGAAGATTGGGTAAAGGAGAGTGTTGAAGGTGAGAAAACTTATTGCAGCAGTGGTCAAGATGGAGTTGACAAAGAAAAGGAAGATTGTCTTGAAGAGGCTAGTTATATGGGAAGCTATGAAGCAATATTGGGAAGAAAGAGAAAACAGAAAGTTCCATGAAGGGTTGAAGAACATAGAAGCAAGATTGGAGGCCCTAGAAAATGAGTGGAAAAAGAAAGGTGTGGATGAGAAAAAGAAGAAGAAAGCAAAACAACAAATAGGTAAGGTTGAGTCCCAGTATTCTTCTTGTGATAAGAAATTTGCTAATGGTATTTTGTGTGCAGGAAGTAAAGGTGGAAAAGTTTAGAAAATGAACTTTCGTAAAGAGAAAGTTGAAGAGAGAGATCTATTGGAAAAAGGAGAAGAAAGTGTCTGTGAAGAAGGCTCTCAAGGAGACAACTTGGTATCATGATCCGTTTAGTGATGAGATGTTTGAGGATGTGAATGTAGGTAAGAAGAAGGCTAAGAATGAGGCCTTAAAGATGATGAAAAAATGGATAAAGAAGGCACCCAAAGTTGAGAAGAAGTGGAGGCAAACCACAACAGCACACCAAGGAGGAGTAACATGGTAAAGCCAGGGTACATTATAAAGTACCTACGAATGGAGATAAGAAAAGTGTTGGAAGAGAAGAAGTGAAAGTTGCCTCATATGCATTAGAGGATGTCATAGATGAAGGGAAAGGAGCCTACAAAATGGAAGGATTGACAAGCCATGAAGCCAAGAGCGAAAAGAAATCAAGACAGCAAGGGATTGCACCAATAAACAGAGATAAGAATGTTTCTTTTGGTCCTGTATGTGAAGATAAGAATGTGGTTAAATAAGTTGATAAATAAAAGATGAATGAATATGGCTAAATAGTGCCTAGTTGGCAAAGGAAATCTACTAAGGAAGGACAACAAGTTGATTGTAAACAATGGGTGACTAATGGTGGAGGTTGTGATAGCATACAAAAACAAAGGAAAGAAGAATTACCAAGGTTGCAAGGTGAACAAGAAAATAGGCCAAGTACAGCAATAGGAAGATATCAGCCCAAGAAGATGAAAACTCCAGTGAGGGTAGTGAAGCATGGGACAGCGGTAGAAGAAGATTGCAATGAAGGACATGATGAGAAGAATTCAAAACAAGAGGATGATAAGGAAGAGCATGTAGTAAAAGGGCAACATGATAAGTATGAGGTAAGAGGTATTTCATTTGATTCATGTGATGATTTTAAGGATTTGGATGAATATGATAACCAGTTATGGTTGCTTGTGAATGAGAAGAAAATAAGAAGAGAAAGATATGAGAAGAAAAAGGATAATCAAAGAAACCAGATTGAAGGATCTAATAATGAGTATAGAAATGTTATGAGGAATGAGATGTTGTAAGATATAGAAAGGGCATGACAATTGAGAAAGGAGCAGCAAAAAGTCATAGTGCTAATAATATGTGGGCACAATGTTTAGGGATAGAGCAAGAGTGGAAGTCCAAGAGTGCTGATAAAGGAAGCTTGCAGCTATGGGTGCAGTAAATTAAAACAGAGGTAAATTAGAATATTTCTTTGTATTATTTTATGTTTGGACAAAAGTATGAAATAGTAGATGCAAATTTTAGTGGAGCCATTGGGGGTTATATTGAGAATAGAGGAGTCATGTATGAGTTGCTATTGTGTAGTTTGGTGGACAGCCCGATGGGTAAAGTTAACTCGTTTGTGGAGGAAAATGCGGAAATGTTTCATTTTAATGAAGTGAAATGGTTTGACAACTATGTGAGTGGTTTTGTTGAAGAGATGCAAATAATTGGGACAGCAAGAGACCATGGAAGTTTTGTTGCAAGAATGCTGAAATAGGGAAAGGGTGGCATTGAGGTTTATAAGGATGGTTGTGATAATAATGTGTCTTTTGTAGTTCAAATTGTTTTGTTATTAAAATATGATTTTTCTCACATAATCCCACAAGTGAATGAGATTGATGAATAGGGAGAAAGGAAATATGTTAATTTTTTGGAATTTAGGGATGTTGTAGTGTGTAATGATGAATGGGTAAGAAGACTTTGGAGAAGGCTATTTCACATTGGAATTAAATTGTGGAGTGGTAAACAACACTGGTGGAAAGGCATGAAGATGATCATCGAGCCGTTGTTGAAGAAAATAAAGAAAAGAATAGCAGTAGATTATTAGCCACATGTGCAGGAGCACATGCATTTTGTTCCTTGGGAAGCCTGATGCAGGGGCATCTCGCCTACATTTTTTTGGTTTTATCTTCTTTTTTCTTGTTTTGTTCTTTTTGCAGGTTTTGGTGTGTTTTGACCTTTGGGTGGCTTTTATTCCTCCTTCATGGCATGTCATTCACATGTTCATCTATTTCCTTACAAAGCCCCTGTCACAGCATATGTGGAGGTTCCTGTCACAGCATATGTGGAAGTTCCTATCGCCCAAAACCAAACTACCATTGTCTACACTAACTTTCCAATTTGGCAGGTGGTTGTGGAATAATTAGAAAGAGATGAGAGGTTGTGATTTATCTCACCAATGGAAGTTGAACAGACTGCAAACAGCCCAGGCATCGTGGAGCTGTCAAATAGCAGAATCATCAATTACGAACAAGAAAATCAATGAATGCATAGATGAAGGACCGGCCAAGTATGGACAGTCAAAGTGACACAGAAGGAAGATTTGCTATCATGCAAAGAGAGTCCTGATGGTTTAGAGAAGAAAAGGAGGCTGAATATTGCAAATGAAATGGCTGAAGTCTTAGATCAAGAGCAGGCCGAACTTAGCAAATGAAGGCGTCAGTGATGCAGAGATTCGACAGTTACAAAGAAAAAAAAAGGGAAGAGAAATCAAATATTGAAAAGGATACGATAATGTGTAGGGAGCTAACGAATGAAAAGGAATCTACAAGGTCGATAAATAGCGAGAGAGAGGAATCAGTTAGGGGGAGGCAAGCCGAGAGAGGCAAGAAGAGGCCGTAGGCCATAAATCAAAATAGCAGGCCAATGAAGGACAACCATTGAAAGGTAGAGAATGTGATGGTCAAAGGAATGGCAAGGAGACCACGAAGCTGGAAAAGGAGTGCAGAGAATATAGAACAAAGAATATGATGAAGGGATCTGTTGATAGGAAGGATTGGTAAGAAGGAAAGTCTAAGAGTTTAATGTGAATTTCATTGTGGGCCTGATTCAACTGGGCAGAGTATGAATGTAAAGGTTTTGTAATATGTGCTTCATAATAAATAAATGGTGTTTGTATTAAACTGTGTTGTGGACATATAATACCCACATGAATTTCTCTAATGTATTGATGCATACAGTCCATGTTTGATGAGTGGATACATTGTGATATGTTGTTCTTATCACCAGTAGATAGTAGTATATGTTGTTTTCAAATTCCTGTCACTAGCTGAAACTATTATGAGTTGTCTATAATGGCTGTTAATATATTTCTAGTTTAGTCTTGGTTCCTATCATGACAGTTATAGGAAGTCTATAGAAGTCGATGTAATCAGGAAACCAGGTATTATTCGATAAATATATTTAATGGGCATATGAATAGGTGTTATAAGCACTCATGTATGAGAGAGTTGGTGAGAGCTAGTTCCATCAACATTTGATGCAATCTCCTGTGCCATCATGTTCACCCTTTTCATGCCCACTCTCAAAGAAACTCCAAACATGTGGTACATTAAATTGTCAGTGATATCTACATAGTGCATAAAATGGCCTTGATTATTTGAATTGTGATGCACACCCATTAGACCATACAAAATGTTTTTCAATCTTCACACCTCTTCTTTCCAAATCATCAAAAAACATCTTAAAACAATGTTGGACAAAAAGCATGTCATGCTCTTTATCATCAATAATATAAAAGTGATATTCTTTCTTAATGACTCATTTTTCATATGTACTATCAACACCATCCAAATCTAATTGTGCATGTCGATAACACACATGCACCATAATAGTGACTTGCTTTGAATAATAATATTGTGTTTGAATCTCCTTTTGATGGGTATAAGAGTAAGTTTCTACAAAGTCAACTACTGATAAAATTGTTCCAAGTGGGAAAGTATCTCTTAACAACTAAAATTGTTTTGCTTGCCACGTAGAATAAAATGCATGATGTATGTATGGTTTATCAATTCATGAAAATTTTCCATAAATGTTCCAATAGGTACCTCCTCTTCTACATTATCTAACCTTGTGGATTCTTTCCCAATCTTTGTTTCAAACTTTATGTACTTGTAACACTTACAATTTACCATCCTCATCATGTCACTATCTTCATTTCTCAAAGGAATTTTAGCCAAATTTCCACATGTTTCACAAAGTCCTTTTATGTATTTCATTGGACAATCATCATCAATCATGAGATTTATCACATAAGATGGATGCTATGAATTGGCTTACCCATTTAGGAGGTGCATTTTGAGAACCATCACTTTCTTCTCTGATCTTTTGAAATAGTTGATAGTAAAGATCAAATTCAATATGATAATGACAACAACAAGTTTCAAAAACCTTGTTTGCCTTCACATAATGTGGCCTTAAAATTTGAAACATTGTTTGTCCAATCTTTACATGAGGATTTGCATCACAAAATATCACATACATCTCATGTTGTGTTATGTTTAACCAATGTTTTGTATGTAGTTCAAAATTGTCTCTAGGCCCAATCCCGTGTTTTAGAACATCTCTTTTATTTGATGAGGGATGAGTATGTTCATGCCAAAAACTTGAGATCAAGCTCCTAATACCATCTTCAATCTTGTCAGAATGAGGAGCCCTACACATCAATACCCAATTGCCTTCTGCAATAGAATCATCCAAAACCCTTCTCCTTTTCACATATCTTGTTAGTTTCTTTCTACTTAAACCAATTTCTCTTGAAAGTGAAGAGAGTTGGCACTTTCTTGATGTTTGTGGACTTACAATAGATGCCAACATCACTCTTCTTGAAATGCTCTTGTTCGCTGATCAAGATTGTTTCCCAGTGGAACCCAAATCTTTTTTAACATTTTCAAGAATATCTTTTTCTAGACATTTTTTTCTCTTTTTTGTGGAATCTACACCCATCAATTGTAATGGCTCTTTTAGGTCATCACGAAGAAGCAATGTTTATAATAGTTGAGCTTGATCAAGTGTATCATGATTTTTGAAATAAGTCTCAATTATTTCCTTTGAAGTTCTTGTCAATGCCCTCTTAGTAGTTTGATTAGGTTGTTCAGCATAAAATTTCAATTTCTCTATATCCATTTCAAGAAAATGATCTATATTTTTGTAAGAAATTTTTCTCTTCACCTCTTTAATTAGATTCATAGTATGAATATCGGTAGAAGGAAGAGATCCTGACCCCTGTCCAACATCAAAGTATGTATGGGCCTCCTTTATAATATTAGTTGTTTGTGCTTGCCCAGTCTCCTCTCTGACATCAACTATGTATGCTTCAACCTCCTCTGATCTAGTAACTAAATTAGGCTAGACCTCTACTCTAGTTTTTGTATGTTGAGCCTCTACACATATCATATAAAAGAGAATATTTTAGAATATATATAAAAGTTAAATTATTAAACTACAAGGATAAAGTTCATTAAGGTGATTATGAACTTATGTCTCTAAGGCCAAGTAAACTTATAGGTACATATATTCAATTACTAGATCTTTTAACCTAAAAAGAGATTCAATGCAATAAAGATTTAAGTGTGTACCTACAAAATTATAGATCAATATATAATTTATAGTAGTAGAGGAGGAGATAATATTACATGTTGTGCTGAATAATGTTAACTACATACATCCTATGAATAAATAATCAATCTTAGAAGCATGGTTCATTAATGTGGTGTAAAATTCCTAGAGGGCTACAATAATCATATGCACATATATATAAAATATTAGTTCAATATATTATATATGCATGCATGTACATATAAAATATTAGTTTAATATTATTATATATACATGTAGATTTAAAACTCAATAATATTTAAGGGACAATTTGTTGGCAAGAGACATTGTGTGGCTTCATGAGTGTTGTCATTGATGGCAACAAAGTCTATCCCACACATCTGCAACACATAGTATGCCTATACCGGAAGTCAGATTGAAGATTGTTTTGGTCCGGTGAACAAGAACAGAGCATGCAACAAGGTCCAACAATTAGGCCTGGATCTCTCAGATGGTATAACTCAGCAAGTTGCAGACTTGGACAAGTCAAGAGGAGTATCATGACTTCTAGATTCCAGAGATTTAGCCTCTGATGATAAAACATGGAAAAGATATGAGCATCTGAGTGTTGGATTCCAAATAGGCAGAGCAAACTGAGGAAAAACTGACCGGGAGAGTATCAGACTTCAATCTGAATGAGTAATTGATGTTGGTCAAGCTATTTGAGGGATCATAGAATGTTGGCTGACATGATTGATGACTTCAATGCCTATGTTTTTGATACGCATCACAATTCAAGCATGGATTCAGCCAACAGTTCAATAATTTGTAAATATCTTGAGTATTCTAGTTTCTGACTAGAAAGTTGTTGAAATCCTTGGTGCGGATATATATACCAGATGGATTCCAATATGAAGGTGTGTGTAAGTACAGATGTGATGAAATAAAGTGTGAAGAAACATAGAGACAAGTGTGGAAACAACAATATAAGTTCAGTATGTGACAGAGCAGCAGCACTAGAGCAAAGGAAGAATGAAGTGCATCAGATCAGTATATTGTGCCTAACCGGAACTGAACTCCAGCATTTGTAGATGCCTCTCATTAGTTCAAACACTTGGTTACCTTTTGTAAGTTTTGTAGACAGTGAGTCTCTTGTAGGCAGTGTGCCTCTTGTGAGCAGTATGCTCGGGCAGTGAGCCCTAATTGGCAAGTTCCATTTTGTACTTCCTATTCTTTTAACAGAGAATACAATCTTGGGTTAGTCACCCCATGGTTTTTCCCTTAATAGGGTTTTCCACGTAAAAATCCTTGTGTTATGTGTGTTGATTTTATTTCTACTCTCATGATTATATATGCTTATATGTTTTGATGCTGCACAAATTATAAAAGAAAAAGAAAGTAAAGATAATAGAGATAACTGATTCACCCCCCCCCTCTCAGTTATTTGCCTTATTTCCAACACAAATAAGGTTTAGGGTTTAGGAGTCTAGGGTATATATAAGAAACTCTCACATGTCTTTAATTTGTAACTATAATGATTTATTTGTAATTATAATATTTAAGGAACTTAGAGGTTAGGGTTTAGGGTTTAAGACTTAGGTAAGTTAGGACTAGGGATGTTTTGAGGATAGTCAAATTACATGTGTGTCTCCATTGGGGCAAGGTCCTAGATAGGACCTAGGGTTTAGATCATAGATTCACTTGTCAAGTAAGGTACAAAAATATAGTAGAAAGGAATTTGATTAGTTAATTAGTGGAAGAAAATTTAGCCAAAACATCTAGTCATATATATTTAGCTCAATAATATTTGGGGTTTAGGATCTAGGGTTTAGTTAAGTAGACTTAGGGAACATAGTGGTTTTAGTAGAGGACTTAAGAATGGTAATAGAATCTGCAACATTTAAATAAATGAATATATTCAAAACATACTTGAATTGAAAAAAATACTTCAATTGAAAACAATTTGATTTTATTGATTCTAATCTTATCTAGAAGACCTGATTTAATTGAAAAAATTCATAATTTATATAAAATATACACACCTTCTCTTTGAACATAATATCTTTGCATCCTTTCTTCACGCGGTTTTTGTTCCCTTTCTGTTGACTGATATCGTGCAGTCTTATTTTGCTTTTCCTTTTATTTCCCATCTTCTTCAAGGATTTGCAAAATATGATCTTGATAATTTCGTTGCCAATTCCATGTTCCAAATTTGTAAAGCACTAGAAACAATTTAACCTTTCAAATAGACTTACCAAATTTTCCTTTATTTTTTTATATTAAAATCATAAAATAACCTTGTATATATACATGTAATTTTAATACATACATTTTGTTAAATGTCGGCTACTAAAAATTCGCAGACATATTTTTATTTAGTGACCTTCATTCGAAGGTATTTAAATATTATTTTGCATCTCAGTTTTTTGGAATGCACCTTTGTTCGAAGGTACCTGTGAACGAAGGTAAAATATTCGTTCATAGGTACCTTCATTTGAAGGTCCTTCGAATGAAGGTGCTTACCTAGACACTTTTTGTGTCTACTTCAAAACTTCCTCAGAAAATCCAGTTTCAAACCTTGGGTTGGACCTTCAAATGTAACTAACTTGAGAAGATAATTTGCAAGATCGTAGTCCTTGAAACGAGCTTTCCAACAAGTATAATTTTGATATATTTTAATTTTATTATGTATTTAGTTTTAAATTTTTACTAAACATAGGTTTTTCATCGAACATCAAGTTCTTCATTACACACAGGTGGAAAAATAGTGAAACATTGAAAAAAAATCCCAAAAAATACCTTTGCACTAGGTATTGATGTCCTTGTTTCACCAAAAAAAAATTGAATTTCTATATATACACAAGTTATGCTTGACGACATACACCTATGTCCAAATTATAGTTACCCTAACTTCAAAAATTAATTAAAAAATAAATATGTAACAAAAAATTATGAAAAAATATCCATGCACTAGATATTGATGTTGGAAACCTATATTTAAAAAATTAGAATTTTATCCTTTATAGAAAAAAAGTCATGCTTGATGACATAAACGTTACTTTCTAAAAATGTTATTTACTATTCAAAACTAGTTATTAAAGGAGACGTTGAAAGATTCACAATTTATTTTTAAAAATTTAAAAAATATATTTAGAATCTACACACAAATCGCCACAAATCGCTAGTTTGCATCATCTTCAAATTCTTAACGGTTTATCTGCTATAGGTCTCAGAAAGTCAATATTTAGTTAAAAATGTTGATATCAATGTCCATCTTGGCCAAAAAGTGGGACTCATTATTGTGGGATTACCCGTTTTCACCAAATTTGCTTCTAAGACTACAAATCAACAAAATTTTGGGGGTTTTTTAGAAAAGTGAGTTCTATGTAGAAGTAAGTTACAATAAAATTTTTAGCTCATTTTGATTTTTTTTAGTAAGTTATTATCAAATATATTTGGAAAGCATCATGATGGGACCATAAACTAGAGGCCGATGCCAGAATTCCTATACACTAGGTAAAACTCCTAACAAAGAGGATATAGATTCATAGTTAGGACTAGATGGAACTTCAAATCTAATGTGTTCTTTAGCAAATGAAAAAATACACTAGTTGGAAGAAAGTATGCATAGTATGCAATTTGAAATCAAAGAAAAAATGGCTAGCATCAAGTCTCAAATGAGAGAATAATGGGAAAGGGCAATGTCATAGCCTGAAGAATCTATCTAGAAGATATCATATTCACAACCAAAGGAGCAACCCCATGCATTCATTCTAGATCTCAAAACCTATTACCAAAGGTGGATATATGTATGTTTCATGGCAAGGATCCAATTACTTGGATAAATCAAATGAAGAATTTCTTTTTATGCACATAAAATTCCAAGTGGGTAAAAGGCAACAATGGATTCCTTATATTTAGAACCTAAGCAATTCATTTGGTATTGTTAGCTATGTGCTCAAAGAAGAAAATGAATCTCAATGTCACTTAGTCAATTTTTACAAAGGAGCTACAGTTGCACTATATAAATAGTGTATCAAAGAATTAATTTAGTTAGTTAGCTAAACTATGATAAATAGGATCAATCAAGAATTATATTCAACAATTATAGAACCTATCCTTGCAAGTAGAAATAATTACAAAGGAGAACTCGAATGATTGTTTCTTGATGGGCTCAAGGATCACATATAACATGAGGTATGCATGTTTAATTGTTCTACTATATAGGAGTCTTTTATCCTAGCATGCATGGTAGAGGAAAACTTTGTAGCTCCTATAAAGTATGGGTTCAATGGCATAAGAGAGGAGATTTTCAGGACAACCATTCCCTCAACCCACTAGATTGACTGCTCAACAAATTGAAGGAAAAAGGGCAAAAGGGTTATATTTTAATTATGATAAAAAATATAGTTAAGGACATAAATGTACTACAAATAAATTATTCTATATTAGAGGGCCTAATGAGGAAGGAGAAGATGAAGAAGAAACATGAGAGTTTAGCAATGAGCTAGATGAGGAATCAAGAGATACCCAACCAACTATTTCTTGTCATGCAATTTTAGGAATTAGCACAGGTCACAAACTCTTAGGGTAGTGGGTCTTGAAGAAAGAGGGAGTGATAATGTTGATAGACTAAAGAAGTACTCACTTCATCGATAGCTACTTGTCTAAATTGTTTTATCTATCTAGGTCTAGAATTTTAGGTCATGATTACAAATGGGGGTACTGTTAATTGTTTGGAGAAATTCCATAGAATTAAACTTTCCATGGGAGATTACCAACTATATTGTTCTATATTTGTTATCTCCATGGGTATATAACAAACATTATTTTTGGATTCCAGTGGCTTACTACATTGGGAACAGTTGAGATGAATTTCCAAGAGCTAATCATGCATTTTCACTTAAGAGGGAAAGATAGTCAAACTAAGAGGGTTGTGGCAAAGTATCCACATATGGTAAGCTCTCACCAAATGCAAAATATTCTTAATAAGGAGGTATGTGGGTTGGTGGCCCAATTATTTTCATTAAAAGTCCTATCAATCAAGGTTCCTACACTACTAGATCTACAAGTAGTTTTAGATAGGCACTCAGTAGTTTTTAGAGATATGACAAAAGGATTGCCTCCTAAAAAAGATCATGATCATGTCATTCAATTAGTACCTAGGAGTCAACCACCCAACATTAGGCTTTATAGGTACCCATATGTACAGAAAAGCGAGATTGAGAAGATAGTACAAGAGATGCTAGAGGTAGGTTTATCAGGCATAGTTACAGTGCTTACTTCTCTCCAATGATAATGGTATGCAAGAAAAATGACACTTGGTACATGTGTCATGATTACAAGGAGCTTAAAAAGTACACCATAAAGATAAATTTCTAATTCCATTAATTGATGATTTGTTAGATGACCTTAATGGTGTTGTTTATTTTATCAAACTTGATCTTCATTCTTGTTATCATCAAATTAGAATTAGAGATGAGGACGTACATAAGATAGATTTTTGAGAGCCACTATGAATTTATAGTGGTGTGTTTTTTCCTCACAAATGCACCATATACATTGCAAATTTTGATAAACTTTGTTAGGAAAGGTCTCTCAACCTTGCATCCTAATCTAAAAATACAAAAAATGTAATTTTTGACCTATAGAATATAAAAACTCAATTTTTGGCTATAGAGGTCAATTTTAGCCCAAAAATATTTCTAGATAAGATGGCATTAGTTCCTAGATGCCCAATGTATGGACCTCTTTGATCTCTACAATTAAAAAAATGAGTTCAATCGGGTTCCTAGAACAAAAGTTATGGCCTCCCACATTGGAAATGTAAGAACATCTATGAGCTATAAGATGAAGTTACACTTGTTGACTAGCTTATGATTGTGTTATGACATGTCAGAAGGCATATTTGAATGGAGACAATGGAGTCAAAATGGAGTGCCCAAGTTGGTGAGTGGATTATGACAAACTTATGGTAGGTAATAAGAATATGTTATTTTTAGCCTACGAACTCATCTTGGGGATTGAGCATTGTATCTTTAACTAGGGATTTGAGCATCACATTTTGGGTCATTTTAACTCATGGTTTCCTAATTACCATTTGATGGTTTCATGTTTTGCTTCTCCTATTTATTGGGTGCGTGAAATGGAGGTTTAGACAATGAATTTTGTATGTACTATTATGTTTCTAGAATTACTCCAAATCTCTTGTTGGTGATACTCCTATAAAGGATTAGACTCTGCAAGTGTATTGTAACTTTTGATTACTAAATAATATGTTGAGTTGTTTTAGAGTGAAAATTTTTTCTCTTGAAATAGTTTTCCCCACGTAAATCATTATTTTGTGGTATATTGCTTTTGTGTTTATTTCCTTGTAACTATATGATTAGTTTAACTTTTGCACATACCTCCTCTCATAGATTAGTGTAGGAAGTGTATTCTGCACCTTTGCTTCCTTTCATTTGGTAAATTAGATATTGATCACCTTAGATTCTAAGTGTTAGGGACAAGGTTTTTTTGTACTAATCTCGGATTGAGTAAGAGGTTGTGCAAAAGATCTTGTTGTAGGAAAAATGGCAAGCACATCAAGGATAGAAATGGAGAAGTTCTTTGACATAAAATTTGAGCTTTGGAAGCTCAAGATGGAAGATATGCATTTGGATAGAGATATATGTACTACAACATTTAGATCTAAACCTACTACTATGTCACAAGAATAATAGGATAAAATGGAAAGAAAAGTGAAGGGTCTCATTAGGTTCTATCTGACATACTTCTTATTGACGAATATACATGAAGAACTCACAATTGTATCTCTTTGGAAGATGTTGGGTGAGATTTATCAAGTTACATTCTTGGTAGATAAAATTTTAATGAGAAAGTTGTATATCCTTAGGATAGAAGATGGTGGTTTTGTGGCTGAGCACTTGAATTCCTTCAACCTGATTATTACCTAGTTGCACTCCGTTGGAGTGAAGATAGAGGAGGAGGATTGTTACATGAATTTTTTATACATTCTTTCCCAAATTTAGGGGATCACTTGATGATGGAAATTGGGTGTACTACCTCTAATCTCAAAATGGATTAGGTAGTTGCATCATTACCTTTAGAGGAGATGCGGAGAAAAAAATTTGAACCTGCATTTTAGAAGAGATTGCAAGGAGGAGAAAAAGAAAAAGAAGAATGATTCAGATGATGACTCTAAAAACTCTTCTCAATATTATGGTGATTCCTTTGTTGCATCCTTGGCAATGCAAGCATCAAAAACTATGTGGTTGTTAGACCATGGGGCTTCCTTCCACATGACCTCACATTGAGGTTGGTTTTTGAAGCATGAAGAATATGATTTCTGGAAGCTGTACCTTGGATATGACTCTTAATATAAATATTGTTGGCTATGGAAGAGTCCTAATCATTTGATTCCCTAATAGATGAGTGAAGGGGATCAATGGGATACTCCATATCCCTAGTTTGGCACAAAACTAGGTTTTAGTTAGCAAGATTAATGATGTGGGTGTGCGAGTTATTTTCTCTAATAGAGGGTGTAAGATGGTGCAATGAGATATGGTGTATGTGTGGGAACTCTATTTTAGTTAGATGCATGCATCATTCAGTGCAATAGTTCCTCTATTCCTATAGTGAAGAGATCCAAATATTCTACGCTCTCACCATCAGAACTAGCAACACATACGAGTGTTACATCTACTTCCGATGGTTGTGCTTTTTGGGTATCTAAGGGTGCTCTTTCTTTAGAGAACAAGTTACCTATAGAGAAGATAATGTTATGGCACCAAAGAATGACCCACATAGGTGATAAGGGTCTAAGGTCCTTGAAAAATAAAAATATTGTAGAGGGTTTAAATGATTGTTCACTTGAGTTTGATTTATGTGAATATTGCATATATGGAAAATAAAAGTGCATTCAATTTTACTTGAGTTCTCACAAATCTTTTGGGGTGTTAGATCTAATTCATTCTATTTTTTTTGGTCTTGTAAATGGTCCTTAGATTTTAATATATTTATATTGTGTATCTTTTGCAGATGACTATTCTTGAAGTACATGGGTGTATTTCCTTAGAGGTAAATGTAAAGTCTTCAGTCATTTAAAAGAGTTTAAGGATCATGTAGAAAATTAGACTAGTAGAAAGAATAAGGTTTTTAGAACTGACAATGGTGATGAGTTTTGTTTAGTGGATTTTGATAGATTTGTGAGCATGGGATAGAGAGACATAAGATAACTCCATATTCCCCTCAACAAAATGGAGTTGCGGAGAGAATGAACAAGATGCTGATGGAGAGGGCTAGGAGTATGCTTAGTGGAGCTAGCTTATAATAGAAGTTTTGGGTAGAAGTAGTTGGTATGGCTTGTTACTTGATTAACAAGTGTCCTACATTACCTCTTATGGATAAGATCCTATGGAGTCTTGGTTAGGAAAAAAGCCCTCATTACAATATCTTCATGTTTTTGATTGTGAGGCATATATTTATGTTCTTTAAGGAGATGTGGTCAAATTGGAGAATAAAGCAATTAAGTGTATCTTCATTGGTTATGGTGTTGGTGTGAAATGATAGAAGCTTTGGGATCCAATGGACAAGATATTTTTGTACAATAGAAGTGTTATTTTTAGAGAGATTAATCCTTCTCCTATAGTATTGTATCCAAAAGGAGTTGGGAAGAAAGATGTGGTTTGACTACCCCCTAATACTGAGAAATTTGAACCAAAAGTTTGTGAAGGACCTAAAGAGGAGGAGAACTCAAATAGTTTAGATATAAGTTTGTGAAGGACCCTAGCTCTTTGGGAGGTCCACTCGACATAGACAATAACCAGATAGATATAATCCTCCTAATTGGAGATGTATTTTTATTTTGATTACTAACATAGATGAGCCTATAACTGTGAAGGGGGCATTGGGTATGGATGATTTGAAGTCCTAGAAAACGGCTATAGATGAGATGCATGCATTGAAGAAAAATCACACATGGGACTTAGTACTTTTCTTGATGGTCAAAAAACCATTAGTTTTGTTAGATAGAAAAGAGAGACTAGCTCAAGAGATCAAACTCGGTCGAACCCTCTTCTATCCAACATTAGGACACAAGTCGTGCTTGGATTCTACCCAAGAAGGAGATCCAAACTACAAGGGCTTTGTCTCTTTGTTGTATAGAGGAGAATCAACCAAATCCAACCAATCAAACTAGGGCAAAACATGAAACCCTAATTGATCATGATCGGAGCATGTAACAAACTGTCGGAAGCAAAAACCTAGAATCTAAATAGATAGTAGAGATCGGGGGATCAAGAAGAACCTAGATCCTAGTTTGATAGGCCAAAGGACCAAGGTGCTTGGGTGCCCTAGATCCTAATTAGGGTTTTGTAGACTGTGATAATTTTTATGTCTTCACCTTTCTATGTTCTTATCTCATGTAGCTTGATTCATGCAAATTCCTCTAGATCTGACCTACACATACACAAGAAGGAAAATGGTTGGGTGCTACTTAGGAGCTTGTCTAAGTCAACCTTCGTGAATGGTGTTTTCACATCCACAATAACAAAGATGATAGATAAAGAGCACATGCCCTAGGAGGGTAGAGGAAAATCTAAAGTAGAATGGAATGCTAGAACAAAGCATAAAGGATGGAAGTCACCATGAGCATGGAGACCCTAGCATGCTTGATGCAACGTCACAACTTGACTCAAGAAGTTGGTGTAGCCCAAAGAAGTAGAAAGATCTTCACAAGACCTACAATAAGTTAGTGCTACAACAATAATCCACAATAGAGAGCTTTAGAGAAGAGTAGAGAGTATGAGAGAGAAGAAGAGAGAGTGCAAGAGTGCTTAGATTACTTAGATGTTCAAATGAATAAACTAATTTACTTTTATATGCATTCTCATTGATTTCTAGAGAATTAAACCAAATGAGATCAACTTTAGGAATCATTTAAGATGTCCTAAGCTGACAACCCACCAACTTAGGTCATGGCTAAATGAGAGACCATGGCACTTGGGTGCCCTTGTCCTTTAGCCCCAAAAATCCTGACATAAGTCTCTTTAGGTGTTCTTGAAATGAATTAAAATGAAGCTCATCCACACACATGTCCCTATACATTTATTGCTTGTCTTAATCTAAGGCCTTTATATTCCAAGTCATTTCTATGGATGTGGGATCTACCTTGTGGGCTGACTTGATCCCTATACAATCATTGCCTATGTTAATCTAATGCATTTTATGTTCCAAGTCATTTCTATGGGTGTGGGGTCTACCTTGTGGGTCGACTTGACCCTCAAAATATCAAATTTCAAATTCAAAATTTTGCCAACTTGTGTCCATTATTTTCCTACTTAAAGTTGAATTTACACAAGTTTACATGATTTACTACTATGTCCTTATATTTAAAGGCTTTTCAATTGCATTCATTTCATCATCATTGGACAACATTGAATTTCAATCATATTTACAAAAGGAGCATGCTAGGAACATTTTGATTTGGAGCACTAAAATGAACTTAGTTTTGCATCACGACAAGCTAGAGCATTTGCATGTGAGATTTGTTGTCTTCAATTTTTTACATACATTTGTGGAGGTTGACTTAGTGAACATGTCCCCTTGTGACATAATGACAATCTTTTGAAAGTATTTTCAAATAGTATTAATCTTTAGAATAGGGAAAAGGGTAGAGCAAACAAAGATGAGTTAGATGAACCAAAGAGCAAAAGTATAAAATTAGTAAGATAAGATCTATGTAATAAAGGATGCATTGGAGACACGAAAAATATCCAAATCCACATATATTTAGAAAATAATAAATGTAAATTTCACTCACAAAATTTGTAAAATTCTTTTTGAAAATTTGGCTCAAATCCACATGGTTGGAAAATGAGAGATGTAAATTTGGCTCATAAAAATTCTTTTTGAAAATTGGCAAAGAAATTCTACTCTTTTTACTTTATTTCTCAAATGTGTTTTACAATGGTAGTCGAGGGAGGGTGATTACTTAATGACCTCATTTTCTTCTCATAGTTGTGCAATGTAGAGATTGTGAAGCATAGAAACTGAAAAGTTATAACCTGTGTTTCTTTTTCTACAAGAATGCTAATGTTTAGATATTTTTTATTATATGATTTTTATTTCTTTTTAGTTATATTAAAGTAATCAATATTTGTTAATCAGTTGTTATTATTTATATTTATTAATCAATTAAAAAAAATTATTTTTATTTTAATATTGAGAAAATAAAAAGTTTATTATTGATAAGAAATGATTAAAATATTATTTATTTCATATAGAAAATGTTAAAAATTTGAATTCTTGTTATGCCGAGAGGCATACTACAGTCACAATGGGGGTGGAGATGAGAGCACTCATTTTTTGGTTGTAAATATAAACCAAAAAAATGAAAAACTAAATTGCCAATGAAAAATTAAATAAAAATCTAAAAATAACCCCATAATCTTCATGGTTTTAATTACCATCGCCAATTTTGCAAATGAAAAAGTTTTAAAATAGAATTGTGGTTTCCATTACATTTCTTTCATTTCTTTCAGGTAGCTTTCTACCCCACACACACAAAAAAACTAATATTTCTTTTGCTATTACTTTAGAATTCATGGAGTTTCATTTATTTCATATTACAATCTCTCGTTTCATTTATTTCCTTTGGCATTACATTTCCTATTTCTGGGTTTCACTTCGTATTATACTTGTGTTGTAGATTGTTTTTGGGTGTTGTTTTGTTATGTCCTTTTGATTCCTTCGATGTTGATTCTGTTGGGAAGGAAAAATGGAGGTAGCCATTGTTAACGAAAATGGTGGTAGAATATTGATGCACACAACATATACTCAATAGAATTGTGCCATTAAACATATGAGAGCCAAAGATTTGGAAGATGGAACATAAAAAAAACTCCTATTCATCAACTCTACTGCTACAATGAGAGAAAACTCTCTTATATCCAAGAAAAAAATAAAAAATTACCTTTTTTTAGCATATTTCGACAATTGTCAGATTTTGCCATTTTAGGTAATTTTACAATCATATCTTGAGAATCTAGTTTTTTCCCAAAATCTTCCTAAAACTAAGGTAGGAGGAATGGCCAACCAATATTCTAAATTTGAAACATGAGTTTCGAGTTATTACAAAAGCAACTTTTTAAAAATCTAGAAAAAAACACTAAATTGCCATTTTGAGGGCCAAGATGAAAGTTTCAAGCCTCGAAAAAGTGCCAAGATGAGGTCCAAGCTGCTAGGATAGGTTGGGAAACCACTAACAACCTCATAACGTATCCACCTGTAAAATTTCGTAGAAAACCCACATCCGAGTCAAAAGTTATGACCTCCAGAAGTCCCTGCATCATTCTCCTCTGGTTGAAAAGAACGTAGCTCCTACAAGTGAGTGTCTTCAAACTACTGCCACTTGACTAGATCCAACCGCTGCACTTCCCACTCTGTAATCCATGTGCTATCTGTTGGTGGCAATCCTTCCCACTGTACTAAATACTTGTTGTACTACCCTTGCCAAGTGTAGATAGTTTTCTTGTCAAGAACCTGTGCAATCTTTTCCTTCTTCTTATGGGGAATGTGGGGGTGCCATGCCACTTCTGGTTGACTATCTTCAGCATCATCCTCACCATGGAATGCATATAAATCAGAAACATTAAACATAGGAGAAATATCGAGATCATCTGGTAAACTGACCTCATATGCATTATCATTGATCTTCTTTGTAATTTTGCAAGGACCAATTTTCCTGTACTTCAACTCGTGGTATGTTCCAGTAGGAAACTGCTCTTTTCTCAAATATACCATCACTAAGTCACCTTCATTGAATGTCTGATGTTGCCTACTAGCATCCATTGTATTCTTGTACCTCGCATTACTGTCCTACAACTTCTATCTCACTTCGTTCTGCAACTGTTGAAGGTGTTCAACAAATGCTTCCCCATAATCACTGACCCTGTCTTTCATTGGTATCTGTACCAAATCTAGAACACCCTAAGGATTTCTACAATACACAATCTGGAAAGGAGACTTTCCCGTTGATCTGTTAACAGAACTATTATAGGCAAATTTGGCCTGGGGTAATGCCAAGTCCCATTGTTTTGGCTTTTCTCCAACAATACACCTCAACAAATTTCCCAAACTTTGATTGACTACCTCTATTTGCCCATCCATTTAAGGATGATAGCACTACTAAATTGTAACTTGCTCCCCATCTTCTTCCATAAAGTCCTCCAGAAATGACTGGGGGATTTGGTATCCCTATCAGAGGTAATAGTCTTTGGAACACCATGCAGTCGAACAACCTCTAAAAAAAATAACTCTGCTACCCTCATTGCTCATTAATTTCCTTACAAGCAATAAAATGAACCATCTCGAAGAACTTATCAACAACTACAAACATGGAGTCATTACCTCGTTGAGTATGTCGAAGTCCCAACACAAAGTCCATGCTCAAATCTGTCCATGGTGCAGGTGGTACTGGTAATGGCATATACAACCCTATATTCTATGAATGTCCCTTAGCCACTTGGCAGATTCTACACCTTGTTACATACTTAGTTATATCCCTTTTCATCTTTGGCCACTAATATTTATCTTCTATCAAGGCTATTGTCTTGTCCTTGCCAAAATGTCCAGCCAACCCACTACTATGAAATTCTCTGATAATGGTTTCCCTCATAGAGCTAGCTAGTATGCATAGTTGTTTTCCTTTAAATAGATACCCATCTTGCATAAAATATTCACCCCTAAAGTGATCCAAGTTACTAAATATTGGTGCCTTCAATTGTTCCACAATCTCCCAAAAATCATCATCAGACTCATACAAATTTTTTATGGCATCAAAACCAATCACCTCAGTTTCCATTGTGGTCAAAAGTGCAACACACCTACTTAATGCATCTGCAACCTAATTTTGTTTTCCAAACTTATGCTTCAACACAAAATTGTAACCCTGCAAGAAAGAGACCCACTTGGCATGCCTACTATTCAACTTTTTCTGTGTGTTTAAGTATCTCAGTGCAATATGATCTGTAAACAATACAAACTCCTGGGGAACTAGATAATGTCTCCAATGCCTCAATGCTTGAACAATTGCATAAAATTCCAAATCATAAGTAGAATAATTCTTTCTCACTTCATTCAGCTTTTCACTAAAGAAAACTATAGGTTTTCCAGCTTGGCTAAGCACAGCACCTATTCCCACATGGGAGGCATCACATTCTACTTCAAATACCTTATCAAAATTTGTCAATGCAAGTATAGGTGCTTCTGTTACCTTTTGCTTCAAGTACTTAAAGCTCTCCTCAGCATCCTTGGTCCATACAGACTCCCTTCCTTTGGTGCAATCTGTTATAGGAGCTAAAACACTATTGAAATTTTGAATGAACTTTCGATAGAAAGTGGCCAAGCCATGAAAACTTTTTACCTCTGTGATGTTGCTTGGACTAGGCCATTCTAGAATTGCCCTGACCTTTTCTGGATCCATTCTGACACCATCTTTAGAAATGACAAAGCCTAAAAAAACCAAACTATCCTACATGAACCTACACTTCTTCAAATTGGCATAGAGCTTCTCCTTCCTTAACACACCAAAGATGATCCTCAAGTGTTGTAGGTGCTCTTCTTTGCTATTACTAAATACCAAAATATCATCAAAATAAACTACCACAAACTTACCAATGTAAGGGCGTAGTATAGTGTTTGTCAATCTCATAAATGTGCTAGGTGCATTTGATAACCCAAATGGCATAACCATCCACTCATATAATCCATCTCCAGTCTTAAAGGTTGTCTTCCACTCATCTCCTTCTTGAATCCGGATTTGGTGGTAGCCACTTCGTAGGTCAATCTTGCTGAAATATTTGGACACTGCAAGGACATCCATCATGTCCTCCATACGAGGTATAGGAAACTGATACTTGATGGTAATCTTATTAATTGCTCTGCTATCAGTGCACATCCTCCATGTTCCATCTTTTTTTGGGGTCAACAATGCAGGTATAGCACATGGGCTCATGCTCTCTCTCACCACAGCTTTACTTATGAGTTCTATTACTTGCTTATTCATCTCTGCATGTGTTGGATTCATCCTATAAGCTGCTTGGTTAGGTAGAGTTGCTCCTGGAATCAAATCAATATGATGTTGAATATCTATCTTTAGCAGTAAACCATCAGGCAATTCATCAGGCAAAACATCAACAAATTCTTTCAATAGCTCTGCTACTTCTGGGGGAATTGAAATGTCTTCCTCTTCACCTTTTTTCACTACTAATGCATAGCAACACCCTGTCACCTTCATTTATTTAACAAGATCTCTTTCAGACAACATGGTCTCACCTTTTCCTTCATCCTTGAGAGGCAATAAAATCACCTTAGAGCCATCTTTCCAAAAGTTGTATGTGTTTTTCTCTCGATCATGCATAAATTTTCTATCATACTGCCATGGCCTTCCCAATAACACATGACAGGCATCCATTGGGGCAACCTCACACCATATCTCATCCTAATAGATCTTCCCTATGCTAAACTTAATTGGGCATCTTTTATCAATAGTGACTTCATTTCCCTTTTTAAACGATGCAATGCAGTATAGATGAGGATGTTTTTCGTAGTGTAAATTCAATTTTTCTACCACTTCTTTAGAAACCATATTTTTACAACTACCTCCATCAACAATAAGTTGAAATACCTTGCCACCTGAAGTGCATCTAGTTCTAAAGATATTGGTTCGAAGCCATGAACCATCAGAGCTTTTGGCTTGTGTTTTCTCCTTCGTTGGAATCACCATTGCTCTTCTCATCATGAGACTGTTGGCAAGAGACACTATATGGATTCATGGTTGTTGTCATTGATGGCAACAAAGGTCATCCCACATATCCGCAAGTCATGGTGTGTCTCTACCGGAAGTCAGAATGAAGATTGTTATGGTCCGGTGAACAAGAACAGAGCATGTGGCAAGGTCCGACAGATTGGTCCGGATCTCTCAGAGGAAGTGTCTTGGTGCAGTGCAGATTTGGGGAAGTCAAGAGGACTACCTTGAGTAGTATATTCCAAGGATTTAGCCTCCAGTGATGAACAAGGAAAAAGATATGATTAGTTGAGTACCGAATTCCTGAGAGACAGTGAGAACAGAGGAAGAACTGACTGACAGAGTATCAGACTATTTTCCGGATGTGTTACTGTTGATGGTAAAGGTTGTGAAGGCATGAATCATGTTTGGCCGACATGATTAATGATATCTACAAGTATATGCTTGATCCGCATTGCTTGGTGAGCATGGATTTAGCCGACAGAACAGAGTTTGTAAGAAACTAGACTGTTCCGGATGCCGACTAGAAAGGTGATGAAATTACTTGTGCGGATATATATAGAGGATGGATTTAGTTGTGAAGACATGAAGTTGTGTGATGGAATATGCGAATAAGTGCAGAACAGAGTAGAAGTAGTAAGAAAGATCCGGTATGTGAAAGGATAGCAGAATAAAGAACAGAGGAAAGATGAAGTGCAGCAGATCAGTGTACTGAGCCTAACCGAAACTAAACTCTAGCATATGTAGATGCTTCCAATCAGTTCAAGACTGTGATTCTTATCACTTTGTAGACAGTGTGTCTCCTTGTAGGCAGTGGGCCTCTTTGTGAGCAGTGTGCTCGGGCAGTGAGCCCTAATTGGCAAGTGCCATTTTGTAATTCCTTATTCTTCTAACAGAGAATAATCTTTGGGTTAATCACCCTGTGGTTTTCTCCCTTAACAGGGTTTCCACGTCAAAAATACTGTGTCATGTGTTTTTCATTTCATGGTAATGTTTGTTTGTTTGATTCAATGCTGCATTGATTAATAAGAAAGTTCAAAAGAAGAAATAATTAGGATAACTGATTCACCCCCCCCTCAGTTATCAACAATTGGTATCAGAGCAAGGTTCCTCCTAATAGAGCCTAACAGCTTGAGGAAGATCTGGGAGTTCAAATGGATGCATATGGTTTAAGGGAGCAACTCAAGACTGCCCTTGAGGATCTTGAACAGTCAAATTCTGAAGTCAATGAATTAAAGGAAAGACTCAAACAGGCTGATGAATTCATGAGAGAATTAAAGGACAAATTAAGTCTCTCTATGAAAAAGAGAAAGGAGCTGCTCCAACAATTGGCAAGACAAAGTGAAGAAAGCAATACAAATGAAGAATTGACTGAGCAAACCAAGTTATGTGAAAAGTTATCAAAAGAAGTCATTATGTTAAGACATGAAATGGAATCAGGAACTATAAAGTTTACTCAAGAGATTGAAGAAAAAAGAAAAGCTGAAGACAATCTAAGACAATCTCTTAAAGAAAAATCAGAAGAATGCCACCAGATGGACAGGATTATCAGACATCTTGAATCTGATCTTGAAGATGCCAAAAATAATGAAGAAAAACTTGAGGATCAAATTGTCTCTCTCAAAAGAGACCTTCAAACAGCAAATGAATATAAAGAAAAATTCAAGATAAGTTCTGCTCAACTTGAAGTTCTTCTTGGAAGTCAAAAGAGGACAGATGACAAGTATGGTTTGGGATATGAGAAAGGAGAAAGCTCCGGATCCAGTCAAAAGAATTTTGGATCAGAAAATCCAAGGAATAGGCCTAGAAGACCTCCGGTAAGACAGCCCAATGCTCAAAGATATCCATCTTTCAATGGATACTGCCACAGCTGCAACCACTTTGGTCACAAAGCTAATCAGTGCAGAAAGAGAATGAATCATATTAATTCATCCTTCTCCGGACAGTGCTTTAACTGCAAAAGGTATGGACACAAATCCCATGAATGCAGAAATATGCAAGTAAACAAATCATTCAAAGGTAGATGCTTTACATGCAATAGAGTAGGTCATATGGCTAATCAATGCAGATCAAGAGGTTATCAGTCAAATATGCAAAGAAATGTTATTTGCCAAATCTGTAATAGGTCCGGTCATAATGCTAAAGTCTGCAGAAGCAAGAATCAGGACAAAAGAGGTCCGGTGTATAATCAGAATCAAGACAAGGGTAAACAAAAGATTAATGCGGATGAAGTTAGGAATCAGATGAGCAAGATTTGGGTGAAGAAAAGTTCAGAGAATGTAGAGGTTGGATCCGCACCAGACTCTGGTGCTAATATTTCTTCCGGAAATTAAAAAGTGAGCTCTGGCTCAGGGGGAGACTCAAAGAAAATCCTGTTCCCCCAGCCAATCAAGTGGTGCCGGATGTGGCACAAGATGCGGAGTAAAGGGTTTGAAGATACCAGTCCTAAGATGATCCAGACAAGATTTCAGAGGTCCGCATGAAGATATAAAGATGTTGTGATCGATCAAGTAAAGACCTGTTCCGGGAGATGCTCCGGAATGACAGAGGACTACAAAAGGGTCTGGAGAGATCCGGAAGTACATTATTTTACTCTGCAGACTAGACAGAATGTTTGGGATGTTCTTGTAATGTGTCATCTCAATTTATTCATGATTGAAAGATCTGCATGATGCTCATAGATCAGGACTGATCCGGGATACTCCAAGCTATCCGGACAAGGCAAATCGGAATAATAGAGGTGAAGCATTTATTGCAAATAGATATTAGGGTTTGCGAAATGATATAAGGGATTTCTCAACAATCATCTGATCATTCCACATCCAAGAAGAAGCAAAAAGCGGAGCTCTGAAACAAAATTCATCAAGATCACCGAAGATCTCCTGCCGAAGTCATTACATACAGAAATCAATCCAGCTACTCCGTGCAAACCGAAGACGCAAAAGGTATTTTCCACTTTCGATATCTTGCTACAAATCTTTTGAAGAAATGGCTACTCCAAATATAGTAAAAATCTCAGATAGGCCCCAACCTGAATTTAAGAAACATCCATACAAGTCATTGGAGGTAGATCCCTTAGGAGCATTTTCCAGTGTTCCTCACGGAGTTTTATACACAGAAGATATTAGGGTTTACATACATGCAAGCATTGAGGAATTTGGGGAGTTCAAATTGAGAGATCTCTATCACAAACAACTGATAGACAATGCTTTTGAGCTTAAACCAGAGTATAAGGGTATCCAGAAGAAACAATTTGATCAATTCATTCATTTCCCCTGCTTTGAAGAAGATGAATGGGTCCGGTATGTACTGAGCAGGATGCATGACAACTTCCTATGGCTGGATAGACCCTGCAAGATCACAAAAGAGGCAATTAGAGCAGTAACTGGTCTATACTCTTCCGGAGGGATACCTATCCTCAAATCTGTCAAAAATAACATTGTAACTGAGGCCACCGGATCAAAATTTGATAAGAGGGCAATGACCATTGAAGATATTTCGGATCCGGATATCAAGTATGCATCCATGATAATAGGATACAAGATCTATCACTCCAGCAGGGAGAATTCTGTATCCGGAACTGTAGTATATACTACCTATGAAATGCTAAGGAAGAATGCAGAATATGATCTCTGCGAACTACTCTTAGGCCAATTAATGGAAAATATATAGAAAATCAAGAAGGACAAGAAGAATTCCTTTAAGTATGGTACTCTTATATTATGTCTATTCTTCTACTTCATGAATGAGCTGCCCGGATCAAGTGGATGGGCATGGCAGAATGACAAACCTGTTACAGTCCAGATAAGAGACTATCTACATGGGCTTGGGGATGCCAAAGCAAGAAATACAGCCCTATGGGGATACTTCAAAAACTTCCAAAGCATGATGCAAGCAAGAGAGAGAATTCCCCAGTCTCTTGTTGAAAAATACAAAGACTCAGTGTGCTTTATGGTGGACACTGATCAGTGCCTAATGGAGGCAGTGGAGCCAAGGACTGTCTGGATCATGCCCATGGGGTATGAAGTGGATGAACAGATAGTGGAGCTGCATGTTCAACACATGCTAAGTCAGCCCAAAGATCCAAAGGCAGAAAGGTTTGGAACCTTTGAGGAGCTGAGTGTAAAGATCCATGTAGAACTCAGGGAACCTGAGATAAAGAGGAAGGTGAGAAAAGAAGTAGAGCATATTGCTCAAGGCCTAGGCATCTCAAAAGAGGCACTTGATGCCAGCCGGGAAAAGAGAAGAAAATCTGAGGAAGAAAAGAAAGAGGCAGAAAAGAAAAGCAAGAAAAGTGCTCCGGTGGAATCCTCAACCCGGACCAGATCATCTAAAGGATCCACACCTATCAAAACCAAAAGCTCAAAACTGGAAGTCTAGGGATCCGGTAAAAGATCCAAGACAAAAGCCTCAAGAGCTTATCAAAGCCAAAAGGATGAAGAAGAAACTGAGTCAGATGGAGTGAAAGAAGTAAAGAAACAGAAAAAGAAAGGATCTGGTAAATCCTCTTCTGGCCGAGACAAGGAAGAAATGACAGAAGAATTCTCTGAAAAGCCCACCCTGTCTCTAGACAGTGTAGTCAAATCAGTCACTGTGGACAGGAACCTTCAACTGGTGGCTGAATTTTATGATGACTACAACGAGGCAGATCAAAAGATCCTGCAAGAAGCTATAATAAGGTACTTGAACATCTACAATAAAGCTTTTATTGAGATTATCTCTGAAATCCCAAAGAGCCTAGAGATGGAATTAGAGATAAGAAAGAACAATGCCATGGCAAAAGACCTTGAGATCAGGGAACAGATAGCTATTCAGCTATATCCTTCAATTGATCACAAAACAATGAACATGATATTCAAGGACTGCAAGGATGAATTCAGAAGCAAAGCAAGGATGAATCAGCTTATGCTTGGTGAAACCGATAAAGTAGCCAAGGACACTGAAGAGATCCTCCGGAATACATTCAAAAGGTTCAACATTTCTATTACAGAGGACTTAGGTGCAGAAACAGCTGCATCATCTGCTCCAGAAGAAGTGCCACTAGAACAGACTAACATCTCTTCTCCGGCTTCTCCTACAGTCTCCGGATCCCAAGAAGAAGAAAAATTACAGGAGGAAGAAGCAGCAGAAAAAGAAAAAGAGGCTGACAGCACCAAGGATGCAGAAAAAGAGAAAAATCCAACAGAGAAAACCACAACTGTAAGTGGTAAGAATGTGGAAGGAGATAAGACTCCTAAGGACAAAACTGCAGAAGAAAAGAAACATCTGTCTCCGGCAAGAGACACTGCACAAACTGTTCAAAAGTTTCTAAGCCAAGAAACTTTAGAGATTGATGAACCGGAGCTTCTAAAAGGCCCATTCGACTTTGACTCTCTCTCTCCGGTACAAACAATGAAGATAGCTTCATTTGCAAATGCCAAGGCAAATGAAAAACTCCTAAAGTCTCATATGGAAGACTGTGAGTTGATAGAGGCTGCTTCCAGAGTGCTTGTAAAGATTATGCCATCAATCCAGATAGATCCGACAGCCTCCTCTTCCGGTAATCTCAAAACCTTAGTCAGCAGTGTTGATACACATTTTGATTCTCTAGAAAAATCAGCTGAAGAAAAGGTCCGGAAGGAATTTTTGGATAAAAGATTTTCAGAAGTATTAGGATTCATCTCTAACGATAGGAGAAATATGAGTATTGGAATAAAGAGCTTAGAAAATGCTCTTAAGGATGGCGGTGATATTTACAAATTTTGTATCTCCTGGTCAAAGGCAACAGTAGAAATAGATAAGAAAATAAAAGCGGAACAGGACAAACTACAAAGTTTGTCTCAAAGTTTTGATCCTCTCTCTTCCATAGTAAATCAAGAATGTCAAACTATTGCAATCACAAATGCAATAAAGAACCTTGAGAAGGAAAGGAAGAATATCACTAACCGGATGGGAGAACTTAGAAGGATTATAATCCCTAAGTTAGAAACTATGCATGAGGCCATCAGTGATGCTCAGACCACCGCCCAAACAAATGATCCGACAGATCTCAAGAGGGCAGAAGCTTTTGCATTTTTGTTGAGTGGTCACATTTCAATTTTGGATAGAATGAAGCAAAGTTTGGCTACAGAACTGATCCAACTGAAGACATCTTTTGCAGACATTCTTCAGTTCATGTGAGTATGTAAATATGCGACTATGTATAGAAATTTTTTGAAAATTTTGGTGTGCGGACCCTACCCTTTGCCATTGATGTCAAAGGGGGAGTGAGGAGCAGTGAAAAATGAGGAATCCAACTAAGGGGGAGTTTCAGAAATTGTATATAAAGATAGAGCATCAGCCAAGGGGGAGCATAGCATAAACACTTAGTCATTTTTCACTAAGTGTTGCCATCAATGCCAAAGGGGGAGATTGTTGGCAAGAGACACTATATGGATTCATGGTTGTTGTCATTAATGGCAACAAAGGTCATCCCACATATCCACAAGTCATGGTGTGTCTCTACCGGAAGTCAGAATGAAGATTGTTATGGTCCGGTGAACAAGAACAGAGCATGTGGCAAGGTCTGACAGATTGGTCCGGATCTCTCAGAGGAAGTGTCTTGGTGTAGTACGGATTTGGGGAAGTCAAGAGGACTACCTTGAGTAGTATATTCCAAGGATTTAGCCTCCGGTGATGAACAAGGAAAAAGATATGATTAGTTGAGTACCGGATTCCTGAGAGACAGTGAGAACAGAGGAAGAACTGACTGACAAAGTATCAGACTATTTTCCGGATGTGTTACTGTTGATGGTAAAGGTTGTGAAGGCATGAATCATGTTTGGCCGACATGATTAATGATATCTACAAGTATATGCTTGATCCGCATTGCTTGGTGAGCATGGATTCAGCCGACAGAACAGAGTTTGTAAGAAACTAGACTGTTCCGGATGCCGACTAGAAAGGTGATGAAATTACTTGTGCGGATATATATAGAGGATGGATTTAGTTGTGAAGACATGAAGTTGTGTGATGGCATATGCGAATAAGTGTAGAACAGAGCAGAAGTAGTAAGAAAGATCCGGTATGTGAAAGGATAGCAGAATAAAGAACAGAGGAAAGATGAAGTGCAGCAGATCAGTGTACTGAGCCTAACCGGAACTGAACTCCAACATATGTAGATGCTTCCAATCAGTTCAAGACTGTGATTCTTATCACTTTGTAGACAGTGTGTCTCCTTGTAGGCAGTGGGCCTCTTTGTGAGCAGTGTGCTCGGGCAGTGAGCCCTAATTGGCAAGTGCCATTTTGTAATTCCTTATTCTTCTAACAGAGAATAATCTTTGGGTTAATCACCCCGTGGTTTTCTCCCTTAACAGGGTTTCCACGTCAAAAATACTGTGTCATGTGTTTTTCATTTCATGGTAATGTTTGTTTGTTTGATTCAATGCTGCATTGATTAATAAGAAAGTTCAAAAGAAGAAATAATTAGGATAACTGATTCACCCCCCCTCTCAGTTATCAACAGAGACTTTCTCCCACATTTGGTGGAACCTCTAGTTCCATCCCTTCCACTTCATGTTGCGTTTGGATCAGGTTCACCCTAGGTTGTCCTCCTTGATTTCTTTCTTGCATGTTATAATTTGAGCATTCAAATGCCCTATGACCTTCTTCTCCACATCTGAAACAAGTGAAAGGCCTTCTCTAGTTTTCCCATCCTCTACCGCTACCATAACCTCTACCTCTTTGAAATTGCCTTCCTCGTTCTTGATTTGGAGGATCTTGTCGAGTGTCTACTTGTTTTTCCAATACATGGGATGACTCTCCCCTGCCATAATTCAAACCTCCTCAAAATGGGGTTGATGTACCCCTTCTTCCTCCTCTATTCCTCTAATGGTACTGTGTGTTTTGTTTTTCTTCAGCCTTTAGAGCCAATTGGTAAGCCTCTTCCATACTGTTGAGTCGATGCATGCTTAATTCATCTTGAATAGAAAATTTCAGGCCATTCACATATCTAGCAGCCATCTGTTCATCAGTTTCTTGATGTTCTATACGTATAGATAGCGTATAAAACTCATTTGTATAATCTTGCATAGAAGAGAGGTTCTGCTTTAAATTTTAAAACCTACAAAAAAGGGTTTGTGCATAATCTATGGGCAAAAATTTTTCTCTCAACTTCTTCTCCCTTTTATTCCATGTCCTAATCTTATCCTTGCCTTTCCTTGTTTGTTCCTTTTGAAGATGATCCCACCAAATCATTGCATGACCCTTTAATTTGGTGCATGCAATTTTTACCTTCTTCTCCTCTGTCATGGATTTCCATTCAAAAACATTTATCATGTCATTCAACCAATCTATCAACTCCTCTGGTTTAAGACTACTTGCATATATCTAAAACATCTACCTTGATCCCTTCATTTTTCCCTTCTAAGGCCCTAAGCATCCTCTCTTCAAAACTCATGCCTTCTAATTCTTCTTTTTCATGTTATGTATCTTGATTTGCACCTCCTTGACCTATCTCTTCATCAGATTCGTCTCCTCCTCTACCCAATCTTTGGTTTTCCATCCGTGTTGTAAGTTCTGCTATTTGCCTTTGCATATTTTGCATTTCTCTATGCATCTGAGCAAGACCGCCTCTTCCTCTTCCTCTCCCAACCATCTTCTTGCTCTGATACCAGATCATGAAGCACACAACATACACTAAATAGAATTGTGCCATCAAACATATGAGAGCCAAAGATTTGGAAGATGGAACATAAACAAAACTCCTATTCATCAACTCTGCTACTACAATGAGAGAAAACTCTCTTATATCTAAGAAAACAAAAAAAACAAAAAATTACCTTTTTTGGTAGATTTCGACAATTGTCAAATTTTGCCATTTTCAGTAATTTTACAATCATATCTTGAGAATCTAATTTTTTCCCAAAAGCTTCTTAAAACTAAGGTAGGACGAACGGCCAACTAATATTCTAAATTCAAAACATGAGTTTCGAGTTATTACAAAAGCAACTTTTTTAAAATCTAGAAAAAAATACTAAATTGCCATTTTAAGGGCCAAGATGAAAGTTTCAAGCCCCAAAAAAGTGCCAAGATGAGGTCCAACCCACTAGGACATGTCAGGAAACCATTGGCCACCTCATAATGCATCCACCTATAAAATTTCGTAGAAAACCCACATCCGAGTCAAAAGTTATGACCTCCGGAAGTCCCTACATCATTCTCCTTTGGTTGAAAAGAACGTAGCTCTTGCAAGTGAGTGTCTTCGAACTACTGCCACATGACTGGATCCAACCACTGCACTTCCCACTCTGTAATCCATGTGCTATCTATTGGTGGCAAGCCTTCCCACTGTACTAAATACTTGTTGTACTACCCTTGCCGAGTGTAGATAGTTTTCTTGTCAAGAACTTGTGCAATCTTTTCCTTCTTCTTATGGGGAATGTGGGGATGCCATGCCACTTCTAGTTCACTATCTTCAGCATCATCCTCACCATGGAATGCATATAAATCAAAAATATTAAACACAGGAGAAATATCAAGATCATCTGGTAAACTGACCTCATATGCATTATCAGTGATCTTTGTAATTTTGCAAGGACCAATTTTCCTGTACTTCAACTTGTGGTATGTTCAAGTAGAAAATTGCTCTTTTCTCAAATATACCATCACTAAGTCACCTTCATTGAATGTCTGATGTCGCCTACTAGCATCCACTGTATTCTTGTACCTCATATTACTATCCTGCAACTTCTGTCTCACTTCGTTCTGCAACTATTGAAGGTGTTCTACAAATGCTTCCCCATCATCACTGACCATGTCTTTCATTGGTATTTGTACCAAATCTAGAACACCCTGAGGATTTTTGCCATACACAATTTGGAAAGGGGACTTTCCCGTTGATCTGTTAACAAAACTATTATAGGCAAATTCGGATTGGTGTAATGCCAAGTCCCATTGTTTTGGCTTTTCTCCAACAATACACCTCAACAAATTTCCCAGACTTTGATTGACTACCTCTGTTTGCCCATTCATTTGAGGATGATAGGCACTACTAAACTGTAACTTGGTCCCCATCTTCTTCCATAAAGTCCTCCAAAAATGACTAAGGAATTTGGTATCCCTATCAGAGGTAATAGTCTTTGGAACACCATGCAGTCGAACAACTTCTAAAAAAAATAACTCTGCTACCCTCGTTGCATCATTAGTTTTCTTACAGGCAATAAAATGAACCATCTTGGAGAACCTATCAACAACTACAAAAATGGAGTCATTACCTCGTTGAGTATGTGGAAGTCCCAGCACAAAGTCCATGCTCAAATCTGTCCATGGTGCAGCTGGTACTGGTAATGGCATATACAACCCTGTATTCTATGAATGTCCCTTAGCCAGTTGGCAGATTCTACACCTTGTTACATACTTAGTTATATCCCTTTTCATCTTTGGCTAGTAATATTTATCTTCTATCAAGGCTATTGTCTTGTCCTTGCCAAAATGTCTAGCCAACCCACTTCTATGAAATTCTTTGATAATGTTTTCCCTCATAGAGCCAGCTGGTGTGCATAGTTGTTTTCCTTTAAATAGATACCCATCTTGCATAAAATATTCACCCCTAAAGTGATCCAAGTTACCAGATACTAGTGCCTTCAATTGTTCCACAATCTCCCAAAAATCATCATCAGACTCATACAAATTTTTGATGGCATCAAAACCAATCACCTCAATTTCCATTGTGGTCAAAAGTGCAACACGCCTACTTAATGCATCTGCAACCTGATTTTGTTTTCTAGATTTATGCTTCAACACAAAATTGTAACCCTGCAAGAAAGAGACCCACTTGGCATGCCTACTATTGAACTTTTTTTGTGTGTTCAAGTATCTCAGTGCAATATGATCCATAAACAATACAAACTCCTGGGGAACTAGATAATGTCTCTAATGCCTCAATGCTTGAACAATTGCATAAAATTCTAAATCATAAGTAGAATAATTCTTTCTCACTTCATTCATCTTTTCACTAAAGAAAGCTATAGGTTTTCCATCTTGGCTAAGCACAACAACTATTCCCACATGGGAGGCATCACATTCTACTTCAAATACCTTATCAAAATTTGGCAATGCAAGTATAGGTGCTTCTGTTACCTTTTGCTTCAAGTACATAAAGCTCTCCTCAGCATCCTTGGTCTATACAGACTCCCTTCCTTTGGTGCAATCTATTATAGGAGCTAGAATACTACTGAAATTTTGAATAAACTTTTGAGAGAAACTGGCCAAGCCATGAAAACTTTTTACCTCTGTGATGCTCCTTGGACTAGGCCATTCTAGAATTGCCCTGACTTTTTCTGGATCCATTCTGACACCATCTTTAGAAATGACAAAGCCTAAAAAACCAAACTATCCTGCATGAACCTACATTTCTTCAAATTGGTATAGAGCTTCTCCTTCCTTAACACACCAAAGATGATCCTCAAGTGTTGTAGGTGCTCTTCTTTGCTGTTACTAAATACCAAAATATCATCAAAATAAACTACCACAAACTTACCAATGTAAGGGCGTAGTATAGTGTTCAATAATCTCATAAATGTGCTAGGTGCATTTGATAACTGAAATGGCATAACCATCCACTCATATAATCCATCTCTAGTCTTAAAGGATATCTTCCACTCATCTCCTTCTCGAATCCGGATTTGGTGGTAGCCACTTCATAGGTCGATCTTGCTAAAATATTTCGACCCTACAAGGACATCCATCATGTCCTCCATATGAGGTATAGGAAACTGATACTTGATGGTAATCTTATTAATTACTCTGCTATCGGTGCACATCCTCCATGTTCCATCTTTTTTTGGGGTCAACAATGCAGGTACAGCACATGGGCTCATGCTCTCTCTCACCACACCTTTACTTATGAGTTCTGTTACTTGCTTATTCATCTCTGCATGTTGTGTTGGATTTATCCTATAAGCTGCTTGGTTGGTTAGAGTTGCTCCTTTAATCAAATCAATATGATGCTGAATATCTCTCTTTGGGTAGACCATCAGGCAATTCATCAGGCAAAACATCAACAAATTCTTTCAATAGCTCTGCTACTTCTGGGGGAACTAAAATGTCTTCCTCTTCACCTTTTTTCTTTACTAATGCGTAGCAACACCCTGTCACCTTCATTTCTGTAACAAGATCTCTTTCAGACAACATGGTCTCACCTTTTCCTTCATCCTTGAGAGGCAATAAAATCACCTTACAGCCATCTTTCCAAAAGGTGTATGTGTTTTTCTCTCCATCATGCATAACTTTTCTATCATACTGCCATGGCCTTCCCAATAACACATGACAGGCATCCATTGGGACAACATCACACCATATATCATCATGATAGATCTTTCCTATGCTAAACTTAATTAGGCATCTTTTATCAACAGTGACTTCATTTCCCTTTTTAAACCATGCAATGCGGTATGGATGAGGATGTTTTTCAAAGTGTAAATTCAATGTTTATACCATTTCTTTAGAAACCATATTTTCATAACTACCTCCATCAACAATAACTTGACATACCTTGCCACCTGAAGTGCATCTGGTTCTAAAGATATTGGTTCGAAGCCATGAACCATCAGAGCTTTTGGCTTGTGTTTTCTCCTTCTCTGGAATCACCATTGCTCTTCACATCATGAGACTTTCTCCCACATCTGGTGGAAACTCTAGTTCTGTCCCTTTCACTTCATGTTGCATTTGAATCAGGTTCACCCTAGGTTGTCCTCCTTGATTTCTTTCTTGCATGTTATAATTTGAGCATTCAAATGCCCTATGACCTTCTTCTCCACATCTGAAACAAGTGAAAGGCCTTCTCTGGTCTTCCCATCCTCTACCTCTTTGAAATCCCCTTCCTCGTTCCTGATTTGGAGGATCTTGTTGAGTGTCTACTTGTTTTTCCAATCCATGGGATGACTCTCCCCTGCCATAATTCAAACCTCCTCGAAATGGGGTTGATGTACCCCTTCTTCCTCCTCTATTCCTCTAATGGTACTGTATGTTTTATTTTTCTTCAGACTTTAGAGCCAATTGGTAAGCCTCTTCCATACTGTTGAGTCGATGCATGCTCAATTCATCTTGAATAGAAAATTTTAGGCCATTCACATATCTAGCAGCCATCTATTCATCAGTTTCTTGATGTTCTATACATATAGACAGCGTATAAAACTCATTTGTATAATCTTGCACAGAAGAGAGGTTTTGCTTGAGATTTTGAAACCTACGAAAAAGGGTTCGCGCATAATCTATGGGCAAAAATTTTTCTCTCAACTTCTTCTCCATTTTACTCCATGTCCTGATCTTATCCTTGCCTTTCCTTGTTCGTTCCTTCTGAAGATGATCCCACCAAATCATTGCATGACCCTTTAATTTGGTGCATGCGAATTTTACCTTCTTCTCCTTTGTCATGGATTTCCATTCAAAAAAATTTCTCATGTCATTCAACCAATCTATCAACTCCTCTGGTTTAAGACTACCTGCATATTCTGAAACATCTACCTTGATCCCTTCATTTTTCCCTTCTAAGGCCCTGAGCATCCTCTCTTCAAAACTCATGCCTTCTAATTCTTCTTCTTCATGTTCTATATCTTGATTTGCACCTCCTCGACCTATCTCTTCATCAGATTCATCTCCTCCTCTACCTAATCTTTGGTTTTCCATCCATGTTGTAAGTTCTGCTATTTGCCTTTGTAGATTTTGCAGTTCTCTATGCATCTGGGCAAGACTGCCTCTTCCTCTTCCTCTCCCAGCCATCTTCCTACTCTGATACTAGATGATGAAGCACACAACATACACTCAATAGAATTGTGCCATTAAACATATGAGAGCCAAAGATTTGGAAGCTGGAACATAAAAAAACTCCTATTCATCAACTCTGCTACTACAATGAGAGAAAACTCTCTTATATCCAAGAAAACAAAAAATAAAAATAAAAAATTACCTTTTTTGGCAGATTTTGACAATTGTCAGATTTTGCCATTTTCGGTAATTTTACAATCATATCGTGATAATCTAGTTTTTTCCCAAAATCTTCCTAAAACTAAGGTAGGACGAATAGCCAACTAATATTCTAAATTCAAAACATGATTTTCGAGTTATTACAAAAGCAACTTTTTAAAAATCTAGAAAAAAATACTAAATTGCCATTTTTAGGGCCAAGATGAAAGTTTCAAGCCTCGAAAAAGTGCCAAGATGAGGTCCAACCCACTAGGACAGGTTGGGAAACCATTGGCCACCTCATAATGCATCCACCTATAAAATTTTGTAGAAAACCCACATCCGAGTCAAAAGTTATGACCTCCGGAAGTCCCTGCATCATTCTCCTCTGGTTGAAAAGAACACAGCTCCTGCAAGTGAGTATCTTCGAACTGCTACCACTTGACTAGATTCAACCATTGCACTTCCCACTCTGTAATCCATGTGCTATCTATTGGTGGCAATCCTTCCCACTGTACTAGATACTTGTTGTACTACCCTTGCCGAGTGTAGATAGTTTTCTTATCAAGAACCTGTGTAATCTTTTCCTTCTTCTTATGGGGAATGTGGGGGTGCCATGCCACTTCTGGTTGACTATCTTCAGCATCATCCTCACCATGGAATGCATATAAATCAAAAACATTAAACACAGGAGAAATATCGAGATCATCTGGTAAACTGACATCATATGCATTATCATTGATCTTCTTTGTAATTTTGCAAGGACTAATTTTCTTATACTTCAACTTGTGGTATGTTTCAGTAGGAAACTGCTCTTTTCTCAAATATACCATCACTAAGTCACCTTCATTGAATGTCTGATGTCACCTACTAGCATCCACTGTATTCTTGTACCTCGCATTACTGTCCTGCAACTTCTGTCTCACTTCGTTCTACAACTGTTGAAGGTGTTCTACAAATGCTTCCCCATCATCACTGACCCTGTCTTTCATTGGTATCTATACCAAATCCAGAACACCCTGAGGATTTCTACCATACACAATCTGGAAAGGGGACTTTCCTGTTGATCTGTTAACAAAACTATTAGAGGCAAATTTGGCCTGGGGTAATGCCAAGTCCCATTGTTTTGGCTTTTCTCCAATAATACACCTCAACAGATTTCCCAGACTTTGATTGACTACCTCTGTTTGCCCATCTGTTTGAGGATGATAGGCACTACTAAACTATAACTTGGTCCCCATCTTCTTCCATAAAGTCCTCCAGAAATGACTGGGGAATTTGGTGTCCCTATCAGAGGTAATAGTCTTTGGAACACCATGTAGTCGAACAACTTCTGAAAAAAATAACTCTGCTACCCTCGTTGCATCAGTAGTTCTCTTACAGGCAATAAAATGAACCATCTTGGAGAACCTATCAACAACTACAAAAAAGGAGTCATTTCCTCATTGAGTATGTGGAAGTCCTAACACAAAGTCCATGCTCAAATCTGTCCATGGTGCAGCTGGTACTGGTAATGGCATATACAACCCTGTATTCTATGAATGTCCCTTAGCCAGTTGGCAGATTCTACACCTTGTTACATACTTAGATATATCCCTTTTCATCTTTGGCCAATAATATTTATCTTCTATCAAGGCTATTGTCTTGTCCTTGCCAAAATGTCCATCCAACCCACTACTATGAAATTCTCTAGTAATGTTTTCCCTCATAGAGCCAGCTGGTATGCATAGTTGTTTTCCTTTAAAGAGATACCCATCTTGCATAAAATATTCACTCCTAAAGTGATCCAAGTTACCAGATACTGGTGCCTTCAATTGTTCCACAATCTCCCAAAAATCATCATCAGACTCATACAAATTTTTGATGGCATCAAAACCAATCACCTCAGTTTCCATTGCGGTCAAAAGTGCAACACGCCTACTTAATGCATCGACAACCTAATTTTGTTTTGTAGACTTATGCTTCAACACAAAATTGTAACCTTGCAAGAAGGAGACCCACTTGGCATGCCTACTATTCAATTTTTTCTGTGTGTTCAAGTATCTCAATGCAATATGATCCGTAAACAATACAAACTCCTGGGGAACTAGATAATGTCTCCAATGCCTCAATGCCTAAACAATTGCATAAAATTCCAAATCATAAGTAGAATAATTCTTTCTCACTTCATTCAGCTTTTCACTAAAGAAAGCTATAGGTTTTCCAGCTTGGCTAAGCACAGCACCTATTCCCACATGGGAGGCATCACATTCTACTTCAAATACCTTATCAAAATTTGGCAATGCAAGTATAGGTGCTTCTGTTACCTTTTGCTTCAAGTACTTAAAGCTCTCCTCAGCATCCTTGGTCCATATAGACTCCCTTCCTTTGGTGCAATCTGTTATAGGAGCTACAATACTATTGAAATTTTGAATGAACTTTCAATAGAAAGTGGCCAAGCCATGAAAACTTTTTACCTCTGTGATGCTACTTGGACTAGGTCATTCTAGAATTGCCCTGACCTTTTCTGGATCCATTCTGACACCATCTTTAGAAATGACAAAGCCTAAAAAAACCAAACTATCTTGCATGAACCTACACTTCTTCAAATTGGCATAGAGCTTCTCCTTCCTTAACACACCAAAGATGATCCTCAAGTGTTGTAGGTGCTCTTATTTGCTGTTACTAAATACCAAAATATCATCAAAATAAACTACCACAAAATTACCAATGTAAGGGCGTAGTATAGTGTTCGTCAATCTCATAAATGTGCTAGGTGCATTTGATAACCCAAATGGCATAACCATCCACTCACATAATCCATCTCCAGTCTTAAAGGTTGTCTTCCACTCATCCCCTTCTCGAATCCGGATTTGGTGGTAGCCACTTCGTAGGTCGATCTTGCTGAAATATTTGGACCCTGGAAGGACATCCATCATGTCCTCCATATGAGGTATAGGAAACTGATACTTGATGGTAATCTTATTAATTTTATCTGCTATCAGTGCACATCCTCCATGTTCCATCTTTTTTGGGGGTCAACAATGCAGGTACAGCACATGGGCTCATGCTCTCTTTCACCACACCTTTACTTATGAGTTTTGTTACTTGCTTATTCATCTCTGCATGTTGTGTTGGATTCATCCTATAAGCTATTTGGTTGGGTAGAGTTGCTCCTTGAATCAAATCAATATGATGCTAAATATCTCTCTTTGGTGGTAGACCATCAGGCAAAACATCAACAAATTCTTTCAATAGCTCTGCTACTTCTGGGGGAATTGAAATGTCTTCCTCTTCACCTTTTTTCACTACTAAGGCATAGCAACACCTTGTCACCTTCATTTCTGTAACAAGATCTCTTTCAGACAACATGGTCTCACCTTTTCCTTCATCCTTGAGAGGCAATAAAATCACCTTACAGCCATCTTTCCAAAAGTTGTATGTGTTTTTCTCTCCATCATGCATAACTTTTCTATCATACTGCCATGGCCTTCCCAATAACACATGATAGGCATCCATTGGGACAACATCACACCATATCTCATCCTGATAGATCTTCCCTATGCTAAACTTAATTAGGCATCTTTTATCAACAGTGACTTCATTTCCCTTTAAAAAACCATGCAATGCGGTATGGATGAGGATGTTTTTCACAATGTAAATTCAATTTTTCTACCATTTCTTTAGAAACCATATTTTCACAACTACCTCCATCAACAATAACTTGACATACCTTGCCACCTGAAGTGCATCTGGTTTTGAAGATATTGGTTCGAAGCCATGAACCATCAGAGATTTTGGCTTGTGTTTTCTCCTTCTCTAGAATCACCATTACTCTTCTCATCATGAGACTTTCTCCCACATCTGGTGGAACCTCTACTTCTGTCCCTTCCACTTCATGTTGTCTTTGAATTAGGTTCACCCTAGGTTGTCCTCCTTGATTTCTTTCTTGCATGTTATAATTTGAGCATTCAAATGCCCTATGACCTTCTTCTGCACATCTGAAACAAGTGAAAGGCCTTCTCTAGTTTTCCCATCCTCTACTGCTACCATAACCTCTACCTCTTTGAAATCCCCTTCCTCATTCTTGATTTGGAGTATCTTTTCAAGTGTCTACTTGTTTTTCCAATCCATGGGATGACTCTCCCCTACCATAATTCAAACCTACTCAAAATGGGGTTGATGTACCCCTTCTTCCTCTTCTATTCTTCTGATGGTACTATGTGTTTTGTTTTTCTTCAGCCTTTAGAGCCAATTGGTAAGCCTCTTCCATACTGTTGAGTCGATGCATGCTTAATTCATCTTGAATAGAAAATTTCAGGCCATTCACATATCTAGTAGCCATCTGTTCATCGGTTTCTTGATGTTCTATACGTATAGATAGCGTATAAAACTCATTTGTATAATCTTGCACAGAAGAGAGGTTCTGCTTTAAATTTTGAAACCTACGAAAAAGTGTTTGCGCATAATCTATGGGCAAAAATTTTTCTCTCAACTTCTTCTCCATTTTATTCCATGTCATGATCTTATCCTTGCCTTTCCTTGTTCATTCCTTTTGAAGATGATCCCACCAAATCATTACATGACCCTTTAATTTGGTGCATACGAATTTTACCTTCTTCTCCTCTGTCATGGATTTCCATTCAAAAAAAAATCTCATGTCATTCAACCAATCTATCAACTCCTCTGGTTTAAGACTACTTGCATATTTTGAAACATCTACCTTGATCCCTTCATTTTTCCCTTCTAAGGCCCTGAGCATCCTCTCTTCAAAACTCATGCCTTCTAATTCTTCTTCTTCATGTTTTGTATCTTGATTTGCACCTCCTCGACCTATCTCTTCATCAGATTCATCTCCTCCTCTACCCAATCTTTGGTTTTCCATCCGTGTTGTAAGTTCTGCTATTTGCCTTTGCAGATTTTGCATTTCTCTATGCATCTGGGCAAGACCACCTCTTCCTCTTCCTCTCCCAGCCATCTTCCTTCTCTGATACCAGATGATGAAGCACACGACATACACTCAATAGAATTGTGCCATTAAACATATGAGAGCCAAAGATTTGGAATTTGGAACATAAAAAAAACTCCTATTCATCAACTCTGCTACTACAATGAGAGAAAACTCTCTTATATCCAAGAAAACAAAAAAAACAAAAAATTACTTTTTTGGCAGATTTCGACAATTGTTAGATTTTGCCATTTTCGGTAATTTTACAATCATATCTTGAGAATCTAGTTTTTTCCCAAAAGCTTCCTAAAACTAAGGTAGGACGAATGGCCAGCTAATATTCTAAATTCGAAACATGAGTTTCGAGTTATTACAAAAGCAACTTTTTAAAAATCTAGAAAAAAAACACTAAATTGCCATTTTGAGGGCAAAGATGAAAGTTTCAAGCCCTGAAAAAGTGCCAAGATGAGGTCTAGTCTGGTAGAGTAGGTTGGGAAACCACTGGCCACCTCATAACGCATCCACCTATAAAATTTCGTAGAAAACCCACATCTGAGTCAAAAGTCATGACCTTCGGAAGTCCTTGCATCAGATATTCGCTGCTCTTTGACAAATTCCTCTTCCTCCATTTTCGATTAAAATTTTTTATACAAATTTATTTTTCTTAGTGTAAAATTTTTAATTTGAAGATATTTTGAAGGATTCGAATGCATGCAAATCTTTAAAATACACATGAAGGATAGAGGCGCTGAGTAATACGAAGCCATTAAAATCTCAGGTAAGTATAGTTGATTTTATGATGATTTGATTTATAATGGTTATGGAATATTTAAAGCTTCTTTCCTACAAACATTGTTAATTTCAGGCAGATTCTCTATAGATTTATTTATGTGCCCATGATTTGGGATGTTTTTCGCACCAAACCCATACCAAGTGTTGCCATCAAGGGCGCTATTGCAATTGCTTTAAGATACAATGTAACAGTCTTTTCTGTTTAATACATTTGACATAACTATATCTCTAAATATATATAAAAAAATATATAAATCCAAAACTCTGAAGCATGAGGTTTCACATAAATTCGCGGCCTGCGAAGGCTACCTCTTCCTTTTCCCTCTTCATTCGTAGACATTTACCCTTATCTTTTTATGTCCATAAACCTCTTATGAGGAATTAAGCGGAATCTTTGCCCTTCTATGAAAGTGCCTATTACTCTCCAAAAATGCATTTTGTGCATCCTGCAACAAAACTAAAGTGATTCTGAGATATAATTTAAAAAAAAACTAATGCTAATCACTACTAATGCTAATATTAAATCTTTTAATACCTCTAAAAGCATTGATTAAATTTTACCTGTATCTTCAAATGAAACCATGCTGGGCATGAGCGCCTCATTCCATCTCTATGGCTTTTCTTTTTAATTTATCAATTCTCTAAAACTACCTCTGTAGCACCAATTTCAAATGTCCACTTCATGAATGAAGAGTTTGAGAAACTAAATAAGTTTTCTATTTTTAATATTTTTGTAGAACCTTCCAATCAGTTAGCGGATTCATTGCTACAACCATCTACTTTTTTAAAAGGTTTCTTTTATCTCTTTAAGTCATATAAATCAAGAAAAATAGCAATATATTTTTAGTAATTTTTTAAAGTGAAAAATATGTTTTTATATTAGAATGGATAATTGTATCTATGTGTTTGCCAATGATGGCATGGTTCGGTGGTTAAGTCGCTCGGTTGTAGTGGCGGCCACCAGAGTTCAAACCCCCGCTGGGCCAACGAGCTCGCAAGGCTTTACGCCTTCGCTGGGCCAATGAGCTCGCGGGTTTGAAGTGTTCTTCCTAGGGGATGAGGTCCTCCAGTTGTGGCCTCACCGGTTCATTGCTCCGGGCAAAAGCATTCGCGTGGACCCGGAGGGCGTGTCGCACCAGCGTCGCCGGTCACGTTAAAAAGTTTACCAGGTGCATTTTAAAAAAAAAAAAAAAAAAAATTGTATCTATGTGTTTAAATATTGGTAGTTCTTGTAGAAATTATTTATGATCTTTGTATTTAAAAATTGTAATAAATTTAATTTAGTAGTGATTATAATTAGTTAGAAATATTATTGCATTAGAAAGTAAGTTTTTAGATTTGTATTGGTATTTAAATTGTAGTAGTTCTAAATAATATCTTTTATGCTCAAGTCAATCTTAGTAGTAAATGAGGTTAAATTCAAGTGCTTTCTCCAAAAATTTATGTAAATCTAATTTTATTTATTTTTTGTTTTAAAAAAATATGTGTTTTATTAAATTTTCAAAGATTATAGGGTTTGAACATTAATTATATTAATATAATATCCTTTTGTTTTAATAATAGTATTATAATAATGTAATTATATATATATATATATATATATATATATATATATATATATATATATATATATATATATATATATATATATATATATATATATATATATATATATATATCCAAAACTCTTAAGCGTGAGGCTTCACATAAAGTCGCCACCTCTTCCTTTTCCATCTTCATTGGTACACATTTACCCTTGATCTTTTTAGGGCCATAAACCTCTTATGAGGAATTAAGTGGAATCTTTGCCCTTCTATGAAAGTGCTAATACTCTCCAAAATGCCTTTTGTGCATATAATTTTAAAAAAAACCTTTGCAAACATTGAATTTTTAAATCTTACTTGTATCTTTAAATGAAACCATGTTGGGCATGAGTGCTTCATTCCATCTCAGTGGCTTTTCTTCTTAATTTATCAATTCTCTTAAAATACCTCTTCAGTACTGATTTCAAAAGTCCACTTCATGAATGAAGAGTTTGAGAAACTAAATAAGTTTTCTATTTTTTTTTAGAGCCGGAGGTGTACGACCAATTAGCCCATTCATTGCTACAACCATCTTTTTTTTTAGAAGGTTTCTTTTATCTCTTTTAAGTCATGTAAATTAAAAAAATAGCAATACAATTTTAGTAATTATTTTAAGTGAAAATATGTTTTTAAATTATAATGGATAATTGCATATATGTGTTTAAATATTGGTAGTTCTTGTAGAAATTATTTAATATGAGAAAATAAAAGTTATGCAAACCTGAATGAAAGAAGATATGAATTAAGTCATATAGTTATGATCTTGGTATTTGAAAATTGTAATGAATTTAATTTAGTAGTGATTAGCATTAGTTGAAGGGTTATTGCATTAGAAAGAAAGTTTTATTTATTATTATTTTTTGTTTTTAACAAAAATGTGTTTTATTTAAATTTTCACAATTTTGTAGATTATTGTTTTGATGAAAGATTATAGGGTGTGATCTCAAGTTTTAATATAATTTAATTATTATTATTAATGAGGATTATAATAATGTAAATATATAAATATAATATAAAAATATAAATATGGGGCCATAAATAAGAGGTTTATGGCGCTAAACCTCTTCTAATGTTTAATGAGGATTATGATAATATTATAATTCTCTTATATTATTAATAATGAAGATTATAATAATGTAAAAATATAAATATAATATTATTATAATTAATAAAAAAATGTTTTATTTATATTATAATATCCTTTGGTTTTAATAATAATATTATAATAATCCTAAATGCTGAGTCCCTGGCCCTCAAGGGCTTAGAGGAGTGGGAGCTTCGGGAGGAGATTTTTTGGAAGCAAAAAGCTCAGATTGATTGGCTTCAGGAGGGGGACAGGAACACGGCTTTTTTTCATAACTCGGTTAAGGCTCGTAGGCAGGGGAACTCTATTTCCACTCTTGTCTCGAGTGATGGGGCTCAGCTCTCGTCCTATGGTGAAATTTCCAGGGAAGCTGTCACCTATTTTTCTAATCTTTTTTCCAGGGAGGATATTGCTGCCAGTTCTGAAAAGCGGGCTATCTTGGATTGTATTCCTTGCTTGGTCTCGGATGAGATGAATAGGGCTCTTCTGAGTCCAATCTTGTTACCTGAGCTGGAGAAAGTTGTGTTTAGTATGAAAAAAGGAAAAGCTCCTGGCCCCGATGGGTTTCTGATAGAGTTCTTCCAGGAATTTTGGGAAATAATAAAGTCTGATCTCCTTGAGGTGGTTCAGGAATCTCTTAGGAACAAACAAATGCTTAAGTCTTTGAATTCTACTTTTCTGGCTCTCATACCTAAGAAGGAAGGGGCTAATCGGATGGATCAGTTTCGGCCTATTGCCTTATGCAATGTCACCTACAAGATCATTACCAAGTTGATTGCTGAGAGACTCAAACCCTTCCTTGGTGCTTTGATTTCTATTGAGCAGGGAGGTTTTGTGGACGGGCGACAGATTTTGGATGGTGTCGTGATTGCTACGGAGGTTATTCACTCTATGGCTTCCTCTAAGGAGAAGGCGATGTTCATTAAGCTTGACATGGCTAAAGCTTATGATCGGGTGAGCTGGGAGTTTCTTCAGAATATCCTCTTGACTTTTGGCTTCAACGAGGAATGGGTGAGCTGGGTTCTCAGCTGTGTAACCTCGTCCTCCTTCTCGGTTCTTCTTAATGGGGATTCTTCAGATTGGTTTAGTGCTTCTCGGGGTCTTCGGCAAGGGGACCCTCTATCCCCATATCTTTTCATTATCATGGCGGAGGGCCTTGGTAGATTTATTAAATCTCAGGTGCGGCTGGGTCTTCTTCACGGTTGGAGCTGGACCAATGATCTCCCTCCCTATTCGCACCTTCAATTTGTGGATGATACTGGACTGATGGGCTTGGCTAGAATTAGCGAGGCAGTGAACTTCAAGAGAACTTTAGATATCTATTTGAGAGCTTCTGGTCAGTGTATCAATGATGACAAATCTTCCATCTATTTCTTCAATACTCCTCGTCTCATTCAGAATAGGATTGCCAGGATTCTTAGATTCCAAATTGGTTCTCTTCCCATGATGTACCTGGGGACTCCCTTGGCCCTGGGATCTCAGCGTCGAAGTTTTTGGCAGGGGATTTTGGATAAGTTCCAGAGTAAGGTTAGCCATTGGACTCACAGATGGCTCTCTTCTGCTGGTAGAGTGCTTCTCCTAAAAGCTATGGTGTAGTCTCTCCCTATTTACAGGTGTTGTGTGCAGATTCCTCCTGCATCCTTTGTGAGGGAGTTTGATGCTCTTTCCCGGTAATTCCTTTGGTCGGGTAACCTTCTTTCCTCGAAATGGAGTTTAGTCAAATGGGAGTCTGTCTGTAGGCCAAAACATGCTGGTGGCCTTGGCCTCAGGTCTATGGCTCTTGTGGTTACGGCTTTGGCAGCTAAGCTGTACTGGAGATGGTGCAACAGCCAGGATCAGGATTGGGCCAAGATTCTTGCTTGCAAGTATGTTCCTGGGGTTGAGAGCCGGGATGTGCCACGAATTGCTTTGTTGGGCAAAGGCTCTTGCATTTGGGATACTCTTAAGAAGGGAGCTCAGCTTGTTCAGAATGGTCTTTTCTGGATCTGTAATAATGGTTCTGATGCTCTTTTCTGGTTGGACTCTTGGGATGGCCACCCCCCCATTTTGTCTAGTTTCCCTCAGCTTATGCCTCTTGGCCAGATGTTCTCTGATGCTGGTTGGAATAAGGTGGAGCATTTTAAAACAGTTAAGCGTATCGGTCATCTGGAGGTGTCTTGCTGGAAGGACCCGCAGGAGTGGCCTGTGGGTGGCTCTGATGAGGATCGTGCTACTTTGTGTAAGGTCTTGGAGGGCAGGCTTTGTAGCACTCTGAAGGAGAGGGACAAGTTGGCTTGGAACCCTAGCCCAAAAGGGAATTATACTGTTGCTCAGGGTTATGCTGTGCTTGATAGGAATTTATATGGGCCTTCCGAGGTGCCCTGGTGGAGGAAGGTTTGGAACAACTTTTCTTGGCCCAAGTGTAACTTCTTTTTATGGTTGGTTGCCTAGAAGAAATGTCTCACCTGGGAGAATCTTCGTAAACGGGGGTTTCAGGGGCCTTCCATTTGTTTTCTTTGTTTGCGCAGTGAAGAATGTTCTTCCCACTTGTTCTTTCATTGCCCCTTTTCTCGTGAGATTTGGCACAGATGGTGGGAGGCTTGGCATCATGGGTGCATTCATGCTTCCTCTCTTATTGAGTTTTGGGAGAGCCTGGGCAGGCCTCCTGCGAAGACGCCTTTTCTTCAGGTGGCCTGGTGCATTGGGCCCATCTTCATCTTTTGGAACCTATGGCTGGAGAGGAACCGTAGAGTTTTTTGTGATTCCAGATTGGATACTGGTCAACTGTGGACGAAGATTATCAGTGTGCTCCAGGAGACTATTTCCGCTAAATGTGATATGTCTGAAAGTATTGATCCTGGGGATGTTGCGGTTATGCGGGATCTGAGCCTGGGTGTTAATAGTAGGGGATGCCGTACTGGTCTTATGCCACGCCGTGTCAAGAAACGGGTCTGTCGTGATGGGAAGTGGGCACCTCCTCCAGATGGAGTCCTGAAGGTTAATACTGATGGCTCTTCTCGGGGGAATCCTGGGCAAGCTGGTATTGGGGGTATTGGTAGAAGTAAGGATGGGGATGTTGTTTTCTGCTTCTCTGTTTACAAAGGGCATCACTCTAACAACCTGATGGAGGCCCTCGCTATAAAGGTTGCTGTTGAGCGGGGTTGCTCTCTTGGCTGGAGGAGGATTATCTGTGAGTCAGACTCTCAAATTGTTGTGGATATGTTGAACAACCAGAGATTGGATGGTGTTAGTTGGCATTTAGCTTCGATGGTCAGACAAATTTTAAGTGTTTGCAATTCCTTAGAAGCAGTCTCTTTCTGTCACATCCCTCGAGAATGGAACAGTGTGGCTGACTGCTTGGCGAAGTGGGCCTCGGAGAAAGGGGATGGCTGGGATATCAGTGGTAGGAATGAGTTACCTTCTGATTATCTCGGGATTCTAGAGAGATTTTTATTGGATGACATGACTATGTAGTGTTGTTGTTTGTTTGTGGGCTATTGTCCTTTCTGTTGAGCCTGTGGCTCTTGCCTTGTTTCTTGTTTTGGTTTGAATAAATTTTTTTTCCCCTTTGTTTTTAAAAAAAAAATATATATATATATATATATATATATATATTATTATTATTACATTATTAAATATAATAATATTATAATTACATTAATTATATTAATGTAATATCCTTTGGTTTTAATAATAATATTATAATAATGTAATAATTTAAATATAATATTATTATATTTAATAATGTAATAATAATATTTTAACACACCAATCTCCTCCACCCTCTTCCAACTGTTCAAACTTAAAAATAATATTAATAATAGTATTGATTTTGGTATAATTTTATTTGCACAAGCCATAATTTTATCTACATAGTTTGAAATATGATGTATAGTACAAATTGATTAATATTAGTATTAATATTAGGGTTAATATTTTTATGATTGACAAAGGACATAGTGATTATATATTATTGACAAAGAACATCTTTACAATATAAATTGTTGATTTTAAAAAACTCAAAACCAAATAAATTTAGGGTTGAATACAACTCAAATTTATATATATGTTATCTGCATCTTCAATATTTTCCTTCATTATTTACTATCTACATCTTGAATATTTCTTTACATATATATTAATTTGATTATTTATTTATTGTTTTATAATTCTCAGCAAATAATTGAAATTATAGATGCTCCACAAAATGAATCAGAAATCTTACTTACAAGCCCATCAAATGAATCTACAAGTTCAAATGGGTTTGTTGAAACACCTATAGAAAAATTATCAAATTTCTTTTGAGCAACTTTCTACCCCACACAAAAAAAAAATATTTCTTTTGCCGTTACTTTAGAATTCATGGCATTTCATTTATTTCATATTACAATCTCTGGTTTCATTTATTTCCTTTGGCATTACATTTTGTATTTATGGGTTTCACTTCGTGTTATACTTGTGCTATAGATTGTTTTTTTGGTGTTGTTTTGTTATGTCTTTTTGATTCCTTAGATGTTGATTCTGTTGGGAGGGGAAAATGGAGGTAGCCGCTATTAACGAAAATGGTGGTAGGATATTTACTGCTCTTTGATAAATTCCTCTTCCTCCATTTTTGATTAAATTTTTTTATATGAATTTCTTTTTCTTAGTGCAAAATTTTGAATTTGAAGATATTTTGAAGGATTCGAAGGCATGAAAATCTGTAAAATATGCATGAAGGATAGAGGTGTTGAGTAATATGAAGCCATTAAAATCTCAGGAAAGTATAGTTGATTTTATGATGATTTGATTTATAATGGTTATGGAATATTTAAAGCTTCTTTCCTACAAACATTATTAATTTTAGGCAGATTCTCTATAGATTTATTTATGTGCCCATGATTTGGGACATTTTTCACACCAACACCATACCAAGTGTTGCCATCAAGGGCACTATTGCAGCTGCTTTAAGATGCAATGTAATGGTCTTTTCTGTTTAATACATTTGACATAACTCTCTCTCTCTCTCTCTCTCTCTCTCTCTCTCTCTCTCTCTCTCTCTCTATATATATATATATATATATATATATATATATATATATATATATATCCAAAACTCTAAAGCATGAGACTTCACATAAAGTCACGGCCTGCAAAGGCCACCTCTTCCTTTTCCCTCTTCCTTCGTAGACATTTACCCTTATCTTTTTACGTCCATAAGCCTCTTATGAGGAATTAAGCAGAATCTTTGCCCTTCTGTGAAAGTGCCTATTACTCTCCAAAAATGCATTTTGTACATCCTACAACAAAACTAAAGTGATTCTGAGATATAATTTAAAAAAAAACTATTGCTAATCACTACTAATGCTAATATTAAATCTTTTAATACCTCTGCAAGAATTGATTAAATCCTACCTATATCTTCAAATGAAACCATGTTGGGCATGAGCACCTCATTCCATCTCTATGGCTTTCCTTTTTAATTTATCAATTCTCTAAAACTACCTATGCAGCACTGATTTCAAATGTCCACTTCATGTAGTGCCCCTCCATTTTCACTTGGTTGTGCAGGTAGTCTAGCTAAAGAACCTGAAGATGAAGATGGAACATGAGCTTCTGTTAGTACTTTCGTGGGTATGATGCATATTGTTATGTTATTATTATTATGCAAAGATTTATTTGGATAGTCAAGTGATGCAGTAGTATGTTTTTACGATAGATGGAAAGGGTGGCATCATACCATTGAACGTATGGGGGACATACGGGAATGAGATAGAAATGTTAGAGTTCCTTTCCAAGTGCTTCAGCTATTAAGAATTTGTGCTCTAATTGGTATGCTTGAGTGAATAGGTACTAGGTTGCATCTCCACCTAAATTGGCAGGTCTGAGCGTACCTTGAAACCGATTGGATCAGTTGATCAGAGATAGCACTTGGTCGCCTACCCTAGCCATTATCCTTAAAAAGATGAGTATCCAGTTTTGCACCCAGTTAGTGTTGTCATTATGGTCATGATAGTCCATCATTGTTGTTGTGTTCATGCTTTTCGATCGTGCATAGTGGTCAGTTATTGTTCGGTATTTGGATTATTAGGTTGTAATTATTTGATTAATGTTTGATAAATGACTTCTATTTTATAGCTCATAATTGGAATAAGGTAGGTAACTTACCTATTTAAGAGCTTGGATTGCAAAAATGATAGTGAACAATAGAAATGATCTCCTCCAACAATTAAATGTCAGTGCTCCACCATCTAGGATGGTAAACAAAGAACAATTGATAAAACTAGGGTTTAAGAACTCAGATAGCTTCCTTGAGAAGCTTCACGTTAACCCAAAACATTTACTATGTGTGCATAAGACAACGTTAATGGCACATATTACACTACTAATACCCTCCATACTTATTATTAATGTGAATTGAACTTCATTATAAATAATTATCATACTACCCAAAATCCTATTAAGATCCAAGTTAATGATCAATGTTACATAGACTCTTCTTAATGATTTACATGTCAACTAGAGTCAAAACTAACTACTTAAATATATTAAAGTGGGGATAAATCATCATAATATAAATTGACTATAGAATTAGGGTTTTAATATTTAAAGAACTTCTTTTCAAAATGCCCACAATAAGTTTCACAAAGATCTAAATTTCAACAAGACTAATACACCTAAGTTTGAGAACTATAAACATATTTGTCACCATGCCATTTAGGAACTTCTAACACTCTATTTGCCTATATACTCATCCTCAAACCATAGCACTTATATATAAACAAATGATAGTCTCAAGTATTGTGTCTTAATAAAAACTTTTTCGTTATTCAATAGTAACTATGTTAGAATATTTGAATGTTTACCAAAATCTATGAACTATGAGAATGCAAATCTATAATAGAATAGATTGGCAGGCTTCAACTTGATTTGTAGTATGGAATTGCAAGTTACAATGAGATACTAATCAGATTTCTGCTATAACATCAGATATCATTGACTTCAATTACAATTTCATAGAGTTCAAATTCCAATGAAAACTATGAATGAGAAATAACTCAGAGATTATAGTATTAAAACCAAAGCCTCATATTGTTCAAGGACATCATCAAAATTATGGCATATCATAAGTATGTCTTGTTGTCATAAATTAGGAGATTCACATACATTGTATACATACCAATGTGTCTGTGGATACGAGGGGCCCAAACAAATAAAGGCAAATAGAGATATCAAGCTAGAAAGTCACATTCTGGTGATTGCTCGACACTGGCATAGGGCTTAGGATCCACTTAACAACCCTTCATTTGGGTCATTTGATCTCCTGTTCTTGAGAAACGATGAGACTGATTATAGTAGGACATCACCATCGCTGAGATTTAGTGACATGAGACGAAAGCTGCTAGAGGATCTAGATTTTTGGCCACTGTCAACTGCCAAACCAATAATATCATCACCAACTGCTTGTGGAGCTGACATCGGTGGTTTGATCCCTGGGAGAGACACCTTTACAAGTGGTTGCAGGGGCTTCTATTTTTCTTCATGGCTCCCAAGCCCTTGCAAGATCAACGTATTACTTTTCTGACATCTCTTAAGCAGCCTGGTCCACATGAACCCACAATGCAGTGCTTTATCAAAAGGGATAAAGAAACATCAACATATTACTTGTATCTTGGGTTTATGCCAACCATAATGGATAAAGGGAAGTTTCTTTTGGCTGCAAGAAGGTTTAGACATGCTACTAGCATTGAATGCATAATCTCTCTTGATGCTAATGATCTGTCCCAAGGAGGCAATGCGTAGGTAGGAAAATGAGGTATGTAGTTAAACCAGTTAGTGACTTTTATATTAGAGATCTGCTACATATGATCTATTTGCACGTATGGTTTGAAACCAATTGATTAGGATGCATTGCATACAAGAAGATGATATTGATTGGAATTCCCTTCATTAATACTACAGATCTGATGTTGTGCACATTATTATATTGTAAACCTATGTTTTTTATTCAGCTTGTTTCATTTAACATCACCAATAATCTCCACTAGAAAATTGTCCCTGTATAAAATGATGGATATGGTTCACATCTCTCATGACTACCTTCATCTTCCCAGCCAATTTCCCCAACTTTGCATAAAACTCCTATGCCTATGGATGTGATATGTCTGCTACATGAAAAGTGTGTACCATTTTATGGCCTGAAATCCAACCGCATGTAGAGATCTTATTAATTCCTCTATCTTTCATCAATTCTTCTTACAATTTGAAACTCACCACACTAGCCCACTTTTGCATAGATGTTTGAGAAAAGCACATAAATTGTGCAATCAAAAAGTAGTGTTGCTGTAAATACTCCTAAGCCGATATTCATATGTGATCTACAGGCACCAAGAAAACACATTGATACAACCAGTACAGATTTAATAGGTATCACAATGATAAAGTTTATGGTGTCTTCAAGATAGCCCAAATGGGTAAGAAGGTCAAACATGTACACATAATGATTGACTATAGGCATAATGAGATAAGGGTTACAAATGTGATTAAAGTGTGTACTACTCTTAATTACTAAACTTGCAAAATCCATTTTGTACATATCCTGCAACATTGAGGCACCATGTCGCCTAGTGCATATGAGCATTATAGTGCTTAGTAATGTCTCATGCCTTGAACATTTAAGCTAGAAAATGTCTAACTCATTGGCTATACCTGTCGGCACATGAGAGTACTATAGTGCTTAGCATTGTCTCACACTGTATAACATTCACGCCGGAAATCTCTTAACTGGTCAGTTGTTTCTATCAACGTATTCCTTGAACCTGCCAGTCGCATTTGCTTGAAAGTGTCTAAGTTTATCAGATTCATTTTGTGCATATCCTTCAATTGTTACCAGTTATTATTCCATCTTTGAATGCATGTTTTTGCTGAGTACCTTTGCCTTGTCTTTCTATCTTCATTTCACTTACATGTCAACCAAGGCATTTCGACTCTATCTTTTTCATTTCCAGTGGAAGCCTATTTTCATTTCATACTACTACTTTTAGTGTTACCACCCCACAAGGGTTTTGATCCTCATTGATTTCTTTGTGAGCTTTAAACTGGAAACTTCTTTTGATGCATATATCCTCATCAATTCTTTTGAAGCAATTAATTTAGAAACTTTACTTCTTTCATCGATTCTATTCTATAATCTTGGCTTTAAAATAGCATAAATCTTGAGAGCACATCAGTTATTAATTGGTCTACAAACCGGTGCTAAAGAATTGGATATTCCTATCATTTCTTTATGGCTTTAAATTAACCTTTGATTGTTGAAGTGGATGATATTTAAGAATAGCTGTGACATAATTGATCTAACACTTACTAATTACTTACTTGAAAGTTTAAGTCTTTATTTATAGTCCATTTCATGAGAGGACACCTTTGAAAGATACATTGTGTGAAATAGTTCATGAGCTTTGTCCATGACTCCATGCTTCCATAATGGCGTTAGTCATCAACAATTGTTTTACTATATATATATATATATTATTGGTCAAAATCTTATATCATCATTTTTAGCATAGCCTATAATGAGATTTTGATTATTTTCTTATGGGTTTTGGAATATTTTTCTACTAATGTCATATTATAGACATAATCATGTGATTATTTGAGTCTCGTGAATTATTGTAATGTATTAGAAAACTTTGGTCATATTCTTTAAATATCTAAACCATAACTCATTTTGGCATTTAAAATGCCTTATTCACTCCATTACTTATATTTATATATAGAAACATTCTCGTTTTGGAAAGTCTTTTATTCATACTTTAGTTTTAGGTAGTGATTCCTTGAAAGGTTGTTAATATCAAGAGTGAGAAGCTATACTTGTCGTCTCATTATCTTGTGCGTCAATATCAAATATGTTTATTTATTTATTTTGTGGGACTAGTGTTTAAATCTAGTTATGCAAAAAGAATTGTGTAAATAAATTAGGTGGATTGATTTGTTCTATAAGTAGATAGGTCATTCAAATTAAATGATTCGGAGTAAATAGTAAATGATTTGGTTTACTCTTGTAACTAATTAGTAAATAAGTAATTCTTATCTTATAAAATATTCAATAGTTGTTAGTAAGATTGTTATGTGATTTAATTAATTAGAATATTGTTATTATTGTTATTTTCAATTATAATTATTTGGGGTAAATAATCTTTCAATTGAATTATGGGGTTTAGTGAAAATGAGTGATTGGAATAATGTCATATTATTGGGGTTATCTGTAAAGTTATGGTACTATGATTAATTGTTATATTTAATAATGTGCCTTGCTAGTTGGATTCAGGTTTATGTAATTACTGAACGTGGATGTCAAATGTATGAAGTATGTTGGGAAGTGTGTTTATTATGTTGGTTTCTAGAGGCCTAGGAGGGGGGTTATATGATGTGTGGATGGTCCTTATAATTGTTTTACTTTGGAAGTTGCATTTCCTCCTTTTGTTGTGTGAGTGCCTCTAGAAGTAAAGTAAGTGTTGTAAGAGAGGTTGGTGTCGTCAGCAAAGTTGGGTTGAAGCCATGTATAATCCTTGTTATGTTAGCTTGTTGCTTTCCTAACTATCTATTAGATGTGGGACCTAGTGTTATCTCCTAGCACGGGGGGTGGACCTCAGGGTTCCACATGGCTGGGTGGTTGGTGCTATTTCTCCATTGGGTACTCTTATTGCATGTTCATGTGCGGGAAGATTGCTTATTGCTTTGTGGACTCTAATTCCTGTTCCAGTTGTGGTGACATCCTACTAGGTAATTGCATAATGGATAGTATCTCATCTTGCATCTCTTGGTATAATCTAATGTAATCTTTCCATGTATTAAGGGAAAGCAATGTTGTAAATATTGTAATGATGTAATAACTATTGATGATTTTATCTTGTAAAAGTATTGTTAGGTAATGTATCATTAGCTCGAAAACAATTTGTAGTATTTGGTTATCAAACCAATACCCTTTATTATTCATGAGAGTTTCTAGTAATCTTGATGTTAGCTTTGTGAGTAGCGTAGTTGGGGAATCTCAGGGGACCTAGGTTTAGTTTATTATGTTATGTTATACAATCAATTGTTATTTGTTCTAATAAAAAAAATTGTTCCAATAATTTGACCTAGTTTAGAGATGTCTTCTGGGATTCCTTGGCAGGGTGTTACACCTGGTACTAGAGCTATGTTGCAGCACTATTTTCTCTGGTTAATGTTGTTGCCCATGTCTAGTTATAGGTAATTCTTATTATTCATGTGATAGGGACTCTTGTGTGGGATATCATGTTTTAATCTAAACACCCAGCTTGATGTGTTGGATAGATGATCAGATGCCTTGTGTATTCTCATGTTGTGTGTGATCCCTTGGATGCATGTAATTATTGATCCTCTTAGTGTGGTCTTGATTCACTTCCAAGACTTTCAGTTTCCTAAAAGTGCAAATTTAGTTTGGAATGTATGTTATGCGGTTTTAAAATAAAATCTTGGCCTGAATGTGTCATCCCTTCATGTGTGCTCCTGGTTGGTAACAATGTTTACATCCATATGTGTTTCAGTGCATTTTCATAATGATAAGAATATGTTGCTTGTAAAATGGGTTGCTTGGTTAGACTAAGGAAAAGCACCTAGGTAGTTAATAAATGAATTATCGATTAGTCTTTTCATGATTGTTACAATATATGCAAGGTGGTGTAATGGAGTACTGATCATGTGTTTAATTATGATTAAGTTCAAGAGAATGTGGGATTATGTTTTGGAAGTAAATATGTGAATCCTCTTGTTTTGTGAAAATTTATATAATCTTTGATGAAGAAAGAGTTGACCTACAGGAAGAAGCAAGAGTTAATTAGAGGGTTATTATCGTTCTTTTGTGAATATGGAACTTGTGTACAATTTGTTGAACTTTGGATGCATTTAGAAAATCCATAGTGCTTATGTAAAATTCTTATTGTGTGGAAGAAAAGTTAGTTTGCATATACATATGTTATGATGATAGAATGTTAGACTGAAAGAATAAAAATAAACAAAAATTTGTTAAGTGGAGTTGTCAAGTGATCACGATGATCATGATATTGATATTCAGCATCACATGATATAGGGAAATAAATGTAACCCCCTTGTAAATGTGAGAAATTAGTAACTATGCATTGGTTGAGTGTTGTGAATACCCCGTACTTGTTTTGTGTGCCCATAGGATGGTGATACTGGGTACCCATCCATGGGGAATATGTTGTATTTTAGGTGTGTAATTAACCATACCATCATGTGTACTTGTCTGTTTGTTACCTGATTGAGGGCCAACCCGCGTGTGGTTGAAAATTATATATAAGAGAGTAGCCAAAAGTTAGTTTCGTAGATTCTCTTCTTTCGGTTCTCTAGTCCCTTAGTCCGTGAAGGGGTAGTACTAGCCACAAAGTTCCTTGGGCGGAGTGTACAGCATACATAGATTGTGACACAGAGTGGTCCCTGCTCAACTGATCTTGAGGAAAGTACTCACTACTTCCCCTTATGATGGATCAGGGTACTTGATCCATATGTGCTAGCCTAATCCCCACAGATTTGAGTACAGCAGCATTGGTTGGTTAGTATATACTTGGCCGCTTGTAGGGGCGTTAAGCTGGCAGGAGTGAGTTAACCTGTCTATATGAGAGCTGAAGCACAGGTAGCCCCATATTGATATACTCATATATATACATTATATATACCGTATCTGCACATGTTCTGACATGATGCAATGGATACAATGCCACACCTCACTGATGTTTCAACACTATGTTGGTGATGATGTCGTGTTGTTGATGGTAGCGAGTTGGGCTCGAGGACATGATGCCATGTGCATAGACACGTGAAGGTGCACTATGAGATTATGTTATGATAGCCTACTTGTGTGATGAGCGTAATGGGGCCTCGCACACTTGTAAAGAGATACTCATGTTTACTTTCGATAGTCTTTGGGTCAGTTATCATATGGGTATGTCCTAGCCATGTATACCTCTAGCTACGACAAGTACCTGTGTGTGCCTTTTCCATGAGGTGTCGCTATGCGGGGTGTGTTCTGTGTGTGCCTACTTTTGTGGAGCCACAGACACACTGCCATGCAGTATACAACTAGCACGTGCCTTCTCCAGCTGGCATATGACCATGCCACACTGAGATGCAATGTGGGATGTGGCTGAGGTGCACATTCCATGTGGGCAGCCAAGGAGTGCATGGGCCACTTGACTAGTCCATACTTTGTGATGACGCGAAGCAGGGTGTAGTCAAGGAGTACACTCTAAGCCATGTGGATGGCATGTTCACTTTGCACCACATGAGGGCTATTGCTATAGCCTGATGATGTTCCTTCCTTCCTCATTTGGTGGCTAGTATCTAGTCACATAGTGTTGCACAGTGCAATTTCAAAGATTGTGGACTTTCTTTATGGTTATTGATGATTTTCTATTGATTGCGAAGGCTGACACTTTGTTTATATTTGATTGTGATGGTTTAGCCACACTTTGTGGTCTTGTTTGCAAGTAGCCCTCACGGTTATATTTGATTTAGTGTTGAAATTGCGCGTGTTTCTTGCTTTATTGTTGAAATTGAATTTTTATTTAATCTTTCCTTAACTTTGGTGGCTAAACTAGTTTATCCTTATTATTTTTTGTCGTCCATGTGTCGTATCATGATTCCTCTCCAAGGACGTATGAGGCAGACTTGGTGAGTGTATGTGAGGAACCAGACACAAGGAACCTTGAGGATGGGGGTATGTGAGGTTGTTATACAGCTAGGACCCACTACCCACCTATGTGTGATGACGATCTCTTGGAGGCTAACCACCTTATACAACAAGAGAGAGGTCATTGTGGTCTTGTTTGGATGGTCTCACCCTATGTGTATGGCCTAACACCAACAAGCCATTGAATGTGAGGTATGGATTATGTGAGATGGATTTTGGTTCATGGATTATTTATCATGGATTAGTATGCTACTTTGCGATGTCCAGATGGACCCTTGTGTATCCTTGTGATGAGATTCCCGGTGATGTGAATTGGTGTGTATGTGAAGAATGTATGTTAAATCATGAATATAGTACTTATGAAATGATAAATTGTGTCTCCATGCTTCAAAAAGGTAAAAAAATCATGATGTTTTGTTGAATATGTTATGAGATTTAGTGTTGTAAAATAATCAAAGTGGAATGTCTTGTTTATAAATGATGGATATTTAATGGAAAGCGTGTGCTTTATGTGTATAAATATGTTGTTATTGATTGCTTAACAGCAAATTGGAAGAGGAATTGTAATGGTGGTGTATTTGAAATTGAATACTTTATATGTTTATGGTATGAAAATTTCTACTAGGATTAAAAAGGGTGCAACATTTTCTTTGACCTGAAAGAAATTGATGGGTGTCAACACTAACATGTAAGAATTTTGAGTGGTTTATGTACTATGGAATCATTTTTGAAATGCAAGTCTTGATTTTGTTACTATTGTGAGATTGGAAATTAGAAGGGTAGATTATGTTTGAAAAGGAGTATATAAGTTTATATTTCTATGAGATAAATACATTCCATAGGCAAACTAGTGTATATTATTTTTTTTCTGAAATGAATCAGCTTGATGTTGGTACTAACATGTTATGTTTCCACCCTAGTTTGCGACTTCCAGAAGTAAGTCAAGTTTTAGGGGGGGAGGATGTAGTGCCCCTCCATTTTTACTTTGTTTGTGCAGGTAGTCTGGCTAAGGAACCTAAAGATGAAGATGGAACATGAGCTTCTGTTAGTACTTTTGTGGGTATGATGCATATTGTTATGTTATTATTATTATGCAAAGATTTATTTGGATAGTCAGGTGATGCAGTAGTATGTTGTTAGGATAGATGGAAAGGGCGGCATTGTACCATTAAATGTATGGGGGACATACAGGAATGAGATACGAATGTTAGAGTTCCTTTCCAAGTGCTTTGGCGATTAAGAATTTGTGCTCTAATTGGTATGCTTGAGTGAACAGGTACTAGGTTACGTCTCCACCTGAATTGGCAGGTCTAAGTGTACCTTGAAACCTAATGGATTAGTTGATCAAAGATAGCACTTGGTCCCATACCCTAGCCATTATCCTTAAAAAGATGAGTATCCAGTTTTGCACCTAGTTAGTGTTGTCATTATAGTCATGATAGTCAGTCACTATTGTTGTGGTCATGCTTTTCGACCATGCATAGTGGTCAATTATTGTCCGGTATTTAGATTATCAGGTTGTAACTGTTTGATTAATGTTTGATAAATGACTTCTAGTTTATAGCTCATAATTGGAATAAGGTAGGTAACTTACCTATTCAAGAGCTTGGATTGCAAAAACGATAGTGAAAAATAGAAATGACCTCCTCCAACAATCAAATTCTAATGCTCCACCATCTAGGATGGTAAAAAAAGAACAATTGATAAAACTAGGGTTCAAGAACTTGAATAGCTTCCTTAAGAAGCTTCACGTTAACCCAAAACATTTACTACGTGCATAAGACAACATTAATGGCACATATTACACTACTAATACCCTCTATACTTATTATTAATGTAAATTGAACTTCATTATAAATAATTGTCATACTACCCAAAATCCTATTAAGATCCAAGTTAATGATCAATGTTACATTGACTCTTCTTAATGATTTCCATGTCAACTAAATTCAAAACTAACTACTTAAATATATTAAAGTGGGGACAAATCATCATAATATAAACTCACTATAGCATTAGGGTTTTAATATTTAAAGAACTTCTTTTCAAAATGCCCACCAATAAGTTTCACAAAGATCTAAATTTCAACAAGACTAGTACACCTAAGTTTGAGAACTATAAACATATTTGTCACCACACCATTTAGGAACTTCTAACACTCTAATTGCTTAAATATACTCATCCTCAAACCATAGCACTTATATATATAAAAATGATAATCTCAAGTATTATGTCTTAATAAAGACTTTTTCGTTATTCAATAGTAACTAGATGTTAGAATAATTGAATGTTTACCAAATTCTATGAACTATGAGAATGCAAATCTATAACATAATAGATTGGCAGGCTTCAACTTGATTTGTAATATGGAATTGCAAGCTATAATGAGATACTAATCAGATTTCGCTATTACATCAGATATCATTGACTTCAATTACAATTTCTTAGAGTTTGAATTCCAATGAAAACTATGAATGAGAAACAACTCAGAGATTACTGTATTAAAACCAGACCCTCATATTATTCAAGGACATCATCAAAATCATGGCATATGATAAATATGTCTCGTTGTCATAAATTGGGAGATTCACATACATTGTATACATACCAATGTGTCTGGGGATACGAGGGGCCCGAACAATTAAAGGCAAATAGAGCTGTCAGGCCAAAAAGTCACATTCAGGTGATTGCTCGACACTGGCATTGGCCTTGGGATCCACTCAACATCCCTTCATTTGGGTCGTTTGATCTCCTATTCTCAAGAAACGATGAGACTGATTATAGTAGGGCATCACCATTGCCGAGATTTAGTGACATGAGATGGAAGCCGCTGGAGGATCTAGAACCTGGCCACTGTCAACTGCCAAACCAACAGTATCATCACCAACTTCTTGTGGAGCTGGCATCGGTGGTTTGATCCCTGGGAGAGATGCCTTTACAAGTGGTTGCAGGGGCTTCCATTTTTCTTCATAGCTTCCACGCCCTTGCAAGATCAACATATTACTTTTCTGGCATCTCTTAAGAAGCTTGGTCCACATGAATCCACAATGCATCATGCTTTATCAAAAGGGAGAAAGAAACACCAACATATTACTTGTATCTTGGGTTTACGCCAACCATAATGGATAAAGGAAAGTTTCTTTTGGCTGCAAGAAGGTTTAGACATGCTACTAGTGTTGAATGCATAATCTCTCTTAGTGTTGATGATCTATCCCAAGGCTCCGGCAATGCGTAGGTAGGAAAATGAGGTATGTAGTTGAACCAGTCAGTGATTTTTATATTAGCGATTTGCTACATATGATCTATTTGCATGTATGGTTTGAATCCAATTGATTAGGATGCATTGCATACATGAAGATGATATTGGTTGGAATTCCCTTCATTAATATTGCAGATCTGAGGCTATGCACATTATTATTTGTAAACCTATGTTTTTATTTAGATTGTTTCGTTTAGCATCGCCAATAATCTCCACTAGAAAATTGTCCCTGTATAAAATGATGGATATGGTTCACATCTCTCACGACTGCCTTCATCTTCCCAGACAATTTCCCCAACTTTGCACAAAAATCCTGCGCTTATGGATGTGATCTGTCTACTACATGAAAAGCGTGTACCATTTTATGGCCTAAAATCCAACCACACACAGAGATCTTATTAATTCCTCTATCTTTCATCAATTGTCCTTACCATTTGAAACTCACCACACCAGCCCACTTCTACATAGATGTTTGAGAAAAGAACATAAATTGTACAATCAAAAAGTAGTGTTGTTGTAAAACTCCTAAGCCGATATTCATATGTGATCTACAGGCACCAAGAAAACACATCGATACAACCAGCACAGATTTAATAGGTATCACAATGATAAAGTTTAAGGTGTCTTTAAGATAGCCCGCATGGGCAAGAAGGTCAACCATGCACACATAATGATCGACTATAGGCATAATGAGATAAGGGTTACAAATGTGATTAAAGTGTGTACAACTCTTAATTACTAAACTTGCAAAATCCATTTCGTACATATCCTGCAACATTGAGGCACCATGTCGCCTAGTGCATATGAGGATTATAGTGCTCAGTAATGTCTCGTGCCCTCAACATTTAAGCCAGAAAATGTCTAACTCATTGGCTATACTTGTTGGCACATGAGAGTACTATAGTGCTCAGCATTGTCTCACACCATATAACATTCACACCATAAATCTCTTAACTCGTCAGTTGTTTCTATCAGTGTATTCCTCAAACCTACCAGTCGCGTTTGCTTGAAAGTGTCTTTATCAAATTCATTTTGTGCATATCCTTCAATTGTTACGGGTTATTATTCCATCTTTGAATGCATGTTTTTGCTGAGTACTTTCGCCTTGTCTTTCTATCTTCATTTCACTTACATGTCAACCAAGGCATTTCGACTCTATCTTTTTCATTTCCAGTGCAAGCCTATTTTCATTTCATATTGCTACTTTTAGTGTTGCCACCCCACAAGGGTTTCGATCCTCATCAATTTCTTTGTAAGCTTTAAAGTGGAAACTTCTTTCGATGCATATATCCTCATCAATTCTTTTGAAACAATTAATTTAGAATCTTTACTTATTTCATTGATTCTATTCTATAATCTTGGCTTTAAAATAATATAAATTTTGAGAGCACATCAGTTACTATTGTTATTTTCAATTATAATATTTGGGGTAAATAATCTTTTAATTGAATTATGGGGTTTAGTGAAAATGAGTGATTGGAATAATGCCGTATTATTGGGGTTATCTGTAAAGTTATGGTACTATGATTAATTGTTATATTTAATAATGTGCCTTGCTAGTTGGATTAAGGTTTATGTAATTATTGAACGTGGATGTCAAATGTGTGAAGTATGTCAAGAAGTGTGTTTATTGTGTTGGTTTCTAGAGGCCAGGGAGGGGGGTTATATGATGTGTGGATGATCCTTATAATTGTTTTACTTTGGAAGTTGTATTTCCTCCTTTTGTTGTGTGAGTGCCTCCAAAAGTAAAGTAAGTGTTGTAAGAGAGGTTGGTGTGGTCAGCAGAGTTGGATTAAAGCCATGTATAATCCTTGTTATGTTAGCTTTTTACTTTCCTGGTTGTCTGTTAGATGTGGGACCTAGTGTTATTTCCTAGCATGAGGGGTGGACCTCAAGGTTCCACATGGTCAGGTGGTTGGTGCTATTTCTCCATTGGGTACTCTTATTGTATGTTCATGTGCAGGAAGATTGCTCATTGCTATGTGGACTCCAGTTAATGTTCCAGTTGTAGTGACATCCTACCAGGTAATTACATAATGGATAGTATCTCATCTTGCATCTCTTGGTATAATCTGATGTAATCTTTCCATGTATTAAGGGAAAGCAATGTTGTAAATATTGTAATGATGTAATAACTATTGATGATTTTGCCTTGCAAAAGCATTGTTAGGTAATGTATCATTAGCTAGAAAATGATTTGTAGTATTTGGTTATCAAACCAGTATCCTTTATTATTCATGATAGTTTCTAGTAATCTTGATGTTAGCTTTGTGAGTAGTGCAGTCAGGGAATCTCAGGGGACCTAGGTTTTGTTTATTAAGTTATGTTATACAATCAATTGTTATTTGTTCTAATAAAAAAAAATTGTTCCAATAATTTGACCTAGGTTAGAGATGTCTTCTAGGATTCCTTGGCGTGGCGTTACACTTCATGAATGAAGAGTTTGAGAAACTAAATAAGTTTTCTATTTTTTAATATTTTTGTAGAACCTTCCAACCAGTTAGCGGATTCATTGCTGCAACCATCTATATTTTTAAAAGGTTTCTTTTATCTCTTTAAGTCATATAAATCAAGAAAAACAACAATATAATTTTAGTAATTATTTTAAGTGAAAAATATGCTTTTATATTAGAATGGATAATTGTATCTATGTGTTTAAATAATTTATGATCTTGGTATTTAAAAATTGTAATGAATTTAATTTAGTAGTGATTATAATTAGTTAGAAATATTATTGCATTAGAAAATAAATTTTCATATATTGGTATTTAAATTGTAGTAGTTCTAAATAATATCTTTTATGCTTAAGTAAGTCTTAGTAGTAAATGAGGTTAAATTCAAGTGCTTTCTCCAAAAAAATTATGTAAATCTAATTTTATGTATTTTTTGTTTTTGAAAAAAATGTGTTTTATTTAAATTTTCCAAGACTATAGGGTGTGAACATTAATTATATTAATATAATATCCTTTGGTTTTAATAATAATATTATAATAATGTAATAATATAAACATAATATTATTATTATATTTAATAATGTAATAGTAATATTTTAACACACCAATCTCCTCCACCCATACATTTGACATAATTATATCTCTGAATATATATATATATATATATATATATATATATATATATATATTTTTTCAAAACTCTTAAGCGTGAGACTTCACATAAAGTTGTCGTCTGGAAGGCCACCTCTTCCTTTTCCTTCTTCATTGGTACACATTTACCCTTGACCTTTTTAGCGCCATAAATCCCTTATGAGGAATTAAGCAGAATCTTTGCCCTTCTGTGAAAGTGCTAATACTCTCCAAAATGCCTTTGGTGCAACCTGCAACTAAACTAAATTCATTCTGAGATATTATTTAAAAAAAACCTCTGCAAACATTGAATTTTTAAATCTTACTTGTATCTTCAAATGAAACCATGTTGGGCATGAGCGCTTCATTCCATCTCAGTGGCTTTTCTTTTAATTTATCAATTCTCTAAAAGTACCTCTGCAGCACCGATTTCAAAAGTCCACTTCATGAATGAAGAGTTTGAGAAACTAAATAAGTTTTCTATTTTTTTTAATTTTTTAGAGCCATCTAATGGAGGTGTATGAGCAATTAGCCATTCATTGCTGCAACCATCTATTTTTTTAGAAGGTTTCTTTTATCTCTTTTAAGTCATGTAAATAAAAAAAATAGCAATATAATTTTAGTAATTATTTTAAGTGAATATATGTGATAATTGCATATATGTGTTTAAATGTTGGCAGTTCTTGTAGAAATTATTTAATACAAGAAAACAAAAGTTATGCAGAGGAATGAAAGAAGATATGAATTAAGTCATCTAGTTATGATCTTGGTATTTGAAAATTGTAATAAATTTAATTTAGTAGTGATTAGCATTAGTTGAAGGGTTATTACATTAGAAAGTAGGTTTTATTTATTTATTTATTTATTTTTTTAACAAAAAAGTGTTTTATTTAATTTTCACAATTTTCTAGATTATTGTTTTGATGAAAGATTATAGGGTGTGATCTCAAGTTTTAATATAATATAATTATTATTATTAATAATAAGGATTATAATAATATAAATATATAAATATAATATAAAAATATAAATATGGGGCCATAAATAAGAGGTTTATGGCGCTAAACCTCTTCTAATGTTTAACGAGGATTATGATAATATTATAATCCTCTTATATTATTAATAATGAAGATTATAATAATGTAAAATTATAAATATAATATTATTATATTTAATAATAATTAATTTTATTTATATTATTACATTAATTATATTTATGTAATATCCTTTGGTTTTAATAACAATATTATAATAATGTAATAATATGAATATAATATTTTTTTTTTTTATTTGTAAACTTGTTTATTTATATTGATATGGTGTGGAAATATACACACAAGTGCCTATAAGTCGTTTACCTGTGGATTTCAAAAAACTAACTGTCTAGGGGATCCTCCAGAGAGGAAAAACCTTCAGCACCGCCAGGGGATCCTGTGGGGCCATGATGTCCTTTGGGCGGGGGATTGCAGCCCTCGGGATAACTGCACTGAGAATGTGGCCCATGCCGCTAAGGAGTTCTAGCTTAAAGAGCTTCAACATCAGATCTTTCACTGCCTCCTTTGACACTCCTACACCCAAAATGGAGGCTAAGAAATGGGAAGAGACGTGAGTGTCGACCCTCTAGAATTCATCGGCCGCCAGGAAATCCTTCCCCAATATAATCTTCACCACCGGGAGAAGCAGCCCGTCATGCCTTCGCAGTATGCATTTGAGCCGTTGGTCTGTTATGACACCTTTAAAGGCCATCTATCTGATAGAGCTCTCCAGCTGGAGAGGAGTCGCTAGGCCCATGTTTAGCAGGCCATGACTCGAAATCTTTGCGATGTAGCCGGAGCCTTCTTCCATTTAACAATGCAAACATCACCTCTATCGCTTTACCTGCTCGGGCTGTCTTAAATGGAAGAGAAGAAAGCCTTCTAGAGGCTTCTATGCCATTCACAAACCGCTATCTGCATTCATTTCGAAGCAAGGAATGAAACTGCCAGCGTTGGAGCATGAGACCTGTCCATCACCCCGTAACCATACTCCGCAAGGATGATATGCCATTATGATGGCATAAGGATTCGACCCATCCTTGAAAATGTGGATTGGGTGCCCACCCAACCACCCATAGACCCAACCCACTTATGCAGAGGAATTAAAGAATTTGACTCAGACTCCATCCGCCCCTTGATTAGAAAGAGAATCGGCTTCTGAGTTGGCCTCTCTGAAGATATGATTGATAGTAGTCATCGCAAACTGATCTAGTAAGCTTAGAGCTATTTCCAATTTTGCTCCAAGTTTCCAATTAATCAATCTCCTCGACTAAAGACCATTGATTACCACAAGGGAGTCTCCCTCACTTGCCACTTTTTGAAGCTTGAGTTCATGACAGAGCCCTAAGCCAAGGATTAAAGCTTCCAATTCTACTTCATTATTTGAGCCATCTGGCAGTGGCTTAGCTAAGCTACCCACTGTTTTGCCCTCACAATTTCTAATGATGCACCCAACACCTAATCTTCCAGGGTTCCCATGAGACGCACCATCAAAGTTCAGTTTATGCAAGCCATGTTCCGGCAGGGCCCATTTGACAAGTTTCCTTCTGAGAGCTGTTTGTTGACCGCCTTCCAAATTGATCGGTGGCACTTTAATACCTATCCAACCTTGTTGCATCAGGGCATCCCAGACTGAAAATACCTGCTAAGAAGGTTTTGATTCACTTAGTTTGGAGTTGAAGACCTCCACTATACTACTTTTCACTTTATTGAGAAAAGAGAGTAGAGGCATTTCTTTGTCCTGGAAAAGTCTCCTATTTCTCTCCTTCCAAAGCTCCCAGATCAACAGAGAAGGACTAATGGACCACAACCTGTGATAGACTACTTTCTTGTTCATGCTTGTCCAGCTCATGAGCCACTCAGGCAGGACCCTAGGTAATGTAGATTTCCAATGTAGTTTGTTCATTAACCAAATCCAACACTGATTGGTGAATGGGCAATTTAAAAAAAGGTGATCGCCATCTTCTGAGGCTTCTCTGCACAAGCAACATCTCGAGGGCCCCTGAATTCTGAGTTTGACTAACCTATCAGCAATAAGGGCTCTACCTTGTGAAGCTATCCAGAGGAACACCCCTGCCTTTGGAAGACAATGAGGGTTCCAACACAAATCCCTTGGGATAGCAAAATCTGCCTCATGATGTTTCGAAAGTTTTTTGTAGCCTTCTTTGACACTATATACTCCGTTTGGAGACCCCGTCCACCAAAGCCTATCCTGGCCATGCCTATAGCTGATCCTCCTTTCCGCTAGAATCCTATCAAAGGTTCCTACATCCTCCTGACTTAAGATGAGATTGATAGGACTCCTCCAATTGGCTATGAGCATACCATTGTGATAGAACGGCGCTAAATAGTCTCTTACCTTATCCCCCCATGCATGTTTTGTAGCCCTCTTGACATTTGCCAATACCTCTTTGTCAGCCAGTTTAGAGAAACCTTGCCAAGAGTCATCCCAGAAATCTGCCATATCCCCACTCTTGATTTCCCAAGAAAGGTGATCAGAGATAAGATTTCTGCAACTGCGGATGAAATTCCAGATTCTAGAGCCAGAGGGGAGCTCTCTTGAAGTGAAAATACTGTCCTCTTCTACATCTAAATATTTGGCACGGACAATTCGCACCCATTTGAGATCTTGGCTGGAAAAGATTGACCACACCAGTTTGGCTCCAAGGGCTTTGTTTTGGTGCAAGAGATTTTTAACTCCCATTCCGTTCTTTTGTTTTGATTCACAAATTTGTCTCCACTTAATCAACGGGAACTTGAATTGTCCTGACGATCCCTGCCATAGAAAGGTCTTCATTTTCTTATTCAGTGCTTTACTTGTTGTTCTTGACAGAGGAAGGCAGGACAATAAGTAAGTCGGCAGGGTAGAGATTACTGATCTTAGTTTTGTAAGTTTACCTGCCCAAGATAGCTAATTATTTTTCCATGAGGCTGTCGTCACTCTAACTTTTTCAATCAAACTGTTCCATGTGGTGCCCGGACGGAGCCCTTTATCCAACGGAATCCCCAAATATTTGTAGGGAAGCGTCCCTTTCCTGAAGCCTAGAAGTCTCAGAATTTGACCTTCCATCCTAGCTACTATGTTGAAGAAAAAACCTCTGACTTTTCCTGGCTGACCTCTTGACCAGAGGCAGTTGCATATTTTAGAAGAATCGATTTGAAGTTACGGGCTTCCCTGGTTTGGGCTTCCCCAAATAACAGGGTGTCATCTACAAACTGCTGATGGGTGATGTTCGGGACCCCACCTGTGACTTGGATGCCGGCAATCTCCCTTAAGTTCTAGGCTCTGGATATTGATCTTCCTAGAGCTTCAGCCATTAGGATAAAAAGAAAGGGAGATATTGGATCTCCCTGTCTTAGCCCACATGAGATGTTGAAAAAACCTTCAGGAGAACCATTCACCAGTATTGAGAAACGTTGGCTTGCAATCCAAGAAAAAATCTAGTCTAGCCAAATTTTGCTGAAGCCAAAACCTTCCAGCACTTTAAACAAGAAGCACCAATTTACTTGGTCATATGCTTTTTTAATGTCTAGTTTTATAAACATAGCTTGCTTTCTCAGCACCTGAACTAAATGAATAGCCTCCTATGCTATTATTACCCCATCTAAGATAGATCTTTTGGCTACAAACCCTGTCTGTTCTTCTGAGATCAGATCTGGGAGAAGAGTTTTTAACTTGTTGGCCATTGTTTTGGCTAAGATTTTGTAGAGGGTATTGCAAAGAGAAATAGGCCTAAAATCATCCAGTAGTTCAGGCTTCTCTTTCTTTGGAACTAAAGCTATGAAGGAGTTGTTTAATTCTTTTAAGAGCTATCCAGATGTTATGGATTCATCTAAAGCCTCCATCAAATCTTTCCTGATTATGTCCCAACATTTTTGGAAGAACCCTGCGGGGAATCCATCTGGTCCTAGTGCTTTGTCTAGGTGAAGTTGGAAGAGAGCAGACTTCACTTCCTCTTCTGAGAATTCACTAGTTAGCATATCATTTTGAGCTTCTGTTACCAACTTGGGAATGTTGCCCACTAGCTCCTTTTGGACAGTGAGGTTAGAACCTTCCTCCTCATTAAGTAAGTTCTGAAAATGTGCCACCACAGCTTGTTTTACCTCTTCCACACCCTCTAATAAAGTATCATCTTTGTCTCTTACCCTTGTTATTCTGTTAACTTCTCTTCTTGCTTTTGTTACATTATGGAAGTATTTAGTATTTCTATCGCCGGCAGAGAGCTAGACTTCCCTCGACTTTTGTCTCCAAAATGTTTCTTCCTTGGAGAGAATATCATTTAGTTTTGCCAACAAAGATTTTTCTTCTAAGTAACTTTGATTGTCCATTCCTTCCCTGATTATCTTCTCTGAGAGGATTTTCAATTCTGATTCATACTGTCTCTTTTCTGCAAAAATATTTTTGAAGGTATTTATATTCCATTCTTTTAGATTCTGCTTGATAACTTTCATCTTGACTGCAAAACTAAACATTTTGGTCCCATCTGGATATGTGGTATTCCACCATTGTTTGATCAGGTTGAAGAAGTCCTTATGCTCAAACCACATGTTTTCAAACTTGAAAGGGCTTCGCAAAGGACCCCTTTCGCCCTTGATTTCCAAACAAACTGGGTAATGATCTGACCCTGGTAGAGGAAGCAGCTGACTGTCAAGGGTGAAGGGAAAACTACTGAGATCACCTTTTTACAGGAATCTGTCCAACATCTCATCTATATTGCAAAACCCCAGCCTTCTATTAGTCCAAGTGAACTACCCACCCCCCATCTGAATGTCGCAGAGCTCATTCCTTTCCATGAAATTTTTGAAGTCCAGCTGAGACTGGAGCTTCCTTCCTACTTCCCCTTTCTTATCTCCTTGTGATAAAATTGCATTGAAATCCCCACCCAGACTCCAAAGCTCATCTCCCAGAAGCTTGCAGACTATGTCCAATGCAGCCCATAAAGTTCTTTTTTGACTGGGATTATTCATACCATAAACATTAATCAACAAAAAACTTAGATTCAAGGCTAGACTCCTTACCTTGCATGCTTGCCATAAATTGCTTGAGGCCACTTCTTCAACCAGAATGGATTGAGGTTTCCATAGAGTTAGCAAACCTCCTGAGGCTCCTTCTGAGTTAACTCCACAAAGTTTCCAGCTTTTCAATTTCCTACCTAGGTTTACCCTTTCTTGATCCCCAAGTTTAGATTCTTGAATCAAACAAATGTTTGGCTACTGAGCTAACAGATGCTGCCGAAGCAGACATCTTTTGTTAGGGGCATTTAAGCCCCCAACGTTCCAAGTTATGAAATTCATTGCTGTTCGAGAAGGGTATGCAATTTTTAATTGACCCAATGCTTCTCCGTCCCATTTTAGCTTTTCCTTATTTGGAATTCATCCTTTCCCCCTGTGTTCTCCACAATCTAGTGAAGTTTTAGTTGGTTCCTTGGCTCTCAATCCGAGCGCCCCTTGATCAAAGAGTTTTATGGTGGGGGTGTTCAAGATTTTGTGCCCTTTATCCATAGATACTTCCTTTCCTGCCAGCTCTAACTCCTGATCTACCATCCAATCGACCTCTTCAAAGTTCTCAATGTCAATCTCTCCATTTTTGGCCGCGTTGGCCAGGTCAACCAATTCGTTACCCACATTAATGAGAGAATCCAGATCTTCCTTACTTACCTTATTGCCAATCATCTCAATAACATGAGATAGTTGTTGATCTAAAGACTTGATGCTCTGGTTGTCTTCCAATCTCTGCCCTAATTTTGATTCAGCTTGTGATGCTGCTTCTGGGACTGGGGGGAGAACTTCTTCATCGAAGGCTTGATCATTCTCCACAAAGGGGGAAACCTGCTTATTTGAAGATTGTTCGGAATGTTCCCCTAGAAGATTATCGCTTTTCCATCCTAGGATTTTGACTAATGTGTCTGTGGTGCGGGGGTTGAGAATCAAGCTCTACGTCCAAGTGCCTAAGCCTAACGAAATCTTAATTTCTCTGGGGGATCTACGGTTTGGGGGGTTCTCAATGCATAACCTGACAAATGAACTAGACCCATCTGGGTTGGATCTCTCTTTGGCACACAAAAAAGAACCTATGCCATTTCCAATTTCTTCCAAGATCCTAGGATCCCAATATTCAAGGGGAAGATTTGGCAGGATATACCAGTCTTGAATTTTTTCCATTCAATGCGAAGTTGGATCAAACCCTACCATCCAACGGCTAATGTAGAAGCCACAGCCATCCAGAATCCAGACCCCTTCATCTATTTGAGCTCTTATGGCCACTGAGGGGCAAATGATCACAAAAAATCCATTCTCCAACTGTTTGAATTCCAAATCCTTCCCCCATTTGCTGTACCACCAAGTTTCCAAACTCTGCCAATTTAAATTTTCCCCATGCCATTTAATAATTAATGCCCTATTTTCCAATTTTAACACTTGATCCTAAATCTGATTTGCACTGAGGGTTACCGTTAATTCTTCGCCTCTATCTTCTTCCCTCCTTCAAGGTATTTGATTTCTAGGTTGCATATTTTGCTTCTGAAAGTCCCTTTGTTGAAAGACCCCTCTAGGGTTTCGCCCCCTTCTCCAGTGCACATTCAAGTTTCTTTGTTGAAACGCTTCATTATGTCTATGATTCCACTGTCGTTGCCGTCGAAAACCTCTGTTTTGATGGCACCGCCTGCCCTATGGAACCCAGTCATCGTGCCTACTCCATGGTTCTTCTCCCTGATGGAAGAAGTGAGAATCCGCGTCGAGGCCCCTTCTGGCCCTGGGTTCTTGGTATCTAACCTGTCCGTTCTCCCTTCGAGGTAACCTTCCCATTAATCTCTGCTCCTCGAAGCTTCCTGCCACCCCTGCACTTTGCTATTCTGGGCTATGTTGCTCTGCATAATTTCGCACCATATAATTAATGCAATTATAATATTATTGGTGTGTTAAAATATTATTATTATTGTTACATTATTAAATATAATAATATTATAATTGCATTAATTATATTAATGTAATATCGTTTGGTTTTAATAATAATATTATAATAATGTAATAATTTAAATATAATATTATTATATCTAATAATGTAATAATAATATTTTAACACACCAATCTCCTCCACCCTCTTCCAATTGTTCAAACTTATAAATAATATTAATAATAATATTGATTTTGGTATAATTTTATTTGCACAAGCCATTTTTTTTTTTGAAAAAGGTGTTAATTGCACCTAAACTATATTGATAATAGGAGAATAATTACAAAGCTTGATACATAGTCTTCGTTCCAAAAAGACATTCAGATGCTAAAATTAGGCAGGAAAAGAAATAGCTCAGAAGTAAAAACCCCCATCCCAGAAGAACAAAGGCAAGCCCATGAAATAGTGACAAAGTGGAGAAGCCTCTAAGATAGCAGATCAAAAAACAACCTGACAATACATAACATAATTAACTAACATAGCTGGTATCAAATGAAGCGTAAGCAAAAAACCATAAGCATGAGCAAACCCTAATCAAAGACCCAAGTTTAAGTCTTCAACAACTGAACCCTGCTAAACTGGATCCACAGGAGCTTCCTCATCATGCACAAGCCATAATTTTATCTACATAGTTTGCTTCAAATATGATGTATAGTACAAATTGATTAATATTAGTAATAATATTAGGGTTAATATTTTTATGTTTTTAATATTTTATGATTGGCAAAGGACATAGTAATTATATATTATGCCTTGGGACATAGTGATTATATATTATTGACAAAGAACATCTTTACAATATATATTGTTGATTTTAAAAAACTCAAAACCAAATAAATTTAGGGTTGAATACAACTCAGATTTATATATATGTTATATCTGCATCTTCAATATATTCCTTCATTATTTACTATCTGCATCTTGAATATTTCTTTAAAAACTTTTACATATATATTAATTTGATTGTTTATTTATTATTTTATAATTCTTAGCAAATAATTGAAATTATAGATGCTCCACAAAATGAATCAAAAATCTTAGTTACAAGCCTAGTACTATCAAATGAATCTACTGTAAGTTCAAATAGGTTTGTTGAAACACCTATCAAAAAATTATCAAAATCTATTTCAGAACACTACAACAAAATAATCGAAGAAATTGAAGACACAAGCTTACTTGTTGTAGCTGTTGAAGAAGAAGAAATCTTACAAATGGAAGACATTGCAAAAAAATTTCATGAGACATGTAGAAAAGTAGTTAGATTTTGTACTTTCCTAAAAGAATTATATCGTGATGAAAAATGTGAAGAAGGTCATTCGCTTCACATCATTGAAGAATTTAGAATGTATTTAAACAATATGTAGTGTTAAGCCATGATTTTGGTAAATGCTATGTATATTCCTCCTTCAATACTTTTTATGTGTGTTCTTTCAAGCATGTATGTTTTTTCTCATATATGTAAATTATCAAGCATGCATGTTTTTTCTCATATATGAAAGGTATTTAATAGTTCTAAATTAAATTAAATGTATATGAAAGGGTATTTAATAGTTCTATATAAATTGAAAGGGTATTTAACAGTTATAAATTAAATGTTTTTCTTATTATTTTTCTATGGTATATGTTAAATAAACTCAATATACAATTAAATATATCTAATTATTTGTAATTATTAATAATATATCAAATTCAAAACAATTAGTTGCAAAAGCATTAAATTTCAAATTCAATTAATATGCAACTAAATTCAAATGAATAGATAGATGCAAAACTAAATTATGACAATATTTTATATGTTGGTACAGACGGTGTTAAAGTATCTGATATATAATTATAACAATATTTTTTTGTTTCCTCCAAGATACAACAAAGTGGGTCTACTTGAAGACAAGTAAATACTACTATTATTATTTTTTCACTTTTATATAAAGATTCATACACATGAACAAACTAATAGACTTTCGGAAGGAAAAATTTATTTATTTATTTTCTTACATTTAGAATACAAACTTTGAGAATATTTATCCTCTCTAAACTTCAAGATTTAATTATTTATTTTCTTTAAAAGGTAGGGATAAAAGTTTTTAATTAATGTTTTTACTTAAGTTAGTATACCATTTTAAATGGCCTTAGCGAGATGGATTAGAATATAGAGTTTATTTATAATTAATTAGTTAAGGTAAAATTTTAATTATTTACTTATTTAAATTATTAATGGTTAGACATTTAGTAAGACAACCCTCTCCTTAGGAAAAAGTCACCTACATGGTCAAATCTTCTTGAATGAAACTCGTTAAACCTTTAGTCAATTTAAAAAGGAGTTAGGATGAAAATTAGAAAAGATTAATAAATAGGATTAACAAATTGTTTAAGGATTTTTAAACTTGACAAGTAAAATTGGGTTAATGTTGTAAAATTGTTGCAGATGTTTACAAGATATTATATGGTATTGAGACCATAGTGCACAATAATGATTATAACTTCCTTCCTCCTAATATCAACACTTAATCTAATAAATGTTAAGAATGCTGAAAATGACAATTATCTTTTAATAAATGAGAAAATTGATTATTCCATTAAAAATATATTAGGGTTAAAGTTTTTAATATTAAATTAATATTAAAAATATATTTGGGTTAATATTTTTGAAGTGAACACAATTTTAAGACTGAAAATTGCTTAACTTAAATACTTTTTCTTATGTTTTGGACTCATTTGATAAACATTTTTATAAAAAAAAAATTCAAATATTTACCTTACAAGAAGAAACATTAAATAGAGATACCTTTGGATTGTATAGAATAATGGTTCGACCAAGGATGAATTTTGAATCTGAGGAGCAAGAAAGAGAATATAAAAGAGCATATCAAAGAGAATATCAAAGATGACAAAGAGAAGAAATGACAAATGCAGAAATAGAAGCACAAAGAAAACAACAAAATGAGGTGCGTAGGGAGAGATATCATAAATGTAGGGCTGAATTAACAATTGAACAATTGGAAGCATAGAATCGACAACAATATAATATGGCAAGAAGAAGCCATGCAAAAACATCTAAACAAGTAAGTAACTCTGAAAGAGAAGAAAGACAAGACTGTAATCATCAAACAACTGAAAGGTACTATCCTCGACCAAATGCAAGAGATGAAAATTCTATAGAGTATGTACTGAAACTCCAAATAATGCACCTCAACATGAAATGAATGTCATTGTTGGAAACAATGGAGAAAATACAGCCAACCCCAATGAAATGCTTCACACAAATTTTAATACTCTTCAAATGCATTATCAACATGCCCTAGATAGCTTTGTTTCACCAAGCATGTGTTATATTTGTCAAGAATGTTACCTTGGAATAAAGGTTTATCGCACACCTCAAGGTCCTATATGTAATAGATGTCAACAAGAGAAAAGCAATAATCAATTTTCAACATCAAATAATATGGATCCAGGACCACAACTAGAAGAACTTGCAAACTTGACACAAGTGGAGGAAATGTTGATAGCACATGTCAACCCAATCCTACAAGTGACACATGCAATTGGAGGTCAATACAAATACAAAGGACACAAAATCAATTTTCCACAAGAAGTAAAAGATATTTCAAAGGTTTTGCCACATCATATAGAAGATTTGTCAATCATTATTGTTTGGAGGAGGGATCAACATGTGATGTAGCCAACAACATACACTCAATAGAATTGTGCCATTAATCATGTGTGAGAGCCAAAGATTTGAAAAAATGGAAAATAAAAAAAAACTTCTATTCACCAACTTTGCTGCTACAATGAGAGAAAACTCTCTAATATCCAAGAAAATAAAAAAAATCAAAAATTTACTTTTTTTGGCAGATTTCGACAATTGTCAGATTTTGCCATTTTAGGTAATTTTACATGCATATCTTGAGAATCTAGTTTTTTCCCAAAAAATCCCTAAAACTAAGGTAGGATGAAATGTCAACTAACATCCTAAATTTGAAACATGAGTTTCAAGTTATTAACAAAAGCAACTTTTAAAAAACTAGGAAAAAACACTAAATTGTCATTTTGAGGGCTAAGATGAAAGTTTTAAGCCCTGAAAAAATGCCAAAACGGGGTCCAACCAACTAGGGTGGGTTGGGAATCCACATGCCACCTCATAATGCATCCACTTGTAAAATTTCAGCCCAAACCCACATCCGAGTCAAAAGTTATGACCTCCAGAAGTCCCTACATCAACATGGCACGAATTACAACTTTACAGTCAATAGAGAGTGAGTGTATAAGGCACTCAAATACAAAATTGAACATGACAAGTTCTATTATGATGTTCAAATAGATGAAACTACTCTTAGTGAACTTCCATCAAACTCTGATGAAAATATCTTCAACAAGCTAAACTCAGTGCATATGGAGTTTGATTCAGATGCAAATGAAATTGCCATATTGTATCATCAGCAAGGTAGACATCAAGATCATGAATACAAGATTTCAAGTACATATACAATTTCTTTTACATGAGAGTACATTGTTACAATGTTAACAATATCACTTTTCTGAATACATTGGAGTACATACATCAAGACAATAGTACATGAATATCTGTCTCCTCGAGCTAGAATAGGATCAGAAATCTGCTATAAGAGATACATCTTTCTCGCACATTAACAACATCAAGAGAAACCAATGGAGATATAAGCACAACCACCTGACCATGTGGAACCCTAAGGTCCACCCCCCATGCTAGGAGATAACAATAAGGTCCCACAACATGAAACAATTAAAAAGATAGGAACACAACATAAAAGGCTAACATGACTCCAAGATACAAGTACATATGGCATTCACAATAGAGTCACCACTTCCTCCAATAGTCAAAAAGACAATAGACTAATAGGTGTAAGGACTACACATGACTCCAAAACAACACCAGTCAATAAGGACAGATCACAAGTAACTCAAACATCACTTCCAGAGGCATTCACAAAACAAAGGGGAGAACACAACTACAGAATGCTAGACTGCAGTAGGGATGAGTGTCATTGCATGGTCTTAGCATGGGTTACCCTGACAATCTCTAGCTAGACGTCGGCCCCCATCCATGGGTTACCCTGACAATCTCTTGCTAGGCGCCGGCCCCCATCTATGGTTACCCTGACAGTCTCTCACTAGATGCCGACCCCATAGGGTGACACATGTGGAACCAATGTTCCTTTCATGAGGATAAGGAAGTTGATTTTGCCAACCACGGCCTTCTCATCTCATCCTTAGCCTGAATGAGTACTACAGGCATGAGTGAGGCATCCAATTATCTTGATTAGTGTGAAAACTACCCAACCCTCTAAATTTATTATTAAATTATCACTGGATTAACAACTTCCAATGGGTTACCCTGACAAGCCACTTTGGGCGTCGGACCCACATTGAAAGCCACTCCCCCTTCACTGCATCTAGATTCTTAAAGCCCAAAACAAAACCCAAGCATGAACTATCACATTTCTTATCATGATACGTTTACAACACAAAATATACATCAGTTCACATTACATAGAGAAAGGCATTACCCATCTTGCATAGTTATCATAACCACATGAATAGGTACATTGAGCAAGATATTATCCATCTTGCATAGTCATCATAACCACATGAATCCATAAATAGAGGGGAGTCAACATATAACCAATACATATTTAACCATTAGAAAGATTACATAATCACAGGAGTCATACACACGACTACCCCTCTTGGCCTCTGGAATCAACTTTCCCAAATGACACAAACACTTGACACACTAAACACTATGGTCTCACATCACATTCACTCTCAAATGAACATCATAAACTAAGATCCTTCCTCAATATTTCAATTACAATACCTAATACATAATTCCTCTAGAGGTGTCTACACCTCATAATGATTACTAAGCTTGCTAAAATCCCTTAACCAACATTAGTATTAATAGAATAAACCAATACAAAGCATGCCTAACCTACTAACTTACCAAGTCTAGGAATAGAAAAGGGTTGATTAAGTTCAAGACATAAATATGATACAAACATTTTCTCAACAACAAGGTTAATAAGAACCGGATATTTCTTAAGCACAAGTAATAAGCATACTCTATACAACTAATGAACCACCACATCTATAAAGGACTTTATTATCACATCAAAATTCACTTACAACATCGCATACACAACAAATCAGGACATACTAATCTATGCCTCAGGAAAACTAAACCTCGACAACATGACCCTATTACGACCACTGATACAATTTACACAAGTTCCATTCACCTTATACAATTCCACTCGTAATCAACTAATTTCTAAAACAAACTTATAAATCAAATCTTAAATACATTGTTTACAAACATAAACTCCAAACCTACTTATCACATTTCTACTAATAAATCGTAATAAAATCAAATATCAATTTAAAGTAAATTTATCAACATTAATAGACAGTCACTCTATCCAAATTGAATTCTTCTACTTCTATTCTATATAGATCTAATAGCCTTTTTATAACCTAACAAACAACCAAAATAAGTAGAGTTATTGGTGACGCAACTAATTGTTTTAACAGAGACGAAAAGGGTGAGAGGTAGACAATCACAAAATATTCATATCTCTAAAATGACAAACTAGGTAAGGCTGATTTTTTGATATGATTTAGATAAGTAGGCCGCACACCATAATTAAAAAAATTAGAGAAACCCAGTTCATAAAAATAAAGTTATGGCTAACGCAACAGACTATAAAATAGAGATAAAATTGGTGAGAGATAGACAGTCACAAAATATTTATATCTCCAAAATGATAAACTAGGTAAGGTTGATTTTCGGATATGATTTAGATATCTAGGTCATGCACCATATAACAAATTTAGAGGAACCTAGTTCGTAAAAATTAAGTTATGGCTAACGCAATAAACTAGGTTCAGAATATGTAGAAAAGAATTCACAGAATAATATAAAGCTTGCATATTACAAATTCATTTCACTAAATCTAATGCAACAATAAATCAGATTCATATCTCAATCCATACCTAGAATATTACTCCTATCACATCTTCACAAAATTCCCAGCTCGCATCCATTTTCCCCCCAAGTCTTTTCTTCTCGAAGCTATGGCTTATGGTGCCAAAAGAAAAATGAAAACTTCCTGAGAGAGAGAGAGATCCTGAAAACATAAAACATATTCTGCTATTTTTAAAATGCACGCTCCCCCCCAAATTATGTCTTGAGATTTCAAAAATAAAGTTGAGCATGCATAACCAGCTCCATAATTTCTTCCAGGAGTTTCTCCTTATTAAAGGCAATAAATTTCGCCTTTATTACTTCCTCTCAAAAAGCAATTTATTTCTAATTACTAAAATTAGTCTCTTACTCAAAAGAAGCAATTATTTTAAAGATTCCCTCTATAATGGCAATAAATTCTGCATTTAATACTTCCTTACAACATGCTATTTTAACCAAACAATAATCTCTCTATGATTTTATTTATTCTAGAATTTGCTATATATATATATATATATATATATATATATATATATATATATATATATATATATATATATATATATATATATATATATAAGTTTTTATGACAACTCATAAATATTATAAATTTATTTTTATTGCTACTAACAAAATATTTACTTGTTTATAAAATATTTTCATTTAATTTTATCAATTATATTCCCGTTTTAATAACACTTTATTTTTCTTCATTATAATTATTATTATTTATTGACCGTAAAATACAATATAATATAATTTCTCATAAACTTAAATTTACATAAAAGCATCTATATTTATTTTTTTATTTATCAAAAGTCCCTTCTTAAGTTACTAATTTTATTTTAATGCAACAATTAACCAAAGCATTAATCAAATAATTCCAAACAAAATAACCCAAATGCCAAACAATACCTGACACTATGCACAATCAAAAAGCATGACCACAACGACAGCGACTGACTATCATGCCCATACAGACAACATTGACTGGGTGTAAAATTGGATACTTATCCTTTTCAAGGATGATGGCTAACTAGGGGACCATATGTTATCTCTGTTCAACAGTTCCATTGGTTTTAAGGAACGCTCAGACCTGTCAATTCAGGTGGAGTCGATGCCTGATTCCTGCAACCTGCAGCACACAACATGGTCTATGCACAAGCATAATAAATATGAAACAGTCACAGAGTGAAAGAGAATCACAACGTCGCCAGATGCTCATGAATGAGTGGTACGACATTATCTCTTTTCACACCACACAATAATCAGATCATCCTATAATACAAAATCAGTCGCATAAAAATCAATTCTAACTTATGACAATCATAGTAAGATCAACATCATAATCACCTGAATGTAAAACAATGTCAGACATATGAATTATCAATGTCGCGACAAGGATTATCAATAAAACATGCTAACTATCATATGAAACCACACATGAGGATAATCAAGAATGTCACCAACATGAATGTAGCATCTACCAACATCATATAATGTACAACATCAACTGTCTAACATACCCTAAATATTCCTATTATTTTACCTTCATCTTCATGCTTCTTAGCAAGACTATTTGCACATCCAAGATGAGAATCAAGGGGCACTACATATTTGTGAGTACATTGATGGAGATGGATGAAGGAAATATCATTGATCACACAACATCAATAGCTTCTAGACCAGCTAATGCTCAACAAGAGATGGAATTAATCCATGCATGGGTAAATAACCCTAATGCATATCTAGGAACATTGATTGATTGGTTAGGAATTGGTACATCTCCTATTAATGAGTACTCCACATTAGGCTTGCTTGATATGGCATTTCCAACAATATTTCCTGATGGTAGATGTGATTGGCTAGAACCACGCATGAGACGAGTACATCTACATGAGTTTGTGAAACATCTATTTCGATATAGGGATCACTATTTTGGTTGACACCCATGATTTAGATATTACATGATGAACATGATCATGAGACATTGTGCACATAATTCATCTGTAGTGTTTGCAAAAAAAAGTCTTCAAGATATGTCGATCACCATCAACGAGTTGCGTGAACATATGGAAAATGTGCCCCACTCCCGTCTAGCAAATCGCTTGATGCAGTTTGGAACAACATTAAGGGGTACAAGATCATATTGGGTAAAATGTTGTCTAGAGTTAACAGACATGCTTCAATAAATTGGTTCACCAACAATATTCTGCACTTTGAGTGCAATAGATATGTATTGGCTAGATTTGCATGCAGTTATGCCTACAACACCACCAACAAATCCACGACAAGCCCAAAACTGGAGAAAACAAAATATTATTGATTATCCTCATATAGTAGCACACTACATGCTCCTGTGACATACAATTTTCAGGAAACAGATACTAGAAAAAGGAATGAATGTAAAAGATTATTTCTCTAGATATGAATGGAAACACAAAGGTTCACCACATGTGCATGGATTTTTATGGATAGATGGAGCACTAAATATGGATAATCTTGATTGGAGAAATGAAAGAAAAATGCAAAGAATCACTTCCATTCAATTATTCATGCATATAATCCTAGAGAAGATAGACATCAATGAAACATACAGGTATGTTTTATTCATGTGTTCTTAAAGTTTATAATTATATATAAACTTTATGTTTTAGTGTAAATAATAAATATTAATATTTTTTGAATGATAGGTATTCCAAAATTTTGTTCAACATCCATGTCTTTGAAATACAAGGCATCTTACACAAGTAGATATGGAACATGACTATGAAGAGATTCTAAATTGTGTAGAATGGCATATAATGTGTAGAGAGGGTGCATGCCTATGTAAGAAAAGAGAACAGATGGTTTTGATAGCACCATCTTACTAGACACCTCACAATTCTATTATCAGAGGATAATTTAGAAAAAGACATGACAAGAGATTAGACAAGCTTTCAGTTTTGACCTCTATTCCAATACAAAAGACATCTATCTTATAACAACAAATTGTAACAGAAGAGTTATCAATTAATATTTCTGTCTAAAGCCATATTACATATGCAAATGTTCAATCCATCCAAGCAGCCTCTCTACACAAGAAAAAAAACTAAAATAGCTTCTTCCCCTTCGATGTTGTTAGGACCTTTCTCCCACTAAGGCATTTGCCTCTTCTTCTTCTATCTTCTCCCCTGCACCAAATATGTTGCCCCCTCCTTTTAAAACATTCTGCCCAAAGAAAAGAGATTCCACGATGCTCAAAACAACCGACCACGACCAACATTCATGGAGTCAATAGCAAGGAAAATAAAGTAATAATAGTCGCAGTCATAAAGACGACCCATGACACCCACCACTACGAGGATTCCAGAATTGGAATCATAGAAGGAAGATAGCCAAACGACCTTGCTAGCCAAGGTAAAAGTAATGTTCAGGAGTAAAGATTAAATGCAGATCGCCATATATGGAAGATTAATTATTGTTTCTATTTTGGCTGACCCACAAAGAAGTAAAGAAATTCAAAACAAATCTTTCCATTTGCATTGCCATCTGGCCCCCCTAGGTTTGAGGCTTTTGCCAAAAAAAAGAAGAAACAACTAGCCACGTCCCACCAAAATAGGTTGAAATTGAATGACAAGAAACGACCGATAGGAAGAATAAATAAGCTAAGTAGAGAAATCCTGGCACATGGCGAGTGGTGCAGGGGTACCTAGATACTTTAATTAATTTCATGTTCATTTTGATGTTTTGGTGTTGTATAAGGTCCAAGTGACCAATTGTAAGGCCTAGTGCCATGTGTGAGTCCCAGTGGAATAAATCTAGGACAAGTCATATTGTCTGGTAGTTGAAGAGCAAACACGTTGTAACTGAATGGGTTGACAGTTGCAAAATGGTTGGCATTCCCACCGATGCAAACTGTCACGAACAGAACATATATAAACAGTTCAGCGAACAGGAAAGAAGTAGGGGTAAGAGAGTAGTATAGTAATTGGGTGGTGGTCCATGGTAGAACAACAGTAAGAAGATATAAGATTTGTTTCAGTGCAGAAGTTCCCAAAAGTAAATAAAGATCCTATTTTGTTTTGTGTTCTTTCACCATGTCACTATAGTTAGTTCCTATTTTTGTCATTTAGATGGATTACTGAGCCATTCCACCAACGAGATTTCTTCGAAATTAGTGGAATAGATCAGTCTGTACATTTTGTGTTTTTGTTTTTGTTTATGCTCCATGTCAGGATCGAGCATGGGATGTGCTAGTCGAGCCTAGCATCTCTATGTGCTAGGGTTCTGAGAAGAGAGAAAGTGTCTGCGTTGCAGAGTTTGTTATCGCAGGACAATAACCATCGGAGAGAGCCCAAACGATGATTGTATGGCCTGAAAAGCAAGAAGTGCTAAGTCTTGTGTCAGAGAGACTTAAGCGTCAGAGTGATAAGTTCTTACGAGGTCGATGATAATTATCTTACCGAAGTTGAAGAGTGGTCAAAGTATGAGTATATCAACGTAGCATTGGCCTATCGGCCAATAGAAGTTTTAGTTCCTCGACATTTGAAGTCATGTTGAAAGAAAGGAGGTCCCACCAAATGCATATTGTCAATGTATATTGAGATTGTATGTGGTAAAACATACAACTTGTGACCGGGTGTAATGGTGAATCAGTGCATGTGAACTTTAGTCCACCGATGATAACAAGTCAAGCAATGTATATGAGTTGATTTTAACAAAGCATCGGTATATCGGTGTAGTGAATCCTGAAGTGGCTGATAATAATTGTCTGACCAACAAGTGAGGCTCAAAGGCGATAAGTGAAGTTCAAAGAGTTTGACGATTCAAGGAGTTCAATGGTTCAACCGGTTCAATAGTGCATAATTTGATCTGTTTTGTCCGTTTCCATTGTGCACTTTGCAGAGAAATCCTGGCACAAGGCGAGCCACACACACCAAACCTGTAGCAAATAACAAGCCAAAAAATGTTAAAACAAAAAAAATAAAGCCAAAATCATGAGTTAAGATGCTTCTACATCAAACTCCCAGGCTGAAAAAGATCATGAGCTCCTACTCATGAAGTCTTCCACTGAATGACCCAACTTTCTAATCTCTTCCTCAGTAAGCCATGATGCATCTTCCATAGGATGATTACACCATTTGACAAGATACTTATAATATTCTTTCTTACGGGTCTTCTTCAGCACTTCTTCATCAAGAATGCATTCTATTTATTGTGGAACATTGGCTATCCCAACTTGTACTTCTTGAAATGAATCAATTGTTTCAACTTCTTCAACTTATGTATCTCCTTTGTATGGATATAAATCTGCAACATTGAAAATAGGAGATATATTCAATTCTTCAGGCAGTGATATCTCATAAGCATTGGCTGATAACTTCCTTAGTATTTTGCAAGGACCAATCTTTTTCATCTATAGTTTATTATATGTCCTTGTAGGAAATCTTTCCTTTTGGAGATGTGCCAAAACAAGGTCTCCAACTTCAAATTGCAGCTCTCTTTTCTTCAAATCAGCATGTCTCTTATATTGCAAATTGCTATCTTCAATATTATTCTTCACCTTCTCTTGAATGTCATGAATGACTTGAGCAAACTCTTCCCCATCTGCACTTCTCTTCTCCTTTCCAGCAAGATCACAAAGCTCAAATACACCTCTTGGATGCATATCATACACCACATAAAAAGGACTGAAACATGTGCTTTTATTTGGGGAATCATTATAAGCAAATTCAGCTTGTGTTAACATGAGATCCCAACTTCCAGTTGACTTACCAACAAGACACTTCAATAAATTTCTAGGGCTTCTATTGACAACCTCGGTTTGCCCATCCATTTGTGGATGATAAGCAGGACTGAAATTCAGATTTGTGCCCAACTTCTTCCATAGATTCCTCCAGAAATGACCCACAAATTTTGTATACCTGTCAGATATTATACTTCTTGGAATACCATGCAACCTTACAACTTCTTTAAAGAACAAATTTGCAATGTTAGTGGCATCACTAGTCTTCTTACATGGTATAAAATGAACCATTTTTGAAAATCTATCAACAACAACAAAGATTGAATCATTACTCCTTTGAGTGCAAGGTAATCCTAAAACAAAGTCCATACTCATAGAATCCCAAGGCCTGGTTGGAACTGACAATGGCTGATATAAACCAGCATTTTGACTTCTTCCTTTAGCATATTGACAAACTCTGCATCTCTTCACATATCCTCTCACATCTGCCTTCATCCTTGGCCAATAATAATGTGTGCTCAACTACTGAAAAGTCTTATCCTATCCAAAGTGACTAGCAAGACTGCCACTATGTTTTTCCTTCAACAAATTGTCTCTCATGGAGCCTTGAGGAATACACAACTTATTTTCTTTAAACAATAATCCCTCTTGTATCATATAATCATTACATGGCTCTTTATTCTTGCAAACAGGATCACGGCAAGCTGCAAATGCTTCACCAAAGTCTGCATCTTCTGCATACAACTCTTTCAAACTTTCAAATCCCACACTACTAGTCTTTATCTCACATAATAACAAATTCTTCCTACTTAAAGCATTAGCAACCTTATTCATTTGATCACTTTTATGCTTCAAAACAAAATTAAAACTCTGAATAGACTCAACCCATTTAGCATGCCTCTGATTCAACTTGTACTGGCTATTAATAAACTACAAAGCATGATTATCAGTGTATACAATGAACTCTTTGGGCAAAAGATAATTTCTCCATTTATTGAGGGATTGAACCAAAGCATAAAATTCCAAATCATAAGACAAATACTTCCACTTTGCGTCATTCAATTTCTCACTAAAATAAGCAACTGGTTTTCCCTCTTGACTCAAAACTACCCCTATAGCCAAACCACTAGCATCACATTCTACTTGAAACACTTTATCAAAATCTGGCAAAGCAAGTATGGGTTGTTCACTCACCTTCTTTTTTAGAAATTTGAAATTTTCTTCAACCTCTTTAGTCCACACAAATGGTCTTTTGCTTCCCTTAATTGTCTCCAAAACAGGTGCTACAACATGACTGAAATTTCTTATAAATTTTCTATAGAAACTAGAAAGACCATGAAAACTTCTTACCTCCATGATACTCTTTGGTGATGGCAAATCAAGTATAGCCTGAACCTTTTCCATATCCATCTTCAATCCATCCTTTGACACCACAAAACCCAAATAAACAAGTTCATTTTGCAAAAACAAACACTTCTTCAAATTAATCTGTAACTTCTCTTCTTGTAGTCTCTTCATAACCTGCCTCAAATGATCAAGATGCTCCTCTTTTGACCTGCTAAACACCAAAATTTCATCCATATACACAACCACAAATTTACCAATAAATGGTTTCAACACTTCATTCATTAAACACACAAAAGTACTATGAGCATTAGACAACCCAAAAGGCATAACCAGCTACTCATACAACCCATCACTAGTCTTAAAAGCAATTTTCCACTCATCCCCTAGTCTGATTCTAATTTGGTGATAGCCACTTTTCAAATCTATTTTAGAAAAACACATAGACCCATTCAAACAATCCATTAAATCTTCAATCCTAGGGATGGGGAATCTATATCTTATTATGATCTTATTTATGGCCCTTGAATCAGTACACATACGCCATTCTCCTCCTTTCTTTGGCACTAATACTACAAGCACAGCACACAGGCTTAGACTTTCTCTTATCAAACCTTTCTCCAAAAGTTTAGTCACTTGCTTTCTTATCTCTTCATCCTCCATGGGTGTTAATCTATATGTAGCCTTATTTGGAAGGCTAGCTCCCAGAATCAAATCCATATGATGATTTATGCTTCTAATAGGAGGAAATTCATTAGGCAAATCATTTGCAACAATATCTATATTCTCATTCACCATATCTTGTATCTCAAGAGGCAAATCATCCAACTTTGTAGAAATCATTACACATTGTGGTTTAGGAACCAAAGCAAAACCAATTTCTTCATTCTTCAAATCTTTCAAAAATTCTTTACCACTTACCATCATTACCTGACTGCTACTGCCGATGTCCTCTTCTTTCTCCTTTATGGGTAGCAAGGTATGCTTTACTCCATCCTTTGTAATGGTATATGTATTCTCCTTTCCATCATGGACTGAGTTTTTGTCAAATTGCCACGGTCTTCCAAGCAAAACATGGCACACATCCATCAAGATTATATCACATAAAACACAATCCTTATAACTTCCAATCTGAAAATCAACATAGGCCTACTCACTCACCAATATTTGATGGCCTTTCTGTAACCAAGTTACCTTATATGGAGTTGGGTGTTTAATCCTTTTAAGATTCAGCTTCTCTACCATTTCATTTGAGACAATATTGTCAGTACTACCACTATCTATAATGAGCTTACAACATTTACCATGTGACTTACACTTTGTTATGAACAATGCTCTCCTTTAAATTGGCTCTTGACTTTCCTTCTGTGACTTTAACAATGCTCTCTTTAGCATCAAGGATTCTCCTGATTCTGCTCCATCCTTGTGATGAATTGGAGATCCTACACTCTCTTGATCAGCTTGAACAACTTGATTGTTCCTTTCAAATTTGGAGTGTCCTCCTTGTGAAGATTCAGTACAGTCCCAACTCTTGTGTCCAATTTGATTGCACTTGTAGCATTTTCTAGCAAATCCTCTTCCTCTTCCTTGTGATCCACCTCTTCCATAAGATCTTCCTCCTCTATTTTGAAATCCATATCTATCATTATGGGATGTCCCACTAAAACTTCCAGCCTCTTCACTTTGATGATGTTGTTTTCTTCTACCTAATTGTTGTCCCCTTCCTCTAAAACCTCTTCCTCTCTTCCTTTCTTGCTAATTCTGCTTCCTTTGCAGCTTCTCTTCTGCCTTTAAGGCAAGTTGGTAAGCCTCTTCTAGGCTTCTAGGGGACAAAAGACTCATCTCATCTTGTAAACTATATTTTAAACCATTCACATAATGGGCTATCTTCTCCACATCTTCTTCAGCATGCCCAGATCTGATGATAAGCTTGTAAAACTCCTCTATGTAATCTTTTACTGACATCTCCTTTTGCTTCAAATTTTGTAATCTCTTGAAGAGATTAGCTTGATAGTCACTAGGCAAAAATTTAGCCTTCAACTTGGCCACCATTCTATCCCATGAGTTAATCTTCTCCTTATTTCTCTTTCTTCTTTTAGTCTGGACAAAGTCCCACCACATGGTAGCATGACCTTTCAATCTTGTGCATGCAAATTTTACTCTTTTCTCCTTAGCTACATTCTCATACTCAAAATATTTGTCCAAGTCATTTATCCAGTCGATTAATTCTTCTCCATTAAGACTTCCAGCATACGTTGGTACATCTATCTTGGGTTTGGAACCCAAGTTCATGACTGATCTTATCAGCCTCTCACCAAATTCATCATCTGGGTCTACTTGACCTTCCACATTTTCTTGTCCTTGGGGTTCTTCTTCCTCATCACTGACATCTTCAATGTCGGGGTTTCCTCTCCTCTGTGCCCTCTCAAGAACATCTAACCTTGTAATCAGATTCTGCATCAGGTTAGGGTCACCATGGTCTCTTCGGCCTCTGCCTTGGCCTCTGCCCCTCATTCCTGGAGGCATATTAACCACTTCCAAAGCCCAATCTCAACTTGACTCTGATACCAAAAACTGATAGCACCGTCTTACTAGACACCTTACAATTCTATTATCAAAGGACAATTCAAAAAAAGACACGATAGGAGATTAGACAAGCTTTCATTTTTTACCCCTATTCCAATACAAAAGACATCTATCTTATAACAACAAATTGTAACAGAAGAGTTATCAATTGATATTTCTGTCTAAAGCCATATTACATATGCAAATGTTTGGCCCATCCAAGCGGCCTCTCTACATAGGAAAAAAAACTAAAATAGCTTCTTCCCCTTCGATGCTGTTAGGACCTTTCTCCCACTACGGCATTCGCCTCTTCTTCTTCTATCTTCCCCCTTGCAACAAATATGTCGCCCCCTCCTTTTAAAATGTTCTACCCAAAGAAAAGAGATTCCACGATGCTCAAAACAACAGACCACGATCACCATTCATGGAGTCAACACCAAGGAAAATAAAGTAATAATAGTCACAGTCATAAAGATGACCCACGACGCCCACCACTAAGAGGATTCTAGAATTGGAATCATAGAAGGAAGATAGCCAAACAACCCTGCTAGCCAAGGTAAACATAATGTTCAGGAGTGAAGATTAAATGCAGATCGCCATATATGGAAGATTAATTATTGTTTCTATTTTAGCCGACCCATAAAGAAGTAAAGAAATTCAAAACAAATCTTTTCATTTGCATTGCTAGTTGGGCCCCCCCTAGGTTTGAGGCTTTTGCCAAAAAAAACTAGAAGAAACAGCTAGCCACATCCCACCAAAATAGGCAGAAATTGAATGACAAGAAACAGTTGATAGGAAGAATAAATAAGCTGAGCAAATAAATCCTAGCACAAGGCGAGCCACACACACCAAAACTATAGCAAATAACAAGCCAAAAAATGTTAAAACAAAAAAAATAAATCCAAAATCATGAGTTAAGATGCTCTTGCATCAGGTTTGCAGGTAAGATTTTAAATCTTTCACAAACTTTTTTATAGAATCAGCAATATAAAATTACTGCAATGAAATAAAATTATGTTATTATGAATTCTAGGTATAATGCTCCATGGCCATTGAATCTTGGGGGATCAAAATTATATGAAGATTCGCAGACAGGTGAAAACATTTTTGAACCTGCAAGAGATGATGATAGGGTTAATACACACAATCGCTACATACTTCAATTGTGGAGAGAAAATATAGATTGACAACTTGTTCTTTCCAAACATTGTGTAATTAAGTATATTGTCAAGTATGTAGCCAAGGTAGAGAAAAGTTTAGAAAGTTATCATCAAATGTTGATGCGACTTGCAAACATGGAAAACCTTGATGATTCAGCCTCAAGAGCATATAGGAGAGTTCTTACTAAATCAATTATAGAAAGAGACATTGGAGCACAAGAAACATGTCACATGCTATTAGAACTTCCATTAGTAGAGAGCAGCAAAAAAATTGTCAATCTAAATGTCTCACGTGAGGTATTCAAACCTATAGCTAAAACTAATGAAGATAATTACAAAGAACATACACAATCTTTTATTGATGGATACAAAAGTAGTTCATTTTGCATGGAACATGTTTCACTTATAGATGCCGCTAGATCATGGATATATAATCCAAGAAGAGTTAGAGATAAAAAATGGGAAGCAAGGGAAATGACAGCTATTGTGAGAGTATTTTTGAGGTTTATATCAATCCCTAAACGTGAATCAAATATATGGGTTGATTTTTGTTGGTCTAATCTCTTACTTTACAAACCATTTCGTGATATAGAAAGAAATATTGGTATTCAAAATGATGCAATAATATCAAATTGGGCGTCATTTAATTATAATCCTTGGCATGTGGAATGAACAACTGTCTCAAAAGATGTTGAAAATAGCGGTGGTTCTGAAATTGAAGATAATGAACCTCTTCAAGGAAATAAAACATAACATGGGTGGGAAATAATTTTGAGGCTCCATCGTAATCAGATTATGGAAGTGTCTAAAATAGATATGCTCAGAAGAAGAGATGTTGATAGACAAACACCATGGTCTAATGAATATCAAGGTGAAGACTACACAAATAGGGCAATAAAGTTCATAGGCACCATGAAAGAAAATGGATTTCTCATATGTGATCATATACCACCAAATATCAATTATGCAGCATTAGGTGACAAATAGAAAAAGCACTTGATATAATTATGACACATTATCATGGATCTCAAAATACATTTTCATTATTCATGATAATTCAAGGAACATCAGGAATAGGAAAATCATATCTAATTGGTGCTATCAATCAAGCTCTTCAAAATGCAACATTCCCACAGCATAGTCCACTTTTATTACTTGCACTGACAAGAGTAGCAACATTCAATATTGAAGCTTCAACAATCCATTCAACACTTCGAATCTTAATCATGGATTTTTCCCAATTAGAAGGAACAAGACTGACAACTTTCCAAGAAGATATTCGACACATAAAATACATTTTGATTGATGAAATGAGCTTCATTGACCAGAATTTGCTTGAGAAAGTGGACTCTTAACTCCGTCAAACATTCCCTGAAAATGCAAACATGAGTTTTGGAGGTATATCTTTGTTTTTTGTTCAAGATATGTATTTTATTTCTATTTTAAAACTTATACTTCATTATAAAAAAATTTAAGAATTAATTCTGCACACTAATGAAAGTCATGGTTTTTCAATATTTTCTAGGTGTATCTATGATTCTGGTTGGAGATTTATGACAATTACCTCCTGTTAATGATAAACCACCATATGACAGTAACAGGTGTGGTAAACTATTATGGGAAGAATTCAAAACTATTGTTACTCTGGATAAAATATTTAGGCAAAAAGGAGAAAGCATTGAACAACAAAAGTTTCGTCAACTTCTCATTAATCTACAAGATGCAAAGCCAAATATTGATGACTGGAAGTTGCTTATGACAAGAACTATTGTTGGCATCGATGCAACAACCAATGAGGAATTTGATAGCAGTGTTCATTTATTTGCCACAAATGAAAATATGCATAGCCATAACAAAAAAAAAAACTATGCTCATTGAAGCAGCCTGTTGCATGTAGCATTGCAACAAAAGTGGGTAGTGTCAATGCAATAGAAGCAGGTCAGAATGATGGACTTGATTTGGAGTTATTAATTGCTAAGGATGCAAGAGTCATGCTAACTTCTAATCTTTGGATAGAAGCAGGTCTTGTAAATGGATCTCTAGGGTATGTTCAAAAAATAATATACAAACCTGGAAGTGCACAACTAGAACCACCGACATATATTATGGTTGAGTTTGATAATTACTTGGGAATACCATTTGAAGATCATTCTCTATGTACAATTCCAATTACACCAATACAAAGGGGCCGCACAATCCAAATACCATTAAGATTGACATGGTCATTAACAATACACAAATCACAGGGTTTAACTCTTTCAAAAGCCACTATTGACATTGGGCACAAAGAAAGAACAAGATTGACATTTGTGGCTATATATCATGTAAAATCATTAGAAGGTCTCAGAATAATGCCACCATTTACATATGACCATTATGAAAAGATGAAAAGGGGAAAACAACTTGATAAAAGAAAAGTTGAAGAACAAAGGCTAAAATTGTTAGAAGATCAGATAATAGTAGAGCAAAGTAGAGCAAAATAAAGCTTATAGAGAATAGTAGAGTAGAGCAGAGCAAGAGAAAAGCATATAGAGAATAGCAGAGCAGAGTAGAATAAAGCATAGCAAGGCATGCATTATTTTTATATTTTATCAAGGTATTACACATTTGAAAAAGTACTGAACTATCTTGTATATTTGTAACCCTATTTCTACATATGAATATATACATGGTGCTGTCTTTTTCTAGTGGAATTTTTTCCTGAAAGGGTTTCTCCACGTAAATTTTGTGTTATAATGGTTTACTGATTTTAATTATTATATAATAAGCTATATACTATATATTAATAATATTAATATTAATATATAATATTATATAACATATAATTATATTATATTATGTATTATTATATAATAGGGTATGTGCAGGATCATGATGGGCCAAACTATACCTCTAAGTGGCAATGAAAATACAAAAAATCAGACTTTATCAAGTTCATGTGAAATTTTGAATGGATTATCTATACAATTTGAAAAAGATGTAAGAATGAAATTTGTAGAGAATTGAATCTAGTTTATAGGCTACTAATTTAAAAAAAAAAAAAACTAAATTTACTTAGTGAAAATTAAATATTTCAATGAATAACTATTAAATTTTTCAGAAAAAAATAAAAAGTGGGTGTCTGTCCAGCCAACCTAACTATGAGTAAAAATTTATATATTTTTTTGAAACTTTCAAAATAAGTAGAGGACTCATGTTCGGATGTGATGCATATTTATTTGAAATTTTTTTCTAATAAAATAATTAGTTATGATTTTTTTACTGTGACTTTTTTTAAAAATAAAAAGTAATTTTCCAGCCAACCTAACTCGATAAAAAAAATCAAAATTCAAAAAAAAAAATTTAACCTATAGCCAGAAAAGCATAGAGTGTGACGCAGGTTTCGGATCTCAAAAAGGTGAAATGGTTTGAAAGTTATGGATGTTTTTCAATCAGTGTGTCCATCAGGATTTCAGAGACACGGTATATTGAAAATTATTAATAATTATTTAATAAAATGAGAACCAAATAAATCTTATATTTTTAGAAAGCTAACAATTTTTTCTATAAACCCTTTTCGTTTTATCCATTTTGCATAAAAAAAATCGTCAGCACGAAGGGTGAAGTTCGAAGAAGAGACTGAAACATTAAAACACGTTACAATCCATAAAAAGTCAACAATCAAAATGGATATCCGTCTTGCTTTGTACCAAAGCAAGATAGATATTAGTTTTGCTTCGGTAAAAGAAACTCAAAATGGATATCCGTTCTGAAAATGGATATCCGTTTCGTTGATCTATGAAAAATTTTGTACCATTGGTTTTGGATGAAGAGAAGCAACATATTTTGTACCATTGGTATTGTTTCACTGAAGATACAATCCATGGGTATATCGTTTATGTATGCATGGACATTTCGTGTATATCCTGCTATCATTTATCGTGGTTGTAAATGGTGAATGTACATGTCAAAGGATACAAAGGTTGACCGGCCATATCGGGAAAATTGGGAAAAGATACGTTAGTCGATCGGTTATAACAAGTCATGTTATGTATAGGTTAAATCGAAGACATCGAACTGACAATAGTTATTAGAGAGACAAAGTTCCATTGAGCCGACAACATTGATCTCACCGATCAAGTCATATCAGGGTGACAATCATTAAGTGTCACCGATGGGTTATTTATCGGCACATCGAAACAACGGTTGAGAACTACATCGATGAGAGGGAGTCACACCGACAGAAGGAACATCGGAAAGAGATGGACTCTCGGAGGCGAGAAGAAAAGTATCACCGATAGAGGCGGTCTGGCCGATGGTGTAGTTCGGTGTTTATTGTTTCAGTGTGAGATACAATATCAGAAATCGAAGAGAATGTCTGACCAATGTAGAAGTCTTACCGATGACTAATGGACGGTAAACACATCGGGGAGAGTTATAACATTGGAATGCAAGTAAAAAGTTTCACCAAGGGTATTGGTCTTACCGATAGACAAGGGTGGTGAATCTCACATCGGAGTAAGTGTGTATATATCCTGCAATCATCTTATTCCATGAGACCACATTTCTTTGAGGTATTTTTTCAAACAGTTCATGTGTCTTGTCTATGCTTCCACACTTTCCATACATGTCTACCAGAGCATTTCCAACTAGAATATCTACAAAAATCCCACTTCCATTATGCTTTGATGAATGTCCATACCCTATTCCAAAGCTCCCATTTTGGTAGAGGTAGAGAGGATGCTGACAAAGGTTGCAAAATCTAGCTTTACACTTGCCAATTGCATTTGCTTGAAATTTTCTAAAGCCTTTTCAAAAAACTCGTTTATGCATATCCTACAATAATAGTAGTCAAGGAGACCACATTTCTCCAACTAGACTTCTACCAATTCAGAAAATGTGTGCTTCTGGACCAGTGTTTGGCACAAGAAACATACCAATAGAGTGGTGGCCATAATTCTCCCTTAATTGGAATTAAAAGGTACCCTTTTTCCATCCGAAGGAGGTCTCTCCTTGTTATGCACTTTAAATCTCTCTTTTAGTTCTTTCAAGGGAAGGATTCCACCTTGGTTTGACCAGTTGAAAGCGTTGAAGATACTTGACTTAAGAAGAAATGGACTAGAGGGTTCTATTCCCAAATCTCTTGCCAATTACTCACAACTTCACTGGAAAAGAATTTCACACAACAACTTGAAGGGGAGCATACTTGCAAAATTTGGTGGTCTAGGGAAGTTAGAACATCTTTGTTTGTCCTACAATCGCCTAAGCGGAAGCGTTCCAAATTCTCTAGGAAACTGCATGTCTCTACTTGATTTGTCCCTTTACAATAACCATCTCACAAGTGCTCTATTCTCATGTCTTTACTTTGAAGGGAGCATGCTAATTACTTTGATCCGTCCTCTTATACATATCGAAGAACAACGGAGGAGTCACACCGACAGCATAAGCCTGAGCGATGGATTCTACACATTGGCGAGAGGTCCCACATCGGGCTAACAAATTTGAAGGTTACCGATAATGATAAGTCTGGCCGATAATAGAGAAAGGAAGAACATGTGAAGCATAGTTCGATGAGACATTAGAAATGTCTTGCCGATAGTAAAGAAAGAGTGTATTTCGGTCTCGTTTGGACCTTGGGAAGGATATTTTAAAAGCTATTTGAGCAATTGTTGGGTTAATGGGTATTTTACACCCTGTTTGTAAGCTTTTGCTGTGTTGTTCTGCATCACTTGTCTACAACATACAAAGTTTACCTTTCTCACCCATACCTTCAGTATATAAAGGACATTAATAGGGAATTTTTAATTTCCACTCAGTCAGTGCAATCTAGGAGAGGATAGATTGTATAAAGTTGTGATCTATTTCCATTTACACTTGCCATAACTACAAATGCTTAGTGTTTATTCTCAACCCCGGTATATGAATAAAATGTGACCTATTGTTCTAATAGGCCTATAGGGACAAAGAGGTGATAAAGCCTTTAATTTTAGACATGACATGGTTTTGATAACTTCCCATATTGGTAAGGTCCTGGATGACAATCCTTTGATGCACCTAATTATAATAGGTGTTATGATAGTCCTTGGTATCTTTTCATTTCTTTCTTGAATGGCCTGCAAATAAGACATAAGACATATTAGATCCTTCATAAATAAGAATTCTAATACATTACATTTAAACTTAAACTCCCTAAACATCCATCAATCCATCCATTAATATCTAAATGCCATGAATATCCTATGATCAACCATTCTAATTCCTAGGATAGTCATATATTGCAATTTTGCTTCTCTATACTAAAATAGCCCAAGGAATATCTAACCTTGAATTTGTATTTTAACAATCTAATGTCTTTACGAATAACATTGAGCCTTCTTTTGGGACAACATTTTTGCCTTTAGAAGCTCCTCATTTGATGATAGCCTAAAATCAAATAATGGCTTATATCCAGAGCTTTATTAAGTTGATACCTAGGTGGATTAGTGTGTAAACATTGAAATTAGATGGTAATTCACAAGTTTATTGAATAATACAATGAATCCCTAGTCTAGAATCCAAATGTACATAATAAAACGGATATCTATTTTGTAGTAGCCATATGGACATTGCAAGTGTCCGTTGCAAAGAATTGGGGTTTTCCAAAACGGATATCCGTTTTGTAAAAGCAGAAAAAAGACAAAAGGAATATTGTTGGGCCCGACTTCTGCAACCAGAGACCCTCTGCTATCGAAATACTTGTGATTTCTAGCTATGACAGTGAAAGGAATATTTTTATGCACTTTTGGAGACACAATTTTCTTGTTACAATCATAAGGGTGATATTTTTGTTCCCCTAATGGGGAGCAATAGTCGTCGTAAAGCAAAAAGGAGGAGGAAAGTTACATTGGAGGAAATTGAAGCAATTAGGAAAAAAGATAGGGAAAGGAAGAGGATTGGAAGGGTGGGTTTGGTAGATGCTCATCAAGGTGAATCTTCTTCTTTACCATCTAATGACATGCAAATTGAAGATGTTAATTTTGATTATAATGAAATGTTAGATAAGAATGAAATTCACCATGATATTGCAAATGAAAATATTGAAAAATGTTATGAAACACCTATTCATAATAGCAATACCATGGACATAGAAGAAGAAGAAAAATGAAGACATGCACTTGAAGAAAGTGGATATGAACATCATGATGTTGAAATTGCACTCCATAATCCATTTATTGATAAAATTGATGACGTTGATAACATGGATGAAACAAGAACAATCAATGTATCTCCAAATTTCATAAGAAGAGAGGACATTTTTCAAGAAGAGAATAACCGTGATGAAATTGGAAAACACCCAAAAACCCCAAAATGGTTACTTGAAATTGATGAGAACATAATGGAAAAACTTGAAGGCAAGAGGTCATCATGAACGGTTTGGTTGTGGGCTACAAAACTCTTCAATGAATACTTTGAGAAGAAAACATTAACCAAACAATGCCAACTTTTTGTGCAATTATTAAAGATGTACAAAATGAGACCTTTACTAAAGAAATTAAAGATTCGGTTAAACAAAGTGTCCGATCGGAATAAAATTATTGTAAGAAGCCTTTTCAATGCACTCAATTCTATTGGAAAGACTAGCAAGGAGAAAGATAAAAGAGCTGCCCATAGAGTAATAACAACCTCAATAGTAAGCAAACAATTAAGAAATGCTCGATTAATGAGGCAAACTTGTGTTGACTTAAGATTGAATAGTAAAATATTGTCAAAAGCACTAGCATTAAGATCAAGGCTAGATAGTCCTGTTGCCAATGATACTTAGGCTTTCAATGGTAGGCTTCCACGAGTTGACAAGAAGCTAATTGATAGCACAAAGGAAGAACTTGAACAATTTTGGCACACTAACTCTAGGGTATCACCGAATGCAAAAGATGTAAAGTTAAGAATTGCTGATAAAGAATGCACACCACATCCTAAACATTACTTGGAATGTAGCTGAACAACATTGTACAAACAATATTGTGAAACTCACCCAGGTATGACAATCTCACAAAGAGCATTTGAATCTCTTAAGCCATTTTATTGTGTTCCTCTTAAAGTTCGTAATACATGTTGTTGCAAATACCATGTAGAATTTTCTATGTACCATGAATTATTATGCAATATTCGTTCTACTTTGCACACTAACGAAATGTTACAAGAGTGTGGTGCAATTCAACTACCAAAGTCATCTAGGGACTTATTGGATTTATTTCTATGTATTAGAGATGATGGTTGCATGTTCTACAAGAATGATTGTATAAATGAAAAGTGTTTACAATGTGGTGGGTTATCAAAGTTTGGATCATGTTTTCATGAGGGCAACGAGCATGATTTTGGAAAGAGAATGGTTGAGAAAAAGAGATATGAGACAGTGAAATACAATTTGAAAAGTGGAGGTGAAGGTTCTAGATGTGAGTTGATTGTAAGAGAGGTAAGTATTGCTGATTTTATTGATGATTTTAAGAAAAATCTTTTCTACAAGTATGTCAAACATAGCCACAAGTCTCGATGGTTAGATCAATAGTTCAGGATGTGTAAAGACTCTTTCCCAATTGGAACTATTGTCTTTGTAGTTGATTTTACAGAAAACTATACATTGCAACCCCAAAATGAAGTTCAATCCCAGTACTACAATTCTATTCAGATTGCTATTTTTGTTCACATCACATACAGACATGCCCCCGAGAGTACAGAAGAGAACAAGAAGATTGTCAGAGAATACCATTTTTACATGAGTGATGATCGATCTCATTCAGCAAAGTTTGTGCAATATTGTTTTCAACAATTTTATGGGTTCTTGCAAGAAAAAGATATTAGAATAGATCAACATCTTATTTGGTCAGATAATTGCACTGGTCAATTCAAGAATGCTTGTAATTTCTATTGGTTGAGCAAAATGCATGTAGAGAAGGGTATACCTCATATTTGGATTTTTTTTGAAGCCGGGCACAGAAAAGGTGAACATGATGGAGCAGGTGCATGTGTGAAGAGAGCTCTTTTTAAAGATCAACTAAAGATTAGAGGTGGTGCTACATTCAGTGATATAGATTCCATTGTTGAGTGGTGTAACTATGCATTGTCACGAGGAGTGGCTCTTGATTCTGAAGTGCGCAGGTTCTTTTGGTTGGTTGATGATGGGATAGCGATAGAGAAATTGGAATGTCAGAGAATCAGTGAATCATCAAAGATGCATTCATTTCAAATCTCAGATACAAGTACATGGACTATTTGGACACGAGAATTAGCTTGTTTTTGTCAGAGTTGTATTAAATGTGATTGGAACAATTGTGAGTCAAGTGAGTGGGTAGATGCATGGATTCCACAATATTTAATCCCTTTATATGAAGGTCAATCACCTTCCGTCAATGACATGGAGAGCTCATTTGACTATGAACATCTTTTAGACCTTGTACAACCAGGTCATGTTTATGCAGTTGTTGCACCGCATGGAAATGAAGAGAGGTCAGACTATTGGTTGGCACGATGTGTACAGGGAAAACAAAAGCTAACACAACCTATGATAGATGATGATGGGTTCACATATCCTAAAGGATCAGTTATTATTTTTGGGACTTGGTTACGAACATATATGGTTAAAAAGAATGGCATCCCAGCCTTTGAAGACTTTGAGAAGCATAAAACCATATTGATGTATTCTCACCTAGTTGTAGCAACAAATGTCAAGTTACTAAAGCATCGTGGAAAACCAAAATCAAAAGAACTATGGACAATTAGTAATGCTGATCATGAAGTAATATTGGATACTTTGAAGGTAAGAGATGACCCCTCAGGTACACTTGACTAGCATTTAAACTTCCAGATGGATAGGTATGACATTTTTTATCTTAACTTGTTCTTGTTTTTTCTATTTTTTAGAATTGTTTTATTAAAAATCTTGTTACTTTAACTATAATGCATGCTTTTGACTATACAGGACTGTGAATAAAGTTATTTTACATGGCATCATAGATTATTTTGCATGGCATCGTAAATTATTTTGTATGGCATCGTAGGTTATTTTGACTATACTTGAGGTATGATTTTTAGTTCTCATTTGTATTTCTTAATATTGCACATTTGTACCTTTTTCTACATAAGGCATTCCATGAGATGACATGTATTTGATGTCTTTTACCAAATAGTTCATGTGCCTTGTCTATGCTTTCATATATTACATACATGTGTCACATGGCAATTGCAACTACAACATCTGACAAAATTCTCATTTCTTTGAGGTCTTCCACCAAACAGTTCATGTGCCTTGCCTATGCTTCCTTACTTTGCATTCTTATAAAAGTCCTATAACAGTCATAATTAATCTTCATACTAATCTTGATAGTAATCTTGCCATCATTGTATTCCATGAGATGACAGTCCTATAATAGTCCTATACATGTCTACTAGGATAGTTTTAACTACAACAGTCCTACAATAGTCCTAAAATAGTACTAGAACAGTCCTATAATAAGCACAACATTTAATGTACATATTTATGATATTCATGTTTACTTTTAAATTTGCTTGTTCGTGCTTCTCACAGGACGTCACTTCCCCTACCCATCCAGCTCTATAGAAGAAGAGAGACAACAAATGATCAAAAGGGATCACCAATTGGTGGTAAGTGATTGATTACTTATGTCATGTTATATATTTTGAATATTAAATTCTATATTAATGTGCACGTTGTTTGATTGTATTAATAGGTGGAAATTCAAAAATCTCTATCAAGGAGGTCTAGTCGATGAGCGATAGAAGATGAGTCATTGACTGGTTCACCATCTTCATGGCCTAGCAAGAGCCATAGATTATTTGATAGCAATCCATAGGAGATTTGATTTTGGCACATTTTGTTACATATGTGTATTTGGCTTTGTAAAAATACTTTTGTATGTTATCGATGTATATCATTGTATATACCCATATGGTTTTATTTGTACATGCCTATATGGCTTGATATATACACTATACATTATTTTCATGACATTATGTGCATATATGTATATATAAGATCCTAATTTGGCACAAGTAGGGAGAATGCTTGCACAGGTTATGGAATTTGGTTTTAAACGTTCCAATTGTATTTGCTTCAAAGTTTATAAATCCTTTTCAAAAAATCTATTTTGTGCATATCTTGCAATCATTGTATTCCATGAGATAGCATCTCTTTGAGGTGTCATGCCAAACTGTTCACATGCCTTGTCTATGCTTCCACTCTTTGGATTTACACCCGCCAATTGCATTTTATTAACATTTCCTTTCAATCCTTATCAAAAATTCTGTTTTGTGCACATATTGCAATCATTGCATTCCTTCATTTACAACACATGATTAAATAAGAAGATGCATATTTACAACACTTAAGACCTTCATGAAATGATACATTGGTTTCTTGATATTCAATCATATATTGGAGATCTTCAAAGTGTTAAATATGTTTGAAGTGATGAAGAAACTTGTTATTTTGATGTATTTCAACTCCAAACTTCCGCCTAGAAATGAAGGTGCTAATCCTTTATCAAACTAACCTAAAAGTGCGCCTTGGTACTTAGGGCACTAGATTATGATTGATCAACCTAAAATGTGTGCCTAAGGCTAGATAGTGAATTGGAAGGATAAAATGCATCATCAAAGGAGTTTATAGTTATTGAAGGCATCAAATGATGACTTGGGCGCACATTTACCTCTCTACACCATATGTGACTAGTGCCAATTATTGAATAAACAACCTAGAATGAGTGCCTTACTATTTAAGGTGCTAGTTTTGCTTCTAGAACACCAAAAGTGCTTCTAAAACATGACTGTGAATGAGGCACACTTTTCATCATCTCTAACCTCACAATTGCGCCTTCCATTGGAAGCCATTATTGTGCCTAAAGGAATGGTACTGAGATATCATCCATGTCAATGATTGAGAATGTGTCAACTGAAACAATATTTTTTGTTCTGCTCATCGTGGGGTCGAACGGACTATGCCAACGCGTCAGGGTGGGTGGGTAAATGCTAGTGGAGGTCTCATTTTGTGTGCCAAGCGTCCCAGTCATTCCAGGCAAGAGGCTACCGGCAAAGTCCCTTAAGATCCCTAAGACCAAAAAACTGCCAAACTTTGACGGGGCAATTCTCAGAATTCGTGATAGTTGGGACTATTCTGTTTGGACCTACAGGTGCACGTGGCATCCTTCCACAATAACCTCTCTCATTTTTGGTCAACTCCATTCCATTTGACCTTGCCGAAATCAAACGCATTGTTGCAAAATGCTTCAATTTGATGCAGTGGAAAGGTGCTAGGTGCAACATTTTTCATTCCATAGCTCATGGGGTCGAACAGACTACGCCAACACATTGGGGTGGGTGGGTAAATGCTAGGGGAGGTCTCATTTTGTGCGCCAAGCATCCCAGTCATTCCGGGCAAGAGGCTACCGGCAAAGTCCCTTAAGATCCCTAAGACCAAAAAATTGCCAAACTTTGACCGAGCAGTTCTCAGAATTCGTGACAGTTGGGAATGCTCTGTTTGGACCTACAAGTGCACGTGACATCCTTCCACAATAACCTCTCTCGTTTTTGGTCAACTCCATTCCGTTTGACCGTGCCGAAATCAAACGCATTGTTGCAAAATGCTTCAATTTGATGCAGTGGAAAGGTGCTAGGTGCGACATTTTTCATTCCATAGCTCGTGGAGTCAAACGGACTATGCCAACGCGTCGGGGTGGGTGGGTAAATGCTAGTGGAGGTCTCCTTTTGTGCGCCAAGCGTCCCAGTCATTCTGGGCAAGAGGCTACCAGCAAAGTCCCTTAAGATCCCTGAGACCAAAAAACTACCAAACTTTGACAGGGCAGTTCTCAGAATTCGTGATAGTTGGGAATGTTCTGTTTGGACCTACAGGTGCACGTGGTATCCTTCCACAATAACCTCTCTCATTTTTGGTCAACTCCATTCCGTTTGACCGTGCCGAAATCAAATGCATTATTGTAAAATGCTTCAATTTGATGCAGTGGAAAGGTGCTAGGTGCAACATTTTTCATTCCATAGCTCGTGGGGTCGAACGGACTGCACACGTTGGGGTGGGCGGGTAAATTCTAGTGGAGGTCTCATTTCGTGCGCCAAGCGTCCCAGTCATTCCGAGCTGTAAGCTACCGACAAAGTCAAAAGTTGCTAGGATTGAAATTTTGCATTCCACAGGTCCTGGGGCTGAAGGTTTGTGCCAACATGTCGGGGTGGGCGAGTAAATGCTAGGGGAGGTCTCGTTTTGTGTGCAAAGCATCCCAATCCCTCTGAGTTGTAAGCTACTTTGTCAGTAGCTTACAACTCAGAGGGATTGGGATGCTTTGCACACAAAACGAGACCTCCCCTAGCATTTACTCGCCCACCCCGACGTGTTGGCGCAAACCGTTCGGCCCCAGGACCTGTGAAATGCAAAATTTCAATCCTAGCAACTAATGACTTTGCCGGTAGCTTATAGCTCGGAAGGACTGGGATGCTTTGCACACAAAACAAGACCTCCCCTAGCATTTACTCGCCCACCCCGATGTGTTGGAGCAAACTGTTCGGCCCTAAGACCTGTGGAATGCAAAATTTCAATCCTAGCAACTTTTGACTTTGTATGTAGATTACAGCTCGGAACGACTGGGATGCTTGGCGCACGAAACGAGACCTCCACTAGCATTTACCCACCCACCCTGATGCGTTGGCTCAGTCCATTCGACACCATGAGCTATGGAATGAAAAATGTCGCACCTAGCACCTTTCCACTGCATCAAATTGAAGCATTTTGCAACAATGCATTTTATTTCGGCACGGTCAAACGGAATGGAGTTGACCAAAAGTGAGAGAGGTTATTGTGGAAGGATACTACGTGCACCTATAGGTCCAAACAGAACATTCCCAACTATCATGAATTCCAAGAACTACCCCGTCAAAGTTTGGCAGTTTTTTGGTCTCAGGGATCTTAAGGGACTTTGTCGGTAGCCTCTTGCCTGGAATGACTGGGATTCTTGGCGCACAAAATGAGACCTCCACTAGCATTTACCCACCCACCCCAACATGTTGCCGTAGTCCGTTCGACTCCACGAGCTATGGAATGAAAAATGTCGCACCTAGCACCTTTCCACTGCATCAAATTGAAGCATTTTGCAACAATGCATTTGATTTCGGCACAGTCAAACAGAATGGAGTTGACCAAAAATGAGAGAGGTTATTGTGGAAGGATGTCATGTACACCTGTAGGTCCAAACAAAGCATTCCCAACTGTCACGAATTTTGAGAACTGCCCCGTCAAAGTTTGGTAGTTTTTTGGTCTCAGGGATCTTAAGGGACTTTGCCGGTAGCCTCTTGCCCGGAATGACTGGGACACTTGGTGCACAAAAAGAGACCTCCCCTAGCATTTACCTGCCCACCCTAACGCATTGGCGCAGTCCGTTCAACTCCATGAGCTATGGAATGTAAAATGTCGCACCTAGCACCTTTCCACTGCATCAAATTGAAGCATTTTGCAACAATGCGTTTGATTTCAGCACGGTCAAACGGAATGGAGTTGACCAAAAATGAGAGAGGTTATTGTGGAAGGATGTCACATGCACCTGTAGGTCCAAACAGAGCATTCCCAACTGTCACAAATTCCAAGAACTACCTGGTCAAAGTTTGGCAGTTTTTTGGTCTCAGGGATCTTAAAGGACTTTGCCGGTAGCCTCTTGCCTGGAACGACTGGGATGCTTGGCACACAAAATGAGACCTCCCCTAGCATTTACCTATCCACCCCGATGCGTTGGCATAGTCCGTTTGACCCCACAATGAGCAGAACAAAAAATATGGCACCTGGCAAGGTTTTTGCTCTTAGGATCTTAAGTGACTTTGCTCTTACGGAACAATGTATCGGCAAAGACCCTAGTTTTCATAAGAGGAGACATGTGATTTTAAGAGGTTTTTGGGAATGTGACTTTAGCCTTCCACTCCTTATCTAATGATGAGTTTATTCTCAGAGTTTGATGGCTTTTATGAGCATATACACGATGTTGTTTTAGGATAGTCATAAACCCTAATGCAACTTATAAACCCTCTTTGCATAGTAATTTTATGAATGACTATCTTGTAGGATTTACATACATACATACATACATATATATATGATCTCGTAGGCATCTAGGTTTCATACACAAATTGCAATAGTTGTAGAGCCAACCTCCTATCAACGAGAGTTGAATAATAGTAAATAGAGAGCTTCTCGGCCATAAATGGGATTTGCATACACACACACACCCAACTGAAATAGTATCCTTATTGGCCTTATTGGCACCTCCCCCAAGATGTAAGTTTTTTATGTTTATAATGTGCCCCCAGTGTCCTTGACATAGAGTTTCTTGACATTAATTTCATTCAAACATGTCTTCAATTCATCTTCAAAATGTTTTCAATACATCTCCAATGCCTTTTCCATGAAGGTTTATGCATATTTATACATGATTTGAGGGAAACCAATAGTCTCCAACTGACTCTTGAGTACTTGACTATTCATCTTCCATACTTTTACATTTTTTTTACATTTTTCATATGACAACTTGGACATATTTACAAAATTTGACAAGGTGAAGACTAAATACATGATGAAATGGTTTATCATGACCTTATTTGATTAGGGCATATATAAGGAATTTTTTCATATTGATTCTATTGATCTAAAACCATTCTCAATGCTAAACATATAATCAATGGACTAAAGAACTATCATCATAATGTATGGCATCATGGGAAGTATCATGACTTGCACATAAGGAATTTAAATTATATTGTATATCAAGGTGTATATACATTAAAATCTATTCCATAATGGTAGACATATACAAAAATTTGGCAAATATGCCAACTCAAAATATTTTTTACAAAATGTGGCATATGCCATGTCTCAAAATCTATATACAATCTACATGCCAAATAGCTACATCAAATACTACAGGTCCACTTGACCCTCAATCTGTGATGGATCCTCAATCTATGATGGATCCTGAAAAAGTGTCCTCTTTGTACCAAAATGTCTAGTAATTGATGGAGGTGAAGTTTCCTGCATTAACAAATCAAAACACAAATTTGATTAATCTCTTCAATGGTAAATAAAAATAAGTTAAAGTTAGTAAATAGATTCTTATCTACTACAATTAAGAACTTTCATTTATTAACATACATCTAAATCACTACAATCAACTATAAGACCGCTAGATAAACTATCAATTATTTAGAAAATTTCAATTCAATTACCTCGACTCTATGTTGTTCGAACAATCGTTCTGTAAATGATTTTCTTTTAAGACGATCAGGCATCCTAGTGAAGCATGATGGCAAAGGTGGCACATCACTCACATTCTCAATAGATTGCATAAAAGCAAAGTAACATTGAAATAAATTAATATATAATTATTAAACAAAATAGGAAATGCATACATTTAAAATAGGAAATGCACTACACAAAAACTTATCTACTAGAAAACAAGCACATACCACCATCGAGGCCTCCTGCATCAATTAAGAAGGACAAGAATGTAAGACTCTAAATGACTATAATCAAATATTTAAGTTTTCTAAATTATCAATTAAAGTACAATTCAATCAAATTACCTCCACCCTTTGTTGGCGTTGAGAAAGTCGTTCTGCAAATGATAGTCCCTTGGGTCGATCAGGAGTTCGAGAAAAGACTATTGGCAAAAATGCCACATCATTCACATCTTCGATTGACTATAAAATAAAATTAACAAACAAGATATAAATTAATATATAATTACTCACAAAGATAATTAATGCATAAAAAAAAAGTTGATGTGTACAACAAATTATACCGGCAAGTCCAAGCCAAATTGGATGGCAGACAAAGTTCCATGATGAACTTCTGTCAACTCCCCCTCTGTCATCAACTGTTATCCCACTTAGATACATTAGTACTAATAAAGTTGTTTATATATTCAAATGGAATAGACTATAAAATTTAACTTTAAATTTTACCTGCATAAAAGATTGCTCATGCATTTCTCCTTCTCTAATGTTTACTGATCCGGTAGCTTCTACTCTTGTCCCTGACCCCTCAGCTTGAGTTCTGGACCCCATTGCCTCATCTCGTGAATGGAGATCATACTCTGATGTGTTCAATGGTGGCTCACTACTCTCCATAATAGGACCCAAGCATAAATGATTGCAAGAAATGCAATGATGGGGCACACATACATGTCTAGACGATGACGGTCTAGTAGTACCAAGTGATCCAATATCATCACCTTCATCATGTGCTTGTGCAAACTAAGATGTCTGTATAATCAAATGCTTAGTCAAAGAGTGTATAGCACTAAGGCCCTGTTGTGTTGCATTTGCAACAACGTTTGGGTGCTGCATTGGGGGTGGAGAAGGGATAGCAGGAGGGGGAATATAGGGACCTTGTACTTGTCTAATTGCCCCAGGTCTATCTTGAGGCATTCCTCTGCCCACTCCTTGAAACTCTCTAAAATCAAAATAATTAACATGTTGACCCATGACGAACTCTGCATAGAGTTTACGGAGGAAATATAAAGGCACATCTAAATTGTTGTTGGGTGGTTTATCAAAAACCATCCACCAACGATCCCAAAAGTTTTGACTAATGCCGTCATGAATACACCATTTGATTGAAAATTTGGGCTTACGGACATCAACATGCAATCTAGTTTTAGGATTGACAAAGTGTTGGGCTAACATAGTTTTTGTAATCTCTAAATCTTTGACTTCCTCATATGACAAATTGTTAGTATATTTGGCCTTCTTGGCTTCTCGCCATTGCCAAAATGATTCATGTTGGGTTAACAAGGTTTGAATATGATTAATGATTCCCTCTAAATTCGATGTCATTATAGACAATCGAGGGTGGCGGTGATACATTTCTATGATCCTGCTTATATTATCAATATTTCTTTGAATATTCTCTTCTATTGTTGGAGGGGGAGGGTTTGGTGGTGGAGGGTTTGGGTTTTCATTTTGTGCATCCATTTTACCTAATTAAATTATAAAACATACCCACTTAGCATAAAAACCAAAAAAATTTCTTGAAAATACAAAACAAACAAAAAAATTGCATGAAATCTTACCTCTTTGGATCGGATATCCGTTCCTTTGCTTTGATATCCATTTTTTGAAGATGAAACTGTGTTTTTGCAAGCCGTGGGTTTGCAAAAACGCAGTCTTTTTTTGCTTTTTATGCTCTCCAAAACAGATATCCGTTTTCTTTTTCCCTATTGTATTCATTGTTTTTTATTTTATTATTGTAGCATTTTTAGCATTTTAAGTATTTAGGCATTTTAGCTATAAAATACAAGCAAATTTATAAAGGATTATGATGGTATTTAAGCATTTTAGCTATAAAATATAGGCAAATTTATAAAGGATTATGATGATATTTAGACATTTTAGCTATAAAATACAAGCAAATTTATAAAGGATTATGATGATATTTAGGCATTTTAGCTATAAAATACTATCATAATTTATATAGGATTATGATGATATATATATTTGATTTTTATATGATTTACTTATACTAAGGTATCTCATAGTATTTTAAAGGCACTTTTGAATAGATACAGGAGAGAGGTAGATATAGGAGAGAGGTAGATGCGGGTTAGGGGTTAGGGATTAGGGCCATTATTTAGGGTTTACAGATTTAGAGAGAGAGAGAGACTACTTTTGACATGCAACCGTAAACCCTAAATAATGCCCCTAAACACTAAACCCAAGTAACCCTAAATAATTCTTCCAAATACTAAACCCTAACCCCTAAACTATAAACCCTAAATAATTCCCCTAAGCCTTAAACCCTAAACCTGACAAAGGGAGTCCTAGTTTTCTTGTTTCCATTTGCTTCATCGATAAGGGAGAGGGAAAGATAGAGGGGAGATAGGATATATAGGAATGATAGGGGAATGACTGGGATGCATGATTAAACCTAACCCCTAACCCCTAACCCCTATTTCCTAACCCCTAAACCCTAAACTTGAGAAACCATAAACCCCTAAATCCTAAACACTAAACCCAAGAAACCCTAAACCTCTATCGAGCTCTATCTCCCTATCTCACTATCTCCCCATCACTATCATTCCTCTACCTCTCAATCTCTCTCCCTATGCTTTAGCCATGTCCCTCACTCTATATCTCCCTATTGATCCTCTGTCTCTAAACACTAAACCCTAAACCTCTGAACCTTAACCCCTAAACCCTAAACGTGAGCAACCCTAAACTCTATCTCCTATCTCTCCCTTATCTCCCTATCTCTATCGTCCTTCTACCTCTCAATCCTTCTCCCTATTTCTCTAGACATATCGCTCACTCTCTATCTCCCTATCTCTCCCCTTTGTCACCTCTATCTCTCCCTATCTGTCTCCTCTCTCTTTCTATCTAGCTATCTCCAAAACTAAGAAACCCTAAACCCAGGTACACCCTAAATCCAATCAACTCTAAACCTATATCTCCCTATCTCTCCCCTATCTCCCTATCTCTATCATCCCTCTACCTCTCTTGATCTCTCTCCCTATGTCCCTGGCCATGTGCCTCACTCTCTATCTCCTTATCTCTCTCCTCCATCTCCTCTCTCTATCTCCCTATAATTCCTCTCTCTATAAACCCTAAATCCAAAACCCTAAACCTCTAAACCTAACCCCTAACCCCTAAACAATTTAAATCCTAAACCCTAAATAATGCCCCTAAACCCTAACCCCTGACCCCTAGACCTGAGAAACCCTAAACCCCTAAACCTTAAACCCCAAACCCCTAAACCCTAAACCCAAGTAACCCTAAACCACTATCTCCCTATCTCTCCCCTATCTCCCTACCACCTGTGTCCCTCTACCTCTCAATCTCTCTCCCTATGTCTCTAGCCATGTCCCTCACTCTCTATCTCCCTATCCCTCCCCTCAGACTCCTCTATATCTCCCTATCATTCCTCTCTCTCTATAAACCCTAAATCCAAAACCCTAAACCTCTAAACCTAACCCCTAACCCCTAAACAATAAATCCTAAACCCTAAATTATAATGCCCTTAAACCCTAACCCCTAACCCCTAAACCTGAGAAACCCTAAACCCAAGTAACCATAAACCACTATCTCCCTATCTCTCCCCTATCTCCCTATCACCTTTGTCCCTCTACCTCTCAATCTCTCTCCCTATGTCTCTTGCCATGTCCCTCACTCTTTATATCCCTATCTCTCCCCTCAGACTCCTCTATATCTCCCTATTGATCCTTTATCTCTCTCTAAACCCTAAACCCTAAACCTCTATACCTTAACCCCTAACCCCAAAACCATAAACTCTAAACCCTAAATAATGCCCCTAAACCCAAGCAACCCTAAACCTCTATCTCCCTATCTCTATCATCCCTCTACCTCTCAATCTCTCTCTATGTCTTTGGACATGTCTCTCACTCTCTATCTCCTATCTCTCCCCTTTGTCTCCTCTATCTCTCCCAAACTCTATCAGTCCCCTCTCTCTATCTCTCTTTAAACTGTAAACCCTAAACCCCTAAACCTGAGCAACCCTAAACCTCTAAACCCTAAATAATTCCCCTAACCAACCTCTAAACCACTTCTCTCTATAGGTGCTTGACTAATACCACTTTTTCATTGTTTTCCACATTTAATTATATTCTTTTCCATTTTCCAAGTCCTACATGTGTCCAAGTTGTATTGTTTGTCAAGTTTTTAGTCTAATTGTTAGTCCCAGCTCTCATGGTTATTAAAATGTTAGTATATTATAGTTAGATTTATCCTTCAGTAACATTAATTTACACATTGTTGCAAAAACAACCACACTGAAACATAACCTTACCTAATTAAGGTTAACCTTTTAAAAGGTTCTTTCATAAATGGCGAGCTTAACAGATCCAACTAGTTCAATGTTCTTATAGTCCATGCTTACCCTTCCAAGAGAGTTTATGCCATGTTAACTTTGTATTATGTCCTAACATATCACATGAAGGACATCATCATCACAAGGAATAACAATGTCATGAAGGATTAACGAAGGTGTAGCTTCACCACATAAAGTAGCATTCATAATTTTATCACTAGAGGGTAAGGGTATATCATGTGTATCCTTCTCAAACCATGTATCATGAATCAAATCATATGAAGGATTGTGTAAATCAATTTAGGGCATGAAATCCAAAACGCCACAAAACACAACCCCTGCTGCCCCACCATTCCTATCCCCGAAATATTGGAACATAGTCTAGAAAAGTGATTATTTCACCTGATGAACAAAATTGAATATTTTATTATTGATTATTTGAGTAATTCATTAGTGATGATTCTTAGTGTTTAACAAATCCTTATGGATCAATGTGTAAAGAAGCTACCAATGTTAGTTTGCCCTCCTCCTTCACTAGAAACGGTATTTAAGGAGGTTCATATATTGATGGGAGATCCAAGATTTAAGAGGTGTATTTTCAAAAAGAGTAAAAAGCCTCCCCTCTTACCCCATCATGATTTCCTTCACTCTTAGTCAATTTCTCTTCCCCATCCTCCCCTCTTACCCCTCCCCTCTCTTTCTTGACCCGATCTTGTTAGCTCCCCTCTCCCTTCTCCTATCTTTGTCTTTTTTTCCCCTCTTTACCGGTTCTTGCCCCCACCCCCCCTCTATCCCCTCCTTGTCCCCTTTTGTGGGATTGAGTCTTTGCCCCTCCTCTTTTGCCCTCATCTTATCCCCTTTTCCTCTCCCCCCTAGGCTCCTCTCCCCCCTTTCCCTTTGCTCCTTGTCCTCCCTCCTCTTTACCCTCCTTGGCCCGTTCTCACCTTTTTATTTCTCATACTCTTGTCCCCTAGCTTAACCTCCCGTCTCCAAGCTCTGGATCTCGTTGCCCCCTTCTCCCTCTTTAATTTCTAGGTTTTTAACCATATCCTTCGTTTCTTGTTGCCCCCTAGTGCTCCGTTTGTGGCTTGGAGTTTGTTGTGAATATATATTTATATATATTATTTGGTCATTGTAGCTTGTCTTCCCTTTTATGATTTACTCTTCTCTCTTATGCTTTCTCCCAGTTAGTTTTTTTCCTCCTTTGGATAGTTATTGGCTTACCTTTCTTTTTTGTTAGCCCCCCTCCTTTGCCTTCGTAGTTCACCCCTCTCTTTTTTAACTTGGAGCCCTCTCTTGTTCTTTATATGTAGCTTTTCCCAATCTATCCCTCACATTTTAACCTCTTTGGTTGTCCCCCCCTTTTTTATTATTTATTTAATTATTTAATTATCTTATCTCTTTCATCCTCAGTTTGTTCTTTATGGTTGATTGTATTACAGTTATTCCTCTTTTTGCTCCCTTCTAATTTGTGGCCTTGCTCCTTTGTTTGCTTTTTTAATTTTCTTTACTTGGGTCTTCCTCTCATCCTAGTTAGTCTTTCTTTGTTTGTTTTGTCTTAGTGTGCCTAGATGTCCCCCACTCCTCTTTGTCCCTCACTTCACTAGGTTTGATAGGCAGCTATCCTTCTCCCTTAATTGATCTTGGTTTCTGCCTCACATCTCTCTCAATCCTTTTCAATGGTTTTAAGTCTGCATACTGTCATTCATGTTCTCTCTTCTCTTGCTTGCTACCAGTAAAAAGCCTTTTTCCCAAAAAAATTTCAAAAACGGATATCCGTTTTGAAAAGGGATATCCGTTTTGGTTTGGTATCCAAACCAAAACAGATATCCGTTTCAAAGTCAAACTTTGTCAAGTCGTGAATTTGGCTAAGTAAAAACGCAATTTTTTTCCTATTGCCACTGTTTGGCCCGTGATGATCCTGCACATACCCAATATATAATATTATTATTAATTGCTATTACAAAATATATCTAATATAATATAATATATTGATATTTAAAAATATTATGATATAATATAATATATCTAAAATATACATACATATATTTTTTAAAATATTAATTATTATTTTATTATATTAATTTCTATTAAAAAATATATCTAAAGTACGCCGAGAGATATCCTTATAAATATAAATATGTTAATTATAATATTAATAATGGATATAAACTATAATAATATTATCACAATAATAATATTATTATTATATTATTTAAATTATTTTTAATAATGAGGATTATAAAATAGTTAGGGTTTATAATAATCCTCATAATATAATATAATTATTATTAGTAACGTAATAAAATATAATATTATAAAATAAAATATTATCATAATAATGTAATATAATAAATAATAATAATAATAATAATATTATTATTATTATTATTATTAGTGTTTAAAGTTATAATGGGTAGGGTTAGGTTTACAAATTTAATTAGTATTTTAATTAGGGTCAAGATTAGCATCACAGTTAGATTTAAGTTAGGGTTAGGGTTAGTGTTATGGTTATGAATACGCTTGCGGCTCCGAATGCCACTAGCATATTTATATTTTAAAAAATATATCTAAAGTACATCCAGAGATATCCTTCTCGAGGCGCCTAATATTAGGATTAGTGATTAAAAAATAGGCGCCTCGAAAAGGATATCTCTCGGCATACTTTATATATATTTTTTAAAATATAAATATGCTAGTTATAACCTATATATAGATTAGAAAATATTAATAATGACTTTTTACAATACTGATGTAGAGCATAGAGGGTTCAATCAAACAAACACACTTCAACAAATGGCTTTCTCACAATCTTCCACTATGCTTTGATGAGAACAACAAATAAGGTAATTTTGACATAATTTTCAGAAAACAACTCAAACCCATAATCTAAAAACTGATTTGGATACCCATTAAGCCCTTCTATAACATATCTTGAAATGGGGTATGGTTATTTTGGAAGGAAATGTTCAAAACTTGACTGTTCTACTCTTGCCTAAGTTTTGAAGTGGAGCAGCAAATAGAGTTTTTCAACCATAACTTTCATTATAAACATGATATCAAAAATAAAAACATAGTTTCAAACACCTATTTGGACTTTATACAACATATCCCAGAATCAAGGTAGGTTACTTTGTACGGAATCCTTCAAAATTTGATTTGTTTACTCACTATACCCTAACTAGGGTTTCAAACCTGTTTGTAGTAAAATGGACATAACTTTATCAAAACACCATAAAATTGAATGCAACAAAAATAAATAGAAACTAGATTCAATTATATTTCATTTCTAATTGTTCTCATGCCATGAAATGACTGTACCAGGCCATACCAAGCTCTGCAACAACAATTTAACGTTCAGAAATTACCGAAACAAGGATGTATTTTATTGATTTCACTTCAAAATGTAACAACCCACCTTGGTTTTGACCTCCCCAAGGCTATTTAAACATGTACCAACCATTTACAATTGATTTTCCAACTACAACCATTCTAATTCTTTCATTTACAACTTATGACTCTTCACCTTTCCACTTTTTACAACTTTACAATATGACAACTTTTACAAGATTTACAAAATTTGACAAACCACCACCTATAAACTTAATAATGACTCAAGACACCTTACACACCTTAGAAATGGTCTTTAAGACCTTATGAAATGACTCAAACACAGCATAAAGCAAATATTTATAAAATGGCCTCATGGAGGCATAAAGTCCATTAGGTGCTCTTGCACCATACTCCCGACCAAAAAGAAATTCAAAGCCCTCTTGAATTGAGAGTAGTAACAGGTATTCATCTCTAAATGACCTTGCTTGATGTCTTCTAACTCTTTCCCTTTGTCTTCTTGGAAAAAGCTCCAATTCACTTTGGGTTTCATCTTGAACTTTGGTTTTTCCTTCTTTACAATCTCAACAAGAACTATGTATACTCCTTCCTTACTTTTTCTCCCTTTTGGTGTAGATATGATCCCGTCACCTTTGGTCCTCACTTTTCCCATCTGCTGCTCTACCATCAACCTTGCTACCTTATTAGGATCACAACCCTCTATAGTGCAAAAATCTGAAAAGCCATTATCCTCCTTGAAAATCAATGAAGAAAACATCATACCATCATACCTTTGAGACCAACTTTGATCCTCCAAAATCAAGTCATCCTTGACCTTAACCAAATCATCTTTTGACATCAATTCAATATCATCTTCCATTGAAATCAGATCAAGCTTCACACTTGCTATTTCAACATCTTCATGGTTTTACATGGTTATATCCTTCATGGGTTTTTCTTCCTCTACCATCATCTTAGCTTGCTTGGCTTGTTCCTTGTCTTCTTCCATCAACAAAGGTTTCTTCCCATTTAGTTTTAATGCTGTCATTTGTCTTCTCTTTTGCATTAGCCTTTGAATAGGCCATACAACCTTCTTCTTCATTGTTAAGTGCAACTAAGTTCTCTTTTGAGCAACTAATCCATCTCATCTTCCATCATTCTTCTCATCTCTTCCATAGCTTGACCCAACTTCTGTACCTCCTGCTTAAGACTTTCTAGTTCTGCCTTGTCATCTTTTTCCTTCTTCACACTTGTCTCTTTTATCTTCTCTTGCTTTTTTTTTGTGAACTCCCAGCCTGCAGTTACCTTCTCAACAAATCCATCTTCTCTTCAATCAATTCCCTTTAACTTTGTTTCCTCTTGTCTTCACCTCACCTAGGTCTCTTCTCTTTTCCTCTACCTAATCTTTTGGCAACCAAGTTCTCTCTTCAACTTGCACAAACACAAACACACAAATACCAAACTTTCTTACCCAAGCCTTCTGAGCTCTGATACCAATTTATGTAAAGCATGGAGGGTTCAATCAAACAAACACACTTCAACAAATGACTTTTCTCACAATCTTCCACTATGCTTTGATGAGAACAACAAATAAGATAATTTTGACATAATTTTCCAAAGACAACTCAAACCCATGATCTAAAAACTGATTTGGATACCCATTAAGCCCTTCTATAACATATCTTGAAATGGGCCATGGTTACATTGGAAGGAAAGGTTCAAAACTTGATTGTTCTACTCTTGCCTAGGTTTTGAAGTGGAGTAACAAATAGGGTTTTTCGGCCATAACTTTCATTATAAACATGATATCCAAAATGCAAACATAGTTTCAGACACCCATTTGGACTTTATACAACATATCCCAGAATCAAGGTAGTTTACTTTGTATGGAATATTTCAAAATTTGATTTGTTTACTCATTATACCCTAACTAGGGTTTCAAACCTGTTTGTAGTAAAATGTGCATAACTTTCTCAAAACACAATGAAATTGAGTGCAACTAAAAGAAATATAAAGTAGATTCAATTATCATTCATTTCCAATTGGTCACATGCCATGAAATGACCGTACCAGGTCGTACCAAGCTCTGCAACAACAATTTAATGTTTAGAAATTGCAAAAACAAGGATGTCTTTTATTGATTTCACTTCAAAATGTAACAACCCACTTTAGTTTCGACCTCCCTAAAGCTATTTAAACATGTACCAACTATTTACAAGTGATTTTCCAACTACAACCATTCTAATTCTTTCATTTACAACTTATGACTCTTCACCTTTCCACTTTTTGCAACTTTACAATATGACAATTTTTACAAGATTTATAAAATTTGACAAACCACCACCTATAAACTTAATAATGACTCAAGACACCTTACACACCTTAGAAATGGTCTTTAAGACCTTATGAAATGACTCAAACACAACATAAAGCAAATATTTACAAAATGGCCTCATGGAGGCATAAAGTCCATTAGGTGCTCCTGCACCAAATACAAAAATAATAATAAGTATTTTTAATGTCAAACATTTATTATCAATGTTAAATGTTTTAATAATATAACTTAATGTTAAATATATTTTGATTGATAGGTCATTTTGAAGATGAACACATCTTTTAACTCTAAAAAAATTGATAGGTCATCTAAAGAATGGAGACATAAACACATTTTATTTTTATTTTTATTTATCTTAACATGCAGTCAATTTACTTGGAGACTACAACTTTTTCATTCCAATGACTTATTTATAGTAATTGTAATTCAAACTCCTCTATAATTGTCAAACCAATTGTATGATTCAAATATCATTTGAAAGTTGAAGTTAACACACAAATTTTGTCTGAACAAATTAATTTATTTTTTTATTTATTTTTAATACTTATAACAAGTTTCATGTGAACAAATTAATTAATTTTTATACTTGGATATAAATAAATCTTCTGAACTGAAATAGATGTCAATTCTTCTTCCTTTTCTTGGCCGATAAATATAATGTCTAAACTTCTGGAATGGATGAAGTTAATGAAATAAAATAAGATACTAAAAGAACACCACTATTTTTGAAGGAGCTTTTTATATGCAATGACAGAGAAGAATCATATGTAGAGGGAGATACAATGAGTATGTGCTTTGATTGATGTCAAGTTATACATTGAATATATGTCCTTCAATTTTGGGCCCAACGATGGCATGGTGCAGTTGCAACAGATCATGTCTCGTATGTTCGCTAAAAGTATGGCTTCTTATGGTTGTTGGTGGATTATACTCTATAGTAGTTTTTGTTTTGATTTTGCAGTGGATGGATTTGGGAAGGGATAGTCACTACCAACTCTATTTGCTAAGGCATTTTATGATAAGGGTTTGAGTTTATATGATAATAGTTTGTATGAAGAAAGCAACAACTCGAGGGATCATTGAGAGGCATGGCAGTGTTTTCCACTACTACCAAGGTTGGTTTGAATCAACTGATTACTATTGTTAGCCAATTTTTAGAGCTTTGGAAAACTCATCTCATTCTACCATAGTTTTGTCACTTTGTGGAAATTTATATTTTTATAATTTTGAGGTAGAATTCTTATGCATTTCCACTCATTTGATGATGTCATTTTGGTTAATTGCAAGTTTTTTAAATGTCTTGATCACCTTTTTGTAACATATGTTTATCTTATACACAAGATATTGCAATTATATATGAGTATGATATAAAATTAATGTATCCATTGTTTTGAAATAACTATAAAGATACATTACTTAATAGAAAATTAAATAAACTAAGATCATTTTGGTTCATTTCAAGTTTTCTAAATGTCTTGGTCACCTTTTTGTAACATATGTTTGTATCATACACAAGATATTGCAGTTTTGTATATCAATATGATATAAAATTAATGTATCCATTATTTTGAAATAACTATAAAGATACATTACTTAATCTAGAAAATTAAATAAAGTAAGATTCTTGTGGTTATACTTTCTATAGCCATTCTCAATGTTGTTGCAAATAATTATTGATATTGATAAATTATGATGAATTAAAAGTCACTTCTTTTAATAGTCATCAAAATATATTAAATTATTAATTAAACCCAAGAGATTGTTATAAACTAGTAATTATTATTATTTTCTATATGACTATCGTTTTTAATATCTATTTAAACTACTAAATAGATATGCACATAAATAGGTAAGTAGATAGATAAGAAAAGAGATAAGGATTATTTATTTTAATATTTAGTTAAGAATTTTTTTAAGTCATTATTCACTTTGAAAAGCTACATTTTGTTTCACTTAACAATTGTTTCTACTTAATAAGGCATTACTAATAGTATGTTTATTATTAAATATTAATAATTTGACATGTAAATGGAGTCAAATTTAAGTTAAGGGGTTTTTGTTAATACACTCATGCTAATAATGTCACAATAATCATAAATTTAAGTTTTATGAACTTGCTCTAATACTGCCTAGTCCATAAATAGGATAGCTATGCCACACTCTCCCTTTAGCAAATAAATATGCCTATGGAAAAGAACTCAATAAAACCATTAATTTGCACTAAGTCACTTCACAAGAGTTACTTAACAATGTATACATATACAAATCATGTGAATAGAGTTCCAAACAACCATAAACATGGAAATAAACACCATACATGTACACAAATTGAACACATTAAGATTTTAGCCTAGGGAAAACCCACTTATGGGTGAAAAACTCTAGCCTAGAGAATGATGACTCCCCATCCCATAATGTAAAAGGCAAGTACATATGTATTAGAGCACCTTCATGGCTACAAAATGCCTCCAAATTGTTAGATTTAATGAAATTGAAATAGTCAAGAATTAATCGCAATAGTAAATCTAGTCTAGGAACAATAGCAATGATGGCATAAACCCATATGCAAACAAGATGAGAATAATAACATTCCAATATTTGTATTCATGATTCATGATGATAAACATATGAGATGGACTACAATAAGTGATAGGTGTCCCAAAGGGGTTGAGTTAGTCATAATGACTTGGTGAATTGACTCAACATGTAGGAGTAGTGTTAAGAAAACTCATCTTGATAAGTGAGTGTGGTAGCTAACTACCATCAATCAATGAGTGAATGAGGTAGAGGTGGCAAAAGAATCCCATCAATCAAGGAGATGGAATGTGCTAGGTTATTTCTTAATTTACCTAATAAATTAAATTACCTAAGTAAACTTAATATAAGATGAAATTCTATAATTACACCAACACCCCACCTTAAGTACAATTTAGCGAAATAGGTAATAGGTCCTAAAAAGAAAAGTTATATGAGGTGCTCATGTACAATCTAAAAGATAGTGTCCTAAAATTCCTGTAAGATATTTCCCATGTGTGCCTCCACATAGAAGAGAAAGAATGTAGATGCATAATGTCACATGGTGAGTGCTATAAAAGGTCCCTTTACAATGGATGATGCATCTTCCTTTCAAAAGAAAGAAACCCTAGGATGATATTTTTATGAAATATGGGTCAATGAGTTTAACTCAAAAACTACATAGTTGTGTCCCGATAAAACATCAAAATCCAAAGCATTAAATCTATTGAACTCCCACTCAAGTGGTAGAGTGAATGAAGGAATTAAGATGAATGTGTTTGGAAGCTACTCATGTGTCTCGATCTGGATGTTGAACTATGATTTAAACTAATCAATGGGATCAAGTACCATGCAAGATTTGAGAATAATGACCATGGAAGTGTGAAATTTGAACTGATGTGAACTGATGTAATGCCCCATCATGCAACCCTAGAGTGTTAAGTTCAACTATGCAATAAAAGGCAAATTTTTTTTTCTTAAAGTAAAACTGATGATAACCAGATATAACATAGACTAATATCAACAATTTAACTATCCAACTAAACTAACATCTCTAGGGAAACATAACTGCATTATTGCAATTAAACAAAGTTCAACTACATACATAGCTCATTCTAAAGAGTAAATTAACAACTTGTGTTACATCACACATAGATACAATAAACAAATACATCATTAACTACTCAACCAGATATCATATTGTCAGATAATCACATAAAACATGATAAAACTGATATACATAATCAATTAGCTCATAACTGATCATAAAGCATCGTGTACTAATCATATCATCAACAATGTCATCAACATGAATGAATGTCATCATCAGTCATCAACATGAATGAATGTAATCCACAACATAATGAGCATAAATGAACACAAATGAGTAATCCATCAACCACTTATGTCATAATGTCTAAATGTAAATGAACAACTAATAGACTAACAGAAAGCCAAAATGAGGGGCACTACAATTGAGATGTGTTAAGATTTAAGCATGATAAGGTAAAGAAAGAAAAGGAAGGTTAGAATGCAATGTCAAACCATCCAAAAGAGGGGATGTAATTTTCAAAGTGATTAAGATCCCAAATGTGGGATGCTACAAACAAATGATGTATGTCTAATAAGTGGACATCCTAGTGATTAAGAAGACAAGTGTGAACTTGCTAAAGAGAATCATTGGAAGTCCTTGGTGAAGTGACTCTAAACTCTATAGTGTTAATAGGAAGAGGTGGGATCACAATGCATGCCATGTGACTATAATGCTCATTCATAATATGTGCACATTAGATGCCTAAGTATGAACATCTCGCAAGGTAGTTGGTGCTAGAGGTGTAGGAGAAGGAACATTACCTAGAAGTCTTTTTTCATCACAATGTTTAAAATCTTCCCACTATATCATCGTCATTTATTGTAGATTCTAGTAATCATCAACAAATAGGAGAAAATCCATCATAGGATCATCTAGGAATGGAGGTTCATCAATTGGATCTCCATGCATCTCCCAAATTTTGATCTACAGAGTGCAAGGACACTCATTATGTGTGGTCATCAACACCAAAAGTGATCAATCATGGGACATGATCAATCCTATTAGTCCATACTAGCTTTTGCTAATAAGTAACTAGTTCAAGAACAAGCCCATGGAGATAGGGAAATAGGTGAATCCATCTATAGTGCTTCAAGATAAATCATCTATCTGGGACTTATAGTTCCATCTATCCAAGGTGATGATAGAAGGATGAATTGAAATACTCATTTTTTACTTGGGTAGATTTTCCAAATTAGACCCCCCAACAGATTTAGGACATTGTTTTAGTTCATAAGAATACTAAATGTCATTGTAAATTGCCCCCAAGATAAGTACATGAAATAAAAATTGAGTGTGTTTTCATTAACACCTCCTAAATCAACTCAATGAAGACACCCTTAGAAAGTATAGTTTGTGGCACTTTTAAAGTAGTGTTTGTAATACTTTTTTTATTTCCTAAGTTGCTTACAATTTCAAGAGAGTGAGGCAAAGTTGAAAGTATAATGTTAGTGGAAAACTAGATCAAACAAATGGCACCATTGTGTAGTACATGGAAAATTCTATGCTTTCAAAAATAGATTGTTGATAGGAGTCTGTATGAGAAAGTTACAGGAATTTGAAGTTGCAAAAATTAAAATGAGACAACTAAATCTCTAAGAAATGTGTTTTTTGGACAAATTGGGTGTCATGAGCAAAAATTAATTACATAAATATGAATTACATATAAAACCCTACTTCATAAAAATGCTCAAAAAATACCTCCATATGAGCAAGTTATGGACCTATGAATTTTACCTCCAAGATTAAAGTCTACAATCAAGAGGGGGTCCCTACCCCTAGTGGTACCTTGATGGCTAGTGGGCAACAGATGGGTGGTGCCACTGGTAAAGGTGGCTACCAGGTGGAGCTTGGGTGAATATGAAGCAAAGCTGTAGTGGTAGGTTAGCGATGGGCTGGTGGTTGGCCATTGGAGTCACTATTAGTAATAGAGCACTAGGTGGAGGATTTTGATGGCTACTAGAATAGTCTCATAGGTGCTAAATTTTATAATGGACCACCAAGATTGTTTGAAAATGGCCATTGATGAAGAGTTCGGGGTGAGGGTCCACTCCTGACAACCCTTGCCCACAATAGGGGTTGTACTCTACCATGGTAGAGTACGAGGTTTCACCCACTTTTGCCCTCCCTATATATTTAAATCCAACACTTTAACTACATTAAAACCAAAGCACTTATGATTTTTTTATTTAATTTTTTAAACAAAGTGGGATTTAATATATATATATATATATATATATATATATATATATATATATATATATATATATATATATATATATATATAGACTATTGTTAGACTTGCACATGCAAATCATATGACATCCCTTGGACAAATTATTTATCTATCCTCAAAACTGCTCTAATTTGGATGATTTTATAGCTGATCCATTTTTTTAATCCCTGTTGGATATATAATGGTGAGGTCCTTTTCACACCAAAATGCCTCAAAAATCAAGTTGTCTGCAAAATGCAAAATTAAACTCTACAAGGAAATAATAGTATGTTGACTTTATGTTATTCAATGAGGATGAAACAAAAGCTAAACCTAGCTTTGAATTTTGTAAATGCAAGGAGATAATTTGTTTCTTCTTTGGAGGCCTCTTACAATAGGTGATCTAAGATCACTCAAAATTAAACCCTAGATAAAGAAGCTAAAATAATATTTTAAATGAACGAAATGATAACTAAATTGCTCTACTCTAATACCATGTTATATTTAATGAAGAATTTATTGCAACAATAAATTTAGCCTAGGAACAACATCAATGATGACATAAATCCAAATGCAAACAAGATGAGAATAACATCATTCTAATATTTGTATTCAAGATTCATGATGATAAACAAAGGAAATGGACTATCATATATAGACTTCAAGATGCACAAGTTAGGATAATAAGTGTTCTAAGGGGTTGAGTTAGCCATAGTGATATGGTGGCTAATTCAACATGAAAGGGCAATGGTGTCAAGAGAACTCATCTTCATGAGAGAGTGGTGGTGCTTAAATAACATCAATCAAGAAGTGGATGAGGTCGAGGTGGCACAAGAATCCTATCAATCAAGGAGATAACATGTACTCTTATTTATTAATTTACCTAATAAAAATAAATTACCTAAGTAAACTTAATATAAGGTGCAATTATATAATTACACTAACACAAATGAATTATGGAGCCTTCTACGCACCTATAACTCACTCCCAAAGTTACGCAATGCAATCCAACCCTCAACCAAAAGTGGTCAAGAAAGACATGGACTCCCTACAACCTCCTAAGGATAAAAAGTTGAAAGATCAAGCATTGAAACTAAATTTGAAAGGCCAAACACTCCAACTTCCACCTCATTGCTCACACAAAGATGAGTTTGCCACTTTACTATTGAAAGAGTTCATCACTTAATGATAAATTCACTAAGGTGAACAATGAGTTTGTGACTTTTATGATGAGTTCACCAAGGAGATGTTCACGCATTTTCCACTAGAGAACATGCATTCACCAGTTCATCAGCCCTTTATGACCTAGTTCTTATGGAAGCCATACCTTTTGCATATAGACTAAAAAATGATGTGTTGGTTTTTGAAATTGCACAAATTTTTGAGAAAAATCTGAATATGCAAGCATATTTAGCTTTTGATTCTATTTTCACATTGATTTTGCACTTGCAACACAAGTGTATTTATGAGGCCAATGGTGAGTAGAACCAAACCCAAAAAGATGTCTTATCTACCAATGAAGATTCCAAGATGTCGCATGCCATCCCCAAACCTTCTCAAGCATCAAATAAGTAGTCCACTATGTGTAAACATCCATGTTACACTAGTTTGATGACAAATTCCTTTATTAGGCTTCTTGATAACACTCCATGAGCTAGGATGACAAGACCCCAATAGTCTAAATCTTAATAAAAATCTAATGTTTTATAGATCATTGTGTTCTAGAACAATAGATTTGAGTGTCTACATCAGAATTATTATCAACATCATTTGTAGAGATAAATACACCCATATTTTACATTTACTTTTCCAAATTGTGATTATTTATGTATGCAAGTAAATTCAAAATGTAAATACAAGACTCAAATCAAAATATCTAAATCCTACTTTCAAATCTAATTATAAGCCCCAGATATAGCGTAAGAAACTTGTAACAATGAACAAAAACAAATGAAAAGATCTCACCCACAAGCTTCTTGTTGCACCAACAATGACGGTTGTGCTCCAGGATTTATGTTTGAAAGAAGTATTGTCGGGTGCTCAAATTTACAACATTGCATTTAGGATTGAGATGATTATGGCTTTTAAGAGGTTTAATTTATAGATTTTTTGATGGATAGATTGATAAGTATAAGATTTGAAGATGGATAAGGATAAGATTTAAAAAAAGGATAAGGATGAGGATAAATCATGAATAAGATATGATAAGATATTAGTGACTAATTAATCGATTTATCTAATTATTTTAAATAATTAAAAATAATTATATGCACGAGTTAGAAATAGAAAGAAATCGAGAGGAATATATGAATGTAATAATTAGCTAATTATTTAATTAATGTTAGGAATATTATTTGGTTCAATAATTAAGGGATGTGAATGTGAGAGGAATTAGGTGGCTTCAAATTTAGGTGTCTACACTTTAGATCATCATACCTAAGTGCCACTTGTTAATCTAAATAATTTCTATTTAACTACTTGTATTACTTATAGATTAATCTTGGGAAAAGATCATTTTCCTCTATTTTCCCATTTAAAAAGTCCTTGAAATGTAAACTTTAATTTTATTATTATTATGATATTCCCAATTGTATCATTATTTTTTTTCCACATGAATGGCACCAAGTATTGTTTAATCATATTGACTTGGATTCCTTCTTGTCTTTGAATTTGTAGCCTCACAAACTACCTATTCAGACCTATAAACATGCATTTGTTGACTTAACATGAGATCTTTTATGGCTGCCAACTACCACTGACAGCACATCATTTTTCAATGCAAGTTGGAATCTAGATACATTTGTTAGAGCTCGCTTTCAATCCATCAAAATTTGGTATCTCTTGCTAGCTAAACTTTGAATAATAAATAGAGAACATTTTATTCTTTGCTTATTTCATGCCTAAATCTCTTTGGACAGCACCTCTTCTTGGAGAATTACCTTTAAAACGAAAAAAGGATGCCACTATTTTATGTGATGTAATTTTAATCGATATGATTTGCGGCGAAATGCAAGGAAAGTGATAGTTGCGTATTTCTTTTCACTTTAAATGCAAGAAAACTGTTGAAGTAGAAATAAGAAACTTTTACAAAGAATATTTAGTTCACAGAGTCAAATCACAAATCAAATGTTGCCGTGTGAAAAACCAGTCAAATTGAAATTTCAAGTAAATTTAAGGGAATATGGGAGAGGACCCAGTAGCTGTCCATGTATCAATGGCAGTCCATCTGTAGGGCACTTCACCTTCTAATTAAATCTAGAAAAAGAACCAATGCATGTGTACAAATATTAAAAAAAATTAATAAAAAATCAATACATGCGTAATAATACATTTCACATGTCACATCAAAGAAACAATCAATCATACAGTGACACATATGGCAATAGTAAGGCAATCTGTAATAGGTGCCTTGATTCACATGTTAAGGTCCAATTATCTTTTTTGGTGTTTTTGGACAACTTGGTGAAAATGTATTTGATTAGACTACACTGTTGATACCCAGAACCCCAAACAATAGCTTTAAACTCGTAAGTCACATATGAAGAAACCCAAAAAATTTCGTAGAAATCCGATGTAACGTTTAGAAGCTTAAGATGTGCAAAATTAAGGTGAGCATCCTCTCCCCTAGATACCTTCCAATCATCTCATAAAAACTCCTTTTAGGAAGCACATACTGCACATGTTTTCATATATTAAAATTCTAATAAATTTAAGGGAATACGTAAGTAGATACCTTAAAACCCTCCCATAAAAAGTCCTTTTACCAAGCAGCACATGTATTTATGTTTCTTATTTGTATCAGATTAATCTTCTAATTACCATGTTTTCCGCCACTACTTAATACGTTAATGTATTCTTTAACTGTATTTTGCTTCCTTAAATTTATAAAAAAAATTCTTCTAATTACCACTTTAACTTTCCGCCACAAATTCTTGACGACGGTCACAAGTTGCTTGCATGATCCCTATCCTCCTGTTTCTGACATCTGATCTACATTATTCTTCTTCTCATCCGCAATACTCGCTGACTCAGTTCAGTGCAGATCTGATCAATAAATAGAGTTCAAGTTCTGTCAAATGTATAGATTTAGCACTTGGGTATAATATGTTTTTTGAAATGCTGCGACTGGGTATTTTATTGTCATTGGTTACTGTTCAAGTAACTTTATGTGCACATGAGTCTGATCTCATAAATAAGTTGCCAGGCCAAAAACAAAACATCATCTTTAAACAGTATGGTGGGTATATTACAACTGATGAAGACAATGGTAGAGCTTTATTTTACTACTTTGTGCAGGCAGAAAACAATCCCACTTCCAAGCCATTAGCATTATGGCTTAATGGAGGTAATATAATGATATGAACTTTGATTTATAGGACCCATATAGTGTACTTGTGTCTTTGAACAACCTTTTAGATCAAGGATGTAATACTTCTGTGTTAATAAATTACTGCAGGGCCTGGATGCTCATCGCTTGGATATGGAGCATTCATGGAGCATGGTCCTTTTAGGCCCAAAGGAAGTGTTTTGGAGCAAAATATGTACTCTTGGAACATGGGTGATTATTACTATTTAGTATAGATCTTCTTTATTCCCATTCTTTTATTAATTGGCTTGTAACATGCATCTATCAGTGATGTTTCAATTTATGCTTGGCAGAAGCAAATCTGCTCTATGTAGAGAGTCCACTTGGAGTGGGATTTTCATATTCCAATACTAGTTCAGACTACGAGTATCAAAATGATACGCTAACTGGTACATCATCTTTTAAGTCTCACTATATATTTAGTCAAACACAATATAGAAGTTTCAAGTATATACTTAACTCAATGCTGGATATAGGCAGTATTGATTAAGCTACAAACTAATCAATGACTGCTAAATAATGCAGCTGACGACAATTTGACATTTCTTTTGAATTGGTATGAGAAATTTCCAGAGTTCAAAGATGTAGACTTTTACATAACAGGAGAGAGCTATGGAGGTATAACCAAGTTCTGTCTGCCTCTGTTTTAACAGCACTTGTCTTCTGCTTATTGGTTTTACCCTTTCAAGTTTTCAACACCTTTTTCTGGCAATAGATTTATAACTTTTTTTAGTTAAGCTTCATATAACTATAATGCTAATCACCATTATCTTGCAGGACACTATGTGCCACAATTAGCAACCCTTGTACTGGATTACAACAAAAGCCCAAACATCACACCTATCAAACTGAAAGGAATTGCTGTATGTTTTGTAGATACCTCATTCATTATTTCAAATTATTTTGTCAAAGTTTTATACAGCTTATATACAAACATGTTTACACTAATATGATTCAATCACTAGAGACATTTTTTCAATTAACCAGAAAAAATTTCATGTTCTGTTCCTCATATATGCTTCTGGTAAAAACTAAAATTCTGTGTAATCTTAAGTGGGCTGGATATTATTGTTTCATAGGTAGAACCATATAATGGCTTTTGTGCTATGGGTACTTGGGATGAGATGCCATCTTGGGGGACTCAGGAGTTAGGCGGTGACTAAATCCTGTGTCAGCAATTTACTTTAAAACAGAATTTAATTTGAGGGTTATTAATGCCTTAGCCGATACATTCCTATTTATTACACTCGTTGAAAGAATTGGTAGTGCTTGCTTCATGGATAAGCCAATACATTCCCAGGGTTCACTTGGATGTAGGATCAAACTTCAGACAGACCAGGACTAGACTAATCTATCGCAATCAAAGTTACAACTAATGGGGATGGAGGACTTGTCAGAAATTCCATATTTTTTATAGATTAAATTTTCCCAGTCAACAACACATGAAAATATTGAATCACAGTAACACCAGTCACTGAAATTTGTGGAGCTGACTCTACCAAGCAGAGATCATCTCAATAAACCTTGAAACCTAGAAATAGATAGGGCTACAAAACACAAGATCTTCAAATATCTGGATGTTGTATGCATGCATATTGTAATATGTAATGTTTTTAGCAGAGCAGAAAGTTGAATCTTCTTCTTTGGCTTGCCAAGTTGTTTCCACGAATGTTTCTAAGCAAGTTTATTCCTTGTTTAGGTATAAAAAATGGAAATCTGAACAAATAAATAATGTGAAATGTCATGCCATGGCAGATTGGCAATCCCTTTTTGGAGATGGAGATAAGCATAAATAATGGAGAATTTTTGTGGTCACATGGTTTGATCTCAGATCAAACGTACCAACTGGAACGGGACATCTGTAACGCTTCCAGAATGTGGCTAGAAGATTATGTTCTAGGCCAAGAATCCCAAGCTTGTATAGATGTATTTAACAGGGTAGATGGCGAAATTGGAAATGTGAATAACTATGATGTTATCTTAGGTAATTGTCTAGCAGCTCAAGCTGATCATGCAGTGCAGACAACAGCATCTGGAAAGCTAGGGAAGCTTCAAAAGAAAGTAAGCAGTTTCACTTGAATGAAATCAATCCATGGTATTGGTTAATCAGATACACTGCAGTAGAACAGATTTCATAATACTTATATTGATCACTGCAATTGAGCAGATAAAAGAAAAATTTGACTTCATTGATCAATGTATTGAAGATGAGATAGACTCATACTTGAACAGGGACGATGTGCAAAAGGCACTTCATGCAAATACAACAAGCCTGCCCTTCCCTTGGAGTTTGTGCCAGAGGTATGCTCTGTGGTCTTTGTTCTCTTATCTAGTTTTTATATTTAATATTTATGCTGTTATTGTTTCTGCTGATTAAAGATGGAAAATCAATCCAGGTGACAACACTATCCTTAAAGTTAATACACCTCACAATGTTTAAAAATGCACTAGCGGATGAAGGCAACATGAAAATATTCTCAACCATCCTACTTCAGAGCTAATGGTTTCCTTTGTGGTTCCCAGTATGCTTTTTTCCATTTCCTATACATATATACTTAAGTTTCCAATCCAGACTAGACCCTGGCGATCAGAGTTTTCTAGGATTCTTCAAGAAAACAATTAAAATAACTCTCTCTACAGATATTGATGAAATGTCAATTACAAATTTGTCATCAATGCTGTTATGAGACCAGAAATCAAATGACTTAGATGGTTGAAATCAGCAGATAGTGATAATTATTAAATCATATTCAGCTGAGTTGGGTGATTTTAATCAGCACATATTAAACTCTTTCCAGAGTATAATGTCTCTACTTTTTTGCCCATTTATCCAAGTGTGTCATCTCTTACAATTTTCACTCTCGTCTGAGTAATGTGAATAAAGGTGCAACTTGAAATTTATTGTTATTATGGATGACTTTTGAGGTACTTAATAATGGACTTTTGTTCTCCAGAGGCACTCTGCATTATGACCAAAGAAACAGAGCAATCAGCATTATACCAGTCCTCTCTGATCTTCTGAAATCCGGTCTTCCCATTATGCTCTACAGGTAATGCCTTCTCATGAAAATACTTAATTCTATCCTGTTCAAACATTTGTCAACTAAAAATTGGGATAAATCCACAGTGGAGATCAAGATGCAGTTGTGCCATTCACGGCCACAAGAACCATCGCCAATAATCTGGCCAAGCAGCTAGAACTACTTACTCTTATCCCATACAGGACTTGGTATGATAAACGACAGGTGAGTTCTGTTCCTGGCCAATGGCCATCATGGAATTAGTTGTAGGCATTTAGATCTATCCTGCTGATTTAAAACTCAAACCTGCGGGCGCGGGCAGGTGGCAGGATGGACACAGGCATATGGGTATCTAGTAGAAGGGAAGAATCAGACCATTCTTACTTATGCAAGTGTGAGGGGTGGAGCACATCAGGTGCCATATACTTCTCCATCTCAGGGACTGACTTTGTTCAGAGCTTTCATCAGAGGATTATCTTTGCCTGCAAGGTGACCTTCTAAGGCTCTAATTGAGGAACAAGGCAAGCACAATGGCAGAAATATTATCAGGGAACAGGGAATCATGGTACCATGGAAGGCCAATAGGCAATTGAAAGGACATTTTTTCATAATTAGGTAATTTTTTGTTGGTGCCAGAGACAAATGTAACAATGCATGTTTGAATAAAGTTCAACGCTAATTCCTACTTGGGATTTAGTTAAGTACTGCTCTGTCCCAAGGAACACAATTGCTAGACCTAAAGATCCACCAAACTGATAAATGCAGATTTGCCTCCAAACATAAAGGAATGAATCTGTACAGTTCCATAACATGTACATTTGAAAGAAGATGTTAATTCTCTTTCCAAATAATCAACCAAAGGATTCAAATTCACATCCACGAGCAAAAATGCCAGCACTATCACAGCCAAAACTCGTGGGATGGTTTTGGAGAAGGCCAAAGCTAGATTAAAATCTATCAACTGGCATTGCAGGCTTTTAGGGCCACCAAAGCCTAACTATATTTCTATCGGTACTCCATTCAGCCAGAATGAAAGCCTGGTGAGCTCTATCTGAATCAACTATATTCACTAGTTTAGCCACAAAAGGGTCACGTTATTAGATCACTAGACTTGAGATCTAGTTTCAGTTCATTATGTCAAATTTACCCTTATTTGGTCACTGGATTTCAGATAGGTGTAGTGAATCATGTCAGATTTATTTAAAATTGTCATACACAACCATGGATACATACATAAAAAATAAATGAGGTTACCAAGAAATCAGGAGAGCCAACCCAAACAAAAAAAGCCTAAATTACAGTACTCGTAGCTAGGGAAAAGCCAATTCAACTTGATAAAACTCATCGTGGCTATATCAGGGATAATAAAAGGCTCTCTGAAGACGACGATCCGACATAGATCCATTGTAGAGATAGTTTCGAGACGAGTGACTGCTATGCATTCTGGAAAAAACCAGATATCTTTCGCTCAAGAAACTTCCTGCAAAAACACAAAAACCCACTAGAGAGAAATGGGATTGAATACCCGCCTAAAACGACACTTCCATATAACAAAATGTACCATACCTTCGGCGCCCGAATCAACCCACAAGGAATGGTAACACACGCGAGGTTCTCACTAAATGGATTAGGCTGCGGTCCCATGGAGGGGTTTCCTAAACTAGCACTTGCACTCATAGGAGGTTCAAGGAATATGTGGAGAGGAACAATGGACAAGTATAGAAAATTTTCCGGCTTAAATTTTTTTCACGGCGTGAGACAATTCCGAGCACTATAATGCTCACATATAAATTTCATTAGTGTTGTTGAAATTTTTTAGGAGCATTTTAAAACGGGTGGTCCCATGATTTTTGTAGTTGCCAGTAGGCTTAAAACTTTAAGCTCCAAAATTTATGGAAACTAGTGGTCCCATCAAGTTTTTTAACAATAGTTTAATGCTAAATGATTTAGCAGAGATTTTTTAGGACCTAGAAATAAAAAGATTAAAAATGATTAAATAAAAAAATTTCCCTCCCAAAAATTTCCTAAATTAAATAGTGGGAATCTAAAATCTAGCAGAAAAATCTCTAAGGAAGCAGTGCCATGGGGCTGCTAGAGGATCTATTTTTGTGGAGCAAAGAGTCCCATGGAACTCAAAAAAATTTACTGATGCTTAAATCAAAATCTTTTCCTCCAAAATAGAAGCAGCTAATGTTTAGGAGGTTATTTTTTAGCAGGTGCAGATGGGGTGGGGCTGAAACTTTCCCCCACCAGCTTAGGGAGTTAACTACCAGTTTTTTCATTCCATCCACTTAATTTAGGGGAAAAATTGGAGGGAATTTTTTAGCATAACTATTGTTAAAAAAACTTCATGTCAGAGTCCATAAAATTAGGAGCTTAAAATTTTAAGCATACCAACAACTACAAAATTCATGGGACCACCTACTATTAAATGCTCCTAAAAAATCTCAGCAACACCGCTGAGATAATTTAGGAAGCCCTCTCCCATGGGACCACTTCCTAATCTAGTGGGGGAAAGTTTTAGGGCCACCTCAAATACACCCCCTCAAAAATAAACAAACTAAAAAGTAGAAGCTCCTATTTTGGAGGAAAAGATTCTAATTTATGGCGTAGCATTTTTTTTGGTTTCACGGGACCCCTTGCTCCACAAAAATAGATCCTGTGAAACCCTTGCTCCACAAAAAAAGATCCTTTAGTAGCTCCATGGGATCCCTTCCTTAGAATGTGATTCCATGGTTTTGTGAGATAATTTTTAATTTGCTACAAGGTAAATTAGAATCTTTTCCCGGTAAATAGGAGCTCCTACTTTTTAGTTTTTACATTTAAGGGGTATGTTTGTGTTAGGCGGGAAATTTCCCCTACCAAATTAAGAGATTTTGCTACTAAATTTAGATTCCCCCAATAAATTTAGAGATAATTTTTGGAGGAAAAAATTCTTTTCAACCACCAAACTTTTAAGCAATACTACAAAATTCAAAGGGCCACTTGCTTTAAAACCATGGGACTGCAACCTTAGTGGTATGAAAATCAATGAAGCACACTCAACTCTGCTAAAAATGTTAGAAGGGAGAGCAAACAATAGAATCAAGAGCAATGTCAACAAATGTTCCTAGTCCCCTTGGAGATCACTAATTTTAACTAGAAAGGAAATTGAATAAGACAATCTTACCCTTGGGTGGTGTATTCCCTCTAATTATAAATAAACATGACTTCTTTAAAATTCTATCCCACAAAGTTAACTTCCACTAAAATATTGTTGAGTTTCTCAATTCTTTAGCCATATCAATTATAACAATTTGAGAGGCTCCCTCAACAAATAACGTCTTACAACTTTAAGCAAGGGTTAGCTTAGACCCTATAATATAGCCAATATTTCCACCTATTATCATCATGAGACATAAGAAGAAAGAGCCTCCTCATAGGAGGAGACTCAAAGAGCATATTCTAAATTACCCTTAGCAACTTGTAGACACTCCAAATCGACTCTCGATTTCCCTACGTCAACACATCACCAGTTAATTAAATAAATTTTAGTATTTAATTAATTAGACTAATTCCCCGCAACTAGTTGATTAAATAAATTTTATTTATCTAATTAATTAGGTTAATCCTTTGTTACTAGTTTCTCTAATAATATTTATTTATTTATTTAATTAGCCTAACCTTCTTCTAACTAGTTAATTAAATAAGACATACTTATTTTATTAATTAGGCTAATGCACATTTCTCCTATCATTTTAAAAATAAATTATATCATTTCCATCTCATCACTAGAATCCAAAAATCACCCCCCTTTCATCTCCACCCTTCATTAAAATTTAAGAATATCTCCACTCTCCATTACAACTCCATTTCTCTTCCACTTGTCTTCACCCTAAACACCCACATGTGTGCATCCTACATCTCCATGCAAGACAAAATGATTTCAACCCTCCACCTCATGATTTGATCCTCCCCATCCACTTGCACCCACTTCAAACCTCCACTTGTGTGCATCTCCATTCCACATGCAAACTAAGGTAATCCTAGCCCTCCATCAATATTGATCTCATTCTATCCCTCCACTTGTCTCAATCCTACAAATTAGCAAATCTCAACTCTCCAACCTCAAGATCAAATCTCCATTGTTATCATTGCATTTTATTCTTGTTTATGTCTTCTTCTCTCTATCAAAGATGGAGTTTAATTTGGATTAGGGTTTGTGTTTCTAATACATTTATCCTTGCTTTGGGTCCAAATTTAACTATCACACAACCCTATCAAAATTTGATTTTAACAAATCATCAAAAGTCAACTTTCATTACCAATTAAACTCTTAGAGTGTTTGTTGATTACCCATTAAAGGAGGGTATTTATATATTTTATAAATAACATCCAAAGTTTATAACATGGAGCATGTGTGTGTGTGTGTGTGTGAGCGTGCGTGTGTGTGTGTGTGCGTGTGTGAGCATGTGTGTGACCGTGTGTGTGAGCGTGTGTGTGTGTGTGAACGTGTGTGTGTGTGTGAGCGTGTGTGTGTGAGCGCGTGTGTGTGTGTGCGTGTGTGTGTGTGTGAGCGTGAGTGTGAGCGTGTGCGTGTGTGTGACCGTGTGCATGTGTGTGTGTGTGCACGTGTGTGCGCGCGCGTGCGTACGTGTGTGCGCGCGTGTGTGTGTGCGTGTGTGCGTACACGCGTGCGCGTGCGTGTGCGCGCATGCGTGTGTGTGTGCGTGTGCGCGTGCGCGTGCGCGTGTGCATGTGCGTGCGCGCGCGCGCGCGTGCACGCGCGCGCGTGTGTGTGTGTGTAAGGTAAATAGTAAATAATAAATCATCTTATAAAGTTGTTACTTGTAAATTTATTTGGAATTTGAAAAAATAATGGATTTAGATGGGGTATGTAACACATACCATTGAACAATTAATAATATTACAATTCTTAGCACAAATCTATGTGATAAAAAATCTCAATGTATTGTAGCATGCATAAAATATTTGGCAAAAAACTATAGTCTAACAATGGATTTAAAATTTTAATTTGAAGAAACAAATTACAAACATTACTCTTCATTTTCCCTATTTGTGACATAGGTCATATTTTTCATATTTGAGTAGTGCTCAACTGGCAATTGTGGTGATATTCTCTATATGTGAGATGATTTAACCCTATAAAGTTTGCCAAATATGTGATATGTCACATTACAAGCATGCTTGAATTTATAGCCAACTAGAAATAACATAAAAATAAGGTTCAACTTCCTAAAATCATGCAATGATTGCAAAATTGGTGCAACCCAACAAATTTCTATCAATATCAAATATTATCTGATACCCCTTAATGATAATCATTTATACAATCTAAATGATCTAATCAATATACAATCTAAATGATCTAGTCAATATGTTAGTAGTATGATCTCACATAGAACCATAAGCCATGGTATATGTGAGTAAAAGAGCCTAATTAAGTAATGCTATAAATGTAGCAATCATGTTTAAGTATCCCTATGGTCACCATTCTATCGAGCACTAGAATGCATGGGTAACTAATGACTACAACCACTGAGTAAATTAGAAATGGTGTTGAATATTAGATTCACTTGGCTAAAACTATGCATGCAATTTGTGTTGACATGTCTTATATTTTTCATTATTTGTTTGTTTTTTAGAGTGATCAATTTTAACACAAACTACATTGTCATGTTGAGCTAGCTAAGTTCAATATAATCCCAAGACTAAACACCAATCTAGTTCCATTTTATACCCTTCATATTATGCTTGTGTTAACCTCCTAAGCAACTAACACTTGGTGCCCAATGTCCAATGACACTCTAGATGTTCTTGAATTAATTCAAGAGATTCCCCCTACACTAGTGAAGTCATCTAGTACAATCACTCAATTCAAATTCTTTAACAAAACATCAGAACTATGGTTGAATGCTTGGAGGTATTCTCTAATGACCTTCTCTTAGCTAGATGGGATAACATGTCCCTAATGGTCACATTATTCCATTTTGTAGCATGGTCAATCCCTATAAAAACATCAAGCAATGATGGAACCCCATCACCAATGACTTGGAAATGCCACTTTCTCAAGTGCCTCTTTCTTATGTCATTTATTAGACATGTTTCAAGTTCATGTCCTTCAAATTGCAAGCCACAAGCCTATGCTTATTCTTGAGTGCCTCCACATTAGACTATCCTTGATCAATATTCCGAAGATTTCTTCATTTCAATCCACTTCAAATACCACCTCAGTCCTTGTGTCATTGAAGATGTGTTATTTCCTTGGTGACTTGAATACTTTGTTTGATACACCTTTACCTTAGATTACTCACATTTCTCCTTGTCCCTAGACCTTGACTAGATCGTGTCCAATGGATGAGGTACTTTTCTCTCCCAACTACCCTATGCCAATTCATAATTTTCTAAGCAATATACTTTATTATTGCAAGGACTAGACATTATTTATTAGGAAAATATGTCCACCAGTCTTAACCATCTAATATATACAACTTCATATAAATATTTCTATGGAGCTCTATGATAAGATGCAATCAGATCAAAAAGTTTAGATGAAATACACTATGCTACAAACATCTAAAATTTAGCTCCACAAACAAGCTTGTTTGAACCCAGAAGAACCCTAAATAAGGGTCTTCTAATGCTCTTGATCTTTATTCAACTAGACCATCTTGTTATATTCTTGGAACTCACCACAATAAAAATTTTCTACAAGATCTATCTTTCATAATATTTTCTGTTGACCTCTTGATCATTTTCAATATGCCTATCTTAATCTCTATTTCCAATTGATACACTACCTTGAAGAATATCAAGGCCCTCCCCATGATCAGATGACAAGGCATTGATGAGAACCACTTTTATGTTTATAGTGGAAGCTTCTAGTTTCAACATAATTATTATACGTTGTTATGTTAGCTACAACAAGACCATAACCAAAAATATTGATTGTTATAGTTTCATATCAACAAACATTAATGTAAAACTTTGACCAAAATGTTTTCTAATCTTACAAAATTTCATATATCAAGGAAACTGGACACTCTATAGAAACTAGGATGAAAGAACATGGAGCTAACATTAAACATGAATATATAAAAAAATTGGTCCTAGGTAAACATTTAACCAAGAGAAAACACCAAATTGCATTCAAAACACTAAGGTGTTAGCAATGGAAGACGACTATTTCAAAAGATATTTAAGAGAAGCAATTGAGATCAACAAACCTTCTAACAACAATGTTAAAAGAGATGAAGATTGGGGAGTTGACCACTCATGGAAACCCATTATAAACTCCCTAAAGTAACCCGGATCCTAGTTCCCTTGTTGAATGTCGTTTCCCCCTTTCTCCCCATCCTTTTTAATGCTTTCTTTATTTTGTGGACCCCCCTTCAACCTAGTTTTTCTCTCCTACCCTAACCTTTTGTTTTATTTAGAGTAACATGAGTTTCTCCTTGTATTTCCCCCTCTTTTACAAGGCTTTCTCTACTTTTCTTCTAACCTCCATTTTACTTCCTTGAGCTTCTTTTATCTCCTAACATCTTCTATTTTTCCTCTTACAATATCTCTACTCATGCACTTTGAGCCTTTCCTCCTCTCATTCTTTATACCTCCACTTCTATTTATGCTTAACTTCTTTTTACACTTAAGCTATCTATCATTTCCTATTACTTTCCTCTCACTTTTTCTTTTCTTCTTTCTTTTTTTATCTTTTTCCTATCATCATGTTTGTCCTTGTTTACCCCTTCTTTTTCCACTAGCTATTCTTCCCAAATCTCTTTCCTCACTTTTATCCCTTCCTTCATTCCTTGGTACCTCTTATCGCATCTCCTTTTCTCTTCCTCTCCCTTTTAGCTCTATTATGTGCCTCGCTTTTCAAACTTCTTCCTCCTATTGTCTCTTTTAATTATATTTTCCTCTTATTTTTTGTCTTTTGTCTCTCCTCTTTAACCATCCTTTAAGCATCCATATTTTTCACCTTTTAAAGTTTATTTTAATTTTCTCTTAGTTTTCAAAATTATTTTTAAATCTATTTTAGCCTTTTGGTTTATTATTTCTCTCTATTATTTTTACCTTGAAACCTTTTTTCTTACCCCCTTTTCAATCTTTCCATTTTGGTTTGTTTACCTTAGTTTTAACCTACTCTTGTTACTTTGGCTATTATTTCCAAACTTTTATTTTATTTGAATTTCTTCTAAATATTCTTTCCTTCCTTTATTTTCTTAGCTTGTCATTATTTATTAATTATTTCACTCTATCATTTTTATTTATTTCCTCTTTTGATTCGTACACCTTCTAGCACCCTTTTGGCTTTTACCTTTTCAACCTCTACCCACATCTCTCAAAAAAATCACTACATAGTTTTATTCAAAATCTTCAAATAGATCAATACAAATTTAGTAATACAACCACCTAATCATTGAAAACATTGGCAATAGGACCCCATCCCATGTACTAGCTGCAAACTAAAAAAGATTAACTATAAACTTAACATGAGCAACAACATCTGAGATAACATCACTTACACCCCTTCAAATTTATATAGCCAATATCAATTAGGCATAATATCATGGTGTAATCCAACTCTTGATATTGTAAACCTTACTTGTGTTCCCACAACATCATAATTTTGCATAGAATAAAAGGTATCCTCTCCAAAATTTATCTCTATATAGCTCAATTGGGAACATGCTTCCATTAATTTGAAAGATGAGGAAATCACCTCTAATCTGTCCATGTAAAAATAAATTCTTTCGAACCTTCTATGAGTCATAACTTAAACTAATTGGCACATCTCAATGCCCATGCCCAAGTGTATTAGTTGATAAATAGTGGGATTTCTCCAATCTTGGTATAAGGGCATCTTAGGGTAAGGTAAAAGCTATTGAAACTAGGAACTAAAGTGTAGCTTTCTAAGGAGCTTAAGGCAACAAGAAAGAGTGTGCATGTAGAATAGAGAACCCAAAAGGAGGTGTGTGTAGAGGATGAAGGCGCAACCTTACATGCAAGGAGTAGCCATTCAAAGAAGTTATTTCAAAGTCAATGAGTGAAGTGGGGTAGAAAGAGTGGCTAACAATGGGGATCAACCCTAGTGCAAGAAAAATTAAAGGAAGGGCCTGTTAGTGCCTGAATTGACTGGCAGTTTTTGAGCAATTTTCATGCAGGCACTTTCCCTAAGTATCCAAAAAAATGTTCTAAGTGTTGGACCTCCTCAGCATTTTTCAGCTGCAGCATCATATTTTCCTGAGGAGGAGGTCATCATCATCATGTTTGCTTCGACTTGTTTTTCATCGTCATCATCATATTTCAATATCGGGTGATGTCTGGATATCATCCTGATCCTGCTGATGAGCTACAGTGTGCCCTGATTTGCTTGCGGGGGTGATTTTTCAAGTATCCGGTGATCTTCCATTTCTCACCTTGCCCAAACATGATGATGATGTTGCCCCGATATTCTGAAGGGGTTATTCTTTGAGTTGTTCGACCTGACTTGTTTTTTCTTAAGGGTCGTCATCATCATCATCATATTTCCAGTTATCACCGTGTTGCTTGCGGGGGTCATCATATTTTCTGCCTTCATGATATTTCGCCGGGGTGATATTTTTATCATCAGGTGATCTTGGTTATGATCATCCTGATGATGTTGTTGAAGAGTTCTAAGTGTGACCCGATATTCACTGGGGTCATCATATTTTGAACGTCAGGATGATCTTAGTCAATATCATCCTGATGATGTTGTATTACTTCATGTTCGTTGTTTTTTCATCCTGATGATGCTGACGTCATTCTTATGTCAGGGTGATATCTATTTCTCTGCCTATCTGCATCATGATATTTCCGAAGGAGGGGGTGATATTTTCATTTTTGAATATCACCCAGATGTATGTTCGTTCCAGCGTCATGATGATGCTGATATCAAGGAGATATCCGCCTGCCGGCTTCGTGCATTATCTAGTGGGGGTGATCTTTTCCAGCATCATCATATTCATCTATCGCCCCGATCTTATAGTGGAGCTACAGTGCAACCTGATATTTGTGCATCAGGATGATATTTCCAAATATCCGGTTGTCTTCCGAATATCATCCTGATGTCAATATGATGATGACGTCATCAAGGTCCGGGGGGGTCATATTTCTAACACAGATCATCTTGTGGAGATCTCCCGATATTTGCAAACATGATGATGACGTCATCCGGATATGAGGAGGTGCGCAGTAGGCAGATATGATGATGACGTCAGCAGGATATGATGATGACGTCATCAGGATGTTCATCGGCCAGACTTTTGGTATAGGCTCAGCAGGAGGATGTTCCTCCGATGGATCAGGTTGTGCGGATGAAGGCGATTATCATGCAGGTTATATTGCGGTGATGATGCTGACGTCAGGGTGATTTTTCAAGCGACAGGATATCATGCTGCTGGAGGATGATGATGATGAAGTCTTATATTAGTGTCGTCAGGAGCAAAAGCACCAACATCATATATGCTCATGACCTAGTATATAAAGTGTTAAAGAGGTTGCTGCGGGGTGCATGTGGGATAATTGATATCCTACATATTCGAAATATCATGATGATGAATCTTGGCAGGAAGTGTTTGCGATCGACTGTTAGATGTTCTTCCCAAGGTCGCGGGTTGGTGCGCCATTAATGGCGAAGGTTGCAGAGGTATGGGCGGATCTGGTACCCGATTGAAGGTGTACATCGACAGACAATGGCGCGGGGCTCGAGGTTTCTTCCTGTCTCCTCCCCTACCTGCTGCATTCATGTTTGGGTGCCAATCTGGTAATGCGTTGAGCGCCATTTTGCTGATACTGTGTATCTGGCGGGATTTTTGGTCAACCATGTAATTAATTGCTGTGGTACACTACCTGGCTGTTATAAGCAGGAAGTGTTACTCATTTGTGGTTGTTGAAAGTTGAAGATTTTTGGCTCTGTAATAAGATACAAGCTGATCTGGTTGCTCTGTACAGCTTAACTTGTGAGTTTATGTATCTCCTGTTGTACGATTTGGCATGAATCCACTGATTTCATGGTTAATCTTATATGAGTAATGCTATCTTAGCATGTGTTGTGTTAATTCTGTCTCCAGTATTGCATGTATTCTTCTTCTGAATCTGGATATTTGGGTAATGTTTAGATTCTAGAGCATAGAATTCCTATGTTGAATGTCTGATCTTTTAACTTCTGCTCAAGGGGTAGATTAAACTGTTTTTAGGTTGAACATTGGGAAGGGTATACTGCAGTAGGGATGCCATAAGTAGAGATAACTCAACACTCTTTATTGGGAGATATCTGTAAGGCAGATATCATGTGTATCCCCCTGAAATCCAGTTTTAGCTATTCATGCTGATCATTCACAGGTGTATGTCTACCGACTCCAAGCCCTGGATAGGCACCAATCTAGCTCTGTGTTGAGGTTATACACCATGTCCAGCTTTGTATCCAGAATTCAAACTAAACCATTTCATACTTCCACCTGTTAGTTGTAGGAGTAGGATTAGGAACCCCCTGCATGCTCTCATACCCAACCAGACATCATGTCCAAGAATGTTGCCAGCCTTGTGATCTATCATACAGATCTTGGTCCATACATGAGAGTATTCTGCCTGTTGTTGTCAAGTTAGATCTTTCTATCTTTGAGCTAGTCAAGGTTATATCTTGAGTCATAGGGATACCCCCCTTGGTGTGGCAGAACCAGAAGTGAAGGGGAGGCAGCTCACGCAACCTCCTGTATTTAGTTGGCTGAATCTGCCTGTGCATTAGAAGTGGCAAACCCTAATGCTGATTCAGAAGAAAAACCAACAGGGCCAAACCTAAGGCATCCTAATAAAATTGATAATGTTGAGGAAAATTGGCCAAATCACCAATCTAGAGGCAGTTTTGTTGAATTGTCAACCTAAAGGTAGTTAGGTAGATTCAAACCCAAGTACTCAAGTATGTGATGGATAAGAAAAGGAAAGGAAGATGTCAACAATAGTTTCCCATGATGTTTGGGGTAACACCAATGCAATAGATAAAGATGAGTGAAGAAAAGGAAGACCACACAAAGGAGAGGTGCAAAGCTGAGAGAAACTATGTAAGGATGCCCAAGGGTCCAATAGAAGGGTGTACAAAAGAGCATGTGAATGTGTAGCTTTGCACAAGGAAGAGAATGTACCAAAGGAATAATAAAATATGCTAAGGATGCATTGGATAAGAGTGTGTTGAAGAGATGCCAAGGAAGAAGAAGTTGTAACACAAAGGGAGGATTATGCAAAGAAGAGAACATAATGTAGGGTGCAAAGAGGTTCAAAACAAGAGTGTAGTAGAAAGTGTGCATAGATTTGGAGACCAAGTGTGAAGGATGAAAAATGAGATTGCTAAAGAGGGAGAGGAGACTGTGAGCACGTAGATGTATAGTCAATTAGTGACCTCAAGCCCATGACTAATAGATGAGCTCAAAGGTGTTAGAGATCTAATCTTTATTAGGATCTCATGTTAGAAGATGGAAAACATCTAGAGTAGGATTGACTTCCATGGCAGATGGTATAGGTTGTAGGAGATGTGATGGCCAAGGTGATTGGGGGCCAAATGGGAAAGAAATGAGATTTTAAAAATATTAGGTGTGGCTATACGAGTCGAGAAGAAAGCCAAAGAAAGGGCTAGTTGGTTGAGGAAGTGCTAGCTACTTTGAAAAAAGACTAGCTGATAGTTGTTTAGGTTGTAGTCATCCATTGGTAGGTAGATTGATAGGTCAAAGAGTCTGGCTAATGGTTAAGCTAGTAGGTGAATAAACATGGCTGAGAGGAGATCAGGAGGGGTCATCACAAAGGGTGCAAGAAAAGGGATAGAGATTCTCTAGGGAGAATCCAAGGGGTTAAACCTTCATAATGGATTATGCATAATGAGTTCAAGTGTGAGGAAATGACCACCTACACATGGACCATGTAGAAAGGAGTCGAGGAGCTCATGAATGTAACGAGGGCACATATCCCATGTATAATGTAACCAATTCCTTCCAAAATAAATAAAATAATTTTTTTGCTCCACTTTTTTGCATTTAGTTGTCCCCCATTATATATGTATGTATGTGGGTGTGAGTCTACATGCTACATGGCTAGGCTTCCTTTCAATGGGAATCCCAGCCACATCTTTGTTGAAGACCCATCCAAATTTCTCCAAAAGGAATAAGGAATTTACTCAACAATACTATGTCATATCAAGTTTTATTATAGGGCACTAAATAATACCTCTAATTTCACTTCTACCTCTCTATACCCTATTTAAAAACCCCTCCCAATGCACCTTTTTGATAAAAAGTATTCCCTTACTTTGATCAAATGTCTTCATCACCCATTTTTCTGGTGACATTATTTATATACTATTTTACTTTATAATTCTCATAAGTTGGTTAGTAAATGTCATTACCAACACTCTAATATTTAATTACTAGAATATTATTAATTTGTAAAGGAAAATAACCTTTCCTTGAATTTAATCCAAGTTAATCCAATAAGATGCATACACATAAGCATAAATCAACCTAAATTAATAATTGACAACTATAGGAGAGATAATTGAACAATTAATGTTAGATTAGGAAATTGAATGTGATGGCTAAGGTGTACTTAGCTCTAGACTCAAAGATTGATGATTCTGATGTAGTTCTAGGGTATGACTATTTTGGAATTGGAATTAGATCCTCTCTGTCTATGTTTTTCCTTGAATTTTGTGCAATATTTATGTCTTTTTCTAGGTCAAGTCCATAGGTATGGAACAATTTCATAGGTGTAGATCTAATCCAATAGCTATAAATTTGATCCTGCAATTTGTGTGCTTATACTCTTTAGTTCACCACAAACATTGATGTCTTATTTTCTATGAGGAATGACAATATTTAAGAATACCTTTAAAGGGTTTCTCGATCACTAGGGAACATGTTCTCATAGGTTAACCCATAGAAAATATTACCTACGATTGTGTTAGGGATTGGTAGGCAACAAGCAAGCATGTAGATGTCCTAGATAATGGTGCTAAAGTAAATGTTCTTTTTAGTGCACCAATCAAAGTGTTCTTCTAATAATTTCTCCTTGGATGTTTAAATGATCTAGGATGAGAGAGGATATGTGAGGATGTGAAATGAATGTAATTGAATTCTTATAAATATAAGGACATGGTAACTAATTGCACAAATGTGTGTTTAGTTAGGGGTGGGTGCAAAACGTTGGGGGGACAAAAAGTGGACAACTTTTTAAAAAAAAACTTATAAGACATTATAACACACTCGTGTTATGGTTTGGTGATGCCGAGCCTAAGGCTCAGAAACACCAAGCCATAATGCGCTTGCATTATATTGCGAGCATGTTATGTTTAAGTATTTTAAAAAAAACCTACGTTTATGCTCATTGTTTCATTTCATTTTCTAGCAAACTCATAGCTTGCAAACCCTTGAGAGCGCGCTCGCATTATTGGAGGTCAAATTCATCACCAAATTATCACTGATTTATTGTCAAAATGCCGCCACAACATTAGGGAGGCCGAAGGAGTAAGTTGTATTTTTTTTGTGTGTGAATTTGTTGCTAAATATGTAGGTTCAAGTAGATTTTTTATGTAAATTTCTTTAATTTATAGGAATTGATAATGCACCTCCTACTCCTAAAAATCCACAAAATCCTCCATCACTTGAACAACAAATAGCTACTGAAGAACAACCCCAACAACAAACACCTCCATCCATTCCTCAATATGCCTTTGGAACACAATAAAAATTAATGGGGCAAATTGAAAACAATAAAAAATAAATTGAGGACATAATTGCAAGGTTGAAAGATCTTGCAACTTCGACCTCACATAGATCCACGCTTGCTCAATCTCTTGAATCTATATTATCAAATGTAGATTCAATTAGCAAGAAAATATCTAGTTGCTTAGAAAAGAGGAGAGAATTTAGAGAGTACTATGCAGACAAGTTGTCCTATCAACAAATTACAAAATTGGACTTGTGTTCCATTTTCACAAACCCACGAACAAATCAACCTCTACCCCTTACATGCAAGAGGTTCCCTATCCATTGGTGCAACAACCAAGTGATAAGGGATAATTTTGGGTAGAGGTGGTGGATGGTTTTTGACCATCCTCCATGCAACAATAATGAGTTACCACAATACTTTTTGAGGAAACTCCACTGCAAGTTTGTCAAAAATAAAGTGCCAAACTATTTTGATATGTGGGACTTCCAAGGTAGAGGTGGGGGGTCAGCAGGGGATAGACTAGGGGCACATGTTGACCCATAGCAGCCAGCAAGATGAGCACTCGCCAGACTAGCCCATGAGCACGTGTCTATCCCATCCATTGTGAAGGAGAGTGCTAAGGTCAAGACACTTTAGTCGATTAGTGCCTTGACCCAGAGCATTATAGAGCATGCCAATCCTGCAGCACAGCATGGGTTGAGGGAGAGCTCGAGGAGTAGGGTTCCACCCCATACTTGTCAAGCTTGCGGGTCAACTTGTGGTTATGACCCCACAAATAGTCAGGACGCATGTGCGTAGGCTACATCTACAGGTGAGCAGATGGTGATGACAGATGCCCTCCTGAGTGAGACTTTCAGCCTTGATACTCAGGTAAATGTTAGCAAGTTCATCGAATTTGATTTATTAAATTTTATTTTTGAAATGCAAGATTAACTAATTTAGTTTGATGATTTTAATGAAATTTCAGGGTCATAATGCTCATTTAGTTTTCAGCGGTTCTCCACCTCCATATTATACTACAACATCTATTGTTGAGGTATGTAACTAGTAAACAATTATAAATATTACATGTGAATAGCATTGTTATATGAATGGTATTCTAATATCCGATTTTGGATGTTGAATAGGTTAATCTTGGAGATTTCACAGCAACACCTCCTAGTGGTGGTGGAGTTCAAAGCTTCACTCAGGTAATAAAATAAACAGTTTAACTAATGAATTGTAATTACTAGATTTTTGTAGTTTATATTCATATTGTTGATTACATTGCATTGCACATCTTTCAAACTCAAAGCATTACTAGACATTGCATAACTAATAACTAGATGTTGATAGATGACAAAATTTCAATTACAATATAGTTATTTAAAAAAATGCCTCAAAGAAATGTGGTCTCATGGAATGCCATGACAAGAAAATGCATTGACAAGGACATCACCATGAGACCACATTTCTTTGAGGCATCTTTTCAAACAACTCACTGCCTTGTCTATGCTACCACATTTTCCATACATGTCTACCAAAGCTTGTTGATCCCCTCCACACTATTCTTTGACAAATTCTCTCTAATAAACTCATCCAATTACCACCAATTAGACCCTAGGACATTACACTAGAGAGGGACACGAGCCTATGACATATTATATAGCATATGATTGACTCCAACATTATCTAGGTTTTAGGTATTAATTATGGGGGCAACAAGTCACCCCTAACCAAAATCTTCAAATCTACACTAACCCATTCCCCTACAAACTATGTCAATCCTATTGGCTCAATTTCTTCCATCCCTACTTTTGATCCTACATCTAACCCACCTAAGTCTAATGAGGACCCTTCCTTTAATACTACTATATTCTTTGATATGATAGGCACATTAGACATTCAACCTTATAATTTCATTATTCAACCCACTCCTACACCTACCATCACCTTCTTGCTTGACAATCTGCCTACTGATGATTATAATGATCCTTTGTAGATTGAGGCACAAGTACACTATAAAATGGTAGATGAATCAAGGTGGAACACTTATACATCAAGGTGGAATTAATGCAGTTATAGAGGAACACTTATACATCACTAGGTTGCAAAGAGATTCTTATCCCCCTCAGATATCTCCTAGTGTACACATAATGACACTTCTATACCTACTTTTGGCTCCCTCACCCTACTAATCTTGGTAGGACCTAAATGCCTAGATGTCTCATGTCATATCATCCCTACCTCATACCACTATTTATTCTCTTAGGTCATCCTTGTCTTATTGCAATGTGGGTTGTCCCTAAACTGTCATCCACTAGTGCCTTAAATTCCCCATGATGGTAATGTCTTCACCATTTCTCATAGCCCATACCAACTAGTTGTTACCTTAAGACACTTCTCCTTAGATTATTTTTTGTTAACCCCTTCTGGTCCACCTCAACCTCATACCAATTCCCTCTTTCACCTTTACCTATCTTATGCCTCTAAACACATTGTTGGCCCAACCCCACAACCTCTTTCTATTACTTCACCTACTCCACTAGCCTAGATGTCTCATATCATATCATCCCCACCTCATAGCACTATCTATTCTCTTAGGTCATCCTTGTCTCATTGCAATGTGGGTTGTCCCTGAACTGTCATCCACTAGTGCCTTAAATTCCCCATGATGGTAATGTCTTCACCATTTCTCATAGCCCATACCAACTAGTTGTTACCTTAAGACACTTCTCCTTAGATTATTTTTTGTCAACCCCTTCTGGTCCACCTCAACCTCATACTAATTCCCTATTTCACCTTTACCTATCTTATGCCTTTAAATGTATTGCTGCCCCAACCCCACAACCTCTTTCTATTACTTCACCTACTCCACTAGCTATGCCCCTATCTACCCCACCATAAATCCACCTATTACTACTTCACCTTCCTCATTGACTTCTATCTCCCCTCTAACACCCCTCCAAGATAAAGTAAAAGAAAAAGTGTAGGACCTTTCCCCATTCACTTCTAAAAGTAGGCCTAAGAAACTTCCCCAGTTACACTACACCCAACCTACTAACCAACCCATATCTACCCTACCTGTTTCCTAATCTACCCCTACTAGACATCCTAGACCTAATTTACTTCTAACCCACCCCCTAACAAACCTCAAGACAAAGAAAATGATAAGAAATTTTTACAATAAGGTTTTACTTGTTCTATCTAGTATCTTTCCTCCCTCCTATTATCCCACAAACTCTTGATATTCCTCCTTCCCGTAAACCCATAAACTTACCTAATGTCTATGTCATTTCTAGTGTCATTCTTGTATCTCTTATTCTGCCCCTCATTCCCATCACCTATCTTTTCCTGACATTAAAAACACTCGAGCTTAGGCATTGTCCTACTTCCATCACCACCAAACAAACAAAAATTTGAGCACAACGCTACCCCACCCTACCACCAACCTAAACCTAAACTAACACCTTCACTCCCTCTCCGACTTCTTAAACCTAAAATTTGATCCTACTATGGTCCCTCCTTTGTTGACCCTTATACCACACAATAGTTATGAATCTTCATCTAATTTGTATATATGCATGTGACTTGTGTGCTTTATTGTGTGTACTTCCTTGTTTAGGTGAACGTGTGTGTATGTTAGGAGCTATGACTTGCATCACTATTCTAGTTTTCGTAATTGAATAATGTTGTTTTATTTTTAGATGATGTAGGTTGTGGAGACACCTCTCGAAGTTCATAGGGCAATGGAGCATGGTGTGTCTTCCATGATTGATATCTCCATGCTTTTGACGGGGATATGAGGTAGATTATTAAATTTCAAATTACATTCATTGTTATAGTTGTTTATTATTGAAAAATCAAATGATTATTGATTTGAAGTTTAATTTCTATCTTGATGGTTTCTATAGGAGATTACAATGCCACAACCTCATCCTGGTACTAAGGCAAATGAGGAGAGAGATTATCTGGCAATGGTAAGTGATTATTTTGTTAAATGTTTCACTTTTTATAATGTAATTTCTATAGATTAATGTTTATACTTTTTATTGTAATAGCTACAGCTCCATGAAGAACTAAATAGGGGCAGCCCTTGGGTTCGTAGTAGACCACTTTCATAGGCATCTCCATCCCCTCGAAGATCAAAGGCTGCCCGTGACCTATTTTCTTCACCAGACAGAGGGGAATGACTTTTTATTGGGTTCCTTTGTTGTATGCCTATATGGCATTTGTGGACATATATTTTGTATTGCATATAGTTGACATTGTATTCCTATATGACATTCTTGTAAGCCTATATGGCTATTTTGTATATATGTTATACTTATATCGACAGATATTGATGTATGCCTGTATGAATATTTAGTTAATACAAATCTTTTTTGTTGATGGTGGCCATATTTTCATCATAAATCCATGCTTCAATGGATATTTGTAGATGGTTTACTTTAAATATTTAAAGTCCAATTGTATTACATGCACTCTTCCTTTATATAATTGTAAATATATAAAGTTTCAACATTATTCTTCTCTAAGACTATTAACATTAAATCAATCATATGAATATAATAACCATTGTAGCATGGTAATGAAATTCATGTAAGTATACAATGCACTTTGAAGTATGCAACTAAAAACAAGCAAGACATTATTACATGTGACCTCATACCTCTCCACAAAGGAAGACATATAACATACCACGTGTATGCTTCATGCTACCATTCCATGTGTATGCTTCATGCTACCATTCATGTGTATGCTTCATGCTTCTTGTGTATACTTCATGTGTTCACATGTATGATTCATGCTTCATGTGTATAATTCATGTTTTCACATGTATGCTTCATGCTTCTTGTGTATACTTCATGTATTACATGTATTCATGTGTACACCTCATACTTCGTGTATTAGGTTGATATGCACTAACATAAAAGGGAGAGAAATTTATAATTGAGAAATACATCCATAATATGTTTGAAGAATACAATTAAGAATACAACCTTAGACAATATTGCAAATAAATGAATTTAGGTTCTCATGAATACTAATGACATTTCAAAGGCGAAAAGTTGTGACCCTTCGAATAAGAAAGACTATGACCCTTTTATAATGAAGGGAAGTAACCATGTGTAGTATATATGTACCCAACTAGATGTGTTGGCACTAATGTTTTGGCCCTAAGAAGAACAAAACAACAAGTATCCTACCTTGCAACTTTACACTACGTGTTTCTGACGATTTTTGGAGTAGCAAAAAATCTTTCACCACTGGCAAATGCCTCGGAGATATCACAAACTAAGAGAGGTTATTGTATAGGGGTTCTATGTGATCGCATAGCCTTATACATAATGTTTCTAAGTGACACAATTTCTGAGTAATAGCTTGTCAAAGATTGCTGCCTTTTTGTATTTTGGACTCTTAAGGGATATCACCGGTACAATGTAGCTCAGACTGTTTTGGCATGTTTGGGTGCGAAACAGGACCATGCCTAGTCTAAACGTACCCATCCAAATGCGTTGGAACTATCAGTTTGGTTGCATCAAGAGCAGGACGAAAGTTACACCCCTTTGCAACTTTACACTACATGCTTCTGACGATATTTGGAGTAGCAAAAAGTCTTTCACCACGGGCAAATGCCTCAGAGATATCAAAAATTGAGAGAGGTTATTGTAGAGGGGTTCTACATGATCATATAACCTCATACAGAATATTTCTAAGTGACATGGTTTCCAAGTAATAACTCGTCAAAGATTGCTGTATTTTTGCACTTTGGTCTCTTGAGGGATATCACCGGTACAATGTAGCTTGGACTGTTTCAGCATATTTAGGTGCGAAACAAGACCATGTCTAACCTAAACCTACCCATCCAAATGCATTGGAACTATCAGTTTGGTCACATCAAGAGCAAGACAAAAGTTACACCCCTTTGCAACTTTACACTACATGCTTCTAATGATTTTTGGAGCGGCAAAAAATCTTTCACCATGGGCAAAAGCCTCAGAGATATCAAAAACTAAGAGAGGTTATTGTAGAGGGGTTCTGCATGATTGCGTAGCCTCAGACAAAATATTTCTAAGTGACATGGTTTTCGAGTAACAGCTCGTCAAAGATTGTTACCTTCTTGCACTTTAGGCTCTTAAGGGATATCGCTGGTACAATGTAGCTCGAACTGTTTTGGCATGTTTGGGTGGGAAATAGGATCATGCCTAGCCTAAACATACCCATTTAGACATGTTGGAACTGTCAGTTTAGCCACATGAGGAGCTGATCAAAAGTTACACCCCTTTGCAACTTTACACTGCATGCATCTGACGATTTTTGGAGCAGCAAAAAAACTTTCACCACAGGGAAACGCCTCAAAGATATAAAAAACTGAGAGAGGTTATTGTAGAGGGATCCTACGTGATCCTATGCCTTAGATGGAATGTTTAAAAGTGACATGGTTTCTGAGTAACAGATCATCAAAGATTGCTTCTTTTTTTCACTTTGGTCTCTTAAGGGATATCATCGGTACAATGTAGCTCAAACTGTTTCAACATGTTTAGGTACGAAACAAGACCATGCCTAGCCTAAACATACCCATCCCGACGCGTTGGAACTGTCAATTTGGTCGCATGAGTTATTCCTTTTCATGATCATGTTTTAGGTGAAATGATGGTTGAGGAAGTGTCTCCCAAATTTGATCTAGGGCTACAAAGGTCAAGTTTACAAATTGAGGTCTCTAGATGGTCAAATGGTGAAACCATAAATATGCATATAATCTGCCCAATATTCACTATATATGTGTAAAAATGTAGCAACAAAAAATGACAAACATATGTAAACTTGGAACCAAAACATATGTAAACTTGAAATATAGAAATGAAAGGTCTAACTATCAACTACAATACATTAATATCAATAACATGACTTTACAAAATCAATGTGCATACTTACAAATTAATCCAATGAGCCAGCTGGGTCTGTTCTACTCTTTATAGTGTCAAGTATTGCCTCATGGTCAGACTCACACACCTTCCACAAGGTCTTGTTCAAAGGTCTACCCCGATATTGTATCAAATGAACATTGGATGCCACGACAAGGTTTGAGTAATGAAGAATCTTTCGATGTGTGTCAAAGTCCTGAAATAGCCAAACATTAACACTCTTATGTGGGTACCTTCTGAGCCATGCTCTTGTAACAACCACCGAGCCTGTAGGGTATTTGATGTTTTCTCCATCTATAACTGGGGCCTCCAATTTCTTTTTGGCCTCAACATAACGACACAAGTAATAATTTGTTCCCTCTTCATTGTCTTCATCTACAATAACTACATAAAAATGCCTTACATTGATATGTGCAACAAATTAGATGAAATTAGTCAACATTACAAAAACTCTACAAAGTAAGATAACATTAGGAATTTCAAAAACTGTGCAAGTAGATATATTACTTGGTTGAACTAGATCTAATATGTGGTCAAAGTCCACCAATGATTCCATCTGTGTTAGTTCCAATGTCATTGGGGGCCGATATGTGTCAAGTGGGCTAAGATAACTTAACTTCCATTTGTCAACCCACTCCTTTGACTCACACTCATTCCAGGCTTGAATTGTACACGAAGAACAAAAGCATTCCATCTTTCACGTATGGAAACTCTGTGAACCTGCAATTGAGCTTCTGAAGGAGTGTAGCTCACTTGATCCTGTCAGTGTACAACAATCCTCATATGGTGCAATGTTAGTATCATCTATCAACCAAAAAAATCTACGAACTAAAGACTTACCTTCATTACCTAGACCCATCAAAGCATTACACCACTCAACAATTGATTTTGCATCTATCAAATTTGCATTGTCTTTATACTTTAACTCTTCTTGTGTTATGGCACTTTTGATACATGCTCCTACACCATCATGCTCCCCCTTTCCATGCCTGGCCTCACAAAAGTTCCACATATCCTGAACACATGTAATATTATGCCTCTTGCTTAGCTGATAGAACATCCGTGAGTTCTTGAATTATGATGCACAGTTATCCAACCATATGATATGCTAACTGAATGATATGCCCCTTATAGCCAAATCATTGTAGAAAACTTGGAAACAACCTTGCACGAACTCCGTAGAATGTACATGAGATCATCACTAATATAAAAATGATACTCCCTTATGATCTTTCTATCATACTCTATACTATCATTAGCATGAATGAATGTGATGTGCACAAATATAGAAACCTGTGTGGAGTTGTAGTATTGTGATTGCACCTCATGTTGTGCTTATAGACTGTAGTTTTCTACAAATTCAACCACTGAAACAATGCTACCAAGTGGAAATCTGTCATTGCATAACTTGAATTGCAAGTCCAACCATCGAGCTCTATGGGTATGCCTTGCATACTCATATATTATACTATCACAAAATGTAGATATAAATTGATACACTAGAATATTTTGAATAACCAAATCACACCTCTTTGCTTCTTTACCATCTTTTGTATTGTAGGCCATTTTTTTATACTTGTCGAACTCTACTAGTTCATTTCCAACTGCATGTGTGCTTTCCATATGTTCACATATTGGCATACGTTGCAAGCCACCACAATGTTGACATGTGCCATCTAGAAGCATAATTTCTTGTAGAATATTTGACCTTCCTCTCTTTCACATAAAATTGTTGATATGAAGTCTCTTAAAGATGTTGGTGGGGCATGTATGCCACAATCCTGCAAAACATTGTTAGTATGAAAATCTAATCATATAGACCGATAAACATCAAAATGGTTAGAAAATTTAATATGTAATCTACAACAAGAAGTAGTGCGTTTTGATTTATTTTCACATAGAAAGGTTTTATCATTTCAAAATATCTTTGAGAAATTTTAATTTGAGGATACATCTCTAGAAATTTACCAAAAAATTGTGTTTTAGTCATATCCAAAAAATGCTTTGGATGTGGCTCACGGTTTCGACTATCGATTATCCTTCTTACCACATCCTTTTGATTCAAAGATACCCTTGTGTAATTCTTCCAAAAGTCTTCAATTAGTGATCTCAATCCTTCAACAATTGGTTTATCTTTTCGTGGTAGTCTCCTCGAGAACGCCCATAATTCATTGGCATCAATGTCCTTGATTCTTTGGTGCCTTCCAATGGCTCTTGATAAAGTTTTCTATTAATTCTCAATGCTTGACTCGTCTTTCTAATGAGACACGCTTTCCTTGTTTGATTACTTACTATTGTGGATGTAATGACACGTCATGTGACATTACTATCTTTTGTGCGTGAGGTGTTACCCACACTCTCATATGCACTCGTTAGATTCTTGACAATAGATTTTTCACTTGAAGCCTCTGATGTTCTCAACCCAAGAATCTTCATGATGGACCTATACTTTATACTTCGCATCATTTCAACGAATAGTTGACATTTTGTGGTCTCATTTAACTTTTCAAAGAATACTCTCCAAATCTTATGAGCATATCTTCTACAAGTGCATTTTAGAATCTTATCTTCCATTGGCTACAAAATATTCTCATCAATATCAATCAAATACTTTGGCTTTCTATGCAAAATTCTAGGTGGTGTTAAGAAAGGTAAATTCATCTCAACATTAGGAATTTCATCAATATTTAAATGGGATGGGCTAGATGGAATACCTTCGATTGGAGATGGAATAGATGACATACCTTGAGGTTGAGGTGGGAATGATGGTGTACCTTCTTCCTCACATGTGAGTGATGATGTACTCTCAACATGATATGCGGTAGATGGTGTGCCTCCATCTTGACTTGCGGTAGAGGACGTGTCTCCAACTGCAGTATTCAAATCTCTCATAGCACAAAGTTTTTACATTCGTTCCCTTTGTGCCACCAATACCATATCTCTTGTTGTGGGTTGAGGTTCCTCTTCAATTGGAATGTCTTCGACAATCGTGTCCAATTTCCTCTTCTCATGAAGTTCCCTCATAACCGTTGCTTTCTTTGCATTTTTAGCTTCTTTCTCTTCCCGTGTTGGTTTAATCCTTGATCATTTCCTTGGCATGATGAAGAATTTATCTGTAGCATGATAAAGAGACAAATATTAGTTCCTAAGAAATGAATATGGTTCCAAAATTTATGTCTTATGCCCTCAACATTTCCAACACTTCCCACACTTTCCTTGCAGTCAAAGAAGACTTTTCAATCACATGGCGGAGGATTTTTCAGCCCATTACCATTGTTGAAGTGTTCTCAGCTAGTCAAAGAAGAGTTTTCAATTCAATTTTGAAGGGCTCTTAAGTCTAATGAAGGTAGACCTTACGACTCTTTTAGGAAATGTGTAATGTCAAACAATAAACTATCTTTTATTTTTAATTGCTCCTCTCTAGCTGCCTTAAAGTTTGTCAAAGCTATCTAAGGAAGGGGCATGGATGATGAGTGCATTGAGACTTAAAGCATATATTAGAAGTGATTTTGTGGAAAATCTAGCTACTTTCATCCCTTTAATGAGATGGTGGTTAAGGCTTCTCAAATTTGTACTCCCAAGCCACTTTGAAGGTATGTCTTTAGCACCACTAGAAAATATCTTCACAAGTAAGAACTTAGTTTTGGTTTAATGGAAATCTTTTAGGTTTTTCTATTTCTTTGGTTGGTAGCTATGTTTGTTTAATAGTTTTTAGATCATTATTAGATATTTTATGGTTGTCTTGACTAGTTTATGTTGGAGAGGAGTGTATTGTAATCCCATTTTTTTACTTTTTGAATTTGAATAAAGGAACTCAGTTTTGCAGCTAGGATACTATGTTCCTATTGATTATTTTGATAAATTCATGTTTTGGATTGATTATATCTTTCATGAGTAGCTACAAGTCTACAAGTATAAAGAAGATTTCTTTTCTTGATGTTGTGTGTAAGAGGTCTCATCGTTTGGGGATACTAGGTGCCAATATTCTAGCTGATATATTATTGTTTGGGGGGAAATCCCAAGTAAAATGTGACTATTATAGCTACCTTCTAGCCCACCAACAATTTGATTCTAGCCATCTTTGAAGTGGTAAGGCTTGGAGCATCATGGTAAGAGTCTTTGAAGTCCAAGGTAAACATTATAACAACAGCTTAGAGGAGGTGAATATAATTGTTGGCATGCGTTGGTCACCTTTCTTTGAAAGGGACATTATAGAGATAAGGTTCAAAAAAATGAGGTAACTCTCCAAGGCATATTGAATGGAAACCCAAGTATGGTTGTCTTGAGGATCATTTAGCTTTGCCTCATATGATATGATGTAATCTTTGCACTTTTCTATGACTGAACTATCTTGAGACCTTATATCAATTCCATGGCAATGTGACTGATCTGTAGTATTTAACTTGGTATTGTCATAGATATGGGAAATGGAAACATTTGGTATACATGGTTTGTATGAACTATCAACATGAAGAATAAGGTAGGATAGAATGGATGATTATTGGATTAAGCCTATTGGTATTTACTTGTATGATCTTAGCACCTATTCATTTGTATTGTAACTTGTTATGACAAGATAATAGTATTTCATTATGCTTAAGAGATTGTATATTTATATGTTGTAAGGAATTATTATTGTATAATTTGACATCACAGTATGTTAAGGTTTGGATTATTCATTATTGCACATACTTATCAAAGAGGCCAAGTGTAAGATGATGTAAGTTTATGTTGCCAAGGACTTTATTAACTCTTATAGAAAATATACATGGCACCATGATAGATTGTAAGCTCACCTTATGGATTCTTGAGTAATAAAATCTAGAGATTTAACTTAAGGCTATCTATGTAGGTTTAAAGGAAACACACATGATGGAATTTTACATGAGGTTCTTTAGGTTGAATCTCATTCTAGACATTAATGAGTTTGTATTATAAGGTTCATTATGCAAAGGGACTTAACAATGATATCATGATTGCGTCTATTTTAATTAATGTTCAACTTTGTGATATCTTTTATAATGCATACCATGAACTGATTGAACATAGTCTATTATAAGGACATAGCATAGTGCTAGATCTCTACATAATAGTTTGCATGATGGGTAGATTTGTGTGTGATGACTAAGCTCTTTGGGTAGTAAGAACTATGATCCATGGATCATGATGGGTGCTATTTATTTACAGTTGTTTGGGAAGAAATTCAGAGCTCAGACTGCATATTCCCTATTAGACATGTATGCAAAATGTGGAAGCATAGACAAGGCACATGAACTTAAACACAAAATCTATAAACCATGCAAATGATATAAACATGTATGATAGGGCATGATAAAGTAATTCAAATAGAATTAAGGAAATTGTAACATAGAACATGTGTAAAGACTTGACATACCTAAAAAATAGAGATTCAAATGGAGAGAGTACCCAATTATGTAGTCTTTTTTTCTTCTTGCATCAAACTCAACAATTTGAATTTTTCACCACTTGCTTCCTTGTCAACATTCAATTAAATAACACTCAAATAAAATTACTAACAGCAATACAATTAACCAATGTATAATGCTAAATTCCTACAATTTAATCACAATTAACATTGCAACACTACAAAAATAGAAACTTGAATTGATATATATCAAAATCGATGTGAAAACTATGTTATTTCCTCCTTAAGTTGGCAAACCAAAAAAAGGTGGTGGAAAGTTCATGAAAAGGTGGTAGAATGTGAAAAATGTGCATGTGAACTTCCCAACAACATGAAAAAGCTTTTTTTGTCAGAACACACACATAACCAAAAGAAAACAGAGCATACGGGCCTGCATCATGGGTGTTCTACATCACAGGTGTCCTGGCCTTTTTACCATTTGAATAGCAAGACAAAACACACTTGTGTTATAACACACTTGTGATATAATGTGCTCACATTATAGCTTACTATACAAAACTCTATATTATTCATTTCTCGACCTCCTCCTTACCCATCTTTCCCTCAAGTTGTCAACTTCACTCTCTCATGTATTTCTTCTATCTCTCCCTCACCTCTCTATCTCTCACCTCTCTCTCCCCATCACCTCTCTACCTCTCCCCTCTCTATGTCTCTCAGTCACTCCTCTACCTCTCCATCTATCCTTAGCCATCTAGTTCTCTCACTTAACACTAAACCCTATCCCTAAAGCCTCAACCCTTAACCCTTAAACCTTAAATCCTAAACCCTATCCGTAAACCCTAATCCTTCAACCCTAAACCCTAATACCTCAACCCTAAACCCTAATCCCTTATCCCTAAACCCTAAGCCCTATCCCTAAAGCCTCGACCCTCAACCCTTAAACCATAAATCCTAAACCCTATCCCTAAACCCTCAACCCTCGACACTATACCTTAAACCCTATTCCCTTATCCATAAACCCTAAACCCTATCCCTAAAACCTCAACCCTCAACCCTCAAACCTTAAATCCTAAACCCTATCCCTAAACCCTATCCCTCAACCCTCAACCCTCAGCACTATACCTTAAACCCTAAACCCTATCCCCAAAGCCTTAACCCTCAACCCTTAAACCTTAAATCCTAAACCTTATCCCCAAACCCTCAACCCTTGACACTATACCTTAAACCCTATTCCCTTATCCCTAAACCCTAAATCCTATCCCTAAACCCTTAACCCTCAACCCTTAAACCTTAAATCCTAAACCCTATCCCTAAACCCTCAACCCTCGACACTATACCTTAAACCCTAATTCCTTATCCCTAAATTCTAAACCCTTCCCTAAAGCCTCAACCCTCAACCCTTAAACCTTAAATCCTAAACCCTATCTCTAAACCCTCAACCCTAAACACTATACCTTAAACCCTAATCCCTCAACCCTAAAGCTTTAAACCCTCAACCCTTATCCACCCCTCTCCTCCCCTATCTACCTCACCCCATCTCTCCCCTATCTCTCAACTCTTAGCCATCTAGGTCTCTCACTTATCCCTAAAGCCTCAACCCTCAACCCTTAAACCTTAAATCCTAAACCCTATCCCTAAACCCTCAACCCTTGACACTATATCTTAAACCCTATTCCCTTATCCCTAAACCCTATTCCTAAACCCTCAACCCTTAAACCTTAAATCCTAAACCCTCAACCCTCAAAACTATACCTTAAACCCTAATCCCTCAACCCTAGACCCTAATCCCTTACCCTAAATGCTAAACCCTATCCCCATAGCATTAACCCTCAACCCTTAAACGTTAAATCCTAAACACTATCCCTAAACTCTCAACCCTCGACACTATACCTTAAACCCTATTCCCTTATCAGTAAACCCTAAACCCTAAACCCTCAACCCTTAAACCTTAAATCCTAAACCCTATCCCTAAACCCTCAACCCTCGACCCTCAACACTATACATTAAACCCTAAGCCCTAAAACCTATCCTTAAACCCTCAATCCTCAACCCTTAAACCTTAAATCTTAAACCCTATCCCTAAACCCTCAACCCTTGACACTATAGCTTAAACCCTAATCCCTTATCCCTAAACCCTATCCCTAAACCTTCAACCCTCAACCCTTAAACCTTAAATCCTAAACCCCATCCCTAAATCCTCAACCTTCAACACTATACCTTAAACCCTAATCCCTTAACCCTAAACCCTTGACACTATAGCTTAAACCCTAATCCCTTATCCCTAAACCCTATCCCTAAACCCTAAACCCTCAACCCTTAAACCTTAAATCCTAAACCCCATCCCTAAATCCTTAACCCTCAACACTATACCTTAAACCCTAATCCCTCAACCCTAAACCCTAATCCCTCAACCCTAAACCGTAATCCCTTATCCCTAAAACCTAAACCTTATCCCTAAAGCCTCAACCCTCAACCTTTAAACCTTAAATCCTAAACCCTCTCCCTAAACACTATACCTTAAACCCTAATCTCTCAACCTAAATTGTAATCCCTCAACCTTGAACCCTAATCCCTTGTCCCTAAACCCTAAAACCTATCCCTAAATCCCCAACCCTCAACCTTTAAACCTTAAATCTTAAACCCTATCCCTAAACCCTTAACCCTCAACACTATACCTTAAACCCTAATCCCTTGTCCCTAAACCCTCAACCCTCAACCCTTAAACCTTAAATCCTAAACCCTATCCCTAAACCCTGAACCCTCAACACTATACCTTAAACCCTAATCCCTCAACCCTAAACCCTAAACCCTATCCCTAAAGCCTCAACCCTTAAACCTTAAATCCTAAACCCTATCCCTAAAACCCCAACCCTCAACACTATACCTTAAACCCTAATCCCTCAACCCTAAACCCTAATACCTCAACCCTAAACCCTAATCCCTTACCCCTAAACCCTAAACCCTATCCCTAAAGCCTCAACCCTCAACCCTTAAACCTTAAATTCTAAACCATATCCCTAAACCCTCAACCCTTAACACTATACCTTAAACCCTAATCCCTCAACCCTAAAGATTTAAACCCTTAACCCTTATCCACCCCTCTCCTCCCCTGTCTGCCTCACCCCATCTCTCCTCTATCTCTCAACCCTTAGCCATCTAGGTCTCTCACTTATCCCTAAAGCCTCAACCCTCAACCCTTGAACCTTTAATCCTAAACCCTATCCCTAAACCCTCAACCCTCAACACTATACCTTAAACCCTAATACCTTATCCATAAACCCTAAACCCTATCCATAAATCCTCAACCCTCAACCCTTAAACCTTAAATCCCAAACCCTATCCCTAAACCCTCAACCCTTGACACTATACCTTAAGCCCTAATCGCTCAACCCTAAACCCTAATCCCTCAACCTGTAAACCCTTAACCCTTAAACCCTAAACCCTTGACCCTTAAACCCTCAACCCCTATCCACCCCTCTCCTCCCCTATTTTCCTCACCCCCATCTCTCTTGCCCCCCTCTCCCTAGGTTATAGGTCTCTCACTTGTATATCTCTCATAGCTCTCTAGATATTTGCCTTCCTCTCCACCTCTCTCCCTCCTTACCCATATTTCCCTCAAGTTGTCAAATTCACTCTCTTATTTTATTATATCTCTCCCCTCACATCTCTATCTCTCACCTTTGTCTCCTCCTCACCACTCTACCTCTCCTCTCTCTACGTCTCTCAGTCACTCCTTGTCTACCTCTCCATCTATTCTTAGCCATCTAGGTCTCTCACTTAACCCTAAACCCTAAACCTTATCCCTAAAGCCTTAAACCTCAACCCTTAAACCTTAAATCCTAAACCCTATCCCTAAACCCTCAACCCTCAACACTATACCTTAAACCCTAATTCCTTAACCCTTAACCCTAAACCCTATCCCTAAAGCCTCAACCCTTAAACCTTAAACCCTAAACCCTCTACCCTCGACACTATACCTTAAACCTTAATCCATTAACCCTCAGCCCTAAAGTCTCAACCCTCAATCCTTAAACCCTCAACCCTAAACCCTATCCCTAATCCCTCTACCCTTGATGCTATGCCTTAAACTCTAATCCCTCAACCCTTAAACCCTTAATCCCTCAAACCTTAAACCCTTAAACCCTAAACTCTCAACCCTTAGATACCCTTAAACCCTTAAACCTATACCCTATACACTTAAGCCTTGACACTCAACCTTGAACATTATCCCTCAACATTTGAACCTCTATCATATACCCTATACCCTCAACCCTATACTTATGCCCTAAACCCTCAACCCTCATCCATATGCCTTATACCCTCAACCTTAAACCCTAAACCCTATATCTTAGACACTCAACCTTGAACATTATCCCTCAACTATAAACTCTCAACCCTCTACCCTATACCCTCAACCATATACTTAAGCCGTAATCCCTCAATCCTCAACCCTATACCTTAAACCCTGAAGCCTACACCCACAAACCCTCATCCCTATACCCTATAACCTCACACTTATACCCTAACCCTAAATATTATGCCTCAACCCTATACTCTCAACCTAAACCATATTCTCTCAACCCAAGTTACCCTATGCCTTATATACCCTCAATCCATATCGTAAAGCCTAAACCCAATATCCTAAACCCTAATCCCCATGCCTTACACACTTAATCTTATACACTCAATAAGCTAAATATTATCCCTCAACTATAACCCTCTACCCTCTACCCTCTACCTATTACTTAAGCCCTAATCCCTTAACCCTGAACCCTATACCTTAAACCCTAAACCTAAACACCTCAACCCTCAACTCTAAAAACTATATGGGCTCAGGTCCTTATATAACCTAAACCCAAAATCCTTACATACATACATACATATAGGCATAAATACATACTAACGTGCATACATATATACATACATACAAGCATGCATACATGTACATACATACATACAACCATACATACATACATACAAGCATACATATATACACATATACATACATACATATAAGAATACATATGTATACATATAGTCATATACATACATACATCAATACATACATTCATACATACATACATACATAAATACAGATATATATACAAACATACATACATCAAACATACTTAAAAACCTTGAATGTAAATCATTCCAAGCAATACATAATGCAAGTGTGTTATAACACACTCACGTTATGTCGAACTGGGCAAACATCAGGCAAACTTGCAAAAAAGAAAAAAATGCAAAACATAATGTGAGCACGTTATAACATGCTTGCGTTATATTTTTCTTTGGGAATCCCAAGCCTTAGGCTTGGGATTTTCTTTGGATTTCCAACCCAAAGGATTGGAGTGCCTTCCCAACGTCCAAAGACGTGTTTTTGCATATTTTATAGGATTTCACATAAATTTTCTCGTGCTAACCCTTAGATTTGCACATGTTTCAAGGTTGAACAAATCAAACACCTGGATAATGTTAGGATTTCTCTTTACTATTTAAAAATGTAATTGTTTTTCACATTTTGACAATGTTAAGTCTTTCATCTTTAATTTCTCTTGTTTGCATGTCCATTTTTTGGCAAAAACCAGTGTTTGGTCTTTTTTTCATTATAAATTAACCGTTCATTGAAATTTCAAATAAATTACATTTTTATAAACTAGAATCCATTCTACACATATTAAAAAAATTAATTTTCAATTGGTTTTCAAAATTTACAAGGGTAGCATGACCAAAATTTAGTTTTTCAAGATGTGTCCACTTTGAAAATTAGTAAAAAATCAAATATTCATTAAAAAATTATCAGAAAAATTGGGCATAAACTACATGATGTTAGCTATTTTATGACTAAAGCAATTTTTAAAATACCAAAAAAAAAAAATTAACCTTTTGAGGGAGCCACAAAACATGCTATGTTATGGTTTTTTAATAGAAACAACACCAATTTCTATGGTTCCCTTTTTTGAACCCCTTAATCTATACCATTTTCAAAAAAAATTAATAGTTTAGAAAGTAGACTCAGAGCACTACGAACATTATTTTTGTTGCATCTTAAAATTTTGAGCGTAACTATGCTCAATTTCTCATCCAAGGTCAATATTTTCTAATTTCAGAAAAAAGTGGCCACTTAAGACCCCTTTTTGGCCCCCCATCTTCTTGCACTTACCCTTAGCTGACAAAAACTAGTGAAATGGGTGAGAGTTATCCAATTTTTAAATTTTAGGGACAACTCCATGGTTATGCGATAAATCCTACACCTACAAGAATGACCCTAGATAATGGAATGGTGAAGTATGTGTTGAGAATCATTGTCTAGATATAGGAGGTGCAATAAATGTGGATTTTTTGGGAAAGTGTAGAACTAGATATGATGTAGTTAGAATGTGAGAATATGTGTAAATGGGGATAGGTGAAGGGTAAGGGAATGAACCCAAATTTGTACAAGATTGTGCCATTTGTCGATATGTAATCGTATTAATCTATTCTCTCAAAATGGGCATAAAACTAAATAGGAATTGGAATTGGAATGCAAATTTCACCATTACACTTTGCCCCTACTTTGAGGAGCACATGAATCCTAAAATGACCATGTATCATAAAGTATGTAGCACTCATAAACATGCATGTAAAGTAAATATTCAAGCATAAAAAGATATGTAGGTCCATGTAATGGCCCTCATTGAATGGCATCATGTGTGTTCATCCTTTGGCATGTGTGCTCCATGAAAATCTACAAAACAAAGAAAAAATATTCAATGAGTATTTTCTATCTCATAAGTAAAAACTAGGCATAAAATATAAACCCACTTAACTGTCTAGGAAATCAAAAAATAGGAAATGAGTATGGTTTGGAAATTATGCTTGTATGGAATGTGGTATGACTTACTATCATGTGGAATATCAAACTAAATGCCATGTTATGTGGTGAGTTCCATCTAGACACAGTCATGAGTCTTTGTGTATAATATGTGACTACCTAAGAGCTTGATCATAGGAAAGTTAATGACAATATATGCCCCTACAATTGGTTGCATGCATAGGATGCAAAGAATTGGAGAGGGAAAAACAATACATGAAATGTAAATGTAATCAAGGATAAGCATGTACAAATATGAATCATGTAAAGTAAATGTCATGAATATGTTGTGTAACAAGCATGTAAAATATATAGAATGATAAAGCACAAAAAATCATATGGGTTGGAGATGAATCTCAAGGTATAAGGTTGCCCCTATCATGAGCACTATGCAAAATGGTGATGTGGACCTCAATGGAAAAAAAACACTTGTGTAGGTATATAAAACACTAGGATAGGTATATGCCCATGATGTAGCATCCAAGAGCATGAGAACACAAAAGTCAAGGTAATACAATAGGTTCATAGTGGTCACATAGGTCTAGGAATATAATATCAAGTTCACGATGGGGGAAGGCATGATGCTCTCAATGTAAAATTATAAGATATGATATCATAGGAAAGAGTGGGGAGGGAAAGTTGTACCCACTCAAAAAAGGGTAGGTCTAGAAGCATAATGTAGCTATGTAGGCACAAATGATATGGGGAAGGCATGTGCCCCTCACTGTGAAGGTGTAGTAATGAAAGCATAATGCGAAACAAGGAAGGCATGATGCCTCCAATGTAAAGGTACAATAATGAAATCTCAAATGCTATGTGGAAGACATGCTTCCCCCAATGCAAAGGATACAACAATTAAAGCTCAAATTTCATGGGATAAACAAATGATTCTACCAATGTAAAGGTGACTTTATGAGTGTTATATGACAACATAAGTTCAAAGATAAAAGATAGGTATGTGGTACATGTATGGTGAATTTCATATTCATATGCATGATAAAATATGTGAACAAACATGAGGATAATAAGAAAAGCATCAAAGTAAGCATATAAATGTGTAATAATCATATAAGGCATCATGAGAAATCAAATTGATAAAGTATGGATCATAAAATGATGAGTTAGTAAACTCAAAAGATAAAGCCCACATAAGGATGCATAAGGTAAAATAGTAAAATAGAATGTGAATGAGTAACTAAAGTGAAATACAAATGGCAAAATAAAAACATAAGAATGCTAAAGGCACAAATAAGTATGAGAGAAAATATGCCAAAAATGGGAAAACGTAAATGGCCTAAGCATGAAAACAAATATAGAAGGTGAAATGAGGATGTGAAGCACAAAAAATAAGGAAGAATAAAAATTTCCAAGGTGCAAAAAGTAATGAGGAAGCCAAACACGAAATAATAAATCTATTAAAGAAATATAGGTATATATGTCAAGGTGATGCTTATGGATCATTGAACCAAAAGTTCTACGAAGATCATCCAAAAGGTCATCATTTGAACAAAAATCCTCATATATGTATTCATTGGTTTTTACTTCTTGTTCTTGTTTACTTTCCTTCTCAATTACATGTGTTTCATCTTTTTAATCCTTGGTGCTTGGTACAAACACATGATCCACTGGTATGACATTAGGCACTTATTTTCTCACCCAAAATTTGTGTTTCTTTACTTGTGGTTGTGGTGAAATAATAAGCATTTGATGCACCACAAATTCTTTCATTAGTTTCAAAATAGTCTTTTGTATATGAAAATTTGGTACTTACATTACTTTCTCTTTTATCTCTTTCTTTGTATCATCAATTTTCTATTTTGGCACAGATTCTCAATTTGAGTCTCTTCTGTCTTTGGAAGATAAATGTGTCTTTTCAACCCCTTTTAAATTCTCTCTAATTCATCCAAGTGTATCTTGTATAAATAATGTATGGTATCATTCCTCTCATAAGCTACATCCTTTATGTCTTCACAAATGTGTCTAATGCAATCATTTGAATATAGTAAGGTAGAAATGATATAATAGATGGAGGTGAAGAAATAAATAGAATGAATGCTTAAAAATTGATGAGGAAAATTAAGGGAGCAATACTGAGTAAGATATAATTGTAAGTGATGCAGGAGCATCCCTGGTTCAAGAGCAATCTTGCATCAACTAAAAAAAACATTTGCATTTCAGTTTGTTTCTTTCATTTTCTAGTTCAATAAAGTCAGTAGCAGTTTTTGTATTTTGGTCCATATTCTGCTACAGTTTCATTTCAAACCTCATGGTGCTGGACTTAGCATCTAGACACATTCATGCACATCATATCCAAAATTTAGATCATTTGGATTAGTTACCGGTAAGATGTCGCTATCAGAAGATTGACTATTTTCTCAGAATAGAGCATCTTGACAGTCTCAGACAATTAGCTAAAGGAGAAGACTTGCGGAGATTAATGACACATCTTTCAATGTTGTTTGGATTGTGGCCGACCTTCCTTGATATCTGCACATCATTCCATTCATTTGTGGAGGAGTTCTACTCAATTATGTCTGACCTATCCATGTACACATGTTACAACCCTTCATTGAAGTTTGTGATCTTCCTTGGCCAACGTAGAGGGTTCTATTCTTCCAGAAATGATATAAATTGATGTAATAGATGCCTAGGAAGGTAGTTGATGATTAGTTCATAGTTGATAGTTTGAATTCTTCATGAAGGAGCTTCAAAGCTAAATCTTGTGCATATTCTATAACTGTGAAATCAGACCTGTGTTCCCTAATTTTAAGCTCGCATGTTGCCAGCCAATTTGTATTTGAATTCTATGATATACTTGTTGGATCTAGGGCATACAACTGAGAGGGGGGGGGGGTGAATCAGTTGTATAAAACTTCTTCTTCTTTCAAACACTTGATTCTTTGTTGTTAGTTAGCAGCATATCAAATAATCATCCTTGGAAGCATAATACATAAACACAAGAGCAGATAAGCATCAACACATTGAACACCAAGATTTTGACATGGAAAACCCGGTTAAGGGAAAAACCACGGGGTGATTAACCCAAGAATTATTCTCTGTTAGAAGAATAAAGAAAAATGAATGGCACATGCCAATAAGGGTTCACTGCCTGAGCACACTGCTCACAAAGAGGCCCACTGCCTACAAGGAGACACACTATCTACAAAGTGATAAAAATCACAGTCTTGAACTGGAGAATGACATCTCTACCATGTCCGGATCAGTTCCAATTAAGCCCAAAATCTCTGCTCTGCCTTTCGCACGTTTCTTCGCTATGCCACACTCATCCACACACCACACTTTGAAATGAACTCACAAACCGTTATTTATACAAGACATCGACTTAGGAACAAACATCTAAGTCATCAAACAACCATAGGAGTATCCGCAAGATGAATAACACATCCGGTCGGCCATCACAAGAACATTCGCAGGATGAACAACTCATCCGGTCGGCTAAACAGAGCAAGAACTTCATCCGGAAGAATAACTTCAATTCCGGGCTCTACCATCAATGCGGACCAACAACACAACCTAAACATGATCCAAGAACCTTCACAAGCCTGTCTGAATGTCCGGATACATCCGCACTTCCTCTACTTACTGGGATCTCTTGTCTTCCTCATCCGGAACTTCAAGAACACAGTCTGTCGCCACTGTCATAATGCAAGAGGTACTTCCGGACCTCCAAATCATACACAAATCAGGATGACACATCACAAGGACATCCCAAACACTCCGTCCAATCCGCAGATTAGGATAATACAATTCCGGACCTCACCGGACCTTTTTGTGATCCTTTGTCACCTCTGGATACTTGCCGGAACCGGTTCTATACCGACAGCCACAACTCCTTCAGATCTTCATGCGGACCTCTAAAATCTTAACTGAAGCATCTCAAGACACATATCTACTAACCCTTTAATCCGCATCCTCCGGTTCTCATCCTATACAGTACATTTGCCTTCTTCTCATCACTGTTCTTCACTGTTCCTGACTGAGGCTAATTTTCTCAATATCCTCAGCACACAGCTCATCAAATCCTTCTTGTCAATGCAATATGAGTATGTTGACATCAATGACAACACTGGCTTACCTCATACTTGCAACAATCTCCCCCTTTGTCATTGATGGCAACATATGATGTGAAAAACCATTAAGATAAGAACTTCAACTTTTCACATGTCTTATCTTCCTTTACTGCTCCCCCTTTGATCATCAACCACTTGTTTTTCACATGTCTTCTCTCCCCCTTTGACATCAATGGCAAAGGGCTCATACTTGCAATTCTCATACATCAGAGTCATACCAGCTGCTCCCCCTTAGTTGCAGCTCCCCATCAGTCCGAATCACAAGATATGACTGTGATAGCCACCGGACTGATGCACATCAGTGCATCTTAGTTCATCACCGGAGGGGCCATGACCCCTAACTTCTCCCGGAGACATTCAAAAGAGTCCTTGGGAAGAGGTTTTGTAAAGATATCTGCAATCTGATCCTTGGAGGGAACATACTCCAATCTGACTTCTTCCTTGTTTACTTGTTCTCTCAAAAAGTGAAATTTGATAGATATGTGCTTAGTCTTAGAATGCAATACCGGATTCTTGAAAATATTAATTGTACTTGAATTATCACAGAAAATTGTGATAGGCTCCTCATATTCAACTTTGATGTCTCTTAGCATTTGCTTCATCCATAAGATTTGAGTGCAACTACCTGCTGCTGCAATGTATTCTGCTTCAGTTGTAGACAGAGATATTGCATCTTGTTTCTTGCTTAGCCAAGAAACCAATCTCTTCCCCAAAAAGAATGCTCCACCACTAGTGCTTTTCCGGTCATCCACATCTCCTGCCCAATCTGCATCTGTGTAAGCATGAAGAGAGAAATCCGGATCTCTAGGGTACCATAGATCATACTCAACTGTTCCTTTCAAGTACCTAAAAATTCTTTTGATTGCCATAACATGAGATTCTCTAGGATCAGCCTGGAATCTTGCCACAAGACCAACAGCCTGCATTATATCTGGTCTAGTTTGAGTGAGATACAACAATCCACCAATCATTGATCTATACTTTGTCTGATCTGCCTTTGGAGAATCATCATCTTTGCTTAACTTACATCCGGTTGCCATAGGAGTGTTCATTGGCTTTGAGTCTTCCATACCAAATTTCCTTAACAATTCTTTCACATATTTGGTCTGAGAAATGAAGATCCCTTCTTTTGTTTGAGTAATTTGCAGACCCAAGAAGAAATTCATTTCACCAAGCATAGACATTTCAAACTCACTTTTCATCTGATCTGCAAAAGTTTTGCACATACTATCTCTTCCTCCAAAAATGATATCATCCACAAACACTTCAACAATTAAAATATTTTCATGATCAATTTTGAAATATAAGTTACTGTCAGCAGTACCTTTGTTGAATCCAATCTGCACAAGATGCTTATCCAACCTTTCATACCATGCTCTTGGGGCTTGCTTCAATCCATACAAAGCTTTCTTCAACTTGCAGACCATATCATCATTATCAGACAATTGAAAACCATCCGGTTGTTCAATGTAGACTTCTTCTTCCAGATCACCATTTAGGAAGGCAGACTTGACATCCATCTGATATACCTTGAAGTCTTTGAAGGCAGCAAATGCAAGAAGTAATCTGACTGCTTCAATTCTTGCCACCGGAGCAAAAGTCTCTTCAAAGTCAATTCCTTCTATTTGAGAGTAGCCTTTGCAGACCAATCTAGCTTTGTTTCTGATTACTTCACCAGCTTCATTTAGTTTGTTCCGGAAGACCCACTTGGTTCCAATTACATTCCTGTCTCTAGGTCTGGGAACAAGATCCCAAGTATGATTTTTCTCAATTTGCATCAATTCATCTTCCATTGCTTTGGTCCAGTTTTCATCATTGCAGGCTTCATTGATTGTTTTAGGTTCAATCTTTGAAATCAAACAACATTCATTCTGATTTTGAGCAACATTCCTTCTAGTTTGTACACCTTTGCTTCTGTCACCTATGATTTGATCTTCAGAGTGGTTCAGTTTTACATACCTTGGAATTTTGGGAGTATCCTGCACTGCTGCTTCTTGATCAGGCTCATTCAGACCTATCTCTTCTTCCTGATTTACCGGATCAGGCTGACTCTGTCTCACCGGAGAGGATTGAGGTCCTTGAACACTGTCTTGGTCATCTTCATCAAACTCATAAAATCTTGAAGGCTTCTCAATTCCTTCATCAACCTTTACATTGGTGCTTTCTATCATCTTCCTCAATCTCTTATTGTAACACCGGTATGCTTTGCTTTGAGTGGAGTAACCCAAGAAAATTCCTTCATCACTTCTAGCATCAAACTTTCCTAGATCTTCATCTCTTTTAATATAACACTTGCTACCAAATACTCTGAAATATTTCACAGTAGGAGTGATGCCAAACCAGAGTTCATAGGGGGTCTTACCGGTGTTGTTTCTGATTTGAACTCGATTGAGAGTGTAGACTGCGGTGCTGATAGCTTCTTTCCAAAACATTTGAGGAACATTTGCTTCCAACATCATTGTCCTAGCAGCTTCCTGGATGGTCCGGTTCTTTCTCTCAACTACTCCATTCTGCTGTGGAGTCTTAGGAGCAGACAACTGTCTCCTTATACCCTGTTTCTCACAAAAGTCAATGAATTCACCAGATGTAAATTCACCACCTCTATCAGACCTTAGACACTTTAGTTTCAATCCGGTTTGATTCTCCACCATAGCTTTGAAGATTTTGAACTTCTCAAAAGCTTCTGATTTTTCTTTTAGAAAGGTAACCCACATCATCCGGGAATGATCATCAATTAACAACATGAAATATCTATCACCTTGCAGACTCTTGATTCTTGTCGGACCACATAGATCAGTATGTACTAATTCCAACAATCTGGTAGAAGACTGATCTTTGCTTTTGAAAGAGACTCTGCTTTGTTTACCTAACTGACATTCTTTACACACACTATTTGTAGGTTTCATCAATTTTGGAAGATCTCTCACAGCCTGAGTATTGCTTATCTTGATGATGTTATCAAAATTTACATGACACATTCTTCTATGCCATAACCAACTCTGATCAATTTGAACAAACAAACAACTTTTATTTGAACCAACCAGATGAAAGATGTTACCTTTTGTCTGAGTACCGGATGCAATTTTAGTTCCGAAACTTGTAAAGATTCTACATTTTCCATTCTTGAACCGGAGATCATAGCCTTTGTCCACTAACTGACCAACACTAAGAAGATTGTGCTTCAATCCTTCAACATACAGTACATTACCTGTTTTGCTCTTACCATCAAAGGAAATAGTTCCCCTACCTCTGATTCTGCCAGCAGAATTGTCACCAAACTTTACCATTCCTCCTTCATATCTTTCCAAGTCTAAGAACTTATTCTTGTCACCAGTCATATAGTGAGAACATCCACTGTCAATAACCCAATCATCCTTTTCTTCCACTTGAGCAGCCAAGGCTTTTTCAACAACTTTGTGATTGATAGATTCAGAGAGTATTGAATCTTCTTCCTTGATGGCTATAAACACCCACTCATTTCCGGATTTGCTTCCTAGTTCTGATTCATCATCTGTTACTCCTTCATTGTCATCTTCTTCATGAACATAATAGCAATTCTTTTGAAACCTTTATCTGTGAGTATTAGATCTTGCAGATCTCTCCGGACATCTTGAGGCAAAATGACCAATCTTATTGCAGTTGAAACACTTAAAGGGTAGTTTTCCTTCATACTTACCGGATCCTCTTGGCAGTCTCTTTGCAATGAGGGCTTCAAGTTGAGCTGTTTCTGCTTCTTCTTCTTCCATGTCTCTTCTTGCTTGATCATACCATGACATTTTCCTTGATGAGTTTTCACCCGGATCAAATCTCTGTTTGCCTTTCACATAGGCACTGGCTTTGAAAGCAGATTCAGTCTTGGGAGGATCATCTCCAAACTCGGTCATTTCAAATGCAGCTAGTTTGCCAGCCAGTTGTTCTCTTGTGACAGTTGTGTGGGCTCTGAATTCATCAATGGTAGCAACTTTGATTTTGTAGGTAGCAGGAAGGGATCTTAGGATTTTGCAGACAATCTCATTTTCATCTAAAGTTCCACCAGCATTTCTGATTCCACATACCAGCTCATTTACTCTTGGCATGAAGGTAGTGATGTTTTCATCATCTCTCATTTTCAATCTTTCAAATTTCCCTTTCAGGCTTTGTAACCTTGCACTTTTGACAAACTCATCTCCTTCATACAGAAGTTCCAGTTTAGTTAGGATCTCATATGCAGTTGGTAGGTCAATAATATTCGAGAGATCTGAGTCATTCAATGCGCTTAGAAGAGCTTCCTTGGTCCGCAGATTGTTTTCAGCTTCTGTGATTTCATTCAGAGTTGTCGGACCACCTTGTGGAGGTACATATGGTTTTGAAACCATAGCCAAGTATGCTTTTCCCATACATTCCAAGTGACACTTCATGCGACCTTTCCAGAGGGTGAAGTTGGTTCCATCGAACTTCGGACTATCCTTCTTGTATGACGACATCCTGGATCTCCTCAAGCGGTTAAGCTCCTATCAGAGGAACTTGGCTCTGATACCAATTGTTGGATCTAGGGCATACAACTGAGAGGGGGGGGGGTGAATCAGTTGTATAAAACTCCTTCTTCTTTCAAACACTTGATTCTTTGTTGTTAGTTAGCAGCATATCAAATAATCATCCTTGGAAGCATAATACATAAACACAAGAGCAGATAAGCATCAACACATTGAACACCAAGATTTTGACGTGGAAAACCCGGTTAAGGGAAAAACCACGGGGTGATTAACCCAAGAATTATTCTCTGTTAGAAGAATAAAGAAAAATGAATGGCACATGCCAATAAGGGCTCACTGCCCGAGCACACTGCTCACAAAGAGGCCCACTGCCTACAAGGAGACACACTGTCTACAAAGTGATAAAAATCACAGTCTTGAACTGGAGAATGACATCTCTACCATGTCCGGATCAGTTCCAATTAAGCCCAAAATCTCTGCTCTGCCTTTCGCACGTTTCTTCGCTATGCCACACTCATCCACACACCACACTTTGAAATGAACTCACAAACCATTATTTATACAAGACATCGACTTAGGAACAAACATCTAAGTCGGCAAACAACCATAGGAGTATCCGCAAGATGAATAACACATCCGGTCGGCCATCACAAGAACATTCGCAGGATGAACAACTCATCCGGTCGGCTAAACAGAGCAAGAACTTCATCCGGAAGAATAACTTCAATTCAGGGCTCTACCATCAATGCGGACCAACAACACAACCTAAACATGATCCAAGAACCTTCACAAGCCTGTCTGAATGTCCAGATACATCCGCACTTCCTCTACTTACTGGGATCTCTTGTCTTCCTCATCTGGAACTTCAAGAACACAGTCTGTCGCCACTGTCATAATGCAAGAGGTACTTCCGGACCTCCAAATCATACACAAATCAGGATGACACATCACAAGGACATCCCAAACACTCCGTCCAATCCGCAGATTAGGATAATACAATTCCGGACCTCACCGGACCTTTTTGTGATCCTCTGTCACCTCTGGATACTTGCCGGAACCGGTTCTATACCGACAGCCACAACTCCTTCAGATCTTCATGCGGACCTCTGAAATCTTAACTGAAGCATCTCAAGACACATATCTACTAACCCTTTAATCCGCATCCTCCGGTTCTCATCCTATACAGTACATTTGCCTTCTTCTCATCACTGTTCTTCACTGTTCCTGACTGAGGCTAATTTTCTCAATATCCTCAGCACACAGCTCATCAAATCCTTCTTGTCAATGCAATATGAGTATGTTGACATCAATGACAACACTGGCTTACCTCATACTTGCAACAATACTAAATGACTAAGCCTGCATTTGCTTTACTTCTTTGAGTTGTTTCCATTGTGTTTACCCTAGCTACATGGTCTGGACAATTCACTTTGTGGACCCTCCTAACCATGACTACACCAAGTGGTATCAGAGCAAAGTTTGAATCCTTTGGGAGTGAAGTGAGCAAAGTTTGTGAAGGAATTCTATAAGATCTTTCTATGAATAGATCGCTGAACCTGACATAGACTACTTGTGTTGTCAACCGATTGTTGATTGTGAGGCAGTTGTCACCTTGTGGTCCGATCGTCGGATTAGAGGCAGTTACACTTGATCCTAGGAAGAGATGCTGCTGAGGAGAATCCCTGTAGTTGGTACAATGGCTGGAAGGATGGATGAGATGATGGAAATGATGAAAACTATGTGAGTTCACTTGAATGTTGTTGAAGAAGATAGGCGAAGAGGATTGACACCTAGACCTAATATTGAAAGTAATGATGATGAAGAATTTCAATCCGCTGATCAAAATGAGGTAACCTTAGAAGAAGAAGAATCAAATCAAGTGAAGATGTTTAGAGATATTTCAAAGAATGGAAAAAGACCTAGAGTTGATGTACCAAACTACACTGGCAATTTGAATTTGGAGGAGCTGATTGATTGGATAAATGACCTAGAAGAATAATTTGAATACGAAGAAATTGAAGATATGGAGAAGGTGAGATTTGCAAAGACAAAGTTGAAAGGACATGCTGCTATATGGTGGAAACAAGTTTAGTTGGATAGGAATAGAAGAGGTAAAGAAAATATTACAAAGTGGGATAGAATGGTGACAAAATTAAAGAATTAGTTTATACATGTTGACTATGAGTTAGAACTGTTGAAGAGATTGCAAAAATTGAGACAAGGAGAAATCTATGAAGGAATATACTGAAGAATTTCATAAGATGATCATAAGGATAGGAAATAGTGAAGCAAGCAAGGAGAAAGTGGCTAGATACATCAATGGACTAAGATTGAACATTCAAGAAGAATTGAGTTTAGTAAGGATGACATCTCTAGAAGAAGCATATCAGTTTGCCCTGAAAGTTGAAGAAAAGTTGAACAAGAGGCATGATCAAAGGAAGAGAAGTAGAGGAGGTAAATTTTAGAGAGGTAGAACATTTTCTAGAGGAGAGAGATCATATGTAGAGTAGAACAGACAAGAGAACACATTCAAGGAGGATAGAGATAACAATGCATACTGGAGAGATGATAGAACTTTCTCCCACAGAGGAAACCCTAGCCCATACCAGAGTGAAGGATATAGAAGAGATGGAAGAGGTACTGATAGGAGAACATTTCGAGGAACTTGTTTTAAGTGTTAATGTGAAGGACATAGAGCATTTGAATGTAATCAAGGGAGTACAAGCAAGAGGATAAAGAACAGTGGAAGAGCAGCCTATGTGGAAGAAGAACCTGTTGGATCACCGAGTTTAATTGGCAAACCTAAGAAAGGAGAATCACTTGTCATGAGGAGAGAACAATTTCAAAATGAAGATCCACTGTAGAGAAAAAGTTTGTTCAAAACCAGAGGCAAATCAGGAGGTAAATGTTGTAAAGTTGTGATTGATAGTGGTAGTTTTGATGACCTAGTTTCAGAAAAGATGGTGACTAAGTTGAAGTTGGAAATATTGAAATACCCTAAGCCCTACTAGATAGCATGGATTTAGGATGATCATAAGGTATTGGTGAGTGAACAATGTTTGGTAAAATTTCATATTGGATCTATCATGATGAAGTATTGTGTGATATTATACCTATGGATGTATGTCATATTTTGTTGGGTAGGCCTTGGCAATATGATAGGAAGGCTATGCATGATGGGAGAAAGAATACATATACTATAACATCAAATGGAAAGAGAATTAATTTGATTCCTTTGGAAGATGATCCTAAGAGTGAAGTATGTGGAAATGTTGGAATTTGTTTGGTAGATGGAAGAAAATTTTTGGATGGTTTGAGACATGAGGATATGTGTTATGCTTTGATTCCTAAGAAGCCTGAAAATCTAACGACTGAAGAATCACAACTGGAGGAGATAACTGAGTTGTTGACAGAGTATGAAGACATCATATCAGATAATGTAGCAGAAGGACTGCCACCAATTAGGAGTATCAGTCATCACATGGATCTTATACTAGGAGCTAGTTTTCCCAATAAAGCAACACACAGAACAAAACTGACAGAGAATGAAGAATTGAATAGACAAATACAAGAATTGTTGAGGAAAGGTTTGATCAGAGAAATCTTGAGCCCTTGTATAGTACCTGTAGTGCTAGCACCAAAGAAGGATGGAGAATGGAGAATGTGTACTAACTCTAGAGCAATCAACAAGATCACAGTTAAGTATAGATTTCCTTTACCTAGGATGGATGACATTATGGATTGTTTGAGTGGAGAAAGATATTTTACAAAGATAGACTTGAAGAGTGGATACCATCAGATCAGAATCAGAGAAGGAGATAAATTGAAGACTGCTTTCAAGACAAATGAAGGATTGTATGAGTGGTTAGTGATGCCTTTTGGATTGACAAATGCACCGAATACTTTCATGAGGTTGATGATTGAAGTTTTGAAGAAATTCTTGGGTAAGTTTGTTATTGTATATTTGGATGATATTTTGATTTTCAGTAAGACAAAACAAGAACATTTGTGGCACTTGAGACAAGTATTGTAGAGGTTGAGAAAAGAGAAATTGCTGATAAACATCAAGAAGTGTAGTTTCATGAAGGAAGAATTGGTATACTTGGGATTTGTGATTTTTGCAGAATGATTGAAGATGGACCATGAGAAAGTAAGAGAAATTGTTGAATGGCCTACACCAGAGAGCATTGGAGAAGTCGGATCATTTCATGGATTAGCTAGTTTTTACCAGAAGTTCATCAGAAATTTTAATTCAGTATGTAACTCTATGACAGAGATAATGAGAGGTGACAAAAAAGAGTTTAAGTGGACATCTGGAGCATATAGAATTTTTGAGTTGTTGAAGCAAAAGGTGACAGAGCAACCTGTTTTGGCATTACCAGATTTCAATAAGGTATTTCAAGTAGTCTGTGATGTAAGTAGAAATGCAATTGGAGTAGTGTTAAGTCAAGAAGGTAGACCTATAGCATATTTCAGTGAGAAGTTGAATGATGCAAGGAGAAGATATTCAATTTATGACCAAGAGTTCTATGCCATAATTCTAGCCTTGAAGAAGTGGAGACATTAATTATTGCCTAAGGAGTTTGTGTTGTATATAGACCATCAAGCTTTACAATATTTGAATAGTCAAGGAAAGTTGAAACAAAGACATATGAGATGGGTAGAGTTCATGTAGAGTTATACTTTTGTGTTGAAGCATAGGAATGGTAAATTAAACAAAGTTGCAGATGCATTGAGTAGGAGAAGAAATTTGCTGACATAGACAAGAGTGGGAGAGATAGGATTTAAGGAGTTGAAGAACATGTATGAAGAAGATCTTGATTTTATAGAACATTGGAAAGCATGTAAGGAACCTGTTTTGACAGATAGGAGTAAGTGGCTGGACTATTTCATTCAGGAAGACATGTTGCTCAAAGGAAACTAGTTATGCATACCTAGGAGTTCAATGAGAGACAATTTGATCAAGGAGAAGAATAGTGGTGGATTGGTAGGACATTTTGGCAATGATGAGACAATAGCTTTGGTAAGTGAAAATTACTTTTGGCCTCAAATACATAAGGATGTTAGGAAATTTGTGCAAAGTTGTAGAGTATGTCAAGTTGCAAAAGGAAGTAATTAGAATACTAGATTATATAAACCTTTGACAGTACTGGAGAGACCTTGGGAAGACATTTCATAATGGGATTGCCGAAGACACGGATAGGACATGATTTAATATTTGTAGTGGTGGACAAATTTTTAAAGATGACACATTTCATAACTTGTAAGAAGACAACTGATACAATTTATATAGCTGACCTATTTTTAAGGAGATTGTAAGATTGCATGGATTACCTAAGAGCATAATCGTAGACAGAGATACAAGATTTCTTGGATACTTTTGAAAGACACTTTGGATGAAGATGAAGATAGATTTGAAGTTCAGTTTATCTTTTCATCCCAAATTGATGGACAAACAAAGGTAGTAAATAGTGTTAGATTCTGTGAGAAGCGAGAACCAAGCCATGATTTGATGTCAGTCGTAGATCACATAAACTCCAGTCAACAAATGATTGAAGATCAAAATAGTGGAATGGAGAGAAAATTTGAAAAGAGAGAAACATAGAGACAAAGCAAGAGAATTTGATAATACTCTTGATACTCTCACAGAGCTTTCACTGAACTGGTATTGAACTTTTAAAAGTGAGAGTAGAGAGCTATATATATAGTAAAAATAGGGCATATACGTCCAAGAGGTGCATTGACTCCTACTACCTATAAAAGGTGGGAGCTTTTAACTACTTGGTAAATGAAAAAACATGTGGCATAACCCCCTCAAGTGAAGACAGAAAGGAGGTGGCACATAAAGCCAAAAGAGTGTGAGAACTCTAACTACCCTGTAACCTACTCAGGTAAAGATAGAATAATGGTTATGAGAGGTGGCACAAAAAGCCAAAAGAAGGTGTGTAACTCAACTACCCATGTGTTGGAGACAGTTACACATGTAGCTGATGTATTTCTCCACATGTCCTCATATTAACCACATCTAATAAACCTAAGAAAGCTTAATAATGTGTAGGAAAAAGAAATATCCCTAAGGAAAATAAAAAACCTACACTAACAAATAGCATCTTGGGAAAGTTGTTGAGATGTTTGGTTGGAGAGAAGGTAGGAAATTGGGATTTGATTCTATCACAAGTAGAGTTTGCATACAATAATTTAGTGAATAGGAGTACCAGAAGAACACCATTTGAGATTGTGATAGGAGATAACCCTAGAGGAGTTGCAGAGTTGAGAGACATCAACAAGGAGAACAAGAGAAGTGCAGAAGCAGAAGAATTTGTAGGATACATGGGGATAGTGCATAATCAGGTTAAGAAACATTTGGAGGAGATGAAAAAAAAGTATAAGGGGCAAGTAGATGAGAAGAAGAGACATAAAGAACTTGAAGTTGGAGATGAAGTGATGGTATATTTGAGAAAAGAAAGATTTCCAGTTGGGACAGATAACAAGTTGAATATGAAGAAGTTTAGACCTTGTAGGATACTCAGAAAGTTTGATTTGAGAAAATGTATATGAAGTGGAGCTACGAGAGACATTGGGTATCTCACCTATTTTCAACATTGCAGACTTATATCAGTATCATGAAGCAGAGTTCAGTGACAACCTTGAAGAAGACTTGAAGAAGTAGTTACCATAACAAGCACTGGAGCAGATTCAAGACATCTTAGACATCAGAATTGGACGCAACACTAGAGGCAAGCAATACAAGGAATACTTGGTAAAGTGGAAAGGCAGACCAGAAGAAGACTCATCTTGGATTTCTTAGGTTGAGGTGAACTGTCTTAGTTTTCCTCTAGCCTTGGCAAAGTGAGGGACTCACTTTTTCAACAACCCTAGATGTCTGATGCAGGAGCATCCTTGGTTCAAGAGCATTGTTGCATCAACCAAAAAATATTTGCATTATAGTTTGTTTCTTTCATTTTCCAGTTCAGTACAGTCAGTTCAGTCAGTAGTAGTTTCTGTATTTTGGTCTGCATTCTGCTGTAATTTCATTTCAGACCTCATAGAGCTGGAATTATCATCTAGACATATTCATGCACATCATATCCAAAATTAAGATCATTTGGATTAGTTACCAGTAAGATGTCGCGATCAGAAGATCAATTGTTTTCTCAAAATAGAGCATCTTGACAGTCTCAGACAATCAACTAAAGGAGAAGACTTGTAGAGCATTTCATGACTTGCAGAGCTAAACAACACATCGTTCAATGTTGTTTGGATTGTGGACGACCTGTCTTGAGATCCGTACATCATTCCCCTCATTTGTGGAGGAGTTCTACTTAATTAGGTCTAACCTATCCGTATACACACATTACATCCCTTCATTGGAGTTTGTAATCTTCCTTGGCTGATGCAGAGGAATCTATTATTCTGGAGATGATATAAATTGATGTTACAGATGCCTAAGAAGGTAGTTGATGATTAGTTAATAGTTGATAGTTTGAATTCTTCACGAAGGAGCTTCAAAGATAAATCTTGTGCATATTCTGTAACTGTGAAATAAGGTCTATGAGCTCTAATTGTAAGCCTGCATGTTGCCAACCAATTTGTATTTGAATTCTATGATATACTGAATGACTGAGCCTGCATTTGCTTTACTTCTTTGCGTTGTTTCTGTTGTGTTTACTCTAGCTGCACGGTCTGGACTGTCCACTTTGTGGACCTTCCTAACCGTGATTGCACCAGTAAGGAAGAGATCTGAAGTGAAGGGACATATTATAAATTAGGGTGAATAATGGGAGAGATGGTGAAGGAAAGAGGAGAAGAATAAATGTGGAAGAAGAGGCTTGATTACATGAGGATGGACATCATTCACTATTTGGCCGCCTTTAATGATATCCATATCATAGGAGGTAGAGACAAGTATGTAAGAAACTAACTAGAGAAGAAGGGTTTGCATCATCCTCCATCCAACAACCTCATCATGAAAGAGCTAAAGTTTAATGTAATTATTTGATGCTTTTATTGCTTTATACATTTGTAATTTGTGGCATGGTTTAAATTGTCATCATTATCAAAAAAGTGGGATTTTCTCACATTTTCCAAAAGAGAGGGTAGGGTGAGACATCATAGTGTTGTGCCTTGCACACACGCCACATTTTTCTTTTGACAAAATGTGGACCCACCCTTTTTTTGGTTTTTCTTAGCATAGGCTTGGTTTTCTCTAGTTTTTCTTTCCCTCCCTTGGTCTCAAAATTGAAAATGATATTGGTCTTTAAGTTGGTTTGTGAGGCATATTTTAGTACTTGCATTGTTATCAAAAGGGTTTAAGTTGTTTTCCTTAGCAAAATCTTTGGTTTTAAGCCTTTTTTGCAAATTTTCAAGATTTTGAAGGAATATTGTGCTTCTGACATTATGTCCAAGCATCCCGATGTCTCAACAATACTCACAAATTTCCCTTGTGATTGGAACTTTTTTTAAAATACTTGTAAAATATGTTTTACAGAATCTTGATGAACTTTTGGACATCCAATAATTTATCCAAACATCCTGATATCTAGAACATCATCACAAGTCCCTTTGCCATAGGATAAAAAGGTCAATGTGTTTATTAAACTAATTATGGATTTGCAAGCTCCCCAAGGGCTTCTTCCATTTTCCTATCACGTCTTCAAGTCTATTAGTCCGCGTCTTCTTTGCAAATACATCAATTTCTTCACCAACCTTCCCTCCAAATTAATGGCAAGCACATATGAAATTGGGTAGGATATGTAATGTGTTTCAACAATCATTTCTTCACTTTACATTCATTTGCACACCAACTCTTCCGATCTAAAGTACCTTCTTGCAACCCTAAGCAACCTACAAGTAAATTTGATGGATTCAAGCAAGATTTTCAAGTATCTTTACACCTAAAACATAGAGTGGAGACCTTTTAGCACATATTTCTCACTCCTCAAATTTTTGCAGTGAGCTAGGGTATGACAGTTTCAATCACATTCCATGAAATTTAACCTCTACGCAAAACTACCATAACTAGTAGATGGATATTGATCCATTTGTGCTTAAAATGAAGTGGGTTTTAAAGTTTTAATTATAGCAATCTTCTTGATTTTTTGAAAATTTAATATGAACTGTCAATTTGAGAGCATTTTAATTAAAAATTAAACTCCATCGACCAATCAAACCTTAGGCCTTGGAAATTCAAACATTTAAACCTAATCATAGTTCATAAATTTGACTAGAAACTTGAACTTTAAAAACTAGGGTATCAAATAGGACAAATTGATACAAAATTTTCAAACTTAAAATTGATGCCCTAGTTGAAGATTGGCTAAGTATAAAATTCTCCTAACCCTTATTGAATTCTTGCAAAGTAATTAATATTTGAAAATTTCACTCTTCATTTAAACTTGCAGAAATGTGAGATTCTTGTGGAGGGACGGACTTTAAGTCTTTCAGTTTGAAGTTTGGAACTCCCTAAAATCTCTGCATATAAGTCCTAAAAAAGTAAAATGAAAATTCTTAAAAGAAGCACAATCTTACTGGATTATGGGGTTTTCATGGAGGACTAGAATTTTTGCCTTTTTGGTAGAGATTTAAAAGTCCCAAAGATCCCCGCATATGACCATTCTAAGGCAAAGTCAAACATAAGTGAAATCCCTAAGAAATTCCAAATTTGTTGGATTATTGTGGACTTACAGATATTCAACTTAAAATCTAGAAGTCCTAGTGTCTTGTTAATCCCCACATTATTCCAAAATAGACAAGCAAAATGTTTAAAGAGAAAAATCAAGCAATGTGTTAAGTTGTGGAACTTGGCCAGACTGAACAACATTTGGTTGTCCTAACATTCAACTTATCCCCACAAACTACCCACAAAGAAAAAATTTCAAACACTAAAATAAATACAAAATTGTGGAGTCAAACAAGACTTTTAGACTTCCAACTTAAAATCCTAAGTTTGGTAGTCCCTATTATTCCCGCATTCCCCTTAATAAAGTGTTTTAGTTTAACTTGTAGAATTTATTCTTCCTACTAGACTTCTAACTTAAAGTCCTAAAGTCTAGTACTTTTTCAAATTCCTACTGTTATGTCAGAAAAAGTAACCTTGGGGGCTTTTTCCTCTTAAGGTTTAGCTCTTGGGTCCTTTAGAATGCATTTAGAGCATCTTGCATGATTTTGATGACTCCTGATGAGAAAACCCTAGAGTTTCATGGCAATTGGGGCTTAGGGGATGCACTTAACATAAATCCTTCCTAAAATAGGGGGAGGACTTGGGCCCCCGCGCCCTAGTCCTACCCTATTTTAGGTCAGGACCAATTTTAAAGTGTCGGTTTATGACCGTTATTTAGGTCCTATGCCGACATGGTAAGTTTGAATTATGAAATTCTTAGTGGGAATGTTTGTAGTTGCATATATAAGCATGATTAGTGATTCATTTGTAAACTAGATGGACATTAGATGGAAATTTGATAAGCATTGTGATTTTGTGAATGTGATTCAAGGCATTCATTGTGTGGCAGAGTAGAATTTGAGTTGTTCTTGTATTGGTATTTGCAGATTTGGCATCCATCTCCTCATGGCGTGAAGATCATCTTCCTTCCATGAGATCTTCACTACAAGGGTAAGTGCAAGAAGATGGCGGGCCAAAAAGGGGTCTTAAGTGGCCACTTTTTTTCTGAAATAAAAAAATACTGACTTTGGATGAGAAATTGAGCATAGTTACACTCAAAATTTTAAGATGTAACAAAAATAATGTTTGTAGTGCTCTGAGTCTAATTTCTAAACTACTAATTTTTTTTGAAAATGGTATAGATTAAGGGGTTCAATAGAGGGAGACACAGAAATTGGTGTTGTTTCTGTAAAAAAAACATAACATAGCGTGTTTTGTGGCTCCCTCAAAAGGTTAAATTTTTTTTGGTATTTTTAAAATCGCTTCAGTGAGAAATTAGCTAATAGCATGTAGTTTATGCCCAATTTTTCTGATAATTTTTTAATGAATATTTGATTTTTTACTAATTTTCAAAGTGGACACATCCTAAAAAATAGAATTTTGGCCGTGCTACCCCTATAAATTTTGAAAACTAATTGAAATTTTTTTTTAATATGTGTAGAATGGAATCTAGTTTATAAAAATGTAATTTATTTGAAATTTCAATGAACAGTTAATTTATAATTAAAAAAAAGTCCAAACACTGGTTTTTGACCAAAAACAGACACACAAACAAAAGAAGTTAAAGATGAAAGGCTTAACATTGTCAAAATGTGAAAAAAATTACATCATTAAATAGCTAAGAGAAAGCCTAACATTACCTAGGTGTTTGATTTGTTTGATCTTGAAACACGTGCAAATATGAGGGTTAGCACGAACAAAATTATGTGAAATCCTGTAGAATATGCATAAAGACGTCTTTGGATGTTGGGAAGGCACTCCAAGCCTTTGGGTTGGAAATCCAAAGCAAATCGCAAGCTTAAGGCTTAGGATTCCCAAATAAAAATATAACACACTCGCATTATGTTTTGCTTTTTTTCATTTTTGCAGGTTTGTCTGATGTTTGCCTAGTTCAACATAACGCGAGCGCGTTATAACTTGCTCGCGTTATGTCTCGCTTGGAAGGATTTATGTTGAAGGTTCCTAAGTGTGTTTGATGTATGTATATATGTATATATGTATGCTTGTATGTATGTATGTATGGTTGTATGTATTTATGTACATGTATCCATGCTTGTATGTATGTATATATGTATGCATGTTTGTATGTAATGTATGAATGTATGTATATATGTATGTATGTATGTATGTATGTAAGGGTTTAAGGGTTTTGGGTTAGGGTATATACGGACCTGAGCCCATATAGTTTTTATGGTTGAGGGTTGAGTTTTTTGGGTTTAGGGTTTAAGGTATAGGGTTTATGTTTGAGTGATTAGGGATTAAGTAATAGGCAGAGGGTAGAGGGTAGAGGTTAGAGGGCTGAGGGTTACAGTTGAGGGTTAATATTCAGCTTGTTGAGTCTATAAGGCACAGGAATTAGGGTTTAGGATATTGGGTTTAGGGTTTAGGATATGGATTAAGGGTATATAAGGCATAGGGTGACTTGGGTTGAGAGTATGGTTTGGGTTTAATTTAAGTATAGGGTTAAAGCACATTATTTAGGGTTTAGGGTATAAGGGTGAGGTTATAGGGTATAGGGATGAGGGTTTGTGGGTGTAGGCTTCAGGGTTTAAGGTATAGGGTTGAGGATTGCGGGATTAGGGCTTAAGTATATGTTGAGGGTATAGGGTTGAGGGTTAAGAGTTTATAGTTGAGGGATAATGTTCAAGGTTGAGAGAGGTGGAGAGGAAGGGAAATATCTATAGAGTTGTGAGAGATATACAATTGAGAGACCTACAACCTAGGGAGAGAGGGGTGAGAGAGATAGGGGAGAGATGGGGGTGAGCCAAATAGGGGAGTTGAGAGGCGGATAAGGGTTGAGGGTTTAAGGGTTTAGGGTTTAAGGGTCAAGGGTTTAGGGTTTAAGGGTTAATGGTTAAAGGGTTGAGGTATTAAGGGTTTAAGGGTTGAGGGATTAGGGTTTAGGGTATAGTGTCAAGGGTTGAGGGTTTAGGGATAGGGTTTATGATTTAAGGTTTAAGGGATGGGGGTTGAGGCTTTAGGGATAAGGGTTTAAAGATAGGGTTTAGGATTTTAGGTATAAGGGTTTAGGATTTAGGGATATGGTTTAGGGTTTAGGAATAAGGGATTAGGGTTGAGGGTTGAGGGATAAGGGTTTAACATATAGTGTTTAGGGTTGAGGGTTTAGGGATAGGGCTTAGTATTTAAGGTTTAAGGGTTGAGGGTTGAGGCTTTAGGGATAGCATTTAGGGTTTAGGGATAAGGGATAAGGGATTATGGTTTAGGGTTGAGGGATTAGGGTTTAAGGTATGGTATTGAGGGTTGAGAGTTTAGGGATATGGTCTAGGGTTTAGGGTTGAGGCATTAGGGTTTAGGTTTGAGGGATTAGGGTTTAAGGTTGAGGGTTGAGGGTTTAGGGATAGGGATTAGGGTTGAGGGATTAGGGTTTAAGGTATAGTGTTGAGGGTTGAGGGTTTAGGGATAGGGTTTAGGGTTTAGGGTTGATGGATTAGGGTTTAAGGTTGAGGGTTGAGGGTTAAGGGTTAAGGGTTTATGGATAGGGTTGAGGGTTGAGGGATTAGGGTTAAGGTAGAGTGTCGAGGGTAGAGGGATTAGGGATAGGGTTTAGGGTTGAAGGTTTAAGTATTGAGGGTTGAGACTTTAGGGTTGAGGGTTAAGGGATTAGGGTTTAAGATATAGTGTCGAGGGTCAAGGATTTAGGGATAGGTTTTAGGGTTTAAGGTTTAAGGGTTGAGGGATAGGGTTTAGGGATAAGGCATTAAGGTTTAAGGTATAGTGTTGAGGGTTGAGGGTTTAGGAATAGTAATAGTATTTAGGTTTTAGGGATAAGGGATCAGGGTTTAGGGTTGAGGGATTAGGGATTAGGGTTGAGGGTTGAGGGATTAGGGTTTAAGGTATAGTGTTAAGGGTTGAGGCTTTAGGGATAGGGTTTAGGGTTTAGGGTTTAAGGTATAGTTTTTAGGGTTGAGGGTTTAGGGATAGGGTTGAGGGTTGAGGGATTAGGGTTTAGGGTTGAGGGATTAGGGTTTAAGGTTGAGGGTTTAGGGATAGGGTTTAGGGTTGAGGGATTAGGGTTTAGGGTTGAGGGTTTATGGATAAGGGATTAGGGTTTAAGGTATTGTGTCGAGGGTTGAGGGTTTAGGAATAGGTATAGAGTTGAGGGTTTATGGTTGAGGGATTAGGGTTTACTGTTAAGGGATTAAGGTTTAGGGTTCGGGGATTAAGGTTTAAAGTTGAGGGTTGAGGGATAGGGTTAGAGTTTAGGGATAAGGGATTAGGGTTTAGTACCCTAAGGGATTAGGGTTTAGGCTAGAGGCTTTAGGGATAGCATTTAGGGTTGAGGGTTGAGGGATTAGGGTTAAGGCATAATGTTGAGGGTTTAGGGATAGGGTTTAGCGTTTAGGGTTGAGGGATTAGGGTTTAGGGTTGATGGATTAGGGTTTAAGGTTGAGGGATAGGGTTGAGGGTCAAGGGATTAGGGTTAAGGTAGAATGTCGAGGATAGAGGGATTAGGGATAGGGTTTAGGGTTAAAGGTTTAAGGATTGAGGCTTGAGGCTTTAGGGTTGAGGGTTAAGGGATTAGGGTTTAAGATATAGTTTCAAGGGTCGAGCGTTTAGAGATAGTTTTTAGGGTTTAAGGTTTAAGGGTTGAGGGTTGAGGTATAGGGTTTATAGTTTAGGAATAAGGGATTAGGGTTTAAGTTATAGTGTTGAGGGTTGAGGGTTTATGAATAGGGATAGCATTTAGGGTTTAGGGTTGAGGGATTAGGGTTAAGGCAGAGTGTCGAGGGTAGAGGGATTAGGGATAGGGTTTAGGGTTAAAGGTTTAAGGATTGAGGGTTGAGGCTTTAGGTTGAGGGTTAAGCGATTAGGGTTTATGTTATAGTGTTGAGGGTTGAGGGTTTAGGGATAGGTTTTAGGGTTTAAGGTTTAAGGGTAAAGGGTTGAGGGATAGGGTTTAGGGTTTAGGGATAGGGGATTAGGGTTTAAGGTATAGTGTCAAGGGTTGATGGTTTAGGAATAGGGATAGTGTTTAGGGTTTAGGGTTGAGGGATTAGGGTTTAGGGATAAGGGATTAGGGTTTAGGGTTGAGGGATTAAGGTTTAGGGTTGAGGGTTTAGGGATAGGGTTGAGGGTTTAGGGATAGGGTTTAGAGTTTAGGGATAAGGGATTAGGGTTTAGGACCTTGAGGGATTAGGGTTTAGGGTTGAGGCTTTAGGGATAGTGTTTAGGGTTGAGGGTCGAGGGATTAGGGTTAAGGTAGAGAGTTGAGTGTAGAGGGATTAGGGATAGGGTTTAGGGTTGAAGGTTTAAGGATTGATGGTTGAGGCTTTAAGGCTAAGGGTTAAAGGATTAGGGTTTAAGATATAATGTCAAGGGTCGAGGGTTTAGGGATATGTTTAAGGGTTTAAGGTTTAAGGGTTGAGGGTTGAGGGATAGGGTTTAGGGTTTAGGGATAAGGGATTAGTGTTTAAGGTATAGTGTTGAGGGTTGAGGATTTAGGAATAAGGGATAGCATTTAGGGTTTAGGGTTGAGGGATTAGGGTTTAGGGATAAGGGATTAGGGTTTAGGGTTGAGGGTTGAGGGATTAGGGTTAAGGTAGAGGGATTAGGGATAGGGTTTAGGGTTGAAGGTTTAAGGATTGAGGGTTGAGGATTTAGGGTGAGGGTTAAGGGATTAGGGTTTAAGATATAGTGTCAAGGGTTGAGGGTTTAGGGATAGGTTTTAGGGTTTAAGGTTTAAGTGTTGAGGGTTGAGGGATAGGGTTTAGGGTTTAGGGATAAGGGATTAGGGTTTAAGGTATAGTGTTCTTAGTGTCTTCATGTGTCAAAGATTTATTCAATGTCCTCATGATGTTGATGTTGATCACAAAATATGGTGTTAAGGTCATGTTGATGTTGATTGATGAGTTGTGGTTGTTGTTGGAAGTTTTGGAAGTCTAAAGGATGTCACAGTGGTAGTGTTCATATCACAGCTGTAGAGGTTTAAAAATTTAAAACTAGTTAGCATTTTTAAGTTAAAGTTATTAGTTATGTTTTAAACCCTAAGTGTATTATCTTTAAAGACCTAGTTTGATAAGTTTTGTCTGTGTTATACTTTCTATTTAATCTATCTCAGATAACCTTCTATGTTCTTCATATGGTCTTCAAAACTTAGGTTGTATTATATTAGGGTTATCTAGTCCTCAACCTCCTAAAAATCCTAGTCTTTACTTTGCTCTAAAATCTAATTTAATACCTTACACCCATACCGACGATATTGTACACGATGATATCCCTGAAGAGTCAAAAGTGCAAAAAGAAAGTAATCTTTGACAAGATGTTACTCATAAACCATGACACTTAGAAACATTCCGTCTAAGGAAATGCTATCATGTAGAATCCCTCTACAATACTTTCTCTTGGTTTTTGATATCTTTGAGGCATTTTCTCGTGGTGAAAGTTTTTCTGCTGCCCCAAAAATCATCAGAAGGAGGTAGTGTAAAGTTGCAAAGGGGTGTAACTTTCATCCTGCTCCTAATGCGACCAAACTAACAGTTCCAACATGTCCGGATGGGTATGTTTAGGCTAGGTCTGGTCCTGTTTTACACCCAAACATGCTAAAATAGTTCTAGCTACATTATACCGATGATATCCCTGAAGAGTCCAAAATGCAAAAAGGCAGCAATCTTTGACAAGCTATTACTTAGAACCCATGACACTTAGAAACATTATTTCCAAGGAAACACGATCACATATAAGATATCTACAATAACCTCTCTCAGTTTTTGATATCTCTGAGGCGTTTTCCCATGGTGAAAAGTTTTCTAGTGCCCTAAAAATCATCAAAAGGAGGTGGTGTAAAGTTGCAAAGGGGTGTAACTTTCATCCTACTCTTGATGTGACTAAACTGACAGTTCCAACACATCCATATGGGTAGGTTTAGGCTAGGTATGGTCCTATTTTGAACTCAAACATGCCGAAACAATTTGAGCTACATTGTATCGGTGATATCTTTGAAGAGTCCAAAGTGCAAAAAGACAACAATCTTTGATGAACTATTACTCATAAACAATGACACTTAGAAACATTCTGTCTAAGGAAACACGATAATGTAGAATCCATCTACAATAACCTCTCTTATTTTTTGATATCTCTGAGGCATTTGCTCGTGGTGAAAGGTTTTCTGCAGCCCCAAAAATCGTTAGAAGGAGGTAGTGTAAAGTTACAAAGCAGTGTAACTTTCGTCCTGCTCTTGATGCGACCAAACTGATAGTTCTAATATGTCTGGATGGGTACGTTTAGGCTATGTATGGTCCTTTTTTGCACCCAAACATGCTAAAAAAGTTTGAGCTACATTGTACCGGCGATATCCCTGAAGAGTCCAAAGTGCAAAAAGGCAGCAATCTTTGACAAGCTGTTACTTGAAAACCATGACACTTAGAAAAAATTTGTATAAGGTAAGGTGATCATTTAGAACCCCTCTACAATAACCTCTCTCAATTTTTGATATATCTGAGGGATTTTCTTGTGGTGAAAGGTTTTTTGCTGCCCAAAAATCGTTAGAAGGAGGTAGTGTAAAGTTGCAAAGGGGTGTAACTTTTGTCCTGCTCTTGATGTGACCAAACTGACAGTTACAACATGTTTGGATGGGTACATTTAGGCTAGGCATGGTCCTGTTTTGCAACCAAACATGCCAAAATAGTTCGAGCTACATTGTACCAGTGATATTCCCGAAGAGACCAAAGTGCAAAAGGCAACAATCTTTGACGAGATGTTACTCAGAAACCATGATACTTAAAAACATTTTGTCTTAGGTAACATGATCATGTAGAACCCCTCTACAATAACCTCTCTCAGTTTTTGATATCTCTGAGGCGTTTGCCCGTGGTGAAAGGTTTTCTGCTGCCCTAAAACTCATCAGAATGAGGTAGTGTAAAGCTACAAAGGGGTGTAACTTTTGCCCTGCTCCTAATGTGACCAAACTAACAGTTCCAAAGCATCTAGATCGGTACATTTAGGCTAGATCCTATTTCACACCCAAACATGCTGAAATAGTTTGAGCTACATTGTACCAATGATATCCCTGAAGAGTCCAAAGTGCAAAAAGACATCAATCTTTGATGAGTTGTTACTCAGAAACCATGACACTTAGAAACATTTTGTCTAAGGCAACATGATCATGTAGAACCCCTCTACAATAACCTCTCTCATTTTTTGATATCTCTGAGGTGTTTTCCCATTGTGAAAGGTTTTCTGCTGCCCAAAAATCATCAAAAGCATGTAGTGTAAAGTTGCAAGGTAGGCTACTTTTTGTTTTGTTCTTTGTAGGGCCAAACCGTTAGCGCCAACACGTCTAGTTGGGCACATATATGCTATGCATGGTCACTTCCCTTCATTATAAAAGGGTCATAGTCTTTTCTATTCCAAAGGTCACAACTTTTCACCTTTGAAATGTCATCAATATTCATTAGAACATCAAGATAACACTTTTTGCAAATGTTCTCCATGCATTATCATCCTTTTTACTTCTCACCCCAATAAATTGGGTTCCTTTCAACATCAATCACTACAACAAATCCATGTGATTAGTTCCCTTTTTTGCTCCATTTTTTGGTTCCACCCACTGTTTTAATGTATTTTTCTCCATTTTTTTGAAAAATTTGGTGCTATTTTTGGCATTTTTTACATCGATCAGAACAAATAGGTGCTAAATTAAGCACAAATTAGCACCTAAATTAGCATCCAAATTAGCACCCAAATTAGCGCCCAAATTACCGCCTAAATTAGCACCTAATTTAACGCCTACTTTAGCGCCTAATTTAGTTCCTAATTTAGTGCCTAATTTAGTACCTAATTTAGAGCCTATTTTAGCGCCTAATTTAGCACCTAATTTAGTGCCTAATTTAGCACCTAATTGAGTGCCTAATTGTTCTGATCTAGCATGGATTAAAGGTTAAGGGATTAGGGGTTAGGGTTTAAGGGATTAAGGGTCAAAAGATAAGGGTTATGGGGGTTAGGGGTTAGGTAGTTTAATGGTTAATGGCTTAGGGATTATGGTTGATATTATGTAATCTCTATATAAACTTTGATAAAAATAATAAAGGTATGAGTGGAAGGGTGTACCAAAACTCTGCTGGTGTAACTTTTGAGCTCATGAATGAAATAGAACATCTTGTTATCAGAGATTCTCCATGAATGTGTTATCATTCTATATTTTTCTTATGTTTGCCATACTTATTTCTTCTTATATTTGAATGAATATCAGTTATTGAGCCTCAATATTGTGCTTATGTGAATGAATATACTGATACAATAAAGCATTTACTTTGGATGTTTTCAGTTACATGTTCAAAATTATGTTCAACATAAAAATGGAAACTATTTAAAAATAATAAAGTTAACAAAGTTGCTTATTTAAATAATTGTGAGTTACGTGCATTAATATTTTATTAACTTTTGTGTCTTCATGAACATATGTTGATAGAAAATGAATGGAAGAAGCATCCAAGTAATCCTAATTTTTTCTACCAATAATTCATACCAAAGATTGAACAATTTAAGGATATTGCAATAGGTAATTTGTATTGACACAAATAATATTACTGAAGCATTTCAAAGTTTAGGCCATAAGAATCATCCCTTTTTAAACATGGATTGCAAATAATTATGAAAATTTAGAAGTCTTGGTCATTAACATTATTGTCTACTACAATGTCATCTAATATATCATTGTCAATGTTCATTTGTTCTTTCAAGTATTTAATATTATTATCATCCTCATCTTGACTTGCATCTTCTTCATCATCATTGAAATTTGACTATAGACCATCTATATTGTTACCAAATGTATTTGGATCATCATTTTCTATACCATCCATATTGTTGTCTTCCATAACATCATCTAACTCTGGATTGTTGCCTTCTTGTGCCTAAACATAACCATCTTCAACATCATCATGGATGCCAATTTCTTTGATGTTCTCTAATCCCTCTCTCTCATTTTGTTGGCCATTGTTGTTTTGCTTAGTATCCCCTAATGCATCGTCAAATACATGCCTTAATATTGGATCATAATGTATGACAAATATCCATTTCAGATCCAAAATATCTTCATAGAAAAATACTTGTACATGAATGGCATACATATATTAGACGTATGTTATAGCAATTTTATTGATTAATAAACACATGTATATATTCACAATAAACTATAAATTAATAGATTAATGATCACTACCGCTTCTTGTTTGAGTTAAATAAATACCTGCTCACAATGAATTGGTAGAACATAAGTCTCCTTATCCTTCGGTACCCAAACCATGAGGAATCTATAGAAAACAATCCACTATGGTTATCATGTCTTCATGTCCTCTCAAATGCTTCATACCATCTACACTTAAAAATACAACATTTAAAAGAGTGGTAATCCAACTCAATAATTTCTTGTATTTTCCTAACATATTGTGGATTCCCTTCAATTATATTCTTATCTTTTGAGCTTGATCGACTGGATTGCTTGAAGTCAACCATGATGCCACAATCGAAGGATCATCTCTTTATATCTACACTTTCTACACGATAATGTCAGCCATATGTCCACATTGCTGGATATTTCCTCGCTTGTGAAAGACCATTTATTTCAGTGAAAACAAATATAATGACAAATATTAAAATAGTTAATAGTGTCAAAACTGTAAGGAAACAACATTTTGTAAAATTCCAACTATACCTTTCTTTCACATCCTCTAGACATGTTGATTTCATCTTCTATTATGTTTGAATCTATACCTGCATCTTCTATTTGATTTTGAATTTGTTTAGTAACCCATTCTAGTGTACAATCTTTTCCGCATTCCCCAAGCAGATCAGTGGGAAGTGGAGTATTCCTTGGGTTTGATCTCTTAAACTATCTCCTTGCTTCTAACACTTCTCTCTTTTTATCATACAAATCAATCCATTTGTTCATAAAGTCCATGTGGTACAGAATGAACTTGTCAAGTATAGCACTTTCATCTACACCTATTACATGTTAACATGTTTATTTCAAACTCCAAATGTCATGCTGTTATTTTGACAAATAAATTACAGAGTAAAGTAATGATTCCAAGAAAAAAAAACCACATTGATCATGAATTTACTTACTAATTTCTACTTGAAAACCATTAGATTGTGGTTTTTCCCCATCAATAATATCTGATGTTTGTTCTTCATCCCAGAAACGTGGCCCATCTTCAAAATCCTTACCAAGGAATTCACACAAGAAGAAAAATGATTCATTCAATGCATACCCTTTAGCCATGCAACCCTTTGGATGTGCCTTTTATCAGACATATCTTTTTAGAGTTTTCATATACCTCTCAAAGAAAAACATCCACCTCATTGATATGACACCTGCCAATTCAATGTCATCGACTAGGTGTATAAGTAAATGGACTTGTAGGTTCATGAAACTTGTAGGGAACTCCTCAAATACACATATAATTTCTGCAATTTCCTTCTTCTATTTTGGCACTTCACATTTGTGGATCTCCTTGGAGGTCACCCACCTAATATAAGAATAGTAAATTAGTATGAACCTTTAGTCAAAAATTAAAATGCAATATAATATCTCTATGTCTCTCACACGTGAACATTTCATATAACCACAAACCTTGTAAATGCTGACAATCAACTTATGGCATTCCTTAAGTCAACTTTAAGACATGAATCCCCCCTAATTGCCAATGGCATGATATTCTATCAAACACATTTATGAAAACATCATTAGTAATTTTTTCTCACACAACAAAATATCAAAATATATTTAGTACTTAATCAATGTTACCAGTAAATGCTAAATGATGATATATAATACCTTCATAAAATTATGAAAATCATGTGTTTTAAATCCTGTGATATGTCCATCAACTGTAAAAGATTTAGCCAATGATGACCCATAGGCAGTAGGTGTCCTTATTGAACGGATGACATTTTTTAGTTGGTCTAGCTCTTTTTTTTTTTTCAAAATCCATGGAGCTTCTACATATGTTTCATTGTCCCTATTTGGCCACAAATGTTTTCTATTAATTTTGGTACGTGAAAGAGCAATATCTCTCCTCAAAGACAAGGTGTCCTTCTCTTTGCCTGATATATGTCGAAATATAGAATCTGGGACATTTTTGAAGATGTGCATAGCATCTAATAGGTGAGATATTAATAGATCCTTCCAGTAAGGGAGCTCATAAAATATGGATTTCCTTTTCATTCCTTCTGGCATATTAACTACAACTTGTTCTAGTTCTTCAATTGAATCACCCCGATCAAAAAAATCCTCCCAAGCTTTCAATTCAACATCTTCATACTTCTTAAGCCAATCACCTGGACCCATAATCATGGGAGGGCCTCTATTTTCAACTTTTCCATCAAATTGATTCTTCAAGTGATTTCTAAACTTATGATCTGTTGGTAGAAAAACCCCATTGTTTGCGTAAATAAATTTATGTAGATCTTTAGAATACTGCCCTTGAAATTGTTCTGCACATCTTGGACATGAAAATATCCCCTTTGTTTGAAGCCTTGCAATTCGATAAGTAATGTTAATAACATCAAAAAAAGTATAAAACTAAGTATGAAAGTTGGGATGAAAATAAATTATGAGTGTAAATACGTAAATATTTTATCTTACCAGAACAAACACCAAGTCTTGGGAAATCATGAATAGTCCATCATAGCACACCATACAACATGAAGGACCTATTTGATGGAGGACGTGATATGTCATACATTCTTATGCCTTTCCATAACAGTTGCATCTCATCAATAAAAGGCGCAAGATAAACATCCATGTTTTTAACTTGATGTTTTCCTGGAACAATGAGAGTCAGCATAAGGTGCTCCTTTCTAACACTTGTCCATGGGGGAATATTGTATACTATCAATCTGACTGGCCAAACACTATAATTTGAGCTCAGGAAAGAGAATGGGCACACTTCATCGATTGCAAGACCAAACCTAATACTATGGGGTTCATCTTTGAATTTTCTTGGCCATTTTTCCTCTGTGTTTCATTGCTTTAGAGTCAGCTGGAATTAGCATGAATCCATCTTTACTCCTATTCTTTGCATGCCAGTCCATCAATTGTGCAAGTGACTTGCAACGAAACATTCGTTGAAGTCTAGGTATAATTGGCATGTGATGTAAAACCTTCTTTAGAACTGTAGGACCTTGTACATATGTACGATATCTCTTCTCTTTGCATCCAGGGCATTCTACCTTGTTTTGATATTCATCTTTGTATAAAATGCAATCATTTTTACATGAATGAATTTGCTTATATTCAATCCCCAACTCAACCAACAACAGACATGCCTCTCTGTAAGTTGATGGCAACACATTCTCTTCAAGGAATACTTTAGTTTTTAGTGCACTGTAAGATTGCCAAAGATTAAACCAATTGAATGTTTGACTTATGATGAACATGTTTGATATGTCAATCTATACTAGGACTGTTTATATACAATATATGGTTTTAAAATCCCCTTAAAGAAATATAAACAAAGTTGATGAATGGTTACGAATTATGTACACCAATTGACAATGCAAAGTAAGAAATAGATTTCAAATCACTTAAGTAGGGTAGTGAATCCTTTGTCTAACCAACCAAATAGTGACTTGATTTCTAATAATATTAATGTGCATGCCAGTTTTGAGGTTCTACTTGCACTCGATTTGAAAACGGGTGTCTTCGTTGCTTGCTTGATGGAGTCTTTCAGGTTGTTATCATCAACATTATGTTGGTGGTAATTACCCCTGCTATCATCGTTACTATCAACCATATGATCATTATTGTCATCATTGTTTCCATCCCCAAAGAAACCTGTAAGCATTTCATTCAATCCTTCTTCATGCACTGCATTTTCACTAGCATGATCATCATCATTAAGGCTAGGTGGCATGTCATCAATGTATGCAGATCTCATCAGCTCTTCAAATTTCTCAGCTAGTAGTATTCTCTTCAATGTTTCTCTTTCCACCATGGTATTGTTTAAAGGATGGTTTGGATCATCACGTCCAAATCTTAATAACCCAGTTGTATGTTGGGTATTAGTATGTGTTTCATCAACATCTTCTACCTATCAACAAACACAAGCATTATTTAATGTTTGGCAACAATTGGATAAATCATAAATGTATCAATTTCAAAGAAATATAATCAAATATGGCTTAAAAAATAAAAATAAAAATTGTATGAACATATATACATCAATTGAATAATGGAACATTATTTTATAGACTCCATTTTTTATACAATAATTTAAATAAAACACAATTTTGACAACATAGTTTATAAAAGATCAGTCCAAACTCATTTATTATTCTTTGGATTTCTACCCTTAAGAACATCCTTAGGGAGACCTTGTTCTTCCCTTTTCTTTCATGCATAAGTGTGTTTTAAGAAGGGGTAATCAATCAATAACTCATCCCCAATGGTAAGGTCCTTAATAGCCTCAACCATTATCAAACTATCAACCTCTCTTTCCATATCTCCATCTTTATCATTTATAACCTCAACAAATTGACAATTCGGTGTTATAGTAGGGTCCCTTCCCTTACTACTATGTATAAATCCTGCAATATTTTTGTGTGTGTATGCACGTCCATCTATATACATAAGATGACCTCTATTCATTTCTTTTCCACTTTCCAATTAGAGACAATGTGTATACATATTCAAATTTAGACCATATGCTGACATGCTAGGCTTATATTCTGCTAGCCTTCTCCATTCACCATTGTAATATGATGCACCATATTATGACATTAATCTCCTGGTGGTTTGTTCTGAATTGTTTCTATGTTTAGATCCCACATGTACATTTTGGACAATAAAGAGGCCTAGATTCGCTTCATAAATATTGGAGGGTCGTATCATGTAGCTATATCCCCAAAATTGAAACACCTCATACACTCTAGGTAGTTGTTGATCACTAGGCCAAGCGCAATATAGTCGACGATCAAATGTCTCTTTGTAAATTGATCTCAAACTTAGGGGCAACTCATCATCTCCATCACATTCATTCTCATAGGGTATGTAGTCCACCTTCCCCTTGTCTTTAAGCAAATTATGCATCTTTAAACTAGTTCTTGTTCTATTAATTGTTTTCATCAATTCCTCATCTTCTAAGCTGGTATATTGGCACATATTTTTGTTAGATGTATCATCTAATAAATGATCATTTCCCTCTAGGTTGGAAGTCAGTGATCCAAGAAACTTTAAACCAAGAAATTTATCCTGCAAGTATCCATTAAGAAAAAAATTAGTTATTTAAATAATATAAAACAATGTTTAAACAAAGTATACATGTTATTTATATCAAATTGGAAAATTCCTTAACACAATTCCTATTGGATTTGAATTGATTGTAGGAGGCATACTACCGACTAGAAGCTCATCATATATATAATGTCTTTATACAATCGCTCGTGTGAATTGTTTCTTTCCACGACATACAAAACATACACAAACAACAATTTTCTCAAAGTATTCATCCCATGTACTATAGTCAAGCCAACCTCTTGTTTAGTGCAATCATTTGTTGTGTTTGTAGGATCCATTGTCATATCCTCTTCCACCCATTGTCCTCTACATGATTTAACAGTTTTAGGTCTGTGTCCATGTACATATCTTTTTCTTTTACTAGTTGAATGCTTAGGCTCTGTATTTTCTCCAATCTCCATCTAAAATAATCAACAACATGCATTAATTTATGTCAAGATTGGATAATACATTATAAATTTCAATAATACTGTGAAAAAAGATGGACGTATCACAAAATGCCATTAGATCATTTTTTCATAATTTAAGTCAAAATTTGAGTACCTGATGTCCCGCTTCATCTGTTGTGTCCTCATTTGATATGACACGATCTCTTGCCATGGCCTCATCTAGCCCCTATAATACACAACATAGTAAATAATGTTTAGTACACCAATTATATCATTTCAACGAATATACTATCCAACACAAAACCTCACTTTAGTCATATATTTGACATATTGATATCATGTTTTGGCCATCCTAAGTTTCAAACTTTTCCCTTGATCATAGAATCACATTTAATCACCATTCCTATGCATTTTCAACCAATAAGTTTGACCTCAGAGGCCTCATGGACAAAAAAATGACTTTATCTCCTCTATGTTGTAGCATTTGTGAATTCATAAACACCTTCCTCATTTGGTTGAGGTTGCTTTCTCTTCCTACCTCTATTGTATCTGCAGATTCCATTGTCATATCTATTTCCACCCACTTTCCTCTTGATTTAGTAGTTCTACACCATCCATGTCCTCTCTCCATAGCCTCCTCTGGATCCTATAATACATAACAATGACAATAGTCACATAAAAACTGTGCACCAAGAGAATATTGTTGAAATTATCTTGTTAATACGCTCGCTTTTTATTAAGACGCACTATGAAAAACAAAATAGGACATTGCAACATTTTTCTCTTCACAAAAAGTTTACATATGAAATCTTGACAACTAGAGCTCAAATCTTATGATTACAAAATGACTACAAATTCATATAAAAAATACATTTATTTACAAGCTGACTACAAATAAAACCTATTACTAATAATTTTAGTTGAACATCCCTTCCATGATCCCTTGTTATCCTAGATGAAATAAAACCTATTACTAATAATTTTAGTTGGGTCTCCACCTTACACTTCTTCCACAAATTCATTAAAACTATAGATATTTTCTCTTTGAAAACTAGAGATTGGATTCCTTATTCTTGATTGAAACCTACTTTATATTGGATAGTGTGAGAATATTTATCTTAGATAAGATCCAAAACTTTATTTCTTGATCTTTTAATTTTCATGGTTGGTGTTTATCCTCCATAGAGGCCGTGGTGAAAGTAGTTGGCTTGGTTATGTAGAAATCCCCTTATCAAATAAAAGCCAACAAATATTTACAAATGGCCCAACCCATATAAGACTTAACAATTTACTACAACTTTAATGAAAGATTGATACATAGCATGACCTACTTTATGCTATAATGGAAATAGATGGATACAGTTGAAAAGAATGATACATGTGACTTGACTCAATGAATTAAAGGGTATAAGCTTTTTGTTTGCAAATGAGTGTTCAAGAAAAAATTGGTTTAGTGGGAAATGTTGAAAAGTACAAGGCAAAATTAGTTGTGAAAGGATATTTCTAGCTTGAGCTCGGATAGACTTTGGTGAGATTTTTTTCCCAGTCACTAAGTTAAAATCTATTATGTTATTGTTATCTATTGCTTTAGAGATAGAGCAAATGGATGTGAAGACTATAATCTTGCATGGTGTCTCAGAGGAGGAGATACATATCTCATATCTAGAGCACTATGTTGAAAAAGGTAATGTGTCATTGGTTTGTCGATTGAATTTTTTTATTGTCTCAAACAATCTCCTAGGATGTAGTACCAATAATTTGATTCTTTTGTTTTGGGAATAGGATTTCTAATGTCCAAATTAGAGTGTTATGTTTACTACAAATAGGATAGTGATCATTTCCTTGTTATCACTCTATATGTAGATGATATATTATTTTTTGGTAATAGAAAATATGTAATTATGGATTTGAAGTCTCAACATTTAACATAGTTTAATATGAAGGACTTGGGGATGCTAGATACATCTTAGGTATGGATATCAGAAGAGAGAGTGAACATAAATCTTTGGTTCAGACAAATTAAGAATGTGAACATTGTATTGCAGTATTAAGCAAGGAAGCTAGCAAACCATTGAGTGTTCCTATTTCTATGGGAATTACGCTTTCAACTAAGTAGTATCCTTTAACACTCATAAAGAGGGAGGATATGGCTTGTGTTCCTTATGCTAGTGTAGTTCATAGTTTGATGTATGCTAAGGTCTACACTAGACCAAACATTACCCATGCAATGGGAGGATTAAGTCATTGATGGCTAATCCTAGCAAATATTATTAGGCTACAATGAAGAGTCTTTAGACATTTACAAGGCACTATAGTGTATTCTATTTGCTAAGAACTTAGACAAATATAATACAAATGTAATGAAAAATCAAATCCCAATCCATAGTCCAAATATAAAAAAATTGTTATGAAATGAGATTCATTAAATAAATACATAATCTTTATACATCAAAATGTATTCCTTATGAATCTTATGTCATATTTGCTAAATAGAATTATGTAGCTTTTGAAGTTTAAAAAAAATTATCAACAAATTTTAATAGCCTATACTTTATTTTCTAAAATTATTTCTCTATTTTTAATTTCATTACATTTTTAAAATAAATGATAGGTAATTGATACACAACCTTTAAAAAATTATTAAAAATGAAAATTAACCATAAAATTGGGGAATTAAATCATGGGAAACTAAGAACTAATTACCTCATCAAAGAGACACATGGTCCATAACAATACTAAATTACTAAAATTTATTTTAAACTATTAATTTAGTGCTTCTAATAACTATATGACAATATTTTATCCAACTTGGCACGGTTAGGCGCTAAATTAGGTGCACTTTGCACTGCCTTTGGCGCCCCAAAGAGATTACATTTAGGGCTGAAAGTCAGTGCTAAAGTCGGTGTTAACTACTACAACTAATGAATCAAAAACAAAAAATTAAAAATTCCTTCTTAAAGGAAGAAATGAGAGGAGGGCACTGTGGGAGAGGAGAAAAAAGGGAAAAACGGTAGCTTGTAGGGAAACAGTGGAGAGAAAATAAAATCAGGCAAAGATATCAAATTGCAAGTTTTGAGGTGAGTTTGAAGGGCGGTGTGAACAGAGAACATAAGGTTCACCCTCTAAGGGATCAGCCTAAGGCCATGGAGGAAATGTTCCCCGTAAAGGAAGAGGTATATGCATCATCTCCTTATTTCTTCTAGCACCGAAACAAAAATATGTTTGCTGTAACTTCATTACGTATATAAAAACTAAACCCATGTCTTCAAAATAAAACTAAAATATGTTTCATGCAACTTCTTTACTACAGCAAAAAACTGAAACCCCATTACTGCGCTCTTAAAACTTATGCAAAAAAAATTATTTCATTGCAAGATATTTACACTGCCTCCTTCCTTGAATTTACTTTTTGTTAACTATTTCCTTAATTTTTTTGATGAAAGGGATTTCAATGAAAGGTCATGTGGTTTCTGATTTAAAAATTTTAGGTCAAACAAGGGTTTAATTTTATATAGGATATAGCGAGGGCGGCCATACAAAAAAAATTGGGTTTCAATGATAAAAAAATAAGGGTTTATCTAAATTTATATTTCATTGTTCTGACAAATTGGGATTTCAATTTTTCAATGGTTGATATTGAATGCACAATGTCATAGATTTCATTTTTATTGGAACTTCAGATCTTTTAATGATGATCAAGAGATTTTCCCAGTCCATGTGACAGAGAACAAAGCTTCTAGAAAAAAAACTTTCATACCACAAACTAGATGAAAACTTTCATACCTGGCAATGTGTACTTCGTTTGCCTCCATAGATTGGACGAAAATAATTTTCCCTAGGTCGCCTCAAAATGTCAAGCAATAGAGGGAAGGGAGCAAAGGGAGAAAACTCTGGCCACAATGAGGTAATTCATTGTCAATTTATAGATTTGTAAATGTTTCCATTATTTCTTTGATTTTTAGTTTTTAGTTTTTTATTTCTAAATTTAAAAGAAGAAATTTATTTTATATATATATAGGGATGTGAGACTGACAAAGATAAAGAGGCATTGGCTTCTATATTGGGGGTAGAGGCAATGAACAAATTGGATGGTGTGGACTTGACAATGCTTACCAGATACATAGAAAAATGATCTAGTAAAGCCCCTGAAACATTGCAACCAAATCAACCGTGTCAAAGGGAATCAATTGATTTCCCAACTAGTCCTGGATCGAGCAAAAGATCCAGGAGGAAATTAATAACAATAAACTCTAGCAATGTAGAATAGGGAGTAGAGACTTCCAATGTCCCATCCACTCCTGGGACATAGACTTCTTCCACCACGCCATGTTTTGCATCTTGCATTGGTAGCTACGATGCCAAGATAGAATATGATGTGGTTTCAGGGGAAGTCTGAATGACAAATGCTGGGAAAACATTTGTGAATACATTGAAGGAATCATGCCTTCAACGGTTCAAAGACCATCTACATTTTCTATTCTCAAAGATACCCATGCACCTGCAAAAAGTAGTTATCCATGACATGGAGACTGAATTTGGCACAGGTTGGTCTGTAAAGAAGATAAAGCTACAAATGTCTCAAAACTGCAAGAGATTTCGGTGCAACCAAACAAAGAAGATAAAAAAACTACCTCCCAAGCTAAGGCTCAAAAAAAGGCCAATTGATGTAAGTGTGAAATTATGGAAAGAGCTTGTAAAAGCATATGAGAAGTCTGATGCACGGAGGAAGTCCGATGAGGAGAGTACGCGGGTATTTGAATTTGCTCATAAGATTATATCAAATTTATTAAACGATTTTTAAATTTTATTTGTGCATAGTTAAATTGAATTAGTATATCTTTTAGGAAAAGGCCTCCAAGGCTAGGCTTGACAAACTTTGTGCCACGCATCACAGTGGCCAGAAAGGTTTACAGGCCTTGATCTATACATTTGTAAGTATATTTAATATGCTAAATGATATTTTTTTATTTCCTAGGAAAAAATAAATGATTGCATATTAATTAGTTTAACTAGTCCACATGCCATGTTTTGACAGGAGGAGAAATATGGCCGGCATCCAATGCAATTTGAAAAGGAAATGTTACAAAGCAAAAAGTGGATCGATTTTGTAATTTGGATGGAGAACGAGGTATCAATAGTTGACTTTCAATAACTTAGTTGGATATTGTTGTGTTAATATCTCAATTTGCATTTCTTGTGTTGAGTTGTTTATTGATGTATAGGATGAGTTCTAAAGTGCTTCTCTGTTGGCCCTAGATCCCACTCAATTGTCCCATTATTTCATGTTGAGGAAAAAAATATTATTTGCCTTAAAGGGAAGTGGGTGACATTCATGCCTTATTTTCATCGCATCTTTTAATCAATGACCATGGTCTTTTAATATCTCTTAAGTGTCCTCATTTAAGTTATGAGTTGTATCATTTAAGTAACTTAGTCCCATGTTGATTTGATTTATCTTCTTTTCTCTCAAACATGGTATCTCAAGGAGTGCTTCCTTGAATTCATGTTGCCATTCTACTAAGTGATCCACACACATGTTGGTAGGTGGTGACTGATCAGGAAAGTACTGTACACTAGCCATGTATCCTCGCCGGGGTTCGGGGGCGGCAACCCCCGAGAATTTTTTTTTTTTTGTATTGTAGCATTTGCAGCGGTATTGAGTTGCAGGGATTGCTGATTGTAATCGGTTTGATTTACTGGATAATAATATTGGACTCTCTGTTTGGTGGATGTAGCCCGAGTTTGGGTGAACCACGTTAAATCTTGTCTCTCGCGGTTATTAATTATGTGCATTTCCATTTCTCTGTTTAATCTTTATTTGCATTTAATTGATATCTTCTGCCGGCTAACCCTAACAAGTGGTATCAGAGCGGGTTGTGTTTGATTATCGTCTACAGGAAAGTCTCACGGTTGAGTGGGAACAATGGCGGACGAGGGTAAAATGAAGGTTGATAAATTCAATGGGCAGAACTATCAGTTATGGAAGATGCAGATGGAGGATTACCTCTATCAAAAGGATTTATGGAGGCCGTTGGAAGGAGTAGCCAAGAAACCGGCAACAATGTCTGATGAGGATTGGAATCTTCTTGACAGAAAGGCACTGGGAACCATTCGGTTGTGCCTGGCACCGTCGGTGGCATTCAATATAACGGAAGCGAAGACAACAGATGGTCTGATGAAAGCTTTGGCTAAATTGTATGAAAAACCCTCAGCCTCAAATAAGGTATTTCTCATGAAGCAGTTGTTTAATTTGAAAATGGTTGAAGGTGGATCTGTGACAGGTCATTTAAATGAATTTAATACGATTGTCAGTCAATTGACTTCTGTAAATGTAAAATTTGATGAAGAAGTTAGAGCTCTCTTGATATTATGTTCATTGCCTGAAAGCTGGGATAGTTTGGTAATGGCGGTTAGTAACTCTGTTTCTGGTTCAAATACCATAAAATTTGATGTTGTTAGTGTTATTCTGAGTGAGGAAATTCGTAAGAAAAGCTCAGGTGGATCCAAATTAGGCAGTGTTTTGAACGCAGAAAGCAGGGGTAGATCAAAGGAGAGAGGAAAAGGTTCTGGAGGTCATGGGAAGTCACGAGGAAAACAAAGGACAAAAGATCCCAAACTAGAGGACAGAAGGATTGCTGGTACTGTGGAAAACCAGGTCATCTGAAGAAAGATTGCTGGTCTCGAAAAAATAAAGGAGACAAACAAGAAGGCAATAAGGAAGCAAATGTGGTAAGTAATAAATCTGAAGATGATGCTTTGATTCTTTCCCTAGATAATGCTGATGATTCATGGGTTTTAGATTCAGGGGCCTCATTTCATGCTACGCCCCATAGAAGTTATTTTCTTGATTATGTCTAAGGGGATTTTGGGCTGGTTTATTTGGGAGATAACGAACCCTGTCAGATTGTTGGAAAAGGAAGAATCAAGATTAAGTTGCAGAATGGGAATCATTGGCTACTACAAGAGGTAAGGCATGTTCCAAGGCTCAGTAGGAATTTAATTTTAGCAGGGCAGCTAACTGAACAAGGTTGCACTGTTACATTTACTGATAAAAATTGGAAGGTTTCAAAAGGTGCCTTAGTAGTAGCAAAAGGTGTAAAAGTAGGCACCTTATATCTTTGTACAGGTCATACTATTCCTTCTACTTTAGATGTTATAGAGGAAAAACAAACAGGTTCAGGAACAGTTGCTGCAGGTTTGCAGGAAGAGACTGGAAAAGTTACTGTAGGTTCTGAAACAACACTGTGGCATAACAGACTTGGGCATATGAGTGAAAAAGGTATGAAGGTACTTCATTCTAAGAAAGTTTTACCAGGTCTGAAATGTATTAATATGGATTTCTGTGAAAGTTGTGTGTATGGAAAACAAAAGAGAGTCAGTTTTCTCAGAGATGGGAAGCAAAAGAAAAATGAAAAGTTGGAGCTTGTGCATACAGATGTATGGGGACCAGCTCAGGTATCTTCTTTCGGTGGCTCTCGGTATTATGTTACATTCATAGATGATGCAACTAGGAAGGTCTGGATTTATTTCCTTAGACAGAAATCTGATGTATTTGAAACATTTAAGAAATGGAAAAGCTTGGTTGAAAATGAGACAGGTAAAAGATTAAAATGTCTCAGATCTGATAATGGCGGTGAGTATTGCAGCAAAGAATTTGAAGACTATTGTTCCTTTAATGGAATTCGTAGGCAGAAAACGGTTCCAGGGACTCCATAGGAAAATGGAGTGGCTGAACGCATGAATAGGACAATAATGGAGCGTGCAAGGACCATGAGATTGCATGCTGGACTACCTTTAAACATGTGGGCAGAGGCTGTCAACACTGCTGTATATTTAATTAACAGAGGTCCTTCAGTTCCTTTGGGTTGTGGTATTCCAGAGGAAGCATGGACTGGCAAGAAGGTGAGTTATTCTTTTCTGAAAACCTTTGGCTGTGAAGTATTTGCACATATAGATTCTGAAAATAGAACCAAGCTGGATGCGAAATCAAAAAAATGTACCTTCGTTGGATATGGCATTGATGAATTTGGTTATAGGCTTTGGGATTTTGAAAATCAAAAAATTGTGAGAAGCAGGGATGTTATATTCAATGAGAAGGTGTTGTACAAAGATCAGTTGCAGCAGCATGAGAAGAAAGAAAAGGATTATGTGGTGCTAGATGATACTCCAAATAGTGATGTTCCAGTGGCTCCTCATGCTTCGCAACAGCAACCAGAAATACCACAAACTCCAGTGAATGTTAGATGGTCAACAAGGATAAGTAGACCTCTTGAAAGGTTTTCTCCCTCTTTGTATTCTATTTTGTTAACAGATGCTGGTGAACCAAAAGGGTATGATGAAGCTATGCAGGTGAATACACAAGTTTAGTGGGAGCTTGCCATGCAAGAAGAAATGGACTCCTTGCTGAAAAATCAGACTTGGGAATTATGTAAGTTACCTGTAGGTAAAAAGGCTTTACCAAACAAATGGGTTTACAGGCTGAAAGAGGAAGATGGAGGTAAGAAACGATTTAAGGCTAGGTTAGTTGTAAAAGGATTTGCACAAAAACAGGGCATTGATTTTGATGAGATATTTTCTCCGGTTGTCAAGATGACTTCTATTCGTACTGTTTTAAGTATTGTGGCTGCTGAAGATTTGCATTTGGAACAACTAGATGTGAAAACTACCTTTCTCCATGGTGATTTGGAGGAGGAGATATACATGGCACAACCACAGGGATTTGAGGTCAAAGGTAAGGAGAAACAAGTGTGCAGATTGAAGAAAAGCTTGTATGGCCTGAAACAAGCACCTCGGCAATGGTATTTGAAATTTGATAGTTTTATGGCTGAGCAAGGCTATAGTAGGTGTAATTCTAACCATTGTGTTTATTTTAAGAGGTTGGATAATGACAGCTACATCATTTTATGTTTATATGTTGATGACATGCTTGTAGCTAGGTCTAACATGGATCACATCAGAGAGTTAAAACATCAGTTATCACAGTCATTTGATATGAAGGATTTGGGGGCAGCAAAACAAATCCTTGGTATGAAAATTTGTAGAGATAGGAAGAACAGAAAATTGACTCTATCTCAGGCTGCTTATGTTGAAAAGGTGTTGCAGAGATTCCATATGGAGATTGCCAAAGCTGTCAGTACACCTTTGCCTAGTCATTTGAAATTGACTAAGGAGATGTGTCCAAAGACACAAGAGGAGGAAGAGAAAATGTCCAAGATACCCTATGCTTTAGCTGTAGGAAGTTTAATGTATGCCATGGTATGCACAAGACCGGATATTGCACATGCTGTCGGAGTCGTTAGTAGGTATATGAGTCATCCCAGATTTGAGCATTGGAATGCGGTCAAATGGATTCTCAGATATTTGAGAGGTACATCTAATAAACACTTATGTTTTGGGGGCTCTAATACTGATTTAGTAGGTTATGTAGACTTAGATTTGGTAGGGGATATTGATACCAGGTGGAGTACTACAGGTTATGTCTTTACTGTAGGTGGAACATCAGTGAGTTGGATTTCTAGGTTGCAAAAGGTGGTTGCTTTATCCACCACAGAGGCAGAATATGTCGCTGCAACAGAGGCAAGCAAGGAGATGATATGGCTACAATCTTTCATGGAAGAATTGGGTAAACAACAGGCTAATAGTTCTTTGTATACAGACAGTCAGAGTGCCATACATCTTGCAAAGAATTCTGCCTTGCATTCAAAGACCAAACACATACAGTTGAGGTATCACTTTATTCGGTCGGTGTTGGATAATGGACAGTTAAGGCTGAAAAAGATACATACAGATGAAAATCCAGCGGATATGTTTACAAAGGCAGTGACAAGGGAGAAGCTGAGCTCCTCTTCAGCTTTGATTGGTCTTCTAGACTGAACACAATAAAAATTGAACAGTAGAGTCCAGGGTGCTTATTTCCAGTGGGAGCTGCATGCGCAGCGGTGTCGTCCAGGATCAGTCTCCAAGTGGGAGATTGTTGGTAGGTGGCGACTGATCAGGAAAGTACTATACACTAGCCATGTATCCTCACCAGGGTTCGGGGGCGGCAGCCCCTGAGAAATGGGGGTTCGGGGGCGGTAGCCCCCGAGAAATTTTTTTTTTGTATTGTAGCATTTGCAGCGGTATTGAGTTGCAGGGATTGCTGATTGTAATCGGTTTGATTTACTGGATAATAATATTGGACTCTCTGTTTGGTGGATGTAGCCCGAGTTTGGGTGAACCACGTTAAATCTTGTCTCTCGCTGTTATTAATTCTATGTATTTCCATTTCTCTGTTTAATCTTTATTTGCATTTAATTGATATCTTCTGCCGGCTAACCCTAACAACACATCTTTGCCATCCTTCCTCACGATGCTGCGATTCTTTTAACATGTAAGAATGTTTTGATGCATCTTGGTAGGCATCCTATAGATCTAACACATCCTTGTAGAACTCCTTTTGCACCAAGGTCAAGTCATCATGGATTTCTAATGCATATTCCATGAAATCACCTATGTCATACCTTGTAGCCTTGTAGTATTCCACTTGATGTTTCAAGTGCTCAATTTCCTTCTTATACCCTTCCATTTCTTATATCATTTTAAGGATGTTTGATTTATTTGCTTGTGTTGTGGCAACCCTAGTAGTGCTTGTTAATACATCATCATTTACTTTTATCAATCCAGAGGTGTCTAGAGCGATTTGCAATAAGACTTCTTGGTATGGGGGGGTTTGGTCAAATGGTTTTCTTGGATGGAACTTGGTTCGTGGGTTGTGCCAAAAATGAAAGTGCATACAAAAATAAAGATCTATCTAATTACTGAGAAATAAACACACTTGCTTGGAAGGAAACTATCTTAATTTGTTGGAAATAAACACACTTGCTGAAATAAACACACTTGCTGGAAATAAACACACTTGCAATAAAAAAAATTAATCTCACATGTTGGAAAAAACAAAATGAAGATTAATTGTATCCACTGTTAATCTACAACAATGAAATACTCTGGATATGACAATGCTGACAAATAACAAGTCTATCTTTTTGGTGTTTTTAGAATTTAAAGAACAATTCTGCAGGGAACAGTTTAACTAAAAATCACATAGAAGATAAATGGAAACTTAACAAAATAGAAAACATAACAGATTTGCACACATACAAGAATACTGAGAGATCTTCTCTTAGATGGGTAAGCGAGCCCTACTCCCTCAACCAGAGATGATCCTCTTTGCTCAATTAACTCTTTCAGTAGAAATTTCCCTTCATTTGCATTAAATCATAGTCCAAGAATGGACAAAAATTACAAGCCTGAAAATGAGGAACTTTCCTCCTGTTACAACAATCTAGTAATAACTATATGAAAACTAGAAACTGGAACTAACTAGAAAGAGATGAATTGCTCCTACTTATACAATCGAGCATTATTGGAAAGAAGAAATTAACAGCAAGTTTAACTAAAGTGAACTGGGACTAGAGCCAAATGTATAATTTATTACATGCATGATTCCTCTACAGTAACTACAAATTAGAGATCTATGTTACTCTAACTACTTGGCGAACTAGATGATTCTCTTAAAATGGTGTAGCGCTAGGTGGCAGTGACTTTAGTTGGAACTGAGGTTAGCTAACAGATATTTCAGTTAGTCACCAAAAATGTGGTAACATGGTTGTTGAAAACAATGCAGATAACTGAGAGGGGAGGTGAATCAGTTATCTTATAACTTTTTTTATTTTTACTTTCTTTCTTGTCTTATCATTTAGTGCTATGTCAAAACAATGCAATCATAAGAACTGAAAAGGAATTAACACATAACACAAGGATTTTTACGTGGAAACCCTGCTAAGGAAAAAACCACGAGGTGACTAACCCAAGTTTGTATTCTCTGTTATAAGAATAAAGATTACAAATTTGGCACTTGCCACAATTAGGGCTCACTGCTTGAGCACACTGCTCACAAGAGGCCCATTGCCTACAAGAGACTCACTGTCTACAAATGCTTACAGATGATACCAAGGTGTTTGAACTGAAGAACAACATCTATACATGCAAGAAGTCAGTTCCGGTTAGGTGTGTAAGTATACTGATCTGGCACATTTCCTTCTTCCTCTGCTCAATATCACTCTTCAGTCATATTTCAAGTTCAGATCTTTATTTTCGCACTTCTTCCAATAATTTCTTCAACATCTACATGCCCAAAATCTTGCACAAGCTTGAGACCATCGAGTATATATATCCACATTAAGGATTTCAACTAACTTCATAGTCGGTAATAAGAACACTTGAGATATTTGCAAGTTTATGTTCTGTTAGTTGAATCCTTGCTTGGTTGATGATGTGCATCAAAACTTGGACATAGAATTCATTAATCATGTTGGCCAATAATGTATAATGCCACAAGTTGCTTGATTGACACCTTTTATACATCTGGATTGAAGTCTAGTACTCTGTCAGTCAATTCTTCCTCTGTCTACTCTGTCTAACTGGAACCCAACACTTAGAAGCTCATATCTTTTTCATGCTTTATCATCGGAGGCCAAATCTCTGGAATACAATAGTCATGATATCCTTCTTGATTTATCCAATTCTACAACTTACTGAGTTACACCATTTGAGAGATCCGGACCTGATTATCGGACCATGTTGCATACTCTGTTCTTGTCCACCGGACCAAAACAATTTCCATCCTGACTTTCGGTATAGGTATATTATGTACTACAGATGTGTAGAATAGACTTTGTTGCCATCAATGACAACACTTATGAAGCCACACAGTGTCTCTTGCCAACAATCTCCCCCTTTGGCATTGATGGCAACACTTATTGAAAAATGGCTAAGTGTTGCAGTGACTCCCCCTTTGCTGGATTCCTCATTTTTCATAGCTCTTCAGTCCCCCTTTGACATCAATGGCAAAGGGTGGAATCCGCATACCAAAACTATGCAAAAATTATCATATACATGGCCGCATATGTATAAACAAATCATACGTTATACTTACACATACTTAAATATATCTAAAAAGGTTGTCTTCAAATGTGTAATTTTTGTGGCCCAACTCCTCTTCATTCTATCCAAAATGGAGATGTGTCCACTTAATAAAAATGCATATGCTTCTGCCCTCTTCAAATCTGTTGGATTACTGGTCTGGGCTGTACTTTGAGCATCAGTTAAAGCATCATGCAATACTTCTAACTTAGGGAGGATTATTCCCCTGAGTTCACCCATTCTATCCATTAGATTCCTCTTCTCCTTAACCAGTTTCTTTATCTCATTTATGATAACAACTACCTGACATTCTTGGTTTACCAAAGAGATGGTAAGAGGATCAAAATTCTGGGATAGGCTTAACAACTTTTCTTCTTGTTCTTTCAGCTTCTTTTCAATGTCCACTGAAACTTTAGGCCAAGATAAAAAAAAATTATATATCTCCTCCATCCTTAAGGGCATTTTGAATGCTCTTTATTCCAATGTATAAGGTTCTTCTGTCATTGTTAATTAGTCCTTGTACCTCACTAAACCTTTTTTCAGAGAACTCTTTCTAGACCTTAGTTTCTGCCAATTTTTCAAGAGATTCAAAGTGAGAATTGACAGAATTAACCAAGTTTTTCAAGTTACCTGATAGAGAGGCAGATGCATACTTTTGATATGTAGGCATGATCTTCTCTAGTACACTGGATGCAATATTCAACAGTTCACTGTCCTCCATGTGTGATTTTAGAAGTTTTTCTTTTGCTTTGGCCTGAGCAAAATATGCTACTTTCATTATTTGAATTGGAGAGAGAGAGTCAAAATTTAATGGCCCTTGAATTAACTCAAGTTCATCTAGCTCCATCATTTCTTTGTCAAGGAAATTCTGTACTGTCTCTGCAGTGTATCTTGTTGGTGATTCAGACTTCTTTCCTTTAGAGATATCAGGACTAATTGGTTTGGGTAAGTCATCACCAACCTTATCTACTTGTTCTTCTTCTTTTGCCTTACCCTCTTTCTCTTGATTCTCCTTCTCTTCTCTTCTTCCTTCCCCTTCTTCTTCAGTGCCCGAAAGATTTGTATTGACAACTGTGGGATCTGGAGGAGTAACATTACCAAAGTTTACTATTTTATGAACTTCCTCTTCTAGAACAGAGGAGTCTAAGTCTTTAGATTTTTCATCTATTTTCTTTAATCCTTCGACATCCTTGTCAGAGAATTCTTCATTGATTACTTTTAATCCTTCAACATCCATGGTAGAAGGATCTTCATTTGTTTACTCTACAGTAGGAAGATTAAATCTCTTCAAGGCTTTCCAGAGAATCTCTTTTGTTTCATTAGCTATTTGATTAGTTTCTCCAATCATGAGTTTATTCATCCGAGACTTGCTTCGGAAATCATCTTTACAATCCTTGAACACCCTGTCCATTTGTTTTGGAGTGATAGAGGGACATAGTTGTATCACTATCTCCTCTTGGATCTCCAAGTCTTTTGCCTTTGCATTCTCTTTTCTTTGCTCCAATTCTTCCTCTAGGCTCTTTGGAATTAAAGAAATTATTTCAATGAATGCTTTGTTATAGATATTCAAATACCTGATAGTTGCCACCTCTAGTATTCTCTTGTTTGCATCATTATATTCATCATAAAATTCTATTACTGGTTGCAGGTTTCCATCCACAATGACTGCCTTAATGATGTCTTCAATTGAGAGAGTGGGTTTCTCAACAAAGTCCTCTATCTTCTCTTCCTCATTTCTGCTATCAGAAGACTTCTCAGACGTTCTTTTCTTCTTCAATTTCCTGATTTCCTCATCTAATTCTGTTTCTTCATCATCCTTTTGGCTCGTATATGTCCTTGTGGCTTTGGTCTTCATTCTCTTTTCTCCTTTCCCAGATGACTTGACTTCTGGTTTCATAGTCTTTGAGCTTTTAGAAGTGACAGGAACAAAACTCTTGGAAGATCTAGTCCGGGATGAGGCTTGCACCGGAATGCCTTCTTCTCTTTCTTTTTCTGCCTTCTCCATTTTCTCTCTATTGGCATCTATTGCCTCCTTTGATATGCCAAATCTTTTGGCAAGTTCTTCAACTTCCTTTCTTACTTTTCTCTTAATCTCAGGCTGTCTTAATACAACATGTTTTTTTATGCTTACCTCTTCAAAAGTGCCAAACCTTTCTGCTTCAGTGTCCTTAGGTTGGCTCAACAGGTGTTGAATATGTACCTATAAAATATTTTCATTGACCTCATATCCCATAGGCACTATCCACACAGTTCTTGGCTCAACTACCTCTATTAGGCATTGGTCAGTGTCAACTATGAAGCAGACTGTGTCTTTGTATTTCTCAACTATTGATTGTGGTATTCTCTCTCTAGCATGCATCATGCTTTGGAAATTTCTGAAGTAACCCCAGAGAGCTGAGTTTTGGGCTTGATCATTGCCAAGTCCATACATGTAATCTCTAATTTGAATTGCAACAGGTTTATCATTTTGCTAGACCCAACCCTTTGATTCAGGCAACTCATTCATAAAGTAGAAAAATAGACACAATATTAGACTACCATATTTGAAGGAGTTTTTCTTATCTCTCTTGATCTTCTGTAAATTTTCCATCAGTTGACTCAGTAGAAGCTCACACAGATCATAATCTACATCTTCCTTCAGCATTTGATATGCAGCATAGATTGTTGTACCAAATATAGAATTTTCCCTACTTTAGTGGTAGATTTTGTAGCCCATTATTATTGAAGCAAACTTGACATCTGGATCTGTGATGTCATCTATAGTCATTGCTCTTTTATCAAATTTTGATCCGGTGGCTTCAGTTACCATTTGGTTCCTTACAGTTTTGAGTGTGGGTAATCCACCAGTTGATTGCAATCCGGTCACAGCCCTGATGGCATCTTTGGTTATCTTGAATAGCCTCATTAGCCACATAAAATTATCATGCATCCTACTTAGAACATACCTGACCCATTCGTCTTCTGGAAAACACAGAAAATGTATGCAATGTTCGAAGTGTTTGTCCCTTAGGGTCTTGAATTTAGGTCTGAGTTTAAAATTCTCATCTGTTAACCGTTTTTGATAGATGTTGGATGATTTTAAGTCTCCAAAATATTCTATGTTTGCATGGATATAAGCCTAAATATCTTCTATATGTAAGACACCATGCGGAATACTGGAAAACGCACCCAAGGGATCAACTTCTAGTGACTTGTAAGGGTGTTTCTTGAATTTTGGTCTCAGCCTTTCAGAAATATTAACAACCAATGGAGTAGCCATTCTAGTAAAGAAATCTAGAGAGAATTTGCAGAAGGGAAGTACCTTTTCATGCCTTAGGGTTTGAAGCAGATGTCGAGACAATTTTCTGTTTGAATTCAATCTTCAGCCGTAAACTGTAGGATCTCTTCTCAGAGCTATTCTTTCTTCTTCGTGAGTGCAAGTGTGTAAATAATGAGTGGGAAAAGAACTTTTATTCTCGCACAAAACCTAATTCCCTTTTGTAATAAATGTACAAACTTTTAAGTCATCCGGTCACCCTGCTTTTTAAATGAGCTTTTCATGAATTATCTTATGGATCTTCAAACTAGTACCTTAGTGTGTTGATAACACCTAGGTGCCTTAAAAGAGTTTCCTCTGGATCCACAGATTAGAGTATCGTGTTTTCAGATCATTCTAGATCAATTTGTATTGCTCTGTTAATACTATATGGTTATCGAAACCGAATCTACTCAAGTGGTCATAAACCTTGTGAAACTTAATGCGAACCTCTCATATTTTGACTGAAGGTTCTTTTGGGGATTTTATATAAACCCTTTAATCTGCAACATCAGATATTCACTCAATGTGCCAAATTCAGGCACTTACCGGCTGGCTGGGGGAAAAAGATTTTCTCTGTAGGTCCCCTTGAGCCAGAGCTCACTTTTTAGTTTCTGAAAGGATTATCAGCACTGGATTCTGGTGCAGATCCATCTCCAATATTCATTGTACTCTTCTTCACCCAAATCTTACTCATCTCCTTTTGAACTTCATTCGCATTTAGTTTACCTTTGCCTTTATCTTATTTCTGATCATGTTTTACTAGACCCCTTTCATCATGATTTCTGCTGATGGAGTCAGTTTGTCATTGATGTCAAAAAGGTGTCCTCAGTGTGTTTGATGTCATCAGGACTTGGTTGATCAGGTTTGGCCTTCAATGTGTCTTCTTATGTTTTTCGAGTTCATGTTACTTGGTGTTGAGTTCAGTTACTTCATGTCATAACAATGTTCACATTTCGTGATGGTGTCTTGAAGATGTTGGGTCTTGGTATGATGTTGTATTAGTTTGGTAAAGCATGGCTGATCAAAATGTTACAGGCTGTTTGGTTTGTGTTTGCCACAAATAGAGATGATTTCTTGATCTTGGTATGACAAATAGACATGCTTCAGTAATGCAAGAAGCAATACAGATCAGTAGCAAATGGCATAATATTCAGTGGCATGTTCTTCATAATGACAGTTTGATAGTATGGTCTTCATTTGATCTTGGTTTCAGTTGTGAGAGTTGTGATGTTGGATTTCATTGTCTCCTGCAAAGTATTCATATAGTGTTCATCTATGTCTCTTGACAATTTCTGTTGACAAGAATCTTACAGTGGCATGTGAACCAAAATGTCCTCTTAGGATTTTATCAAGGGTCATGAGCTAGATCAAGTGTCGAGAAGTCTTTATCTCATAATGTTCTTTAGTTGTTATAGTATAGCCATATCTTAATTATGTTCTTGACTCTTCTATGAGTTTTTACATTTGTTCACATTTCTGTCTATGCTAGGTTTTACTTCTCCGATCATAGATTTTTGGAGGCTTTAAAATCCTAAGGTCTTATGGCAAACCTAAGAGTTAAAGACCTAGAAGTCTATGTTCACATAGTTCTAAATTACCCTTTATATCTATGATGAGAGCGTCATACACTTTTGTTTTATTTATCTATTGACTGGCTCAAATGGTCATTGTCACTTAAGTGACAACTAAAGGGTGTTAGTCACATTCTTTAACCGGCCCCTATGCCTTGTGAAACCGGCATCATCGGTGATGTGGAGAGCGCATGGGCGCTAAAAATAGATCTACGGCTTTGTTTGAAAATTTCTTGAGCGCGAGTTTTGTGATCAATGGACATTATTTAATTTGTGCCTTCCATCTACGAGCTTGCACTTTGACGTGCAAATGAATGTCACTGTGTGTGACCATTTGGAAAGTATCTTTCTAAGGCTAAGTTTAGCCCGATTTAAAGGCATTTTTTTTGGATATTTCTTTCAGAAGTTTTTTGTGAGAGATTTTTAATAAGATTCCTTCTATTTTAATCATCCTAACTCGTGCATTAAAAAAGGTAAAGAAGGAAGTTTTTTGTTTTTTTTTCTTATAATGAGCAATGTTAAAAATTCTTCTTAAGAGAAGTTTAAAAGAGACATTGTGGAACTTTAAGAGTTTTGTAAGGATCCTAATGAATTTTTTTTTCAGAGATAGATTGGTTTCTTGCAAATTGAGTAAATGAATATATAGAGAGAAAAGAAACTGGATCAAGGAATTTTTTTTTGCACAAGGATTATGAAGAATTTGAAAGATATTAGTTTTTTGAAGAGTCATTTTACAGATGAAGATAAAATTGCTCACATAAGAATATCGATGTTGATCATTTATTTTGAAAGAAATTTGATTACAAGGCATTGAAAGAGAAGATCAAGAGGTTTTGAAAAAGAGGATAATACAAAATGGTTTTGTAATTTACAGAGAGAAGGTGAAATGTTTTATTTGACAGAGAACATAAAAATAATGCAGAGTGATTATATTTTTGAGAAGTTATATTATGAAAATTTGTTTGCAGAAAAGGAGATGAAAATGAAAAGACTAAATATTCAAAGAGTTTTTAATTTTTCTCTTACAAGTCCTGATTGAAATGATAGAGAACATGAAATGATCTTGCAAAGAAGTTTGATTGACAAATTGGTGGAGTTATTTTGCAGATTGAATTTGCACAGGCAAAATGATTTTATTTTTTGATAGAAGCAATATTGAAGATCTCTGAATTATCTTGTGCAGAATATGAAAGGTTTTTCATATTGTATATATTGGCTTGGCAGATGGATTAAAGGAAGTGTGTGTGGTGATACAGATCAGAAAAAGGGGTTGTTGAGTGTATCCGGATGTAGGATTGATTTTGATCAGAATGGACATTTGACAGACACATGAGAGAAGAAATGTTTTGTATTGAAACAGAGAAACCCTCTAAATTCTTGTTTTCAGTTTGTTCTATATTAGGGGTTGGTGCTCCTTGAAGCTGGTGCTTCTAAACAGTATGCCAGTGAGGCTTATAGGTCAGTGAGACCTTAACATTTGTCAGTGAGACAAGTATTATAGCCAGTGAGGCATGTTTTACCAATTAAGCTAGTGAGGCAGTTCTGGAGTGGTTTTTCTACCCCTGGAGGGTTTTCCACTCATGCAATTCTTGTGTCTTGATTCATATTGATCATCTCTCTATGATTGTATGTTTTACTCATGAGTTTTATTTATGTGTTTGACAATTCAATGATAACTTTATCATCTTTATGCTCTGCAAGTTAAAGTTTGAAAAAGATTTGAAAATTCACACAACACTGATTCACCCCCCTCTCAGTGTTGTCCTTGACTCCTACAATTGGTATCAGAGCCACGTTCCCTTTAGAAGCTTAATCAGCTTGGGTAGGTCCTGTGTGTGGAGTTCAATGGGTAAGTGCAGGAGAAATAAGAACATGAGAAATGGTAAGATTCTTTCTAGTCAGAAGATTCAAAAGACATCATTCATATCAAATCCAGATGTTGATATAAAGACAGTGGATAAAGATGTTGTCCAAGTTGAATCTAAAATTATTTCAAATGTTCCTCAGTTTGATGGTTCAAATTTTTCAGTTTGGTATGTTAGAATGCAAGTATATTTATCCTCCTTAGGATATGATGTTTTAATGTCAGTTGAAAATGGTATTTCTGCAAATAACAAAGAAGTTCTTGAATATAATGATATTGCAAAGAAGGCTATATTATCTGCTCTGTCTAATGATGTTATTTGTAAAGTTATGGATTGTGTTACAGCTCAGGATATGTGGAGGAAATTGAAAAGGATTTATCAAGATAATGATATAGAAAGGGACACTCTAGTGTGTGAAGAAAGTAGCAATGAAAAGAGAGTTTCAAATGAAGAAGTTGAAGTTCAATCCCAATCAAATTCAGAAAAAGCTAGCATCACAAGTGATGATGATCAGAGTAATGATGACCAGGATTATAATGAACAAGATTGTGAGATTGATTTGGAAGGAGAGCTCATATATGCTCTGAGTGAGCTCAAGAATTATAAGAAGGAGAACAATAAATTAATGATGCAGTTGCAGGAAGAAAGAGATTTAAAAGATAAAGCTCTAACAGATCTTGAAGATGCTAGAAACCTAATTGTAGACTTGAAGAATCAAGCAAGTAAATCAAATAAATTGATTGTGAGTTTGAAATCAGAAATTGTTGAAGCTAAGAGAATAGCTGATGTCTCAATTTCTAACCTTGAAGTTTCAAGGATTGAGAATCTAAAACTGGAAGGTGAAATTATCAATCTGAGAAAAGAGTATGATGGTCTTAAGAAGTATAAGGAATTTGAAGAAAGCACAAGCAAGCTACAAGAGATGCCTGGTAAACAAAAACTATATGGAGACACTACTGGACTTGGTTTTGAAGAAGGAGAATGTTCAAAAGCAAGAGAGACTCCTAGAAGGAAAATTGATTCAAGTCATTATGTTGCTGCCAGAGAAAGTAAAAGGAAGAATGAAACAGAACAGAAAACCAGAGATGAATTTGTGCACAATCAAAGAAGAAATTTCAGAAAACCTGCATCTATAAGACAAGCTTACATATACAGGTATAACTATTCATTTAATGGTTACTATTATACTTGTAATCATTTTGGTCATAAAGCAGTTGATTGCAAAAGGAATACTAACCTTGTATGTTACAAGTGCAATAATGTTGGACATATTCAAAGAAACTGCAAAATGAATAGAGTGTATGATCCTTCATGGAAGCTTAATATGAGTGCTCAAAGGTATTATCAGTCAATTGATTTTGATTACAACATAATTTGTTATAAATGCAACTCTCTTGGTCATAAAGCACACAGTTGCAGGAGAGCTCCACCTAATTTGAAAGGTTGGGAAAAGAAAAGGACAGAAAAGGTTTGGAGGAAGAAAGAGCCTGTTAAAGTTTGGAAGCAGAAAGAAAGTAAAGAGAAGCCAAAATTTATGCTTGTGCATCCTGCACAAGTCACTTCATCAGTTGCATAACAGATAGCATGAAGTGAGGGGGAGTTATTCATGTTCTATCAAGTATCCCCAAAGGGTTCCAGGAAGAAGATCATTTGATGTTTATCAATTTGATGATCTTGTTTTTCTTTGTTGAAATCATCTTTGATAATGTTTGACAGTGAAACAGGTAATCATTGACTTATTATGCTTTCAAAATATTGAAAAAGTGTTTTAGGAGTTCAAATGCACAAATTGTTAGACAAATGATCCTGATTTCAAAGATTGAATTGTCATGGTATTGCAATCCAAAGTGTTTTGGAAAGTGTTGTTACAATAATATCTTGTTTTGAATGATAAAGTCAAGAGGCAAGAGTTCTTGTTGATTGCAGAATGTTTCATCAGATTTAACAGTGTGCTGTAAAGAGATGTGCAGGATCAGCAGGATGGTCTTCATTCTTTTCATGTCAAAAGGATGTGCAATAAATCTTGGTTGCAAAATGAATATTCATTTAGAAGTGATCATTGGTATAATAATTTGACATGTTCTTCTTCATTAATATGGTTTAGAAAGGTTTGTTCAAAGTATGTGGTGGTTTCAGGTATGAGCTTCAAGTTATGACAATCAAGTGTTTCTTTTGACATTGATGGTGAATCTTGTATCAGAGGCAAGTAAAAGTCTTATCAAAAATGGTCTTCTTGGCATCTTGCGTTGAGAACTGTGTCATAAGGAATCTTCATGATTTTTGTCTACAAATTTGTTCCTCAAAGAGTTTGGTGATGTTGTGACTTGATCCTATTTTGTATATTGTTCATATCATACTTACATGGTTGAGTTGTCATGTTGCTTCAGTAAAGGTGTTCTCAAGGAACTCTCATCAGATGTGGTTTTGTATCAGAATTGACAAGTGTCTTGTGTAGAACAGGAGGTTAGTTCAGATGGTCTTCATTTTTTTGCCATGACAGAAAAGGTGTCAGAATAGTTTGGTTGCAGGATGATAATTTGATGATTATATCTATTACTTTGTTGAGTTATGACATGTGTCTTGGAGCTTTCAGGTGGTTTGAAGATAATATCAAAAGAAGATGATAAACTAGATATATTAAGGAGTTTCTGATGTTTCATTGATGATCTTCCTCTCTAATTTGTTTTAGACAGTGTTCTTCAAGCTATGATATTGATGGTGATATCTTGTATTTCTTTAGAGGAAGTTAAAGGGGGAGTTAATCAGAGGATTGAGTTGTCTCTATCATGGGAGATTTGAAAAGATCTTATCAAAAGTGATCATCATGTCTTTTTGAGTTGGGAACTGTATGTTAAGGAATCTTCATGATTTTTTGCTTGCAATATGGTTCATCAAGTGTATTGATGTGTTTATAAAGTTGGTATTTGGTTACAAAGATATGTTTTCTTCATCCTCATATTGGTATTGTGTCAAGAAGTAATGGTTATTCTTGTCAGGACAATTGCTAGTGACATTTATGAATAATGATTTGTTTGTGGTATTCAACACAGGGGGAGAAATTTTTTGTCATTAGATGTCAAAAAGGGGGAGAAAGATAAATTGCATCGGGTGGTTTTGCCATCAATGACAAAGGGGGAGATTGATGGAGTCAGGTTGTCATTGATGTCAAAAAGGTGTCCTCAGTGTGTTTGATGTCATCAGGACTTGGTTGATCAGGTTTGGCCTTCAATGTGTCTTCTTATGTTTTTCGAGTTCATGTTACTTGGTGTTGAGTTCAGTTACTTCATGTCATAACAATGTTCACATTCCGTGATGGTGTCTTGAAGATGTTGGGTCTTGGTATGATGTTGTATTAGTTTGGTAAAGCATGGCTGATCAAAATGTTACAGGCTGTTTGGTTTGTGTTTGCCACAAATAGAGATGATTTCTTGATCTTGGTATGACAAATAGACATGCTTCAGTAATGCAAGAAGCAATACAGATCAGTAGCAAATGGCATAATATTCAGTGGCATGTTCTTCATAATGACAGTTTGATAGTATGGTCTTCATTTGATCTTGGTTTCAGTTGTGAGAGTTGTGATGTTGGATTTCATTGTCTCCTGCAAAGTATTCATATAGTGTTCATCTATGTCTCTTGACAATTTCTGTTGACAAGAATCTTACAGTGGCATGTGAACCAAAATGTCCTCTTAGGATTTTATCAAGGGTCATGAGCTAGATCAAGTGTCGAGAAGTCTTTATCTCATAATGTTCTTTAGTTGTTATAGTATAGCCATATCTTAATTATGTTCTTGACTCTTCTATGAGTTTTTACATTTGTTCACATTTCTATATATGCTAGGTTTTACTTCTCCGATCATAGATTTTTGGAGGCTTTAAAATCCTAAGGTCTTATGGCAAACCTAAGAGTTAAAGACCTAGAAGTCTATGTTCACATAGTTCTAAATTACCCTTTATATCTATGATGAGAGCGTCATACACTTTTGTTTTATTTATCTATTGACCGGCTCAAATGGTCATTGTCACTTAAGTGACAACTAAAGGGTGTTAGTCACATTCTTTAACCGGCCCCTATGCCTTGTGAAACCGGCATCATCGGTGATGTGGAGAGCGCATGGGTGCTAAAAATAGATCAACGGCTTTGTTTGAAAATTTCTCAGGCGCGAGTTTTGTGATCAATGGACATTATTTAATTTGTGCCTTCCATCTACGAGCTTGCACTTTGACGTGCAAATGAATGTCACTGTGTGTGACCATTTGGAAAGTATCTTTCTAAGGCTAAGTTTAGCCCGATTTAAAGGCATTTTTTTTGGATATTTCTTTCAGAAGTTTTTTGTGAGAGATTTTTAATAAGATTCCTTCTATTTTAATCATCCTAACTCGTGCATTAAAAAAGGTAAAGAAGGAAGTTTTTTGTTTTTTTTTCCTATAATGAGCAATGTTAAAAATTCTTCTTAAGAGAAGTTTAAAAGAGACATTGTGGAACTTTAAGAGTTTTGTAAGGATCCTAATGAATTTTTTTTTCAGAGATAGATTGGTTTCTTGCAGATTGAGTAAATGAATATATAGAGAGAAAAGAAACTGGATCAAGGAATTTTTTTTTGCACAAGGATTATGAAGAATTTGAAAGATATTAGTTTTTTGAAGAGTCATTTTACAGATGAAGATAAAATTGCTCACATAAGAATATCAATGTTGATCATTTATTTTGAAAGAAATTTGATTACAAGGCATTGAAAGAGAAGATCAAGAGGTTTTGAAAAAGAGGATAATACAAAATGGTTTTGTAATTTACAGAGAGAAGGTGAAATGTTTTATTTGACAGAGAATATAAAAATAATGCAGAGTGATTATATTTTTGAGAAGTTATATTATGAAAATTTGTTTGCAGAAAAGGAGATGAAAATGAAAAGACTAAATATTCAAAGAGTTTTTAATTTTTCTCTTACAAGTCCTGATTGAAATGATAGAGAACATGAAATGATCTTGCAGAGAAGTTTGATTGACAAATTGGTGGAGTTATCTTATAGATTGAATTTGCACGGGCAAAATGGTTTTATTTTTTGATAGAAGCAATATTGAAGATCTCTGAATTATCTTGTGCAGAATATGAAAGGTTTTTCATCTTGTATATATTGGCTTGGCAGATGGATTAAAGGAAGTGTGTGTGGTGATGCAGATCAGAAAAAGGGGTTGTTGAGTGTATCCGGATGTAGGATTGATTTTGATCAGAATGGACATTTGACAGACACATGAGAGAAGAAATGTTTTGTATTGAAACAGAGAAACCCTCTGAATTCTTGTTTTTAGTTTGTTTTGTATTAGGGGTTGGTGCTCCTTGAAGCTGGTGCTTCTAAACAGTATGCCAATGAGGCTTACAGGTCAGTGAGACCTTAACATTTGTCAGTGAGACAAGTATTGTAGCCAGTGAGGCATGTTTTACCAATTAAGCCAGTGAGGTAGTTCTGGAGTGGTTTTTATACCCCTGGAGGGTTTTCCACTCGTGCAATTCTTGTGTCTTGATTCATATTGATCATCTCTCTATGATTGTATGTTTTACTCATGAGTTTTATTTATGTGTTTGACAATTCAATGATAACTTTATCATCTTTATGCTCTGCAAGTTAAAGTTTGAAAAAGATTTGAAAATTCACACAACACTGATTCACCCCCCTTCTCAGTGTTGTCCTTGACTCCTACATCTGCTTCTACAGAATCTAGCTATATGACTAGGTTTATTGCAATTGTAACACACAACATTTCTTTACTTATTTGGTTGATATCCTTTTGATCTGCACTGATTAGCCATATGCCCCATTCTATTGCATGTAAAACATCTACCATTGAAAGAATTGTTCATTTGCATATTTCTACATTCATGAGATTTGTGACCATACCTTTTGCAACTAAAACATTGACTGAAGAAGGATGAATTGTTCTGATTCATTCTATTCCTGCACTGAGTTACTTTATGACCAAATTTGTTGCAATTGAAGCAATTCCCATTAAAAGATGGATATCTTTGGGCATTTGGTTGCCTTACCGAAGGTCTTCTAGGCTTGTTCCTTTGACTTCCTAATCCAAAGTTCCTTTGACCTGATCTAGAGCTTTCACTTTTGTCATACCCCAAGCCACGCTTATCATCAACCCTCTTTTGACTTGCAAGAAGAACTTCAAGTTGGGCTGATCTTATCTTGAATTTTTCTTTGTATTCATTTGCAGATTGAAGATCTTGTTTAAGAGTGTCTATTTAGTTCTCAAGTTGTTCTTCATTGTCTCTGGATTCTTTAAGATCAGATTCAAGATGCTTGATTATTCTGTCCATTTTGTGGTAGTCCTCTATTTTCTCCTTGAGGGATTATTTTAGGTTATCTTCAATCTTTCTCTTCTCTTCAATTTCTTGGGTGAATTTCATAACCCCTAATTCCATTTCATGTCTTATCATAATCACTTCTTTTGATAGCTTCTCACATAGCCTAGTTTTCTCATTTAGATCCTCATCAACATTATTGGCTTCATTCTGATTTCCTAATTTCTAGAGTAGTTCCTTTCTCTTTTTCATAGAAATACTGAGTTTTTCTTTCAGCTCATTGATGAAATCATTAGCTTCCTTAGGTCTTTCTCTCAAATTATTGACCTGAAAGTGGGATTGTTCAAGATCATCTAGGGCAGGCTAAAGTTGTTCTTTCATACCATATGCATCCATTGAGATTCCCACATCTTCCTCAAGATGTTAGGCTTGTTTAGAGGAACTTAGCTCTGATACCAATTGTTGGAAACAATGTAGATAACTAAGAAGGGGGGTGAATCAATTATCTTATAACTTTTTTTTATTTTTACTTTCTTTCTTGTCTTATCATTTAGTGCTATATCAAAACAATGCAATCATAAGAACTGAAAAGGAATTAACACATAACACAAGGATTTTTACATGGAAACCTTGCTAAGGGAAAAACCACGGGGTGACTAACCCAGGATTGTATTCTCTATGAAAAGAATAAAGAGTACAAATTTGGCACTTGCCAATTAGGGCTCACTGCTCACAAGAGGCCCACTACCTACAAGAGACTCACTATCTACAGATGCTTACAGATGATACCAAGGTGTTTGAATTGAATAACAACATATATATATGCAAGAAGTCAGTTCTGGTTGGGCGCAATATACTGATCTAGCACATTTCATTATTCCTCTACTCAATATCACTCTTCAGTCATATTTCGGGTTTAGATCTTTGTTTTTGCACTTCTTCCAATATTTTCTTCAACATCTACATGCCCAAATCTTTCACAAGCTTGAGACCATCGAGTATATATATCCGCATTAAGGATTTCAACTAACTTCATAGTCAGCAATAAGAACACTTGAGATATTTGCAAGTTTTTGTTTTGTTGGTTGAATCCTTACTTGGTTGATGATGTGCATTAAAACTTGGACATAGTATTCATTAATCATGTTAGCCAATAATGTATAATGCCACAAGTTGCTTGACCAACACCTTTTATACTTCTAGATTGAAGTCTGGTACTCTATCAGTTAGTTCTTCTTCTGTCTACTCTGTCTTACTGGAACCCAACACTCAGAAGCTCATATCTTTTTCATGCTTTATCATCAGAGGCCAAATCTCGGGAATACAATAGTCATGATACCCTTCTTGATTTTTCCAAGTCCACAACTTACTGAGTTACACCATCTGAGAGATCCAAACCTGATTGTTAGAACATGTTGCATACTCTGTTATTGTCCACTGGACCAAAACAATTTCCATCTTGACTTCCGGTATAGGTATATTATGTACTGCGAATGTGTAGAATAGACTTTGTTTCCATCAATGACAACACGTATGAAGCCACACAGTGTCTCTTGCCAACAGTGGTGATGTTACTCTTCACAACTGCTTGATTGAGGTGGAAGTTATGTTTGCATCCTAGGATTGGCTTGTGGCAGTCATCGACTCAAGGGGAGGATGATTCTTGGAAGGTATTCAAAATCTGGAGTTGTTCAAAGTTCAGGTTCTTTTTGGGACAAAGGGCTCCAGAGGGATCCAGAGACCACTGGTAGTTCCTTGCTGTAATCCTTCTACAAATATTCACAACTTTGTACCACAATACATAAGATATTCACTTTTGAAATGTAATTCAGTAAAATAAAGTAAGAGATTTTATTAAAGGAAATGAAAACTAAACATGTGCATAATCCAACCAAAAGACAAAAATAATTATAATAATATGTAAATATATATATGCCAAAGTGTCTGTGAAAGTATTAAGAATAGGAAATATCATGAAATAGATGAGTCAAATATATGGCTCATCATCTCCCGCCTACTAAATATATGCCATGTCCTCATGGCTATGCTTCATCTGCTTCATCCCATATGTTCTTTCCCTCCATAATTGTGTTGTAATTGTATTCTTCTTCATCCTTGTATTGGAACAACTATCTCCCTTTGGACTGGAACCCATCATTTTCCTGCACCCTATTGAACCATGTACTAAATTTCCCTTCTCTCATTGGTTGTGCTACTGGGTGACTTAAGCAAGGAGCTAGCATTAGAATTAGTGGAGGTCTGAATCTCATCCCAATCCAATTTTGTTGTCTTTGCTAGATTAATGGTATGTTTTTTCGTAGCTTGTCAGTCATCCATTTGATATTGGCAGGTGAAATAGGCTCTCTCCTCTTGAGAACATTAAGTAAGTCCTTAAACCTGCATAAACAACTTGTAACTACTGCATTTAGGAGATATCCATCTATAGCAAAAAAATTAGAAATACAAGAATTTAAGTTTTGCACATAATGAGCCATAACACCGTGCCTACAAGCATTGGCCTTAAAAGTGTTGGTGAAACAGGTAGTCTTGGGGCATTCATGGCACATTAACAAACCAATGGATCCTGCAACTATATTATATTCATCCATTTTGTCTTCCCACAATCTATTGTTTTGGAGCAGAGATAGATAGCTCTTGATTTGAAGTTCTCCCACATACAAATTAAGCATTGAAGTATTTACATACCCCATGATGTGGCCATGTTGGAAGAATTCACACAATAGATTTTGTTGGTCTTTGGGTTTTGCAAATAGCATTCAACAAATTCCATATCATTATCAAAATCAAAAGGGAGATTGTAACTTATCCTCAATAATTTCCACCTTAAATATTGTTCTCTAAGGAACAGGGCATACACACCTGATGGTGGTCGTTGAGCTAATAGGGTTTCCCCTATTTCACTGGCCAGAGCCAGATTGTTTTCTATTGCCAACTTCTCCTATCTTAGGGCCTCTAGATCCTTCCAGAGATTTATAATTTCACCCCGGAGCTATCCATTCTCAAGTATAATTTGTAATTTTTGACCATATACATTCAATGAGACAGGTACATGGGTGTACTGATCAATCTTTTGCCTGAGTTGAGTAATTTACATGTCCCTTTGGGCCACCATATCCTTATGACTATCTATTTCTTTCTTAAAAACATAGATTTATTTTTCTTTTTCTTGTTTCTCCTCTTCAGCCTTTGCCATTTTCTTTTCTAGTCCTCGTCTTTGGCCTTCAATTGTAGGGTCATGGCCTCCAATTGTGCCTTGTATTGCTTTAATTCAAGTTCAGCTTTAGAGAGAGCCAGGGCATACCATGTTTCCTATGCTGTGGTGTCTTCAGAGGCTTCCTCAAGGGTTTCTTTCCCTTTTTTGTGGTTGTGTTGCAAAATAGTCTGCTCTATTTCTTCTGGAACATCCCCTTCACTAGTTTCCTCTGGAATTTCACTGCCACCAGTGTCTTCAACTCCTCTTTCTTCTTCTTGAGCTTCTTCTCCCAGATGTGCAGTAGGGGATGATTGTTTTCCTTAGGTGGTAGTAGGGTTTTGTTCTTCCTCTTCATCCGAAGAGATAACCAACCGGTGGTGGTGAATTCTTGTATCAACAACCTCACTTGCTTGAGTACCCTGTTGTGTCCTTCTCCAGAGCTGTCAGAACTGGACTTTAGGAGACTTAGAAGAAACTATGATAGGGTCTCCTGAAACGGATACAGTAGAAGTATGATGCTTCACTTTTTTTTCTTCTTGGTTGCGGGGCAACACAATCTTCCCACTTTTACTGACCATCTTCCTGTGACAAGAATTGGTTCTTCATAATCAGGTGTTTCAATCCTAGGTGCCTTATCAGCCCTTCTTTGTTCTTTATTTTTGTCATCATGGTGACCAGGTTAGCATGCAGAAAAGTAGGAACATTTATCAAGTGCTGAGGGTTATTTGCTCCATGTCTCAAATGGGTAATCAACTGCATCCCAGGGCCCAAAACTGCACCATACTACCCATCACATGTAAAGAATTTCATTATCCACAAGACCACCGTCTTCCATGTGTTTGGAAGACTGGTTTGTTCATTGCCTTTTGTTGCTCCCTTACTTACAATATACTAGGGTAGGGGCATTGGAGCAAAATGGAAATTCTGAACTAATTCTTCATATGAGGTTTTACTTGCAAATAAATCAACACCAACAACAAGAATATCAAAAAGCTGACTAATTATGGTTGGGTTAATTTGAATCCTTACCCCTTTGACCGTGGTGAAAGTTCTATGGAAATTTGTGATGAATTCCTCAACCAACTTAGCTTCAAAGCCTTCAAATTTCTACAAGAATTCTAACCACCCTACTTGTTGGAATACCTATGCACCAACGTCATCAAAGATCGTATTTTTTGGCTTTGCTTTCCTCTTGTTACCCATTAGATCACTTGATTGTGTATGATTCTGCAGCAAGGCATTTCAATGGAGCTCTGCCTATTTTTCTCTCTATTTTCTAATTCTTGTTTCAAATGGGAAAGAATTATGAACTATGTGTTGTCAATTAAAGGTATGTGCGAAGGAGTAATTGCATGAGAGATTGACAAGTTGGTAGTTATACTACCCTCATTTTCATCCCTCATGGCATGTACTTCAGAGTTGTGAACCAGGGTGGCCATGTGTGAAGTGCAATTTCTTAGCCGCTACTTTAATTTCTTTTCCATACACATCCGGAGCTCACGCCAACAATCCTGCTTCTCATGTTGTTTCATTGTACTTGCCATAAATAATCACAAGTACTGGTTATAACAATTTCTCAATCCGACGCTCATTCCCTTTTATGACATTTATTTCAAATGCTGTTTGTAATGATGACCAGTACTTATAACTTATTTTGAAGTACACGAGACCTGCAGACAATCCTATGACTGCCACCTGTCGGACTGTAATGATTGATGCAACTGCCGTGGAGTGGGATACTACATGCAAGCACTTTGGAAAATACATGGCATATATAAAACATATTAAAATAATTATATAAGTTTTAAGGAAAGAATATACCTTGTAAAGTACCCACCCCTTTAATTATTTCACCTTAACTTTATTTACCGAATCAAATTTCACGATGCATAGAAAATAGTGCCCAATGGTGCTTGGAAGGGTAGTATTCACCGGTATTCATATGGAGGAATCCGTAGCCATTTGGAGCTATCGAGAGCCGTTGGGAGCTCTCCAAAGCCGTCAGGAGCTCTTTATTCTTTTTATCATGTTCAATCGGTAGAAGAGAGGGTTCAGTTGTATTCGAGTTAGAGTCAGGATGGACTCTAGCCTTTCATCATGTTCAATATCTTCCTCGTCTGAGATATAGGAGAAGAAGATATATAGACTAGTTAACTCTCAAAGGATCTTTGAGGCAAACATAATCATATATAGCACAAAATGTAGAGGGTTGGCACTTAAGGTTATGTAATAGAATTTACAGTTGATAGTTAAATTGTATAACAAATTTTTTTATGATCTTTACTAACATTTATTAGAATTGTTGCATGTTTTACATCACTGGAATGACATATTAGCTATAACTTTTTTGAAATTTTATTATGGTATGTGCACTTTGATATGATGTAATATGATTATGGTTTCATTTCATATGTTGTAATATTAGATATATAACAAAAAAATAAATTATTGCATGAAATAAATAGTAACTTCTCATTTTAAATATTTTTTTTGGAGAACATAGGTCTTCCAGAAGATCAAGATGATCCTCATGATATAGATCCAGAATATGTTGGTTTTGGTACATATCACATGGTAAAGGATGATGATGATGCAAATACAGAAGACACTGAGGCCGATGACGACGATGATGGTGAAGATGATGATCATGATGATGATAATCACGATGGTGATGATGATGATGAGGCAATTTCTGGTAGTAGCCAGTGACATTCATGATCATATAGACTGCATCATGGATCATTACTGATATATCATTATGATGCCTCTTTTCATGGTTACTATCATATGTATCATTTTCACGGCCTGCAGTACCATATTATTGAGTTGTATCATTTTGACTTATATCATTTGGACATGTATCATCTTGACTTGTATCATTTTGAGTTACATAATTTTTCATTTTTACTTATATCATTTGTACATGTATCATTTTGACTAATGTCGACTGCTGGACATGTATCATTTTGACATGTTATTGATCTACTGGCATATTTGACTTTCACTTGTTTTAGTTATATATGATGATGATCTTATCAATATTGACTTGTCAATTTATATATATTGAAAGTGGTCGATGATTTTTGGATGGATATTTATTACGTATGATGATTTTAATTTACTGCTCAGGATGGATGTTGTCAAATTTAATTAAATTATAGATATTTGACTCACTTGTTTTAATTATAGATGATGATTATGTTATAATAATTATCTTACAGTTATTTTATATATACTGGATATTGTTGTAGATTTCATTTTGATGGAGATTTAATATGGTGCAATCACGGTGGGAGGGTTCACAGAATGAACTGTCTGAACCATGCAGAAAGAGTAAACACAACAAAACAACTCAAAGAAAAGGAACAAATGTAGATTCAGTCATTCAGTATATCATAGAATTCAAATAGAGATCGATCGACAACATGTGGGCTTACAATTAGGGCTCACAGGCCTGATTACATACATGCGCAATATAAAGCTTTGAAGCTCCTCACAGAAATCTAAAATATCAGATTCTTCTATGTGAATTACTAATCTCCTAAGGATCTATTACATTAATATATATCATATTTGGATCATAAGACTCCTCCGTGTCGGCCAAGGAAGATTACAAATTCCAATGAAGAGCTGTAACGTGTGTACACGGATACGTTAGACTTAATTGCACAGAACTCCTCCAGAAAATGAATGGAATGATGTGTAGATCTTCAGGGAAGGTTAGCCATGAACCAAAGATCATTGAATGATGTTTCATTAGGCTCCATAGATCGGGAAATGCTTCCGCGGGTTTATCCTTTAGCTGGTTGTCTGTGATTATCAAGATGCTCTATTCTAAGAAAACAATCGATCTTCTAATAGCAATATCTTTCTAGTAGTGATGTGTGGATCTCTAAATTCTGGATATGATGTAGATGAATGAATGTAGATGCTAAGTCCATCTCTGCAAGGTCTAAAATGCAATTGGACTAAAGATACAGAAACTGCTTCTGACTAAACTGCCTAAACTGAACTGCAAACAAACTAAAATGCAAATTTTTTTGGTTGATGCAAGATTGCTCTTGAAACAGGGATGCTCCTACATCATAATAAGTATAATGATGTTGTTAATTTGTATGGATGTCCATTTCCCTAAAAATTCTTTATAAATGTTATCCTATAAAATATTTCAAATGCTTCAGGGGTCTTCAAGTGGATGGAGCGTAGATCAGTGAGTTAGAGAGTATGCTGTCAAATAGGTCTGTGAGCTTATCTCGCAAAGACGATAGAATAAGATGGAACTGCTCAAAAACTAGGGAGTATTAGGTTAAGCTAGGCTATAAGGTGAAAGATGGGGCGGTTAGAAAGCAAGATTGGCCCACTCACCTTTTTTGGAACAAAGATGCAAAAATGGAAGCAAATCTAGATGCAATAAGCGACGTTATATCGGAAGCAAAATTGGAAGCAAATCTAGAAGCAAAACCAGAAGCAAAATCGGAAGCAAACCTAGAAGCAACACAAGAAGAAAAACTAGAAGCAAAATCAGAGGCCAAACTGGAAGCAACAAAGGACGTCATAATGGAAGCAAAACTGGAAGTAACAAAGGACATCATAATGGAAGCAAAACTTGGTGTCAATTAGGAAGCCAAAAAAGAAGTCATTTTTGACGCCATACCAGAAGCAAAACAAGAAGCATGACTGGGAGAAAAACTAGAAGCAAAAATGGGAGCAGACATGGAAGCAAAATTGGAAGCTAAATTGGGCTCTAATTTAGGTGCTATTTCTGACATTAAATTGGACATACTTCCCAGCACTATTATAGGTGCTAAAGGAGGCATTATTGCTTGTACAACTTTTCCAGCATAGAATCTGATGTTAAATCCGGCACAAAAAATGCCACTGAAGTGAACATGCAGTTTGCCGCCGAGTTTTGTGTTGGTAGAAGTGTCCAATTCATGAACTCAAATGTACTAAATTCTGATGTTATTTTAGGCACTAATTACCTATTTTATTGTAGTGTTAATGCATCAACCATTCATGTAGCACAAGATTTAAAGCATCAACCATTAATGGGCACTGACAATCTATAAAGCACAAGGTTTAAAGATCAATAGAGCAACAGTTGATATTAGAAACTCAAATTGTCAGGATCTTACATTCACAACAATGTCATTAGTTGTGGCAAATCTTGGCCAGAAGTAGTTGTAGAGATGATGTAAATATTTTCTATTTCAACTCTGAAGTGACATGAAAAATATTTATGGTGGTGACCTTGTATGAGCAATAGTGAAAATACACCAACTAGCACCCATAAATGTGAATAAAGTGGCATGTATGCTTAATAGTATTATTTCACCATTCAATCTAGCTAGTCTGATGAGGAGGATGTGGCTCCAAATTCTAGTAAACATGTCATAAATGGTCATTCAATAGAGATTATTCCACATATACCATGGAGAGTGACTGCGACATCATACAATATTGAGATAAGAAAGCCCCAATCTATTGTGCATGGAGGACTAAGCTTCCATCTCACTAGTTGTCTATTACATGGGGAGAAATTAGGATACTTGTTTGATGCCACTTCCACTATATTAAATTCACCATACACAACCCGATTTTTATGACTTTAATATACAATCTCGTGTTGATATTCAACATGATGATTCATTTTTATTTTAAATACAACTTTTATCTTTTAATTCCAGAATGAGGTTTAGGTGATACTTGAATAACAATAGCTAGCTTATTGGATCAACAAACATCCTATGTAATATAATTGGACTTTAAATATTTGAAGTAAACCATCTACAAATATCCATTGAAACGCGGATTTATAACGCAAATATGGGTGCCATCAACAAAAAAGATTTGTATTAACCAAATATCCATATAGGTATACATCAATATCTGTCGATATAAGTATGACATATATACAAAATAGCCATATAGGCTTACAAGAATGCCATATAGGCATACAATGTCAACTATATGCAATACAAAATATATGTCCACAAATGCCATACAAACATACAACAAAGGAACACAATAAAAAGTCATTCCCCTATGTCTGGTGAAGAGAAGAGATCACAGGCAGCCTTTGATCTTTGAGGGGATGGAGATGCATATGAGGGTGGTCTACTATGAACCTGAGAGCTCCTCCTCCTATTTAGTTGTTCATGGATCTGTAGCTGTTACAATACAAAGTATAGACATTAATATATAGAAATTACATTATAAAAATAAAACATTTAACAAAATAATCACTTACTGCTACCATATAATCTATCTCCTCATTTATCTTAGTACCAGGATCAGGCTATGGTGTTGTAATGTCCTATAGAAACCATCTAGATAGAAATTAAACTTCAAATCAATAATCATTTGATTTTTCAAAAATAAACAACTATAACAATGAATGTAATTTGAAATTTACTAATCTGCCTCATACCCCTATCAAAGGCATGGAGCTATGAATCGTAGAGGACACACCATGCTCCATTGCACTATGAACATCAGGAGGTGTCTCCGCAGCCTACATCATCCTAAAATAAAACAACATTATTCAATTACCAAAACTATAATAGTGATGCAAGTCATGGCTCCTAACATACACACACGTTCACCTAAACATGGAAGTACACACAATAAAGCACACAAGTCACATGCATGTATACAAATTAGATGAAGATTCATGACTATTGTGTGGTATAAGGGTCAACAAAGGAGGGACCATAGTAGCATCAAATTTTAGGTTTAAGAAGTCAAAGAGGGAGTGAAGGTGTTAGTTTAGGTTTAGGTTGGTGGTAGGGTGGGGTAGGGTTGTGCTCAAATTTTTGTTTGTTTGGTAGTCGTGGAGGTAGGACAATGCCTAAGATAGAGTTTGTGGGTTTACAAGACAATGCCTAAACTAGATATCACATAAACATTAGGTAAGTTTATGGGTTTACGGGAAGGAGGAATATCAAGAGTTTGTGGGATAATAGGAGGGAGGAAAGCTACTAGATAGGAGAAGAAAAGCCTTATTTTAAAAATTTCTTATCACTTTCTTTGTCTTGAGGTTTGTCAGGGGTGGATTGGAAGAAAACTAGGTCTGGGATGTCTGGTAGGGGTATATTAGGAAATAGGTAGGGTAGATATGGGTTGGTTAGTAGGTTGGGTGTAGTGTTGGGGAAGTTTATTAAGCCTACTTTTAGAAGTGGATGGGGAAAGGTCCTACACTTTTTCTTTTACTTTATCTTGGAGGGGTGTTAGAGGGGAGATAGAAGTCAATGAGGAAGGTGAAGTAGTAATAGGTGGATATATGGTGGGGAAGATAGGGGCATAGCTAGTGGAGTAGGTGAAGTAATAGAAAGAGGTTGTGGGGTTGGGGTAGCAATGCGTTTAGAGGCATAAAATAGGTAAAGGTGAAAGAGGGAATTAGTATGAGGTTGAGGTGAACCAGAAGGGGTTGAAAAAAATAATCTAAGGACAAGTGTCTTAAGGTAACAACTAGTTGGTATGGGCTATGAGAAATGGTGAAGACATTATCATCATGGGGAATTTAAGGCACTAGTGGATGACGGTTCAGGGACAACCCACATTGCAATGAGCCAAGGATGAACTAAGAGAATAGATAGTTCTGTGAAGTGGGGATGATATGACATGAGACATCTAGACATTTAGGTCCTACCTAGATTAGTAGGGTGAGGGAGCCAAAAGTAGGTATAGAAGTGACATTATGTGGACACTAGGAGATATCTGAAGGGGGATAAGAATTGCTTTGCAACCTAGTGATATATAAGTGTTCCTCTGTAACTGCATTAATTCCACCTTGATGTATAAGTGTTCCACCTTGATTCAACTATCATTTTATAGTGTACTTGTGCCTCAATCTACAAAGGATTGTTATAATCATTAGTAGGTACATTGTCAAGCAAGAAGGTGATGGCAGGTGTAGGAGTGGTTTGAACAATGAAATTATAAGGTTGAATGCCTATGTGCCTATCATCTCAAATAATATAGTAGTATTAAAGGAAGGGTCCTCATTAGACTTAGGTGGGTTAGATGTAGGATCAAAAGTAGGGATGGAAGAAATTGAGCCAATAGGATTGACATAGTCTGTAGGGGAATGGGTTAGTGTAGATTCATTAATCAATGTAATCAACGATATGAATATAAACTACAAAAATCTAGTAAGTATAATTCATTAGTTAAACTGTTTACCACCACTGTGAGGTGTTGCTGTGAAATCTCCAAGATTAACCTATTCAACATCCAAAATCAGATATTAGAATACCATTCGTATAACAATGCTATTCACATGTAATATTTATATTTGTTTTCGAGTTAAATACCCTGGTAGTAGATGTCGTAGTGTAATATGGAGGTGGAGAACTGCTAAAGATAGAATGAATGCTATGACCCTAAAATTTCATTAAAATAATCAAACTAAATTAGTTAATCTTGCATTTCAAAAATGAAATTTAATAAATTAAATTCAATGAACTTGCTAACATTTACTTGAGTATCAAGGCCAAAAGTTTCACTCAAGAGGACATATGTCATCACCATTGCTCAGCTGCAGATGTAGCTTGCACACCTGCATCCTGACTATCCATGGGGTCATAACCATAGGCTGACCTGCAAGCCTAACAAGTATGGGGTGGAACCCTACTCCTTGAACTCTCCCACGGCCCACGCTGTGCTGTAGGACTGGCATGCTCTATGATGCTCTGGGTCAAGGCACTAATGGACTGAAGTGTCTTGACCTCAGCACTCTCCTTCACAATGGAAGGGATAGACACATGCTCATGGGCTGGTCTGGTGAGTGCTCATCTCGCTGGTCACTATGGGTCAACACGTGCCCGTGGTCTATCCTATGCTAACCCTCCACCTCTACCCTTGAAGTCCTGCATATCAAAATAGTTTGACACTTTATTTTTTACAAACTCACAATAGAGTTTCCTCAAAAAGTATTGCGGGACCTCATTATTGTTGCATGGAGGATGGTCAAAAACCATCCACCACCTCTGCCCAAAATTCTCCCTTATCACTTGGTTGTTGTACCAATGGATAGGGAAACTCTTGCATGTAAAGGGTAGAGGTTGATTTGTTTGTGGGTCTGTAAAAATGGAACACAAGTCCAATTTTGTAATTTGTTCTTTTTGACTTGCTCATATGACAACTTGTCTACATAGTACTATCTAAATTCTCTCCTCTTTTCAGACCAACTAGTTATTTTCTTGCTAACAAGAGATTGAGCAAGTGTGGATCTATGCGAGGTTGAAGTTGCAGGATCTTTCAACCTTGCAATTATATCTTCAATTTGTTTTTTATTGTTTTCAATTTTCCCCATTAGATTTTCTTGTGTTCCAGGGGCACGTCAAGGAATGGATGGAGGAGTTTGTTGTTTGGGTTGTTCTTCAGTAGGTATTTGTTGTTTAGGTGATTCAGTATTTTGTGGCTTTTTAGGAGGAGCAGGAGGAGGAGGAGGTGCATTATCATTTTCTGTCAATTAAGGAAATTTACATCACAAATTAATTTAAACCTACATATTTAGAAACAAATTCACACAAAAAAACAAATACAACTCACTCCTTTGGCCTCCCCAACGTCATGGCAACATTTTGGCGATGAATTGGTGAGATTTTGGTGTCGAATTTGGTCGTCAATAATGTGAGCATGCTCCTTAGGGTTTACAGGTTGCGGGTGTAGAGAAAATGGAGGGAAAAAAGAGCACAAATGTTGCCTTTTTTATAGTGAAACATAATGCATTCGCGTTATGTATTAGAAGTTTTTTTAAAAAATTTGGCCACTTTTTGGGCCCCCAACATTTTACACCTGGCCACAAGGTGATATTAATTGTGTTTTCTATCATTTATCATTTGGATTTTGCCTCTATCCCGCAGGGATACACACTCTTTATTTGACAATGGTGTTCAGAAGACTTGAATGTCTTTCTGGGGCTTCACTGAGGCAAGCCTCTAAACACCACAACCCCCAACCCATTTTTACATGATTGCAATTTACAAGTTGCGGGAGAAAAAAAAGTGGATTTGTAGGAGAGTAGTGTGCAGACTGTCAGAATTGTAGATCAGAGAAGAAAATAGGGACCTAGACTTGAGCACCCGCTCATTAGTCCTCTGGATCCCGCAACAGAAAAATCTCTGGAATAGTAGGAATAGGTTGCATACAAGATTTCTAGATCTCGACAAAAATTGTGGCATTGGACTAGGGCACTTTCTCATTAGTCCTTAACTTTTCCATACTCTGAACTTCAAATTTTGGTACGCATTTGATTGTCATTTGACATCTTTGTGTGCGATCATTTTCTGTAATTTGTTTGTTTATTTATGATTTCATGAAATTAGGGTTTTGAGAATAATTAGGCTTAATTGAACAACAAAATCATACAATTCCAATCTTCCCCTATGTTCCAAGTGATAGGAGATCTGTAGTAGACTTTCTACTCGATTGAATGTCCTTGAATGTTTAGTGGTGAAATGAGGATCAAAACAAACCATTAAAAACCAAACCCTAAACATATTTTCATACTAAACATTTTGGTGAACCCATGTTATTTGAATTTTGCACCTTGTTGAGTGTTGTGCTTCAGATTTTCATTCATATCATTGTTTATCTTATTGCATTCGAAAAATTACAAAAAAATTGGAAAATTTGAAAAATTTGAAAAAAAATTAGCATTTTTAGCTTGCATTTTCAAACAATTTGAAGTAGTTGGCATTGAATTTCAATAAATTTCTGTCATTATCATCAAATCTGATTTAAAATACAGAAATTCTTCATTTTTCATTCATTTAGATTGCATTTTCATGCTTAAATTGATAAAAATTGCTTGAAATTGTGCATTTTTCCATATAACCTAGTTTTGCATTAGCTAGGATTTGTAGTCAAAATCTTGTTTCAGATTTTACTACCCTTTTAAAACACTCATTAGGATTGATTTATAATCGTAGTGTTTCATCATAGTGGTTTGCTTGCAAAATTTCATGCCTAGGGTTTGAAAACCTTGCTTTTTCACTAGATTTTGGCCTTATTGTCTCTCTAGATTTACACCATAGGTATGTTGAAAAGGATATTTCTACACTAATTGGATATTATCAGGGTTATTATCTTCTTCCCCTCCTCAAATTATTTACAACACCATTTCTGTTAGGCCTTTGCATTGAAAATTGGTGAAAATTTGCATATTTTGACTATATTTTCCCTAGGGTTTGACTTAGATTTGCACTCCAAGCGTGTTGTAATGGATTTCATGGATTTAGGTGACTGATATTACTACTATAATCTGATTTTCCTCTTAAAATTATTTCCAAAACCCTTTTTATTGGGTCTTTGCATTGAAAATTTGTGAAAAATTGCATAGTTTAGTGTATTTTCACTAGGTTTTAACTTGTCATCACTCTAGGTTTGCATAAATAGTGTGTTGTGAAGGGTATTATTTCTTTATTGGACTAATATAAGACATATTATTTTCTTCACTTCATAAATTTCTTTACAACACCTTTTCTTTCACTTATTTGCATTGGAAAAAGTTGAAAAAATCAAGCATTTTAGGTCATTTTCATACATAGTTTTGCACTTGTCTCTTACATAAATTTTGAAAAGATTTTAAAATCTGATCTTACATTGATTTAATAACTCATACACATGGCTTCTAATCATAAAAATAACAATATGCTCCCTCCTAGGCCCTACATGAAAAGAAAGGTCCCCGAACCTGAAATTGTGTTTACACCTCATGATAGAACAATTGGAGACACTAAAGGACCCCTTTATATCACTATGAAAATAATGGGAAATATTGTGGATGGAACCCTTATTGATCCTAATTGCATGAATAATGTGGCAACAGAAGAGTTCCTCTGTTCACATGGATTGATGTAAGACTTTTATGACCCTTCGGATATGATGATTAAGACACATAAGGGAACCTTTGTAAACACTTCTGGGAAGATATCTTTATTGGTTATTATATTTGACAAATCCATAGAACAATGGTTTGATGTTGTCCTCATTTCTAACCTTTTTTGCATAAAACTAGGACATCCATGGTTAAAGGCTATGAAAGTTGTCCCTTCAATAATTTATAACTGTGTAAAATTTCCTTTGAATGGATAAGTGCATACTATCCCTTGCAATAGGTATAAACCTTTGGTTACAAAACAACACTTTACCCTTGACTAATTTTGGGAAAGATCTGAAATGGAACTAGAGCCACAGACAGACGTTAACTTCTTGAGCTATAGAAACTACAAAACAAAACTATTACATCAAGTGGCCGGTCCTTTCTATTCAAGAAACAACAAGAGACGAACAACCCGCATTTGAAGAAAATCCTAGATTGAAAGGAAAAGGACCCTATGATGAGGTTCCTCCCCTACCATCCTTACAAGGATCGAGAGGCATTCATCAACATCAAAACATTCCACCTAGACAAATGAGATTTGATCCTAATGCTTCCTCCTCTAAAACAAAAAAACCTATGGAAGAGCAAAACACTATCTTACAAGAGATAATTGGTGAGACAAAAAGAAATAGACAAGCAAGAGAAAGGAGGAGGAGACGACAAGCTTATGCCCAAGGAATTGCAACTCTAAAAGAAAACATCTAACCTAACTTGCATCAAACCAAGAAGAACTTAAAAATGGACAACTTGAAGACAAGAATAAGAGTTGGGCTACGGTACCGTATGTCCCACTTTCATCTAACATTCAGGAGTGGGAAGATGATGATGATTTTCTTGATGACAACCCTTAGTTTGGTTGTCCCTACAGGTAAGTAGTTCTAACCCTTTACTTCTTGTGTTGTGTTTCCCCCATGATGTGTTATGTGTTGTTTAGGGCTCCTGGGATGACCCTTGATTCTCTTGTAAGGTCCATGATACTAGGAGACCACCTCTATTATGACCTTCTTCTATTTGTATCATCATTCTTCTATATTGCTTCTCCTCTATTTTTACTATTGTGTGTTGTGTCTTATGGACATAGTGTTGTGGTTGGTGACTTGGGGGCACCCTCCTACATGACTGTCCCTAAGACACTTATTTCTCCTCTCTTGATTTATTGTTTCTCCTCTACTGTTTCTATCTAGCAGGCGGATGATGAAAACATATTATACTGATACAAACCTAATGTCCCTTCAGCGAGAAATCAAAAAATGGACCATGTCCATACATGACAATGGGGTTGATATATACTATCTGACGCTTGGATAGTACAATCACTCCATGTGATCTTGATGTTGTCTTATCCCACTTACAAACCATAACAATACTGCTGCTCCATGCACTTTGTTTATCTTTGAATCTTGCCTTGGTTACACTCAGTTTTGAGATTTCTATAGTATAGCCCCACAATTATACTCAGTCTCCAAATCCATAGTATAACCTCGGCTCTCTATGTGAATGATCATATGCATTGTTGTTTTTATCATGATTATATGGACACTAACACTTTTCTTCCAAGAATGTGTTTGTGGTAACATTTGGCGATCATAAAGTACATGTCACCTCTGGGGGGTATGGGCTTTGCGAGAGCTCATGTTCCCTTGTGTGTTTTCTTCCTACCTTAACATGCTTGATATTGGTACATGATATCAACCACCTTAAGGTGGGGGCATCTATAAGGTAAGTTGTCTGATTTAGATACTAGCAAAGTGTGTTTGGTCTCAGGTGCAATCTTAAAGACTGGTGGCGATGAGTCCCTCCTACACTCTAAGATTTGTTTGAAATCTATTGAAATCATTTAAGCCCTCTACGGAAGTGGGATATCATGTATATCATTTTTATCTTAATCCCTCTACGGAGGCGGGGATGGTGTATTTAACACAATTAAATAAGTTTTTTTTAACAATCCTTAAGGTACAAATCAAAGGATGTAATGGTTTTTAGGATAGAAAAGGGAGATATATTTGCATGTTTTGGTGAGCTCTACCTGGCGTTCATCATCCCCCCCAATCTTAAGGATTTGTAGGTCCTACTACACTGCCTTGCAACCTTGACTTGTTCATGAGATAGAATTTCTTCAAGTGATATTATAGTTGTCTTGGAATGTCCTCCAGTTGGTTTGGTTGGTATCTACATGACCATGAAATTAATCCACTTGCTCCAACCATTCCTCAAATTTAGCTTCCTCCATCTGGTCATCCCACATGGGTAGAGGTTTAATAATTAAGGGAGGTTTAAAACACATACCCACCCAATCTTGCTTGTATTTTCTATTAGCCTTGCAACAATTTTGGCCTTCCCCAAGAACCATTTCATATTTTATGGGAAACTGATTCTCTCATTTTATGTTCTGCTAATAGACTATTCCATCTTCCTTAGCAAGCTATTAGGATCTTGTTAGTTGAAGTCTATATAAATCTAGATCAAATTCTAAGACATTGGCTTCCAAATTCTATTTATATAAAGGCAATAAATTGGAAGTGTAAACAAATTCTCAGAATTGTGTGTTGAAATCCATAATTGTGGGGCTTTCATGCCTGATAAATAGTCTAACATCCTTGACATTCATGGTGTGTTCCTCCATCCTCTGTGTCCAAATTTCATGGTTTCTCATTATTGACATAAGTGCCCTTAATTGGCATTCACCCACAAATAGGTTGATAAAGAATGTTGCATATTGTTCCTTCCATTGATTTGCCACCTTTAGATGGTGAGGAAAGACTAATCTTAATTCCTAAAGTTGTGCTTGATACCAAGGTGAAAAAAATGAGGAATCCAAGCATAAAAGAATATCTAATTAATTGGAAAAATCTTCCTATTGAGGATGCTTCATGGGAAGGTGCTGAAATTTTAGAGCATCCAAATTTAAATTGCTTGAGGACAAGCAATTTTGTGGAGGGGAGACTTGTCATGTCCCCTATCTAGAAAATTAATTTGGTAAGATTATTAGCCCATTCCTACTTTCCCATGGACTAATATATTTAATTAGGGAAGATATTTTATTTAATGTTTTAATTGTGATTTCAGAAATTATGGACATAATATTTACTAGAAATAATTAAATATTAAATATTGTTATTCAATGACACAAGAGGGGGTGTGGAATCTGGATGAGGTGCTTTTGTAACATCCATAATCTATTTTTAGATGATTTATGAAAATTATGATAGGAATCTATGACGGGTTGTAATTGCAAGATGACAATGTAAGAGGTAGGCTAATTTTAGCATGCAAGTTGTAGTGGGAATCTTAATACATATTTTTTATTATCATTTTCCACCAAAAGGGGTGTGCGAATTTGTGCACCTAATTTTTCTTAGAGGCATTTAAATACAAAGCTTGCAACATACAAAAGATTTTTATGCCATTTCAACTTCTCATTTTGATTTTATGAGCAGTTGTGTTCTACAAATACTTCTGTGGACGAAAACCCATAGAATATTGTGACCTATGGATGAAAACCCATTGGTTATAGGAGTTAGAGGATAAAAACCCTTTGATTCAGGAAGGCTTTCTCATCTAGGGATTGCAATAGAGCTTCAAGGAATGATGTAGTTTCAACTAGTTTTAGTTTTATGTGTGTTTGCAGGTTTAAGGTTGTAGATTTGTGTTGCCAATTTTCTGTAGGTGTTGTTGCTTTTCTATTTTTATATCATTTTGGTTTAGTTCTATAAGTTTTAGTGTTTATTTATGCTTTTCGGAGTAGTTTGATAATGTATTATTGAAATACACAATGTGTATTTCAACAGATTTGTGTAGAAATTACTGTTGATGTTTCAGAATCTAATTTTTCCATTTATAGTGGTGCTAAGAAATTGTATTAGACCTCTTTTGATGTATAAACTTGATTATTTCAATAAAAACAACTTTGGAGGGTTTTTGATGCATTTTGGTGTTATTATTTTGAAGACTAGTTATTATTGTGTGGAGATTTGTTGTAAATTGTGAAATTTTGTTTTTGTCATTTTCAAATATGATATTAATGATTAAAATATTTTAGTAGGAATATTACATTGAGCCTTGGCCATTTTCTATTTGGGTCTTGGATCTAATTGGAAATATTTCACTGTCCTCTTCTTAGGGATATTCCTTCATCATTACTGCTACAGATTACTCTATGAAGTTGGTTGAAGCTATTCCTCTTTGTTCCATGACTACTGAAGCAATTTACAAATTCTTACTTGATAACATAATTTTTGAATTTGGATTCCCTTCCACCTTTGTTTTGAATAATGGCAGATCATTTACGAACAAGGATGTGAATCAATTCCTTGAAAAAATTAATATTCAACAACACTTTTCTACACCTTATTACCCTCAATCTAATGGTTAGACAGAGCCTTCTAACAAAACAATCAAGCAAATCCTTTGTAAAACCATTTTAAATAACCATGGAAAATATTAGCACACTCAACTTTCATGCATTATAGGCCTATCAAATGAGTATTCATACAATAGGTACAACCTTGTACAATCTCAACTATGAAACCAATACCATCATGCCTTTGGAGTTGGAGATACCATCATTATATGTTTCACTTTCAGGGATCATTGATGACAACACATGTCGTGAACATCATTTAAAAGAGCTAGAAATTCTCAACGAGCATCAAATAAATGATCTAGAGCATCTTCAAGCCTATCAAAATACTCTTAACTAAACTTACAATCAACATGTTCTTCCTTGATCCTTAAAGTTGGCGATCTAGTCCTTTATGAAAACCAACATTTAATATAAATTCCCCAACCAAAACCAAAGGAAAAATTCAATCTTAACTAGCTAGGACCTTACATCACTTCTTTTTTATAGTTTTGGAGCTTACAATCTCTCCATGATTAATGACAAGCCTGATGAAGAACCTATGAATGCTTCACATATTCATCAATTCCATGCATTATTTCCTTTCTTCTATCCTTATATGTGATACTTGTATAGCATGGCTACCTTTCTACATTTACCATTGTTTATCTTATGTCATTCTATCATGGCCACTATTTTCTAGGTGTTAATAATTTTCTTGGTATTTTATATTCTAAATTAGTATAAGACCCTCTATCTTAAAACATAATGCATTCATTTGTAAAGTGTTTTCTCACACTTTACATTCATTGTATGGTTGTTGTTTCTATTCTCGACACGACTTCATGTGTCTTGGGTTCTTCATTGTAGTTTTAAAAGATTATGGAAATCACTATCATTGGTTTATTCTTATCTTTTCTTTAGAGTAAATCATTTCTTTATCATTTTTAATTAATTAAATTCATTTCCATTGTTTAATTAGATGATCATTACATTTGATTAAATAATTTTATACATCTATATCATAAACATACATGTAAATTTAAATCATCCATATCACATATAACCATTACATAACACATGTATGTTCAAAATCATCAAAACCCATGTGTGTGTATCAGAGTTTGATGCAATGCATCATATACAAAATGTACACCACTACAAAAATGTGGTGTCTATACAAAATATATGATACAAAATCTACATCACAATGAGGCATGGCTACCTAAATCCTCTGACACTACTGGCTAATCTAGCTATGGTGTTGTTAGTGGCGGCAGTCATCGCTTTACCAATGCTATGGATCAAGAATGAATCTGAGACTCACTACATGTTTGAAGCCCCCTCACCATTATCCTCAACTCAGTCACCTCTCCTGTGAGTCGCAACTCACTTTGTTGTAGCATGTTTATGTGAGCACATAGTCTATTTGTCTTTCTCATAAGGACATGTATCCTCAAGTGATCTATATCAATAGGTCCCACCATCTATTCCTTCTAAATCTTGGCCATGGCCTGATCCAACTAGCTTTATAGGGTGTCATGTGTAGTCTTTGTAGCCTTTGCCCTCTTCATTACCTAATCTTGCTCTACCATGAGCATTGCCACCTGTGCCACCACCTAGTCTCACTCTGGAGTGAGTGATGCAACCTGAATAATGGCCTAGTCCTACTCCATAGTGAAGGATATGGCCTATGCGGTGGATTGATCTCCTCTAACACCTCTCTCGTCCTAGGTAACCCTCAACTCTGCAATGGGATGAAAAATCCCTACATGTCTCCTTGTAGTTTGTTGTGGTATGTAGTTGGCCCACACATGATGCTCTAACTACACAGTCATGACCATCTCGACAATGATTCAACCAATGTAGTTGAGCCACTCTTGTGTACTTCAGTGACTCCCCTATGCTATAGATCACCTCTTTGGTGCCCTCCAATGGCTCCCCTGAACTCTTCAATAACTCCATTATGCTCCAAGTCAATGTTTCTACCCTCTAAAACAACCCTTCTACACTTTCAAATGGATATTACCCTACATCTGTCTCACAAGCCTCTCAATTGTCATTCCTATTGAAAAAAGAGTTTTATAGGGTCAACCAATAGCATACCTTTGATTAGTTCTCATGAACATTTCCTAGCTCTTTCTAGGACAACAGTTTACCAAAAATGCCAAAAATTCGTTAGAACTTCTAGATTAAAAAATTCAAACAGACACATTTCAAATGATGGCAGCCAAGATGCAAATATCTTTGTGTGCTCTAATGTGCCTTTCTTTATTGTACACAATGGGAAAACCTAGGCAAATGGGGGTATCAATGCTCCAAATAACCTATCTTCAATCATGCCTTCGACCATGAAATATTCAAAGATAACTAGAAAAACTCTTGAAACTACTACTTTTCTATGATTTCTTGTGGTTTGTCTAGAAATTTCCACATCTCTACTCTAGAGATGAGGCCTGAGTAGAGCTCCAAGGAATTACAAAACTCAAAAGGAAGTTAGACCCCTCAAATGTGCTAGGGAATCTATTATTTTGGAATTTAGAAATGAAGTGATAGAAATAAAGAAATACTTTGCTACTCATGCATTGATTGGCCACTTCAAGAAGCTCTAGCCAAGCCTTCCAAACCTGAATAAATAGATAACAGAACACTTGCAACCAATTTTGAAAGTTGATATAGATATATATCCATGTGGTCGGGGTTTTTTTTTTTATTATAGCTTTTAACTCCATCAGAGATCAAGACTCTGTTTTATTAGACCACTTCTAGACCTGGGGTATAAATTCCCTCATGTTAAAGCCTTGGAATCCAACATTTAATCCCTAAATTGAATCTTTTAACATCATGCCAATTTGGGTTTGTCTCTTTAATCTTCCACTCCATTTTTGGATGAAATCCTAATTTAAAGCCATTGGAAACTCCTTAGGAGTTGTTTTAGCTATTAATAATGAGAATTTAGATTTTAGTCAAGTTAGATATCTCCAAAGATCTCTTTGTAGACATCATTCTGAGAGTTTCAGACTAATCTTGGACCCAGCTCTTGAATTATGAAGGAATTCTATTTTGTTGTAGGAAATGTTTTGAAATTGTACATATTGTTGTAGCTTGTCCCCATTTTAAACTCAAAGCAATTCACCAAGCCTCATGATGAAAGATGCTCATCCAGATCATCTCACAATCCAACCTACAAAGGTAACTCTTTCCCACCTATGCATCCACCACCAGGTCAACAAGAGACACCTGCTATAGTTCCTCTAGAGGAAAATCCCTGCAAGGTTTTAAATCCTAAGAAGTCACCATAGGATTAGAAAGATAAACCTTCAACTCATATGGAAATATCTCCTCAAAAGAAGAATGAAGTTTCACCTTAGGGTTAGAAAGAGAAAATATCTATAGCTCCATTAGAGACTCCATCTCTTAAGGCCAAATCTTCCAAGAAGAACAAGGATATAACACTTCCTAATGCTTCTTTTTTTGAGGTAGGAAGTGAAAAACGACCTTGGACTCGTCCAAAAGCACAAAAAGAGATACCACCAAATTTGATTCAAGTTCACATCAAATTCTTCTCCACTCCCAAACACCTCTACATGAGAGGAAGATTCAAGAATAATGTAGCCTCTTTAGCACCTTTTATTAGTTTTCTACCAGTGGCTTATGCTTGGCTCTTTCTTTGTATTAGCTTTTTATTTTATTAATAAATTGTATAGGTGGTTTTCCACCTTTTGCCTAAAAAATTAAAAAAAATCAAATAAATAAATGTAGCATCTAGTGTTCTATAAAATTACAATGCTATATCAAAACACAACTCTCATAACTAGGTCCTCGACCCATCAATTAGGGTCTATGGGGACTGGTGTTGTTAAATCCATCACTGTTGTAGCAAGTGCTCCTAAGAGCCTCGCAGTTGATGTACTGCTTGACTCCCCTAGCACTATCTAGCTCTGCACCCCTATGGTGGTTAGTGCTACCTATGCCACCCATGGTTGTTCCCTTGGCCTCTCTCCTAATCTTCTCACACCCTCATCACATTGTCACCATCACCCTATTGGTTGTACCTTCATAGCCTCCTCCTCATGAAAGCCCTCCTCAAACTCTAATACATACTAATGGCCTAGGATATCCTACAAAAGCATTTTTATGTAGATAGGAGTGAGGTACACTCCTTTCCACCATGTTGTAAACCACACCGTCACTCCCACATCATTTACATTTAAGGGCAAAGTTAGATCCTATGCCTCATCATCACATTCCTCAATGGGATGTCTACAACAATGGGTCATGGTAGGTACTCAATCCTTGTTGCACTACAATGCAAGCACATATATGTGGGTATGTCTACAAGAATATCTTGCACCTACCCAAAATACCTCCACACCTAATTATAGTAAAATGACACTAAAATGTGGCCCAAGTGGCCCACAAGCAACCTATCCCTCTACATTCATGTGAGTTGGTGCCTACCATCGGTCCATCCCCACATATCTCTATATGGCCTCCACACCACATCTATGTTGGGTAGCCTGTCAAAGGTCTATCTCTAGTGAAGATCATTAAACTACCATGGTCTGCTCAGTGTGTAGGCATGCACTCGTGGCATGTCCCATATGATGTCAATGGGGAAACCTACTAGATATATGCATGTGGTGTGCTTGAATTCCCACACCTATAGGAGCATGCAGTTCATCAAGTTGTGACCCTCATACCAGACATATTGGTCGATGTCAAGGTATATGTGTGCCAACATGTTGCACACCCAAGCAAAGATAGTCTTAGTCTCCTCCATCACCTTGATCATGTGGATGAGACCCCTATGTAGATGTGTGCCTCATCTATCCTAGGCAAAACACATTATCATAGTGATGATCATGACACACTTGAGAATGAGGATGGTTGTTCAGCCCTACTCTATCCATCACAATCATATGTGCCAAATGCCATTGCTAGGTACCACTTGACCTATGTAGTACATTTGCCTAGCTTGTGCATAGGCAAGTGATCATTGGTCGATAATGGAGCTACACTCCAACCCTATACTAGTAATCACATAATGCAATACACATCGTCTGAAAGGAAGAAAGATATGCGGAAATGCTTCCTACACTGATCTACTAAGGAAAGATTTATGCAAATTTTAATTTTTATATTAACAAGTTATTAGATGCACATTAATAGAAAGGTAATAACAACATCAAATGCAAATACAAAACTCACAACACAAGATATACGTGGGGAAAACCCTTTTAGGTAAAAAACCCCACTCCAAAACCTGCATAATGTATTATCAAATCAAAAGATGATTACAACACACTTGCAATGCAAGTTCTTTCAAGAGTACACATTGTTGATTCTCATTTGCAACCCGTGACCTTTCACATTCTCCAACCGCTTTATCAAGCCTCTTTGTCAGTTATCCAATGTAAGTTTATCCATGTTAGCCAATAAAAAAATAACTACCCCCTACACTCCACTATTAATTACTTTAGGGGAAACCGCGATTGACAAAGTCACCAAAATTTACAAGGTGCCAACTATGGGATCCTACAACATAGTACTGAATAAATAAATATAATGTTAGGAACTTGCAAAGGTTGAGACACCTTAATTCCCAACATACTCCCACTTGTCAAACACCTTTCAAGAGCTAATAGAATGATAGGATGTAACTGCTAGGGGCCGAGAGGCCCATAGACTCTGAATATCATCTGAACTTCTCTGTGCTCATAGGTTTTGTCAAGGCATCTATAACATTCATCAAAGTTTCAACTTTCTCCAAGTTCACCTTCCCATCCTCTACCATGTCACAAACAAAATGGTACTGGACATCAATGTGCTTAGTCCTCACATGGAAAGTAGGATTATTTGCCAAATATATGGCACTATGACTATCAGAAAAAATAGTAATCTTCCATATATCAAACCCAACATCAGAACACAATCTCTTAAGCCAAATGGATTATTTACAAGAATGAGTTGCTTCCATGTACTCTGCTTCAGTAGTGGACAAAGAGACCACAGGTTGTCACTTACTCATCAAACTAATAGCACCACCAAACATAGTGAACACATAAGCACTGGTGGATCTCCTATTGTCAATGCCACCTACCCAATCTGAATCCACAAATCCTTGAATACAAAGTGAATGCCAATCCCTTGTAGGATACCCATCATAACATAAGAAATACTTAGAAGTACCCCACAAATATATGAACACTCTCTTCACTGCATCCTAATGTACCCATCTAGGATTAGCCATAAATCTACTAAGGACTCCCACTAGTTAAGAAATGTCTGGTCTTGTACAAACCATAGCATACATCAAATTTCCAACTGCACTAGCATAAGGAACTCTTCTCATATCCTCCATCTCTAAAGGAGACTTTGGACAATCTACAAGAGATAACTTTTTCCCCATCATAATAGGAACAGTCAATGGTCTAAAAATCTGCCATGCTGAATCTCTCCACCATAGTGCTCACATACTTACTCTAGCATAACTAAAGTTTTATGTTAGCTCTATCTCTTTTGATTTCCATTTGTAGAATGTACCTTGCTACCCCTAGATTTTTCATCTCAAACTGTGCTGACAACCGAGACTTCAAATCAGAAATCAAAATTTTACCATTCCCAATGAGTAACATATCATCGACATACAATGCAATAATGACAAAGTGATCATTGTAAAACTTGTAATAAACACAATGATCTGATTTTGATCTCATAAATCCAATACTCAACACAAAGGGATCAAACATATGGTACCACATCTTAGGAGATTGTTTCAAACCATACAAAGACTTTTTAAGCCTGCAAACTAGATTTTGTTTACCTTTCACCACGTAGTGCTTTGGTTGTGACATATAGATTTACTCCTCCAAGTCACCATGAGGGAATGCTATCTTCACATCCATCTGTTCCACTTCTAGATCATATGCTACTGCAAGAGATAACAGGAACCAAATACATGTCAGCTTTGTAACAAGAGAGAAAATCTCACCATAGTCAATTCCCTCCACTTAAGAATACCCCTTCACAACCAATCTAGCCTTATATTTCTTAACACTACCATCTACACCAAATTTCTTTTTGAACACCCATTTTTCATCCAACAAGTTTTCGTGCTTTAGCCAAAGGCACCAAGTCCCAAGTATTATTCTTTTCCAAAGATGTCATCTCCTCTTCCATGGCCTCCTTCTAGGAACCTGAATCTTCTATACCCATAGCCTCTTTCATAGTTTGAGGCTCATCAGTGTTAGAAATCAAAGGAAAAATACAATTGGAATCATGCAATGAATAACCAAACCTATCAGGTTGCCACCTTATTTGTGTGGACCTCCTCAAATATTGAGGTTGAGGTTCTTCATCTTCTTCTAAACTTCAAGAGCTACTAAAGCTCTCCTCATTATCAAGTCCAACATATGTTTTTGGTTCAACTTTCTCAGGGGTGGAAGGAAGTTAAACTAGATCCTCTTTCTCTTTTTCTTTCTCTGGTTGTAAAACAATAGACGAAGGATTGAGCTCTCTGAAGATCACACTTCTGCTATATAGAAATCTCTTAGCCACTGGATCTCAAAGCTTGTACCCTTTTACATTGATGTCATAATCGATGAAGATACACTTCACAACCTTGTTCTCCAACTTAGACCTCTTCTCCTTAGGCACATGTGCATATTCTTCACAACCAAATACTCAAATATGTCTCAATGAAGGATTTTTACCAAACCACACCTCTATAGGTGTCTTATCAACGAGCACTGATGTAGGAGACCTGTTAACTAGGTAACAAGCAATAGAAACAACTTCAGACTAGAACTTTTGTTCAAGGTCAACTCCACTTAGCATACTCCTTTCCCTCTCCATCAATGTTTTGTTTATCCTCTCTACAACTCCATTCTGCTGAGGGGTATATGGAGTTGTCTTGTGCCTCTCAATTCCATGTTCTTTATAGAACTTGTTGAAATCTGTTGAACAATAATCACCACCGTTATCAGTCCTCAAATGCGTAATCTTTGTATCCTTCTGATTCTCTACAAGAGCTTTGAACTCTTTGAATCTATTAAAGACTTTAGATTTACTTCTAAGGAAATACACCCATGTCCTTCTACTATAATCATCAATGAATGAAACAAAGATTATCATATTTTGAAATCGAAGGAACATTAACTAGACTAAACACATCAAAATGAATGAAGTCCAACACCTCAGAAGATTTGTGAGAACTAGAATAAAAATGAACACAGTTTTGTTTACCATAAATGCAATGTTCTCAAAAATCAAACTCAAGATTACAATCATTCATACCCTCTATGAGGTTTTTATTTTTCAGGGTCCTCAAACCCTTTTCACCAATGTGACCAAGCCTTTGGTGTCATAACATTATCTTCTCAGCTGGAAGTTTCATCTCCATTGAATAAGCACCCTTAGGTACCCAAAAAGCACGACCATCAGAAGTAGACGCAACAGTCCTCTTTGTTGTTGGTTCCAATGGTGAGGATGAAGACTCTAAAGTTTTGTTATTTGAAACAGAGGCACTATTGCACTAAACTGCACATGCATCAAGCTAAAATAGAGTGTCAATCTGAACACTTTTAGCTAATACCATAGATTCTCTAGTCATCTTGCATCCTCCATTTGATAAAACAAGCTGCACACCCACATCATTCAACTTACTTACAGAAAGAAGGTTCCGTGCCAAACTAGGGATATGCAGAACACCATTGGTCCCCTTCACTTGTCCATCAGAGAATTGAATCAATACTCTTCCATGGAAAACAATCTTCAGGTGAGATTCATCACCCAAGTACATCTTCCCACCATCATATTCTCCATACTTTGAAAACCAATCCTGATAAGAGGTCATGTGAAAAGATGCACCAGAGTTAATAAGCCACAAATCTTCAGATACCTGTGTTTCCAAGGCAATGACAAACACTTCTCCTTCATCTTGAGAAGACTTGTCATTATCTGAATCATAGTTCTTTTTTTTTGTTCTTCTTCGCCTTGCACTCCTTACGGAAATGACTAGGTTTGCTACAATTCCAACACAGGGCCCTAGACTTTCTAGGAGATTTGGATCTTCCTCTTTCTTCTTTCTTCTTATCCTTTTTCTTCCCTTTCTCTTTAGATCTACCATGAACTGCAAGAGCATCCTTAGCTAATTGAGAATACTTTCTCTGCATCTCTTTAGACAACAACAAAGAAACCACCTCATCCATCTTAAAGGTGGTAGTGGTACTCCCAATGGCCATAACAAGGTGATCCCACAAATCTGGTAAGGAACACAATAATTTCATACATCGATCCTCATCCTCCATCTTCACACCAACAAAGGTCAACTAGGTAACAAGCATATTGAATGTATTCAGGTGATCAGCGATAGATCCTCCATCTTCCTTCCTTAGATAATATAGTTTCTTTCACAGGAATAGCTTGTTTGCCAGGAATTTAGCCTAATAAACATCTCCAAGTTTCTTCCAAAGATCTTTTGCAGTCTTTTCCTCATGGATATTCAAGAGCACTAAATTGGCCAAATAGAGTCTTATCAAACCCTTATCCTTCTAATCCATCAGATCCCAATCTTCTTGTTTCATGCCTGATGGCATGGTTCCAAATACTGCAAGCCATAGATCTCTACCCACCAGCAAGTCCTCCATCTTGAGTTTCCACAACTCAAAGTTGCCTCCATTAAACTTCTCTATCTCAAACCTCCCAGATGTGCTCTCCATCTCTTTCCTGCAACAAAGATTTTAAAATTCTCTGCACAAGTTCCCACTCAAATGAAGATCAACTCAAAAAACCCTCTACCCAATAAAATAAAACCAAAGGTGATTAGACTCTTATACTAACTGAAAGGAAGTGCAAGGTATGTGGAAACACTTCCTACACTACTTCTGAGGAAAGATTTATGCAAATTTTAACTTTTACATTTATAGGTTATTAGATGCACATTAACAAAAAGGCAATAACAACATCAAATGCAAATACAAAACTCACAAGACAAGATATATGTGGGAAAAACCCTTTTAAGTAAAAAAACCCCACACTCCAAAACCTGCATAATGTATTATCAAATCAAAAGATGATTACAACACACTTGCAATGCAAGTTCTTTCAAGAGTACATATTGTTGATTCTCATTCACATCCCGTGAGCTTTCACATTCTCTAGCTACTTATTTATCAAGCCTCTTTGTCGGTTCTCCAGTGTTGATGTATCCATGTTGGCCAATAACAAAATAATTGCCCCCTGCACTCCCCCGTTAATTACTTTGGGGGAAACCGTGGCTGAAAAAGTCACCAAAATTTACAAGGTACCGACTATGGGATCCTACAACATAGTACTTAATAAATAAATATAATGTTAGGAACTTGAAAAGGTTGAGACACCTTAATTCCCAATATCATTTAGTGTCACTGTCATCTCATTAGTGGGTAGTCGAAACGCAAACACATCTACATCTCACCTCTACATTAATGCCATTGGCATGTGGTCATGAAATCACATCTCTAGCATTTGATAGACCTAGTAAAGGCCTACTCATCACAATAACATAATGTCATCCTATGTAAGTGCTACATGGCACCCTCACAACAAATCAAGCATACTATTCTAATATTCTCTCACATCATAGGAAACACCTACAAATCAAACAAATATGAATTTCTATTAGTTCTTCATCACTAAACAACAAATTCTTAATCTAAAAAGTAAAAACATTCTTAACTTCTTATGGATGCTAGTGTATCCTTTGGACCCTATCATGCCCCCTAGATGCTAACATAATCCAAGGACACTAGCACATCTAGTGGGTCTCATCTGGGGTCAAAAATTTGAAAAAATGAATCACCTCTTGTAGACGTAGATCCCACTCCACTGATCTCATAGATAGTCCAAGGGTAAGTGTGAAAAGTTGGGGGGCCAAAAAGTGGCCAACATTTTTTCAAAAAAAAATAAGACATAACACGAGCGCATTATAACGTGCTTGCATTATAACGCGCTTGCATTCTGGTTTGGTAATGACGAGCCTAAGGCTTGGCAAAACCAAACCATAACGCGAGCGCATTCTGTTTAATTATATATAAAAAAAGATCATTTCAGCTCATTCATTTCTTTTATTCTCTCTGCACCTGTGGTTTGCAAACCCTAAGGAGCACGCTCACATTTTTGAAGACCCAATTCGACACAAAAATCTCACTAATTCATTGCCAAAATGCCGCCACGACGTCAAGCAGGCCAAAGGAGTGAGTTTTATTTTATTTTTGTCTGAATTTGTTTCTAAATAGGTAGGTTTGAGTTAATTTTTAATGTAAATTTCCTTAATTGTCAAGAAATGTTAATGCACCTCCTCCTCCTCAAAATCCAGAAAAACCTGAATAGGAAATACCTGCCGAAGAACAACCCAAACAACAAACTCCTCCATCCATTCCTCGACATGCCCCTGGAACATAAGAAAATCTAATGGGGCAAATTGAAAACAATAAAAAAGAAATTGAAGACATAATTGCAAGGTTGAAAGATCCTTCAACTTCAACCTTGCATAGATCCACGCTTGCTTAATCTCTTGAATCTATGTTATCAAATGTAGATTCAATTAGCAAGCAAATATCTAGTTGGTTGGATAAGAGGAGAGAGTTTAGAGAGTATTATGCAAACAAGCTATCATATGAAGAAGTAAAAAAGTTACAAATTACAAAATTAGACTTGTGTTCCATTTTCACGAACCCACAAACAAATCAACTTGCATCCATTACATGCAAGATGTTCCCTATCCATTGGTGCAACAACCAAGCAATAAGGGACAATTTTGGGTAGAGGTGGTGGATGGTTTTTGACCATCCTCCATGCAACAATAATGAGGTCCTGCAATACTTTTTGAGGAAACTCTACTACGAGTTTGTCCTCAATAAAGTGCCAAACTATTTTGATATGCAAAAGTTTCAGGGTAGAGTTGGGGGGTCAGCACAAGATAGACCAAGGGCATGTGTTGACCCACAGTGGCCAGTGAGATGAGTAATCAACAGACCAGCCCATGAGCATGTGTCTATCCCTTCCATTGTGAAGGAGAGTGTTGAGGTCGAGACACTTTAGTCCATTAGTGCCTTGACCTAGAGCATCATAGAGCATGCTAGTCCTACAACACAGTGTGGGTAGGGAGATAGTGTGAGGAGTAGGGTTCCACCCCATACTTGTCAGACTTGCAGGTCATCCTATGGTTATGACCCCATGGATAGTTAGGATGTAGGTGCACAGGCTACATCTGCAGCTGAGTAGATGGTGATGACAGATACCCTCCTAAGTGAGACTTTCGGCCTTGATACTCAGGTAAATATCAGCAAGTTCATTGAATTTAATTTATTAAATTTTATTTTTGAAATGCAAGATTAACTAATTTAGTTTGATGATTTTGATGAAATTTCAGGGTCATAGCATTGATGCAGTTCTCAACAGTACTCCACCTGCATTTTACACTACGACTCTACTACCGGGGTATGTAACTAGTAAACAATTATAAATATTACATGTGAATAGCATTGTTATATGAATGGTATTCTAATATCTGATTTTGGATGTTGAATAGGTTAATCTTGGAGATTTCACGGCAACACCTACTAATGGTGGTGTAGTTCAAAGCTTCACTGAGGTAATAAAATAAATAGTTTAACTAATGATTTGTACTTATTAGATTTTTATATTTTATATTCATAACATTGATTACATTGCATTGGACATCTTTCAAACTCAAAGCATTATTAGACATTGCATAACTAATAGCTAGATGTTGATATATGACAAAATTTCAATTATAATAGTTAAATTTCAAAAAATGCCTCAAAAAAATGTTCTCTCATGGAATGCCATGAGAAGCAAATGCATAGACAAGGACATCACCATGAGACCACTTTTCTTTGAGGCATCTTTTCAAACAGGTCACTGCCTTGTCTATGCTACCACATTTTCCATACATGTCTACTAAAGCTTGTTGATCCCCTCCACACTATTCTTCAACAAATTCTCTCTAATAATCTCATCCAATTACCAACAATTAGACCCCAGGACATGACACCAGAGAGGGGCATTAGCCTATGACATCTTATATAGCATATGATTGACTCGAACATCATCTACGTTTTAGGTATTAATTATGGGGGCAACAAGTCACCCCTAACCAAAATCTTCAAATCTAGGTGTGCTTTATTGTGTGTACTTCCATGTTTAGGTGAACGTGTATGTATGTTAGGAACCATGACTTGCATCACTATTCTAGTTTCATAATTGAATAATGTTGTTTTATTTTCAGATGATACAGGTTGCGGAGACACCTCCCAAAGTTCATAGGGTAATGGAGCATGGTGTGTCCACTGCGATTCATAGCTCCATGCCATTGACGGGGGTATAAGGCAGATTAATAAATTTTAATTTACATTCATTGTTATAGTTGTTTATTTTTGAAAAATCAAATGATTATTGATTTGAAGTTTAATATCTATTTGGATGGTTTCTATAGGACATGACATCACCACAGCCTAATCCAGCTACTAAGGCAAATGAGGAGGCAGATTATATGGTAGTGGTAAGTGATTATTTTGTTAAATGTTTCATTTTTTATAACATGTAATTTATAAATATTAATGTCTATACTTTTTATTGTAACAACTATAGATCCACAAAGAACTAAATAGGAGGAGCAGCCCCTAGGTTTGTAGTAGACTGCCCTCATACACGTCTCCATCCTCCCAAAGATCAAAGGCTGCTCGTGATCTATTCCCTTCACTGAACAGAGGGGAATGAATGCTTATTGGGGTCCTTTGTTGTATGCCTATATGGCATTTGTGGATATATATTTTGTATTGCATATAGGAGACATTGTATGCCTATATGGCTATTTTGTATATATGTTATACTTATATTGATAGATATTGATGTATGCCTATATGGATATTTGGTTAATGCAAATCTTTTTTATTGATGGCGTCCATATTTGCATTTAAATCCATGTTTCAATGGATATTTGTAGATGGTTACTTCAAATATTTAAAGTCCAATTGTATTACATAGGATGTTTATTGATCCATTAAGCTAGCTATTATTATTCAAGTATCACCTAAACCTCATTCTGGAACTAAAAGATAAAAGTTGTATTTAAAATAAAAATGAATCATCATGTTGAATAGAAAATATTCATATTCTTTATGAGTTTCTCAATTGAAAATATTTCTTAATTTCTTGTTATTATACCATATTGGGATGCAAAGAGTATGTTTGTTGTTTTGAATAAGATAGTCAAAATCATATGCTTATGAGCACTTGATGACCATTGTGGTTATTAAATGTAATTCCTCTTGCATATAAGGCGAGGTTATGAGAGTACATTGAGTCTTACCTAAATTTAGTATGCAACATAACATTGGAGCTATAGGGTTCCATAAGTCATCAACAATCAAGGTTCAAGATTGTTATTGAAGTCAGAGAGTCAAGGTTGTTTATCATTGATGTCAAGGTTGATGCCATGACGTTGATAAGGTGATACAATTATTCAAGGTAGGTGATGGTCATGAGGTGCATGATGTTGTGAATATGGTTTTCATGATAAGGTCTCTCAATTCATGTTAATGTTGCACAAGATAAACATGGTTCATATGATGCAAGGTTCATGTTCATCGTGAATGTGGTTTTGTCCATGTAAGGTTTTTTTGTGAATATGGTTTTCATGATAAGGTCTATCTTCGAAGGTTGATATGATGCAAGGTTTAAGTTCATGGTGGATGTGGTTTTGTTCATGCAATAAGAAGTCAGAGAAAAAACAAGATTTCATAATCATAATTCAATGTCATCATCAAGAAGAGTTATATTTATCAAGGGGAGTCATAAGTTTGATTCAAATGTGAAGTTGTTCATGTCTTAGAACCCTAAGCCTATGATAAGTGTCATACTCTAATGTCTTTCTTCTGATGTCCTTGAGGTCTCTAAAATGTCATAGATATCTCTTCATGAAAGTTAGAATGTTTAAGTCTTTCTTATTGATAGTTAGGGTTTTCATATTGGGCATTAAACCCTAAAAAGAATCTACTTTTCTTAAGACTTTAAAATCCTCAATTGCCTGTCGTGTGTAAAGTGTACTTTTGTTTTAATTTAATATTGACTTATAATCACAGGTTAATATCACTTGAGTCAACCTACTAAAGGGTCTTTAAGTCATTAGTTCACTGGACCTTCAACCTAACTCAATCAGCCTCTCCAGTAAACTCTCATAAGCCCAAGCACCAAATCATAATCAAAGGTCATATTTAATTGATATAAGGGTGGGAAAAAGGATTGGAAGGTTAGTATTTAAAAGGAACTTGGAATACAAATAGTCATCTCTATGCAGTTGAATTTAATGGGCATGCCTTTATAAAAGGTTAAAAGACATTTTTATGTAGGATATCGTGGTATTTGTAGTGTTTGAAGATTGAAGACTAGTTAGTGTTTGTAGCTCAGACTGTTTTGGCATGTTTGGGTGCGAAAAAGGACCATGCATAGCCTAAACGTACCCATCTAGATGCGTTGGAACTGTCGGTTTGGCCGCACAAGGAGAAGAACAAAAGTTACACCCCTTTGCAACTTTACACTGCCTCCTTTTGATGATTTTTGGGGTAGCAGAAAACCTTTGACCACTAGCAAATGCCTCAGAGATATAAAAAATTGAGAGAGATTATTGTAGAGGGACCCTACATGACCATGTTACCTTAGACAAAATGTTTCTAAGTGACATGGTTTCTGAGTAATAGCTCGTCAAAGATTGCTACCTTTTTGCACTTTGGACTCTTCAGGGATATTGCCGGTACAATGTAGCTCAGACTGTTTCGTCATGTTTGGGTGCAAAATAGGACCATGCCTAGCCTAAACCTACCCATCTAGATGTGTTGGAACTATCAATTTGGCTACACGAGGAGAAGAACAAAAGTTACACCCCTTTGCAACTTTACACTGCCTCCTTCTGACGATTTTTTGGGCAGTAGAAAACCTTTCACCATGGGCAAATGCCTTAGAGATATAAAAAATGAGAGAGGTTATTGTAGAGGGACCCAACCTGATCATTTTTCCTCAAACAAAATGTCTCTAAGTGACATAGTTTTTGAGTAACATCTTGTCAAAGATTGCTGCATTTTTGCACTTTGGACTCTTTAGGGAAATCGTCGGTACAATGTAGCTCGAACTGTTTCGGCATGTTTGGGTGAAAAATAGGATAGTGTCTAGCCTAAATGTACCCATACGGATGTGTTAGAATAGTTAGTTTGGTTGCATCAGTAGCAGGACGAAAGTTACACCCCTTTGCAACTGTACATTGCTTCCTTTTGACAATTTTTGGGGTAGCAGAAAACCTTTCACCATGGGCAAACACCTCAAAGATATAAAAAATTGAGAGAGGTTATTGTAGAGGGACCCTATGTGATCATTTTGCCTTAGACAAAATGTCTCTAATTGACACGGTTTCTCAGTAACATCTCATCAAAGATTGCTGCCTTTTTGCACTTTAGACTCTTCAGGGATATCATCGGTACAATGTAGATCAGACTATTTCGGCATGTTAGGGTGAAAAATAGGACCATGCCTAGCCTAAACATACCCATCTAGACACGTTGGAACAATCAGTTTGGTCGCATCAGGAGCAGGATGAAAGTTACACCCCTTTGCAACTTTACACTGCATCCTTCTGACAATTTTTAGGGTAGCAGAAAACCTTTCACCACAGCCAAATGACTCAAAGATATAAAAAATCAAGAGAGTTTATTGTAGAGGGACCCTACATGATCGTGTTGCCTTAGACAGAATGTCTCTAAGTGACATGGTTTTCGAGTAACATCTCGTGAAAGATTGCTGTCTTTTTTTGCACTTTGGACTCTTCAGGGATATCGTCGATACAATGTAGCTCAGATTGTTTCGGCATGTTTGGATGAAAAATAGGACCATGCCTAGCCTAAATGTACCCATCTAGATATGTTGGAATAGTCAGTTTGGCCAGATCAAGAGTTAGACAAAAGTTACACCCCTTTGCAACTTTACACTACCTCATTCTGACGATTTTTGGGGCAGCAAAAAACCTTTCACCACGAGAAAACACCTTAGAGATATAAAAAAATAAGAGAGGTTATTTTAGAGGAACTCTACATGATCGTATTACCTTAGACAAAATGTTTCTAAGTGACACGGTTTCTGAGTAACATCTGGTCAAAGATTGCTACCTTTTTGCACTTTGGACTTTTCAGGGATATCATTAGTACAATGTAGCTCGGATTGTTTCGATATGTTTGGGTGAAAAATTGGACCATGCCTAGCCTAAAATTACCTATCTAGATGCGTTGAAATAGTCAGTTTGGTCGCATCAGGAGCAAGATGAAAGTTACACCCCTTTGCAACTTTACACTACCTCCTTCTGATGATTTTTGGGGCAGCAGAAAACCTTTCACCACGGGAAAACTCCTCAAAGATATAAAAAATTGAGAGAGGTTATTGTAGAGAAACCTTACGTGATCATGTTTCCTTAGATAGAATGTTTCTAAGTGACACAGTTTTTGAGTAACAGCTTGTCAAAAATTGCTATCTTTTTGCACTTTGGACTCTTCAAGGATATCATCGGTATAATGTAGCTCAGACTGTTTTAGCATGTTTGGGTAAAAAATAGGACCATGCCTAGCCTAAACATACCCATACAGACACATTAGAAATATCAGTTTGGTCGCATCAGAAGCAGGACACCAAAAATACAAAAATACAAAAGTTGCTTTGTGCAACTTGACAACATTGACACTTTTTGCAACAAGACTCAAAGACTCAAACTGGCCCCAAATGACTCAAACTGACTCAAAAACATATGAAATGGTCTTAGAAGACCTTATTACATACAATTGACTCAATCAAAACAAAATTTCACTTTTTGACCCCTCTTGGAGGCATGACAACCTAGGTGCAGGGCTATTAAAAAAAAGAGCTTCCCTTAGCTTCAAGAAATATAAATATTTTATACTGACAAGGCCAACCACATGAAGGTGGAAGCTTATGTGGCCTCATCTAAGACCTAAGACACATGTATTCTATTAGATGTAGGACACCTAAGACACATATTGTATAGTATGTATCTAGATTTTATAGACATAGTAGACCTAAGACACCTAGTCTTTATACCCTATCGTAGTCTAGACCTAAGTCAACTAGATACCTAGATTATAGTTCTACCTAAGGCATCTATTATGGTAGACCTAGTTGACATATAGTACCTACCTAAGACACCTAGATCATTCTAGATTATACCTTATTCTAGTCTCTAGACAAGTCGTTGATATATAGTATCTACCTAAGACACCTAGATTAGATTAAATACCTTTTTTCTAGTCTCTATCTACCTAGTTGACATATCGTATATACCTAAGACACAATTAGAGACACCTATTATCTAGTTAGAAACCAAGACACTTAGAGACACTTATATTTTATACATTACTCTCAGGATCAACTTCATCCATCACTTAGGTCTAACCCCATGAAGCATAACATGGTGATATAAAAATGTGTATATGTGTAAAAATGCAGCAACAAATAAAAAAGTCAAACCTATGTAAACTTACAAATTAATGTGCATACTTACAACTCAATATAACATGACTTTACAAAATCAATGTGAATACTTACAAATTAATCCAATGAACCATACGGATCTGCTCTACTCTTTATTGTGTCAAGTATTGCCTCATGGTTAGACTCACGCACCTTCCACAAGGTCTTGTTCAAAGGTCTACCCTGATAATGTATCAAATGAACATTGGATGCCACAACAAGGTTCAAGTAATGAAGAATCTTCTGATGCGTGTCAAAGTCCTGAAATAGCCAACCATTAACACTCTTATGTGGGTACCTTCTAAGCCATGTTCCAATAACAACCACTAAGCCTGTAGGGTATTCGATGTTTTCTCCATCTGTAACTAGGGCCTCCAATTTATTTTTGGCCTCAACACAATGGTACAAGTAATAATATGTTTCCTCTTTGTTATCTTCATCTGTATTAACTGCATATACATGCCCTACATTGATATGTGTAGTAAATTAGATAAAATTAGTTGAAACATTACAAAAACACTACAAAGTAAGATATAACATTAGGAATTTCAAAAACTATGCAAATAGATATATTACCTAGTTGAACTAGATCTGATATGTGGTCAAAGTCAATTGATGATTCCATCTGTGTTAGTTCCAGTTCCGTCGGGTGTCGATACATGTCAAGTGGGCTAAGATAACTTAACTTCCATTTGTCAACCCACTCCTTTGACTCGCACTCATCCTAGGCTTGAATTATATAGGAAGAACAAAAGCATGACATCTTTTGTGTATGGATACTCCATGAACCTACAATTTAGCTTCTGAAAGAGTGCATCTCACTTGATCTTTTCATTGTAAAACAATCCTCATATGGTGCAATGTTAGTATCATCTATCAGCTAAAAAAATCTACGAACTGAAGACTTACCTTCATTATGTGGACCCATGGAAGCATTACACCACATGATGATTGATTTTGCATCTGTCAACTTTGCATTGTCTTTATACTTTAACTCTTCTCGTGCTATGGCTCATTTGATACATGCTCCTACACCATCATGCTCCCCCTTTCCACGACCAACCTCACAAAAGTTCCACATATGCTGAACACCTATAAAATTATGCCTCCTACTCAGCCAATAGAAATTCCACGAGTTCTTGAATTGTGATGCATAGTTATCCAACCATATGATATGCTAACTGAACGATATGTCCCTTCTAGCCAAATCATTGTAGAACACCTGAAAGCAACCTTGCACGAACTTCGTAGAATGCGTGTGATCATCACTGATATAGAAATGATACTCCCTTATGATCTTTCTGTCATCCTCTGTACTATCATTCACATAAATGAATGTGATGTGCACAAATATAGAAACCTGTGTGGAGTTGTAATATTGTGATTGCACCTCATGCTGTGACTGTAGACTGCAGTTCTTTGCAAAGTTGATGACTAAAACAGTGATACCAACTAGAAATGTGTCCTTGCATAACTTGAATTGCAAGTCCAACCATCGAGCTCTATGGGCATGTCTTGCATACTCATACACTATGCTATCACAAAATATAGGCATAAACTGATACACTAGAATCTTTTCAATAACCAATTCACACCTCTTTGCTTCTTTACCATCTTTTGTATTGTATGCCACTATTTTATACTTGCCAAACTCTACGAGTTCGTTTCCAACCACATGTGTTCTTTCCATATGTTCACATATTGGCATATGTTGCAAGCCATCGCAATGCTAACATGTGCCATCCAAGCATAATTTATTGTAGAATATTTGACCTTCCTCTCTTTCACATAAAATTATTGATATGAATTCTATTGAAGATGTTGGTGGGGCACATATGCCACAACCCTGCAAAACATTATTAGTATGCAAATCTACACATATAGACTGATAAACATCAAAATAGTTAGAAAATTCAATATGTAATCTACAACAACAAGTAGTGCATGTGTGATTTATCTTGACATAGAAAGGTTTTAGCATTTCAAAATATCTTTGACAAATTTTAATTTGAGGATACTTCTCTAGAAATTTACCAAAACACTGTGTTTGAGTCATATCCAAAAAATGCTCTGGATGTGGCTCACAGTTCCAACTACCAATTCTCTTTCTTACCACATCCCTTTGATTCAGAGATACCCTTGTGTAATTCTTCCAAAAGTATTCAATTAGTGATCTCAATGCTTCAACAATTGGTTTATCTTTTCATGGTAGTCTCCCTGAGAACACCCATAATTCATTGGTATTAGTGTCCTCAATTCTTTGGCATCTTCCAATGGCTCTTGATAAAGTTTTCCTATTAATTCTCAATGCTTGACTCGTCTTTCTAATGAGATGAGCTTTCCTCATTTGACTACTTACTATAGTCAATGTAATCACATGTCGTGTTACATTACTATCTTTTGTGCGTGAGGTGTTACCCACACTCTCATACACACTCATTAGATTCTTGACAATAGATTTTTCACTTGAAGTCTCTGATGTTCTCAACCCAAGAATCTTCGTGATTGACCTATACTTTATACTTCACATCATTTCAATGAATAGTTGACATCTTGCAGTCTCATTTAACTTTTCAAAGAACAATCTCCAAATCTTATGAGCATATCTTCTACAAGTGCATTTTGGAATCTTACCTTCCATTGGCTGCAAAATATTCTCATCAATATCAATCAAATACTTTGGCTTTCTATGCAAAATTCTAGGTGGTTTTAAGTTAGGTAAATTCATCTCAATATTAGGAATTTCATCAATATTTAAATGAGATGGGCTAGATGGCATACCTTCGATCAAAGATGGAATAGATGACATACCTTGAGGTTGAGGTGGGAATGATGGCGTACCTCCTTCATCACATGTGAGTGATGATGTACTCTCAACTTGAGATGAGTAGATGGTGTCCCTACATGTTGACTTGCGGTAGAGGATGTGTCTCCAACTATGGTATTCAAATCTCTCATAGCACGAAGTTTTTGCATTTGTTCTCTTTGTGCCACCAATACCATATCTCTTTGTGATGGTTGCGGTTCCTCTTCAATTGGCATGTATTCATTTATCATGTCCAATTTCCTCTTCTCACAAAGTTCCCTCATAAGCACTGTTTTCTTTGCATTCTTAGCTTCTATCTCTTCCTGTGTTGGTTTAATTCTTGATTGTTTCCTCGGCATGATAGAGAATTTGTCTATAACATGATAAAGAGACCAATATTAGTTCTTAAGAAATGAATCCATATAAATAACTAAAATATATGTCATTCAACCCTTCATAGTAAATGTACATACAATCATCATGTAGAAGAGTAAATATCACTCAACCAAAATAGGTACAAAGCATATAAAGTATTATTGCAGCCATACAATGCATTGTTGCACAATGTTATTACAGCCATACAAAGCATTATGGTACAAAGTTCACTTCAGTCCTAGATGAGGATAAGGTCAAAGGAGAGTCACCTATTGAGGCTACAAGTGAAGAGTACATACAACTTCATGTTGACTACTTGTTGATAACCATCTAGTCATGAAAGGATATGTGATTGAGATTGTGGGAGACATCACACTAGGGCATGGTTTGGATTAGTGTAGAGGGTGAAGAAGGGATATCAAGAGACAATTATTGAAGTCAAGGCTCATTAATATGGCAATGCCAAACTCAAGTAGATAATCATGTGCATTTTAGAGGCAAATTATTCTAGGCTGAAAACTCATGTTTTTAGAAAATTAAGCTGCATAAGGGTTAGGGTTTGTAGATAAACTCTTTGGAAGGTGTTTGTAATGCTTGAAAAGGTTGAGTTAGACCCAATTTGACATGTTTGGTGTCTTGGTTTGAAGATTGGAATCCTTGAGATCAAAAAATCTATAGTGACCTATTTGCACAAGCCTAATTAGGCCTCTTGTCAAGTGGGATAGTCAATTATGGAATGATGAAGGCACTATGAAATGATGAATTATACAATTCATGAAGACAATGATGGAGATCCGTGGAGAAATCCAAGGAGGATAAGATAAGACAACAAATTTGTGAAGTTGAACCCTACATCTACATCACATACCTAGGACTGTCATAAAAATCATTAGACAAATCTCTATAATTTAGGGTATTGAATGGTATATATTTGATCAAGGTAACCACCATCATGTGCTAACAAAGGACAATTAGGAAATTTTGAAATATTGTTGTGTCATGTGCATACAAATCATCATGCATAGGTGCATAAGGAATGTCCTAGCCCAAGATATGTCCATACAAATCATCATGTCATGTGCATACTTGTATGATCTTGGCACCTGTTCATTTATATTTTAACTTGTTAATATGAGAAGGTAATAGTGGGATTGTATTTTTATTATGTTGTAAGGATTTATTCTTGTATAGTTTGACATCATGGTATGTTAAGGTCTGTTTATTACACATAATTTTTAAAGATCCCAAGTGTAGAAAATATACATGGCATCATGTGAGATTATAGGCTACTTTCTTGATTGGGAATGTGTCTATTTTAATTAATGTCGACCTTTGAGATATCTTTTATTATGCATACCATGAATTAACTTTAAACATAGTCTATTATATAACCACAAGATATGTATACATAGTCTTTTATTATGTATACTGGATACAAGTGATATAAACATGTATGATAAAGCATGATAAAGTAATTCAAATAGAATTAAGGAAAATGTAAATAATATGCAAGTAAAGACTTGACATACCTAAAAAATGGAGATTCAAATGGAGAGAGTACCCAATTATGTAGTTTTTTTTCTTCTTGCATCAAACTCCTCAACAATTTGAGTTTTTCACCACTTGTTTCCTTTTCGATGTTAAATTGAATAACACTCAAATATAATTAGTAACAACAATACTATTAACAAATCTATAATGTTAAATTCCTAAAATTCAATCACAATTAACATTGCAACACTACAAAAATTGAAACTTGAATAGATATATATCAAATTTGATGTGAAAACTATGTTATTTCCTCCTTCTCAAGTTGGCAAAGTAGAAAAGGTGGTGGAAAGATCATGCAAAGGTGGTAGAATGTGTAAAATGTGCATGTGAACATCCCAACAACACGAAAACACTTTTTTTTTGTTAGAAAACATGCATAATCAGCATGAAAACAGAGCATGTGGGCCTGGATCACGGGGTCCAGGCCTTTTTACCATTTCTATAGCAGGACAAAATGCGAGTGCGTTATAACACACTCACATTATAATGTACTCACATTTTGTCCTACTATAGAATGATCCATAAATATTTGTGCCTATCTCACCTTTGATAGAACCTTTACAATATCTCACCTCTAGTTCTATTAGCTCATGTTCTATCTCTCACCTCTCTATATCTCACTTATTTCTCCCCCTCACCTCTCTACCTCTCCCCTTTCTATGTATCTCAATCACTCCTTGTCTACCTCTCCATCCATCCTTAGCCATTTAGGTCTCACTTAACCCTAAACACTAAACCCTCAACCCTTAAACCTTAAATCCTAAACCCTGTCCCTAAACCCTCAACACTTTACCTTAAACCATATTCCCTAAACCATAAAACCTAATCCCTCAACCCTAAACCCTACACCCTATCACTAAACCCTAATCCCTTAACCCTTAGCCCTAAAGACTCAACCCTCAATCCTTAAACCTTTAACCCTTGACACTCTACTTTAACCCTAATCCATCGACCCTCAACCCTATCCCTAAACCCTTAACCATTGAACCTCAACCCTCAACCCTCAATGTCAAACCCTAATCCCTCAACCCTTAACCCTAATCCCTCAACGCTAAACCCTATCCCTAAACCCTCAACACTATACCTTAAACCCTAATCCCTAAACCCTAAACCCTAATCCCTCGACCCTAATCCCTTAAACCCTAAAGCCTAATCCCTTGATACTATACCTTAAACCCTAATCCCTTATCCCTAAACCCTCCAACCCTATCCCTAATCCCTATACCCTCAACACTCTACTTTAACCTTAATCCCTCAACCCTCAACCCTATCCCTCAACCCTCAACGTCAAACCCTAATCCGTCAACCCTTAACCCTAATCACTCAACCCTAAACCCTATCCCTAAACTCTCAACACTATACCTTAAACCCTAATCCCTCAACCCTCAACCCTAATCCCTTACACCCTAAACCCTAATCCCTTATCCCTAAACCCTCCAACCCTATCCCTAATCCCTATACCCTTGACACTCTACTTTAACACTAATCCCTCGACCCCCAATTCTATCCCTAAACCCTCAACCCTCGAACCTCAACATCAAACCCTAATCCCTTAACCCTTAACCCCAATCCATCAACCCTAAACCCTATCCCTAAAGCCTCTCTCATTTTATTATATCTTTCCCCTCACCTCTTTATCTCCCAGCTTTGTTTCCCCTCACCTCTCTACCTATCCGTAAACCCTAAACCCTATCCATGAACACTCTACCCTTGACACTATACATTAAACCATAATCCCTTAAACCTCAGCCCTAAAGCCTCAATCCTCAATCCTTAAACCTTCAACCCTAAACCCTATCCCTAATGCCTTTGCCCTAAACTCTATCCCCATTCCTAAACCCTCTACCCTCGACACTATACCTTAAACCCTAATCCCTTATCCCTACCCCTAAACCCTATCCCTCAACCCTTAACCCTTAAAACTTAAACCCTAAAACCTATCCCTAAACCCTCGACACTCAACACTATATCTTAAACCCCAATCCCTTAACCCTCAGCCCTAAAGCCTCAACCCTCAATCATTAAACCTTCAACCCTAAACCCTATCCCTAATCCCTCTACCCTCGACACTCTACTTTAACCCTAATCCCTTGACCATCAACCCTATCTCTAAACCAACTCATTGATTTAATACTCTACTATTAAAGCTTAGCATTCACACAAATGTAGATGTTCATATTATAGAAGACTGCATTATATTAGACTATTAGAGATCCCTCAGAAAAATGTAATAACAAAACTACTTTGCCTTATGTTAGCTTACAATTAAACGCATTCTTTTTGACACTCTTCTCTTAATAAAGTAAGAGTAATAAGAATAGAAGGTAGAGAATTTGATCTTACTAGTATGCATGGTCAGTTTACATTCCGTGACTTCATTTTCATTGAATAAAAAGGTTTATATGATTTGAAAGTTGGGGTAGAGTTCAATGTCATGTGCTTTTCTAGATGATAGGGTCCATAATGTCTAGGGTTCTTCAAAGAAAGGCCTGTAAAAGAATTAAGTTATTGTTATACCAATCCTCCTGGTATACCTACAATTCAAATGCCTGCTTTGAAAGTTGAAATAAATTAAATTAGACTTACAATTTTGATTTTCTTCCATTGCTTCAACAACATCATTATTTTCTTCATCAAAAACCAATTCAATCAGCAACTTGCTGCCCATTGATTGACTTGAACTACATCCTCTGTTAGAAGAAGGGCATTTTCTATCTGTATCAATGTTGGTATTCATAAGCTGAAGAGCATTGATATTTGTCACACACCTTGTTCTTTGAAATATATTAACCTTAAAATATGACTTGGATATGTACTTGAACACATCGAAATCTCCAATCTCCAGCCCATGATGATTCACAAAATTTTCCCAACCCTACCTAAATTCTAGTTTATTTATGGTACCCCCTAATTGTACATCCCACTCCTGCCCACCTGGACCTTGCAACACTATATGTTTGTCTGTGTTGTCTATAAACTATGAAAAAAATGCAGGAGGAATGCACCACCATAAACACATTACACAATTAGATTTTACAAGTTCTTAATAGTGTACATGAAATAAAAGAATGAAAAATATTGTATAGAGTTACCATTTTTTGTGTAAAGTCTCCAAGCATAATTTTAAAGGAGGCACACCCATTAAACCAATTCATTCAACAACTTACTGCCCATTGGTTGACTTGAATTACATACTCTGTTAGAATAAGGGCATCTTTTATCTGTATCAATGTTGGTATTCATAAGCCGAAGAGCATTGATATTCTTCACACACCTTGTTCTTTGAAATATCTTAACCTTAAAATATGACTTGGATATGTACTTGAACATAACAAAATCTCCAATCTCTAGCCCATGATGATTCACAAAATTTTCCCAACCCTCCCTAAATTCTAGTTTATTTATGGTACCCCCTAATTGCACATCGCACTCCTACCCACCTGAGCTTTGCAATAGCATATGTTTGTCTATGTTGTCTATAAATTGTGAAACAAATGTAGGAGGAATACACTGCCATAAACACATTACACAATTAGATTTACAAGTTCTTAACAATGTACAGAAAATAAAAGAATGAAAAATAATGTAGAGTTACCAGTTTTTGTGTAAAGTCTCCAAACATAACTTTGAAGAAGGAGGCACGCCCATTAAACCAATTCATTCAACAACTTGCTGCCCATTGGTTGACTTGAACTACATACTCTGTTAGAAGAAGGGTATCTTTTATCTATAGCAATGTTGGTATTCATAAGCTGAAGAGCATTGATGTTTTTCACACACCTTGTTCTTTGAAATATCTTAACCTTAAAATATGAGTTGGATATGTACTTGAACACAACAAAATCTCCAATCTCCAACCCATGATGATTCACAAAATTTTCCCAAGCCTACCTAAATTCTACTTTATTTATGGTACCATAATCCCTAAACCATAAACTCTAATCCCTAAACCCTAAACCCTAATCCCTTATCCCTAAACCATAAACCCTATCCCTAAATCCTTAACCCTCAACACTTAAACCTTAAATCCTAAACCCTATCCCTAATGCCTCCACCCTAAATGTTATCTCTATTCCTAAAGCCTCAACCCTTGACACTATACCTTAAACCCTAATCCCTTATCCCTAAACCCTAATCCCTATCCCTCAACTCTTAATCCTTAAAACTTGAACCCTAAAACCTATCCCTACACCCTCGACACTCGACACTATATATTAAACCCTAATCCCTTAACCCTCATCCCTAAAGGCTCAACCCTAAATCCTTAAACCTTCAACCCTAAACCATATCCCTAATCCCTCTACCCTCGACACTCTAAACCCTCAACCCTCAACACTATACCTTAAACCCTAATCCCTATCCCTCAACCCTTAACCCTTAAAACTTAAACCTATCCCTACACCCTCAACACTCGACACTATATCTCAAGCCTTAAACCCTCATCTCTAAAGCCTCAACCCTCAATCCTTAAACCTTAAACCCTAAACCATATCCCTAATCCCTCTACCCTTGACCATCAACCCTATCCCTAAACCCTCAACCCTCAACCCTCAACTCTCAACATTAAACGCTAATCCGTCAATTCTAAACCCTAACCCCTATCCCTAAACCCTCAACCCTCAGCACTATACCTTAAACCCTAATCCATCAACCCTAAAACCTAATCCCTCAACCTTAGCCCCTAAACCCTCAACCATCAACACTATACCTTAAACCCTAATCCCTCAACCCTAATCCCTAAACCCTTAACCCTAATCCCTCATCCCTAAACCCTAAATGCTATACCTATTCCTAAACCCTCAACACTATACCTTAAACCCTAATCCCTCATCCCTAAACCATAAACCCTATCCCTCAACCCTTAACCCTTAAAACTTAAACCCTAAAACCTATCCCAAAACCCTCGACACTCAACACTATATATTAAACCCCAATCCCTTAACCCTCAACCCTAAAGCCTCAACCCTCAATAGTTAAAACCCTATCACTAATCCCTTGACCATAAACCCTATCCCTAAACCCTCAACCCTCAACCCTCAACCCTCAACCCTCAACCCTCAACTCTCAACATTAAAGCCTAATCTGTCAACCCTAAATCCTAATCCCTCAACCCTAAACCCTATTCCTAAACCCTCAACCCTCAACACTATTCCTTAAACCCTAATCCATCAACCCTAATCCCTCAACCATAAACCCTATCCCTAAACCCTCAACCCTTAACACTATTCCTTAAACCCTAATCCTTCAACTCTAAACCCTAATCCCTCAACCCTAAACCCTAAACCCTATCCCTAAACACTCAACTCTCAACACTATACCTTAAACCTTAATCCCTCAACCCTCAACCCTTAACCCTAATCCCTCATCCCTAAACCCTAAATGCTATCCCTATTCCTAAACCCTCAACCCAAGACAATATACCATAAACCTTAATCCCTTACCCCTAAACCTTAAACCCTATCCCTCAACCCTTAACTCTTAAACCTTAAACCCTAAAACCTATCCCTCAACCCTCAACCCTATACCCTCAACCACCCTATACCTTAAACTCTGAAGCCTACACCCACAAACCCTCATCCCTAGACCATATAACCTCACCCTTATATCCTAAACCCTAAATATTATGCCTCAACCCTATACTTAAATTAAACCTAAACCATACGTGCTCTCGACCCAAGTCACCATATGCCTTATATACCCTCAATCCATATTGTAAACCCTAAACCCAATATCCTAAACCCTTATCCCTGCGCCTTCCACACTTAATCTTATACACTCAACACCCTGAATATTACCCCTCAACCCTCTAATCTCTACCCTCTACCCTCTACCTATTACTTAATCCCTAATCCCTCAACCCTCAAAACTATACAGGCTCAGGTCCTTAAATACCCTAAGCCCAAAACACTTACATACATACATACATTCATGCATACATACAAAAATACATACATACATACAAACATGCATACATACATGTACATACATACAAGCATGCATACATGTGCATACATACAAGCATGCGTACATGTGCATACATACAAGCATGCGTACATGTGCATACATACAAGCATGCATACATACAAGCATGCATACATACCTACAAGAATACATATATACATCCATGAAACATACTTATAAAACTTGAACATAAATCATTCAAAGGAAGACGTAACACGAGCGCGTTATAACGTGCTCGCATTATGTTGAACTAGGAAAACACCGGCAAACATGCAAAAAAGGAAAAAAGCACAATATAAGGTGAGCATGTTATAACACACTCACGTTATATTGTTCTTTGGGAATCCCAAGCCTTAGGCTTGGGATTTACTTTGGATTTCCAACCCAAATGCTTGGAGTGCCTTTTCAACATCCACAGACGTGTTTTTGCAAATTCTACAAGATTTCAGATAATTTTGTTCGTGCTAACCCTCAGATTTGCACGTGTTTCAAGGTCAAACAAATTGAACACCTGGGTAATGTTAGGCTTTCTCTTAGCTATTTAACAGTGTAATTTTTTTCATATTTTGACAATGTTAAGCCTTTCATCTTTAATTTCTTTTGTTTGTGTGTTCGTTTTTGGGAAAAAACCACTGTTTGGTCTTTTTTTCATTGTAAATTAACCATTCATTCAAATTTCAAAAAAATTACATATTTAGAAACTAGACTCCATTCTACACATATTAAAAAAAAATGATTTTCAATTAGTTTTCAAAATTTATAGGGGTAGCACGGCCAAAATTCTATTTTTTAGATGTGTCCACTTTGAAAATTAGTAAAAAATTAAATATTCATAAAAAAATTATTAGAAAAATCAGGCATAATCTACATACTGTTACCTAATTTCTCACTCAAGCAATTTTAAAAATACCAAAAGAAAGTTAACCTTTTGAGGGAGCCACAAAACATGCTATGTTATGTTTTTTGACAGAAACAACACCAATTTTTGTGGCTTCCTCTTTTGAACCCCTTAATATATACCATTTTCAAAAAAAATTAGTAGTTTAGAAAGTAGACTCAAAGCACTATGAACATTGTTTTGGTTGCATCTCCAAATTCTGAGTGTAACTATGCTCAATTTCTCATCCAAGGCCAACATTTCCTGATTTCAGAAAAAAAGTGGCCACTTAAGACCCCTTTTTGGCCCCCCATCTTCTTGCACTTACCCCCAACCTAGGGCACTATAAATCAGATTTGTATGGCATATTCACTATCCAAGTGCTTTGTGTGCTCTAAAATTGCTAAATTTGGAAATAAAATTGAACAGTAAATTTTTAAATTTTTACTATTTATAGAAAAAAATCAGCACATTCACCAAAACTCTCATAACTTTTTCCCATGAGCTCAAATTTTTGTGCCATTTCTTCCACGTGAGTCATGGGTCCACACTCTTCCTTATCATATACTTCTTGTTGAGTTGTTATTTTCTAAAATAATATGTCGAATAGAATTTTCAATCAAACTCCTTATTCTCTCTAACTCACTTTTCTCCTCAAGATATTCTTCTCATCATATTAGATTTCCTTTGTAACTACTTTTATTTCTAGACTAACACATTTTCATCTTGTAGGATTATGTTTTTCTGACATTGTGATTTTATTGGATTGTGGTCTGTAACACTATGGTTTGCAAGTTTTCAATTCGAGGGCATGGTTCACCTGTTTGAAGAATTTTATGCATCATCTACAATATCCTTTTGGGCATTCTTTTTTTATGATGCTATTTTATTTATGTACTTTAGATAGCTTATCATCTAGTGTCATCAATCAATTAAAGTGGGGGCAAAATGTAACATATAAAATTGTATACCCTCACAATTTCACGCTATATTTTGGACTCACTTTGGTGTTCACTCCCATAGAATATTTAAAAGATCACTCTAACCTATTCTTAGCCTCTTTTTCTCTCACCAGATTTCCAAGTTTCTACATCACAACCCAATTCTACTTGCTAAGCTAGAGATATGTGCTAAATTTGAGAAAAAATTCCTAGGATAGTAACATGACATCTAGACATCTGTGTGATGTGTTACCACCCTAAACATTTTTCAAGATTTAAATGGTTTCCCTCTTTCTGGATACATCTCTCTTTCTTAGCTTCTTTTGAGTTCTATTTTGTTGTAACTGTTGGCAATAAAGTGGATCAGTATGCCTCCGCAGATGAAGACCAACAAAGGAAGTTTAGGTATGATGACTCATAGCTATTTAATGATGGTATACTCCAATGTCCAAGTCTTGACTTCCTTCGGAAGTCATTTGAAGAAAATATCTAAGTCCAGATGAATAGAAGTAAGACAGGGACATTGTATAATGCAAAGTAAAATGATCCACATCTCTCCACAAGTGCATGTTTTGTTATGTGGTTTTGAGGTGTTGTAAACATTTGTATGAAGTGTCTAAATCCAAAGTTGTAATATCTGAAGTCCACCGGAAAGATAGTTGTAAGCTGCTAAATATCGCTACAGTGTTTGACTGTGACAGAGTCTAAGTTCTGATGGTCCGTATTTTTCCACTAAAGAACATTTTTCTTTACAGTTCTAAAGGTATGATTGGTAATGTCTAAGGAATCCTTGATATGATTTTAAGCAAGTCCTGTGGTCCACAGCAAAAGATGTAGCCTGACAGTTGGACTAAACCAGTAGCAGTCTGAGTTTGAGATTGACATGATAGTTTGATTTATGTGTGGTAAGTTCTATTGATTAGAACTTTATCCTAAGTGGTTCTATAGTTGGAGCTGACATATGAGAAGGTGTTTCAAATGTAGTTTAGGTCTACCATATATTTTGATAAATGGATTTGACCAACAAGCTACAAGTTTATTAACTATACGCTTCATCTAAATATGCCAACCTAATATGAAGATCTTAAGTGTTGCGGATATATATATGGGATTGAATTCAATGTTTGGGGTGTGTGATGCAAATGTGAAGAGTGTGAAGGAGTATTGTGTGAATGTGATTGATGCATGTATCAAAATAGTAGAGCAGAGATAGAAGATTAGTGATGATGAAGACTCAATATTCAGTATTCAATTTCTAAATGACTGCACCCTGGGATACTAATGGATGTTGTTGTAGTATTCATATTTCTTATATAATTTCAATTGTACTTGGTATTGAACTTGGCTATAAGCAACCAATAGGGCTTAATAGCCTGATTGTAATTTTTCTAGGTTTAGGGTTGTGGCAGTGAGCCTACTAGACCTAGTTGTAATTCATGGCAGTGAGCTAGCATGTTCTAGGCCCGTGGAGTGACCAAGCCTGAACATCATCATTTATAAAAGATTAAAATATATATTGAGAGCTAATCCTCTCTGTGGATTTTCCCTTGCTTGGGTTTTCCACGTAAAAATCTGGTGTCCATGTGTCATGTTTATGTGGCTTGTATTTCTATAGTTACTTTGCTTTCTAATTATTAAAGTTGGTATTTGGTTTAGTTGTTTAAATTTTAGAATACTTATTCACCCCCCCTCTTAGTATTCAACAATTGGTATCAAATTCTGGTTCCTTGGAAGAAGTCTAACAACTTGAGGAAGATCTGGGGCAATGTAATCATGGCAGCAAGAAGATTTGGAAATTATGAAAGCAACAAGGAACTAGAAGCAACTCTTATTGATCTGGAACAATCTGAAGCAGAAGTCAGGGATCTAAAGGACAACTTACAAGAAGCTAATGAATGCATCTCAAGATTAAAAGAACAAGTTAAGAAATTCAAAGACAAATACAAAGAAGTTAGTGATCAATTGATATCAGCAAATGAAACTCTAAGTGACTTGGAAGCAAAAGTTATAGAAAGAACAAAAGAAGATAAGATCTGAATTTAATGATGAAAAGACAATTAAAAAATAGTGCCAAACTTGAAAAAGAAATTGTGAGTCTAAAAGCATACATGGAAAAAGCCAAGAGCTATGAAGAAAAGTTCAAGTTAAGTTCTGCAAAGCTTGATGAGATGATTGCTAGTCAAAAGAATGTCGATGATAAGCAAGGTCTAGGATTTGAGAAAGGAGAAAGTTCAAAATCTGGTCAAACAAACACTAAGTTAAAGAAAAATAGAGGAATTTAGTTTAGAAATCAAAGAAGAAGACCTAGAAGACCTCTAATCAGACAGCTAAATGCTCAAAGGTATCCATCGTTCAATGGCCATTGTTTTAATTGCAACAAGTTTAGTCATAAATCTACTCAATGCAGGAGTAGAGTAAATCAAAATGTTCCATCATTCTCTGGTCAATTTTTCAATTATAAGAAAATTGGTCACAAATCAAATAAATGCAGAAATCTGGTAAGAAATGGGTCTTACAATGCAAGGAATAATCAATCATTCAATGGAAAGTGTTTTGCATGCAATAGATTTGGACACATGGCTAATCAATGCAGATCACAGATGAATTCATTTAGAGGAATGAATCAAGGACAAGGAAACATTGTGTGCTTCAATTGCAACAAATTTGGACATGTTGCAAGATTCTGTAGAAGCAAGAATGTGAACAGAAATTACTATGTTGAAGAAAGGAAAACATAGCAGAAGAATGATAAGGGAAAAGAAAAGATTGATCCAGTTGAAACCAAGAAGTAAATGGACAAGATCTAGATCAAGAAATAAGTAATTAAAGAAGAGGATAGATCTGCACTAGCATCTAGTGCAGATACTTCCTTTGGGAAGTAAATTGGGTGCTCTGGCTCAAGGGAAGCAGTGTTTAAAATCTGAACCCCCAGCTAGATAGTTAGTGCTAGAGTCCGACACGAAGATATGTGGTAAAATCTAATATGGAAGATCTTTTGGAAGAAAATATGGAAGATAATGAGTTAGTGCAGTACATTGTGGAGCAATTTTGATCGACTGTATCTATCAGAGAAAAAATAGGTAGCCTTTGAGGATGAGCATTTATGACGACTAGGTCTAGTGTGGAGAATAAAAAGAAACTCATTTACCTTCTAACTCATCTTGCATTTGAGCTATTAGATGTCCAAGAGAGATTGAAGTGAAATTTCAAGTGTCAATAGAGATTCATAGAACCCAAAGTGGTCCAGATGAAGAAAATCTTAATTCGGCATATCGAGGTATTTACCATTGAAACTCTATTATGAATCTATTGAATCTTTGCAATGGCAACCCCACAAGTTGTTGATATCACTGAGCGACCATGACCTAAATTCAAAAGGCACACATTTAAATCAGTCAAAGTCAATCAGATGGGTGTATTTTCAGAAGTTCCACATAGAGTTTTGCCTACAAAGGATGTTAGGGCTTATATTCATGTTGCCCTAGAAGAACAGGGAAAGAGAAAACTCACAGACCTATTCCTAAATCACTTGTGTAGTGAGAATTATGATTTGAAGAATGAATACAAGGCACTGGAAACAAAGAAATTCATTCAGTACATTGATTTTCCTACATTTGTTGAGGATGAATGGGTCTGGTATGTATTGAGCAGGGTTCATGATGAATTCATGTGGTTAGGGCAGCCCTTCAAAATCACCAAGGAGGCGATTAGGGTAGTAATAGGGTTAAATTCCACCAGAGGTGTACCCTTGTTGAAAGCCTTGAAGAATCAAACTATTACAGAGGCTACCAGAGCCCAATTTGACAAAAGGGAATTAAACATAAACGACATCACAGACCATGTGGTAAGATTTGCTTCTATGGTCATAGGTTACAAGATCTATTTCTTGAACTAAGAGAACTCTATCTCTGGTACTGCGATATATACTGCATATCAAATGGTCAAAGAAAATGCTAATTATGATTTGTGTGAGTTGCTGAGAAGTCAACTACTAGAGAATCTAAAGAAGATCAAGGAAACCAAAAATTATCCTTTCAAATATGGTGCAATGCTTATCTGTTTATTCTTCTACTTCATGCAAGAGTTGCTAGGTATGAAGAATCTATTTTAGACAAATGTTAAACCTGTTGCAGTTCAAATTAGAAATCATCTAAATAGCATAGGAAGTATTGATGCTCAAAATTCATCCCTATGGGGCTACTTCAAAAACTTCCAAAAGTCAATGCAAGCCAGGGAAAGAATCCCCAGAGTAGTTGTTGAAAAATACAAGGACACAATCTACTTTATTATGACAAAAGATAAGTGCTTGATGGAGGCTGTAGAAACTAGAACCGTATGGGTTATGCCCATAGGATATGAGGTAGATGGAGGAATATTAGAAAATTATGCTCAACATGTGTTAAGTAAACCCAGAGATCCCAATGAAGGAAGATTTGGGACTTATGAGGAATTGCATGCTAAAGTCTTTGTTGAAGTGATAAAACCTAGATCTCTAAGAAAATACAGAAAGTGGCAGAAGTAATTGCCCTGATACATGGGTTCACAAAAGAACAATTGACAAAGGCAAGGGAAAGATCAAGCTAAAGATAAAATTGACAAGGAGAAGACTGCGGAGGAACAGGTAAAGGAAAATCCTTCACCAAAAAAGAAGGAGGACTCTAATAAGGACATGGATCTAGATGATCCAGAGAAGAGCTTAAAAGAAGAAGTCTATACTACACCAAGAGACATTGCGAAATTAGTTAAAGAACTTTTGGAGAAAGAGAAACCAGTTTTAGATGAGCCTGAGTTTCTGCATGGTCCAATAAACTTGGACACAATGTCCACTATTCAAAAACTCAGATTGGCATCAACCGCATAGGCAAAAGCAAGAGAGGAAATGTTGAAATCTCACATGGAGGATAGTGAGCTCATAAGTGAGGCATCTAGTATTTTGGAGAAAGTGATGCCAACATTCTAGAAGGACACCTCTTTGTCATCATAAAAAAAACTTAAAGGACTTATAAACTCTATAAGTAAACATTTTGAATCCTTTGAGAAATCTGCAAAAATAAAAGTTAAGGAGGAGTTTGATGAGGAAAGATTGAATGAGTTGAAGGAAATGATAGATAATGACAAAGTCTAACTAGATAATTTGTTTATCTTGGTTGGAAGTTACAAAGAAAATAGAAGAAAAGATCAAGGATTTGGAGTAGAAATTGATGAACACTTCCAATACATTTGATCCAGTAGTTGAATCAGTTAGCAGCAAGGAAAGTCAAGTCATCAACTTTCATGATGACTTGAATAATCTAATAGGTGAAAAGGACAAAATCAGAAACAAAATGTGTCATCTAAGAAGAATAATCAGTTCTAATCTAGATTATATGTTTAATCTAGCAGCTGGAGCACAAGTGGCTTTACAATATGACACACCCTCTGATCTTCAAAAGATAGAAGCTGTAGTTTTTCTACTCAGTGGTCATATTCAAATTTTGGACAATGCTAAGAAAAGCTGGGATGGTGAGCTAGCCCAAATTAAGAACATTTTCAATGATATATTTCAGTACATGTAAAATAAAGTTAAAGATTCTACTTATACATATGCAGCAGAGTATAGCAAATTTTGCAGTTTTGATAGCTTCTGATTCTAGAACCTACACCTTTGCCATTGATGTCAAAGGGGGAGAAGAAGATCAGTGAAAAATGGGCAAACATCTCAGGGGGAGAAGGAATATAGAGTGTATATAGAAAGGGGGACCAGTCAAGGCAGTCAAGCATTTTTCACTAAGTGTTGCCATCAATGCCAAAGTGGGAGATTTTTGGAAAGAGACACTGTTATGTTGAATAATTGAGTGTTGTCATTGATGGAAACATGACAAAGAAGACATCACTCTGGAAGACCAACTTGATTTGGAAACAAGGCACAAGAGTATTCAAGACCGGAAGGCCAGAATGACTAAGTATGGACAGTATTTAGAGTAAGGGACAAAAAGTGGATCAATATGCCTCCGTAGATGAAGACCGGCAAAGGAAGTTTAGGTATGATGACTCATAGCTATTTGATGATGGTATACTCCAGTGTCCAAGTCTTGACTTCCTCTAGAAGTCATTTGAAGAAAATATCTAAGTCTGGATGAACAGAAGTAAGACAGGGACATGTACAGTGCAAAGTAAAATGATCCACATCTCTCCACAAGTGCATGTTTTGTTATGTGATTTTAAGGTGTTGTAAACACTTGTCTGAAGTGTCTAAATCCAAAGTTGTATGATCTAAAGTCCACTGGAAAGATAGTTGCAAGCTGCTAAGTATCGCTATAGTGTTTGACAGAGTTTGACTATGACAGAGTCTAAGTTCTGATGGTCCTCATTTTGCCGCTAAAGAACATTTTTCTCTGTAGTTCTGAAGGTATGATTGATAATTTCTAAGGAATCCTTGATATGATTTTGAGAAAGTCATGTGGTCTGCAGCAAAAGATGTAGTCTGACAGTTGGACTGAACCAATAGCAGTATGAGTTTGAGACCGACATGATAGTTTGATTTATGTGCGGTAAGTTCTATTGATTAGAACTTTATCCTAAGTGGTTCTATAGTTGAAGCCGACATATGAGAAGGTGTTTCAAATTTTGTTTAGGTTTGCCATGTATTTTGATGAATGGATTTGGCCGACAAGCTACAAGTTTATTAACTATACACTTCATCTGAATATGCCGACCTAATATGAAGATCTTAAGTATTGCAGATATATATATGGCATTAAATTTAGTTTTTAGGGTGTGTGATGTGAATGTGAAGAGTAGGAAGAAGTATTGTGTGAATGTGATTGATGTGAGTATCAGAATAGTAGAGCAGAGATAGAAGATCAGTGATGATGCAGACTCAGGATTCAATATTCAGTTGCTAAATGACTACACCCTGGCATACTGACAGATGCTATTGCAGTATTCATATTTCTTATATAATTTCACTTGTACTTGGAAGTGAGCATGGCTATAAGAAACCAGTAGGGTTTAATATCCCTGATTGTAATCTTTCTAGGTTTAGGGTTGTGGCAGTGAGCCTGCTAGACCTAGTTGTACTTCATGGTTGTGAGCCAACATGTTCTAGTCTCGTGGAGTGACCAAGCCTGAGCATCATCATTTGTAAAAGATTGCAATATATATTGAAAGCTAATCCTCTCCATGGTTTTTCCCTTTCTTGGGTTTGCCATGTAAAAATCTGGTGTCCATGTGTCATGTTTATGTGGCTTGTATTTCTGTGGTTACTTTGCTTTCTAATTATTAAAGTTGGTATTTGGGTTAGTTGTTTAAATTTTAGAATACCGATTCACCCCCCCTCCCCCTCTCAGTATTCAACAGAAACACCACCATTGTTAAAGCTCTCTCAAGGATTTATATTGTTGTACTACAATTGACTCCTCTAAAGAGCTCACTTCTTTTTCTTCTACATTGTTCTTGCACTTGTTTTTAATAATAATGTTATAATATATTTATTATATTTCCTTTTTATTTCCATAAGCAAATCTCTTGGATAACTTCTTGTCATTTTTCTTAGTTCCTAGATGTACTTAGTCTAAAAGTATGCATTATTTTCAATCTCTTTATCATTGGTTGTCCATGGAGGTCAAAAGATCAAAATAGGGTCTTGACCACTCTTGGAAATCTCCCAAGAATCCCTAACCATTTTTCTTGTCCTCAACTATAAGTACTTAGAATTTATTCAACCTCACAGAGGTTTTCTTGTATCTTCCTCTTTCCTGTCATTTCTATTTTTCATTTGAAATAAATAGATCTTATCATTTTCCTTCATTTCTATATCATCTTGTATCACCTAGAATATTACTCTTGTCTTCTTTATTTCCTATTGTGCAATTGGGCAAGAGATTTGATAGAAAAGACATTTCACCAAAGTTCTAAAATCCTACATGTTGTACAAATGATAGTGTGATAGGTAAATGTTTATGTGACCTGTTAATGTCATGGACAATGATCTTCCACTTCTAGTGCTAGGTTCCTTTCATTTTACTATTTTTTATTCTAAATCTAGTTTTCTAAAATTGTGTTCTAGTTCTTTATAAAACATCTTATAATTTGCCTCTATGTTTTAGCGTAGTGAAAATGTTATTTTCCAAGTTTAAAGAATTCTAGGATATTCTAGTATAATTTTGTTCTTTCTATATTAGACCAACAACATATTTCTTTCATAAAACTAATTTTATCCTAGAGTATTGCCTTTGAAAATATTTAACTTAGAAAACAAGAAACTTCTTAGTTAAATCAATGTTTCTACCTACAATATGAACGTAGTTTAAATTTTTCCATTGAAGATCAATCTACTTATTCAAGATTTGTCCTCTTTATGACATGGTGACTCTATTATTAACATTTTTAACTACCTCTATTATTGTGAGATTTTCACATATGTGTGTGAAATGTCAAGTGTATAGCATGTTAGGGTGCCCCAAAGTGCTAGAAGGTATAAACCAATAAATTTTGATGGTATTCCTAATTTCCCCAATCCCATACCCAATGAAATTAAAAATTATTGCCTAATTTTAACAAAAATGATTTAGGATTGGGTAGAAAACATCTCCATGCCTTCATCAAATTGATAGATGATTATGAATTTGAAGTTGAAGATGTAATGTTGAAACTATTTATTTAGTCATTTGAGGGTGATACATGGGATTAATATGTAATATTACTCAATCATTTTCTTTCAACCTAGGCTGAATTTAAAATAGTTTTCATATATCATTTTGGTGACAAAGTTTCCCTCAAAATTTTAATTAGTAAATTTACTAATAATTATAGAAATCGTGATGAATATGTTTACAAGTTTAGTATTAGATTTGCAAAATCTTTGAGGAATATTCTAGAGCATATAATGGCCAATGAATTAATGTGTTGCATTTTATATTGTGGAGCATTTAATTTAGATTTGATTTTTCTCTTAAGAGATAAAAATCCCATAAATTTCCAATAGGCTTACTATTGGGTTGTTTTTATTTAGTAAAACATCAAGATCTTAGGGATGAGAGATTCTCCATCCAAAAATGCTTGTATTGTTAAACTAATGCCTTTGAATGCATAATGTGTGGAAGTAATTACAAAAGTTTTTAATGTTAAAAATTAAATTGCAATGCTTGTTGATTCATTACATTAGTGTGGGGTATGTTAGATGCCTCATATTATAGTGTATGAAATTCAATTTGACAAAGAAAAGTGTAATTCTCTTTTGCCAAATGATTTTAATGGATCTAAATGTGGGATTTAGATTACAAATTAGGTCGGTGAAAAGGAGGAGGAGCAGGCTCTGAGAAAAAACTAGGGTTTTCATCAACCCTCCATTGTTTTTTCTCTTCGAGACCGTTCCTCTTTCCTATTATGATACAAGTTTTCTTAGATTACTCTTCTTAGGGTAGTGTTGGCTAGCCTAGTTGCATATTCTGGTTCTAGTTTGTATGATTTGTTCTATTTTTTTGTTTGACTCAGGGTGTTGTAGGTTGTATTTGATTTTGGTTGGTGTTTGTTATTTTTTGTAATTTGTATTTGGGCAGGAATATTCCTACCCAAATGCAGCCCGCTGATGCCTTTCCTGATTGATGTGAGCATTTATTGTGGTTGGGATTGGTGAACTGTCCCTTAATGGCCCCTTCAAAAAGGAAGGATGGGGAAGTAAATGGTGTCTTGAGTGATGTTAAGGCCTTGAAAGGTAGAGACAATACAAAGTTTATTCCTAGCAATGGTAACAACAAAAATTCCAGAGAGAATCAGACCTTCCGAGAAGTACTGGGCAGAGAAAATGCTGCACCTCTGCTGAAAAAAGGGCACTTTGAGATCGTTGGTGGACGCCAAGGATTTGGAGACGTCGGAGGATCTTTAGTCGGAAGCAATGGAGAAGAAACAAACAGAGGTAAAGGATTGGGTAAGCAATCTTCGCCTAGTTTGTCTTTAATGTCTAACGATGATATGTTATCTACTATAAAACAAGAAGAAACATAGCTTAGTAACATTGCAATCTTTCTGGTCTGTTTAGATTTGGAAAAATTACCTTTAAGAGCCTTTTTTGATAGATGGTTGGCCACTGTGTGGGTTAAAAAAATGGGGATTCATATAGACTTTTGCAAGATGATAAAAAAGGCCTCTTTTTGTCTTTCTCAGAACCCACAAAATGCAAGTAAAGGTTTTATAAAAAAATATTAGAATATCAAGCAGTCTCTGTTTAGAGCCCATCCATGGAGCTTGTGTCTCTCCAAAGAAGAAGTTGTTTTCTATTCAGTTCCAAGGTGGTTTGAAGTTAAAAAAGTTCTAGAACAACTTTGGTTGTTTCTACCTCAATTGTTAAGTCACCTGGGGGAAGTTCTTAGAGTCGAAGAATTATCTAGAGTCACTTTTCCCCATCTAGACGCTAGAGTTTTGATTTCATTAAAACTTGGGATGTTCATCCCTGAATGGCTAGTTATCAGGGGATTGGGTAAACCGGCTAAATGTATGGTTGAAGGTCTAGGATGTATTAATGCATGTTTTCTTTGTAAGAGGGATGGTCATGTTAGGAAGTTCTGACGTACCCTCTCGAAAAGAAATGAGAAACATGTAGAAGTGCAGGCTGCCCCATCTCCCTCAAATTGCATTGTGCCTGACGAGGTAGATTCTTCAAACCCCAAGAAATTTCTACCTAATATTGTAGAAGATATTTATTGTGGTATTCGAGATGGTGATAGGTGTTTGACAGTGCATGTTGGGATAGTGGATGAACTTGACATCTTAATTACAAGTCTCTAGAAAGCTTAGTGAAATGAGCTTGGAAGAGGAAGAGATTTTGAGTAGAAGTGATCAAGTCAAGAATGTTATTGAAAATACTAATTTTGTTTCCTCCCCTGTGGTGGAATCTCGGGGGATCCTGATGGACCTTGGTTAGAGTCCTTCGATGGGGGTAGTAGAAGATACCCAGAGTAAGAAAGATGAAAGCCCTACCTCTAACATGGTAAATGAAGTAACTAGGAGTCCTTCCCTCCCTCCCCTGACTTGCAGGATGGAGGGATGCTTAGCACTAGTCTTGATAGGCCTCCTGATTCAAGTGAGGTCATGGAGGAAGATTCAGGGGATCAAGGCACTAAACTTGATGTAAAATATAGAAAAAATGAAGCTCAGGGGAAAAAAATGCACAACAATTGGCTTTAGATAAAATCAAGAAACAAATTAAAGATTGTAAATAAGAAATTAAAAATTAGAATGTTAAGTTTTCATTTGGAAACAAATCATAAACAACTGACCCTATTGGTTTGGACAATGGAACCTCTAATTCAAATCTTGAAGAAGCTATCATGGCTAATTTAGATAGAAATGAACAAAGCCTAAAAGGATTAATATCTTCTATATTGCAAAATAAGGTTGAGGAAAAGAAAAAGAGGAAATATGTAAAAAGAAATTCTAAAGTAGAGGTTAAAAAAGCTGAAAAAGTCTCTGACTGCTTTAAGAAGATGTATAAAAAGAGGAAAATGGAAACACCAGAACTTATGAACTATGAACTGCTGTAGTTGGAATATAAGAGGGCTAGAATCCCCTGACAGAAAATACTTAATAAGGGATTTTTTCAACAAGAGGAAGGATCTAGGGTTCCTCATGCTTCAAGAAGTGAAAGCTACAGGCTTTACTCTAGAAAGCAACTTGAGATTTATCTAGAAAGATGCAGAACATATCTATACCAAGCATGAGAAAGAGAGAGGTGGTATTGCCATGCTCATTGATAGAAAATGGGCTAAGTTGATCACTCAAAGAGGACACTCACCCTGCAATAGATGCTTATGGGTAACCTTTGAAAATAATGATATGATTTTTGGTATGTGCTCAGTATATGCCCAAATGACTACATAGAAAGAACGGAGCTGTGGAAGTGGACGGATAACAATCTGCAACAAATCCCATGGATAGTGGGTGGAGATTTTAATATGACAAAATGTAGAGAGGATAAACTTGAAGGACTCAAATGGGGATGGAAAGGCAATGAGTCCTTCTTCTGGCACAAGTTTAAGAAATCTTTCAATCTATTTGACCCACTAGAGGGTAAGAAGAGTGACAATGATGGCATTTGGTTTACTTGGTGTAATTTCCAAGAGGGGAAAAATAGAATATACTCAAGATTAGATAGGTTTTATGCAAATGAAGACCAATTTTATTTCCTCGGTAAGAAAAACAATAACTATGTAGTGTAGACACTAAAATTTGTCCATGTCCTTACCATGACTTAGTCGACACTTTACTAGGGGCATCATAAGCCATTTTGTCCTCATTCCACTCACAATTCCAACTTAATCACATTCCAATTAACTAAATAAATCCCATTTGTTTAGTTAATAATACCCCTTCACATGTCTCACATAATTCAAATCAAAAATTTGAAGTATTCCCTCACCTCTCATCACATTAAGACACATGTCACATGTCTCATCTTCCACTTAACCCCTTCACATGCACAACTAATTCAAATAAAATATTTGAATTAAGTCCCTTTTATTATCCATCGCACACTTGTCATGTGACTACAATCCCTCCTTGAGTGAGAAACCCTAATTGATCTTAACTATCCATATCATCCAACATAACTTGCAATCTTGTCCATCCATTTGAATTGACCTTTTCTATAAAGGAAGGCTTTCACAAGTCATAATCATGTTGTGTCCTTGCATACCATTATGTTGCCAAAATTCTAAGCAATTAACATCTCTCCATAATCGACCCTTCGAAATCTGCATGCCTATGCATGATTGAGAAGAGCCATGGAGGTTAATCAACATTAGTTAGAATCTGGTTTGCATTTGATTTCTGTTTACATTTTCATATTAGGTTGTTCTTCATGGTGCTTGATAGGGTTTAGTTAGTTTATTATTTTCAACTCTAAGTCTGATTTTTCCCTATCTACATTTGGTGAACCTGACGTGAATGCATGAAAAATTTGACATTTTTGGTGATTTCTAAAAATATGTTTTTGTAGGTGGCCTCCGGAGCTCAAACGGACCTCACCGTTGAGTCCAGGAGGTCAGAGAAATGAAAATTGACATAAAATTTGATATACTTCGATACCTAAAAAAATTTGAATTTTTTTTAGTTTTAGCCCCTTTATAGGGCCGTACCATATGGATTCGTACAGATCCGTATGGAGCCGTACAGCTACTGCGCAAGGGGGGCTTGTCGACATATCAGGTTTTCATTTTTTTCATCATTTATTTACAGGTGTCTATATGCGGGTAATTGTTTGCAGGCACGGTTTTCTTTTATGCTAGTTGACTGTGACTACCAGTCTCAAACCCTAGGTCAGCCTACACCAAAATCCCTGGTGCTTCTCTACATTTTCTCAACTGCCACTAAGCTCTAAATCTATCTCTACACATTCTACACTCACCGTTGACTAAAACCCTAATCCGCCACTCGATCAAACCCCGTTGACTTGCTTTAAACCCTCTGCCGCTCCTTATGGTCCTGGTTGTCACCCATATTCGAAGTTGACATCCTACAGTCGCTATTCATAGACTTGACTAGTGGAATAATTTACCACTATCTAAAGTCACCACCCACTTTGAAGCTTATCTCCACCATTTGGAGTGGCTCTGCTGCTACATCTGCAGCCCCTTTGACCACCTACCACCTGCAATGGAACCCTAGTTCTGTCAACTATATCCTCTATCCTTAACTGTGGAACCCTAAAGTACTGATGGCTATATCCTCTGTAACCTATATCCTTAACTATGTTTGGCTCTTATAGTTTGGCGGTCCTCACCTTTGCCTTGGTTAGCATTTTCCTCACATCGACTTTCTTAATAACTATGGCCCTTACCCTCTTTGCCAAACCGGTGGTAAGATTTGAGCATTCAAACCTAGCCTTAGCACTTTAAATTTTTTATGAAAATTTTTTGATTTGATTGAGTGGATTGGTGACCATGAGTTCTTCATAATCTTTTTCTTTTCTTTTTGGTAGCCCTTGGTCATGTGACCAACCAAGGGCTCCCCCTAAACTCTAACAGTGGTAGTAACCGTTATCCTTGACAATGCATGTGAACGGCCTGTTCCTTTAACCACTAGCAGTTTCCCTGACCACCAACTCATAACCAAATTCTAACTGTCAGGAGGTAACCCCGCCCATGTGACCAAATGTATTTTTTTAACAGTTAGCAGTCAACTTAAACCATTAGGGTTATCTTTTGCCTCCTACAAGCCACATAGGGCATTTTTTTTCTTTTTATCATAACTTGGACATACGGTGGTGAAATTTTGCAAAAAAATATTTGTTGGAAAGAGGATTTAGAGGGCTACATAATGGTGAATAAATTTTTAGGTGATTGTACCATTTTGCTCATTTTTTTGTAGTCAAAGTCAAACTCACACGAAAACTTCAAATGCTCATAACTTTTGCGTTTTTGATCAAATTTTTGTAATTTTTTTTTAAAAATGCATAAAATTTCCTGAAGATTCTATTTATGATAGTAATTTTTATGTATCAGGTCACTTTCATCATATTTTTATCAGATTTCACTTTTTCACATAGTGGTCTCCTATGCACTTTTACTTGTTCCGTTTTTGTTCTAGTGGCTTGCAGGTGACCTTACAAGGCTGGAACAACATCAACATCAGCAAACATAGCAACTTGGATGGTGAATTAATCAGGTGTACATACTCTAATATTTCATTTCTTAATCAATCTTGCTTGTCTCACATTTCAATTTGGGCATAAAACGAACATTTGTCTTCATCACACATCAAAATTGGGCATAAAACGAACTAGTGTCTTCATTCACATTCTTAATTTGGGCATAAAATGAACCAATTCTTAGACTATTTGGTGAATTTAATTGCGATTAGAGGTGTGTATACTTCTCATGCACTTTGTGTGATCTTGAGAATCAAAAACACCTCTCATCCATTCATATTCACACCCCACATTTCAATTTCTTAAGGGCAATTTACAAGTGTGTGTGAATTAAGTGCATGTGTGTATGCTCTCTCCTTGCACTGCAAGGTGATCTTGGAGATCAAAAACACCTCACTTAATTTGCTTTTGTTTACACTTTCCTAGGAGGCCTGCTAGGGGATTTCATCACCCCTAGGGATGACCTCAACCACGTGTTTTGGCAGGGTATATCAAAGGGGGGAGAGCAAAAGTTGTACCTCAATCTAGCTACGTAGTCATTGGGACAGCCTTGGGGCCCTGGGTGATACCTTGTGTATATTAGGGACACCCCTAGTTAACCCTTGTGCAACATAGTTTAAGAATTGTTGGTCATACTCCGCTTGACTAATTCTAGGGCTTGTTGATGTGTCTTCCATGTGTACTTATTTAATCATCATCATATTCTTCAAATTCAAAATTCAAAATTGCTTATGTGTCTTGCGTGTGTGTACATGTGTGATCATTTGATTGAACATTGCCAAATTAAGCTCTAAACACCAAACACATAAAGACAAGTCAATCTAAACATTCTTCCAACACATTCAAATCCAACCATTTTCATCCTAATCACCCTTCTTAGCCACTTCATACCATGATCATACCCAAGTCATCATAATTATACCCTAATCATTCCAAATCACCTTCTTCCTAATCAAACCCTAATCATCCTAATCATCATCCTATTCAATCCAATTCATACAATCTTGCCATTATTAATCATATCCAAGTCATATCCTTGTCACTCTACATCATTGAATCAACATCACTCTAATCATTATACTTCATCTAATCCATTCAATCCTAATCATCCCTAATTACAATCTAATCATATCTTCATCATTCAACTTTCATTCCAATCACCATTCCCAATCACTTCCTAATCATATCTAATCCAATCACTTTCATCATAACCATACATTAATCATTCCTAATCTCCAATCACTTCATTTCACTTCATTCTACATCAACCTAGCCCTAATCAATACTTGTCAAAATGGCCCTAATCATAAACAAGCCCAATAAAAATCATAAGCCCAAAATCACAATCCAAGGAGGCCGTCTCCCTAGTCCTACTCATGAGACAAATCCAATACCTAAACTTGTACTTCAAGGGACCCCTCCTAGTTCTAATGATCATAAGATCCTTGTAAATAATGTATCATACCTTGAGGGACAAGGTGACATGCCAAGACTTAGACACATGTGTGACACCATGCCGACATTAGAGAACAAGGTCTTAGCACCCCAACTCCAAAACCTCATCCAATCACTTCACCAAATACCCCAATCTTTTGACCAACAAACCATACAACACTTACAAGATACCCTTCAACCATTTCAATGAGGTCAATCACCTCACATACAATAACTCCTAGTCCAAATCCAACACATCTTAGCCACACACCAATCCCAAACCAAACAAACACAACTTCAAATTCCACATCAAGCTTCATACCAACCAAATCAATCCATAGGCCAAGTCAATGCCACATGATCCAATCCAACTTCCTTCCATGTGAGGCAACATTCATATCCATCCACATCACAACAAGCACATGTGAGAATAAGTCAACCTTTTCAACAAGGTCAAATGCCTTTCGATCCTAATGCCACCACTGACAAGGGGAACACTAGTCTAGGTCATATTCCCTACAAGTTTATCATACCACTATCCAATCAAAAGCCTATCCAAAAGCCACCATGTTCTAGTCCTAATCTAATGATCCCTACACCTTCCAACCCATCAAACCCTTCATTACCCCTACCATCTTTTAATTCACTTGCCAATACATCAACTCCACATCGTAAGTTCAAACATTACAAAAGTAAACATGTGGAGTTGCCCAAATCTACCAATCCATTCAATTCACTCACTTTTCCATTCAATCAAAATCAAAACCCTAAGCCAAAACCATCCACCACTACACCTAATAAGGATGTGACCCAAGGGCTACAAGCTAAGAATCAAAAATTTCCATGTCATCCAACACATATGATTGAACATACAAAAGAGTCCTCAAACATCATGCCAAGTCCTTCAATCCCCTCATGTGGTCCACCCACCATTGAGCCAATCCAAGAGTCTTCTCCCATGAGTCCAAGTCAACCTCCATCATGCCCTCATGTGGTTGACCATCTAGAACATGTCAAACCTATTGAGGAGTCATCCACATCCATTTCCATTCCAAGTCAAGAGGTATGTCAAGAGCACAATTCTAAGCATGAAGAAACATCAGACCCCCATCCTAGTCAAGATCAAATCATTTCCCTTTGACCTATTCATAACATTTATCTCTTCCATGATCAAGATATTATGCATGATGAAGAAACTATTCATGAGCAACTTGATCCCATTCATGAACAAGACACCCAAGACCTACATGCTCCATCTCATGAAAGTCTTGTTGACCTACTTGAGCATTCACCCCATTTCATGGCCTTCCTACAAAGTGAAGAAACTCCACCAATCCATGATCCAACCACTTCCACTTGTCATGTTGAGACTTGTGCCTCCCAAGAACACATAGAAGATCAAACCATTAACTTGCATCCTAATAAACATAATAAAGATCCTAATGATCTTTCCACATCATCCACCATCATATCCACTTGGCCTATCCGCCTTCAATCATGAGTGTTCCTCCTTGGGACAACAACAACCATTATCCACCACATCACCTTCTCCATCTAATAATGAGCTTGTGTCTAGTGTCCAAATTACACATAATCCCTTAGTACATCACATGTTCCAAAACATGAATTATCAAGGCAAAGGCTTAGGCCTTCATGAACAAGGAATTTTGGAGCCTATACATGTCAAAATCCCACCTCCACGCTCATATGGGCTTGGCTACACACCCCAAGGTCAACAATCTAACAGTGTTGGTAATTCCTCCACCCCCCCAAATCAACCACTTTCCATCACACATCCCATCATATTTCTAAGACATATGTCACCATTCCACCTCCCTCATCCTGTAAATGCCAAAAGCATGTGACCATACACTTGCCACCATCCACTTTGCCTCCACTTCTTCAAACTCTGAATTTTCCTCCATCCACTTTGCCACCATTTCCTCCAACACCTAACACCACAATCATTCATAAATACCCTAAATATCCTCGTCATGACCAACAAATGCACACATTATCCAAACATAAAGCTTCCACTCATTCCACCCGCCACATGGGATTCAAAAATAAATATTTGGATGCCTCCTTTCATAAAGTCAAAAATCCTAAGGGTCCTAATACCTTAGGTAATCAATCCAAAAATTCAAAGCAAGGTACATTAAAAAATCCACCCAAGCCCATACCTCCACAAGCAAAGTCCAAAAGTAAAATGGTATGGGTCCCTAAACAAAAGGCAATCAAGTCAAATGAGGCATCCACCTCTCAAAAATCCCAACCATCGTCTTCCATCCATTCCATTAAAAAATATCAAATTCTTCCATCCCACATGAAAAATAAAAATCATAAAAACACTAAGTCTATGGGGTTCCCAAGTCACTCAATCATCCATCCACTAAGCAAACATCACCATTGCTTCCTACACCTCCATCCAATCACGAGCTTCCATGTTTAACATGGTGTGTGTAGCCGTTGGTCATGATTCCTTTCCATCCCTCCATCACCCCATCATTACCATACATATCTATCTTATCACCTCCCTATGGCCCATGCTTTTGCATAAACATTTCATCCATCTTCCTTGCATAAGTCCTACATAATCCACATCATAATCCACTATCGTTCCCTCCATAATTAACTATCTACCTTATCCATCTCACTTTCATGACATCACTTACCAACATCGATGAGCATAACGACATTTGACATGGTCAATGCGATATACCTTTGGGATTATCACCTTCATGGCACTAGACACCTGAGTCCTTCTCATCCATATCCCCCTATCTAATTCAAAAAATAAAAATAAAAATTGATCTTCTATGCCACTTACACTTGGGGGCACATTGTCTCATCCAACCTATCATTTTCCTTCCTATCATCCTTATCCATTATACATACATATACCTATTCTATCGAGTCCATTCATCCCCCCTTCCTCTTTTGATCTTGATAAAGATTGGGGGCACAATGTTGACAAATGTTTTGGATGTCTCTTGGCATACCTCATCCATTCCATCCAATCATATTATCATCCTATCGTCATAAGCTTTGTCATGTCAAATCTTAAGCATTCCACCAATAATGGGGCATATTATTCCTATGCGACATAGTCCTTGGAGATCACATCCTTTCCCTCTTATGTGAACATTCCTTCCATCCACTATCACCCCCCCTCTTATCCATTCATCCAATCCCGTTCATTCATCCTTGCACCTAGACTTGGTTTCCCTTTGTCATTGGAATCTAGCATAAAGGCTACAAAAATTGTCATCCAATGCCATTCCCCAAAACAGTCCAAAAATACAAAAAAAATCAAATATTTAAAAAAAAACTCCAAAAAATCAAATATGTCAAAAAATCCTAAAAAATAAACATTTCAAAAACCAAAAAAATCAAATATTCCCAAAATCCAAAAAATCAAAATATTCTTCAAAAATCCAAAAAAATCACAACGTTCCAAAACACAAAAAAATCAAAACATGTCAAAATACCAAAAACATCAAAATATCATCAAAAATACAAAATAATAAAATAATCAACCAAAAATCCAAGCAATAAAATCAACTCATCATATCAATCCATCAAGTCAATCAACTCATTCCAAATCATTACACATCCTCATTCATTATCCAATCACCTTCTTCCTAATCATTCTCCCATTCATCCTAGTCATCATCCCAATCCATCCAACTCATCTTCATCTCATCATTACACATCATCATCCTAATCCAATTGATCACATTCTAATCATATCCTATCCATTCATTCTGATCCCATCAATTTCATCTCAATCACAATACACCACAACCATAGGCAAACCTTTGGGTATCTACTCTCCCTATCAAATCTGATTGCAACTGTGTCAAAGCATACTCAATTTCACCCACTACATACTCAACTTCATTCCACTACATATTCAACTTTGTTCCACTACATATTCAATTTCATTCGGCCTTTGACATCAATAGAGGCTCCCAAACATAGTCTTCCTAAGGTTGAAACATAGGGAGAAACTGTCAAAGCTTGACTGTATCACAAGTACAAATCTGTGGACCAAGAGACCTTGGCATCTTTTTTTCACATCAATCACAACTTGGGCTTAATACTCCATGGCTAGTTTAAGTCCATCCTTACAAGTGAATTTTGAAACTCATGGCTTCACTCTAATCAATCATCTCTTCCATATCTCAAGGTCTTGATAAATCCAATTTGTGCTTTGAAAGGTCATTAGTAGACAAGAGTACCCTCTTGGAGCTAGACTTTTCAAAGACTAATATCAATAGCCTCTATCATAGTCTGAGCCTCATCACCTTGCATTGGCATCTCCATGGCATCCCACACTTCACAAGTCTTGTAGAGACATAGTTGCAAAATGAAGAGAAAAGGGAGTAGATCCTCCTAGTCATCCCTCATTCCAAACATTCCAAACATTCATTCCAAAACATCAAATCTGATCCGTATCATCCCATCAATAAAACATAATCAAAACTACATCTCATATCTATCCTTGCATGCCTTGATCCCATGGATACAGGGTATGTAGGCAGTCTAGAGTACGAAGGAAGTGCCCAGATTCAAGCACAAATGATGTTCCTCTTTCTTCTCTCATCTTCTTCTATCATCTATCTCCATCAATTAATCAATCTTTCAAAACAATTCATCTATTCAAATTTTCAAAATCAATTCTACCAATCAATCACTTCCTCACATCATTCAATTCATCAATCACTTCATCCAATCATCCTTATCATTTTTCATTCCAAGCAATAAACCCAAATGCAAGTCAATCCTCAATCCATGCCAATCAAGTTAATCAAGTTTGTCAAATTATCCAATTGCATCAATGGTCTTGATCCTAATCTTGGTGTAAACCAAATCAATCAATTATAATCAAAACCTGGTGTTGCTTGTATGACCAACAACACTAGTGTCAACCAATCAATTGTCTTAGACAAGATGTTGCATTGTCGAAACCAGACCAGGCATCTTATACGACATGTTTCATTCCTGAAACTAGACATCATCATCAATCAATCACCCAATCATTAGTTTATAGCTTGATAGGGGCAATACCTTGTTTGTTTTTGAATCATTTGTGCATGCCTTTCTTGCTTGCTTATGTGTGTTATCATTTTATCTTGCATTTGTTTCACATCCAAATCTAACCCAGCTAATACTCATATCTTGTATCTAGACAAGGTTGTATTACACTGGGGCACAAGACACACTGTCACCTTGGTCCTTATACCTTGGTGCATAATGTCTAGTGCTAAATCAAACACCATGGTTGCTCACTTTCATTGCAACATAACGCATCCTTCCTTTTCTTCTATCCATTGCCCTCATCTTTCTTCCTTGTCCAATCCATTTCATTTCGAGAGCCTAAACGTGTTTGTCCAACCCACCTATCCTCTCAAGGGGGCATCATCATCCCATTTCATCATCTTTTTCCTTAGCTTCTTTGAAATGATGTTACTCGACATAGATCTTATCATCTCAAACATCATATCAAAGAGGGGCAAAATGTAGACACTAAAATTTGTCCATGTCCTTACCATGACCTAGTCAACACTTTACTAGGGGCATCATAAGCCATTTTGTCCTCATCCCACTCACAATTCCAACTTAATCACATTCCAATTAACTAAATAAATCCCATTTGTTTAGTTAATAATAACCCTTCACATGTCTCACATAATTCAAATTAAAAATTTGAAGTATTCCCTCACCTCTCATCACATTGTGACACATGTCACATGTCTCATCTTCCACTTAACCCCTTCACATGCACAACTAATTCAAATAAAATATTTGAATTAAGTCCCTTTTATTCTCCAGCGCACACTTGTCATGTGACTACAATCCATCCTTGAGTGGGAAACCCTAATTGATTTTGACTGTCCATATCATCCAACATAACTTGCAATCTTGTCCATCCATTCGAATTGACCTTTTCTATAAATGAAGGCTTTCACAAGTCATAATCATGTTGTGTCCTTGCATACCATTATGCTACCAAAATTCTAAGCAATCAACATCTATCCATAATCGACCCTTCAAAATTTGCATGCCTATGCATGATTGAGAAGAACCATGGAGGTTAATCAAAATTAGTTTGAATCTAGTTTGCATTTAATTTCTATTTGTATTTTCATACTAGGTTCTTCATGGTGCTTGATAGGGTTTAATTAGTTTGTTGTTTTCAACTCTAAATTTGATTTTTCCCTATCTACATGTAGAAGTTATTTCCTCTACACTCTCAGACCACCATCCTATAGAAGCACACATCGGGTGAAAAGGGCAGCAAACAAGATCAAGAGGTAAAAAAGATAATCTTTTCAAACTCAATTGTTCATTGCTTTAGGATAGTGACTATTGTGAAGTAATTTGCAATCTAAGAAATATCACAAAATCCTTATATTCCAAATCATCTAAATGTCAATACTAGAATGCTCTGACCCAAAATTGTAAAACCTTATTCTAGACAGTGGGAAAAAATATGCTAAAGACAGAAGAAAGGTTGAAGACCAGCTGCAAGCAAAGTTTTTAGACTGTGAAAAAGGATTAAGGAAAACCTAGATGATGAGAAGATAGCTAAAGAACTAGGAGAAGCTAAACATAGTCTTAGGAAGTTCCAAACAATCAAAGATTAGGGTGTAAACGTAAGGGCTAGGCTAAATTGGTTGGAAAAGGGAGACAGAGTATCAAAACACTTCTTTAATTTGTTGAAAACCAAGAATGCAAGAGAGGATATAGGTCCTATTGTTGATAAAAACTCTTGCTTTAAGGAGAATGAAGAAATGAAAGAGGTATTCAAAAAAATTTATCAGAAACTTTTCTTAGCTGAAGATGGGACAGAGGAATGCAAGGTAGCTTAGAATCTGTGCATAAAATTTGCCCCAAAAATATTACAAAGGGGATGAGGGGTAAATTAGAAGAAAAATGACTAAAGATGAAATATTAAAGCCTATTAGAACAATGGAGAGTGACAAATCACCTAGATTCGATGGGTTGCCAGTGGAATTCTACAAATGCAATGAGAATTGGATAGTAGATGATTTGTTAAAGGTCTACCAAGAAGCCATAGAAATGAGAACTCTAGGGCAAGATATAAATAGAGGTGTCATTAAGTTGTTGCCTAAAGATGGTGATAAGACTAATATTAGAAATTGGAGGCCAATAACCTTGTTAAATGTCTCCTACAAAATTTTAGCTAAAGTTTTAGCTATTAGATTGGTTGATATCCTTCCAGCCATAATCAATCCCACACAAACTAGTTTCATAAAAGGGAGATATATACTAGAGAACCTTATTACAAGTTGGGAGGCCTTGGATTGGGAAAAAAAAGTGGACAAAATGCAGGAATTATGTTGTTAAACTTTGAAAAGGCCTATGATAGAATTGAGTGGTCTTTCATATTAATGATGCTTGAAACCTTGGGATTCCTTGAATACTATTGTAACATGGTAAAAATGTTATTTAAAGATGCTCCTATTTAGATTGATATCAATGGGTCACTTGCAAGCCCCTTCAAAATAGAAAGGTCAATAAGGCAAGGGTGCCCTCTAGCTCCATCCTTGTTCGTAATAGCATTTGAAGCATTGTATTATATTATGAGAACAAATCAAATTGGTGGGATGTTGAAAGGAATTATTTTGCCGAATAATGAATCACTATTAAATTTCTAGTTTGCAGATGATACTACACTTTTTATGGCACTTGAGAAAGATAATTTTGCTAATTTTGAGGCAAGACTATCCATATTCTGCAAGGCTACTGGTGCTAAAATATCTCATTCCAAATCCTCTCTTCTTGGATGGGATGGAGCTCCTCCCTTGTGGTTTGATGATACTAAGTGGCTATAGGGGGACTCTTCTAAGTTGGTGAGATTCCTTGGGATTCCTTTTTTAGTTATCTCATCGTTGAGAGAGATATGGGATTGGATATTTGGTAAGATCAGCAAGAAAATTAACATGTGGAATAAACAATACTTGTCCTTGGCAGGGATGCTGCAAGTTTGTCAAAAACAATTATCCTCCTACTCCATCTATTGTGCTTCTTCTTGGTTATTTGCTAGCTACCAAGTGAATATAATTCATAAGAAAATCAGGGACTTTCTGTGGTCATATGGGAAAGGCAATAAAAAGAGGCACAAGGTCTCTTAGGAATGGTGCTATATGAGTAAAGAAATGGGGGGTTTGGGGTTGAAAGACCTAAAAATCCAGGGTGCCACCTTGGTTGCAAAATGGATTGTTAGGGCTTTAGAGGGCTTAGAACCTTGGAAAGTTTTAATTACAAATAATTTGATGATGTCAGTGCCTAAAAAGGCCAAAGATTCATCAGGCTTGAGTCTTCAGGATATTGTCCTTGGAGATTTCAGTGTTAAACTTGCAGGGTCAGTTGTCTTCGGGTCAATTTGGAGAGCATGGGAATTTATTAAACCCTTCATTAATAATAGAGAAGCCATTGATCCTAACAAAAATGAGATTGCTCAGACCAAATCTATCTAGTGGAATATTAAAGTCAAGGGGAAGTTCTTATCCTTATTACAAGGATCTTCATCTAAAAAAATGGCATAAGCAAGGAGTTAACTCCTTCAGAGATTTCATTTCAGATAGTGACATCAAATAATGGTTACATATGAAAGCCAAATTTAATCTCCCTGAGTCTCAAAGAAGGACATATTTTGTCCTTATTAAACCTATTCAAAGCTTATTTAACCAAGGAACAAAATTAAAAGCTGCAGAGTGGAATCAGATTAAGTGGAAAGTTGGGTCAGAGTTTGGGAAAGTCACTCCAAAAAAGCTATATAAAATGATAACAACAAAGCCTGATGTTTTTACTCACATCAATCAGGTGTGAAAAGTTAGTTTAGAGGATAGAGTCTTGTCCAAAACGTTGTCTAATGTCTGGTCCAATGTCCTTGAACCCAAAAAATGTTGATTTAGGTGGCTGTTGTTGCTTGACAGGCTGGCAGTAGGTCAGGGTAACATGAGCTTATTTTGTGAAGGTCTTGAAAATAGTGAACATATTGTCTTTGACTATTTGTTTGCAAAATTTATTTGGTCTAAATTTTTAAATTCTTTGAAAGGGAATTTGTCCAATATGTGTGTCTCTAAAGTGAATATACTTTGTGGTTTTGTTTGTAATGTTGACAATAATGAAAATATGTTTTGGCTTTTATCTTCTACTGAGGTTTTGTGGGCTTTGTGGTAGGCAAGAAATGAGAACCTGTATCAGAATAGGCAAAGATTGCTTACTGGGTCCCTCTTTGGACTCATATCTAGACTAATTTGTGAACAAGCCACTGCAGTCATGAAGCTTCCAACTGAAAGGTTCATGCAAATACTGGATGAAGGTTTAGGCACAGTTTATAGAGTGGATATAAAGAAGGCCGAATTTTGGCCTCCTGACTACAGGGAAAAGAAATGCCTTAGGATAATATATCTCTCACAACGGTGAACCAAACAAGGGATATGGAGAACAAGAGGTGCAAATGGTAGAGTCGATAGAATAGGGACTTGATAAAGAGAATAATTTACTCAGCATCACTCTGATCACAAGAGAACAAATCATGCAGAATAGTGAACGTGATAGAAGAGAACCTGATATTAAACATGGAGAATAGAATATACACAACAGTGAACATAATAATAGTCAATCTGATAAAGAATGTGGAGAACATGAGGCTCAGGTGGTAGAGGATACATGACATGAATAGGATAAAGTTTGGGACTTGCACAATAACTCCCCAAGATCAAACACTAACATGATATGGGAACCAATAGACGGTAGGGGAAAGAGTGGAACAGTCGATCCTTAGAACCAGGTGACTGAATTGCAACCTACAGAGTTTACTCAGAAGGAGCAGACAAATCTTAACAGTGAAACATAAATGATATATAGAAACAGTAAATTAGAAAAATAGTTCTATCATTGTGAAATATCTTCATAGAAATAGTATAGTAGATTATGTATAATGCATACTCTTAACTTGCAATTTTTAAGATGGACATATGATATAAATGTTTTTTGATGTGGCTTCCTTGGTCACCTATTGTACTCAGTTTTATTAGTAATCTATATGCAAGTTAAAAAAAATGATTTTAATGGCACTACACTAGGAGAAAATATCTCTTTTAAGGAAGAATCTAATTTGCTACTACTCTAATAGATAGAGAAAAATAAACTAGTTGGACCTAATGTGTTTTACATTTGAGAAAATAAAATTTTCTAACAAATTAAAACATAATGCAAATTGAAAGCTACTAATTTATAGATTTACCAGATACAAATTTATCAAATTGAATATAGAATTGTAAATACAAAGTAGAGAAAAACCTGAAAATGATATGTGCAAGCCTCTATGGAGGATGTCAGTGTCTCATCTAGACATAGACACATCACGCTAGAGTTTGTATCACATGGATGACATAGTCTCAAAATCTCTTCTTGGGAACTATGCCTAGTCTACACAGAAATCCAAAAAAAGCAACTGAGAAGACTTTCAGGTAACAAAAGAAAATCAAATGACAAGACAACCTATTTAATCAAATAGAAATGATAAAACAACAATGAATAGGGAAGATATTAGCAAACCCCTATGCGTCTAAATATCTTCACCAAGAGAAACATGTAGCTACAAGAAAATAAAAAATGGTTGGGGTTGTATAGGAGTTTTCCAAGAATGATCAAACCCCTGTTTTGGTCTTTCGAGCTCCACAAAAACCAAATGATAAAGAAAATAAATTGTGTGTGCTCTTATCTTACATGTTTCTAAGAAATAAAAACAACAATAATACGCTATAAATGTTAACACTAAGGTCTGCATAGGCTAAGCAAATGTGTGCATAGGAGATAGAAAAGAGATGAAAATCCACAAAGTGCCTGTAACACAAATGGATTTACACTAAGAAATCAATATAAAAAGAGGAAGAGCAAATCTATCACCTCTAAGGGAAGAGATGAAAGCTACACAACCAGTGAGCAAGGCATAAGTGAGAGGCCCAACTGAATATAGTGGTCTCAATCCTCATGAAGACACCAAGGGATTGTAGAAACTATTCACATAGAAAGATAGAGAGTCAAAATAATGTTGTTGTATGTTGAAGAATTCTAAAGAGAGTTGTAGAAAGTGTTGAAGATTTCCCAAAAGTTTGATAATCAAATCTCAAAGCATGAGAGAATAAAAGAGTATGTAAGATTAGGCAAGATTGATTCAAAAATGCAAGATTGGAGAGAAAAGAAGGGAATCCAGGGTCAAAAGAGTCATTCAGGTGCACAACAAAGGTGTTATCAAAACTCACACATGGAAGGGAAGGTGGTGGTAAACACTCAAAAATGCCCACTAGGTGTCAAATAGATACAGGATGCTAGTACATAAAGTGGACATCTGCATGTAGTGCTCATGTCCAGGCAACTTCAATTCATAAAGTCTCTAAGCACCTTAGGATAGAGAGGACAAGAAGACAATTAAACAAAATTGAGCGAAAGTGAACACAAGAGACATAACACAAACACAAAATTGACACCGTGGAAGGGGAAAGGCTAAGCTAAGAGCTAAAATGAGCCTAAAAATAAACTATGAGAGTGGACACCAAATTGAGTGCAAAACATAGCCTAAAATTTCAAGGGTATGCAATTTGTGTCATTACGCATGTAGGGTGTGTTATTGTAGAGGTGTTTTTGAAAGAAAAAGATGTGTCTTTAATTAGGGTTGAATTAAAGACATTTGTTAATGAATTTTTTCACAAATTTATTAAAGAATTTGATTGCAATTCTGATGCTTGCAAGATAAGTTGCAATGAATCTAATACATTATAATTTGATTTTGAAGATGATGTGCATAGTGATGATTTGGATTACATGGGTGATTCATATGAATGCAGATCTATCCATTCTAGTGTTCAAATTAATTCTAAATATTCTAATAATGATCTTGTTTAATCTATTGATTATGCTAGCTTATTTAAGAGTAAAGTGTCAAATCATCAAGTCTCTCAAAGCATATTTTGGGTATTGTTGAGTGTGAAGCCTTTCATTTTGATGAAGATTTGGGCATTGTTGTTGATGATAGTATTGTTGTACCTAATTTTTAAAATCATCTACCTAAATACAAAAAAAATTATTGGGATCTAGTTGTGGATTTAGAAAAGGATAAATTATCTTGCTTGAATTACTCTAAGGATCAACATGATACAACTTATTAATATTATTTTCCTAAACTTGATGGCTTTCATTGGGATCTAATGGATGAAACACTTTGTTCAAACCAATTCAATAGCTAATTACCTTATCTTGGATCCCTTGAGTATGAGGCATTCAAATTTGATTATAATCTAACTAATAATGTTAGCATTTAGAATGATATTGATTCACTAAATTATGAGGTTTTTAATTTTCCTATTCATCATGACAAATTTATTAGCCCATACGACTATAAATTATATAGTATGAAGCTATATGATGAATGCAAGTATAGTAATGTCAACAATTTTGGTTCCTAATGCTTTACGGTAAGCTATTTTATCTAGAGGAAGGATACAAAAGTTTATTGTATTCTTATTCCTTTAACAACAATAAGCTTGTGCACATGTTTAAAGACACAAGTATTGTAATTTTTAGCTAAGAATTATTTGCATAGTCAAAGAAGAATGCATAAGGTTATCAAAGAATGCAGTATTTTATAGGGATTAGCATGGATTTTTTAATCTCTTGTGGCTTTGGACCATAGGATATCTCTATATAGTTAAATCTACATTTTGATTAGTTTTTATTGAACAAAATTTTGACTTCACATAGGTACCAACATCTTCCCAATTCTTGTGTGTTATGTTTTTGTTGTTTGTCAATTTTAATGTTGGTGGATTTATGTCACATTGTGTTGTTTTATCTGTCAATTGGTTTTAATTACCTCATTCTTGTTTTGGTCTATGCCCTAGATTATTTTCTAGAATCTCACTATTCCTACATAGGGCATATGTCCCCAACAAGACCTATTGTTGAAAATTGATCTAAGAAAATTTTATTGTGGCTTTAAAGGTGTTTGTGTCAACCTTCATATCATGTTGATGTGTTCCTTGCTATATATGTTTCTTCACATTTGTTTCCTTGGTTGAGTTCCCTATTTTACATTCATGATGGATTGGTTTAAATCAAAGTCTAAATAAAAGTCCAAGAAGTTTGTTATGTTTCATGCCTTTGTGATATGTTTGTGTATTGACAACAATTCATGGTCACCTTTCACTAAGTGGTTTGTTTCTTTATTCTAGTTGACCAGTTACCAACTTTTGTTGACATAATGACCAATTGGGTTGGTATTTAAAACTCATTTATAGATCTACCACAAAATGCATGTTGTTAGCATAGGTGTATCATATGTAGAAATTTTCTACAAAAGTATGTTTACATGCATATTTTTAATTAGGTCATCAAAAAAATAATTTGCATCAAGAAGTATTGTTGATAAAGTGTAGTGAATATATTCTCAAAGGTAGAAATCCATGGCTATGTGGTAGCATTTGGTTCATTTCAATAGATCAACAAATGGTTGAATAGATCCCTCCAATAAGAGGATCAAGTAGTTTTGGTGAGGTCGCATGGCATAATCCTATTAACTTATATAGAACAATAGATTGAACTATTATGAAAGGTGTATCAACCTTGCCCTAATGTTAAGATTACAAAAAGTGTGATTTTTAGGTTATAAAATAAAAAACTTAATTTTTGGGCTATAAAGTTAGTTTTTGGATAAACTAAAATTGTTGGGTTGTTCAACACTACTTCTTGGGTTCTTGTAATGTGGACCTCACTGATATCTACAATTTAAAAAAATGGGCCCAATTGACTTGTCAAATCAAAAGTTATGGCCTCCAGAAGTTGGGCCTCCTACATTGGAAATGTAAGAACATCTAGGACACATAAAAGAGTTGTAAAGGGAAGTTATAATTGTTGACCAGCTTATGACACATGTTGTGACACATCATAAGGCATATTTTATTGGGGATAATGGAGCCAATATGGAACACCCAATTTTGTGAGTGGATTATAACAAGGTTATGACAGGTGGTAGGAATATGTTATTTTTAGCCTATGGACTCTTCTTGAAATTTGGTGTTGGATTTATAACTAAGGAATTGGGTGCCACTACTTTGGGTGGTTTTACCTCATGGTTTTATAATTACCATTTGATTGTTTCATGTATCATATCTTCTATTTATTGGGTGCTTGAGATGGAGGTTTTGAGATAGTGAGTTTTGTAGGTATTGTTATGTTGTCAAAATTCCTCTAGATCTCTAGTTGGTGATACTCTTGTAAAGGATTTCTCTACAAGTATATATTGTAACTATATTGTATATTAAATAATACATTGGGTTTCTTTGGAGTGTGGGATTTTTCTCCCATAATGGTTTTCCCATGTACACTTGTGTTATGGTATGTTGTTTATTTTATGTTTATATGTGTTTCTACTTTTTGTAATTGTGAAAAGATTGAAATTTAAATAATACTCTCCTTAGAAGTTTAGTGTAGGAAGTGTTTCTACATACATTGATTCCTTTCATGAAACATCTAACATCTTTTGTGTCAATATATATTTAAATATCATAGATCTTGAATCCAAATGAATCTCTAAGTCTGTTAATTATGGTGGGTATTGTTATCACTTGGATTTGCACCCTTGTTTGAACCTGGTTCAAACAATCCAAGGGTACATTGGGAGTGACCTAAAGGTGTGGGACCTTGCTATTTGAGGTCAAACCTCAAGATGAAGGGTTGGTTCCATATTTTGAATGTGATTTCGGATGTTAAAACTAAACCTATCCTATTCTAACATTCATCAATGAAAAGGAATAGAAGGAAAATGACTAAAAACAATGTGGTGATGCACCAAATAGGTTTGAAGAACTTCTGTATTAATTTTGCATGCACAAAATAATATTAAACAACTGATATACTTACACAATACTCATGTACATCTTTGCAAAGGTGAAGAAAGAGAACTGAAAACATAAGAAACTAGTGATTCACAAAATGGATTTTCAATTTTCCAATAGTACACAAAGTAGAGTATATGACAAAAGAAAAAAAATTAGTGATTTTATTGATCATAAGGTAAAATACAATTGATACAGTGCTCAATATAGTAGTTTTCTTCTAAAAATAAAGTTATTTCTCATTACAAAAGCATATCTAGAAAGTACAAAAAAAATGTTTGAGAGAATATAGGAAGTTCTTTTGTGGAGAAATAAGGATAACTACTTCTTCAAAGTCTTGGTCAAACCTCTTGGGCACTGGAGGACATTTCTCTTGCTTTTTCTCCTTGAAAACCTCCATCATGGAATGGGAAAATAGGTTGGTTGACTTTAGAAACTTGAAATTTTTGAAAACACTCCTAGAAAAGCTCAAATAACTTCTCCCACTTCCCTAGATAAGTACATGATGGTCAAAAATTGTTACAAGCACTCCTACTGATCATTATTTCTTCCAAACTATTCTTGCACACAAATAGGCCATTCTCCCTATCTTTTCCAACTACTTTAATACCTTTTATTCTTTGAGTGGTATGGGGAACAAGAGTCTTTCTTCATCAGGACTTCTAAATGCATCATTAATGACCTCTTTTATGACCATATAAACAACCTTATCTCATATCCTACTTTGCGTTGAGTACTATGTTGGTACCTTGACATGTTTGGAAATTTTCACTTAGGTCATAAAGAGAGTCAATCATACCTTTGAGAGGATGAACAAGCCTTTTAAATGTAGCTGAGCTCCAAAACTTGAAATACACAGTGTGTATTTCAACAGTGGGTCTTAGTCCATCTGACCAACTTCTCCATCATCTACACAGGTTCTCTGACCATAATTTTGGGTATTTCTTGGCTTCTTTGCAAACATATCTATTGTATTCCATTAGACTTGAAAGATATTTCTAGTTAGACTATCCTCAATGAGTTCCTTTTAAACTTATTTATACTCTGCATCTTTCTTGACGCCTTTGTCAAACATTTCACATGTCTTGTTAGTGTTTTCACATTTTTCATACATGGCAACTCTGCATCTGAGGGCATTAATTATCTATTTAAATAGGGGAGTTGGAGCTTTGGGAGATGTTGGGAATAATTTGAATGAATATGGAGTGGCATCGAGGCTTGGGAGTGCATTAGGAACTTTTCAGAGATTTTGTACCCATTATGAACTATCGGGACTTTGGGGTGGACTAGGAACATTATCAAAGATTTCTAAGGTTCCTAGAACCATGAAATACTCCAATTTATTTTTTATTCTTTTCATTATTCTCATATCAGCATTATAAGTTGTTCTTAGAACATTTGATCTTGTCGATTAGTTCTAGAATGTTAGAGAGTTCCAAGTCACTTGGAACTCATTTCTTTTGATATTTTAACAAAGAATTCTAAGTATTTGAATCTTGTTAGGGATTCACTAGGAACTAAGAACTTATTAGAGATTTCCATGGTTCCTGACACCATGTGAATCTTCAATATCTATGCATTACATCGAAAGGATCAAATATAAAGAGGGTTCCTAGTACTATGGAAGGCTTCAAAAAGGGAGTTCCCAGTATATTGGAAACCTCTGAATTCTTCCTAGGTAGGCTATAAACTATAAAAATGAAAGAAAAAACTTGGTGAAACTTAGAAACCTTTGGAAAAGGTTGAATAATTTAAGACTAAGACTTATAAAATAAGAATAATACTTTAAAAAAGACTAAAATGACTATTAAATACTTCTAAGGACATCTCAGGATTATTTGAGTTTGGGAAGACTAAAATAAGTCAACGGGTACTTAATGGGTTAAGAAATCATATGGCTAGGAGATTATGAGGTATCCACTTGGTGCCCATCTCTTGTACATGTATATCTATACGTCTCCCAAAGTGAATACTGATCATTGATTAATGTTAAGATTTGGTGCAATCATGATCGGAGGGTTCAAAGAATGAACTGTCCAAACCATGGAGCTAGAGTAAACACAATGGAAATAACATAATTATGGAATGCAATGGAAGATTCATATATTAAACATATCAAAGAAATAAAATTCTCATATGTTAGCAACATGCGGGCTACAATCAAAGGGCTTACAGGACTGCTTCTGGGTTACGACAAATATGTAAGATATGACATTGAAGTGCCTTCTAGAAAGAAAATTGAACTCTAAATCACATTCTAAAACTACTAACTTCCTAATGCATCTAAGAGATCTATATATATCATCTTCAAGCTTAGTTGATCCTCCGCATCGGCCAAAAGATGTTACAAACTCCAATGAATGATGTAGCATGTAGAAACAAGTAGGTCAACCTACAACATGTGCTATTTCTCCACAAATGGATGAAACTTGGTGTGAACCTCAAGGAAGGTCTATATCTGGTTCTCCTTTTCCTTATGATATGTTTCATTTGGCTCCACAAGTTATGGAAGTGTTCTGCAACCTTCTCCTTCAACTAATTGTTTCGATGCTCTATTATGTGAAAGTTGATGATCTTCTGATAGTGATAATTTTCTGGAAACAAATTGAAATCACTTGAAATATGAATATGATGTAGCTGACATGGCATAGAAGCTAAATCCTTCTCTGCATGCTCTGATATGAAGATGCATCAAAATGCGGTAGAATATATTAAACTGCAAATTATTGAACTACAACTAAAATGAAAGAAAAGAAAAGAATGCAAATATTTTTGGTTGATGCAAGATTGCTCTACAACCTGGGATGCTCTTCCATTAGACACCCAGGGTTGTTAAAAAAAGTGAGTCCCTCACTTTTTGGGGGCTAGAGGAAAATTACCAAGGCAGTCTATCTCATCCTGGGAAATCCATGATGAATTTTCTTCCAGTATTCCTTTCCATTTTACTAAATATTCTTTATACTTCTTTGTTTTTTGGCATCTATGTGTTGACTTGTCATTGATGTCAAAAAGGGCATCATGTTTTTGATCAGTTGTCTTCATGTCTTGATCAGTGGTCTTCACATTTTCATGTTGATATTCAGTTGATCTTCATAGTTGGTCCTTACATTTCATGTTGGCATTATGATTTGGTTCAAGCAATGGATGTGGCATATCATGTGAGGCAATCAGTGGTCTTCATGCTTTCATGGTCTTCTTGTCTTCATGCGTTCAATGGTCTTCATGCCTTGTTCATGATGAGTATTCTCTGTTTGATGGAATAGGGGTTGGACATGATTGATATAGATCATGGTGACACAATGTTAGCTTCTATTTATCAGTTGATATCTTGATGCCATGCTTCTAGGATATCAGTTGGAGGTGTGAATATAGTGATAAGGTTCATTGAATACAAAACTCAGGTTGATACAAAGTATGACAATGCAGATGACAGAGACATCATGGTCTCTATATACACATGCTTATGGTGTTGTTGTTGTCTTTACATTGATGACAAAAGGATGATGATCTTGGTTTTGATATGGTTGACATGGTTGACATGGTTTTATGCAATGACATGATATGCAGTGGTAGTAGCTTGGTCATTTGATCTTAGTGAAACACAGTGGCATAGTCTTCAGTGACATGATCTAGTTTTCAATGGTATACAAGACTTCATTGTCTCAAGGTTTGCTTATCACAATTACATTTGTTATAATCATATGCATATTCATTTTTGGGTCATAGTCATAGTCATAGTCATATGTTGTGTGAGTTGTGTCTCATATGTCAAAATGGAAAAATGCTTAAACATTCAAATGTTAAATGTCATTACTAAAGGATAAAGTTTTTTTATGTCTTCCATAGTTGTCTTATCTTTGTCATAGTTGTCTGGTCTACTACATATTTCATTATGTCTTTATACTGTTTTGTATCTCATGTAGTCATCTTACACATGGTATTGCATTCATGGTCGTTAAAGTTGTTCAAGTGTTAAATCCTAATTGTCACTATGTCCTATGTTATGTTCTTACCTTATTATTGTCTAAAGGGGTTCTAAGACATGTAATCAATTAGTATGTCACTACAGTTATAAATGGTGTCTTATCATTATCTAATGGTTTATGAGATTAGTATGTTACATGCTATGAAGGGTCATTTACCTAAACATCAAAATCTATGTTAAAGACCCTAATCTAAACCTATGTCATCCTTCCTAAACCCACACTTACCCATCAATTCACTTTTTTTTAAATACCAGTTGACCGGTCAGAATGGTAAGAGTCACTTAAGTGATGATGTTAAGGGTTTGATAACATTGTTTTGACCAGCCCCATTCATTAGGTGTCCAGTTAATCGGTGAAGGCTCAAAAAGTTAGGCGTGAAAAGACTCATCGATGGCTATGGTTTAAAAGACTAGTGGCGGGTTCGTAAGATCAAATGGATAAGTTTTAAAAAGGCAAAAGAAGAGCAACAGTTGGGCCATATCATCAAATTTGATGGTCTCTGTGCATACAAAAGCCAAAAAATCATGCTTGTTTCTAGTTTTTTGGTGATAGCGAAGATCAAGAGGTTGTGAAGATAGAAAGTTTGTTAAGATGATTTTATTGGTTTGAACATGTGGAATGAGTGTTTTAATAATAGAAATAAATTGATATGGATTGGGAGATATAAATAATTGATGTAGAGGCAATGAGATAGTTGGAGGATAGCAAGCTAGACAAGGTTCTTACTACACCCAAAAAGCCCAAATTTGAGGTTCTTCATACAAAAGTGGGAACAACAGTTAGGGGCTCTAATTTATTCATGGAAAAGGTGTTTTTAGATGTTGTGGGACCCATTCCAATCAATAACAAAGACAGACCAAACTCAGGGTTAGCACTTCCTCCACAAACCTAAGAAATGGCTTGTAGCCATAAAAAGAGAGAACAGTCCTAATAAATATTGATATAGATCTTCAAATGTAGAACTTTGACAATCTAGAGATACCCATTTGGACTCCCTATCACATATCCAAGAATGGATATTGGTTGTTTTGGATGATATGGCTCAACCTATAACTCCTAATGCATTAGGGCCCCAATTAGGCCTAAAATACAAAGAGACCACTATGAAATGCATGTACAGAACTCCACCAATGGTCTAAACACTTAGAATTCATATTGAAACTAAGGATTTAGTAGGTTTTGGGCCCCCAACATGGACTGCAACTAATTGGTCCACTATTGTTCCTTAAAATGCATATAGTCATCACCTAACACATGAAGATGTTAGGTTTCCTCAAATGAAACTCCACCTCCTCAGTTTTCCTGCCAAAAAACCATCATAGCCTACAAATATAGACCTACTACAATCCATCCCACTGATCATAGTGAATCAAATCAGTGGAATGGCAAAAAAATGCATGTTTTCCTACCAAAACCCTAGTCTAGGTTATGGCGGACTACTTTTAGATGAAAGCAGATTACTCACACATAGGAGAGTTTCAAAACCTCTAATCAAATGAAAATGAGACTTACTTCATACCTCTATCATCCTACAAATGCATGCCCTATGACACTATTGTACAAGAAGGTACCACGGGCTGCAACAACGTTTTACACAATAAATGACAAAAAAACTAAGTTTCTTTATTGTTTTTCTTCACCAAATGTCTCCCTCTGATACATTCATCATGGTAGGGATTTAAGAAGCTTTCTACAATCACCTTTAGATAGTTGTATATCAGTTAGGATTGATGGAACTGTATAACCATCGAATATCTTCTCTGCAACTACCTTGTTTTTAGGACAATAACTGTCTTGTTTTGGAATTGAAACTAATTACAAGGTTTGGCATCATGAAATCAATTGATTTATGACTTGTCAACACCTTTGACAATGTCATTAAGCCTTTGACAACTTTGACATACCTTCTAACACCTTGACATGCCTTAGTAAGGCTTACAACATGAGATTGTGTGGTTGTCCCTTAGGACTTCATGACTGCCTTTTACATGACAACAATATGTAGATATTTGGACATAGTCCTTATTACAATCAAGTGGATGGTCTTCTAGGACCTTATTAGAATCAACAAGACAAAAATGAACATCAAAACAAGTCATGAAGTTGAATGCCTCATGGAGGCCACCTTGTGTTAGGTGCTCCTGCACCATACACCCCACCTAGAAAAGAACTCATGCCACATGAGTTGATTGTTTATCTTGCTCCACCTTTATCCTCTACTGCCTCATGGCTTCCCCATGATCTCTGGACTTCAACCTATTTACATGGAATAAAAAACTCATGCCTAGCATTGTAGGCTCTACTCACACCTTGCCATGAGTGAGTGCTTGCAACTAGACCTATACTTTGCTTGCCATTCTTCCTTACTATCATCTCTACCTGAACACCTGCATTCAAAACCTTGGTTGATGCTTCTTGTACTACTATTATGGTAGAATATGATTGTCTTTCAACTCTTGTTGGCTCTAGAGGACAAACAATAGTCCCTACTATGATAGCATCTCCTTCTTTTCAACCACCTTGTGGTTGCTTGTAGACCTGCTCTTTGACCTTCTACTGGTCCATCTCAAACATCACCATCTAATCTCCATCATTCAAAACTGAAACTACCTTCAAACTTTGATCTTTAGCAACCCCACTCCTTGAGGTATCCTCAACTTTCCTTGTCTCTTCTTCATTGATCTTCAGAAACTATTTCTTACCCACCAAGATGACCTTGGCTGCCTTCTTTGCTTCAGTATCCTCCTGCAATGGTGTCAACACAAAAGTCCTCCCATCCTTCTTGATGGTGTATGTGTTAGCATATCCATCATATAATGATTGCCTATCAAATTCCCATGGCCTACCTAAAAGTAGGTGACAACAATTCATGGGTAAAATATCACATAAAACCCTATCCTTATATTCTCCAATCTGAAAATCAACATATGATTGTTCATCTACCAAAAGTGATTGACTATCACTTACCCAAGATTCTTTGTAAGGAGTTTTATGAGGAATCCTTTCTAGTTTCAATTTATCCACCATTTCCCTAGACACCATATTATCTGTTGAACCAGAATCTATTACTGCCTTGCATAATTTACCTTTGCTTTTGCAATTGGTCCTGAAAAGTGCTCTCCTTTGTGTCATCTCCTTGTCCTTGGATCTCTTCAAGAGTGTTCTCCTTAGCATCAATGCTTCTCCATATTGAACTAGGGCTGCACTCCCAATTGTAGAGTTAACACTTTCAGCTACCTCCTCTTCTTGCACATATTGAACCCTCTTTTCATCCCTCCTTTCACTACCACCAGATGTAGAACTTTGTTTCATTGGACACTTGTATGCTGTATGACCAATCTCATTACAATGATAACAACTCCCAATGAAAACATTAGAACCTCTACCTCCACCTCTTGTGCCTCTAAATCCCCCTCTAAAATTAGAAACTTGGTCCTTATTTCTACTTGTGTCTCCTTGGTCTTCTTGGGTTGCTCTTGTTCCTCTTCCTCTATTTCGCTACTCACCTTTCCTCTTCAACTTCTCTTCAGCCATTAATGCTACTTGAAAGCATTTTTCCATAGTTTTAGGGGTTAATAAACTGATTTCATCTTGGATATTAAACCTCAAATGATTTAGGTACCTTGCCACTTTAGCGTTTTCATCCTCCATGTACCCACAATGAAGAGAGAACTTGTGAAACTCCTTGGTGTAAGTGGCCACATCCAAATCTCTTTGCTTGAGATTTTGCATCTTCTTGTAGATCTGCACCTCATAGTTTGATGGAAGGAATTGGGACTTGATCCTCTCCAACATTCTGCTCCATGAAGAGATCATACTCTTCCCATTCTTTACCCTCTCACCTTGGGTGTAATTCCACCATGTAAGGGCAGCACCTTTGAGTTTAGTTTTTGCAAACTTTACCCTCTTATTTTTAGGAACTTCTTTGTATTCAAAGTAGTTGTTGAGAGCCTCAATCCACTCCATGACTTCATCAACATTTATCTTCCCACTGAACATGGGAATCTCCATCTGAGCCTCTGAAGAATCCTTGCCAATTGCCTTGATGGCTTCAAGGAAATGCCTTTGATCAGCCAGTACCTCTACCTCTTCTTGCTCTTCTTCTTCCTCCTCTTTTTCTTCTTCTTCATCAAAACCTTCATCTATCCTCAATGCCTTCAACTTTGCTTGGAGTGCTTCCTTGACTCCACTTTTGATCTTCTCTTCCATCTCCTTGAACTTTTTGACCATTTCAGTGGTCATCCCCTTTGGAGGCATATTGCTAGCCTCCCCTTCACTCTCTTCTGCTAACATATAATAGGTCAACAACATAACCTTTTATGGCTCTGATACCAATTTAATGCATATAGAGAGGATTCACAACTCAACTTGACAAAACTCTCAACCAAATTTTGTTGTCCTTTCAATTAGGACTCACCTTCTTTCACTAAACTCTTCTTCAACACACCAAAATATAGAACAAGGAAACAAATCCCTTATTGATTCCTCAAAACACTTTAAACAACTTCAAATTGACTGACTCAAGCCTTTCAACAACTCATACAATTCTAACATGTAAACTTTCAAAACTGGCCAAATCAACATCTAGGCCCTTTAGGCCACATAAACAAACAACTTCCATTACCCAAGCCATTTTCTCTTTCCCAATGGCAACCACATGTGTAAATATACCTGCTACAACATAAATAAACCATTTCCCATTCTTTACTCATGACATTTCATCAGACATTTATGCTAAACCTTCATTTAAGATTCCCAAAGAAAACTGTCATAAGACTGACTTGACAGGACAATCAACAAATAAGGCCCTCAAGCTCTCAAATTTACCAAACCCTCTTTTGAAATAGTTTAAAATACACCTAATCACCTTTTTTAAAAAATATCCTTCAAGAAGCACTCAAAAACCACAAGCAAAATTCTTTAAATCTCATTGTTCATTGTATTTTACAAATTTTTTCATAGTTTTTCAGAACTAGGGCATCATTGTTTCATATGCTATCATTAATATTTCGGTCTAAGACTTTGGAATATGAAATAATATGCAAAAATACACCTTATCACCAAAATTAGGATTTTCCACCCTTTGAAATTGAAGATACACAATTTTCTTTGTCTCTGGTTACCCTAAAACGTGGTTTTGGCCACTTGGAGTGTTTTCCCCATAACTTTCACAAAACTAAATCATTTTCATGAGACAAAAAGCATATTAAAGAAGATTCTCAGGGCTATCATGTACCATGGAGGAGGAAAGGATTTATGCTAAGAATATGGTCGTACAATGGACTGAAACCATGAAATTGTAGAAAATTAACAGAAAAACTAAGAATTTCTTTGAATTTCTTATTCATACATTGTCCTCCATCCTTCCTCAAGTTTGTGATGGTTCAAAATGCTTAAATAAACTAGAACCAACACCTACAACTAACTTTCTAACTTCCTAACTCTTCACATTCCTCTATTTTGCAATTTGTTGCATTTTAACAATATTGCTTGACAACACTTTGTCAATATTTGCAACTTTTGCACTTGATGCCCAAATTAACCCAAATGAACTAACTAGGACCTGTTACCTGCTTATTGAGGCCTTCCAGACCTTATTACAAAATGAGAATACCTATACAAAATCAAAATCCTAAGTCTACCTCATGGAGGCATATTCATGTTAGGGTGCACCTACACCATACAACCAGCCTGCAAAAAGTTTCCAAGTCCCTTTGGAAACATGTAGTATCAACCTTGAATCTTCATTTCTTCTTCAATCTTGCCTTGGACTGCTGCTTCTTGGAATCATGCTCTTTGTCTTTACTTTGACACCAACTTGTCCTTGCTTTTCATTTTGTCTTTATTCTTGCCTTTTCTTTGCCTTTAATTCTACCTTCAGTTGTCTTCATTTTCTCATCTACTCCCATCAGTGGAGTACTCTTCCAACTGACTTATAGCTCTTTAAATGGTTGGAAACTCTTCAAGTGCTTTTTTCAAACAGATATCCATCTCCCTCACTACTTCATCACACAACCTCAGCATACCATCCATTTTACCCAACAGTAGATCCTGGAAGATGCACCCACCACCCTTTCTCTCAGTGGTCTCTCTCTTTGCACCTTCTCCCCAGCTTAATCTCCATTGGAGGATGGTTAACACAGACTCATCCTTGTCTGTAACCAACACACAACTTCAACTCTTCCTCACTGTAGTTTTAAGATGGATCAACCACCTACCACCATTAACTCAATAACAACTCAACCAACTAATCAAAATCTTGCTAGCTCTGATACCACTATGATGTAGAGGCAATGAGATAGTTGGAGGATAGCAAACTAGACAAGGTTCTTACTACACCCAAAAAGCCCAAATTTGAGGTTCTTCATACAAAAGTGGGAACAACATTTAGGGGCTCTAATTTCTTCATGGAAAAGTTGTTTTCAAATGTTGTGGGACCCATTCCAATCAATAACAAAGACATACCAAACTCAGGGTTAGCACTTCCTCCACAAACCCAAGAAATGACTTGTAGCCCTAAAAAGAGAGAATAGTCCTAATAACTTTTGATATAGACCTTCAAATGCAGAACTTGGATAATCTGGAGATACCCATTTGGACTCTCTATCACATATCTAAGAATGGGTATTCATTGTTTTGGATGATATGGCTCAACCTATAACTCCTCCTAATGCCTTAGGGCCCCAATTAGGCCTAAAATACAAAGAGACCACTATGAAATGCATGCATAGAAATCCACCAATGGTCTAAGAACTTAGAATGCATATTGAAACTAAGGATTTAGTAGGTTTTGGGCCCTCAACATGGACTGCAACCGATTGGTCCACTATTGTTCCTTAAAATGCATATAGTCATCACCTAACACATGAAGATGTTAGGTTTCCTCAAATGAAACTCCACCTCCTCAATTTTCTTGCGAAAAAACCATCATAGCCTACAAATACTTACCTACTACAATCCATCCCACTGATCATAGTGAATCAAATCAGTGGAATGGCAAAAGAATGCATGTTTTCCTATCAAAACCCTAGTCTAGGTTATGGCAAACTATTTTTAGATGAAAGTAGATTACTCACACATAGAAGAGTTTCAAAACCTCTAATCAAATGCAAATGAGACTTACTTCATACCTCTATCATCCTACAAACACATGCCCTATGACATTGCCGCATAGGAAGGTACCATGGGCTGCAACAATGTTTTACACAGTAAATGACAAAAAAACTAAGTTTCTTTATTGTTTTTCTTCACCAAATGTCTCCCTCTGATACATTCATCATGGCAGGGCTTTAAGAATCCTTCTACAACCACCTTTGGATAGTTAGATAGCAGTTAGGATCGATGGAACTATATAACCATCGAATATCTTCTCTATAACTACCTTGTTTTTAGGACAGTAACTGTCATGTTTTCGAATTGAAACTAATTACAAGGTTTGACATCATGACATCGATTGATTTATGACTTGTCAACACTTTTTACAATGTCATTAAGCCTTTGACAACTTTGACATTCCTTCTAACACCTTGACATGCCTTAGTAAGGCTTATCACATGAGATTGTGTGACTGTCCCTTAGGACTTCATGACTGCCTTTTACATGACAACAATATGTAGATATTTGGACATAGTCCTTATTACAATCAAGTGGATGGTCTTCTAGGACCTTATTAGAATCAACAAGACAAAAATGAACATCAAAACAAGTCATGAAGTTGAAAGCCTCATGGAGGCCACCTTGTGTTAGGTGCTCCTGCACCAATAATGGTTTTTGGAAATGAAATATGCTCTTCTTATTTTTTGTGTTTGAGATGAAATAATGAAGTGTGTGTAGTGTTTTTGTGAGGAGAAAAATATCAGGTTGTAGAGGAGATATTTATGTTAGTTTGCAGAGAAGAAGAATATTAAATTGAAGAGAAGGAATATCAAATTACAAAGAAGAAATGAAGAGGATCTTTGAATAGAGATGAAGAGTTGATTTACATAGAAAGGATAAAGTTTTGAAGTCCAAGTTGATCAAATTTTGGAGATGATGCATATTCCTAACAAAGTGTTGATGAAGTGATGATGTCAATTGAAGATTTTATTCCATTGGTTTGCTGAGAAATATACATTTGTTGAAAGAAGTTGAACAGGAGAAATAAGATGTTGAGATAAACTGAAATAGGGAAATCCCCTGATTTATTTTTGTTCATTGTTCTTTTGGTGATGAAAGTTAGTGAGACTTGTGGTGAAATCCAATAAGCCGGTGAGGCAAATTGTATATTATCAGTGAGACAACTATTGTTGTATGCTCAATGAGACCTTTGTATAACCAGTGAGGTTTTGATTAAGCCAGTGAGGCAATTTTGGAGTGGTTTTTTCTACCCAGGAGGGTTTTTCACTCATGCAAAACTTGTGTCATGTTCATATTGATCTTCTTTGTGTGTGTGTATGATTTATTCATGAGGTGTTGTTTATATCTTCCTTTATTAGTAGTCTTATGCATATGTGTTTAACAAATGTCTTCCTCCTTCTTTGTCTTGTGAACTAAAATTTGCAAAAAGTTGAGGTTTTTACAACACTAATTCACCCCCCCTCTCAGTGTTGTCCTAGACTCCAACAAGTGGTATCAAAGCCAAGTTCCCTATTATAGTCTAATCGGCTTGTGTAGATCTTGAGGGTGGAGTATAATGGGTAAGTGCAAAAGAAATAAGAACATGAGAAATGTCAAGTCTCATTCTGATGAGAAGGAGCAATCTATATCAATTCCAAATGTTGATACATTATTAGTTGATAGAAATGTCTCACAGGTTGAAGAGAAACTGTTTTCAGATGTTCCCTTCTTTGATGGTTCAGACTTTCCTATTTGGTGTTTTAGGATGCAAGCATATCTATTTTCATTAGGATATGGTGTATGGATGTCTGTAGAGAATGGCTATTTTATTTCTTCTCTATCACCTAATGATACAAGTCATAAAGAGGCTCATGAGTACAATGACACTGCAAAGAAAACTATTTTATCTGGATTATCTAATCATGTTCTATGTAAAGTTATGAATTGTGTTACAACTTAGGATATATGGAGAGAATTGAAAATAATTTATCAAGGTAATGATAAAGAAGAGGACAACTTGTTATCTCAGAAGAATACCAATGATAGAAGACATTCACATGAAGATGTTGAGGTCCAATATCTTTCAGAAGAAGCTAACATCATAAGTGATGATGATCAGGAATATGATGAACAAGATTGTGAGATTGATATGGAAGGAGACCTCATATATGCTTTGAGTGAACTCAAGAATTATAAGAAGGAGAACCAGAAATTAATGTTGCAACTACAACAAGAAAGAGACTTCAAAGACAAAGCACTCTCTAATCTTGAAAAGGCAAGTATTCAAATTCCAAATTTAAGGACACAAATTGATAACTCAAACAATTTGATTATCAGTCTAAAGATAGAGGTTGAGGTAGCCAAGAGGATAGTAGATGTTTCAAAACTTGACCTTGAAGTTAGAAGGATTGAGAATCTAAAATTAGAAGGTGATATTATCAATATGAGAAAAGAGTATGATGGTCTCAAGGCTTTATCTAAGAAGTATAAGGAGTTTGAAGAAAGCACAAGCAAGCTACATGAGATGCTTGGTAAACAAAAACAAAATGGAGACACTACTATACTTGGTTTTGAAGAAGGAGAATGTTCTAAAGTTAGAGAGACTCCCATAAAGAAAATTGATTTGAATTATCATATTGCTGCTCCTGAAGGCAAAATGTATAATCAAAGAAGAAGAAATATCAGAAGAACTGCTCCAGTAAAACAAGCATACATGTACAGGTATATTTATTCATTAAATGTTTATAGTTATATGTGTAATCATTTTGGACACAAAGCAGTTGATTGCAGAAGGAATACAAATATTGTTTGTTACAAGTGCAATAATGTTGGTCACACACAAAGAAATTGCAAAATGAATAAAAGGTATGATCCTGAATGGAAGCATAACATAAATGCTCAAGGGATGTCAAAAAGGTATTATCAGTCATTTGATTATGATTACAATATAATTTGTTACCTATGCAACTCTTTTGGTCACAAAGCACATAGTTGTAGAAAAGCATCCCCTGATCTGATAGGTTGGAAATGGAAAGAGGATGAAAAGGTTTGGAGAAAGAAAGATCTTGTAAAAGTGTGGAAGCAGAAACAAAGTCATGAGAACAAATCCTAAACTTGTGCATCTTGCACAAGTTACATAATCAGTTGAATAATAGATAACTTGATGTGAGGGGGAGTTGTTCATGTCCTATCAATCTTCCCCAATAAGTTTCAAGAGGAGATCATCTGATGTTTGACAATTTGATGATTTTGTTTATCACGCTTGCCTCATAATGTTTGAAATGAGTTCATAATGGAGTTGATAACTATGTTTATCTTCAGTGTATGTTAGTGATGCAGATGGTTTTTTGATATGCAACCTTGATGGGTATACTCAAGAAGTATGTTTTTCAATCACATGTGATGTCATCAGGAGTATGTCAGTCTTCATAAGTGGCATTGTAACAAGGAGTGACATTATGCTTCAGAAAGTATATGTAAGTTGAAGTTCTTCAAGCTAAGACAATGATGATGGTGTCTTGTATTTCATCAAAATCTTTAATTAATCAGTGAAAGTTAAAAGTATGTCTTGAATCAACAATGGTAGATCAAGTTGAATGATAGCAGACTTTGCTATTGTTATCACCCAATTTTGCACCCTTGCATACAGCTGTGAACCTCTACAAACTGGAGTAACATGGGACTGATCTCTAAGTGTGGGACTTTGCTAAATGAAATTAGACTTCTGGAGGAGGCCGGCTTCCTCTCTCTAAGCCTAATGCTCAGAGAAATTCATCTAAACCTAGTGCTAATTCTTGCTGGGAAAAGGGTTAGAAGGAATGCTGAAATAAACTAAGTGATACACTAGATTTAAATGTGTTTGGCTGCAACTGAATAGACACAGTAATAATCTCATAGCTGGAAAGACATTACACAGACCCATATTAATTTTAGAGAGGTCCAGAAGAGCAGACACAAGCCAAAAAATAATAAGAGAGAGGAAAAATTACCAATTTATATTGATCATAGAGGCCAAATAGCCATTACAAAGAATAGCCCAGAAGAACAACCAACACCTATACATCTGGTTTTACATGTATATATATCATTTCATTTTGGCCTCAGCCCCCTTCCCATCAATTTCATCGATGGGTTGTGTATTAGAAAATATCTTTGCCTGAAGGGACGTCCACTTGCAAGAAATTATGACACAAAAAGATCTAAAACTGGGCAGATAGAAGATAATTTCCAAGTCTTCAATGCAAGCTGCATAGTCATCGATTTGTAGCAATAAATGCAACAAATATCTACGTTTGAATATCAAATGTCACTGCTGAAACATCGCGCTGGCCAAAACATGCAAAGCTAGATCTAAAAAATGAAAACTAGAAAATCACCCCAAAAACCTACTCAAATGAAAGAAGAGGCAAAAATATGTACATTTGCCTCCTACAACATGTCAAAATTCACTAAAATGGGGAAGATACAGGCAGTCAAAGATCTAGTCAACTGCCTATACATATCACTTCTGCATCTGCATGTATATCAGCTTCTGAAGATAGCTTTGAATCTGACTTTACATGTACAAACCCCTTTGTATGTATCTCTTCTCTTTGGCGCCAAAAGGCCTATGCAATCGCTCCAAAAAGATGCATTTGAAATTGCTTTGTATATGCAAGAGCCTTTGTATATGCATTCGTTGCTGCCACGTGGCACCTCCTGATTTGCCATTGTACCAAAGCCAGGACCCATCCCTAAAGAACTGCACCCTCCATCGGCCTTCGGAAAGACCCAAAAATAAGTTGTTGATGCATCATGTCTGGCCAAAAACTCCCTTGCATATCGGCTTGTATATGCAAAGATACAAGCAAATATACAAACAACTAGCACATACAAACGTGCATTTTGCCCTTTGTAATCGTGACTCGCATATGCATACAATCACCCTTGTATATACAAGTCACGGACTTCAAACTCTTAAAAAGTAGATGGGAAACATTTTGAAATCTGGGTTGTATCTAACCTCCTTTGTATCTACAAACATACAAGCCACGGACCCCAAACTGACCATTAACTGTATTTGACTGCTCTGTCAGGTCCGGCCTGTATCTCTGATCTTTGTATATCACTAACTTGTATATCTCAATATACAATCACCCATATACAAGGTGGACCCAAAAATTTTAATAAAACAAGTTAAAAATGCAATCGGGTCCGGCTTGTATATAAATGTTTGTATATCGGCTTTGTATGTGAAAACATACAAAGCAAAATATACAAGCCACTATAGCAAATGTATCTCTGGTGAAGGTCCCTTGTATCTCTGATATACAATCAGCCTTGCATGCGCGCGGGCCCCACCTCTTGCACATTCGGCCTTTGTATGTTTCTCTGTGTGTTTCACATGTATATTCAAAACATACAAGTGAAATATACAAAGAAACATACAAGGCCAAATGTGCATTCCACTATAGCGGATGCACCTGCATGTTTGAAAACCTTGTACCCTTTTGTTGCATGTGCAAACATACAACACAAAATGTACTTGAAACCCCATATACAAGAGGGAATATTCCTGCAATGCATCCCCTGCAATGCATCTCCTACTTTGTAGATTTCTTTCCTTGTATATCTCCATTGTATGAGACAAATATACATGCAGACCCAATATACATTCAGTGAATATTCCAGGGATCTGTGATGTATATTCCATCCTTGTATCTACCCTTGCATCCTTCCAGCGAATGTATATTTGCTTGTATGTTGAAATTACAAAGGCACCACATACAAACCCTCCAAACATACAAAAGGGGAAACTTGAAGAAAAATGTGATAGATGCACAATATACCTTGTATGTCTCACTTGCATATCGCTGATATACAAACCAGTAATATTCCCAGGGACCTGCGAAAGATTCCCAAAATGTATATGTCTCTCCTTGGCCTGATATACATTTAGAAAATGCATCAAATCTATTTTTTTCAACATCTTCTAAGGCCGATGGAGATCTGCAAGCCCGCCAAATGAACATTTGAATTGTATGTTGACCCAAACTTTTGACCATGAATAACTTCTTTGTTTGGCCGAATTTCAGGGTGCTATAAAAAGCAAACCTGCATATTTTTTTAAGCTCTTTCCAATGGTAAGGTTCTTTAGGCAAGGCTTCTTAGGAAATTTAGCACTTTTGCTTTATAGGGACCTTAAAGAGGGATTTTCAAGGAAAATACTAGGTAGACTATTTGGCTCTAAACAGAGGAAAAAATAGGATAACATTCCTGGCGACCTCTATGGGATGTTTGCCTGCTAAACATAAGATCAGTGGCCTTATTACATCCATTGGGCATGGAGTCACACCTAAAACGTGCTGGAAAACTAGAACCTGCCTCCAAAACACAAAAAGGGGAAGGGGCTTGCATTCTCCTAATGACAATGCAGCCTGTGCAGAAGCACTTATGGAAAGGGAAAACTACAACAGAAATGAAACCTACTTCTAACTCTAAACTAACCAGTCAGACATGACCTTAAACAAAGCCATTAATTGGTTCTTGAAAATAACTGCCCCTCCTTAACAATTTACAATGTTTCCCATTCTTGTGGGCAGTTAGAAAGAGATAAGGGGAAAATGTACATATGACAAATTGACAAAATACCCCCCACAAAATGGAGATAAACTCACCTATCCACCTGGACTGATTATTGATGTTGCTAACTTGTGGTGAATAAATGGGTTGATCCCACCCATTTTGATGCTCAACTTCATGCTTAGAGGTAAGCATGACAAGTAGTGACTCCTCTTGATATGTCTCCAGCTAGGCTAGATGCCTGATTGGGCATCCCCTGGAATGCTCTGATTTTTTCTCTTCTTGCTCTTCATTTGGTATGATGGTGACCTCCACCCTTCTATCATGTTGCTCTTATGTGCAAAATAGCTGACCTGAGACCTCATGGTTTTTTCCTTCATCCCTCAAAGAATCTAAGAAAGCTGACATAATGTCATCATGGCTGCAATCTTCCTCTTCTTGCTGGTCTGAAAACTCTAACTCCTGTGATTCCATTATAAATATGGCTGCCTGTACCTTATGAACAAGATGTTCATGATTTTCTTATTTAGGCTCAAAAAATGAGCCTTGTACATGTTCAAAAGAGAAAACTTCCCCACCAAGAAGTTGATATCCCTGTTGGATAACAAAGAACAAATCTTCAATTTGCTCTTGTCAATGTTTAGTCCCTTCATTATTTTCAATAAAGCATGGGAGATCCTCAAGCACATCAGCATAATCAGCCTCTGTACCATCTATCATAGGGAAGCAAGTTTGGCCTTCTTTATGGTTTAGAACCTCACTATCATGCTCAGCCCCAAACTGCAGCAATTTTTTATGATTTTTTGCATTCTCTTGTTGCTGCCTATTCACAACCAGCTGCACATATTCTTCATCTTCAACGTAGTTGGGTAGCTCATGAAGTAGGGCAGCATCATCCATTTCTAATGTGACATTAACAATACTCACAGGTGCAATAGGTTCAAACAATTCCATCCTTGTGAGTGCAAGAACAAACTACTCATTAGTTTTACCTTCTTCCACCTCCTCTTTTGGCTCATCTTTCAAAAAATCCTGGTAGACAACTTGCCCACCCTTTTTGATTAAAATAGCATTAGGGAAAGAGGCCTAAATATCTTCTTGAATTTCTAGGAAGGGAGAGGGTTCTATATAAATTTGTTCTTGGGGAGTGATAGCTTGAGTTTACACAAGAAAAGGGGCTTGTGAAGGGATATAGGCGTTGAAGCCTGGAAACTTATGGAGTCTAGGGTGCTCTTGTTTAAGTATAGGTTCCTTCAGTGGATGAGACCCTCTGGAGCTTGGACTATTCAATTCAGGAGACTCATCATGCTTGAAGCTTGGTATTCTGAAGTTAGGAACCTACTCCTCAAAGAATGGATTTGGAAGAGTGAGGGCTGGCTGAGTTTCCAACCTTTGACATGGAGCCAACAAAACCCTATTTTGCTCTTCTTTTGCTAGCTGAATGCTAGAGCATTTTTCCATTTGTATGTTTGGTGAAGGGTTTTCGCAGGGTGGAAGAGATGGCCCTTTCCAACTTGGAACCTTCAAGGCAGAGGGATGCCTGAAACTTGGGATTATGACAGGCCTAGATTCTACAACCCTTTTCTCCTCTTGATTTTGAACTGGCATGAGAGGATTGGCCTTCACAAGATTCAGCATTTTATAACTAGGATGATTGGCCCAAGAAGGCTACCATAACATAGAAGCCTGATCCACATTCACAGATTCACCTTGGTTTGGGGGATAGACCTGCTTGAAGCTGGGAATAGGAGAGAAACTTTTTATTTGCATGTTCAAGTGTTCCTCTTCATGTACTCTTCTATTTTCTGCCTCCTGCTGGTGCAAAAAAACCTGGTAGGTGAGCTCCTCCTGCTGCTCGTTATACTATGCTTCTCTATCTATTTCTAACATTTGCCTTTTGAAATCTAATAACCAACTTTTAATGCTACCCAAATCAGCATTTTGGGACTGACTAGGGAGATTGCAGGCTTGATTTTGAGCATAAAGGGTTTCACAAGGCTGACTATAAGAATGGATAGGCTGCAAACAAGGATGGACCAAAGTGGTTTGAAAATGCTCTTGCTGGTATTGCTGACTGCAATGAGGAGAGGGGTTGTTTGGAGCAAATTCAGAGGCATTGGGGGCCTAGTATTGCTGATATGGGGGCCAATAGCTGGAATTTGGATTAGGGGTAGGGGAATAGCCATGACTCCCATAAAATTGTGACATTCTATGGCCTCTAAATGCTAGATATTCATAAACATGTCAGAATTAGAGCAAAATAGGTCTACAACCCAGAAAAGACTGGATACAAACCAGAGAGGGAGTCTCCAGGTGATTACAATGCTTCTTGAAACTAAATAGGCTAGGAAAACCACCAAAATCCTGATCTTTAAAAATTGTTTAGGTACTTGGGCTGCTGAATCCAGCTGATTCGTTCAGTAGAGTCACCATAGTGTTGTTTGTATCACCTCCAAAGGCTGGTAATACTAGGAGAAACACCAAAAATCTCTTAGTATCTTGATGAGAAGTTCATCGAACTAGTCCCACCGGGCATGCCAAAGTTGTTATCACCTAGTTTTGCACCCTTGCATACAACTGTGAAACCTCTACAAACTGGAGTAACATAGGACTGATCTCTAAGTGTGGGACTTTGCTAAATGAAATCAGACCTCCGGAGAAGGCCAGCTTCCTCTCTCTAAGCCTAATGCTTAGAGAAATTCATCTAAACCTAGTGCTAATGCTTGCTGGGAAAAGGGTTAGAAGGAATGTTGAAATAAACTAAGTGATACACCAGATTTAAATGTGTTTGGCTACAACTGAATAGACACAGTAATAATCTCATAGCCAGAAAGACATTAAATAGACCCATATTAATTTTAGAGAGGTCCAGAAGAGCAGACACAGGCCAAAAAATAATAAGAGAGAGGCAAAAATACCAGTTTATATTGATCATAGAGGCCAAATAGCCATTACAAAGAATAGCCAAAAAGAACAACCAACACCTATACATCTGGTTTTACATGTATATATATCATTTCATTTTGGCCTCAGCCCCCTTCCCATCAATTTCACCGATGGGCTGTGTATTAGAAAATATCTTTGCCTGAAGGGACGTCCACCTACAAGAAGTTATGGCACAAAAAGATCTGAAACTAGGCAGATAGAAGATATTTTCGAGGTCTTCAATGCAAGCTGCATAGTCATCAATTTGTAGCAATAAATGCAACAAATATCTGCGTTTGAATATCAAATGTCACTGCTGAAACATCGCACTGGCCAAAACATGCAAAGCCAAATCTAAAAAATGAAAACTAGAAAATCCCCCCAAAAACCTACTCAAATGAAAGAGGAGGCAAAAATATGTACTTTTGCCTCCTACAGCATGTCAAAATTCACTGAAATGGGGAAGATACAGGTGGTCAAAGATCTAGTCAACTGCCTATACATACACTTCTGCATCTGCATGTATATCAGCTTTTGAAGATAGCTCTGAATCTGACTTTACATGTACAAACCCCTTTATATGTATCTCTTCTCTTTGGCGCCAAAAGGCCTCTACAATCACTCCAGAAAGATGCATTTGAAATTGCTTTGTATATGCATTCACCACTGCCATGTGGCACCTCCTAATTTGCCATTGTACCAAAGTCGGGACCCATCGCTGAAGAACTGCACCCTCTATCAGCTTTCAGAAAGACCCAAAAATAAGCTATTGATGCATCATGTCTGGCCGAAAACTCCCTTGCATATCGGCTTGTATATGCAAAGATACAAGCAAATATACAAACAACTAGCACATGCAAATGTGCATTTTGCCCTTTGTAATTGCGACTCGCATATGCATACAATCTCCCTTGTATATACAAGTCACGGACTTCAAACTCTTAAAAAGCAGATGGGAAACATTTTGAAATCCAGGTTGTATCTAACCTCCTTTGTATCTGCAAACATACAAGTCACGGACCCCAAACTGACCATTAACTGTATTTGATTGCTCTGTCAGGTCCAGCCTGTATCTCTGATCTTTGTATATCACTAACTTGTGTATCGCAATATACAATCACCCATATACAAGGCAGACCCAAAAATTTTAATAAAACAAGTTAAAAATGCAATCGGGTCCGGCTTGTATATAAACGTTTATATATTGGCTTTGTAAGTGAAAACATACAAAGCAAAATATACAAGCCACTATAGCAAATGTATCTCTGGCAAAGGTCCCTTGTATCTCTGATATACAATTGGCCTTGCATGCGCGTGGGCCCCACCTCTTGCACATTCGGCCTTTGTATGTTTCTCTGTGTGTTTCACATGTATATTCAAAACATACAAGCAAAATATACAAAGAAACACACAAGGCCGAATGTGCATTCCACTATAGCAGATGCACCTACATGTTTGAAAACCTTGTACCCTTTCGTTGCATGTACAAACATACAACACAAAATGCACTTGAAACCCAATATACAAGAGGGAATATTCCTGCAATGCATCCCCTGCAATGCATCTCCTGCTTTGTAGATTTCTTTCCTTGTATATCTTCATTGTATGAGCCAAATATACATGCAAACCCAATATACATTCAGCGAATATTCCAGGGATCTGCAATGTATATTCCATCCTTGTATCTACCCTTGCATCCTTCCAGCGAATGTATATTTACTTGTATGTTGAAATTACAAAGGCAAACATACAAACCCTCCAAACATACAAAAGGGGAAACTTGAAGAAAAATGTGATAGATGCACAATATACCTTGTATCTCTCACTTGCATATCACCCATATACAAACCGGTAATATTCCCAGCGACCTGCGGAAGATTCCCAAAATGTATATGTCTCTCCTTGGCCTGATATACATTTAGAAAATGCATAAAACCTAATTTTTTCAACATCTTCTAAGGCCGATGGAGATCTGCAAGCCCGCCAAATGAACATTTAAACTATATGTTGACCCAAACTTTTGACCATGAATAACTTCTTTGTTTGGTCGAATTTCAGGGTGCTGTAAAAAGCAAACCTGCCTTTTTTTTCAAGCTCTTTCCAGTGGTAAGGTTCTTTAGGCAAGGCTTCTTAGGAAATTTGGCACTTTTTCTTTAAAGGGACCTTAAAGAGGGATTTTCAAGGAAAATACCAGGTGGACTATTTGGCTTTGAACAGAGGAAAAAATAGGATAACAACTATATCAAACATTTTTCTTGTAGAGACACTATAGAGATGGTAGATGACAATTGATAAAAGAAGAAGTGAAGTTCAAATCTCTGGTAGATAGGATACAACATCTGATGATTGATCAGAATGGCAGACCTTAGTAAATAACTGATCCTAATTGTAGACTTTGCTTTGGTAATGATAGTTGGTTTGATACAGATCTTGTAGTGGAAAGTGCAAGATCAAATCTATTGTTAGCAGATTAATCATTCTTTGTTACAGTAACAATGATCATGCATCATGAATTGTTATCTATATGTGTCTGCAGATGTTTTTCTCTTCTCAAATTAAAACTTTGAACATACCTAGAATATAATTTTGCTTTATGCAATGATTAATGAAGTGTTGGTTCAAACATAACAATCAAATATCAGTGGCATTGATGTGCAGTAAGGGACAGATTTGAGCACTATTAGTTTCACAGTGCTTACTTCTAAAAAGGTTTGGTGTTATGATGATTGTAATCTTTGACAAGTACTCTAATGACAAAGTACAAGATGAAGGGCAGAATGTCATCTCTGTATTAGTGAGTTCTTTTTAGCAATAACAAGACAAAGTTTGTCAGCAATGCTTATATCTTATTCTCTGACAGAGATATTTTATTCTCTGATAGAAAACTCTTATCTACAAATAGAGGATGGTGGTATCATTGACAACAATCAGTAGTAATTCTTGTTTATTCATCTCATTCATTAGTTTATTGAGAAAAATAGAGGTTATCTTCTGTCATTGATAATCAAAAAGGGGGAGATGAGTTTATTCTGATTGCATTTAATGTTTTGACATCAATGTCAGTCAAAGGGGGAATTTGTTGTTTGGCATCTGTGTGTTGACTTGTCCTTGATGTCAAAAAGGGCATCATGTTTTTGATCAGTTGTCTTCATGTCTTGATCAGTGGTCTTCACATTTTCATGTTGATATTCAGTTGATCTCCATAGTTGGTCTTTACATTTCATGTTGGCATTATGATTTGGTTCATGCAATGGATGTGGCATATCATGTGAGACAATTAGTGATCTTCAGGATTTTAGTGGTCTTCATGCTTTCATGGTCTTCTTGTCTTCATGCTTTCAGTGGTCTTCATGTCATCTTCATGATGAGTATTCTCTATTTGATGGAACAAGGGTTGGACATGATTGATATAGATCATGGTGACACAATGCTAGCTTCTATTTATCAGTTGATATCTTGATGTCATGCTTCTAGGATATCAGTTGGAGTTGTGAATATAGTGATAAGGTTCATTGAATACAAAACTCAGGTTGATACAGAGTATGACAATGCGGATGACAGAGACATCATGGTCTCTATATACACATGCTTATGGTGTTGTTGTTGTCTTTACATTGATGATAAAAGGATGATGAACTTGGTTTTGATATGGTTGACATGGTTGACATGGTTTTATACAGTGGCAGTAGCTTGGTCATTTGATCTCAATGAAACACAATGGCATAGTCTTCAGTGACATGATCTAGTTTTCAATGGTATACAAGACTTCATTGTCTCAAGGTTTTCTTATCACAACTATATTTGTCATAATCATATGCATATTCATTTTGGGTCATAGTCATATGTTGTGTGAGTTGTGTCTCATATGTCAAAATGACAAAATGGCTAAACATTCAAATGTTAAATGTCATTGTTAAAGGATAAAGTTTTTTTATGTCTTCCATAGTTGTCTTATCTTTGTCATAGTTGTCTAGTTTGCTACATATTTCATGATGTCTTTATAGTGTTTTTGTATCTCATGTAGTCCTCTTACACATGGTATTGCATTCATGGTTGTTAAAGTTGTTCAAGTGTTATATCCCAATTGTCACTATGTCCTATGTTATGTTCTTACCTTATTATTGTCTAAAGGGGTTCTAAGACATGTAATCAATTAGTATGTCACTGCAGTTATTGTAGACACCTAAAAATGTCTTCTACCATCAAACCGACTCCTGACATCCCTAAACATGTCAATTTCCCTCCTAACCAATTAATTAAATTTTTATTTAATTAATTATCCCTTCATTACCCTATTTTCCATCATATTATCCCCAAAATTGAATTAATTTCATTAATTCAATAGTCTAAAACCTTAGCCAATTGATTTAATAAATATGCAATATTTATTATTTCAATTTCCCCCTATCCTAAGTCCTAAATCCACCTCATCAATCCACCTCATCTTTCCACCTCATCTCTTCCACCTCACCATGTTGCACATATAATTAAATATTCTTAATATTTAGTTAGCTAATATCCTCCATTATCCAAAAATGAATTTAAAATACAATTGTCCCCCACTATCATCCACTATTGAATTTAAAATTCAATTGTCCCCCACTATCATCCACTATTGAATTTTTAATTCAATGGTCATCCACTAATTGAATTTTTAATTCAATGGTCATCCACTAATTCAATTATCCTCCAATCTTCCACCACAAGATCCCTTGGACACATCCACTATTATTGCTCATCCATTATATTGCCCATCCACTCATACCCTTGCGAAGGATGTGATCCATTGGCTACTAGCTAGGAATAAACTACCTCCATGTCAAACACCCATTCATGAGCCTACCAAAGAACTTCCAAAGGTCATGTCCAATCCTATAATCCCATCATGTGGTCTACCTATCCTTGATCCTATCCAAGAGCCCTCAATTAATATTCTTATCTCTTCAAGCCCATCATGTGACCTACAAGCCATCAAGCCTGTTCAAGAGTCTCCTATTATGAATCCAGGTCAAGAGTCATCATGTTCTCATGTTGTTGACCAAGAGCATGTCCAGCCTTTACAAGAGTCATCCACTTCCATTCAAGCAACCCAAGAGGTATGTCAAGAGTTTAATCTTAAGTCTGTGGAAACATCAACCCCTTATCTAAGTCAAGATCAAAACACTTCCCTCCACCCCATCCATAACATATATCTTTTCCATGATCAAGATGATAGCCATAATGATGAATCTATCCATGAGAATCTTGATCCTATTCATACCCCTACAACTATCCATGAACAAGACACCCAAGACCTACATGCTTTATCCAATGAAAGTCTTGTTGACCTACTTCAGCATTCACCCCGTTTCATGGCCTTCCTTCAAAGCAAAGAGATCTCTTCCTCTAGCCATGATCCCACAACATCCACTTGTCATGATGAGACACTTGTCCCCCAAGTAAGCATAAAAGATCAAACAAATAGCTTGGATCTTAAAGAACATAATGAACATAATCAAGATCCTAATGATCGTTCATCCATATCCACCATCAACTCCACTTCAAATCCACCATCATATCCCCTTTTTCTTACCACCTTCATCCATGAATGTTCTTCCTTAGGACAACAACGACCTTTATCCACTTCACCTTCTCCATCCAATAATGAGCTCAAGTCTAATGTTCAAAGCACACCTAGTCCCATTGTTCATCGCATCTTCCAAAACATGAACTACCAAGGCAAAGGTCTAGGCCTTTATGAACAAGGTATTTTGGAGCCGATTCATGTCAGGATCCCTCCATGCTCAAATGGCCTTGGATACACACCCCAAGGTAAACAAGGCCAAGATGTTGGTAATCCCTTCATGCATCCTAAACCTACCACTTTCCATCGCACCCCCCATCATCTACCCAAAACGTATGTTGCCATTCCACCTCCATCAACCTATAAATGTCAAAAGTATGTGACCGTACACCTTCCAACATCCACTTTGCCTCCAGTTTTACCAACTCCAAGTATCCCTCCATCCACCTTGCCGCCGTTGCTTCCAACACCTAACATACCTATCATTCATAAGTATCCTTACATCCCTAATCATGGCCAACAAAAGCACACATCGCCTAAGCATACAACTTCAAATCATTGCATCCACTCGACCCATACCATAGGATTCAAAAACAAAAATTTTGATGCCTCTACTTATAAAGCTAAAAATCCTACCAAAAATCCTACAGGTCTTCATACCTTAGGACATAAAGAATCAAACTCAAAGCAAAGTTCATCTAAGCAGCTACCCAAGTTCAAACCTCCACAAGAAAAGACCAAAAGCAAAATGGTTTGAGTTCCTAAGCAAATAGTTAGAAAGTCAAATGAGGCATCCTCATCCACATCTCAAGAATCCCAATCATCTATCTCCATCCAAAAGACTACTTCTATCCAAAACTTCCATTCCCTTCAAAAATCCCACAAGCAAAGCGAAAGTACTAAATATATTAAATCTATGTAGGTTCCTAAATCACTTCATCAACCATCTCCTAAGAAAACAACCCCATTGCTTACTACACCACCATCCAATCAAAAGCTTCAATGTTTATCACAGTGTGTGCAGTCGTTGGTCATGGTTCCCTTCCACTCCATAGCACCTCCACATAACTACATCTCCCCATCTTCCATCCATTATCCTACATATCTCCCCCATGCTATCCCTATGGTCAATGCTTTGGCATAAACTTTTCATCCATATTCATTCCATAAGCCTATATAAATCCACACCATAAGCCACTAGCCTACCCTACCATAATTCCACATTATAATCCCTTATCTACCTAATCCATCTCCCATCCATGCAATCCCTTATCAACATCTATGAGCATAATGACATAGTCCATGCGAAGACATCATCCATCTCTAATGGGACGCTATCACCTCTCATAGCACTAGACACTTGAGTTCCTCCTATCCATTACCATGGTGAAAACCTGGCAAACAGGCGCCATGTGTAATTGTCATCCTATCTATAAAAAAAAAAATCAAAATCGTAAAGAGAAATCCCTTCGTCCAACGGTGAAAACCTAGTAACCAGGTGCCTTGGATAAGTACCATGATGAAAACCTAGAAAACAGGCGTCATGTGTAGGTTGCTCTTCTATGTCACTCACACTTGGGGGCACATGGTCTCATCCATCTTATCATTTTCAACTTATCATTTTCCATTATATCATGCTACATCCTACCATCCTTAGCCATTACATAAACATGCCTATCCTACTAAACCCATTTATCCATACTCCCTTCTGCCTTTTGATTTTGATGAAGACATAGGGGCAAAATGTTGAAACATGTTTGGATATTTCTTGACATACCTTCTTTCCAAACCAAGTCCAATCCATTTACCATTTATCCATCCCATTTAAACCAATCCATCATGTCATCCTATTGTCACGAGCCTTGTCATGTAAAAATCCTAAGCATTACCACCTAGAATGGGGCAAGTTCTTCTGATGCAACATAGCCTTTGAAGATCACATCCTAGCTCCCTTATGATCCATCCACTATGGCGTATCCTTATCATGAGCTTTCCATCTTATAGCTTATCCCCATATGTTTATCATGAGCTTTCCACTATAGCCTACCTATTCGTTTATCATGAGGCATCACATTTACTATGAGCCCGTCCTTTTATCCATCTTACCTCCATCCATATACCTAGACTTGGTTTCTCCCTTGTCATTGGTATTTAGCGCAAAGGATATCCAAATGAAATCCAATGCAACCATCTCATAATAAACAATTCCTTTTCAAAAAATTAGAAAATCAAAAAATAAAACAAAATCAAAAAAATCCAAAAACATCACAAAATCCATAAAATCCCAAAAATCTCCATCACAAAATCAACATCATTACATCAACATCTCATCATCTTCCAACATACTCAAAATCACCCAAATCATCCAACACATTTCATCTTCTAAGATGCACCCCTCTATCCTCACTGAGCTTACACTAGATCCAAGCATCGCATCACCTATCGAAGCCTTGTCCCTTAATCAAAAATCATCAACTATCAAATCAGCATCAACTACAACTTGTCACCATGATATCTTGAGCCAATCTTACAAACATCAATCCAATCATCAATCAATTCCTGCCTTAGGATATATCTTTCCTACGATAGGCAGAATCCATCAAATCATTATCCATTTTGGCAAAAGATACAATGGTTACTTGTTTGGTTTGTTGGTCTTTTTGTTTTTGATTTTTATCTTTTGTCCTATTCGAAGATCACATCAAAGCTACCTTGATCTCACTATATCATGGTATGTGGCGAAAACATCTAGAATGGGACATAGTCTTGTTTTGTATGCTATGCTTGTGCGTTAGTTTCATTACTCCAAGCTAGTATTCATATTTTGTTGATCATAGGGTCAGTTCTAGCATATTGATCTCCTTATGCATCTAAGGTTCATCATACCTTCTATGTACTCAGGACTTATGCTATGAGTCCCCTTCCCTCATCTAGAGAAGGTTGTACTATCTTGGGCATGCATGGGATCATCCCTTTGTTTGCGTGTCTAGTCCATACAAATGTTGGATAAACATCATCACCCTGGTCTTTTATACCTTGGTGAAAACATCCACTTTGCTATATCAAACCTAGGATTGCTCTAAATCATTTTCAGCACAATGATCGTCCACCAATCATCTCCCAACATCATCATCCTTTCATCCCACCACTTATCCTCCAACCACTTCTACCAATCTGTTCCATCCATTTCAAGAGCACAACTGTGTTCTTGCAAGCCGCCTATCCTCTCGAGGGGCATCATCCATACCAATTATCCCCAAACCTTACCCTATTCTTCTAAACCAAAATCTTTTTTTTTATCCAATCCAACTCTATGTTTTAACTTCTTTGAAATGATGTTACTTATCCACAACACCATCTCAAAGAGGGGCAAATGTAGACACCTAAAAATGTCTTCTACCATCAAACCAACTCCTGACATCCCTAAACATGTCAATTTCCCTCCTAACCAATTAATTAATTTTTTATTTAATTAATTATCCCTTCATTACCCTATTTTCCATCATATTATCCCCAAAATTGAATTAATTTCATTAATTCAATAGTCTAAAACCTTAGCCAATTGATTTAATAAATATGCAATATTTATCATTTCAATTTCCCTCTATCCTAAGTCCTAAATCCACCTCACCAATCCACCTCATCTCTTCCACCTCACCATGTTGCACATATAATTAAATATTCTTAATATTTAATTAGCTAATATCCTCCATTATCCAAAAATGAATTTAAAATTCAATTGTCCCCCACTATCATCCACTATTGAATTTAAAATTCAATTGTCCCCCACTATCATCCACTAATTGAATTTTTAATTCAATGGTCCTCCACTAATTGAATTTTTAATTCATATTGTCCTCCACTAATTGAATTTTTAATTCAATTGTCCTCCACTAATTCAATTTTTAATTCAATTTGTCATAATCCACTCTCATTAAAAATGAATTTATAAATCATCCACTATGAATGTAAAATTCACAAATAATGAGAGCCCTTGATCTCAACTCTTGATCCTCACCCTCCATTCCTTTTTCAAAAATCTATAAATGAAACCCTCACCCAAGCCATTCATAACAACTTCTTCTTTCATCAAAACCTTGCTCAAATTTCTCTCAAATATCTAATCTATCTATCCTCTAATCCTTCATCTACATTTGTGTTAAAAGCAAGAGTAATCCACATTTGAATCAAATAGGGTTATCTAATCTAGGAGCTCTTGGGTGCAAGCTTCCTTCTCCCTTGATGAGATTGGGTCTTCATGTGAGGTATAACTTTGTGTTTTATGCATTTAGTTTATGTTTTCACTTCATTTTGTTTTCCTAATCTACAGTTATAAATGGTGTCTTATCATTATCTAATGGTTTCTGAGATTAGTACGTTACATTCTATGAAGGGTCATTTACCTAAACATCAAAATCTATGTTAAAGACCCTAATCTAAACCTATGTCATCCTTCCTAAACCCTCACTTACCCATCAATTCACTTTTGTTTTAACAACCAGTTGAACAGTCGGAATGGTAAGAGTCACTTAAGTGACGATGTTAAGGGTTTGATAACATTGTTTTGACTGGCCCTATTCATTAGGTGTCTGGTTAATCGGTGAAGGCTCAAAAAGTTAGGTGCGAAAAGACTCATCGATGGCTGTGGTTTAAAAGACTACTGGTGGGTACATAAGATCGAATGAATAAGTTTTAAAAAGGCAAAAGAAGAGAAACGGTCGGGCCATGTCATCAAATTTGACGGTCTCTGTGCATACAAAAGCCAAAAAATCATGCTTGTTTCTATTTTTTTGGTGACAATGAAGATCAAGAGGTTGTGAAGATAGAAAGTTTTGAAGATGGAAAGTTTGTTAAGATGATTTTATTGGTTTGAACATGTGGCACGAGTGTTTTAATAATAGAAATAAATTGATATGGATTGGGAGATATAAATAATGGTTTTTGGAAATGAAATATGCTCTTCTTGTTTTTTGTGTTTGAGATGAACTAATGAAGTGTGTGTAGTGTTTTGGTGAGGAGAAAAATATCAGGTTGTAGAGGAGATATTTGTGTTAGTTTGCAGAGAAGAAGAATATTAAATTGAAGAGAAGGAATATCAAATTGCAAAGAAGAAATGAAGAGGATCTTTGAATAGAGAGGAAGAGTTGATTTACAGAGAAAGGATAAAGTTTTGAAGACCAGGTTGATCAAATTTTGGAGATGATGCATATTCCTAACAAAGTGTTGATGATGTGATAATGTCAATTGAATATTTTATTCCATTGGTTTGTAGAGAAATATAGATTTGTTGAAAGAAGTTGAACATGAGAAATAAGATGTTGAGATAAATTGAAATAGGGAAATCCCCTGATTTATTTTTGTTCATTGTTCTTTTGGTGATGAAAGTTAGTGAGACTTGTGGTGAAATCCAATAAGCCAGTGAGGAAAATTGTATATTATCAGTGAGACAACTATTGTTGTATGGTCAATGAGTATAACCAGTGAGGTTTTGATTAAGACAGTGAGGCAATTTTGGAGTGATTTTTTCTACACAGGAGGGTTTTCCACTCGTGCAAATCTTGTGTCATGTTCATATTGATCTTCTATGTGTGTGTGTATGATTTACTCATGAGGTGTTGTTTATATCTTCCTTTTTTTAGTAGTCTTATGCATATGTGTTTAACAAATGTCTTCCTCCTTTGTCTTGTAAACTAAAATTTGTAAAAAGTTTAGAGGTTTTTACAACACTAATTCCCCCCCCTTCTCAGTGTTGTCCTAGACTCCAACATGCTTGCCTCTGGTACTACGTCCAACTCTGCTATCCAAGATGTCCTCTATCTGCTCTGGTGGTTTTTGTGGTAATTGATCCTTCCATCCTTCTCCAATGATGTCACTTGACTCTCCCTCATGATATTGATATAGGTCTGCAATGTTGAATATAGGTGATATACCAAATGTCTCCAGTAGCTCCACTTCATATGCATTCCCTACATCAAACTTATTAAGAATCTTACATGGTCCAAACTTCTTCATCTTCATTGTATTGTATGTCCCTACTGAAAATCTTTCTTTTGTTAGATATACCATTACTTCATCTCCAACTAGAAATTATTTATGTCTCCTCTTCTCATCTTCTTGCTCCTTATACTTACTATTCATCTCCTCCAAATGTTTCCTAACCCGATTATGTAGTGTCTCCATGTATAATGTAAATTCTTCTGCTTCTGAACTCCTCTTATTCTCCATAGTAATGTCTCTCAGCTCTGCTACTCCCCTAAGTTGTATTCATGTCACAATCTCAAATTGTGTCTTCCCTGTACTCCTATTCACTGAATTATTATATGCAAACTCTACTTGTGGTAGAATTAGATCCCAATTCCCTGCTTTGTCTCCTACTAAACATCTCAACAAGTTACCCAAACTCCTATTTACCACTTCTGTTTATCCATCTATCTGTGGATGAAATGTTGAACTAAACTTTAGGTCTATCTTCATCTTTCTCCACAATGTCCTCTAAAAGTATCCAATGAATCTTGTATCTCTATCTGAAACTATACTCTTGGGTAATCCATGAAATCTCACAATCTCCTTGAAAAATAGGTTAGCAACATGCACTGCATCATTTGTCTTCTTACAAGGAATGAAATGTGACATCTTTGAAAATCTGTCAACTACTATAAATATAGAATCATATCCCCTCTGTGTTCTAGGAAATCCTAATATGAAATCCATGCTTATATCTTCCCAAGGTCTCTCCGGTACTGTCAAAGATTTATACAAACTAGTATTTTGACTACTCCCTTTTGCAACTTGACATATTCTACAACTCTGAACAAACTTCCTTACATCCTTATATATTTGAGGCCAAAAATAATGTTCACTTACCAAAGCTATTATCTTGTCAATCCCAAAATGTCCTACCAATCCACCACTATGTTTCTCCTTGATCAAATTATCCCTCATTGAACTTCTAGGTATACATAACTAATTTCCTTTGAACAACATATCTTCCTAAATGAAATAGTCTAACCACTTACTTCTATCTATCACAACAGGTTCCTTACATGCCTTCCATGCCTCTACAAAACCAAGATCTTCATACATATGCTTAATCTCTTCAAATCCTAATACTTCTACTCTCATCTTTGTTAGAAATTTTCTTCTTCTACTCAATGCATCTGTAACTTTGTTTGACTTCCCACTCCTATGCTTCAATACAAATGTGTAACTCTTTATGAATTCTACCCATCTTATATGTCTCTGATTCAACTTTCCTTGACTATTCAAATATTGTAAAGCTTGATGATCAGTCTACAACACAAATTCTTTAGGCAACAAGTAATGTCTCCACTTCTTCAAAGCTTGAATTATAGCATAGAACTCCTAATCATAAACTAAATATCTTCTCGTTGCATTATTCAAATTCTCACTGAAATATGATACGGGTCTCTCTTCTTAACTTAACAATGCTCCTATTGCATTTCCACTGGCATCACAATCTACTTGAAATACATTGTTAAAAACTAGTAATGATAACATTAGCTTATTTGTCACCTTTTGCTTCAATAACTCAAAACTATTATTTGCTCCTCATGTCCACTTAAAGTCTTTTCGATTACCTTTTATTGTCTCTATCATAGGTGTGCATATTGAATTGAAGTTTTTGATGAACTTCTAGTAGAAATTTGCTAATTCATGAAATGATCTTACCTCTCCAATGCTCTCTGGTGTTGGCCACTAAACAATTGTTGTAACTTTCTCAAGATCCATCTTCAATCCCTCCGTAGAAATCACAAATCCCAAATTAACCAACTCTTCCTTCATGAAACTACACTTCTTGATGTTAATCAGTAATTTCTCTTCTCTCAACCTCTACAATACTTGTCTAATACGGCACAAATGTTCCTCCTTTGTCTTACTAAAAATTAGAATATCATCCAAGTATACAATAACAAACTTACCCAATAATTTCTTCAAAACCTTGTTCATCAACCTCATGAAAGTACTCGGTGCATTAGTCAATCCAAAAAGCATCACTAACCATTCATAGAATCCTTCATTTGTCTTGAATGCAGTCTTCCTCTCATCTCCTTCTCTGATCCTGATCTAATGGCATCCACTCTTTAAGTCTATCTTTGTGAAATATTTTTCTCCACTCAAACAGTCCATGATGCCATCCATCCTTGGCAATGGAAACATATACTTAAAAATGATCTTATTGATTTCTGTAGAGTCTGTACACATCCTCCATTCTCCATATTTCTTTAGTGCTAGTATTGTAGGTACCACACATGGGCTTAAACTTTCTATGTTCAATCCTTTCCTCAATAGCTCTTGTGTCTATCTATTTAGCTCCACATTCTCTGTTGGTGTCATTCGGTGTGTTGATATGTTAGGTAAACTAGCTCCAGGAATAAGGTCCATATAATGACTAATACTCTAGATTGGTGGCAATCCTTCAGGTACATTATCTGATATGATATCTTCATACTCTATCAACAATTTAGTTATCTCTTTTGGCAATGGTTCTTCTTCTTTTCTAGTAACAATTTCTACACTTAGGGCTCCACACTTCTTAGGAATCAAAGCAAAAACACATATTATCATGTCACAATCCATCCAAAAATTTCCTTCCATCCACCAAATAGGTTCTAGCATTCCCACATACTTCACTTTTAGGCTCATCTTCCAAAGGTATCAAGAAATGTTTCTTCCCATTAGATGTTATAGTATAAGCATTCTTTCTCCCATCATGTATAGCCTTTCTATCATATTGCATGGTCTCCCCAACAATATATGGCATACATCCATCAACATAATATCACACAATACTTCATCATTATAAGATCCTATATGAAATTTCACCAAGCATTGTTCACTCACTAGTACCTTATGTTCATCTTGATTCCATGCTATCTTGTGGGGCTTAGGGTGTTTCAATCTCTCCAGGTTCAACTTAGTCACCATCTCCTCTGAAATCAAATTATCAACGCTACCACTATCAATGATCACTTTACAACATTTACCTCTTGATTTGCATCTGGTCCAGAAAAAACTTTTCCTTTGTGGTGGTTCCTCAGTTGTCTCTACTTGAAATAATTCTCTCCTCATGACTAATGATTCTCCTTTCTCTAGCTTTCCCACTGTACTAGGTGATCCAATAGGTTCTTCCTCCGCATAAGCTGCTCTTGCATTGTTCTCTGTCCTCTTGCTTGTACTTCCCTGATGACATTCAAATGCTTTGTGTCTTTCACCTCTACACTTAAAACAAGTTCCTCTAAATGATCTTTTATCAAATCCTCTTTCATCTCTCATGTATCCTTCATTACGGTAAGAATTATGATTCCCTCTGTTGTTGTGGTAGAAACTTTTGTCATCTCTCCCTCTGTGGTATGAATTATAATCCTTTTCTTCCTTCCGATATGGGCTACTTTCTTTTCTTTTCTCCGCATAATGTCTTTCTCCTCCAAAATATGTTCTACCTCTTTGAAACTTTCCTCCTCTACCTCTCTTCCATTGCCGATGCTTCTTATTCAACTTGTCTTCAACTTTCAATGCAAACTGATATGCTTCTTCCATGGTTGTCATCCTTACCAAACTTATTTCTTCTTTAATGTTCATCCTCAATCCATTTATGTATATTTCCACTTTGTCATTTCTTGCTTCATTATGTCTAGTCCTTATGATCATCTTATAAAATTCTTTAGTGTACTCCTTCACAGATTTCTCCTTTTGCCTTAGGTTTTGTAATCTCTTCAACAATTCCAACTCATAGTCAATAGGTATGAACTCATTCTTCAATTTTCTCACAATCATATCCCATTTTATAATCTTTTCTTTTCCTCCTATCCAATTGAACCTCTTTTCACCAAATAGTAACATGTCCTTTCAACTTAGTTTTTGCAAATCTTACTCTCTCTAGATCTTCAATTTCTTCATATTCAAAGTATTCTTCCAAGTCATTTATGCAATCAATCAATTCATCTGGATTCAAGTTTCTAGTATAGTTTGATACTTCCACTCTAGGTCTCTTACCAATCTTAGAAATAGATTTCAACATCTTCACGTGATCCAATTCTTCTTCTTCTAGGGCTTCTTCATTTTGGTCAGTTGATTGAAATTCATCATCATCACTTGCATCTTCATGTTTAGGGTTTAGTCCTCTTCTTCTATATTCTTCTACATCATCCAATATAACTTTCATTGTCCTCATCATCTCAATCATTTCTTCCATTCTTCTAGCAACATTTGGCCATAGCAGGCATCCTCCTTGGCAGCATCACTTCCTAGGATTCGGCGCAACTACCTCAATTCGGCAATTTGAATACAAGATAGCAACTACCTCACAGTTGGCACTCATGTTGAAAAACACAAGTAGAGTACCTCTTGTTAGTGCTCTATTTACCACAAGATCTTCCAAAATGTCATCACTTCCCAAAGGATTCAAAACTTCACTCTAATACCACTTGGTGCAGTCATGGTAGGAGGATTCAAAGAATGAACTATCCAAACCATGCATCTAGGGTAAACACAACGGAAACAACACAATTATGGAATGCAATGGAAGATTCATATATTCAACATATCAAAGAAATAAAATGCTCATATGCCAACAATAGGCGGGCTACAATCAAAGGGCTCACAGGCCTGCTTCTGGGTTATGACAGATATGCAAGATATGGCCTTGAAGTGCCTTCCGAAAAGAAAATCAAACTCTAAAACACATTCTAAAATTACTGACTTCCTAATGCATCTAAGAGGTCTATATATATCATCTTCAAGCTCAATTGATCCTCCACGTCGATCAAAAGATGTTACAAACTCCAATGAATGATGTAGTGTGTAGAAACAAGTAGGTCAACCTACAACATATGGTATTGCTCCACAAATGATGAAACTTGGTGTGAACCTCAAGGAAGGTCTATCTAGTCCTCCTTTACCTTGTGATATGTTTCATTTGGCTCCACAAGTTACGAAAGTTCTCCGTAACCTTCTCCTTCAACTGACTGTCTGGATGCTTTGTTCTATGAAAGTTGATGATCTTTTGATAGTGATAATTTTTTGGAAACAAATCCAAATCACTTGAAATCTAAATATGATGTAGCTGACATGGCATAGAAGCTAAATACTACTCCACATGCTTTGATATGAAGATGTGGCAAAATGCGGTACAAAATGCTGAACTGCAACTGAAATGAAAGAAAAGAAAAGAAAGCAAATATTTTTGGTTGAGCACTTTGATGGACTATGGATCTATTGAAGACATTGACTTTTAAAGTGAAAGTATGTCATTCATTGATCTTGTTTGGAGTTTAGACAGTTAAAGTGGCATATCAAAGCAATGAATAAGTAGCAAATGAGGGACATTTAGCATTTGGTGATTACTTCCTATTGTTTGAAGACAAATATGTGGAGCTACCATAAGATTCCATATTTATGGGAATGAATGATATTTTACATGTAATACAATGGAAAAGATATGGTGGGCCTCTCATGTTCACTCAATAATGTTTATGTGTGAGTTGATTTGATGTTCCAAAGTCGATATAGAAACATGGATTTGATAATAATGTGGAAATTTATTGCACATCTATATATCAATAGACAAAAGGGAGGTACTACTTTAGTATCCATAGATCTATAAAATACATTGATTTTGAGGGTGGATGCATCATGACCATCAATTTTGGTTGGGTTTTAGTATACTAAAGTAATGTGATTAAAGGAGTATCTAATGTCCACATTTCATAATCTAATCAACTTTTGTAGATCAGTAGTTCAAATAGTGATCACTTTGGGTGATCCATAGATCTACCACATTCATTAATCTCAAAGGTGATACATTTGGGTCATTAATCAATATTGAAATTCAAAGTAGTTATCTTATAGGGAAAGGATAGAGTTTTATTTTTAATAAAGGGTGGATATTAATGGTGAAAATTGATGGAGAGGGATGAAACATTAATTGCCTAATTGAGATCATTCTGTATGGAAGTGGATGAGGGATTTATTTTTATATGATGAATATTTGCAAAAGAAGATATGATTAAAGATACTAAGTTGCTAGTCAAGGAGATGGAATGTTCAACCATGGTGAATAGAGTAGCAAATAATCTTATGCAACTATGTCCACATGGTAGGATATGATTGACTTCTATATATCCATGGAATGTTTTGTTCACTTTCCTTTGATATGATGACCATATGAATTTCACAAGTCATTGATCTATTTAGGGTTTAAGTGCCCCAAGTGTTAGATTTCTCAGAGGTCATAAGCATATATTTGCCCACTTAATAAAAAGTGTCCTATGTTGTGTGAGTACCATTGTCAATTAGGCTTTCTAAGTATTGAAGTTCTCATATGAGGCTTGATTAAGTGTGTTATATGGTCTAGTATGTATTTAGTGCCTAAGGATGTCTATTTTTAGATGTCAAGTGGTACTTTTCAATTTTAAAGTAGTGGTTATCCCATGGAAAATCATGTGCACTTGAAATATTTATGGGATACTATGTATTGTATAACTATTTCATAAGCCTTGAAAAAAGTAGTATATTAGTGGCCAATGTGAGTACTAGACATATGTGAGTAAATTAAAAACTATACTTGTGAAGCCAAATATTTAGGCATGGATATAATTTGTTCCATTACACATTTTGAGGCCTGAGTGCAATCAATTTTTTATATTACCGTGATATCAATATAATTGGATGTAGGTAACAAATTTTGGTCATTCTTCTTAGTATGGAGAATCCAAAACATGTGTTAGTGATGTGGACAATCTAAGAAAAAATATTGGCTATAAATATAAGTTTTCTCTTAGGGGAAGGGATCTCTTAGCCAAATTTGTATATTGTCTCCTTTTGTAGAATACTCTCTAGTCTCAAATGTTGTAATACAATTCTAAACTCTTGTGTAATTCTATGTTTTTAAGTTTGAAGAAGTGTTTGCAAGTAGTTATCTTCTCCATGGTGTGAATGTTGTCATATTTGGTAAAACATTTTAGGGAGTGATAGATTCATTTTTAGGGTTATGTTTTTTATTTTTTACTATTTTTATTAGTCTTATATTGTAGTAGATGCAAAATATATTTATTATCAGTATATGGGATTGTTTAATCATTTACAGATTATTTAAGAACATTCTATCATAAGAAGTTCTTGATTCTAGGAATTGCATTTAAGTAAAATTGTAGCTAGAGTGATGTCAAATTTGATGTAATTCTAGTTCTCTATTTTTTGTTTATTTATATTTATATTATAAGCTCATATTTATAGATATATTTGCTCATTTTTTAAGGTAAATTAACTCTATTAAGAATGGATTGTCATTGGTCCTCTTTTGGTAATTAATCATGCTTTATATTGAATGCATGTCCTCTATCCTTTATAAATTACTATAAGTTATGTCATACTAGTTTGCATAATCTAACTAATACTTACCTCTACCATATATTTTGAGAGCTTGCACTTCTTTTCCATCTTTAAAGTGCTATGCATATTCTAGGTCTTCATAGGTTGCATGCGAAGTAGTAAACTATAAGTGATTTTATATTTGAGAATATTAATGTGGTTTTACATTTGTAGTTGCATTATAACCTGATATTAATGTGTTGTTTAAATATTTATGGTCTAATACACCAATAATTCAATATAAGGGGTGCTTAGTGAGAAATATATGGGGTGGCCTTATGCACAGGATATTGCTAGGCCATGTGATCATATTATTTTTATCTCTTTAATTGTCTTGTAAAATCTCTAGGAACATCCTCCTTGGCCTAGCAAAGCCAAAAGTGTATAACTATTTCCCACTCTTGCCAATTAGCCTAAATCATTTTTGTTGATCATGAATTCCACATGATTGCCTAGTCCAACTTTCCTTGGGGTTAGTTCTTAGTGTATGTCTTCTAGAATATCATAATGTGGTTTGAAGCACCAACAAATCTATTAAGCACACAACATTAGGCTCCTCAAGGAAGGATAGATCAATAGAGGAACATGGAGACAAATTTGTAGATGTAAAATAAAAGCTATATCATGAGATGAAAAGAGGGCTATTCTCACTAGGTACAACATCACATGAATCAAAACTCCTAGATTTATCAAATGAATATATGGCTAAAGAAGTAACTAAGTCATTGTCATAGGCGAAAAAAAGGGCATCATTATAAATCATATTGATATAGGGAGTTATCTTGGTAAGGAAGGGGAAAAGACATCCATGATAAAGATCTAACAATGAAAGTGTATAAAGGGGGAGCAATATAGTAAGGATCAAAGACATAATAAACAATAATAACACTAACCCAATTCAAGATAAAGAAATGAAGCACAAATGAGGGTGGGTCCAAATCCAAATAAGATATATAATTAGAAATATCATATCTAAAACCCTAATGGAGAAGGAATAAACCCTAAGGCATGTTTGATTCACATTAGGATCACCACTAAATGTCATGGAAAATGCCACCTTTTACATAAATGTATAGGCCTTATTAAGTAATTAAAGAAATTATATAATAAACAATCAGCCTAGATATAAGAGTTGGGATAGAAATAAAAAATGTTGAATTAATTGCATAAATAAAATAAATTAAATGTGATACTTAGTTTGAATCTTGAATGGAGGAATGTGATGCAAATGATGCTAGGAATTTACTTGTAAATGTGCTAGAATTTTAGGGTCTAGTAAAAAATGCCTCAAAATCTATAAACTAATTGTGCTTTGTTGTGGTTTATATCTAAGCTTGTGAACCTAATCTTCATGCCTACAAAAGTGAATTGATGCATTTACCTAAAATTTTACTCACATAAATGAATTGGCTAAAACCAATAACTAGAACTCACTCACCTCTGTGACTATGCTCTAAATCTAGAAAAATGTTGTTTACAAACACCATTTGGAAACTTTCTAAGAAATGATCATGTTCTCCTTCGTCAATTCCCTAGGAATAATGATTCAATTCCTTTAAAAAATGATCAGAGATAACAAGCAAGCATGCAGAGTTGTGTAGGATAATGTATGCTCTACTAATGCTACTATGATGTTCTCATATGAATGTTCTTTAATTATCGCTCTATCTCCTAGCATGATTTCAAAATGAATGATGATTTTTTTTAAATACAACAACATAAAAATAGATCCACACAAGCCTGCACTACGTTATCTAACAACAATTAGTAGAAGGGAAATGACAAGGTCTAAATTTAAATTTTAGATCTGAGACCATAGAAGCAACTTAAATCAATTTCCGCACCTATCAATCTAATTCATGGTAATGAATAGGAGATATAAGGATCAAGATCAACTTCTAAGGATGAGTAATGATGTGATCAAGATGGGATGATGTCATGAGACAAATTTTACACAAGAATATGCCACTTATAGTCTTGTTATTACATAAAAGACACTCTAATTGAAGTGGGCCCAAAACATAAGTAAAAAGGGCATGTATATGCAATTTTCACCATTACAATAATTATATAATTAATAATATTACATTAAATCATGAAAATGAATGAGTTGTGGTTCAAAACAAAACATTTGTGGGGTGTCAAGTTAAGTAGGCTTGATTGTGGCAAATTCTCCAAATTCAAACTTGTTTGAGTTAAATTAGTATTAGATAAACTCTCAAAAACACCAATGCTTCACCCTATGAATATTACCTATTCATACTAATGAGAGATGAGTTCATGTGAACCAATAGTCATAAAATATGAATCATTAAAATTACACTCAAAGCTATATGATTGAATCCTAATAAATTATCACATAATAATATTGTAACTTTAATTTTGAAAACAAATTTAAATAAAATAAACAAAAATTACAATAACGAATTGGAGGTGTATATTACCCACTATATAGCGTTGTTCCAAATATTAACTAATAAAAATTAAATATTATAATAACTAGTGAAAGCAACTAAAGGTGTTATTAGATGGTTGATAGCCACATATATAAATAGTATTTCCTACCAAGTACTACATATTTATGTTTTATTTTATTAAATTTGTTTTATGCAATGCTTGGCTGATAAGACTATTTATATATGTGCCTATCAACTATCCAATAGCATATTTATGTGCTTTTACTAGTTTATAACAATCTCATAGGTGAATAATTTAATATATTTTGATGACTATATTAAAAAGAAGTGATTTTGAATGTATCATAATCTATCAATATGAATAATTATTTATAAAGAAACCAAAAATAGATATAGCAAAAATAATAATTTCAAGAACAACATATATATAAATGCAACCATTGACTATTTGACTATTGAATCATTTAATGTTTAAGTAAAACACAAATTCAATAATTATGAGTGTTGATTAATGTTTTCTTAAGTGTGAGTAGAACTAATTTAATTTCTTGAGTTATTTTGAATATTGAACAAGAGAAAACTAATTAATGTATGTAAGCATATGAACTTAACTTGAATAATGTGGAAGACTATGTCATTGTAGAAGAATGTAGAGATATTAAAACATCTAGATTTTGTTGATTGAATAACACTAATAAGAAGAGAAATGGTATAAATTCAATTATTATGATCACCTCTATCCTTACCACTGCATTGATATTTACTTTCATATCAAATAAAATTCCTCCATTTTGCTTTAAATGTTGTTGAAAATTTAGACTTAATGGTGCTTTGACCATTTCTTCACCAATTTGTCTAATCAATAAAAACTTATCTCCTTTGGTATCAAGATTAACTATTTGGTTCTATAGTCAAGGATGTATTTAGGACTCCATCTTGCATTTAAAACACTTAAAGAATATTATTTGAAGAGACATGATAAAGAAAATAAAAGGTTGGTTATTTTGTATTAGTTAATTGAGGGACATGCTTAAATTGTAACAAACTTAGAAAGAAGGAATATAATTTGTCTACTCATTGCAAATATATTATTGAGATAGTGCAAGAATTGGAAGTGCAGTCACAATACAATTGGAAATGCAATAGAAAGATAAGAACAATCTGAAAATTGATGTTGCTAAAAAGACAATTGGCATGTCATACATTTTTTGTTAGGATTAAGGTGTCATTTACCTTGCAAATCCTATGTATATTTTATGTGTTTCCAACACTCTTGGAAAGTGTCCTTGGATGCCTAGGGAGTAAAATTGGAAGAAGTAAAATTGGAATAATTAATTTGTAATTTAGATTCCCTAGATTCATGGCATTAGTCGTCATATGCATTCAAGAAGGAGGTGGAGCACAATAGTGGTAGTTATTTTAGACTTTGGACTCATTTATCACACTTTCCCAATTTTAGGCACTAGGATTAAGGAATGGAATCTTGTTAAGATGGATGGTACCCACATGAATTGGTCACTCCATTTTGGAGTGCTATATTTGAGGATGTGGGAGTTACTTTGTCATAGATGCTATGTTGGTTACAATTTCTAATTGGAGACTCATTGATTGAGCCCATGTGAAGTCCATGTGAGGTTATTAAATTATTTAGTATTCTCAAAAGATACTCTATGAGATGGACATGGGATTTTTGTACCATACCATGGTTTTGGTGCTCATTGTTTTGGTAAAACCATTTGTGGTTTTGGCCTCTTCCTTGCCTATAAATTGAGTATGAAATAGTGGATTATGAGAGTATTTATTTATAGGTACACAAGTGCTAACAAAATAGGTACACAAGGTACATTGATGTTGGATGAGAAATTGAAGATAGCTACACTCAAAATTTGAAGATGGAACAAAAATAAGAGTCGTAGTGCTCCGAATCTAGTTTCTAAACTACTATTTTTTTCCAAAAATGGTTGAGATTAAGTGGTTCAAAAAGAGGGAGCACACAAATTGGTCCTATTTTTTTCAAAAAAACCTAACATAGCATCTGGTGTGCTCCCCCTAAAATGTTAACTTTTTTTAGTATTTCAATAATCGCTCTAGTGAGAAATTAGCTAACACCATGTAGTTTATACCTAATTTTTCTGATAAATTTTTCATGAATAATTGATTTTTTAGTAATTCTCAAACTCGACACATCCTAAAAATTAGAAATTTGAGCGTGCTCCCCCCTAAACTTTTTGAAAACTAATCAAAAATTGATTTTTTTAATACATGTAGAATGGAGTCTAGTTTCCAAAAATGTAACTTATTTCACATTTCGATGAACAGTTAAAAAAAAGTAAAAATACTAGACACTGGTTTTTGACAAAAAAATGGACACACTAACAAAAGAAATTCAAGATGAAACCCTTAATGTAATCAAAATGTGAAAAAAAATATATGGTTAGATAGCTAACAAAGATCTTAAGATTATGGTGGTATTTTTTTGAGTTTTCATTGAAAAAAGTGCCATCTTGATGGGGAACATGCTCTAGATTATCTCTAGATTTTGCTAAAAACTGATAAAAAAATGTCAAAGAAAGCTGAGCATAACACGAGCGCGTTATAATCCGCTAGCGTTATGTGAAATCAATAATGTGCTCACATTATGTTGAGCATAACTGGCTATACACATGCCAATTGCATTTGCTTGAAAGTTTCTAAAGCCTTTTCAACAAATCCATTTTTTGCATATCTTGCAATCATTGCATTCCATTATAGAACATCTCTTTGAGGTGTTACGTCATACAATTGATATGCCTTGTCTATGCTTCCACACTTTACATACATGTCTACAAGGGTAGCTACACTTTCTATCGTCTCTCTCACTCTCTACTTCCCTCCCCTCTCTACGTCCTACCCTCTCTCTAAATCTCTGCTTCCCTCCCCTCTCTACCTCCTACCTTCTCTCTCACTCTCTTCTTCCCTCCCCTCTCTACCTTCTACCCTCTCTCTCACTCTCTACTTCCCTCCCCTATCTACCTTCTACCCTCTTTCTGAGTCTCTACTTCCCTCGCCTCTCTACCTCCTACCTCCTTTCTCACTCTCTTCTCCCCCCTCTCTACCTCCTACCCTCTCTCTCACTTTCTACTTCCCTCCCTTGTCTACCTCCTACCCTCTCTCAGTCTCTGCTTCCCTCCCCTGTCTACCTCCTACCCTCTCTCTCTCTTCTTCCTTCCCTTGTCTACCTCCCACCCTCTCTCTCTTCTTCCTTCCCCTATCTACCTCCTACCCTCTCCCACTCTCTAATTCCCTCTTGTCTCTACCTCCTACCCTCTCTACCTCTCCTCATCATTCTTCCCATCCAATGAAATTTCATAAATTATCTTGTTTCCATTTCATCATCCCAATTTACATCCTCGTCCCTCTTTGCATGTCCTACTTTTCTTGTTTCCATATTCTTTGTCAATATGGGAGAGGAGAGGAAGGAAGAGGGGGAGAGGATGGAGATAGAGGGGAGAGATAGGGTGATAAGGGGAGAGAGAGAGAGAGAGGGTTGGTCAGGTTTATGAGTTTGGGGTTGCTTAAGTTTAAGGTTTAGTGGAATTATTTAGGGTTTAGGGGTTTAGGGTTGCTCAGGTTTATGGTTTAGGGGTTAGGTTTTAGGGGTATTATTTAGGGTTTAGCAGTTTTGGCAGAGAGAGAGGTTTAGGGTTGTTCAGGTTTAGGGGCATATTTAGGGTTTATGAGTTTAGGGTTGCTCAGACCTTTAGGGGTAAATTATATAGGGTTTATGAGTTTCTAGGGTTGCTCAAGTTTAGGGTTTAGGGATTAGGGTTAAAGGGGAATTATTTCATAATTTCCCTCCAATCCTCCTAATCCTAACACATTAGTCCACCCATCTCCTAATCCATCAATCCCTATCATCCAGCTACCATATAACTCACCATCTAATCCACCATCAAACATTCTAAGCTCTAATCCATCAGCCCATGAATGCTTGAAAATTTTTCTCCAAAGACTCTTTACAAAATCCAAAAATAAAAGCAAAGATATGGAGCCATCAAAATCCACTAATCCAATTTCATCCCCCTCTAACACTCCCAATCCTAATCCATTTAGGCCTCCTATATCCATTCACTTGATCCTAATCCTAACCCCACAACATCTTCCATCATTGTCCATCAACTATATGCATATCCTAGTCCATCAACCCATGAAGCCATGAAGGATGTGACCCAAGGACTATTAGGAAGGAATCTAAGAACATCATGTACTCAAATTCCTATCCTTGAGCCTAACAAAGAATCTCCTAATAACATGTCTACCACTCCAACACCATCATCCACTCCTATGTCTATCCATTTCATTGAAGAGTCTCCTACCATAAGTCCAAGTCAAACCCCATCATGTAGCCATGTTGTCAAACATCCAAAGATTATTGATCCCATCTAAGAACCCATCACATCCATCTAAGAAACGCAATAGCTATGTTAAGAGCCTAGTCTAAAGCATGTGGAAACACCAACCACCCATCCTAATCAAAATCCAAATATCCCATCTAATCCCATCTTGGATCCCTTACCATTTCATGGTCAAGCCCTCTACATCGATCCCATCATTGATCCTCCAACATCTCCTAGTGAACCCCCATCACCACCTCTTACTCCTCAATCCAATCAATATCAATGCATCCCCACTTACCCTAGCCATATCTAATATTGCGCTATCCATGCTTATCCTCCCTGTGATCAAGATATTATCTATGATCAAGATCTTATCCATGAGCAAGTAACCCACATCACTCCTATCCATCATCCCATTAGCCCTATCCATCATCCCGTGCTAGTCCTATTCATTATCCATCAATATCCCATGATGAGACACTTGGTCCTCAAGAAACATAGATAATCAAATAAATAACTTGGATCCTATCAAATCACATCCCAATGAGGATAATGATAATTAAGATCCAAGAATTCTACATCCATTTCCCATTGATCCTCCATCATACCCTATCAAACTATATGTTTAGGGGTTTAGCCTGGTTGCTCAAGTTTAGGGTTTAGGGGTCAAGGGCATTATTTGAGGTTTACATGAGTTTAGGGTTGCTCAAGTAAATAGGGTTTAGGGTTTAGGGGAATTATTTGGGCTTTAGGGGTTTAGGGATGCTCGTGTTTAGGGTTTAGGGGTTAGGGATTAGGGTTTAGGGGTTAGGGATTTAGGGTTGCTCGAGTTTAGGGGTTAGGGTTTAGGGTTTAGAGAGAGATAGAGCAAGGGGACCGATAGAGATTGGGAGAGATAGGGAGATAGAGGTTTAGGGTTGCTTACAGGTTTTATAGTTTAGGGGTTTAGGGTTTCTCATTTTTAGGATTTAGGGGTTAGGGGTTAGGGTTTATGGTTTAGGGGTTAGGGGTTAAGGTTTAGAGGTTTAGGTTTGTGGTTTAGGTAGAGAGGAGAATAGGGAGATATTGAGGAGACTGAGCCTAGGAGAGATATATTTTTCTCCTCTATCCCTCTCTCTAACTATACATGCCTCTCTATCTCTCTCTCTCGTGTGAGCTAGTGGGAGATTGAATTGCTCAATTCATTGAACATATCAAGTTGAGATCATATATTCTATTGCATGATTTGAGACAAGATATATGTCATATTAAAGGACCATGAAGGTTAGAATTCATGTGAATAATGAAGGCATGATATGTTGTGAGCAAGTGTTCAAGGTAAAGAGCCAAATTGATGTGAGTATGGTTGAGCTAGGATGGCATCAAAAGCATAAAGGATATAGCAATTTTTTCAAAAGTTGTAGTTGGAACTACCCTACGAGACATGTATGCAAAGTGTAGAAGCATAGACAAGGCACGTACAACACCACAAAGAGATGTCCTCTCATGGGATGTAATGATTGCAAGATATGCAAAAAATTGATTTGTTGAAAAGATTTTAGAAACTTTCAAGTAAATGCAATTGGCACATGTAAAGCTAAATTTCACAACCTTTGCCAGGGTCCTCCCTATCTGTACTCCAAAATAGGATGTTTGGAACAGTGCATGGACAACCATCAAAGCATAAAGGATATAGGAAATTTGTCACATGTTGTAATTGCAGCTGCCCTTGTAGACATGTATGCAAAGTGTGGCAGCATAGACAAGGCACGTGAACTATTTGGCATGATGCCCCAAAGAAATGTCACCTCATGGAATTCAATGATTGCAAGATATGAACAAAATAGATTTTTGGATAAGGCTTTAGAAACTTTCAAGCAAATACAATTGGTGGGTGTAAAGCCAAATTCCAAAACCTTAGAAATGGTATCTTTGGAACATAGTAGACATCCATCAAATCATAAAGGATATAGCAATTTTGTCAAAAGTTGTAGTTGCAACTACCCTGCGAGACATGTATGCAAAGTGTGGAAGCATAGACAAGGCACATGGACTGTTTGATCATACAACACCACAAAAATATGTCCTCTCATGGGATGCAATGATTGCAAGATATGCAAAAAATGGATTTGTTGAAAAGACTTTAGAAACTTTCAAGTAAATGCAATTGGCACGTGTAAAGCCAAATTCCACAACCTTTTCCAGCATCCTCCCTATTTGTACACCAAAATAGAATGTTTGGAATAGCGTATGGACAACCATCAAAGCATAAAGGATATAGGAAATTTGTCACATGTTGTAATTACAGCTGCGCTTGTAGACATGTATGCAAAGTGTGGAAGCATAGACAAGGCACGTGAACTATTTGGCATGATGCCCCAAAAAAATGTCACCTCATTGAATGCAATGATTGTAAGATATGAACAAAATGGATTTTTTGATAAGGCTTTAGAAACTTTCAAGCAAATGCAATTGGTGGGTGTAAAGAAAAATTCCACAACCTTAGCCAGTATCCTCCTTGCCTATGCCAAAATGGAATCCATCAAAGGATAAAACATATGGGAATTTTTTTAGATGTTGTAGTTGCAACTACCCTTAGAGACATGTATGCAAAGTGTGGAAGCATAGACAAGGCACGCAAACTGTTTGGCATGATGCCTCAAAGAAATGTCACCTCATGGAATGCAATGATTGCAAGATATGAACATTTAATGGATTTTTTGATAAGCCTTTAGAAAGTTTCATGAAAATGCAATTGGCGAGAGTAAAGCCAAATTCTAAAAACCTTAGAAGTGCTATCTTTGGAACATGGTATAGACATCCATCAAAGCATAAAGGATATCAGAATTTTGTCAAATGTTGTAGTTGTAAGTACCATGCAAGACATGTATACAAAGTGTGGAAGCATATACAATGAACGTGAACTGTTTGACATGATGCCTCAAATAAATGTTGTCTCATGGAATGCAATGATTGCAAGATATGCACGAAATGGATTTTTCATAAGGCTTTAAAAACTCTCAAGAAAATGCACAAAAGTAAATTTCAACCAAATGCAAATTTTGGCATGTCTAAAACCAAATTGCACAACCTTATCCAACTTCCTCCTTACCTATGCTAGAATGAGATCTGGGGAACATAGTGTGGACAACCATCAAAGCATAAATGATATAGGAATTTTGTCACATGTATTGTATTTGTAGTTGACCTTGTAGACATGTATGGAAAGTGTGGAAGCATAGACAAGGTGTGTGAACTATTTGAAATGATGCCTCAAAGAAATGCACAGTCCCATAGAATGCAATGATTGCAAGATATGCACAAAATGGATTATTTGAAAATGATTTATAAACTTTCAAGTAAATGCAATTGGCACATGTAAAACCAAATTCCTGTAATGATAATTGATCATCATATTAAATATTTAATATAAACTGTCATATACATAATGTCATGAACATAAGATCTAGTTTATATACAAAGCCATATAGGCATGTCCAAACAAAGCCATATAGGCATATATACAAAAATATACATTGGTAACATACAAAAGTATGTATACAAATCCATCTAGGCATACAAAAAATATCTCAAAAACTAGTTTCCTATGGACTTTTATGAAATAATTAGTGGCCCTTGCTTACCCATGAAGATGGAGAGCCAATCTGTGACTCATCCTCTCTCTGCCATCGAGTAGACCTCTTCGATAGAAGTTCATCCAACTCCACCTGTAAATACAATCAAACAATATGCACATTACTATAGAAAATGTACATGAAATATATAACATCACATATGTAATCGATCACTTACCTCCATCTAATGATCACTCTCCATCATCTTGTCTCTCTCATTGTCTATAGATGGACGAGCTAGAGTTGTGACCTCCTGTGAGAAGCATCAAGAAGCAAAATTAACTAAACATAAATATCATTTATCTACATTAAATGACATCAGATAAAACAAGAAATACAAAATTATGACATTTTCATGTTATTGGCTCATACCTCAGTCAAAGGATTTGAAGACATCATGGCTACAGCAATGCCTATCTGCGCTGACTCATGAAGATGAGAGGAGTCTCCACATTTAATATCTGAAAATCAAGTTCAAGATTATTTGACCAAAATAAATACATAACGTTATTTTAAAAATGCATAATGATTAGAAATAGTTAAATTTACCTCTAGAAAAGTGGATTTGCATCCAGAGGACCAAGGAAACCGTGGAGGTGTCGGTGACTGTTGAAATCATCAAATTATCACAAAATAATATTACCATTGACATATATACAATAATTATGATCATGTGATAAATTACTTACCTGTTGACTTGACCTCCTCTCATAACACACCAATGGATGGCTAATGGAGACAAGATGAAGACTCTGACCCTGGAATTTTATTGCATAGACAATTGCATACATTATTTTTTACTTATAATATAGATAGTCATATAAAATTAATTACAAATTTCAAATAACAATATATTAAATCAAGATGAAACTTGTAAAATATTACCTAAAAGTCAATACCAAATGTAGTCTGTAATAGATCATCAGTGAGAACAATCTCATCCAACATGGATGTCTTCATCATTGGATGTTGCTCCTGCATTGCAACATCTTGTCGAGGGTCTTGTCATGAGTCTTGAGTCCCATAATCACACAGATTCCCACATGAATTGCACAAATGTGGAGACAAATGATGCCTACTTCTCTCACCCTCATCGGCCTAGGTAAGATCATTGGCATGTTGTGATAGAGATTGGGTGAGAGTAGTCAATGAATGTAATGTCTCCACCTCAACACTCTCATTCAAAGTCAAAGGGAGTGACCTACGTTCTGGCCTCAACACGGGTATAGGCACATAGTTTTGATCTCAGTGAGGCCCCTCTCTATCTTGGGCAGAGACACCACCTCTATCCTGGAACTCACAAATGTCAAAATAATTGGAAATCTTCTTGAGGATGAACTCACAATGGAGTATCCTGAAGAAATATTGTGGCACCTCATCATTGTTGCATGGGTGCTCATTGAAGACCATGTACCATCTATCCCTAATATTTTGGGATATTTCTTCATTCCTACACCAATGAATAGGAAACCATTTGCAAGTTTCTTCTAATCTTTGGCTAGTTTTGGGATTAATAAAGTGTGCACATAATTGATATTTTGTAATTTTTTCATTTTTCACTTGTTCATATGACAACTTTTGGGCATAGTATTGCTGACACCTCTCCCTATAGTCTTGAAATTCGGTGATTTGTTTTGTCACTGAATCGGTGTGAGAAACAATCTCCTATAGTGACTTCACAAGCGCTCTCCTATGATTAGTGCTTGCACTTGGATTGCTTAGCATTTGAATAAGAGTTTGAAGATGTTTCTTGTTTTCTTCTATTATCTGTAGGTAGTTTTCTTGACTATCCCTTACATTGTGAGGAAGTGAAGGTGGGTTTTGAGGGTTTGGAGGGTTTGGGGGTTGTTTTGACCCTCATCAGCTAGATTTGGGTTTTCTCTTGCCTCATTAATTGTAAATGCAAATAAAAAACTAATTAAACATTGTAAAAGTCAAAAGTTCTTCTCAAACTAACAAAAATTAAACAAATCCTACCTTCTTCGGTTGCTAGGCCCTCCAAATTTGCTTCACGACATCTTTGGTGGTGAGGTGCGATCATGAAAGTGTTAATTTCTCCCTTGCACTTTCTTGGAGAGATTTTCTTTGAACACGTTTGCACTTTGAATACTATTTTTTCTCATACAAACTCCTTTGGCCACGGGTAAATGGGAGAAAATGAAGTTTTTTTACTTTTAAAGCAAGTTAAAATGCGAGCATGTTATAACGCACTCACGTTTTGGGTTGTTTTGGACCAAAAAGTCCCATGGTGATGACTTTTTGGTCCCCCATCTTTGTGCATACACCCAAAAGGAACAAATTTCATATTTGCATACACTTTGTTGAAGTTTTTATTGCAGTAGTTTCACCTTGTTTATCAACATTTGGTATTAGAGATAAAGGTTCTGCATAGAGGGGGTTACCTTTCTATTAAGTATTGAAGGATTTTTGGTTGCAATGGGATATTTTACATTATGTGGTTTTACAAATTTGTGAAAAGATTGAAAAGCATGGCCTCTACTTCTCGTGTAGCTATTGATAAATTCAATGGTAGTGGATATGAGATGTGGAAGCTTAAGATGGAATATCTTTTGGAAGAAAGAGATCAGTGGATGTCCATTGCAAATGAAAAGAAATCATTTGGGATGTCTAATGAAGATTGGTTAAAGTTTGACAAGAAGGAACATGGAACCATTCAGTTGTGTCTTGCAGACTTTGTCCTCTTGAATATCTTTTAGGAGACCACTACATACAAGCTATGGAAGAGGATAGGTGATATTTACCAAATGAAAGTTTTAATAAATAAATTGCATTTCAAAAGATGGTTGTATTCTTTGAAAATGAAATATGGTGATTCTGTTGCAGATCATTTGAATGGTTTTAATTTGATTTTGAATCATCTTGTTCTAATAGATGTTAAGTTAGAAGAGGAAGATAAATGTATCTTACTACTTTTCTCTTTACCTAAATCCTGGGAAAATTTAATTATTTCCATTAGTAGTGGTGGTGTAGAGATCAAATTGGATAGCCTCATTGCTACTTTACTTTCAAAGGAGATGACAAAAAAATGCATGAATGATGGTTTGTTTAGTAGGTAAAAGGGGGGATGAATGCAATCATGTATGTACACTAGATCAAACCTCTTTCTCTACAACATTCAAGGAAAAAACTAAGCTAAGTCACTACAAGATGAAAGAGGACTCAGCTACTAATTTTGTGCTCCTATTTTTTAAGGAAAGATGTGATTCAACCAATCTTTTTATCAAACTCTAGGCCAATCAATGTACTAAACCATAGAATTGAGATAATTAGCTCATAATAGACAAACAACAATGGAAAGTCAGGATCTAAAAGTACCAGGATGATCAGTGAGATGTCATAACCTATTTAACGGAAGTTAAAATGTCAGAAGACTCTGGTGCTAACGCCCGAGTCCAGAAAGTCCTAATCTTTGGAAGCTCAAAACTAGAAAAATGTTGTAAATGATGTACATATGTTGTATCCAGTGTCTGATTTAGCTGGTGGATGTCAGGGCGGGCACCCAAGTCTGCTATAGTGGAATTTCTGCACTCTATTTTTAGATCTTGAAATCTAATCCCTTGAACAACCTCCATGTACCTTCACTTCTTCAATCTTCACACCTGTAACCTGCATACAAGAAGAAAAGGGGTTTGGGGGTTGTGGTGTTTAGGGATTTACCTCAATCAAATCTTGGGTTAGCATTCAAGCTTTCCCAACACCATTGTTAGAGAGAGAGCGTGCCCTTACAGGACAAAGGCTAAAGATAATCCAAATCATGATGAAATGATTCAAACACAATGATGATGCCACCTTGGAGGTGAAGTCCTTGGGAGGATGAAGATTCTCCAACTCATAAGGATGTTGATGATGATTCCAAATCTGTAACAAACACAATACTAACACAAATCTACAACAATAACACAATGAATGCCTTGAATACTCTTTTGCTCAATATCATAACCTTGCTATCATCAACTTGTCATAAAATGAATTCAAACACTCACTTATATATGCTTTCACGTTGAACATTCGTAAATTAATTGAAAGAGCTGACAAGGAGAGATCCATTTAAAGGTCCTATGTCAACATCCTTTGAATTTTACCCCGACCAATCAGGGTGGAATTGGGCATGGGTGCCCATGTCCCAAGGTGCCTTTTTTGTCAAGATTTAAGCATTAAATGGGTCCCTACTCCCCATTTGACATGGGTTTTAGGGGATTTCGCATTGGGATAAATAATTTACTTGTAGAGTATTAACACTGGGACCTAGGAGCTAAACTAGCAGGTAAAAAGGCATGTGTCCACTTTTTACCCCATAACATTTAGCCCCCACTTTAATGTGTGTGTGATCCTACAATTCAGCACATGCATTAAAGTATGTTTGAAGCATATCAAAACACATCAAACACAAGAATGAAGACACACCCTAAGCTTGAAGGACTATTTATAGCCCCTAGACTTAGGCAAACATAAGAAACCACTTAACAATCACATAAGACATAGTGAATATAGTAAGGAGGCATGCAATACATAGTGAAGATAGTGAAAGCACAGAATACACAAAGAAGACATGAACATAGTCATGTAAGACACAAAGAAGACATGAAGAGAAGACATGATTAAGCAATTATATATCTATATATCATTCTAATTCAAGTAAACAAAACACACAGCATGGGGAGCCTCATTGCCACACATATTTAGACCATGCACAGGCACACAGAACACATACAATGTGGGGGGCTCATCACCACACATCTTTAGACCACACCACAAGCATGCACAACATGCAAGGAAGACACATGGAATACACAAGTGCCGCATAGTATGTCGTCGGCACACTATACGTCTTATACATGGCAAACATGGGCGATAGGAAGGAGCTCATCGCTACACTCCACTATCTAAAACACACCAAACACAACTAACTGTTGAGATACACTACCACAACCGCCAAAGACATACTTAAGGGTGAATGACTCAAGATCCAACCTTGCCTCATGATGAGAACTTTGTTTAAAAGGATGTGCACTAGCTCAAGAGATACACCATCCCACCTTCCACATAAGGGCTTTTATCAAAAAGGGTGTGCACTAGTTCAAGAGATACACCACCCCACCTTTTGTAGAAGGGCTTTGTTCAAAAGGATGTGTACTAGCTCAAGAGATACACCATCCCACCTTATGCAGAAGGGTTTTCATAAGGAAAACATGCTTTGTTAGTGTAGAAAGTAATCAAGTAGTTACCATTATATATGCCCTCACCTTAAAGTGGTTGATCCCACTTGCCGGTATCAAGCACATTAAGGTAAAGTGAAAACATGCAAGAGAAAAAGAACTTTCACAAAGCCCATGCCCCGAAGTGACATGTGCCACAATCGTCGAATGTTGCCACAAACCCATCGATATAATTTGCTAAGATAAGCAACAAGATATAAGCTTTGGTTAGAAAATCTATTCTAAGATAACAACCAAATGAATTCATGAAAGTGATATAGAAATCATATCACATGATAGACCAAGGCTACATTTTTGGGTTCGGAACCGAGCATAGCCGTTAAATTATACTGCAAGTATCTCAGAATTGAGTGTAGCAACAAGGTGAGATACAAAACAACCCAAAGTGCATGGAAGCAGATTTAGAGTATTGCAAAGGTTTGTTACAACATTTTCACAAGACAAATCACAACATGGAGTGATTCTAGCGTCAATAATATATATCAATCCCATCTTCATATATGGACTAGGTCCATTTTTGCTTACTTGTTGAAGGGACACACGGTCCTTATCAGTATTTGTTTGTTTTCGTCATCCACCGACTAGTAGAGTCACTAAAGAATAGAAATAGAAAAATGAGAGAGGAGATAGAGTGACTTGGGTTTACAACATGGGAAGATGCCCCCAAGACATGCTCCACAATGTTATGCTCCTAAGGCACAACACACAACAATAAAATATAAGAGAGGAAAGCAGAAGCATGGAGAAACAAATAGAAGAATGATCACATCAGAGGTAGTCTCCTTGTATCCTTGACATTACAAGAGTATCAAGGTGTTGGCAAGAGACACGATGTAGCTTCATGAGTGTTGTCATTGATGGCAACAAAGTTCATCCCACCCATCCGCAAGACATGGTGTGTCTATACTGGAAGTCAGATTGGAGAGTGTTGAGGTCTGGTAAGCAAGAACAGAGCATGTAGCAAGGTCCGACAGTCAGGTCCGGATCTCTCAGAGGAAGCATCTTAGTAAAGTACGGACTTGGGGAAGTCAAGAGGAGTATCTTGACTGATAGATTCCAGGGATTGAGCCTCTGGTGAAGAAAGAGTAAAGAGATATGAGCACCTACGTATTGGGTTCCTGTTTAGCAAAGTAGATTGAGGAAGAACTGACCAGCAGAGCATCAAACCTTAATCTGGATGAGATATTGATGGTGATCAAGCTTACTGAGGTATCATTCATGATTGGCCCACATGATTGATGACTTCTATGAGCATCTCTTTGATACGCATCACTTGATAAGCAAGGATTCAGCCGACAGACCAAGAGTTTGGGAAAATAGTAAGTATTCTGGATGCCGACTAGAAAGTGGATGAAATTCTTGGTGCGGATATATATACCAGATTGATTTCAGTATGAAGGTGTGTGTTGTGCATTGTGGTATGTGAAGAAAAGTAGAAGAGCAGAGTGAAGACAGTAAGGTAGGTCCGGTATGTGACAAGACAGCAGCACCAAGAAGAGGAAGAATGAAGTGCAGTAGATCAGTGTACTGAGCCTAATCGGAACTAAACTCTAGCATATGTGGATGCTTCTCATCAATTCAAGTATCTTGTTACTCTCTTTATAACTTGTAGATAGTGAGTCTCTTATAGACAGTGAGCCTCTTGTGAGTAGTGTGCTCGGGTAGTGAGCCCTAATTGGCAAGTGCCATTTTGTACAATCTTATTCTTTTAACAGAGAATACAATCTTGGGTTAATCACCCCGTGGTTTTTCCCTTAACAAGGTTTTCCACGTCAAAATCATTGTGTCATGTGTATTAATGTTATTTCTATTTTCATGGGTATGTTTGCTTATATGATTTGATGTTGCACTAATTGATTAGAAAGTTAAATTAATTAAGATAATTGATTCATCCCCCCCTCTCAGTTATCAACAATTGGTATCAGAGCCAGGTTCCTCCAAACAGAGCCTAACATCTTGAGGAAGATCTAGGAATTCAAATGGATGTGTATGGTATGAGGGAACAACTTCAGTTTGCCCTAGATGATCTTGAGCAATCTAACTCCGAAGTCAATGAATTGAAGGAAAGACTCCAATAGGCTGATGATTTCATAAATGAACTAAAAGGGAGACTGAGTATCTCTATGAAAAAGAGAAAGGATCTACTTCAGCAATTGGCAAGTCAAGGTGAAGCCAATGATACAAATGAAAATCTGAAGGAGAAAACCAAGTTATGTGAAAAGTTATCAAAAGAGGTCATTATGGTAAGACATGAAATAGAATCAAGAGTTATGAAATTCACCCAAGAAATTGAAGAGGAAAGAAAAATTGAAGATGATCTAAGACAATCTCTCAAGGAGAAATCAGAAGACTACCACAAAATGGATAGAATAATCAAGCATCTAGAATCTGATCTTGAAGAAGCTAAAGATAATGAAGAACAACTTGAGAATTAGATTGACACTCTTAAAAGGGATCTTCAAACAACAAATGAATATAAAGAGAAATTCAAGATAAGCTCTGCTCAACTTGAAATTCTTCTTCAAAGCCAGAAGAGGGTAGCTGACAAACAAGGCTTGGGATATGAGAAAGGTGAAAGCTCTGGATCCGGTCAGAAGAACTTTGGATCAGGAAGACCAAGAAACAAACCTAGAAGACCTTCGGTAAGGCAACCAAATGCTCAAAGATATCCATCTTTCAATGGATACTGCCACAACTGCAATAACTTTGGTCATAATACAAATCAGTGTAGAAGAAGAATGAATCAGATTAATTCATCCTTCTCCAGATAGTGTTTCAATTGCAAAATATATGGTCACAAATCTCATGAGTGTAGAAATATGCAAATGAACAATTCATTCAATCAAAGATGCTTTGCATGCAATAGAATGGGACATATGGCTAATCAGTGTAGATCAAGAGGATATCAGCCAAATATGCAAAGAAATGTTGTTTTCTACAATTGCAATAGATCCACTCATATTGCCAAATTTTGTAGAAGTAAGAATCAGAACAATAAGGGTCTGGTACATCATAATCAAAACCAAGACAAAGGAAAAGGAAAAGTGAATGCAAATGAAATTCAAAGGGAGATGAACAAGATTTGGGTGAAGAGGAGTACATAAAATGTTGAGGATGGATCCGCACCAGAATCTGGTGCTAACATTCCTTCCAGAAACTAAATAGATGAGCTCTGGCTCAGGGGGAGTCACAAAAGAAAATAATTTCCCCCATCTAGTGAATTAGTGTCTGAAATTGGCACATGGAAGGTTGCGGACTAAAAGGGCTCTTAGAGAAACATCTAAATAACCCTTGGGAAAGATATGAAAGATCTACAAGGAATTTGAAGAGGTTAATCATATGAGATTAATCCATTTAACAGTCATCCGGTAAGAACAGGATTTTCACAGACAAATCTGGTATGATTCAAATTTGAAGTATCTTGATCTGCGGGTAGATCAAATGTTTAGGGAAAGGAGGATAGATTATCACTAATCATCAAGAAAAACTCTATGTATATCTTAGTGATCCAGAAAAGATCTTTCTCAGAACAAGGAGAACAAGGCAACTGGAATGACTTAAGCTACGCATTTATTGCAATATGGAATTAGGGTTTGCTCAGAGATAAAAGGGTTCATTTGCTTGTCATTTGCACATTTGCATTAGTGAAAAAGATAAGAAGAGCTCTGCAAACAATTTTGCATCATTTCTCTCAAGGATCAACTGCAGAATTCAAGTCAACCGACAATCTTTTTGGCCCATTCTGTGAACCCTAAAAGCATAAAAGGTATTTTCCGTTCTTGAAATCTCTCTCTGAATCTTTTGAAAGATGGCTACACCAAATGTTGTGAAGATCACTGATAGACCGCGTCCAAAATTCAAGAAACATCCATACAAATCTGTAGAAGTTGATCCCCTAGGCACCTTTTCTAGCATTCTGCATGGGGTTTTACATGTTGAAGATGTTAGGGCATACATTCATGCCGATATTGAGGATTTTAGGGAATCTAAGTTGATGGATATATATCACAAGTAGTTAATAGATGAATCATTTGAACTAAAACCTCAGTATAAAGTCATTCGGGACAAGCATTTTGCACAATACATTCATTCCCCCTATTTTGCAGAAGATGAATGGGTCCGGTATGTTCTGAGTAGATTGCATGACAACTTTATGTGGTTGATGAGACCATTCAAAATAACCAAGCATGCCATTAGGGTAGTTACCGGATTGCACTCATCCGGTGGCATACCTGCTCTCAAGTCAGTCAACAATCAAACAGTGAGTGAGGCAACAAGATCAAAATTTGATAAGAGAGCAATGACAATAGAAGATATCACTGATCCGGATATCAAGTTTGCCTCCATGATAATTAGTTACAAGATATATCATTCCAGCAGGGAAAATTTAGTACCCGAAACTGCAATTTACACTACTTATCAGATGCTTAAAGAAAATGTTGACTATGATCTCTGTGAGCTCCTTCTAAACCAACTTTTAGAGAATCTGTAAAAGATAAAGAAGGACAAGAAGAACTCCTTCAAATACGGTGGCTTGATACTCTATCTATTCTTTTATTACATGAATGAGCTACCCGGATCCAGTGGTTGGATGTGGCAAAATGAAAGACCAGTAGCCATACAAATTAGGGATTATTTGCATGGGCTTGGTGATGCCAAGGCACAAAACACAGTTCTATGGGGTTACTTCAAAACTTCCAAAGCTTGATGCAGGCCAGAGAAAGAATCCCCCAATCATTGGTTGAAAAGTATAAGGATACAGTATAATTTATGGTAGAAACTGATCAGTGCCTAATGGAGGCTGTGGAGCCAAGGATAGTCTGGATCATGCTAATGGGGTATGAAGTAGATGAGAAAATTGTAGAGCTACATGTTCAACACACGCTTAGTCAACCCAAGGATCCTAAGGTAGGAAGGTTTGGAACCTTTGAAGAGTTGAGTGTAAAGATTCATGTGGAACTTAGACAACTGGAGATGAAGAGAAAAGTGAGAAAAGAAGTAGAAAATCTTTCCAAAAGGTATGGCATATCAAGAGAGGCACTTGATGCAAAGAGAGAGAAGATGGAAAGGGCAGAGAAAGAAAAGGAAGAGACAGAAAAAGAAGGTGCCCCAGTACAATCCCCCTCCCGGACTAGATCATCCAAAAGCTCTGCACCTGCCACTTCCAAGAGTCAAAAAGCCTCAAAACCGGAAGCTCAGACATCCAAAAAAGGAGAAAAGAGAACCAAGAAAAAGGCAACAAGGTCTTATACAAGTGAAAAGGATGATGAAGAGACGGAATCAGATGAGGAAGTAAATAAAATGAAGAAGAAAAAGAAAACATCTGGTGAACCCTCTATTGAAGAAGGGACAGAAGAGTTTGTTGAGAAGCCTACTCTATCCATTGATGATGTAGTCAAAGCAGTCACTATGGATGGGAATCTGCAACCAATAACAGAATTCTATGATGAGTATAATGATGCAGATAAAATGACTTTGGAGGAAGCCACAGTTAAGTATTTGAACATATACAATAAAGCATTTATTGAAATCATCTCTCTAATTCCCAAAAGTTTAGAGAAAGAACTTGAAATGAGAAAGGAAAATGCCAAGGCAAAGGACTTAGAAATTAAAGAACAGATAGCCATTCAGCTCTATCCTTCAATTACTTCTAAACAAATGGATATGATCTTTAAATATTGAAAGGATGAGTTCAGAGTAAGGCTAGAATGAATCAACTCATGCTTGGAAAAACTAACAAGGTGGCAAAAGAAATAGAAGATATCCTCCGGAATGTTTTTAAAAGATTCAATATTCCTATTATAGAGGACCTAGGTAATGAACCCTCTGCCATGGATGAAGAAGAAGAATCTACTGTAAAAAATGGAGAAGAGGAAAAGGAGACAAGTGAAGAGAAAACTAAGGACTTAGATTCCTCTGCTCCGGAAGAGGAAGTTCATGAACAAGCAAACATCTCTCCTCTGGTTTCCCCTGCAAAATCTGGATCTAAAGGAGAAGAAAGAATAAAGGAGAAAACCAGTCAAGGAGAAGAAGTACAAGAAAAAGAAAAAGGTCAAACAGAGAAAACCTCAGATGACAATGCTAAGGCTGCAGAAGGGGAGAAAACCCTGTCACTGACAAGAGACACAACAGAAGCAGTCAAATATTTCTTAACCAAGAGATGATGGAATTTGATGAACCAGAACTTCTTCAAGGACCATTCAATTTTGACTCCCTCTCCCTGGTTCAAACCATGAAGCTAGCATCCTTTACTCAAGAAAAGGCAAAAGAAAAACTTCTGAAGTCTCACATGGAAGACTGCAAGCTCATAGAAATTGCATCCAGTGTATTGGAGAAGATCATGCCATCCTTCCAAAAGGATCCTTCAGCCTCCACAGCCAGTAATCTAAAGTCTCTTGTAAATTTAGTTCATTCACATTTTGATTCCTTAGAAAAGTCAGCAGAAGAAAAGGTTCGGAAGGAGTTTTTGGAAAAGAGACTCTCTGAAGTACAAGGTCTAATAAAAAATGATAGGCAAGTTATGGATATTGGAATAAAGAGTTTAGAAAATGCTCTTAAAGATGGCAGAGATATCTATAAATTTTGTTTATCCTAGCCTAAAGTGACCATGGATATTGAGAAGAAAGTAAAAGAGCAAGAGGATAAACTGTTAAGTTTATCTCAAAGTTTTGATCCTCTCTCCTCCTCCATAGTAAATCAAGAGTGTCAGACTATTGCAGTCATAGATGAGATAAAGAATCTTGAGAAGGACAAGAAAAATAGAATAAACGGGTCAAGTGAACTTAGAGGGATCATTATCCCTAAGTTAGAGGCCATGCATGAGGCCCGAACTAATGCTCAGGCCACACCCCGGACCAATGATCCAACAGATCTTAAGAAGGTAGAAGCGTTTGCATTCCTGTTGAGTGGTCACATCTCAATTTTGGACAAGATGAAGCAGAGTTGGGCTACAGAAGTTTTACAGTTGAAGAATACTTTTGCAAACATACTTAAGTACATGTAAGTACAACTTGTATATACACTTATGCGGATATGTATAGATTGTTTTTCTTGAAATTTTTGGTGTGCGGACCCTACCCTTTGCCATTGATGTTAAAAGGGGAGTGAGGAGCAGTGAAAAATGTGGAATCCAGCTAAGGGGGAGCTCTGGTAAAGTGTACATTAGAACGGAGCATCAGTTAAGGGGGAGTTTAGTGTGACACTTAGCTATTTTTCACTAAGTGTTGCCATCAATGCCAAAGGGGGAGATTGTTGGCAAGAGACACAGTGTAGCTTCATGAGTGTTGTCATTGATGGCAACAAAGTTCATCCCACCCATCCGCAGGACATGGTGTGTCTATACCAGAAGTCAGATTGAAGAGTGTTGAGGTCCGGTAAGAAAGAACAGAGCATGTAGCAAGGTCTGACAGTCAAGTCTGGATCTCTTAGAGGAAGCATCTCAGTAAAGTGTAGACTTGGGGAAGTCAAGAGGAGTATCTTGACTGACAGATTCCAGGGATTGAGCCTCCGGTGAAGAAAGAGTAAAGAGATATGAGCACCTAAGTATTGGGTTCCTGTTTAGTAGAGTAGACTGAGGAAGAACTGACCGGCAGAGCATCAGACCTTAATCTGGATGAGATATTGATGGTGATCAAGCTTAATGAGGTATCATTCATGATTGGCCGACATGATTGATAACTTCTATGAGCATCTCTTTGATACGCATCACTTGATAAGCAAGGATTCAGCCAACAGACCAAGAGTTTGGGAAAATAGTAACTATTCTGGATGCCGACTAGAAAGTGGATGAAATCCTTGGTGAAGATATATATACCAGATTGATTTCGGTATGAAGGTGTGTGTTGTGTGTTGTGGTATGTGAAGAAAAGTAGAAGAGCAGAGTGAAGATAGTAAGGTAGGTCTAGTATGTGATAGGACAGCAGCACCAAGAAGAGGAAGAATGAAGTGTAGTAGATCAGTGTACTGAGCCTAACCAGAACTAAACTCCAGCATATGTGGATGCTTCTCATCAGTTCAAGTATCTTGTTACTCTCTTTATAACTTTTAAACAGTGAGTCTCTTGTAGGCAGTGAACCTCTTGTGAGCAGTGTGCTCGGGTAGTGAGCCCTAATTGGCAAGTGCCATTTTGTACAATCTTATTCTTTTAACAGAGAATACAATCTTGGGTTAATCACCTCATGGTTTTTCCCTTAATAGGGTTTTCCACATCAAAATCATTGTGTCATGTGTATTGATGTTATTTCTATTTTCATGGGTATGTTTGCTTATATGATTTGATGTTGCACTAATTGATCAGAAAGTTAAAGTAATTAAGATAACTGATTCACCCCCCTCTCAGTTATCAACACAAGGGTCATCCAAAGACACCTAAACAATATTTAACAAATCATGGGGGAACACAACACAACACATATAAATATATTTATCTAAGAGGAAGCCAAACTTGCAAGCATATTAGAGGGGTGCTCCATCAAGTGTGGAAATATGTGTGAAGAACTCATACCTGATTAATGCTTATTTCCATAACAGCCTTGCGATGCTTGTTTCTCAAGACCCTGTATGTTTGAAACCCTTTTTTGCTTGAGAGGAGTGGAATCATTGCCTTTTTCCCACCGATGAGTCTCACCTTGTTCTTTTCCTTTCTCTTGATTTCTTATTCTGCTTTGTGTGATTAATAAGTTTTTCACGATGAAATGTGATGCTTCTCAATGTCACCACTTATTACTTCGAGTGATTACATATAGGTTGTTCCATTTGTGTATCCTATGCATGTTGGTTATCTCCCTATCCATAAAGGGATAACAAAGAAGGAACCTCAGTGTATAGATACCTTTTCCTCATGGGCATGATTGATCTTCACTCATTTCCTTGTCCACTTCTATCATGCCAACTATTTCATCATAATCGAGATAGTCATCTTCAGGCTCTATTGTATTTTGTTCCACCATATTATTGTCACTATGTTTAGGAAAAGGATCAGTGAAGATTTGTAGATTTTGATTCGGAGGTGCTATTAAATTATTTCCATTGTCATTCACACCGGTAACTTGTATCACATTAGAATCAATGAGGTCTTGAATTTCATGTTTAAGACGCATACATTTTTTGGTGTCACGCCCTGGCAAGTGGTGATAGTGACAATAAGCATTAGCATTAAATGAAGGTCCTTGTGGCTTGCTACTATTGAAAGGATGAGTAGGAGGAAGCTTCAAAATATTTTTGTTCACTGCTTGAGTCATTACCGAATGGAGAGAATCTGATAATGGAGTAAATTGTCTCTGTTCCTGTCTGAATTGAAATGGTGCTTGAGGAGGCTTTGTAATAGCAAACACTTGTGAATGAAAATTATTTGAATGTTTCTCATTGATCTTGATGAAATTCCTATTATTCTTCTTGAATGAATTTTGAGATGGGCCAGCTACGGATTGACCAACAGGAGTTGATGATGTATGATTCTCATACTGACTAGCTAAAAGTTGGTAATCTTGGAGAGCTATGCATAATTGTTGAGAAGAACTATACTTCATCAACAATATCTTGTCGTGTATGTTTAATTATAGATTCATAATGAATACCTTTTGAAGATCCTCGTCTTTAATCGGATATTGTATCTACAAGATGAGGCCTTATTATCAACTGATGAATTATGTTAACTTCTCTTTCAAACCTTGTTTACAATGAACCAAATCAATCAAGGAGACAGTAGGTCCAATGTGTGCTTGAAAATGTTGCAAGAATTGATCATCTAGCTATGAGAAAGAATTTATTTAATTAGGAGGTAGAGAGAAAAACCATTCCAAAGTAGTATCTTTGAGAGATCGAGGAAAGAATTTTGATAGTCAATGCCTCATCAAAGAAGAAATAACTACACATTGCCATGAATGCTACCACATGAGTATTAGGATCACCTTTACCACCATACTTTTCAAAGCGAGGAGTCTCAAATTTGTTAGGCATTTGAGCTCTTAGAATGGAATAAGATATGGTACTACGAGCCTGATATGTTGGTAAAGTAGGTTGGGAAGAAGCATTAGTCAAGCTTGTCACTTTTTGCTGCAAGGAAGACATACTTTGCAAAAGCTAGTTTAAGAGAGCATCATTGGATGAAGAGGTGGCTTGTGGATTTGAAAGAGGTGGATTGGATACTACAGTTGTGAAAGTGAAAGGTGGTTGATAATGAGTGGAGGTGATAGGTGGTTGAGAATAGGTATGCATTAGTATGGAGACATGAGGTGTAGAGTTTTGATAATTGAATGCAACATCTTTGTAATTGTTTCTAGTAGATGTTCCCATGGTAGTGGTAGCATTACTACAAGCATGTGGATTAGTGGTGAGAATTGATGGTGTAACAGTGGATATTCCAGTAATCGGTATGGGTGCCGATACTTGTGAGTTTATATACTTCAGTGGTGACACATTTTCAATGTTAGTTGTGTGGCTAGCCTATGCATAATGTTATGGTCCACTATGTGGACTAATCCATGAAGCATGTCAACACCTTCTTGTCCTTCTTCTAACAATCCTCTTATACCTTCAACAATAGGTACCACTTCTTGAGCTAGATGTGCTTGCTCTACAATTTATTGAAATTTAGCTAATTGTTCATCCAATTTCTTGAGATTTTCATTAGACACATATATAGCTATATTACCCATATCTTCAAAAGGAGGAATTATTGTATCTTCCAAGTTATCATGTATGATATCATGCAAAGGTGTTGACTCACCTTTCGTAAAGTAGTTGCACTGTAATGGATTTTTTGATGTTTGCAGACCATTGCTATCAATAGAATTAGAACCCATTAGTCTACAACTTCTCCTTACAAAGATGTTTCTGGTAGGGCAGTAGGTTATACAACTCATGCAAAGTCCTAGAATATTCAATGCACAAACTAATAGGATAATCAAAAGTATTAAGGCAATTATGCTTGTTGAAATACACAATGTGTAATTGCAAAATTTGAAATTTAAGTGCAAGGGATGGAAATTTAAATAATTTACTACAACTTAAAATCAGATTTTAATGAGTTTTTAAAGGGAGCATCAAAATATGAAATAATATTTTGACTACAAACCCTAGCTTTTACAAAAAACTAGGTTACATGAAAAATGCAAGTTTTCAACAAAACCCTAACAAATGAGGTATGCCAATGCAAGATGTGATATAATGAAATGATTAATTACTGTAATTTGTTTTAGATCTAATATAAAAATCATAAAATCAAATGTTTCCAATGATATGCAATGAAAATAATGCAAAACTATGCCTTTATACAAGCCTAGAATGCTTTTTTTTTCAAAATTTTCAAAATGTATGCAAAAATTTCCAAAGTATGATATGAAATAATGCAAGATCTGATTTCAACACTCAGCAAGATGCAAATTCTTAAAACATGAGTTTACCAAAATTTTTAGTAGGTAAAAGGGAGGATGAATGCAAGGATGTAAGTACACTAGATCAAACCCTCTTCCTCTACAACATTCAAGGACAAAACCAAGCTAAGTCACTACAAGGTGAAAGAGGACTCAAATACTAATTTTGTGCTCCTATTTGTTAAGGAAAGATATGATTCAACCAAGCTTTTTATTAAACCCTAGGCTAATCAATGCACAAAACCCTAGAATTAAGATAATCAACTCATAACAGACAAACAACAATAGAAAGCCAGGATCTGAAAGTACCAATATGATCAGTGAGATGTCATAACATGTTTCATGGAAGATAAAATATCAAAACACTCTGGTGCTAGTGCTAGAGTCTAAAAATTATTGATCTCCAGAAGCTCAGAACTAGAAAAATGTAAATGATGTCCATATGTTGTATCCAGTGTCTAATTTAGCTGGTAGATGTCAGGGCGGGCACCCAAGTCTGCCATAGTGGAATTTTTGCACTCTATTTTCAGATCTTGAAATCAAATCCCTTGAACAACCTCCATGTACCTTCACTTCTTCAATCTTCACACCTGTAACCTGCACACAAGATGAAAAGGGGTTTGGGGGTTGTGGTGTTTAGAGATTTGCCTCAGTCAAATCTCAGGTTAGTATTCAAGCTTTCCCAACATCATTATTAGAGAGAGAACATGCCCTTGCAGGATAGAGGCTAAAGGTAATCCAAATCATGATGAAATGATTCAAACACAATGATGATGTCACCTCGGAGATGAAGTCCTTGGGAGGATGAAGATTCTCCAACTCATAAGGATGTTGATGATGATTCTAAATCTGCAATGAACATAATACTAACACAAATCTGCAACAATAACACAATGAATGCCTTGAATTATTTTTTGCTCAATATCATGACCTTGCTATCATCAACCTATCACAAACTAAATTTAAACACTCACTTATATTGCTTCCCATTGAACATTTGCAAATTATTTGAAAGAGCCGACAAGGAGAGACCCATTTAAAGGTCATATGCTGACATCCTTTAAATTCTACCCTGACAGATCAGGGTGGACTTGGGTGTGGGTACCCAAGTCCCAAGGTTCCTTTTTGGTCAAGACTTAAGCATTAAATGGGCCCCTAGTTCCCATTTGACATGGGTTTCAGGGGATTTCTCATCGGGATGAATACTTTGCTTGTAGAGTGTTAACACGGGGACCTAGGAACTAAACTAGGAGGTAAAAAGGCATGTGTCCACTTTTTACTCCATAATAGGTTTGAAGGATTCTATGCATGTTCAGGGAAGGTCCAAGGAAAAAGGAGGACCCAAGGGGGATAAAAAGAAGGATAGATCCAAATCTAAAGGATATTCAAAAATCCTAGGGAAGAGTAGAGTAAGGTTTTGGAATTATGAGAAGACAGGGCATGTGAAGAAGGAATGCAAAAATAAGAAAAAATCTTTAGATTCCTCCACAAAGAAATCTTCTGATGAAGGTGATACTGATTCCTTGTTTATTTCTACTAACACTATTAGTGATGATGCTTAACTCATTGATTCAAGTTGCTCCTACCATATGACTCCTCACAAGGAGTAGTTTTCATCATATAAGGCTTATGATGGAGAAGAGGTTTTCCTTGGTGACAACAACACTAAGAGAATAGCTGGTAAAGGAAAGGTACAATTACGTTTTAGTGATGGAAGAGTTAAAACTATTGATAATGTTTTGCATATTCTAGGACATGCAAGGAGCTTACTTTTAGTGTCCAAGTTGAATGATTTTGGTAGGCATGTGACATTTGGCAAGTCTAGTTGCAATTAGTTGGTGAGAGGAAACTTGGTGGTAGCTAGAGGATCTCATATTGGGACTTTGTTTAGGCTAAATGCCTCCAAAATTTGTAACTCTATCAATGTAACTAGTAATTTTGAAAATGCATGTATGTTGTGGCACCAACATTTGGGTCACATAAGTGAAAAAGGTCTGAGGACCATGATTAATAAAAATTTGTTAACAATTTTTCTTATTAAATTTTGTTAGCAAAAATGATTTCTATGAATATTATGTGTTTGGTAAACATAATATATCATCATTTCCTGTTGAAAGTTATAAAGATAAGAGATTATTGGAAATCATTCATTCGGATGTGGGATCTACTAAAAAATATTGTTATTATGTTACATTCATTAATGATGCCTCTAGATACACCTGGATTTATTTTATGTGTTAAATCTGAAGTTTTCACTAAGTTTAAGGAATTTAAAGCCTTAGTTGAAAAGCAAACATATTGTAAAATAAAGGTGTTAAGATCTGATAATGGTGGTGAATATTATTTGAAGGAATTTGATGAGTTTTGTAAGCATGCAAGTATTGTTTAGCAAAAGACTATGCCTTACACACCCCAACAAAATGGGGTTGCAAAAAGAATGAACCAATCCTTAATGGAAAGGATCAGAAGTATGTTGAGTGGTACATAGTTGGATTGATGCTTGTGGGTAGAGGTTGTAGGTACTATTTGTTATTTGATTAATAGATCTCCTTATTTGGCCCTTGTTGACAAAAGTCCTTATGAAGTGTGAATAGGTAAGAAGCCTTGTATTTCACATTTAGGGATATCTAGTTGTGAAGCTTATGTTCAAATGCCTCAAGAAAAGTGAACTAAACTAGATCTAAAAGCTCATAAATACATCTTTGTAGGTTATGGTGAGAATTCTAAAGGTTATAAGCTTTGTAATCCTCTAACCCATGAAATGATTTTTTCTAGAGATGTGATTTTTAGGGAATTTAGAGCTTATTCAGGTCTAGAACAACCAAAGGAAAAAGATACGACGAAAAAAATGCATTTTGAGACTAAGGTCGAGAAGCAAGAAGATGCACATGTGGAAGAATAGATAGATGGATGAAAGGATGGAGAAGAAGAATAGGGTTTAGATGAGAGTTTAGTTGAGGATATGTAGGATGAGCTTGTAGAAGAATAGGCAAAACCCCTTACTCCTACCTTCAATTTTTTTGTGTATTTGATTTATTAAGTATTGACGATGAACCTAGATCTTTCAAGGAGGCTCTCTTTTCAAAGGATAGTGAGTCTTGGATGTAGGCCATGCAAGAGGAGATGATGGATTTGGATATTTGTGACACCTGGCATCTTGTTAGTTTTCTCAAGGGAAGAAAGCCCATTGGTTGCAGGTAGGTGTACAAAAATAAAATAGGTGCAGACGATTGATTAGAATGGTACAAGGCCAAAGTAGTGGCCAAGGGTGACTCCCAAAGAGAGGGAGTTGATTTTGGTGAAATTTTCTCTCCTATTGTTAAGTTAACCTCTATTAGATTCTTATTATCTATTACCGATGGTTGTAATTTTGAAATTAAGAAAATAGATGTTAAAACCAATTTCTTGCATGGGGTCTTGAGGAGACTTATATGTGACAACCAAATGCTTTTGTTGTGAAGGGGAAGGAGCACTTGGTTTGTAGGTTAAAATAATCTTTTTATAGTCTAAAATAGTCATCCAGGATGTGGTACCAAAAGTTTGATGCTTTTGCATTGAGTTTGGGTTTGGTTAGGAGAAAAGAGGATCACTGTGTTTATATCAAAATTATTGATGATCATATTCTAATCATTGTTTTTTATATGGACATGGCCTATTGTTTATGGGTAACAACAAGATGATAATTAGGGAGCTCAAGACTCATCTTTTTCACACATTTGATATGAAGGACTTGGGGTTTGCAAAATCTTTTCTTGGGATGGAGATCAAAAGGGATCGGGTACACTTAAATCTTTACTTAAGTCGAAGTAAGTATGTTGCTACCATTTTACAATGGTTTAGTATGCATGATTGTAAACCAATGAATATTCAACTTCCTATTAGCACTAAGCTTTCTTTAAATATGTGTCCCAAATCAAATGATGGTTTTAAATTTATGTCTAACGTGTCTTATGCTAGTGTTGTTGGTGGCCGAATGTATGCAATGGTTTGCACTAGATGAGATATTGCCCAAGTAGTGAGAGTTTTGAACAGGTTTATGTCTAACTCTAGTAAAGACCATTGGACTTATGTTAAGAGGGTTTTCAGATACTAGTGCAGGGGCACCTAGACTCCAAGACATAAATTTTGAATTTTTTGGGTTTATTTAGGAGTAGAGGTGGAGTTTTATTTTCAAAATTATTGTAATAAGGTCTATTAAAGACTACTCTTCATGTTTTAGAAGCCACTTGTAGTGGAGCTTTAAGTTTTGGCTCAAGATCAGAACTTTCTATGTTGAGCAGAGTAGTGGGCAGGCTATTTTTAGCCTCTTCTTTGCTTTTCCATGATGTGGGAGTTATACACAATGGAAAAATCAATGTAAACTTGATTATTTAGACCTTGACATCTCGTGGGAGATGGGGAGATGAATTTTGTGAAGAGAAATCAAATAAAAGTTCAGTTTTCTACATTTTTTACTATTTTTTTCACTGTTCCTGAGGCTGCTATGGCCCTATACGGTCTCCAAATGGAATGAAATTGGATTTTTTTAAAGGTCTCTAATACTTCTTTCTTTGGCATTGGTTTCATCAATTTTTATCATGTTTTGAGAAGCTTATGAAGTTTTTAGTGATTAACACTTCTAGTTTTTCCCTGTAATAGTCATCTTGTTTGGAATGGTACAGATTGTACAGATCAAATACAAGTCTGAAACCAATGGTAAAAGATGAAGATATGAGTCTAGTTTCATATTCTTTTAGTTTGAACAATTTTCATTAAGAATTGAATGAGTTATGTCATTTTTGGTGAGGGCAGGTATGTGATCTACTAGGGTTTCCATCTCTGTAACAGTCCATTTTTTAAGCATGTGTTCCAAAGTAAACCCTACGCATTTTGAGATATGTTAAATAAGGTCCAAATGAGTAGTTGAATTAGGTTTTTATTTGGAGATCAGTTCTGGGTTGAAAGTTATGGCCGGAAAACCTTATTTGCTGCTCCTTTTTAAAATCTAGGCAAGAGTAGGTATAGTCAATTTTTGAGGCACATGTTCCAAAGTAATTATTGTGATGCTCACAACATGCCCCATTTTACCTCTTAGAAAAATAAGGACCCCTGTCATGGTTGTTGCTTGTTATTTATGTGTGGTCTTGCTTGGTGGTAAGGGAAAAAGGAGGTCAGTATTACAAACCATGTTGAAAATTGAAAATATCTAGCATTCAGTACAAGGCAGGAGTAGTGGTGAATTCTTTGTGAAAAATGAGTAAAGGTTGTTTTTTAAACTAGTAAGAAATTCCCAATATTTTGCAAGATATATGTGTTTTTTTGGTAAAATGCATAATTTTGAAGGTTTGTATGTTGCATACAAAGTCATTTGTATGTGAAGTATTTGTATACGTCTTGGTGAGTACAATCGTGTCTTGTATTTTAGTAGTTTGCATGCATATGTTCAATGTTTAGATCCTTTGTATACAAGTCAGACCCGATAGGTTTTCAAAAGTTGAATAAATAAAGTGTCAGGTCCACTTTGTATGTAGGTTTGTATGTGAGCGCAATTGATATACAAGGTGATATACCTACATGGACCCGAGGGAGGTATATAATATGGTTTATTAAGGTGAAAGGGTACTTCGCGAAGTTTGTATGTTTGCATGTTTTGGCTTTGCATCTTTAAGATACATACAATTACAGATTCCAAAAGTTATTCAAATCTGATGTAAGTGATGCATTGTTTCTTAAAGCATTCCGAATAAGTATGCATTTGCTTAATATACATACACAGACCTGAAAAGAATATGCAATATGGTTAATAAAAGTCAAAAGTTCAAAATGGTTGTATAAGAGTTTGCATGTATGCGTGATTGTATCTAAGTATAGATACAATTATTGTTGCTTGGAAAAGATACAAGTGGGGTAAATAGAGTGGGACCGACAATGATATCTCACGGTTGTATGTTGCATATACAAGAGGAGATATTACAAAGCATAGATACAAAAAAATGAAAAGGTAAGACTCGACGTGGATTTCAAAAGGAGATGAAATAAGGTTGATGCTTTGTATGTATGAAAGATTGTATATTAATGACATACAATCCTGATATACAAAGAGGTAAAAGTGCACTGTCGGGAAATAAAAGGTTAAGGGTTTGTATAGGTTGCATTTGTATGATGGTTTGTATCTATCTTATATACATTGTGACATACAAATGAAAGATACAAAGTTGAACATAAGGTAAAAGGTAACATTGTTCTATAACTCGTTGCATATGTAGGCTTATATATTAACGACATACAAAGCGATATACAAAAAATGATATACAAAATGATATGCAAAGTTCAAATTGTAAATGGGTGATTATTAACGGATACAATGTTTGAAATAAAGGAGAGTTGAAGCCGTATGTGCATTTAATGTAGAATTAACAATTGAAATGATGAATTTAACATGTTAAGGTTAAAATAAAGATTGTTTTTCTTTCAGAATTGGATTGTGAAAATTAAAATTGCAGAGAAAGAAAACTATTACACAAATTGAATAGAAAGTTCATTGTTGAATGGAATTTCTGAACAGGAGCGGTTGGAAAAAAAGTAAAGTGGGTCACCGCTCATAGAGTTGAGCTATCATGAATACAGGATGGCTCCAAAACAGAAGAAAGTGGATCCAGGGGGTGAAGAAAAAGTAAAAAAATAGAGAAAGCTAAGGAAAGAAATGGAAAAAGAAGAATTACCAGTGCACAGAGGGTATCCATCTTTAATCAGTATAAGTGGAGTGGGAACTGATACAAGCATAGGAAATTATGACGTAGATGATGTTCTTCAGAAGATTACAACAGTGGATGCAACTCCGGATATGAAATGCATCTAGGATAGAGGATTATATAAAGCTATAGGATTCCCATTAGCCATGGAGGCTAAAGACCTAGTTTTGGAATGCATAAACAAATATGATCTAAATACAAGGAGAGTAATACATGAAGATCAGGTCATTGCAGATTTGTCCACTGAAGGGATAGCAAGGACATTTGGTCTGAAAATTCAGGACGAAATGGTAGACATTGATATAGACTAATATACAGACAACTTTAACAACAATGAGAGAGATTGTAAAAGCAGAATCTTCTACAGCTGGTACAATATAGAGAGCAAGCCTAAAGTTATAGCAAGAGTACCAAAAAACCTCCACAGAATAGATTTCAAGGAGGAAATACATCTGATGATCACAATGCGGAGCAAACTGGTAGGGTTAAGAGACACAACTAAGTGTCAAGCCTGGATGTTCACTATTATTCAATTCATGAGGGAAGCAAAGAACGAAAAAGGACAAATTCACTGGGCCAAGGCTATTAGTACAGCCATATGGAAACAAGCCATGTTGAGAAAACAAAAAATGTTGCCCTTTTATTTTTCCTCATATGTATTATATTCATGTGCATCCATGATTCAACCATACATAATTGGAATTAATAGAGTTGGGACCATGGGGAATGGCCCAGATCAGAAATTAGTCTATGACCATTATCCAGATTTACAAGAGGATAATGCACTAAGGAAATATCCTTTAGTGAATGATGTATTCAATACTTACATGGTAAGGGTTTTGAGAGGAGAAAAAGATAAGAGGTTATATGAAGATGCAGAAGATACTATTGGATTACACATTTCTTTGTATATACAATTCCAGAACTTTACATCTATTAGAACTAAAGGTTCTGAAGGAAAACCATTTATGCTACCTAGATATCCCTCAAATAAATTGATTGTATTAGAGTTCTCAAGGCAGAATTTAAATGCTTTCAAGATGTATAAGAAGTATGGAAGAGGAAACATCAAACTACCCTGGGTAATTGGCAGATATTCATAATATAGTGAGGAGGTGGTAGGATATTCAGAAAAGGAGTTAAGGTATTATGGTTTTGAGGAATTTGAATTAGCAAGATGGTTTGATCCTTTTCACAAGATCCAAAGGACCATTGACTCTAATTTTAAGCATCAAGTGCACATCCAAGACTACTGGTCAGATTGCAAAAATGACAGAGAAGTGAGAAAGAGAGCTCATAAAAGGCTGACAGTAGAACAAATGAGATCTATGGGAGAAATCTATGTGCCCCCTGAAATTAAAGATGATGATAAATTGTTACATCATAGCTATGAGATTGCCAGGCTTGCTCCTATTAGTGAGCCTGATTGGACACAACCATGGAATACATCTTTGGATGCATTATCCAAACCAATCATTTTATTTTCCAAGACATGGTTGAAGGATAAAATAGAAGAACTTAGGGCTAAGGGGATTGAGCCCACATTTCTGAAGAAAGGTAAGAAGAGAATAGGGGAGCATCAAGATGAGCTCCAATACTTTTATGAGAAAAAGAGGAGGATTGTGGAAACCAAAATTATTGAAAAGGACAAGAATGCAACCCTAATGGATCCATATGCTTTAGGGGTAACAATGGCAGTATCTTCAAGCACATTTATGGAAGTAGAATCATCTGGCCATGACATCAATGTAGACCAAACCCAAGCTATTAAGAGGACAACAAGATAAAAAATCATGAGGGCCATAGCAATTGAAACATCAAGGGGGCAAACATCAGAACAAGGTGATGTTATAGGTGCCAAACAAGTAGGCACTAAGTTGAGTGGCATACCTAGTGAGGCCACATCAAAGGAGAAAAGACAAAAATATACAAAGGTTAAGAAAGAGTTGGCTGAAGAAAAGCTGCAAGAGTCAAGATTGCATAAAGCCAAAAAAGTAAGTGAGACTATCAACGTAGAAGATGACAGTAGTGATAGTGATGTCAGAGAGGTAGATCCCAGTGCAAGTAAAGAAATTGGGAAAGATGAAGAAGAATCAAGTGAGTATTCTAGTGCAGGAGAAGGGTAGGATACTCAGGTGGATATGGAGGTAGAACAAAGCCCACAATCATAAGAGGAAAATGTAAAAGACAGGTCAAAAGTAGTGGATCCTTTTGGTACACTAGTGCCACCTGAAATCATAAAAGATGTGCAACATGTAGCACAACAGATAGAAGAGTCTGAAAAGGAAGACACACCAAAAAAAGCAGTAACTGAAACACTAGCCCAGGTTGAGAAGGAAACAGAGATAAATGCTTCTGGTGCTGATGTTTTGGGTATTCTAAATATGTACAATGAACACAGTGAACAAGAGGAGAATATAGAAGAAGAAAAGAATATAGAAAATAAGCATGAAGAGGAAAAGGATATAGAGGAACCTGATAAGATCATAGGTTCACCTTCACAAATGAAATAAACAAATATACCTGAAAAAATGCAAGAGCAAGTTGAAACAATATCAGGTAATCTTGAAGAAAGTCAAGGTAATACAGAAAATGTTGTTGAAGGTAATACTGAACATCAAGAACAGAGAGAAAATATAGAAGGTATGGATATAGAAAATATAGAGTAGAAGGATAAGGAAGAGGAAGAACAAAAAGAGTCTTCAGAGAAAGAGAATCCAGAAGATGAAGAGGGAGGAGACAGTGAAATAGAGGAAGATGATAATGAGGCGGATTCACAATAGTAGAATGATCCACTTGTTCTAGAACAAGGCCCTCAACCTCAACCCCCTCTGCAACAACAAGAGCAACACACAGAATAGGCAGAAATGGAAAAACCTCAAGAAGAGGTGATAAATGACGAAAAAGAAATAGAAGCTGCAATGGAGGCTCCAGCCTGGTTAGGATCAGAAGTCAAAAGAGAGAAGGTAGAGGTACAATTGGTACCTATTGATATCAAGAGCTTATTAGGTTGTTCTACACCATAGAAAGAGAAAAGAAGGGCCAGAACCATGTCAGCCATTAAAAGGGGTCCCTCTGGATCTAGAATGCTAGACCTGGCCAAACCACAAAAAGACAAGTCAAAAGGAGAAATGACAATGCAAGAATATAAAATACTCAATCTGGATTTTGGCCACATGACAAGGGAATAGCATATAAATGAATGGGAGGACATGCATCATGCCACTGCAGAAATATTGAAGAAAGATAAGGATAAACAGGAATACTTGAAGGGACATATTGTCTAATTGCAGCAATTCATTAGAGGGATGCTTGATCCCAGTACCAATGTATCAAAATTGCATGTTGAAATGATAGCGTTATCAAAGGTGGAGGTAAAGGAGATGGGAAATAAAAATATTAAAGCAAACATTTTTGAGAAATGGTTAAAAGGCCTCATACAAAAAGGAGAAGAAGTAACCAGGTAGGCAGCAATAAGTTGGGATATGGCCTTGGTGGAAAAAAACAAATGTAATGTTATATTACACATCTGCCAATTCAGAAAGGAGGAATGTAGATCAAAAATAAAGCAACTTGAGGAAATAGAGGATAGAGTAGAAGAACTGATAATTGAAGGAGCCATTACTCCTTAAATGGTTAATCAATTGCCACAGGCAAAGTTGGAATTAAAATATGAAGAAGAAATTCTTAGAAGCTACATCATAAACACTAGAGACCTAGTAGAGATTACAGACAGTATGATAAAAGTACACATGAAAACGATAGAAAAACTCATTGGGCATGAATGCCTAGAGGTACCTGTGTATGGATTGGAAAAGGCTGTGAAAGAGTTTAAAGCAATATTTTCACCATGTTTGGAGAACCCTGCAGCGCATCTTAACATAGAGATGATTGATTCAATGATGGAATTAGGTGCTAAGATCAGGCAATATCAGAAAAGAGTGAAGATTTGGTGACAAAAGAGAAGAAGTTGCAAGATGGAGTCAAAGCATAGGAATTTACATGGGCAAAAATCCAAGAGAGTGATCATTCTTTTATCAAGGGAGTGACAGGTAATTTTGCAGAGTACCTAAAAGAATAAGAAGATATTGAAAAGATGATATGCTAAGTAAGAATGTAATTGGAAGGTATCATTGGCCAAAGTCAACAAATAAGAAGTCAACAAGTATCTTTTATTTTAAAACGATTCCAAAGGCATCCTTTGGGCCAAGCAAAGATACCATTGAGATATTTTGAAAACAGTTAGGAATTGATTCATACCATTGATCTAGAAAGTTTGAATGCTGACCGTTGATTGCATTTTGTAACCATGGTAGTAGTAAGCTTCAAAGTCTATATAAGAAGCTCTGCTACTTGTATCATATTACACAGGGATTTTAGCATTTTAGCTTGAAATTATAATTTGTCAAGGTTTATTGCAATAGAAAGGATTTTTCTTTTAGTTTAGAAAGGGAGGTTGTCTGTGTTTGCATTAAGGAGTACATGGAATGTCTGGTCTCCTTAGTGTATCTGTTAAATTGTCTGTAAGTTTTTCTGATAATTTGATCAATGAAGCAAAAGTCATTCTTACATTGTAAATTTTATATAACTTTGTGCTTTGAATATAAGTAAACTCAAAATTTTGCATCTATTATTGAGTGTTTTTTTATTTCGATTTGTATTTGAAGTATTATTCTTTGAAAGCTTGCAATCTCTTATGTATTTTCATGAAAATGTTCAGGACTTTACATTTGCAGATTTGATTGTGTTGAGTTGTTCAGATTACTATATTCTTTAAAACATGAGTAGAAGAACATTTAGATCCTGTATGGAGTGGTACTTTAATTTGAGTTTCTCTAACTTTTCTCCAACAATTGAAAACTAATTAGCTGAAATGTAGAAATCTGAAGGAAATTGTCATGCATTTGATTAAAGAATGATGAATCACATTGATATTTGACAATTTTTATATAAATCTGAAAGGCAAAGCTTGTTTTACTGAAATTTGAAAGGAAGCTAGGTGTGCAGAAATTGCTTCCTACACCAATCTAATGAGGAGAGGGCTATGCAAATTCAAATTAATCCTTACAACTATAGAAACATAGAACATGTAAATGAGATATTGTAGCAATACACATGAACTAGAAAGAAGATAGAAGAAGAGAGAAAGATTTACGGTGGGGAAAACCCTTATCGGGTGAAAAACCCCACACTCAGAAACCTGCACAATGTATTAACAAATCTGAAAGTTGTTTACAATACACTTGCAATGAAAGCTTCAATGGTCTTCGACACTCGTATCTGGAGTCAATCTGGCAGCATAATAGTACCTGTAAACCTGTGATACAACTCCCTCTCCAAGCACCTATTTATATAGAATATACAAGGCAATATTGGACCTATCTTGGGATGGGCATCCAACTTGGCCTCATGGCCCAAAACCCACGCCTAAGGACACTTGGTCAACATTGTAGAATGTGCTTGACACTTGTCCACAACTCCCATCCCAAAGAGGTTGCCTATTTCCAAAATGGGCTATAACAGATGCTCTTACGACACTTACGACCGTCATAGAATCTATCATAGCGGTTACAACTTACAACTATAAGAGAATTTGTCATACATAGGCTATAAATAGCATATTCTCTTATAACATGTCATATTCCACCTTGGGGCACCCAAATATGCCTTTTTCAAAGATGCTTCATGACACATGTCTTCACCTATCTTACAAGCTTCTATTTCTAACTCTTACATGTCATAATTCCATCATACGAATCCGTCATAACCGTTTCAGTCAAACATTCCCTTACACAACATGAAAGATGCCGACACATGGCAAAATGCTCCTACCACAAAGTGGGATGCCTATCTCCTCATGTGAGGACAAAATTACAAGTTTTCATATTCCATGTAAGATGACACATCACCGTGCCACATCCCACAATATGACAATATGGAATTTACAATTATTTACAACATAAGCAATGAATTAATAAATACAAACATAAATAATGCAAGGAATTACCAAGGTTGAGACACCTTAATTCCCAACATTCTCCCACTTGTCGAACACCTTGTAAGAGCCAATAGAAAAATAAGATTTAACTGCTATAGGCCGAGAAGCCCATAGACTCCGAACACCATCTGAACTTCTCTATGCCCACTAGCTTCGTCAATGCATCTGCAACATTCTTCAAAGTATCTACCTTCTCCAAATTTAACTTTCCATCCTCAACCATGTCTCGCACAAAGTGAAACTAAACATCAATGTGCTTTTTTCTAGCATGGAAAGTTAGATTCTTCGCAAGGCAAATTGCACTCTGACTATCACAACTAATCATGATCTGACCTTCATCAACACCAATATCTGAACACAATCTCTTAAGCCAAATGGATTCCTTACAAGAATGATTTTCTACCATATACTCAGCTTTTGTTGTGGACAAAGCAACCACAGGTTGTCGCTTACTCATCCAACTAATAGCACCACCAAACAGTATAAACACATAAGCACTGGTGGATCTCCTGCTGTCAATGTCACCTGCCCAATCTAAATCCACAAATCCATGAATATCAATAGAATACGGAGGTCCTGTAACATTACCATGATAGCATAAGGAATACTTGGAAGTACCCCTCAAATATCTGAACACTCACTTAACTGCATCCCAATGAACTCATCCAGGATTAGCCATAAATCGACTAAGGATTCCCATGGCTTAGGCAATGTCTGGTCTTGTGCAGACCATAGCATACATCAAACTACCAACAGCACTAGCATAAGGTACTCTACTCATGTCCTCCACCTCACTAGGAGATTTTGGAGAATCCTCAATAGACAACTTTATCCCCAAAGAAACAGGAACACACAAGGGTCTACAATCTACCATGTTGAACCTATCCAACATGGTCTTCACATACTTACTTTGGCTTAACCAAAGTTTTCTGTTGGTTCTGTCTCTTCTAATTTCCATTCCTAGAATGTACCTAGCTGCCCCTAAATCTTTCATTTCAAACTGTGCTGACAACTGAGATTTAAAATCAAAAATCATATTCTTACCCTTCCCAATGAGCAACATATCATCAACATATAGTGCAAAAATGAGAATATGATCAGCATCAAACTTATAATACACACAGTGGTCTGATTTTGATCTCACAAATCTAATTGACAACATAAAGGCATCAAACTTCAAGTACCATCTCCTAGGGGATTACTTCAAACCATACAAAGACTTCTTAAGTTTGCAAACCAAATTTTCTTTACCTTTCACCATGTAATGCTCTGGTTGTGACATGTAGATTTCTTCCTCCAAATCACCATGAAGGAAAGTTGTTTTCACATCCATCTGTTCTACCTCCAAGTCATAAGCTATTGTAAGAGACAACAGGAATCTAATATCTCACCATAATCTATACCCTCCACCTGGCCTTATACTTCTCAACACTGCCATCTACACCAAATTTCTTCTTGAACACCCATTTGCATCCAACAGGTTTCTGTCTATGAGGCAAAGGCACCACGTCCCAAGTTTGATTCTTTTCCAAAGAAGCCATTTCATCCTCCATGGCCTCCTTCCAGGAACCTGCATCTTTCATGTCCATAGCCTCTGATATAGTTCTAGGTTCATCACTGTTAGTAAGCAAAGCAAAAGCACAACTAGAATCAAGCAATGTAAAACCAAACCTTTCAGGTTGCTTTCTTATCCGTGTAGACCTCCTCAAGAGCTGAGGTTGAGGTTTAGCTTCTTCATCTGAGCTTTTAGAGCTGCTAGAGCTCTCCTCATCATCATGTCCAACAATGTCTTTCTGTTCAGTCTTCTCAGGGGTAGCAGGAAACTGAACAACATCCTCTTTCTTTTCTTTTTCTTCTGGCTATAAAATAGTGGAAGAAGGTGTAAGCTCTCTGAAGATGACACTTCTACTATACAACACTTTTTCAGCCACAGGGTCCCAAAGCTTGTATCCTTTCACACCGACACCATAGCCAATGAAGATACACTTAACAGCCTTGTTCTCTAGTTTTGACCGCTTCTCCCTAGGCACATGTGCATATGCCTCACAACCAAAAACACAAAGATGCCTTATTGAAGGCATTCTACCAGACCACACCTCCATGGGTGTCTTTCCAACAAGAGATGATGTAGGAGATTTATTAACAAGATAGCAAGCAATGGCAATAGCTTCAGCCCAAAAATTTTGTTCTAGGCCAGCTCCACTAAGCATACTCCTAGCCTTCTCCATCAGTGTCTTGTTCATCCTTTCTGCAACTCCATTTTGCTATGGGGTGTATGGAGTTGTCTTATGTCTTTCAATCTCAATTTCCTTGCAATATTTATCAAATTCTATAGAACAGAACTACCACCATTGTCAGTTCTCAAACACTTAATCTTTTTACCAGTCTGATTTTTAGCAAAGGCCTTAAACTCCTTAAACTTACTATAGACTTCAGATTTTCTTCTGAGAAAATAAATCCATGTCCTTCTACTGTAGTCATCTATGAAAGATACAAAATATAAAAATTTTGATAACGAAGGAACATTAACAGGACCAAATACATCAGAATGAACAAGGTCCAACACACCAGAAGACTTGTGAGAACTCAAATAAAACTGAACACGGGTTTATTTCCCATATATGCAATGTTCACAAAAGTCAAACTCAAGATTACAATCATCTAACCCCTCAATGAGGTTTTTATTTTTCAGGGTACGCAGACCCTTCTCACAAATGTGGCCAAATCTCTTATGCCATAACATTGTCTTTTCAGTAGGAAGTTTAACTTCCAAGGCATGATTACAAACATCAGAACTTGAAACAATAGATCTCTTAACTTCTCATTTAGATGGTGGGGATGAAGTGACTGTTGCCCTCTTCTTTGAATTAGAAGAACTATTGCATTGTGAAATGCATGCCTCTAGCTAAAACAGAGTACCTCTCCTAGTACCCTTAGCAAGCACCATAGCTCCTCTAGTCATCTTGCATCCTTCTTTCAAAAAGACAACCTACACACTTGCATCATTCAAACTACTTATAGAAAGTAGGTTCCGTGCTAAGCCTAGGATATGCATAACCCCAGAGATCCCCTTCACTCTACCATCAGGGAATCAGATAGAGACTCTTCCACAACCAACAATCTTCAGATGAGAGTCATCATCCAAGTCCACCTTTCCACCATCAAACTCCTGATACTTAGTAAACCAATCTCGATGCAAGGTCATGTGGAATGATGTACTAGAGTCAATCAGCCACACATCATCAGATGCATGAGTTGCCAGGACTGCGATGAAAGCATCACCATCATCTTGTGATTTGTCAGAATTTGAATCAGGAGCTTTCTTCTTCTTTTTCTTCTCCTCTTTGCATTCCTTTCAGAAATGCCCAGTTTTACCACAATTCCAACAAAGAGCCTTGGACTTTCTAGGAGATTTGGATCTCCCACGGGATTTCAATCCACCCGTTTCACCTTTCTTGTCCTTCTTCTTCCTTTTCTCTTTAGGTCTTCCATGAACTGCAAGAGCCTTTTTGGCTACATCAGAAGACTTTCTCTGCATCTCTTCAGATAATAATGTAGATACCACATCTTCCATCTTGAAGGTGGTAGTGGTGCTTTTGATAGCCATGACAAGATGATCCCATGAATCTGGCAAAGAACAAAGTAGGGTCATGCATCGATCCTCCTCCATTTTCACACCTACAGATGTCAACTATGCAACTAGCATGTTAAAAGCATTCATATGTTCAGCAACAAATCCTCCATCCTCCATTTGAAGAGAATACAACTTCTTTCTCAGAAAAAGTTTATTAACTAGGGATTTGGCTTGATACACATCTCCCAACTTCTTCCAAAGCAATGTTGCAGTTTTCTCCTCATGGACATTTAGCAACACAAAATCAGCAAGACTAAGTCTTATAAGACCCTTAGCCTTTCGGTCCTTGAGATCCCAATTAGCTTGTTGTATTGTAGCTAGTTTAGTTCCAATAACAGTTTCCCAAAGGTCTCGGTCAACAAGCATGTCTTCCATCTTGAGCTTCCACAACTTGAAATTAGTGCCATTGAATTTCTCCACTTCCATTCTTCTACATGTGTTTGCCATCTCCTTTCTGTAATAGAAAATAGAATACTCTGCACAAACTCCCACTCCACTTAAGATCAGCTCAAAAAACCCCTACCCAATAGCTAAGACCAAAACTAGTCAGGCTCTGATACCAACTGAAAGGAAGCTAGGTGTGCGAAAATTGCTTCCTACACCAATCTAATGAGGAGAGGGCTATGCAAATCAAATTAATCCTTACAACTACAGAAACATAGAACATGTAAATGAGATATTGCAACAATACACATGAACCAAAAAGAAGACAGAAGAAGAGAGACAAAGATTTACGGTGGGGAAAACCCTTATCAGGTGAAAAACCCCACACTCAGAAACCTGCACAATGTATTAACAAATATGAAAGTTGTTTAAAATACACTTACAATGCAAGCTTCAATGGTCTTCGACACTCATATCTGGAGTCAATCCGGCAGCACAACAATACCTATAAACCTGTGATACAACTCCCTCTCCAAGCACCTATTTATACAGAATATACAAGGTAATATTGGACCTATCTTGGGATGGGCGTCCAACTTGGCCTCATGGCCCAAAACCCACACCTAAGGACACTTGGTCAACATTGTAGAATGTTCTTGACACTCATCCACAGCTCCCATCCCAAAGAGGTCACCTATTTCCAAAATGGGCTATGACAGATGCTCTTACGACACTTACGACTGTCATAGAATCTATCATAGTGGTTACAACTTACAGTTGTAAGAGAATCTACCATACACAGGCTATAAATAGCATATTCTCTTACAACATGTCATAGTCCACCTTGGGGTGCCCAAATATGCCTTTTTCAAAGATGCTTCATGACACATGTCTTCACCTGTCTTACAAGCTTCTATTTCTGACTCTTACATGTCATAATTCCATCATAGGAATCCGTCATAACTGTTTCGGTCAAACATTCCCTTACACAACATGAAAGATGCCGACACATGGCAAAATGCTCCTACCACAAAGTGGGATGCCTATCTCCTCATGTGAGGACAAAATTACAAGTGTCATATTCCATGTAGGATGACACATCATCGTGACACATCCCATAATATGACAATATGGAATTTACAATTATTTACAACATAGGAAATGAATTAATAAATACAAACATAAATAATGCAAGGAATTACCAAGGTTGAGACACCTTAATTCCCAACAAAAGTTTCACAAAGCTTTGTGATACAATAGTGAATTTATGCAAAGGAATGAATATTTTGTTGATATTTGCAACAATTTGTATAATTTGAGTCCAGGAAGTCACTGATTACTTTAATTTACGTAAGGCCCCTTGAATACTATAGTGAACCTATTGAATTATCCACAAGGTCAAGACCTGACCATACAAAAACTTGAGATTAAGAATTCTTAGTTAATTCTTCATATCTTTCAAGATAGCTAAGGTTCCTTTGTGAATTTTAACTTTTATTATGAATGTGTAAAAACAATCATCAATAGTTTTTAGTGCTAGAAGAAGTGCCTGAATAGAGATAAGGTAGGATTTGTGCAAAGCTGGCTCATAATAGTGGTCAAGTGACTAGATCTAGGTCTAATTCAGACAACATTTACATATAATTTTCTGACAGAAGACAAAGTAAGAGTCCTCTAATTTGGAATCCTAAAATATCACACGTAGGAGGTTCATTAGGAACTCCTCTTGGATCACTTTTTAACATCCATAATATAGTGAGTCATAATAGTTCTTCGTTTAGATCCTTAGATCTTGGTTTAGGTCCTCCTAGAGGTCCCAGTCCTCCCAAAGGTCCTAGTCCTCCTTTAAATCCAAGTACTCCCAGAGGTCCAAGTCCACCCCGTGGTCCTACAATGGCATATTTTGATGTAAATTCTCCTATATAGTGTTTAATGATAATCATGAAATGTCAAAGAATCCTGAGAAGATATGTCCAAAATATCAATTGCATCAGGATCCAGAAGATCATATTAGGATATTTAAGGAGGCATGCTTTAGAGCCAGATTAGAATATGAGGATGTTGTGTGTAGGTTGTTCCCTTACACCTTCAATAAGCAGGCTTCTAATTGGTATGTCAACTTACCAAATGGTTATGTTTCTTCTTGGGAACTCATGGAAGAAGCATTCTTGTCTAGGTTCAGGGGACCAGTGGATCCTTCTACCTTATATCATAAATTGGCCGCAATTAAAAGAGGTGAGGGAGAACTTATTGACAATTTTAATGATAGATTCCAGAAGGCTTACTCTAGGTTAGTCACTCCTTAGACTGTAATTCCTAAGGCCTTATTAGAAATGTATTATGTCATTTTGGATCCATTGACTGTCATGTTTGTTAGGAGAAAGGCTAATATAGATACTATATCAAAAGCTTATAAGGAAGTAGTTGCTGTAAATCAGGAGATGAGACAAATGACCTATAATCCTTTCTTGGATGGAGGAAACCCTCAGATGCAAAATCAAGCACAACCTTGGAATGGAGTTCCCATGCATCATACTCCATTGTTAAATCCAATTCCTACATATACACCTATGTATAATCCTTCCCCCATCCAAACTATAGTTCCTTATACTGGTAATAGTACCAATAACAATCAAACTAATGGTCAGTCTTTCTTCCAGCCTCCTCAAGATACATTTGTGCAAAAATCACAAGAGGGTAGGGAGGAAATCAAGGAAATTACTGTACATTTGAGAAGATTGACCACTGAGATGACATAGTTAAGAAATGAAAATTACTATGGTCGAAATACTCATGGACATAATCAAAACCAAAACTAGAATTACAGTCAAGGTCAAGGTTCAAATCAAAATCAGAATTATAACCAAGGACAAAATCATAATCAGGGATAGAGAATGCAAAATGGGGGACATAGCAGAGATAACAAAGCCTAGGGTAATAACAACAGAAATTAGAATCAACCTAAGCCACCTAGGACATGGAACACATGACCAAATAAGGGTACTCTAGCATCTCCATTTGAGAGTGTAGACAATCAGGAAGTGAAATAGCCAGCTAGAATCCAAATGGCTAATGTAGCATTAAAAAATTGGTGTAGGATTCACAATACAAGTGCACATGCTGAGCTAGATTTCCCTCAATTTCATCTTGATGCTCGCATTTTCAATGTTGAAGTACAAGCTCCTACTTCTGAATTTCTCATTCCCAAGGGGAATGAGATAGTACCTTCAGGATTTGAGTCTACTTTAGTTTTAGAAAGTTTCACCTTTGTGACTAGAGAAGAGGAAAATCAGATAATAGATGATGAACCTTATTTTTGTGAGATTTTGTATCCTGAGTCAGCCCTAGTATTGGATGCTTTTCAGTTTCCCTTTGAAACTAAAAATGAAGTATTATGTGAAACAGAGGAGGTGCAGGATTTTCAACAGTCTAATAGAAACCACACTTATAATTTGAGAAGCAATACTAAGCCTAGAGGTACTTTCACTACATCCACTCCTCCTAACAATTTCAATACTCCTCCAGATCAGCATGCTAGTAATAACCCTGCAATGTTAAAAGATAATCATCATGGGACTGGTGGGACAGCAGCATCAAAAGTCCAAGTAGGGAAAATAGAATCTATGGAAACAGCAAAGTTAATAAACTATTTATCTAAAGAAATTAAGAAAATCAAGGTTAGTGTACCTCTATATGAGTTATTGAAAAGTCTAAGGGTACGGAATGCCTTCATAAAGTCTTTAGATACAACTGTGGCAAAAGAAACTTCTGTTGATATAGATGTTCCTAGTAGAGATGCACAATCCAAGGATAAAGGTAAGAAAACTAAACAACCTTTCAACACTAATGTGGTCATGTATGCAAATAAGAGGGAAGCTCCTCCTTTCTTGTTAACCATTAGAATGTTGGGAAAGAATATACATAATTGTATGGTGGATTCAAGAGCCTTAGCTAACGTAATGCCTTTAGGAATATGCAAAACTTTAGGGCTGACTCCCACCAAATCTGCTAAGGTTGTTACTCAACTGGATAAAACAGAAGTTAATGTGATTGGTGAATTAATGCATATTCAGATGCAGTTAGCCTCAGATCCTAGAGTAAGTCAATTCATTGATATTTAGGTAGTGGATATATCGGTGAATTATGGCATGTTACTAAGTAGGGACTAGTCCAAAACTTTGAATGGATATATGGCCACTAATTTTTCACACATGTGGTTACCTTGGAGAGGTGTCCTGAATCAGATTAGGATAGAAGCTGAGCCTAGGATGAAACACATGATTACAGAGTATAATAGAACAAATGAAGTATTATATGCCTCTATTGAACCAGGTGTTTATAGAGTAACTAACAGAGGAGTGCAAATTGAGGAAATCTTGATGTTGGATTTTAAGGTAAAGCCTGTTAGTAAGGAAACAGTGATATTCATTGAATCTGATTGTAATTCTTCTAATGAAGAGAATAATGTAGTAAGTAGCTTTGGCCAAATCATGAGACAAGAGATAGAGAAGTGCATTGAACAAAAATCTCCCGTACAGTGTAAGTTGTATAAAATTTTGTGTAGGGTTCATAATAAGCCTCATCCTGAAAAACGTTGTAGAATATGTAGAGATATCATAGAATATCAATATGGAAAGTGCATAAAGAGGATGGAAATGCAAGGAAGAAAAGTTAATCCTGATAAACATGAGTTGTATTTTCATGATGACATAAATGAGCCAATCCAAATCTTGAAAGAAGAAACAAAAGCAAAAGGTGTTGATTATTCTAATTTACAAGTTGAAAATGCCAATGTACAGGTAATTCAGAATGAAGCAACCAGAGATAAAGAGAATGTTGCAACATGGGTAATAGATAAAGTAGGGCATGCTAAAGTGAAAGGCCAAAAAAATAAAAGTGGCATTTGGACACTAAAATGTGATGGATCTAAGTCTAAACAAGGGGCAGGAGCTGGGGTTGAACTTATTGATCCAAGTGGTAAGTCATTTTTAGCAGCATATAGGTTACAATTTTCTTGCACTAATAATGTGGCAGAATATGAAGTCTTGATTTATGGACTTGTTATGGCTATTAAGAAGAATGTAAGAGTGATCAGAGTTTTTTTTTATTCTGAGTTAGTGGTTAGACAGGTTAGAAAATTATATGCATGCAATTACAAGAAAATGGTATGTTATATGCATAGAGTATGGGATTTAATTCAATCATTTGATGCCTTTAACATAGAACATATCCCTAGAGAACTAAATCAGAGACTAGACGCATTAATAGTTGCTGCTAGTACTTTAGAGCCTTTAACATTGTCAGGTTTAAAATGATTTTCTGTTGAATTAGTGAATGTCCCAAGTATACTAGATAATGTTACTCATTTTCAAGTATTTGAAGGAGATCAACAAATTGTAGAATTTCTTTCTTGTAATGAAGTATTTGAAGCTCAGATCATTAATGAGCAGGAAAGGCCTAATGTGTCTTGGGATGAAGAAGACATAGTAAACCTAAAGAGCAATTTCTTACCCAAGGGGGTAATAAAGTTGGAAAAGATTTTTGACTTTGATGGAGTAGTCAAACAAAAAGATTTGACCAAAAATAAAGGGGGTAAATGTGATCCCTATAACCTAGGAACAGAGCAAAATCCACATAATGTATTAATTGGACAGCCTTGCTCTAAAGAATTGAGAAAAGAAATTGTGGATGTTTTAAAAGAATATAAATATGTAATAGCATGGACATATGAAGATTTAAAAACCTATGATACGTCCATTATAACTCATGTGATACCCTTGAGACCAGAAGTAAAACCATTTAGGCAAAAATAGAGGCCTGTGAATGTTATTTTAGAGCCTTTAATCTTTGAAGAGGTTAAAAAATTGTTGTCTGCCAGAATAATTTTCCCAGTAAGACATTCAACCTGGGTAGCAAACTTAGTACCCGTAAGAAAGAAAAGTGGAGACATTAGATTATGTGTGGACTTTAGAAACCTAAACAAAGCATCTGAAAAAGATAATTATCCATTACCTCCAATAGATGAAGTATTGCAAGCAGTCAATGGAGCCAAGATGATGTCCTTTTTAGATGGATTTTTAGGATATAATCAAGTTTTGGTCGATAAAGAAGATAGGTTGAAAACTACATTTACTTGCAAATGGGGCAATTATGCATACAGAAGAATGCCTTTTGGTTTAATCAATGCAGGTGCCACATTTCAACAAGCTATGGACATTGCATTCTATGGATTGTCAGGTAAGTGTATCATCATTTATATGGATGATTTAACTTTGTATTATAAGGATGTGTCCACTCATATAGAAGATTTGAGGAGATTGCTCAGAAGGTGTGAAAGATATGGGATTTCTCTCAATCCAAAGAAATGCTCATTTGGCATAACAGAGGGAAAATTGTTAGGGCATATTATTTCTAAAAATGGGATATCCATTGATCCAGATAGAGTAGAAGGAATAAAAAGTTGCAATTGCCTAACAGTAAGAAAGAGTTAAAGTATTTCTTTGGAAAAATTAACTTTGTCAGGAAGTTTATTACAGGATTTGTAGAGATTGTGCAGCCACTAAACACAATGCTAAAGAAGGATGCAAAGTTAGAATGGACACCAGTAGCCAAGGCTACATTTCAAGATATTAAGGAGGCCATTTATGATGCTCCTATGTTAGCAAGTCCTAATTATACTAATCCATTCTACATTTATTCTTTTGCATCTACACATTCAATTGCAGTTGCTTCGACACAAAAGGGAGAAGAAAATGAAGAAAAGCCCATAGCTTTCATGAGTGCACCTTTGAAGGATGCACAATTGAAATATTTAGATACAGAAAGGTAGGCATTTGCATTAGTAAGGGCAATAAAAAAGTTTAGACACTAGATTCTGCGAAGCCAAGTTAAAGCCATAGTGCTAGATGCAGCAGTGAAAATTTTGCTGATGCAAAATGAGCCTAGAGAGAAAAGGGCCAAATGGATTACAATATTGCAAGAATTTGATATGGAGATCATTCCAATGAAGTTAGTTCAAGGTCAAGCATTAGTACAGACAATAGCCAATATAGATCCAAATTTGGTGAAGTAGCAGTATGTACTAAACTCCAATGATGCATCCGGTTGGTATGATGATTTAAACACATTTTTGATATCAGGAAAATATCCAAATAAGATGAAGTCCTCTCAGAGGAGAACCTTGAAGATTAAAGCACAAAGGTATATGGTACAAGGAGGTATTTTTTTCAAAAAGAACCATGAAGGTATATATTTAAGGTGTTTGAACAAAGTGGAAGCAGATAAGGTATTGTCAGAGCTGCATGATAAATATGGAACAACTCATGGTTCTCATTTGGCTACTACTAACAAGATTTTAAGAGCTGGATATTAGTGGCTAACAATGTTTAAAGATACAGAAAGCCATATCCAAAGTTGTCACACATGTCAAACTACAGCAGACAAGGGAAGGAATCAAGCTAATCCATTGCAGCCAGTTATTGAGTCTAGGTCATTTGCACAGTGGGGCTTGGATCTCATTAGAGTCATCAATCCTCCATCATCTACTGGGCATAAGTTTATACTGACAGTAATAGACTATTGTACAAGATGGACAGAGGCTATGTGCTATAAGTTCTCTACTACTGAGGTGGTTATCAAATTTCTTGAAGAAAACATAATTACAAGGTTTGGGGCTCCATATTCCCGGGTATGTGATAATGGCCCTGCATTTTCTTCTTTGAAATTTTCCAAATGGGCATTTTGAGTATGGAATAGTTTTAAAGTTTTCTTCAAATTATTATCCTCATGGTAATGGTTTAGCTTGAGAAGACAGGGTCTATCCTATTATGTATCATATTGTAAACAGTGTATAGGGTGTGTTGGAAACAATGCAGATAACTGAGAGGGGGGGTGAATCAGTTATCTTATAACTTTTCTATTTTTACTTTATTTTCTTATCTTATTATTTAGTGTCATATCAAAACAAGGCAATCATAAGAACTAAAAAAGAAATTAACACATAACACAAGGATTTTTACGTGGAAATCCTGTTAAGGGAAAAATCACAGGGTGACTAACCCAAGATTATATTCTCTATTAAAAGAATAAAGAGTATAAATTTGGCACTTGCCAATTAGGGCTCACTGCCTGAGCACACTGCTCAAAAGAGGCCCACTTCCTACAAGAGACTTACAGTCTACAAATGCTTACAGATGATACCAAGGTGTTTCAACTGGTGAACAACATCTATACATGCAGGAATTTAGTTCCAGTTAGGCATAGTATACTTATCTGGCACATCTCATTCTTCCTCTACTCAATATTACTTTCATGTAACATTCTAGCCTTGAATTATTGTCTTTGCACTTGTCTCTACTTTTCTTCATACTTAATCATTCATACTATCACATCCACATGCTCACAAGCTTGAATCCATCAAGTATATATATCCGCATCAAGGATTTCCAACAACTTCTTAGTCGGCAACAAGAATACCTGAGATATTTGCAAGTTATTGATCTGTCGATTGAATCCATGCTTGATTAGTGATGTGCATCAAAAATGTAGACATAGAAGTCATTAATCATGTCGGCCAATGATGTATAATGCCACAAATTGCTTGATTAATGCCTTTTTCACATCCGGATTGAGGTCTGATACTTTGTCAGTCAGTTCTTCCTCTATATGCTCTGCCTGACTGGAACCCAACACTCAGATGCTCATATCTTTTTCATGCTTTATCACCAGAGGCTAAATCTCTAGAATACAATAGTCATGATACCCCTCTTGACTTGTCCAAGTCCGTAACTTACTGAGTTACACCATCTGAGAGATCCGGACCTGATTGTTGGACCTTGTTACATACTATGTTCTTGTTCACCGGATTAAAACAATCTTCAATCTAACTTCCAGTATATGCATATTATGTACTACAAATGTGTAGAATAGACTTTGTTGCCATCAATGACAACACTTATGAAGCCACACAGTGTCTCTTGCCAACAAGCTGTGGGGTGTGTTGTGTCTTGTTTGTTTTTTGTTTTGTTTTGTTTTGTTGTTTGGTTGGTTTGTTTGTTGTGTTTCCTTGGCAGGGATGTTTGTTTTAATTTGAGGTATGCAGGAGCAAATTAACAACCACTAAAAACAACAGAAAATTAAAAACATTCAGGGTAATCATTTGAAACTTATGCATAACTTGTTGTAACTTTCATGAATGTAGATACTTGTTTGGCTTGTGAAATTTTGTATTCAATAACTGTGAGTTAAGTATTCAAGGGAAGTTTCTCATGATGACACACCTAAAATCCTTAGGTTTTTTTAACATACCAGTGTAGGTGTTAAGTAAAAAATCAGAGGTTACCCTTGCTACCATTGTAATTCTCGGCTTAATTTCAGCAAGTGATCATACCTTGCATCATGAATTTACAATGATAATATCTTATGAATTTCTATGTTACACAAAGTTAAAAAATATAAATAAATAAAATGGGATTTTATTGAAAATCCAAATTAAGCCATCTAAGTAACTCTACTAGGGCTATAGACACTTACTGGCAATGGGGCTCTACTTAGGAGAATTGCAACGATAACCTTGTCAAGGCTATGAATGCCTACTGGCAGCAAGGCTCTATCCGGTTGGCTATGAGGGAATGACATCAACTATGTAGTTTAATACCAGTCACTGGTTTATTCAACTCATTTTCAAGATGAGGATTATTAATCACATGCACACACTTAAACTCTATTGAGAAATTTATGCACCTTAATGAATACATTGACTCTTGGATTAAATAATGGTTTGCAGATAAGGAAGTTGGAAGTTATGAATTTATTTCATTTGGTTTTCTTCAATGATTTAAATTTAGTTGTTTTATTTGGTTGCTAGTTGTTGTGATGCTCACAACACGCCCCATTTTACCTCTTAGCAAAATGAGGACCCCTGTCGTGGTTGTTGCTTGTTGTTTGTGTGTGGTCTTGCTTGGTGGTAAGGGAAAAAGGAGGTCAGTATTACAAACCATGTTGAAAAATGAAAATATCTAGCATTGAGTACAAGGCAAGAGTAGTGGTGAATTCTTTGTGAAAAATGAGTAAAGGTTGTTTTTTAAACCAGTAAGAAATTCCCAATATTCTGCAAGATATATGTGTTTTTTGGTAAAATGCATAATTTTGAAGGTTTGTATGTTGCATACAAAGTCATTTGTATGTGAAGTATTTGTATAATTCTTGGTGAGTACAATCAGGTATTGTATTTTAGTAGTTTGCATGCATATGTTCAATGTTTAGATCCTTTGTATACAAGTCAGACCCGATAGGTTTTCAAAAGTCGAATAAATAAAGTGCCAGGTCCACTTTGTATGTAGGTTTGTATGTGAGCGCAATTGATATACAAGGTGATATACCTGCATGGACCTGAGGGACGTATATAATACGGTTTATTAAGGTGAAAGGGTACTTCGCGCAGTTTGTATGTTTGCATGTTTTGGCTTTGCATCTTTAAGATACATACAATTACGAATTCCAGAAGTTATTCAAATCTGATGTAAGCAATGCATTATTTCTTAAAGCATTTCGAGTAAGTATGCATTCACTTAACATACATACATGGACCCGAAAGGAATATGCAATACGGTTAATAAAAGTCAAAAGTTCAAAATGGTTGTATAAGAGTTTGCATGTATGCGTGATTGTATCTAAGTGCAGATACAATTATTGTTGCTTGGAAAAGATACAAGTGGGGTAAATAGAGTGGGACCCACGATGGTATCCCATGGTTGTATGTTGCATATACAAAAGGAGATACAAGAGGATTTACAAAGTGTAGATACAAAAAAATGAAAAGGTAAGACTCGACGCGGATTTCAAAAGGAGATGAAATAAGGTTAATGCTTTGTATGTATGCAAGATTGTATATTAATGACATACAATCCCGATATACAAAGAGGTAAAAGTGCACTATCAGGAAATAAAATGTTAAGGGTTTGTATAGGTTGCATTTGTATGATGGTTTGTATCTATCTTATATACATTGTGACATACAAGTTGAACATAAGGTAAAAGGTAACATTGTTCTATAACCTGTTGCATATGTAGGCATGTATATTAACGACATACAAAGCGATATACAAAAAATGATATACAAAATGACATGCAAAGTTCAAATTGCAAAGGGGTGATTATTAATAGATACAATGTTTGAAATAAAGGAGAGCTGAAGCCGTATGTGCATTGAATGCAGCATTTAATGCAGAACTAACAATTGAAATGATGAATTTAACATGTTAAGGTTAAAATAAAGATTGTTTTTATTTTAGAATTGCATTGTGAAATTTAAAATTGTAGAGAAAGAAAACTATTACACAAATTGAACAGAATGTTCATTGTTGAACGGAATTTTTGAACGGGAGTGGTTGGAAAAAATGGTAAAGTGGGTCACCACTCGTAGAGTTGAGCTGTCACGAATACAGGATGGCCCCGGAATAGAAGAAAGTGGATCCAGGGGTCAAGAAAAATTGAAAAAAGAGAGAAAGCTGAGGAAAGAAATGGAAAAATAAGAATTACCAATTCACAGAGGGTATACATCTTTAATCAGTATGAGTGGAGTGGGAACTGATAAAAGCATAGGAAATTATGACGTAGATGACGTTCTTCAGAAGATTACAACAGTCGATGCAACTCTCGATATGAAATGCATCTGGGATAGAAGATTATATAAAGCTACAGGACTCCCATTAGCCATGGAGGCCAAAGACCTAGTTTTGGAATGCATAAACAAATATGATCTAAATATAAGTAGAGTAATACATGAAGACCGGGTCATTGCAGATTTGTCCACTGAAGGGATAGCAAAGACATTTGGTCTATAAATTCAGGAGGAAATGGTGGACATTGATATAGACCAATACACAAACAACTTTAACAACAATGAGAGATTGTAAAAGCAGAATCTTCTATAGCTAGTACAATACAGAGAGCAAACCTAAAGCTATAGCAAGAGTACCAAAAAACCTACACAGAATAGATTTCAAGCAGGAAATACATTTGATGATCACAATACTGAGCAGACTAGTAGGGTTAAGAGATGCAACTAAATGTGAACCTTGGATGTTCACTATCATTCAATTCATGAGGGAAGCAAAGAAGGAACACGGACAAATTCACTAGGTCAAGGCTATCAGTACAGCCATATGGAAATAGGCCATGTTGAGAAAATAGATAATGATGCCCTTTTATTTGTCCTCATATGTCTTATATTCATGTGCATCTATGATTCAACCATACATAATTGGAATTGATAGAGTTGGGACCATGGGGAATGGCCCAGATTAGAAATTAGTCTATGACCATTATCCAGATTTACAAGAGGATAATGTACTAAGGAAATATGCTTTAGTGAATGATGTATTCTATACTTACATGGTAAGGGTTTTGAGAGGAGAAAAAGATAAGAGGTTATCTAAGGATGCAGAGGATACTATTGGATTACACAGTTCTTGGTATATACAATTCTAGAACTTTACATATATTAGAACTGAAGGTTTTGAAGGAAAACCATTTATGCTACCCAGATATCCCTCAAATAAACTGATTGTATTGGAGTTCTCAAGGCAGAATTTAAATGCTTTCAAGATGTATAAGAAGAAGTATGGAAGAGGAAACATCAAACTCCCCTGGGAAATTGGCAGATATTCATGCTATAGTGAGGAGGTGGTAGGATATTTAGAAAAGGAGTTAAGGTATTATGGTTTTGAGGAATTTGAATTAGCAAGATGGTTTGATCCTTTTCACAGGATCCAAAGAACCATTGACTCTAAGTTTAAGCATCAAGTGCACATTCAAGACTACTGGTCAGATTGCAAAAATGACAAAGAAGTGAGGAAAAGAGCTCATAAAAGGTTGACAGTAGAACAAATGAGGTCTATGGGAGAAATCTATGTGCCCCCTGAAATTAAAGATGATGATAAATTGTTACATCATAGCTATGAGAGTGCTAGGCTTGCTCCTACTAGTGAGCCTGATTGGACACAACCATGGAATACATATTTGGATGCATTATCCAAACCGGCCATTTTATTTTCCAAGACATGGTTGAAGGATAAAATAGAAGAACTCAGGGCTAAGGGGGTTGAGCCCACATTTCCGAAGAAAGGTAAGAAGAGAATAAGGGAGCATCAAGATGAGCTCCAATGCTTTTATGAGAAGAAGAGATGGATTGTGGAAACCAAAATTATTGAAAAGGACAAGAATGCAACCCTGATGGATCCATATGCTTTAGGGGTAACAGTGGTAGTATCTTCAGGCACATTTATGGAGGCAGAATCATCTGACCATGACATTAGTGCAGAGCAGACCCAAGTTGTTAAGAGGACAACAAGACAAAAAATCATGAGAGCCATAGCAGTTGAAACATCAAGGGGGAAAACATTAGAACAAGGTGATGTTATAGGTTCCCAACAAGTAGGCACTAAGTTGAGTGGCATACCTAGTGAGGCCACATCAGAGGAGAAAAGACAAAAATATACAAAGGTTAAGAAAGAGTTGGCTGAAGAAAAGCTGCAAGAGTCAAGATTGCATGAAGCCAAAAAAGTAAGTGAGACTGTCAACGTATAAGATGACAATAATGATAGTGAGGTCAAGGAGATAGATCCCAGTGCAAGTAAAGAAATAGGGAAAGATGAAGAAGAATTAAGTGAGTATTCTAGTGCAGGAGAAGGGCATGATACTCAGGTGGATATGGAGGTAGAACAAAGCCCACAATCAGAAAGGAAAATGTACAAGACAGGTTAGAAGCAATGGATCCTTTTGGTACACTAGTGCCACCTAAAATCATAAAAGATGTGCAAGATGTAGCACAACAAAGAGAAGAGTTTGAAAAGGAAAACACATCAGAAAAAGCAGTAAGGGAAACACTAGCCCATGCTAAGAAGGAAACAGAGATAAATGCTTTTGGTGCTGATGTTTTGGATATTCTAAATATGTACAATGAACACAGTGAACAAGAGGAGAATACAGAAGAAGAAAAGAATATAGAAAGTAAGGATGAAGAGGAAAAGAATATAGAGGAACCTGATAAGATCACAGGTTCACTTTCACAAATGAAACAAACAAATATACCTGAAAAAATGCAAGAGCAAGTTGAAACAATATCAGGTTCTTGAAGAAAGTCAAGGTAATACAGAAAATGTTGTTGAAGGTAATACTGAGCATCAAGAACAGAGAAAAAATATAGAAGGTATGGGTATAGAAAATACAGAGAAGAAGGATAAGGAAGAGGAAGAACAAAAAGAGTCTTCAGAGAAAGAGAATCCAGAAGATGAAGAGGGAGGAGACACTGAAATAAAGGAAGATGATAATGAGGGGGAGTCACAACAATAGAATGATCCACTTGTTCCAAAACAAGGCCCTCAACCTCAACCCCCTCTGTAACAACAAGAGCAACACACAGAACAGGCAGACATGGAGAAACCTCAAGAAGAGGTGATAAATGAATAAAAAGCAACAGAAGCTGCAAAGGAGGCTCCAGCCTAGTAAGGCTCAGAAGTCAGAAGAGAGAAGGTAGAGGTACAATTGGTACCTATTGATATCAAGAGCTTATTAGGTGGTTCTACACCACAAAAAGAGAAAAGAAGGGCCAAAACCATGTTAGCCATTAAAAGGGGTCCCTATGGATCTAGAATGCTAGACCTGGCCATACCACAAAAAGATAAGTCAAAAGGAGAAATGTCAGTGGAAGATTACAAAATACTCAATCTAGATTTGGGCCACATGATAAGGGAACAACATATAAATGAATGGGAGGACATGCATCAGGCCACTACAGAAATATTGAAGAAAGATAAGGATAAACAAGAATACTTGAAGGGACATATTGTCCAATTGCAACAATTCATTAGAGGGATATTTGATCCTAGTGCCAATGTACTAGAATTGCCTACTGAAATGACAGTGTTATCAAAGAAGGAGGTAAAGGAGATGGGAAATAAAAAGATTGAAGCAAACATTTTTGAGAAATGGTTAAAAGGCCTCATACAAAAAGGAGAAGAAGTAACTAGGCAGGCAGCAACAAGTTGGGATATGGCCTTGATAGAGAAAAACAAATGTAATGTTATATTACACAGCTGCTAATTCAGAAAGGAGGAATGTAGATCAGAAATAAAGCAACTTGAGGAAATAGAGGATAGAGTAGAAGAACTGATAATTGAAGGAGCCATTACTCCTCAAATGGTTAATCAGTTGCCACATGCAAAGTTGGAATTAAAATATGAAGAAGAAATTCTTAGAAGCTACATCATAAACACTAGAGACCTAGCAGAGGTTGTAGACAGTATGATAAAGGTACACATGAAAATGATAGAAAAACTTATTGGGCATGAATGCCTAGAGGTACCTGCATATGGATTGGAAAAGGATGTGAAAGAGTTTAAAGCAATATTTTCACCATGTTTGGAGAACCCCGCAACGCATCTTAGCACAGAGATGATTGATTCAATGATGGAATTAGGTGCTAAGATCAAGAAATATTAGAAAAGAGTGAAGGATTTGGTGACAAAAGAAAAGAAGTTGCAAGATGGAGTCAAAGCATAGGAATTTACATGGGCAAAAAGCCAAGAGAGTGATCGTGCTTTTATCAAGGGAGTGACAGGTTATTTTGCAGAGTACCTGAAAGAATAAAAAGATATTGAAAAGAAGATATGCTAAGTAAGAATGTAATTGGAGGGTATCATTGGCTAAAGTCAACAAACAAGAAGAAGTCAGCAGGTATCTTTTATTTTAAAAAGATTCCAAAGGCATCCTTTGGGCCAAGCAAAGATACCATTGAGATATTTTTAAAATAGTTAGGAATTGATTCATACCATTGATCTAGAAATTTTGAATGCTGACCATTGATTGGATTTTGTAACTGTGGCAGTAGTAAGCTTCAAAGTCTATATAAGAAGCTCTGCTACTTGTATCATAGTACATAGGGATTTTAGAATTTTAGCTTGAGATTGTAATTTGTCAAGGTTTATTGCAATAGAAAGGATTTTTCTTTTAGTTTAGAAAGGGAGGTTGTCTGTGTCTGCATTAAGGAGTATGTGGAATGTCTAGTCTCCTTAGTGTATTTGTTAAAATGTCTGTGAGTTTTTCTGGTAATTTGGTCAACGAAATAGAAGTCATTCGTACATTGTAAATTTTATATGACTGTGCTTTGAATATAAGTAAACTCATAATTGTGCATCTATTACTGAGTGTTTTCTGATTTTGATTTGTATTTGAAGTATTATTCTTTGAAAGCTTGTAATATCTTATGTATGTTCATGAAAATGTTCAGGACTTTACATTTGCAGATTTGATTGTGTTGAGTTGTTCAGATTACTATATTCTTTAAAACGTGAGTAGTAGAACATTTAGATCATGTATGGAGTGGTACTTTAATTTGTGTTTCTCTAACTTTTCTCCAACAATTGAAAACTAATTAGGTGAAACGTAGAAATCTGAAGGAAATTGTCATGCATTTGAATAAAGAATGATGAATTACATTGATATTTGACAATTTTTATATAAATTTGAAAGGCAAATCTTGTTTTACTAAAATTTGCACAAAGCTTTGTGATACAATAGTGAAATTTTGCAAAGGAATGAATATTTTGTTGATATTTGCAACAATTTGCATAATTTGAGTCCAGGAAGTCACTGATTACTTTAATTTACATAAGGCCCCTTGAATATTATATTTTCACATCAACCTACTGAATTATCCACAAGGTCAAGACCTGACCATACAGAAACTTGAGATTAAGAATTCTTAGTTAATTCTTCATATCTTTCAAGACAGCTAAAGTTCCTTTGTGAATTTTAACTTTTGTTATGAATGTGTAAAAACAATCATCAATAGTAACCCATGATGCATGTCTGATATGTTGTGTAAGAGCGAAAAGGGTATCCAAATCAATTTTTAGATCATGGGTTTGAGTTGTTTTCTAAAAATTACGTCAAAATTACCTTGTTTACTGCTCTCATCAAAGCATAGTGGAAGTTTGTGAGAAAAGTCATTTGTTTGAAGTGTGTGTTTTGGGTGAATCCTCCATGCTCTGCATCAGATAGTTGCATGGAATTTTTTATTATTGTTTGTGTTATCACAATACTGATAGTGTGGATAAGACTTTGTACATACAGGGCTTTGTGGATGCAAATTGAGTAGGTGACTTGGGTAGTTGAAGGTCCACTAGTGGATGTGTGTTTTCTCTATTTGGTAGTGCAGTGAGTTGGATGAGTAAAAGGAAACCCATTTTTTCTTTGTCCACCACTAAAGAAGAATATATGGCTACTACACATGCCTCTAAGGAGGTGGTTTGGTTACAAACTTTGTACAAGTATTGGTTTTGATTGTGGGATTGTTAAAATTGGTTGTGACAATTAGAGTGCTATTTGTTTGCCCAAGAATCTAATGTATCATGTTTGTACTAAGCATGTTGATGTTCAATATCACTTTGTGCAAGAAATGGTAGAAAATGGTAAGGTCTTGTTATATAAAGTTGACACTTTGGATAATGTTGCAGATTCCCTCACAAAGCCAGTGACAACGGATAAGTTCTCTTGGTGCAGGAAGGCCATGAGCCTTGATTCTTATGATTAATTTCATTAATATTTCCTATGGGTGCATTTGCAATGTATAATGTCAAGTGGGAGAATGTTAGGATTAAGGTGCCATTTACCTTGCAAATCCTATGTATATTTTATGTGTTTCCAACACTCTTCGAAAATGTCCTTGGATGCCTAGGGTGTAATTAGAAGAATTAATTTGTAATTTAGATTCCCTAGATTCTTGGCATTAGTTGTCATATGCATCCATGAAGGAGGTAGAGCACAATGGTGGCGGTTATTTTTTACTTTGGACTCATTTATGGCACTTTGCTAGGATTGAGGAATGGAATCGTGTTATGACAGATGGGACCTACATGAGTTGGCCACTCCATTTTGAAGTGCTATATTTGACGATGTGGGAGTTATTGTCATAGATGCTAAGTCAGTTACAATTTCTAATTGGAGACTGTCATGTCCCTTTTTCCAAAAATAGCACTTACTAAAAATAGTAAGTTCTCACTATCCATAAATAGTAAGTCAGGGGTTGCAGGACACATTGGAAAATATTATTTATTTAATATTTATATTGTTTTGGTGAAATATGCATCCTTTGGACAAATAAATATTAAATTAAATATTTGTTTGCTCAAGTGGGAGTGTGGATTTGGTAAGAAACCTTCTTATTTGGTGGTTGCTAATTTTGAAGTGATTTTGACAACTATGGAAAGAATCTATGAAAGGATCAATGACAAGTTGTACTTGCAGTTAACAATTATTAGTGGTAGATTATTTTTGGCATGCAAGGTGGAGTGCAAATTTCTAAATGTTTCTTAATTGTTTTTTCCTCTTAAGAGCCATTGGGATTTTGGAGTATCTTTTCGAGATCAATGCAAACTTGGAAAAAACATTTATAATAGAGTTGCCAATTGTCATTCCTTATTTCGCTGGAAAATATTGGAAACATTCTAAATGATTTTTTATTGATTTTTTGTTTCAAAAAAGGACATTTGGTTTGGGAAGCCATCTCCAAGCTTGTAACATATAAATTTGTAAAAATCCTTCATTTGGCATTATTGCTATTTGATCATTTTTCTTCATAGAGTTGTTTAGCTTGTGTATTTTTAGTGGGTGATGTATCCATTGAAGCTCAAGAATCTTGGGCATTTGTTTGAGAGTTTCAAATTGTCTAAGGCTGATTAGCTTTGGATCTAAGAGGGTAATCTCACCCAAAGGTTACATTTGCATTAAAAGATTCAGGGAAGTTTGACAATTTTCAGTGTTTTGGTTTGCAGGTGTTCATAAATGTTGTTTGAATGTTTTTTGGAGTAGTGAATGGTATTTCTATTGTGTAGCATGTGGATAGCTATGTTTTTTCTATTGCACATCCATCCCAAGCATCAGAGGTCAACTCTATCAGTTTGAGTTGGGTTTATGGTATTTTAGCGGTGCTTGCAGTGTTTATCTTCATAGTTGTAGTTGCCTTTTTTATGTATTTGTGGCGGCATGTAGTTGCATGTTGTTGTAGGTGTTGTTTACATCCATCCCAGGCTCTATGTTATATTTGGCCATGGGGTATTGATGGATTTGTTTCTGTAGTGTTGCACAGTGATACTTCAATATTGTAGTGAGATTTGCATTGTTATTTGGAGATCTTGTTGTTGCAGTTTGCTATTGTTATCTCTATATTATTAGACCTATTTTCATGTTATTTACATTAGAAAAAACAAATAAAAATATTTCCTAGTGTTTCCAGTGATTTTGGCTCCATTCGGTATTCGACAGTTTTGTGGGTTTTTGTGGGTTTGATCATATTTGCTCCAGATTTGGGGTTCTTTGTTGCTGTTGATGTTATGGTTGTTATGAAAGTCCAAAATGATGTAAAATCCATTTAATATAATTCAAAATCAGTTTCATTAATTTCTGGGCAAGTTTGTGAAAGTTGGGTGTTTGACTAGCTTGGTAGTCTGTGTGATTTCAGGTAAATTTGTAGAAGTTTCATAGATTTATTCCAAATATGATTTTAATTTTAAATATTTCAGTTTGGCTCATTATAATGGTATTAGAGCAAAGATCTTGCTAGCCTGTAGGGTATTGAAGTGTTGATGTGAATCATGGGAGGTTTCTTGGAATCATTGTTTAAGAGCATGCGACAGAATGATGATGTAAGAGAACTTTCTAAACGGTATGGAGAATATCAAGGTTATAAGGACCTTCTATCATTTCAAGAATATTTTACATTAATAGGAATATGTATACCTATGGAAGAGGAAACCATTGAAATGTTTGATAAATAGCTAGGAGAACCTGAAGATGTCAGAGTCACATAATCATTTGACATGTACTACATCAATTTAGAAGGGAAGAAGAAAAGTTGAAGGAAGGAGTTAAGATGGAAAAGGATGAAAATACCAAAAATCAAGAAGAACAATTGAAAGTTGATATTCAGGATAGAATTGAGTCACACAAGGAGGAACATGAGGAAGAAGAAGTGAAATCGTTAGAGGAAGATTTTGAAGTTATTGAAGTAGAGGAAGAAAAGAAGAAGGTGGAACAAGAAGTATTTCAGACTATCTTGTTAAAGGCTTCAGTAGAAGAGCATAATGATTTTGAAAATAAGCCAAGGATTGATTCTCATAATATCATTGTAGATGGATATACTTTTGGGGAGAACATTGTGGTTAGCCCTAGCATAGAAAAATTGAGCAACTTGGATGGAGGTGTTGATGATATATCAACAATTACTATTTTTAAAATAGGGGATGAGCATTTTGATTGCAGCCTAAGGTATGAAAATAATAATATTTTAGATTTATTTCCTCTTACTATGCCACTACAAAAACCTTGTCATCATGGAAAACATGCTAAATAGTGTGATAGAGTGACGGATACAACTTGCAATATAGGGCATGTGGAATCTCAATTTCAAATTCAATTTTGTTTTTGTATCTATACATTCTAATAGTGTTGAGAAGAATCCATGTTTCAGATTCATAGACAAATTCTTGGAGCTAAGTCCCATAGTTGAAGACAAGATTTTAGAGTGGTTATATTCAATTAATTTGTTACAAGTCCACCAATTCAAAGGAGTTAAGCATACTTTCGGAGGAAAAGATATGGTGCTTAGATGAATCTTTATTGGGTATTTGGGCATATACTCAAATAAGAGAACTCCTTACAAGGAACAACTTGTTTAGGCAACAAGTTGTTTGGAGATGAAGAGCATGCAAGATATTTTGTTCTGTGATTCGTCATATCCATTTGTGGAAGGATATGATGTTTCAGGGGAAGATGATTGGGATTTCTTAATGCAAAGGTGGGGCTCCATTCAAATTGAGAGAAAGAAGTTGACATTTTCTACACTATGTGTTTATGAGGAGTTTTAGGATGACTTTATTAAAGGGCATTCACATGAGAAAGTACAACAATGGAAGCAACTCAAGGGAAGTGGTAATGATTTCAATTTCATTCACCTCAATGGTTCATGTGAAATACTTTCAATCAAAAAAAAGAAAGAATCTTCTACATGGATGGGAAGAACACACAAAGCTTTGGTCAAGCTTGAGAAGGTAACCATCTCATGCTATGTACTTTTCATTTTACATTTCTTACAAGCATTGTCTACAGGATGTGATGTTGTAGGAAAGGGAGATATTATGGTTATAATGAAAGGGAGGAACTCCATGCAATTTGAAATCATGAAGAACAAATATTCAAGAAATGGTCTCAAGTTCTTCTCAAAACCACTTAGCTTGACGAAGAAAACAGTTTATGGGTTGCTGATTTTGAATAACTTCAGAGGTGTGCAGATGTTTGTGATGATATTTTCAGACCTCACATAGCTTCCCACTAATTTTACATTAGTCATATTGATGATTATTACACATGTTTGCCATTTTTGCAGTTGTTACATCATTTGCATGTTGCTGATTTCGATAATTTTAGTTATGAACAATTGTAGATTGATGTTTTTTGAGGAAGTATCCTTGCATAATGATGTTAGCAGAAGGCCCCCACTATTAGTGCAAACTAATCCATCCATTATAATACTAAATTGGAGGAGATTCAAGGAGGTTATTCCAATAGTGCAGCATGTGTGTGTTGTCTTTTGTCTTTAGATTTCCAATGAAGCTGTGTGAAGATTTGTGGGTGTTTTGTATTGGGGAATATATTTTTGTTTTAGATCAATTTCATGCTATTGTAGGCCATTTCATATTCTTATTTTCCCCATTCGTATCAGTTTTAGAATTTGTGGGTTTAATCTTTTCGATGAGAGAGGAACAATGTTGGCAGTATTGTGTCATTTGGTGTTTTTATTTGATAGTATTAGCATTTATATGTTATGGAAATTATAACATGATTCTTGCATGGGTGTATTTGAACATATATGGTATTCTTTGGCATAATAGTGATGAGTCACATAAATGGGCTGACAAGTTGGTGCTTGTAGATGATCTCATTTGGCACAAGGATGGAATCTTTCCAATGTTTGAATCTGAAATGAAGCAGAATATTTTATGGAGGAACCTTAAGGAGGGAATTCTCAAACACACCAGGAAGTACATGATCTTCCATAAGAATAAGGTAAATCATGTTCTTCTAGTAAGTTTTATGCAGCTTCTACTTACCCCTTATCAAGATTGGAAACGTGTTTACATGGACATCATATTCTATCTCGATGAGTTATTGTTTGGAGATTCAGCTCTTAGAGAATTGTGGTGTATATGCTACTGTTATAAGATGTTATTTTCCAATTCTCTACTAAATGTTTGCTATTATAGTTCAATCCATAAAGCTGAAAGTAACATCTCTCAAGTTGAGGTAAATTATGAGCTTTTGTTGTGCATTCCTGCAATGTATATCTTGATACTATGGAGGTAAAAGAAGTATTTTTTTCTAAGTTATGTATTTTCTATTGTGAGGGACGCATTAACTATTATAATAGTCCTATAAGCTACAAAATTTAGATTTATATCAGTGGGAGAGGTTATAGGAGTTTCAAGTTTGACTTCACACTTGCTAGTGCATATACACAGCTAAAGAGGCAAACTGTGAAAGGAAGGCTATTGATGAAAAATAAATGGAGACATACTACATACAAATTGATAGTGTGGAATAAGTTTGTTATACCTTGGTGATTTATCCATTAGTGTCACTCAACTCAAATTCACTACTCTGAGATTTTCCAGGATGCTAGGAAAGAAGATGGACAAAACTGTATTTGGCAAGTTTACAAAAACTTTATGGGAGGATGTAGCTCAGATTAGGAATCAGAGAGAAGGCCTCAATAATCCACATATCAAAGGGCTTATATTACATGGATATTTTAGTTTGGTACATTGTATTGTCACAAAGGAATTTGAGTCTTCAAGTTTGCATAGTGTTCTTTGGCAAAAGATGCAACACCTCACAGGTACAGGATCAAGGCTTTACATGCAGTTTGACATGTTTCCTCATTTTGGCATAAGGAGTCTGGAGTAGTATGATTGCAACTACTTGAGGATAAGCAATTTTAGGAAGGGAGGACTTGTCATGTCCCTTTTTTCCAAAAATAGCACTTACTAAAAATAGTAAGTTCTCACTATCCAGAAATAGCAAGTTAGGGGTTGCAAGACACATTGGAAAATATTATTTATTTAATATTTATATTTTCTTGGTACAATATTCATCCTTTGGACAAATAACTATTAAATTAAATATTTGTTTGCTCAAGTGGGAGTATGGATTTGGTAAGAACCTTTTTATTTGTTGGTTGCTAATTTTGAAGTGATTTTGACAACTATGGCAAGAATCTATGAAAGGATCAATGACAAGTTGTACTTGCAATTAAAGGTTATTAGTGGTAGATTATTTTTGGCATGCAAGGTGGAGTGCAAATTTTTGGATGCTTCTTAATTGTTTTTTCCACTTAAGAGTCATTGGGATTTTGGAGTATCCTTTGGAGATCAATGCAAACTTGGAAAAAACATTTATAATAGAGTTGCCAATTGTCATTCCTTATTTCGCTGGAAAATATTGGAAACATTCTAAATGATTTTTTATTGATTTTTCATTCCAAAAAAGGACATTTGGTTTGGGAAGCCATCTCCAAGCTTGTAACATATAAATTTGTAAAAATCCTTCATTTGGCATTATTGCTATTTGATCATTTTTCTTCATAGAGATGTTTAGCTTGTGTATTTTCAGTGGTCGATGTATCCATTGAAGCTCAAGACTCTTGGGCATTTGTTTGAGAGTTTCAAATTGTCTAAGGCTGATTAGCTTTGGATCTGAGAGGGTAATCTCACCCAAAGGTTACATTTGCATTAAAAGATTCAGGGAAGTTCAACAGTTTTCAATGTTTTGGTTTGCAGGTGTTTATAAATGTTGTTTAAATTTTTTTGGAGCAGTGAATGGTATTTCTATTGTGTAGCATGTGGATAGCTATGTTTTTGCTATTGCACATCCATCCCAAGCATCAGATATCAACTCTATCAGTTTGAGTTGGGTTTATGGTGTTTCAGCGGTGCCGACAGTGTTTATCTTCATAGTTGTAGTTGCCTTTTTATGTATTTGTGGTTGCATGTAGCTGCATGTTGTAGGTATTGTTTACATCCATCCCAGGTTCTATGTTAGATTTGGCCATCTGGGTATCTTGGATTTGTTTTTGTAGTGTTGCATAGTGATACTTCAATATTGTAGTGAGATTTGCATTGTTATTTGGAGGTCTTGTTGCTGCAGTTTGCTATTGTTATCTCCATATTATCAAACCTGTTTTCATGTTATTTACATCAGAAAAAATAAATAAAAATATTTCATGGTTTTTCCAATGATTTTGGCTCCATTCAGTATTCGGCAATTTTGTGGGTTTTTATGGGTTTGATCATATTTGCTCCAAATTTGAGATTCTTTGTTTCTGATGATGTTATGGTTGTTATGACAGTCCAAAATGATGTAAAATCCATTTAATATAATTTAAAATCAGTTTCATTAATTTTTGGGCAAGTTTGTGAAAGTTAGGTGTTTGACTAGCTTGCTAGTCTGTGTGATTTCGGGTAAATTTGTAGAAGTTTCATAAATTTATTCTAAATATGATTTTAATTTGAAATATTTTTGTTTGGATCATTAGAGAGACTCATTTATTGAGCCCATGTGAAGTTATTAAATTATTTACTATTCTCGAAAGATGCTCTATGAGTTGGGTGTGGGTTTTTTGCAGCATGCGGTGGTTTTAGTACATGTTGTTTTGGTAAAACCATTTGTGGTTTTGGCCTCTACCTTGCCTATAAATTAAGAGTATGAGATATTGTATTATGAGAGTATTGTTATACAAGTACATAGATGCTACTGAAATGTTGTTAGAGTTTGGAGCGGTAGTGTGTTGATATTGTATTATGTATATTGAAGAATACTACATACTTGTCCTTTTTTCATTGGTGGAGTTTTTTTCCCAAAAGGGTTTCTCAACGTAAGTCTAATGTCTATATGGTTTGCTAATTTTATTTCTTAGTTGTTGATTTGAACATCTACATATTATTTCAATGGTAATATCATAAAAGGAACAAATTTCAGATTTGTATACACTTTGTTGAAGTTTTTAATGATGTAGTTTCACCTTGTTTATAAACATTTTTATGTCTTTAAATTAAAGAATAATTCCAAATTTTCAAATACAAATATTTAAAGCATAATTATTTAATACAATATTTCTTAGTAATGGAAAACTATTATGAAATTTGATAATCTAAGTACCCCTAAATGAAAATTTCAACAATTTAATACAATTATGTAGCTTTTCCACAATATTCTGATGAGATGTTTGTCATTGCTGTCAAAAGTGAGGGTTGAGGTTGCTTGTAAGATGTCTCCATCATTAGAGAATCTTCATGCTATTATCATCAGGATCTTGCTTGTTGAGCTTGCATGGTTGTTCATCATGGGTGTTAAAGTGTTTATGATGTGTTGCTTCAAGAGTTCATTCATATGACATGGAGTTCATTCATATGACATTAGTATCTTGCATGATGACTCATTGGATCTTGCTTCATCCTTTATTGGATCTTTCTTCAATTGGTTGACAATCTTCATGTACTTCATATTGATATGTTACTTCATGGTTGAGTCAGGAGATGCAGGTGTTTGGTGATGATGTTTCAGGAGTAGGTTGGTTGTCTATGTCATGATGGTCTAAGAAATGCAGGATACAAGTTTGTTGTCATTCTCTATGATGTATCATGTATCAGGAGTGGCTATGCTTTCATTGGAGATACTTTCAAGATCTCAAGTTGTGCTTCCAGTGTTGATGCTAACATGTGGAGTATGATGTCATTTGTGATTCATCTTATATGATATAAATGCTTCATGTTATGATGGTGTTTCATGTTCATCATGCGTCTATAGTCATGCTCATTTGCCTCTTCATATTATGGTGTTCATGTTTTAATGATGAAGGTTATGGTGCTCCTTGACTTCATGCTTCTTTGTGTACCATGACTTCAGTGTCTTCAATGTTGTTAAGGTCATTCCCATTATTGTGGAGGTCAGTTTGCTTGATGTATTTGCTTTATGATTCAAGCCTTAACAACCCTAAGAACTCTAAGGTGAAGTGGGTGTTTAGTCTCTATGTTATAGGCATTTCAAGTGTGATTCCCTATTCTTTACAGTCTCTGAGTATATCAGTAATCTTATCTTTTAATATGTTCCTCACTATCTAGGATTTCTATGTGTGAAGATCCTTAATAAATCCTATAACCTAATTTTTTAAACCCTAAAGCACAAGCATAACCGTCATCCATATAGTTTACTTTTTGTTTTGTTTTTGCAATGAATTATAATTGTAGTTAAGTCACTTAAGTCTTACCTGTTGAAGGGCCCTTCCAACATGATCTTACCAGCCCTTTCTCTAGCTTCTATTGGTTATGTCGGTAATAGTCTTTTGATATGAGCGGCAAAAAGAATTTAAGGCTCAAATTAAAACCTTCAAAGGTGCCAAAGATAATATCAATGGTGGCAATTTAAAATAAATTTGAATGACAATGAGCAATCTTTTAGTTTGTACTTTGATGGGCATAAGAATGTGTTCTCTGAGAAATGCAGTTAGAGATAGTTTTAATAACTAATTCTTGTTTCGGTTTCTTGTAAGAAGGTAAAATTTGTCTCTCGAAGGTGGTGACAGTTATGAGGTGTAGAAAGTTGAAGAATTTGAGAGAGATTTCTTAAGAGTTCTTTGTAGAGAGTAGATACACAGTTTTGTACAGGGAACAAAATAGAGAATGTAAAGATAATAGAGTTTGCACATTTGGCAGAAGTTGTAAGTGCAGGAAGTGTAATGAATGCAGACAGAAGATGTTTATGTAGAGGTAAGTGGTTTTGCAAATGTAGGATATGGTGATATAGTATAATGTCCATTTCATTATGAAAGTTCATTTATTATGGTTCTACATTAAGAGAGGAATTCAAATGACAGAGTAGAAGGTTATATAATGATATTGTTTTTGCTTGCAATGGACTGAACATGTTTGGGTGACAAAAGTTTGGTTGAATATGTGTAAGTTTTGTTTGATGAATCAATGTTGTGATATGAGTGAGTAGGGGAGATGAATTTTGTAGATTAGATAATGAAGAGATAGAGCAGTGATTTGTTTGGAAATAGAGTAACCCTCTGAGCTTTGTTTATTTCTTCTGAGTTAATTAGAAAGATGTATGTTTCTAGTGAGGCAGTTGTATTTGTCACCAATGAGGTTCTTTTGCTAGTGAGGCATATTATGTAGCCAGTGAGGCTTTACCAGTGAGTCACAATGAAAATCCAGTGAGGTTATTAATCAAGCCATTGAGGCTCTATAATCAGTGAGATATTATTAATCTAGTGAGGTAATCTTTTCAAGTGGTTTTTTATCCCTATGAGGGTTTTCCACTCTTAAATCATTGTGTTATGGTTTCTCATTATTTGTAGTTTACTTGGTCTTCATGTTCAAACATTCAGTCTTGTGTATCTTTCAGCATTTGAGTTTCTATGGTGTCTTCAGCTTTTATCATCTGTTTATGTTATTTATGTTCAATCAAGCATGATAGCTATACATGCATGATGCTACACATGAGAGTTGAACTATTTTGAAACTTGAATTTTATATGTTCAAAGTTGTGAAAGATTAGTTCAAGGTCAGGTTAATTGGTATACCACTGATTCACCCCCCCCTTTCAGCACTTGGTATTGTACTCCAACAAGTGGTATCAGAGCATAGGTTCCCTGTAGAAGTCTAATAGGATTGGGTAGGTCCTGATAGTGGAGTACCATGGGAAAGTGTAAACGAAATAGAGGAAGAAAAGATGCCAAGCAAAAGGTTGTAAAACAAGCCCCAGTCAAGTCAAGTAATAAGTTGTTTCATGAGTCGCCCCTAAAAATTGACACAAAATGTGATAGGGAGAATGATTTTGTTGTTGAGATTAATGATAAAGAAGGAGAACTCTTTGTGGATGAAGATGACTATGAACAAGACTATGATGAATAGGAGTGTGACGTTGATATAGAAGGTAAACTCTTGTGTGCCTTAGATAAAATCAAGCAACTCAATAAAGAACACAAGAGATTAGAAGACTAGCTTCAACAAGAAAAAGACTCCAAGAACAAGGTACTTTCATATCTTTCAAAAGTTTCTTTAGATCTTGAAGAGTCTAACAAACTAATTATCAATCTAAAGATAGAAATAGAAGAAGCCAAAAGGGTAGTTGATTTTACAAAATCTGATCTTGAAGTCAAAACTAATGAATGCATAAAACTAGAGTTAGACATAGTCTCTTTGAGAAGGGAATTGGAAAAGGCTTCTACTAAGTTGCACAAGAATCTTCAGTTTGAAAAGAGTATTGAATGCTTGAATGAAATGTTTAGTAAACAAAAACATTATAAAGACACTACAGGCTTAGGATATGAGAAAGGACAGACCTCTAAGGCAAGAAAGACACCCAGGAAGAAGATAGATCTGAGTTATCATGATGCTGCTCCTGAAGATGAAGGAAGAAGGACAATCAGGTACACAAGATCTCGACCCACCAGGCACAAACAATCAATAAGGTACAATTACTCTCAATTTCATGGTTATTGCTATGTATGTCGTGTTTATGGCCATAGAGCAAGAGATTGTACAATAAATTGTAGGATGTATGAAAGACATGATCATGTGAGGAATGTCAATAGAAGTTCTTACATATTGCCTAGAAGAAACTACCTTGCCTTTGGTCTTGATAGCAATGTTATATGTTATAGATGTAATAAGTTTGGACATAAAGTATAGTGGTGTAGAAAAAGTCTGATGAGACCATCTACAGACTATATGTTTAAACAAAACAAAGCAAACACCCTGAGCAAAGAAAAGAAAAAACCTATTAAGGTTTGGAGAAGGAAACAAAGTCTAGAAGATAAAAACCTTAAACCAGTGCATGTTACACAAGATGCATTACAAGTTGCATAAGTAGGAGCTTGATGACAGGGGGAGATAATCATGGTCTTATTCTTTGTCCCAAGGAGTTAGTAGAATCATCTCATGAGTAGCTTAGTACTATCTCATTGTGTCAAAACTTGTGATGACTAAAAAGGAGCATGTCTTGGAAAGGACAATGATTATGTTGTGTTTCTGTATCCTAATGTTGTTGTAGTGTATGTTGGTATCATATGTTGTAGTTGCTAGTGCCCTAGTAAATCTGTATGCATATGAAGAAGAAGGTGACATCAAGAAGACTTTATGTAGCAGACATTTTGTATGACAGAGCACATTGTGTATGACAGAGCATTCTGATCCTGACAGAGCATTCTGATCAGACCTTTTTTTGTGGGTAGTACTTTTGTGTAGAGTGCTTTGTAATGTGGCATCAATGACAAGGAGTGAGAGTGCAATTTCTATGTAGTGACATGACCTATGTCTAAGCAGTACCTTCATGATAGTTTTTTCATTCAACATGACAATTTTTCCTTCACTAGATTTTTCATGACGGTGACAAACCTTTATGTGCAATAAAAGTGTATCATCTCTGACATTTAATGGTATTCTTAACAAGACAGTCTATTCACAAGACAGTGTAAATATCTTGTTTGAGCTTAGTTGATATTTTGATTGTCAGTGATATAGATAGATGAAGTTCAATTATTTTTCATGTCACTCATGTTATGATAATGATTGGTCAGTATACTTGGTAACTGATAAGATGAAGAATCTCAAATCACAAGAATTGCAAGGTTTAGGCTAGTGTTGTGTAGCATGTTTTATGCGTTGTTGTATAGACATTTGAACTTTGTGCCTCACTAAACTAAGGCCTCCTGTTAATAGTGTTCGAGTGCCTTGTTTTATCATTGATAAGGGGAGCAAATTGTTGAAGAGATTGGAGATTGTCTATAATCAAATGTTTATGGTCTTTGTTTGAAGTTGGTTGTTAATAACTTTCATAGGGTAGAATGCAGGAACGGATTTGGAATGATTTTTGACAATGACTTTCATTGAATATGGTTTCATCACAGTAAATTTTATTGTGACAATTAGTTTCATGCTTTAGAGTGATTGATCCAGTTTTCTGTAGACAGATCGGTCTCTGATAGTTTATGCAAGTGCAGGGGTATGACATTCATCTTTGGACAAAGGGGAAGACTTGTGAATGACAGGATTTTATGTTAGCAACAGACCTAGCATAGTGTTTGACAAACTGCTCTAGCATTGATAGACTTGATGATGTCTTGAATACAGAGCATTTTGACTAGACTTATTATAGACCTTCATTCTAATTTGGCAAGTGATTTGTCTTGTCATGACAAAGGTTTGATCTAAGTAGAATCTTAGTTGAAAACAGGACAGTGGTTTGTTATGTAACATTGTTGTCATATTTCCATGTTGCTCTTTATGGTGGATTGTTGTCATTTGATGCATTATGTACCAGTGTAGTCACACTTGTTTCTTGCTTATTGTGAGGAACTTTGTTATGACTATTGATATTTGAAGCATGACAGACTTGTGTAGTGATAGGACTAGCAGACTTGATGGTTCAAATTCTTTTTCATGACAATTTTATTCTAACAATATCATGAATTTTTTTTTATGATAGTCAATTGTGTGCTCTAAGGTGACAGTGTTTTCTTTATGATCTTCTTGAAGATACTTTCTTGATATAGCTTTTTTAGGTAGAACAGTTCTTGAATGTTTTTATCATAATACCACAATGTTTGAACAATGTTCTTTTTATAGACAGTTTTGGTAGAACAGTTTATGACAATATATGTCAGGGATAGTTGTAATAAAGGCACCATTGACAAAGTTAATCAAAGGAGGTTGATACTCAGTACTCATCTTTCCTTTACATTTCATGGTCTTTAATAGATGGAGAGGTTGATGTTACATGACAGGTTTTTTTACTTACACCCAACAATAGTCATGGAACAGTGAAAATAGTGAGTTTTCAAGACAAGGGGAGTTGATGGAGTTAGGGGGAGTCTTTCATCCTTTGTCATTGGATGTCAAAAGGGGGAGAGAGAGTGGAGTGATGGAGTTTTTCCATCAACGAGAAAGGGGGAGATTGATGAGATGTTTGTCATTGATGTCAAAAGTGAGGGTTGAGGTTGCTTGTCAGATGTCTCCATCATCAGAGGATCTTCATGCTATTATCATTAGGATCTTGCTTGTTGAGCTTACATGGTTGTTCATCATGGGTGTTGAAGTGTTTATGATGTGTTGATTCAGGAGTTCATTCATATGACATTAGTATCTTACATGATGATTCATTAGATCTTGCTTCATCCTTCATTGGATCTTGCTTCAGTTGGTTGACAGTCTTCATGTACTTCATATTGATATGTTGCTTCATGGTTGAGTCAGGAGATGCAGGTGTTTGGTGTTGATGTTTTAGGAGCAGGTTGGTTGTCTATGTCAGGATGGTCTAAGAAATGTAGGATGCAAGTTTGTTGTCATTCTCTATGATGTCATGATCTTCATGGTATAAGATGAAGGTAGGCTTGTCTTGATTGTGTGACTTGATCATGATTCATTTGATCATGTCGCAGGAGTGGACATACTTTCAAGATCTCAGGTTGTGCTTCCAGTGTTGTATGCTAACATGTGGAGTATGATGTCATTTGTGATTCATCTTATATGATGTCAATTCTTCATGTTATGATGGTGTTTCATGTTTATCATGCATCTATAGTCATGCTAATTTGCCTCTTCATATTATGTTGTTCATGTTTTAATGATGAAGGTTATGGTGCTCCATGACTTCATACTTCTTTGTGCACCATGTCTTCAGTGTCTTCAATGTTGTCAAGATCATTCCCATTACTGTGGAGGTCAGATTGCTTTAGGTTCATGCCTAGAATGATGCCTTCAATATGTATGTGTCATCATCATGTCATGCTTCTTCCCAAGATCAAAGGATGTATTTGCTTTATGATTCAAGCCTTAACAACCCTAAGAACTCTAAGGTGAAGTGGGTGTTTAGTCTCTATGTTATAAGAATTTCAAGTGTGATTCCCTGTTCTTTACAGTCTCTGAGTATATTAGGAATCTTATCTTTTAATATGTTCCTCACTATCTAGGGTTTCTATGTGTGAAGGTCCTTAATAAATCATACAACCCTAATGTTTTTAAACCCTAAAGCACAAGCATAACTGTCATCCATATAGGTTACTTTTTGTTTTGTTTTTGCAATGACTTATAATTGTAGGTAAGTCACTTAAGTCATACCTGTTGAAGGGCCCTTACAACATGATCTTACCGGCCCTTTCTCTAGCTTCTATCAGTTTTGTTGGTAACAGTATTTTGATATGAGTGGAAAAAATAATCTAAGGTTCAAATTAAAACGTTCGAAGGTACCAAAGATAATATCAATAGTGGCAATTTAAAATAAATTCAAATGACAATGGGCAATCTTCCGGTTTGCACTTTCACGGGCATAAGAACGTGTTCTCTGAGAAATGTAATTAGAGATAGTTTTAATAACTACTTCTTGTTTTGCTTGCTTGTAAGAAGGTGAAAGTTGTCTCTCGAAGGTGGTGAGAGTTATGAGGTGTAGAAAGTTGAAGAATTTGAGAGAGATTTCTTAGGAGTTCTTTGCAGAGAGTAGATACACAGTTTTGTGCTGGGAACAAAATCTAGAGAATGTAAAGATAACAGAGTTTGCACATTTGGCAAAAGTTGTAAGTGTAGGAAGTGTAATAAATGTAGATAGAAGATGTTTATGCAGAGGTAAGTGGTTTTGCAGATGTAGGATATGGTGATAAAGTATAAAGTCCATTTCATTATGAAAGTTCATTGATTATGGTTCTACATTAAGAGAGGAATTCAAATGACAGAGTAGAAGGTTATATAATGATACTGTTTTTACTTGCAATGGATTGAACATGTTTGGGTGACAGAATTTTGGTTGAATATGTGTAAGTTTTGTTTGATGAATCAATGTTGTGATATGAGTGAGTAGGGGAGATGAATTTTGTAGATTGGATAATGAAGAGATAGAGTAGTGATTTGTTTGGAAATAGAGTAACCCTCTGAGATTTGTTTATTTCTTTTCAGTTAAATGGAGAGATGTATGTTGCCAGTGAGGCAGTTGTGTTTGTAACCAATGAGGTTCTTTTGCTAGTGATGCATATTGTGTAGCCAGTGAGGCTCTGTAATCGATGAGTTTTATTATGCTAGTGAGGCAATCTTTTCGAGTGGTTTTTTATCCCTATGAGGGTTTTCCACTCTTAAATCATTGTTTTATGGCTTCTCATTATTTGTAGTTTACTTGTTCTTCATGTTCAAACATTCAGTCTTGTGTATCTTTCAGCATTTGAGTTTTTATGGTGTCTTCAGCTTTTATGATCTGCTTATGTTCTTTATGTTCAATCAAGCTTGATAGCTATACATGCATGATGCTACACATGAGAGTTGAATTGTTTTGAAACTTGCATTTTATATGTTCAAAGTTTTGAAAGTTTAGTTCAAGGTCAGGTTAATTGGTATACCACTGATTCACCCCCCCCTCTCAGTGGTATTGTACTCCAACACATTCAACTTGATCTAATTTTCAAAGCTCTGCATAAGTGAAACATGTGACAAGTTAAAATGCTTACATCCATACCAACCACCTTACACCAAAAAGACTAAGTATGTAGCACTCCATTATAAGACAAAGCCTCTTATGTGTGAAAAGAGATGCTTGTATCTTGTTGCTAGTACTATGTTGAAAGAGAAAATTATGCAAAGAAGAAGAAAATGCATATAATATCCCATCATAATCATATGATATATGAAAAGAGTAAATGCAAAGAGATTGGCACTATCTTTGGGGCCATGACAATGGCCTATCATCAATGATATATATCAATTGGGAAAGTTGCCGCACTAGGTTGTTACTTTGATAACTAAAAAATATGGGTCATTCAATGTTTTTGAGGCTAGGTTCCATTCATATTGTGTTGGTTTCTTAAAAAATACTCTTACCCTTCAAAATTACACAAATCATTCATATCATGGTGGTTTCTTCATAAACATTCTTACACTTCAAAATTACACAAATCATTTGTATCATGGTGATTTGATTTGAGTACCAAATCACTCATACTATGTTTGGATCTCTTACCCTTGTTTTGGGATCTAGTTTTTTCACCCCAAAATTACACTCTTTTAGTTCTAAATTTATCTATTTCAAAATCAAAAATTTCCCTATATTAAAAATTATAGTAATTATTTTGACAAGCTTCTAGTTTCCACAATTTGGCTGATATTTTCTTGTAATCACTAATATATTTTTATATTGCATTACATGAATCTTTCTCAATACAATTGAATTGCAGCCCAAAACCCATTATTTACTACTTATTTTCAACATGACCTTGGAAATGTCAATTCTCATCCAAACAATCTGGCATGTAATTTGTCAATCAATTTTGAATTGTGTTTATTCTTCATATTTGTTCACTTTAATAAACATTCATACAACCATCATAGACAAAATTCTAACAATTGAGATAATTACAATGATTTTTTGAAAATTATATGTGTTGAGCTCTTTTTATCTAATCTGATGTTTGAAATATAATTCAATTGAATGTTATATAATCAATTGCCTAGGCAGTTAATGCCAAGACTAAGACTCCTTGAACCTACTATACTCTTTCTTTGATGTCAATTGGCCAATTTTTTTTTTTTAGGATCATCCATTTAATATCTTCCAAAAAGATGGAATTCTCAATCAAAAAGTCTATCTCTAATCCTTTTAATAAGATAGCATGTAAGGAAACAAAACACCTAAGATTCATATACATGTTGAAGAGGTATGGTTCCTATATTATTCTAGATACATTCTATTTTACTCCCCACTTTCTTGTACATCCATGGTGAATAGAAGTAGTGTTGCACAAGACAAGCAGACAAATAGATCATATCTTATGTTTTTGGTTGATTTCAGTTTGTGTTTCCAATAATCTACATGTAAGGGCATTTCCTATCCTTGAAGAGGTATATAATTGTATCCATGGCTTAACAAATTTATTTTCCAACTAGTCCATGGATGTGAAATCCTTAGAAGTATCAATCTAGTTACATGCACAATGGTTTTTATTTTCTTGAATACTTTAGTCTAGAGCTATATTCGAGGGCCAATAAAATTATCAATTTCTCACCCTAGCTTTTGTTGGCGTAGTGACTATATCGACGATGAGATCCCTCTCCACCACTAGTACATGCTTTTGGTGTGACAGCAAAAATCTACAACAAATGCTAGAAATAGAATAGCATTAAGAGCATGCAAAAGCAAGAGATACCAAATACAAGCCAAGTAGCATGCTTATATAGACTAGGAAGAGGGAGGAGGTGGCAACACCGACCAATCAGGAGCAACCATCTATCAGACTAAAGATAGCAAAGTATCTTCCCAAGATAGCTAATGGATGCTCAAATGTAGGAAGGTGACACCTCATAATCCTCTCACCTAATAAGACATGCTTTATTAACCTAAGCGAGATTAATAGAAGTGTAGGAAAAACCTGGGAATATAGGGAAAAATAAATAACCCAACTAGGAAATAAAAACCTACACTAACACCCCCCATAAGCGAAGCTTAGGTGGATGTAGAAATGGGTCCTGGTAAATCAAGCCTGATGAGGTACCCATGTACATAAAATTCCCCCCCAAAGAGAAGAAGCCCCCCCCCCCAGAAGAGAGAAAATCCCCCCAAATAGAGAGAGAGAGAGAAGAGAACCCCCAAAGTAGAGAGTGTGAAAGAGACTATGAAACCCCCCCACAATGAAGTGGCTCTGGTGTCGAAGGAGGATGCCCATATATGAATGTCGAAGATGATCCATTTGTGACAAATGACATTTCTCCCCTTAGGAAGAAACAACTCCAATGGTGAATGTCGAAGTAACTCCCACTCAAAGAAGGAAGGTGAGGAAGGAAGCCTCATGATGTATCCTATCTCAGAACTCTACTCAAGTGTCGTCATGTTGATATTGAAATAAGTCACAATCAAATCAGGAGTCTCAGGTCTAACTGAAAAAAGTGACCTCTCAAAATCATGTGAAGATTGATGAAGAACAGGATCCGAAGAACTGATGTATGAAAGTGGAATGTCAATGCATGTCATGTGGCTACAAAGCAAATCCCACAAGATGTCCTGTGAAGAATCATTGGAAGCCCTTGGTGAAGCCTCTCTAAACTCTTTAGTAGTAGGTGTAAGGACAAAAGAACTGCCATGAAAGAGGAGAGATAACCCTTCAAATGTGTCCTCCAAATTTGAAGTGTGAGACTCCACAAACAAAGATGCAATGTCTGATAAATAGGAATCCCAATCAAGAAGACTATAATGATCCTGTTGCAAAGAATCACTAGAAGCTCTCAAAGAAGCATCTCTGGAATCTAATGAAGCAATAGGTACAATAGGAATGTTCTTAACTGTAGATGGGGCATCAATGTATGTCAACCAAATAGACTGATCATCCAATGAGGATGTGTCCACACAAGAAAGGGAAAGAGAAGTCTCAGTATCATCCACAAGAGCCTGGTCATCCAAGGAAACATCACCATCAGATGAAGATCCAAAGTCTCCATACAACTGTTGAATGATGGTCCAAGCAGTGAAAGGGCACTCAGTGTGCTCTATGTGATGTAAAATATCCTCAGAAACAGTAATACATATTAGTCCATAGACCATGTCATTATTGTTAAACCATGCATTCTTATGTTCATAGTCACTTGGCTCAGGAACGAGTCCAAGAAGATGGGGCAATAGATCCTGCTCAAAGCAATTATTCTTTATCCCTTGTTTCCAAGACAAATAGTTCTCTGAGGTTAGCTTAACAACAGAAGGATGGAAATAACCAAAATTCATAATGAACCCCCAAAATGATTACAATAACCCCGTAAAAGATGTGACTCAAAGAGAGCACATAAGACACCTCATTTTTCACTCAATCAAAAAACCCCCCAAGAAAATATGATTTGGCACTTTATAATTAGTGCATTTACAACTTCCACTAGCAAGAAATACTTAGTGGTCTTGATCTCAATGCATTACAAAACCCTCACAAATTGGGTGTATGCTGAAAGTACAATACTAGAAGTTTGCCAAGCAAAACTAACACCACTGTGATCTGCTCAAAAAATCATGCACTTTCATAAAAAGAATCACCTCGATACGAGGTCGTATGTGAAAGTTATGATCCTCCGAAGTTCTAAAAATGAGAATTGTGCAATGTCACGAGTGAGAATATGTAATTTTTAAAAAAATTCTGCATCAAAATAAAAAAACGTCTACACTAGTGCATAGAGAACGAAAAAATAACCAAAATTAAAAAAAATTCTCAGGAAACGGAGTCCGTATGAGCAAGAACGGAGCATTTTAAAACTGCCTTCAAATCTACAACTGCCAACGGAGAGGGGTCTTGCTATAGCTTTATGAGTTCATTTCTGCAAAACAATATGAGTTGCATGCAAAAATTAAAACATACCCAAATAGTTTTTCTGTGTTGTGAACAAAACCTAGAAGGCATTTTTCTTGCTGATGTACAGAAGATGTGGATCTAATGTAAACAAAATGCCTTTAGCAACAAAAAATGGCATGCAAAGATTGAATCAGTTACCTAAGACAAGCAAAGGCATGCTGGAACCTGCAATATTGATTGAAAACACCAAATATGCAAGTTGTTTGTCATATTTGAGCTTGAAATCTCGGTTCCGCAGCTGTGTCTGACGATCTCTGATTTCGGTGAAACAAAAGCCAAATCTGACTTTCTCAAGCCTCCTGGACGCGTTGGAACAGGCAAAAATGCTGTCAATATAACCAGAAATGGTGCAATCACCCAGATTTCATAAAACACATGTGCAAACCCCAGAGATTAAAATGTTTCCATCAAACTTTTCTGATTCTCCAGATCATCCGGAGATGCAAGAGAAGAGCATACTAGGTTTTTTCAAAAAATTGCAATAAGATTTATTACCCCCTCCCCCCGAATCTCTCAAATAAGGAAACTAAAATCTATCCTTGCACATAGAATAGCTTTGATACCATGTTAGAATTTTGCCGTCACACCAAAAGCACATACTTGTGGTGGAGAGGGATCTCATCATTGATATAGTCGCTACGCCAACACCCCCCCAGACGATAGATCCGGATACAACCACGTACCATGTGAGATTCGTACCCACTACGTACCGCGTCGATAAGTCGAGCTTACACGGACGAAGGGTGAGGGCTCGAGGGACTCGAACCGATGACCTGCACTCTGATACCATGTAGATTTTTGTCATCACACCAAAAGCACGTACTAGTGGTGGAGAGGGATCTCATCATCGATAAAGTCACTACGTCAACAGTTTTTCCTTCCTTATATTCTTGCTCAAAAGCATGCAGTAGATAAATTCTGAGGCACATACATTCTATCATGTTTTTTTATTTTGCATTGATTACTAATTTACCTTTCATTGATACTTTTGTTTTTGAGAAAGAAGACATATACCCTATTGTTGATTTCAATTCAATCCAGATGCATCTTGGTTCCCTTTTCACCTTAAGGTCTTTAATCAATGTTCTCAAATTTGCTACATCATCCCAATTTCCAGTTGCAGCATATACCTGTTGAAGCAGTAAATGAGTGGTAGCATCCTATGGTTCCAACTCAAGTACATATTCAGCCACATGTTTTCTTATATCAAGGTTGTATGGTAAGAAGGATATGACATATCAAAGTACTAGGTTGTAATGGCATTCTACTTGGAAAACATTCAACTTCATCCAAAAATCCACAATGACTAAGAATAGTGACCATACAAACATAATGTTTTGTTCTCGGTGTGTTTCCATAATTCTTTATCAACGAATGAGAGTAGCTACGAGCTTCATCCAATAGACCAGCATGGCTGCATATAGAAAGAACATTACCAGATGTGAAGTGATCTGATTTTAAGCTTGCTTCTTGAATTTTAAAAAAGATTTCCAAGGCCTTGTCAGCTTAACCATGTTGAGCATATCTAGTAATCATGGCATTCCAGGAAAAATCCCTTGGTTTAAACCTATTGTCAGACTTTCTGTGCATCCTCTATGCGACAACATTTTCCATACATATGAACAAGGGCAGTGTTAACAAAGATAAATGAATAAAACCCAGCTCTCATTATATATGCATGAATGTGCTTACCATTTTCAAAGATGTTAACCTAGCACAGGCCATGAAAGTTGTGGCAAAGGTGAAATTGTCAAGTTTGATGCCTATGCCTATACGATGCGTGTGGGAAAAGAGTTTGAGCGACTCCTTACCTAGGCCATTTTTGTTATATCCAACAGTCATTATATTCCAAGAGAACACATCTTCTTTAGGCATTTCAAAAAAGAAGTTGCTAGCATTATCTATGTTTCCACAATCTGCGCATACAGTAAGAAAGGCATTCCTTACAATTGCCCCTGCTTCAAATCTAGCCTTAAAGATATGAGCATGCAACTACTTGCACTGTACTAGGGATTTTGGGTTTTTCAATGCACCTAGAATGGTAGAAAATGTGATGTGGTTCATCTTAGCAGCCTTGTGTTGCATTTGGTTAAAAAGCTTGATAGTCTCTTCAAAATGGTAACCTAAACATATCCTCCAACCACAAAATTCCAAGATGTCAGGGCTTTTCGGGACATATAATTAAATACTTGGATTGAATCCTCCATGCTACCAGATTTAGCATACATAGTAATAAGGGAATTACCCACAAAAACACTAGGCTGGAATCCAATTTGAATAATTTTTACATGTACCTGCTTGCCTTGTTCAAGTCCTTCTAACTTGGCACATGAACTAACAACACTGGATAGAGTGAGAGAATCTAACTCTATATTACTCGTTGCATTCTACAATAATATTGTAGAGCTTCCTTATTCTTTCCATTGTGTGTATCAAGAAATCACTACATTCTATGAGACTACATCCAACTGATTTATTTCATCTAATTTTTACAGGTGTAATGGATAATTCCACATTTGGCATACACACTCACAAGTCCATTTGTAATAGATAAACTGGAGTGGAATCTAGTTTTGATGATGTGGGCATGGGGCTGTTACCCTATTGCATTGCTTGCAAGTGAGCATTGGTAGTAGGGACAATTATAAAATACTTAAAGAGTTAATCCTTATGGCTTGTGCCTGGATTTGCATTTCTTAATACAACTACAATGCATCCTGTGCATATCCTTCATGTACATAGCAAACCATCATAACAATCCATGAGACCACATTCCACTGAGGCATTTTGTCAAACACTTAGATGTGCATATTACCACTCCTGTTGTAGACATGAACAAGGGCACTTGTAACAAATGCATCCCACACTAATCCAATTTTAATGATAAGAGCATGTATTCACTGAATGGGTGAGAGAGTAGTGCATTGTGCAAGCATTTAAAATTTTGGCATAAACAAACTTACTTGAGTGGAGTCATTGAAGTTGCATTCTGTAAAAGACTTCAAAAGTTTTTCTCTCAATATCCACTTAGATAGAAATTTGTACCAAAAAAAGGTTTGTTATGATTATTTGGGTTAATTATGGTTGGATTCCTTATATTAAGAAAATAGATATCTCTTATGACAACCTTGAAGTTGAACAAATATGGGAGAGGGCTCAATAGTGGTGCACCCTAATTTTGTGGGTTGACATAGCAATGTAGGTGTAACATTGGTACTTAAAAATTATATCAGGGAGCAGCCAGAGATGTGGACAGTTTAAATATTTTGTTTCACCAGCATAGACCCAGAAAAAAAGTGTCAATAGAATGTTTTTTTGTTGAGGTTGTTAGGACTGAAAGTAAAACTCAATTGCAGAAAGAGAAGTAAAAACAGCGCACATATGTAATTAGAAAGCAAACAGAAAATGAGACACCAGATTTATCGTGGTTCACCAAACTTGGCTACATCCACACTGAGCAGAGGAATTGTATTGATAATCGAATTGTGTTTTACAATGAGATATCAAGCATATATAATGCTTCGTTATACATCACAAGAGGAATGTGAAAGGTCAAGCAATTGGCGGGAAAAGATGTGTCCGTTGGTCTTCATTTCCTTACAATCTCCCACTTGAAGGTCAACAGATGCTGCAACTCGCCAATCATTCCCCTGCTCTAAACTTCTGATTACTTCTTCTTAACAAGACCAAGAGAAGTCCTGGCACATTCAAACTTCTCTTTGGGAACAACCTTGGTGAAAATGTCTGCCGGATTGACCTTTGTGTCAATTTTTGCAACTTGTAACTTGCCCTCTTCAACTACATGACGAATGAAATGAGCATGTATGTCAATATGCTTAGAACGACGCTGAGATGAATGATTATGAGCCATAAAAATGGCGCTGCGACTATCACAAAACAAAACATAGTCACTTTGTTGACATTTCAAATCACCAAACAACTGCTGTAACCAAATCATCTCCCTAGCACCTTCAGAAAGAGCCATGTACTCAGCTTCGGCAGAAGAAAGAGCAACAGAATGTTGCAGCCTTGAGACCCAACTAATGGCAGCTCCAGCAAACATAAAAACATAGCCAGTAGTAGATCTCCGCTTATCTAAATCTCCAGCAAGATCAGAATCAGTGAAACCTTGCAGCTGTGCCTTATTGCCACCAAAACACAAAGCATAATCAGAAGTACCTTTAAGATACCTTAATATCCATTTGACAGCTTCCCAATGAGGCTTACCGGGATTGCTCATGAACCTGCTCACAACTCCCACTGCATGAGCAATATCGGGACGAGTGGAGATCATAGCATACATAATGCTACCAACAGCTGATGTATAAGGAACACCTTGCAAAAACTGTTTATCCTCTTGTGTTTTTGGACACAAATCAGAAGATAAACGAAAATGGGCAGCAAGAGGAGTAGAAACAACCTTTGCATCAGCCATACCAAATCTGTCTACAACCTTGTCAATGTACGCCTTTTGTGACAACATGATCTCCTTCCTTTGTCTATCCCTAGTGATGGTCATTCCAAGAATCTTCTTGGCTGAGCCTAAGTCTTTCATAGCAAATCTCTTAGCTAATTGAGACTTTAATTCAGAAACAATTTTCATACTTGTGCCGGCTACCAACATGTCATCAACATAGAGCAAGAGAATGACAAACTCACCATTAGGAAGTCGCTTATAGTAGACACAAGGATCTGATTCACATCTCAAGAAGTTATGCTCAGTCATAAAGCGATCAAACTTGAGATACCATTGGCGCGGGGCTTGCTTGAGCCCATACAAGCTGCGCTTCAATCTGCAATAAAGATGTTCCAGTCCCTGTTTCTTAAATCCTTCCGGTTGTTCCATGTACAGCTCTTCATCAACATCACCATGTAAAAACGCTGTTTTAACATCCAACTGATCAAGTTCAAGATCCCAAACTGCAACCAAACCCAAAACTACCTGGATTGTGGTCATTCTCACAACTGGTGAGAAAATCTCATTAAAATCTATGCCTTTCTGTTGATCATACCCCTTGACAACTAGTCTAGCGCGATAGCGCTTGTTGCCTCCATCTTCCTCTTTCAACTTGTATACCCAGCGGTTCTTCAAGGGTCTTCGATCAGGCGGAAGTGGCACTAAATCCCAAGTGTTATTTGCCTGCAATGAATGCATTTCATCTTGCATCGCTTCTTGCCACTTCGAAGAATCAACTGCCTTGCAAGCCTGTTTATAGGTAGCTGGTTCAGGTTGATCAGAAATCAATGATTCTGGTTGTGCCTCCTCTGAATATAATAACTCATAATCAGAAAATTTAGAAGGACGTCTCCTCTCCCGGGTAGACCTCCTTAACTGAGAAACCTCCTCTTGCAAATTTGAATCATCTAGATTCATTCTGTGTAACTGGTTTTGAATATTTGCTATGTCATTTTGCAAATTAGCCTTGTTCTGAACAATGTCTTCATGACTCTGCCTTTGAACACTTCCTTGTTGCACAGTCCCTTGCATCTGTATATTTCCTTGTGCTATTTCTCCAATGTTCTGCCCCTGCACACCAATCGGCTGAGGCAACAAAAACTGAGAATGTACTGGAGGCAGTGTATGGGCCATATGAGGCTGCGATGACACATGTGGCAGCGCTCTATCCAAAGGAGGCTGCATAGTATTTATCAGAGGCTGTGTGTGAGTGGTGGGAGGCAGCGATGAGTTTAATGAGGGCTGCATTACACATAAAGGCAGCGAACTATGCAAAGAAGGTTGCGTTGGATGTGAGGGAGGCAGCATAGATGTTAAATCACTTCCAACGTGAGCTGTGGGGTTTGAAAAAGGTTGCTGTGTAGGAGTTAGAGGCAGCGAACATGTTTGGGTAGGGTGCACAACAGGGGTGCTACCATTTAAAGATGCCGAACTTACATTTAATGGCTGTGTAAAAGAAACACCATTATCAAACAAATCAATATTAACATATTCTTTTGAAGATGTACTATCTCTGTGCAAACCTGGGAAAACTCTTTCGTTGAAGACGACATCCCGACTGCGAGTGACCTTTTTGGCGACGGGATCCCATAACCTGAATCCATATTGATCCTTGCCATACCCAACAAAGATACACTTCTGCGACTTGGGATCCAATTTGGATCGTTTCTCATGAGGAATAAGAGCAAACGCTTCACATCCGAACACCCGTAGATGACTATAAGAAATACGCTTGCCCAACCACCTTTCCTCAGGAATGTCAATATTTAACCGAGATGAGGGAGCTCGATTAATGAGGTAAACTGTTGTGTTGCAAGCTTCTACCCAGAATTCTTTTCCCAGTCCAGCATTGGAAAGCATACACCATGCTTTTTCCAAAATCGTTCTATTTAGCCTCTCCGCAGCCCATTTTCTTGCGGTGTATAAGGAACAACTTTGATTCTTCGAATACCATTGTCAGCACAAAAACTATCAAACTCTAGTGAACAAAATTCGCCGCCATTATCAGTTTGCAAACACTTGATATTATGCCCACTCTGATTTTCAACTAGAGCTTTAAAAATTTTGAACTTGCTGAACACTTCAGATTTTTTGTTAAGCATAAAAATCCAAACTTTTCTAGTGCAATCATCAAGGAAAGTTAAAAAATAATTAGCACCTCCAAGAGAAGTTACCTCAGTTGGCCCAAAAACATCTGAATAAACCAGCTCCAAAGGTGAGGTGTTCTTCTCATGACCCGTCTTTATGAAGCTGATCCGCTTCTGCTTGCCGTAGAGACAATGTTGGCAAAAATCCAAATCCACAGATTTCAACCCCGGTAGTTGTTCTCTTTTGATCAGACTTCAAGACCTTTTCTACTCATATGTCCAAGCCGTTGATGCCACAGCTTGGTTTCGCTGTCCGTCACTGTCATAGCAGCTCCCACTTGAGAGTCATTCTCAAAAACATATAAACTGCCCTCTCTATTTCCTTTGGCAATCTGCATGACACCTTTAGTAACCTTCCATGAATCTGGATAGAAGGTAGTATTGCAGCCTTGTGAGAACAATTGGGTTATAGAAATCATATTCTTTTTCAGTTTTGGGACATGCCTAACATCTTGCAAAAGCCATTTGCTTCCATTTTTAGATTGTAGGAGAACATCACCTTTACCAATGATGTCCAATGAATTGTTATCCCCCAAGTAAACCTTCCTGAACTATCCTCCTTGATAATTAGAGAAGGCATCCGTGCAAGAGGTGGCATGAAAGGATGCGCCCGAATCTAGAACCCATGAAGCTGAAGTGGTTTCACTTACAGACAAAACCAAAATATTATCACCCTTGTCATAAACAGCATTGACCTCGCTGTCTTTAACCTTCTCTTGCGCCTTCTTATAGGAATAACAATTTTTCTTGGTGTGACCGGGCTTACCGCAGAACCAACAGTCACCAACTCTACCTCTGGATTTTGACCTCTTCGCTGATTTTGATCTTCTTCTGTTATTGTCTTTGCCTCTATTATGAGGCCTTCCTCTACTAACAGTGGTTAAGGCTTCACCGGAAGATATTTTTTGGTTCTTTCTACGCATATCTTCACTAAGGAGTGTAGCTGCTACATCATCAAACACCAATTTTGTTTTGGCTGAAGCTGAAGTACTTATGGCCATCACGACACCTTCCCAGCTGTTGGGCAATGAGCATAGCAGCAAGATTGCTTTAATTTCATCTTCCAACTTTATCTCCACCGAAGTCAGTTGGGTAAGTAAGGTATTAAACTCATTCAAATGGTTAGACATAATTCCACCTTCTTTCATTTTCAGGTTATAAAGCTTTTTCATGATAAAAACTTTATTAGATGCTGAAGCCATCTCATACATCTTACAAAGTTTATCCCACAGCTCCTTCGAAGTCTTCTCTACTGAAACATTAAACAACACATTGCTGGACAGCGAAAGGAAAATCGTAGCTCTTGCCTTCTTATCCATCTTGTCCCATTCTTCATCCGTCATTGAGCTTGGTTTCTTTGCTACCCCTTCAAGCACAAGTGAGAGGTCTTGTTTTATCAACAAAGACTCCATATGTACTTTCCACAGTCCAAAATTTTGACCGGAGAACTTCTCAATCTTCGGTTCCTCCATGGCTCGAAATTCCAACACCAATTTTCGCAATCAGCTATACCGTCACCGTACAGCTTTGATACCAATTGTTAGGACTGAAAGTAAAACTCAATTGCAGAAAGAGAAGTAAAAACAGCGCACAGATGTAATTAGAAAGCAAACAGAAAATGAGACACCAGATTTATCGTGGTTCACCAAACTTGGCTACATCCACACTGAGCAGAGGAATTGTATTGATAATCGAATTGTGTTTTACAATGAGATATCAAGCATATATAATGCTTCGTTATACATCACAAGAGGAATGTGAAAGGTCAAGGAATTGGCGGGAAAAGATGTGTCCGTTGGTCTTCATTTCCTTACAGAGGTGTCATAATAAACCCAAAAAAAAGCTAGACCAATAGTTGTGCTTAACTCATGTTTTTTAGTGATGTCGCATCATATGATTTGTTGCTTTTTGAATCTAATGGACACATATTATTCAATTATTGAGTCCTCTCTTACAACTACCATACCATACTATTTAAAATATTGAGCTTTCAATGCACCAGTCCTATCACAACTATTGATACCCACACCACTATTGGACCCTCTCCCCTAACAAAACATTCTCTCTATATAAAATATGCCCGTGAATAAAACTAGATAAAAAATCATATCCTAAAATATGCCCACATTGTGATGAAACTAGATAAAAAATCATGTCCTAAAATGATCAAAAATGAAAATAAAGTGTAAGAACTAGCTACAAGCCTACAACCATAAAACATAAACTCTCAATACTCCATTATAACTCAGGTTGCCCCACTTACCATATACAGAATTCGCTTCAAATTGCCAAGGACCGTGCAAAAACAGAAGGTTTAATGCCTGGGTAAGTTTCTAAAGGGCACATCGCATCTGAAAATTGCATGGTCTAGAAACACATCTAGTTGGTTCTCTACAAATGATGGTCATTTTTTTTTTTTTTTTTTTGTTTCGATCGCTTCTCCCATCTTTGTTGTCATATCATTTTTATGCACATCTCCCAATCGACAATTCTTCTAACACCTTTGTTAGCCACTTTATTTGATGTGTGAGTATTTGTCCCTACATCTTTCTTGAAATAGAAAACTCAACAAAATGAAATAAAATTGCTTGAAGATATTGTGATAACTAAGACCAGAAAGGTCTTGAAAGCTATCCGCCTCCAAGGATTCTCCTGCCCCGACTCCTGCTTCTACTAATGCCTCTGCTTCTGCTCCTATTACTAATCCTGCTCCCATCCTTGTTTCTGCTACGGTGGACGGTTATAGTTCCAGGGGAAGCTGCTAATCATGTTTTGTCTGTGTGGGATAACATTGTAATTACATTTTTTTTAAATCTTTTTTTATGTTTCAAGTCTGTTGCTGTTTATTGTTGGGTTTCTACCATCACAGACTATATATGACTAAGAGGATTTGTCCTCCTGTTTTTTTAAAGCTTCTCTTGATGAAAGTTGTGATATGTAATGTTAACATTCTTTATAATATAAATTATAGGTGGTCTCCCCTCATAAAAAAATTGGTTGGGTATAATTGGTGAGGATGATGGTATGTTCCTTGATTACACCATCCATCAAAGTTTAAATCTTCCATAGGTGCAAAATGGATACCCCGCAGTGTTGGCTCTAAGTCAAAAGAGATCAGTTATTCGTCCAACTTAATCCCATGCCCCTAATACCAATGGGCTGCAAAAATAACCCAAGATTGTTATAGAACTTCTCAACAAAAATAAAGCAACAAAACTATAAATAAAAATGAAATGATGTTAAACAAAGTAAGCAATGGCATTGGACGAGGCAAACAAATCTAAGGCCTAGGAAGTGGAGGGTAAAGTCATATAGAGAACCAGAACCTCTTCACAAGTCTATAGATATTGTTGTGAGTGATTCAAAATCATTGCGCTATACCTGACAAAAATAGATGCAAGAACAAAGAACATTTGAGGAGATGATGAGTTTTTTATTCTTATTACTTTTGTGCAGGTCATTGCCATATGCATTTCTTTTTTTTGTTATTCATTATAAATGTTATAAATAAATTTATAGACAACATATATGTTAATTATTTAAAATTATATACCACCTATTTTTTAAACAAAAATATGTAAATTTTGAAAGTTCACATAATAATGACTGATTGATTTTCACTATTAATAAAATTAAATTAATTATTTTAAAAAAAATAATTTGTCATCAATATTTTTATAAACTTATTTGAATTTCCAATCACAACTCCTCATGCATGCCATAACATAACAAAGTAGAGTTAAAAAAGGTAAACTACATATACTTTACATGATTTAAATTAAAAAGAGGTTAATCATTTCAGACAGAAAGTGGCGAGAGGGAAGGGATAATCGTTGGAACTTGGAACTCTCCATGACGTGACAAAGTAATCAATGTTATTTATGGCATTGCTTATTACCCTCCCAATGTGCAACGTACCACAATTCCACTAAATAGAAAGTCAAATTCAGTGCAACGTACACCAAATCCTCTCAAAACAAAAACCAAATTCAATATGTATGAAGTCGCATAGAAATTTTATTTATAATTGTAAGGGTGAAAAGGTTTGGTTTTTGTTTTTTTTTTTTTTTTTAAATTAGTCTTACATTTATTTTTGTTTCTAGTGTAATAGTCTAATATGTAAATGATTTATTTATAAATGAAAGTTGACATTTTATTCAAGCTTTGATTAAATATGACTCCTCATCACTTAAGGATCTAGATCCAATCATCATGTTCTCAATTTCTTATCTTAGGTCAATTGTGTAGTTGTGGCCTTGAACATCGTTCACAATTGTAAGGGTGGTCTTGGTCCTTGAATTTTGAAATTGAGTTTAACTCCAAGCTCAAGCTGACTTACTTCCAACCAGTTGTTATCTACCGACTCAAGCATGAAGTATTCACATATACACGATAGGGTTTGTATAAAGGACAAGAATCCTTGTTCAATTAGGGGACATACCAACACATTTTACACATCCCCTGTTCATGAAATATCATCTTAAAAGCAATTAAACTGAATTACATTATTTTCCTTTCACAACATTGGGTTCGTGTCTTTAGTTTGGGTTCACCTTGCTCTTGCCCTTAATTCCACCCAAGTTGTACACAGGTCAACCTATTACAACCAACATAATTAGGGATAAAAGAATAGAAGAAAACAAATTTATCGATTCTGGAGGTTTCGTATTTAATAATTAGTTGAAAGCTTTCATTATTATCCTTTAATATAATTATATAGCCTAGCTTAATTGAGTAAATGCAATCAATTAAGCATAAATGAGTCTAGATTAATATGATAGCTAGGATTGATAACTTTCATAATTTACAATAACTATTTTAAGAAGGTGAGTACACAGAAGGGTGGTACATAGCTTTTTGAGTCAAGAAAGATTGTTTTTAAGAAGATTCTTGAATATTCTATGGTTCTATCTTAAAAGTGTGTGCTCTCTTTCAAATGAATGTCTTGGACTTTGTGTTGATCTTCTAATAGATATCTAGGGTCGAGTCCAATAGTCTTGATCAAGTTCATGACTGCATATTAGTCTCTTGGCTTGGTAAAGGTTATTACATTATTTTTTGGGTATGGAAATTTGGCAAACACCTAATGGTATTTTCCTTTCTCAACATAAATATGCTCAAGATGTCCTAGATATATTTAAAATGAATGATGCTAATTTTGTTTCTACTCCTTGTGAATTAGGAACAAAATTAATGGTTGATATGGAAACTCCTTTTGTTGATTCTACTTTATATAGGCAACTAGTTGGAAGTTTAAATTACTTAACTCTAACTAGACCTGATATTTCCTTTAGTGTTTGTTTAGTTTCTAGATTTATGTCTAAACCTCAACAAACTCATTTTAAAATTGTAAAAAGAATTTTAAGATAAGGTTCCATTAATGTTGGTCTTTTTTATGATGCAAATTATAAATTTTCTCTATATGGTTATATTGATTCAGATTTAGGAGGTGATCCCAATGATGGGAAATCCACTTGTGGTTATTGTTTCTTTGTTGGATCAGGTGCAATATCATGGAATAGTAAGAAGCAACAAACCACTTCTCTTGGCTCTACCAAAGTTGAATATAAAGGTTGTACTAATGCAACTAAAGAAGCACTATGGTTAATAAGATTGCTTGAAGAATTTGGTCTACCTCAAAAGGATCCTACTCCTTTGTATTGTGATAATCAAAGTGTCATTGCCTTAGCAAAGAATCCAGTTTTTTACGCAAGGACCAAGCATATTGCTCTTCAACATCACTTCATTAGAGAGCAAATTGAAGACAAACAAATTTCTCTTTTGTATTGCAAGAGTGAAGATCAAGTTGCAGATATTCTCACTAAACCTCTTTGTAAAAAAAAATTCTTCATCATTGTAAAAATCTAGGCTTACATCCCATTGATGATTTGATCTAATCTCCCTGAGTAAATCTTGAGGGAGGGGTGTTAGAAAGTTAATCTTTACTTGGTAAAGGTTATTTAATATTTACTTTGGTAAAGGTTATTATTTATTTTCATCTTATAATATAAAGTATTTTGTCTTATTTGAGTATCCTCACACATGTGTGATGATGACTCATGTTCATATTCCTCTTGGAGGAATATTTAGGCTTTAGCCTCCTCCTTATGAGGATTGTGACACTTTGCACACACATATAATAGGTGGCATATGGGAGTTACATGCAACTCCTTTTTCACCTCTATTAATGAGGTGCTTCCTTCTCATTTTTCTCAATTCTCTCATTCTCACATTCACATACGCTCATTCTTGAGAAGCTCTCTCTCTCTCTATAATTTTTAGGCTTCTTGCCATCTACATAACATTGGGGGTTTTTCTTTGATTTTCTCCCTTCAAAATATTTGTCTCCTTTGTTGAATCTTGGTGCATGCTTTTGGTTTTGGTTCTTCATTGGATGGTAATGTTTACTTCAAACGTTGCTTGATACTTAGTTAGTACTTTCCTTTGCTCTATTATTTTTCTTTTCACTTATATAGGCAAGCTGAGAGATAGGGCAAGGTGAGAGATATGACTGTTGGTCTCCTACAATGATTTAACAACTAAGCCCATAAAGTTGTGACTCATAGATTGGACATCTAACCTGAATAGCTATCTTAATCACTATGAAGATGCATTTAACTTGTCATCCCAAGGATGTGAACTTGAAATGGGTCAGCACAGTATGTGCGCTAGGACTCCAAAGTAGCCACATTCATTCTACAGCTAAGAAAGACATAATGCTAAAAGTAAATCGCTTGGAAAGAAATAACATAAATGTTGAACATCAACCAACAACTATACTAATCTGAAGTGCAAGACAGAAAATGAAAATCTAGGCAAACAAACAAGAAACTACTCTGTTTGCTTTGGCTGCAAGAACAGACATAGAATGGAATTCTAGTGGTTGTAGGAACATACGATGCCATATTTTAACTAACTACTTTAACAGACAATAACAACTAAACTAAAGGATGGAATGCTCACCAAGTGGGCCCCCTTGGATGAGTATCCCTTAAGACAAATATAAACTCAGAGATTGGAAAATATGAGTACAAACGAGCAACATAACTGTATTACTGAAAAACTTAATAGTGCGAGTACAACCTCAAATTAATCAACCCCTTAGAAGGAGCATCTGAGCCTTATTTATAGAGAGAAAAACTACAAGCCAACTACCTAGCAAGGCGGTCAACTCCAACAGAATAGGAGGACACCACTTTAGGGAAAGCATAGAAAGTGGAGAGGAGGTTATGCATGCGTGGAATCTGGTCAAGCATGTTCGCTTTAACGCAGATCTAGCACAAGAAAACTCTTATATTTTCTCAACAAGCAATTAAGACCAGTTACAAGGTGGTTATCTTCCCTTCATTTGACATTTGAACGACCACCTTGTTTGACTTTGTTGGTGAGTAACCAACTGACATAATCTTCCTCGACTTTATAGGCTGCTAATTATATCTGCATAACAATATTAGTATGCACAATAATTGCATATTTGTAACTATCTTAGAGTAACATTCATTAACCACATGTAAAATTAACATAGATAGTTCATATAGCATGTCAATGTCATTAAAGATTATAGGAAATAACCTATGCCCAATATCTTATGGTTTTGAGGAAATGTCATGAAAAAATCAATATCTAGTTACCAAAGTCCATGATAACTACAGCACATGGATAATAAATTCTAACAAAATTGAGTCATAAACTAGACTCATCAATGACTATATAGGATGATGACAAGTGTCTTAATCATGTTACATGAGACATAGAGAGATAACTATCCTAAGTATGCCCTCGGTAAACTTAAGTAAACTAATGCGAATTTGACCTCATTTGAAACTAGTTAGGTAATATACCTCATTCACACCAACACCCCCTTTAATGCAACTTAGAGAGAATGAGAAAGAATGGAAAGATGCAATGATGGATGATGGATGGGACTTGGCTACAAGGCCATGTTAGGTACCCATGTACAAAAGATCTCTCACAAATAGAGTAAAGGAGAAAAACTCATAGGAAGAAAACCCCTCTCCAAAAGAGAGAAAACAAGAAAGTGAAAGGACTCATCATGACCCCCAAAGACTACTTCTATCACCAATATACAATCAATAACCTCCCCATAGGAGAGAAGGAGTGAGATGACAAATCCCCCCCACAAAAAAGTAGCTCCTATGCCAATGGTGAATTCCTAAAGATAGAATACAATCCACTGCCTATAAACAACATTTTTGCTCATAGGAAGAAACAAATCACATGGTGTTTGTAGAAGAAACTCCCATAATCTGGATGAAAAGGGAATCCAAATCAAAATGTGTGTCTCATAATACAACTCTAGTGACCTCATGTTGGAAAAAGATGTCTTATCCAAATCAAGAACTAAATCCCCTATCAAAGAAGTAGAACTAGGAGGGAAAGATACTGAACTGCATCTAAAAACACTGAAGATGTGATGACATCACTGTCATCAAAGAGGAGAGATAAACACCTAAATGTGGACATCCTCCAAATTTTAAATGTGAGACTCCACAAACAAGGATGCAATGTTTGATAAATAGAAATCTCAATAAGGTGGATTTAAAAGACTAAAATGATCCTACTGTAAAGAATCACTAGAAGCAATAGGTGATGAAGATGTGATCTTAATAGGAGGAGAAGGAGAAGTAAGAGAAGTATTTGTGTCATCACAATGATCAATACCTACTAGATATTCAAGCTCCTCTTCTATATCATCATCAAAGGGTATATTATCTACATCATTAATGGGTAGGAGATTGTCCAAAATAGGATCATCAAGGAATGGATATAGATGTGTGCCTCTATAGAACTCCCAAATCTTTGTCCAAAGAGCGCATCAACACTCAATATGTGAGATGGAACACATAGTGTCAAAATTAACACTAGAACAAATCAATCTTAGAACATGATCATTTCTGATTCCCCATGCTATCTTCTGATTATGTGTACCTAGTTTAGGGACAAGTCCATAGAGATGGGGCAAGAGATGAAGCCACCTGAGATGTTTCAAGATGTCATCTTGCCAAGACTTGTAATTATCCTTTTTCAAGTTTACCATAGAAGGATGAATATAAAAACCCATGATACCTACTCAAATAAATTAGATCAAAGATCAAAACATCTAATGCATATCAATACTAATATATGAAGCCCACCCAAGAAAACAAAACTTTTCCAAGTGCCAAAATGTCTAAGATATCAACTAGAATGCAAATAACCAACAAAATAAATAAAAGACACATAGGGATTAATCTAGAAAAAGTGCATAGATGGCTATGTAGAGCTTTTGAATACCTTTCCAATGTTGAAAGAATTGTGAAAATCAGAGATTGCGGCAAAAAGTTATGAGCTTTGAAGCCAAAAAGGGTGATTGGACTTCAAAGAGTAATAAAATAGACCAAGAGCAAAATTTTAAAAAATTACCAACACCAATGGAAAGTGTTTGGAACTAGCTTTCCAACACCTATAATTTGTTTGTGAATTTTCAATATTGTATACCCGTTATGGATAAAAGAAAACCAATACCTCCTTAGGGCATGAAATGGGGCCAAAAAATGGCTCAAGTGGTATTGTTCATGTGGCTAAACAGGCGGTGTCACCCCGCTGGTGGTGGATCTGAGTGACCCGCTGGTGGTGTGCTAGTGGAGTGGTCAGATCTAGTGGTAGATGGGCATTGGCGTGGTGGAGCGACAGAACGGTCGCAACTGTGTAGTGAATCTTAGTGCAAAAGCAGTGAATAAGAGTAAACTGTCGGCCGAGTGACAAAAATAGTCAGGGGTGCCTTTGTGTGTGGTGGTGGTGGTACAAAAAGTGTCACCTATTGGTGAATGGCCCCCATGGGCTCAATAAAACCAAGGGCCAAATAGCAATATGACAATGGCCTAAAAAATCTCCCACTGAAGATTTAACCAATAGATAATAACTATTAAACAATGCTGAAATTGTCGAACCAAAAGATAAAGATTGCTAGATCAAAACTCAAACTACTGAATAAAAACTTTTGCCCATTGTTGAAGATCTACTGACATCAGTGATGCGATAGGATTGTATGCTAACTATGGAGGATGATGCAGGCATAGTGCATTCTCTACAGAATATTCCATAGATTACTAGATTTTGCTAATTTGACCGTCGAATAAAGTCTATGACTATGGGATATTTTCTGTAACCACTGGTTAAACTGACTGCAGATCCTCCGAGTGTGTAGGTCATACAGTATAGATCGTACAAAATGTTCTATGACCCAGAATCTATAAACCTTAAAAATGGTTGAAATTTTTCTGAGGCCAAAATATAGGGTACTTTATATCAAAATTCATTTTCTGGGCCTTTTGGACTTAATGGTGGGGTCCTTTTTGCTCAGAAATGCACCTAGCAAAAGGTCATGCCTAATTATCTCCTATATTTGAGAAGGGGCTTATAAATCTGAAGCTCTAATACCATGTAAGAGTCACCAATGGACTTAAGCTCCTAGGATCACCTGCAAAACTATAGATTAACCTTCCATAAGAGAGTACGAAAGAGGATAAATTGTTTGATTATGATGCAAAATTGAACTATGATATTATGATATGATACAATGATACCATGATACAAAGAGTACATGAGGGACCTTGCTTATATAGACAAGGTGAGAGATAGGACTACATAGGATGATGACAAGTGTCTTAATCATATTACATGAGACGCAAAGAGATAACTATCCTAAGTATGCCCTAAGTAAACTAGTGTGAATAGGACCTAATGTGAAACTAGTTAGGTAATTTATACCCTGTTCACACTAATAATTCGTAGAAGGAATGACTCCAAGGTATGGCACAATGATGGAGAATTCAACAACAAAGGATCTCGTGGGATTTGTTTATTATACATGCCCAAAAAAGAATCCTCTACTACCTCCTACTGCTAAAACAAAGGAGGATGATAAGAAAACAAACAAAATCAAGAAATAGTTATGCTTATGGCAACACAATTTCAAGGTTAAGGAAAGCAATTTTAGGGTTAGTTTTTTTAAGATTGGGCAAGGCAATGATTAGGTTTAAGGTTTTATTTTAACAAATACATTAATAAAAAGAATTTTTAAGTTGAGTGTTTAGTGTTATGTGTGTCTACATGGTGTTAGAGATCTTTTAAAATATGATTAATCCCCGCCACGGGAAGCTGACAAGCCCCGTCAGGCGGAAGATGCTATCGCCAAACCAGAGGAAAAATGGTCAACGGTTACCAACCGAAAAAATAAGTCCAATGGCTCCAGGGCAGTTACCAAAACCCCTGCACCGACAAAAGAAGTTTCAAACCCTTCTGTAAGGGGAAGGAAACCTAAAAGGTTTCTAATAGCAGTTCAACTCAGCCAAGGCCTTCGGCTATGCACCAGCGTATCTCAATAATAATAACTCATCCGACCAAGTCTCCTCCTGTGTCAGGAATTCACAGGCAATCTCGCAACCCTTCTCAACCTCTTGAAGAAGGAGAATATGTTCAGGAAAAATGGAGGCACTCGTCTCCCACCATTCAGATTGGGTCAGTCCCACCAGAATTTTTGTAGAACCACTATTCCTCTCTGGAAGAGCCAAACTCTGACGAAATGGTGGAGTATCTAACATGAATTTACTTTCCTAGAATGTTTGAGGTCTAACAGACCTCTCTAGGAAGTATTCTATAAGGGATACTCTTCAGAAGTATGCTAGTATTGATGTTTTGTGTCTTTAGGAAGTGAAAGTTGCTAGTTTTTTGCTTTCTTCGACTTGCCGCTTTATTTGGCCAACCAGTAAAATGTTTTGTATTGATCATGAAGCTGGACGTGGCGATGAGGTCACTCTTTTGTCCCCACGGTGGCACACTTTTGTGGTTTCTCATGGGTCTGACCCCACAAATCGGATTGCCTGGATTCTTCTGAACATTGATAATCATTCCTTTGGGATTATTAATGTTTATGCCTTGAATGATGATATTGAAAGATCTATTCTCTGGCAATGGATTGTTGAATCATTGCCAGTTGCCACCTGGTTGCTCTGTGGAGATTTCAATATGGTTGAGATGGCGTACGACAAAGATGGTACTCTGCCATTTCGATGGGTAGCTGGCAAAAGAGGCCTAGTTTTACATGTGTAATAAATTGGGTCTTCTCGACCCCAACATTGGCCACTGCCACTCTCATTCTCTCTGGCACACTTGGTGCAATTATCGAGCTCTAACAAGATATTTAAATGTCTTGACCATGTTATGATCTTGGCTCAATCTTTTTTCTCTTTGTCTAGCTCTTCCCCACTTCCGGTTAAGCTGTTAGTGGATGTGACATTGTCAGACCACTTTCGTATTTTGTTTTGCATTGAATGGCAAGTATGGTAGCCTCGCGCCAGGAGGACCTAGTTTTTTCTAAATACCTCTTTGCTAAGTCACCAGCCCACACTGGCCCACATCAACACCATCTAGAATCTTGAATATAGACCGCCCCACTCAACTGGATGGATCAAGTGGTGGAATGATGCCATCACCCAGACTGTGAGGTTTCTTCTCATTTATGGGTGCCAGTTGGCTATTTTCTGCAGACAGTCTTATGAAGCGACAATGTTTGATCTCCACACCACCATTGAGGCTTTGGCAGCTAACCCCTTCTCCCCTTCTCTGCAAGTCAGGGTTGTTGGTGCAGTCACGGTAGGAGGGTTCATAGAATGAACTGTCTAGGTTGTGCAGCAAGAGTAAAGACAATGGAAACAACTCAAAGATATGAAACAAATATAGACTCAGTCATTCAGAATAAATAGAATTCAAATACAATCTGGCCAGCATCATGCGGGCTTACAACTGGGCTCAAAGGCCTGATTACAGAATATCAGAATATGTACAAGATATAGCATTGAAGTCCCCTCGCAAAGGATCCAAGCTATCTATCTTCTAAAGCATGAGAACTATGCTAACTAACTACTTTCCTAAGGATCTATTACATCAATATATATCATCTCTGGTACAAAAGTTTCCTTTGCATCAGCCAAGGAAGGTCACAAACTCCAATGAAGAGCTATAATGTGTGTACATGGATAGGTCGGGCCTAATCATGTAGAACACCTCATGAATGAAATGATGTGCGGATCTCGGGGAAGGTTACCCACAAACTAAAGATCATTTAATGATGTGTTGTTAAGCTCCACAAGTCAAGGAATGTTCTGTAAGTCTTCTCCTTTAGTTGATTATCAGAGACTGTCAGGATGCTCTGTTCTGAGAAAATAGCTGATCTTCTAATAGCAATAACTTTTCGGTGATTGATCCAAATGCTCTAAATTATGGATATGATGTAGATGAATGAATCTGGATGCTAAGTCTAGCTCCGCAAGATGTGAAATGCAACTATGGCAGAATGCGGACCAAAATACAGAAACTGCTACTAGTTGAACTGCCTAAACTGAACTGCAAACAAACTGAAAAGCAAATGTTTTTGGTTGATGAAAGATTGCTCTTGAACCAGGGATGCTCATGCATCAGACATCCAAGGTTATTGAAAAAGTGATTCCCTCACTTTGCTAGGGCTAGGGGAGAACCAAGACGGTCCACCTCAGCCTAAGAAATCCATGATGAGTCTTCTTCTGGTCTGCCTTTCCACTTCACAAGATATTCTTTGTATTGTCTTCCTCTAGTGCTACATCCAACTCTGCTATCTAAAATGTCTTCAATCCACTCCAATGCTTGTTGTGCTAACTGCTTCTTCAAGTCTTCTTCTATGTTGTCACTGAACTCTGCTTCATGATACTGATATAAGTCTACAATGTTGAAAATAGGTGATATACCCAATGTCTCTGGTAACTCTACTTCATATGCATTTCCTGAATCAAATTTTTTGAGTATCTTACAAGGTCCAAACTTCTTCATCTTCAACTTGTTATATGTCCCAACTGGAAATCTTTCTTTTCTCAAGTACACCATCACTTCATCTCCAACTTCAAATTCCTTATGTCTTCTCTTCTCATCTGTCTTTTCCTTATACTTATTGTTCATATTCTCCAAATGCTTCTTCACCTAATTATGCACTATCTTCATGTGATCTACAAATTCCTCTGCCTTTGCACTTCTCTTCTCTTCCATACCAATGTCCCTCAATTCTGCAACTCCTCTAGGTTTTACTCCGGTAACAATCTCAAACGATGTTTGTCTGATACTCCTATTTACTAAATTATTGTATGCAAACTATGCTTGTGAAAGAATCAAATCCCAACTTCTAGCTATCTCTCCAACCAAATATCTCAACAAGTTTCCCAAACTCCTATTCACTACCTCTGTTTGTCCATCAGTCTGTGGATGAAAAGATGAACTGAACTTCAGATCTGTCTTCATTTTCTTCCAAAGTGTCTTCCAAAAATATCCAACAAAGTTTGTGCCTCTGTCTGTAACTATACTCTTAGGTAATCCATGTAATCTCACAATCTCCTTGAAAAATAGGTCAGCTACATGCACTGCATTGGTTGTCTTCTTACAAGGTATGAAATGAGCCATCTTTGAAAATCTGTCAACCACTACAAATATTGAATCATGTCCTCTTTGTGTCTTTGGCAATCCCATTACAAAATCCATGCTTATGTCTTCCCAAGGTCTCTTGAGTACTATCAAAGGTGTATACAATCCAATATTCTGACTACTCCCTTTTGCAACTTGACAAACTCGACAACTCTATACAAATTTCCTAGCATCCTTATGTATATGAGGCCAAAAGTAGTTTTCACTTACCAAATCCACTGTCTTATCAATGCCAAAATGTCCTGCTAATCCACCACTATGTTTCTCCTTGATCAAATTATCTCTCATTGAACTCTTAGGTATGCATAACTGACTTCCTCTAAACAACATGTTTTCCTGAATGAAATAATCCAGCCACTTACTCCTATCTGTCACAACAGGTTCCTTACGTGCTTTCCAAGGTTCTACAAAATCAATGTCTCTCTCATACATGTTCTTTAATTCATCAAAACCCAACACTTCAACTCTCATTTCTGTCAACAAGTTTTTTTTTCTACTCAATGCATCAAGAACTTTGTTTGATTTTCAACTCCTATGCTTCAACACAAAAGTGTAACTCTGCATGAACTCTAACCATCTCATATGTCTTTGATTCAACTTACCTTGACTGTTCAAATATTGTAATGCTTGATGATCTGTATATAGTACAAACTCCTTAGGCAACAAGTAATGTCTACACTTCTTCAAGGCTTGAATTATGGCATAGAACTCTTGATCATAAACTGAATATCTTCTCCTTGCATCATTCAACTTCTCACTAAAATATGCTACAAGTCTACCTTCTTGACTTAATATTGCTCCAATCGCACTTCCACTTGCATCACAATCAACTTGAAATACCTTATTGAAATCCGGTAACACCAAAATAGGTTGCTCTATCACCTTTTGCTTCAACAACTCAAAACTTTTATCTGCTCCTAATGTCCACTTAAAGTCTTTCCTGTCTCCTCTCATTATCTCTGTCATAGGGTTACATACTAAATTGAAATTTCTGATGAACTTCTGATAGAAACTAGCTAATCCATGAAATGATCTAACCTCTCCAATGCTCTCTGGGTAGGCCATTCAACAATTGCTTTCACTTTCTCAGGGTCCATCTTCAATCCTTCCGCAGAAATCACAAATCCCAAATATACCAACTCTTCCTTCATGAAACTACATTTCTTGATGTTTATCAACAATTTATCTTCTCTCAACCTCTACAAAACTTGTCTAATATGCCACAAATGTTCCTCTTTTGTCTTACTAAAAATCGAGATATCATCCAAGTATACAATCACAAACTCACCCAAGAATTTCTTCAAGACTTCATTCATCAATCTCATGAAAGTACTCGGTGCATTTGTCAATCCAAAAGGCATTACTAACCACTCACACAATCCTTCATTTGTCTTAAAAGCAGTCTTCCATTCATCTCCCTCTCTGATTCTAATATGATGGTATCCACTCTTCAAGTCTATCTTTGTGAAATATCTCGCTCCACTCAAACAATCCATGATATCATCCATCCTAGGTAAAGGAAATCTATACTTAACTGTGATCTTGTTTATTGCTCTAGAGTCAATACACATTCTCCATTCTCTGTCTTTCTTAGGTGCTAATACTGCAGGTACTGCACAAGGACTCAAACTTTCTCTGATCAAACCCTTCCGCAACAACTCTTGTATCTGTCTATTCAATTCTTCATTCTCTGTCGGTGTCATTTGGTGTGCTGCTTTGTTAGGCAATCTAGCTCTAGGTATAAGATCCATATGATGACTGATACTCCTTATAGGTGGCAATCTTTCAAGCACATTATCTGATATGATGTCTTCATACTCTATCACCAATTATTTTATCTCCTCCGGTTGTGATTCTTCAGTCTCCTTCAATGTTTCAGGCTTCTTAGGAATCAAAGCATAACACATATTCTCATGTCTCAAACCATCAAGAAATTTCCTTCCATCTGCCAAACAGATTCTAGCATTTCCACATACTTCACTCTTAGGATCATCTTCTAAAGGAATCAAATTAATTCTCTTTCCATTTTTTGTTATAGTGTATGTATTCTTTCTCCCATCATGTATAGCTTTTCTATCATACTGCCAAGGTCTACCCAACAAAATATGACATACATCCATAGGCATAATATCACACAAAACTTCATCATGATAAGATCCAATATGAAATTTCACCAAACATTGTTCACTCACCAGTACCTTATGATCATCCTGAATCCATGCTATCTAATAGGGTTTAGGGTGTTTCAACCTTTCCAACTTCAACTTAGTCACCATCTCCTCTGAAACTAGGTTATTTGAACTACCACTATCAATCACAACTTTACAACACGTACCTCCTAATTTGCATCTAGTCCTGAACAAACTTTTCCTCTGTGGTGGTTCCTCATTTGTTTCTACTTGAAATAGTTCTCTTCTCATCACAAGTGATTCTCCTTTCTCAAGTTTGCCAATTGAACTAGGTGATCCAATAGGTTCTTCTTCCACGTAGGCTGCTCTTCCACTATTCTCTGTCTTCTTGCTTGTACTACCCTGATTACATTCAAATGCTCTATGTCCTTCACCTCCACACTTGAAACAAGTACCTCTGAATGTTCTCTTATCAAATCCTCTTCCCTCTCTTCTGTATCCTTCATTCTGATATGCGCTAGGGTTTCCTCTCCAGTAAAAATTTATGTCATCTCTCCGATAAGCATTATTATCTCTGTCCTCCTTCTTGAATGTGTTGTCAAACTTGTTCTGCTCTGAATGTGATCTATCTCCTCCAAAAATAGTCTACCTCTCTGAAATTTACCTCCTCTACCTTTCTGTCTTGGATCATGTCTTTTATTCATCTTCTCTTTTAACTTTTAGGGCAAACTGATGTGCTTCCTCCAAAGATGTCATCCTTACCAAGCTTAGTTCTTCTTGAATGTTCAATCTCAATCCATTGATGTATCTAGCCACTTTCTCCTTAATCTCTTCGCTATGTCCTATCCTTATAATCATCTTATGGAATTCTTCAGTATACTCCTTCACAGATATCTCCTTCTGTCTCAGGTTCTGCAATCTTTTCAAAAGCTCCAACTCATAGTCAGCAGGTATGAATTAATTTTTCAATTCTGTCACCATCCTATCCCACTTTGTAATCTTTTCTTTCCCTCTTCTATTTATTTCCAACTGAACTTCTTTCCACCATATAGCAGCATGTCCTTTCAACTCTGTCTTTGCAAATTTCACCTTCTCTAGATCTTCGACTTCTTCATATTCAAAGTATTTCTCCATGTCATTTATCTAGTCAATCAATTCTTTAGGGTTCAAATTACCTATATAGTTTGGCACATCAACTCTAGTTCTCTTTCCAATCTTTGAAATAGCTCATAACATCTTTACATGATCTAATTCTTCTTCTTCATCACCTCCTAGGGTTCCGCTAACTTGTTCAACAGATTGAAATTCTTCTTCATCATCACTTTCAACATTAGGTCTCGAGGTCAGTCCTCTTCGTCTATCTTCCTCAACAGCATCCAAACGAATTCACATCATCTTCATCATCTCCATCATTTCATCCATTCTACCAGCCATTGTTCCAATGGCAACAACTCTCCACGGCGGCATTCTTCCTAGGATCAAGTGCAAGCTGCCTTGAAAGTTCGGCGATCGGGCTACAAGGTGACAACTACCTCACAATCGGTGATCGGTTGTGACACAAGTAACCTACCTCAATTCAGCGATCTGTCCACAACAAGATCTTATGGAATTCCTTCGCCAACTTCGCTCAACTCGCTCCCAAATATTTGAACTTTTGCTCTGATACCACTTGGTGCAGTCACAGTAGAAGGGTTCATAGAATGAACTGTCCAGGCTGTGCAGCAAGAGTAAACACAACGGAAGCAACTCAAAGATATGAAACAAATATAGATTCATGCATTTAGAATATAATAGAATTCAAATACAATCTGGTCGGCATCATGCGGGCTTACAACTGGGGCTCAAAGGCCTGATTATAGAATATCATAATGTGCATAAGATATAGCATTGAAGTCCCCTCGCAAAGGAGCAAACTATTTATCTTCTAAAGCATGAGAACTATGCTAACTAACTACTTTCCTAAGGATCTATTACATCAATAATATCATCTCCAATACAAAAGATTCCTCCGCGTCGGCCAAGGAAGGTCACAAACTTCAATGAAAAGTTGTAACGTGTGTACACAGATAGGTCGGGCCTATTCATGTAGAACACCTCCGCAAATGAATGAAATGATGTACGGATCTCAAGGAAGGTCGGCCATAAACTAAAGATCATTGAATGATATGTCGTTAAGCTCCACAAGTCAAGGAATGCTCCGCAAGTCTTCTCCTTTAGTTGATTATCAAAGACTGTCAGGATGCTCTGTTATAATAAAACAACTGATCTTCTGATAGCGATAACTTTCCGGTCATTGATCTAAATGCTCTAAATTATGGATATGATGTAGATGAATGAATCTAGATGCTAAGTCTAGCTCCGTAAGATGTGAAATGCAACTGTGGCAGAATGCGGACCAAAATATAGAAACTGCTACTGATTGAATTGCCTGAACTAAATTGTAAACAAACTGAAAAGCAAATGTTTTTGGTTGATGTAAGATTGCTCTTGAACAAGGGATGCTCCTGCATCAGTTACGGAGTTAAGACATCAAAAGCAAGTTGCTGATAATTATGCAGCCAAAGGGGCACAAATCAAGGCCATATTACACTGGCTCAAGATTAGGGACCGTGCCTCGAAAGAATTTTCTCTGGCTCTTCGAGCTAGACATTCATCACCTGGCATCAAGCGAATCAAAGAAGGCAATAATGTGCTTTTAGAACTGCCTGATATTCTCCAGGTGTTTGTTAAGCACTATGAACAAGTTTTCACAGCTCAAGAGTATACTCCTGAGTGAAATAATGTGCTCCATGATTGCCTTAATGTTGTGCCAAATTGGCTTTCCTCATCCTAGAAAGCTTTCTGCGAGTAATTGCTTGCAATTGAAGACCTCAAAGAAGTCGTTTGCACTATGGTCAATGACAAAGCTCCAGGAATTGATGGGTTTCCCTGTGAATTTTACGAATCTCTTTGGGATTGTGTGGGGAAGGATCTGCATAAAGTCTACCTTGAAGCTTTTCATTCTAATTCCCTAGGTAATCTTATCAATAAAAGAAATATAAAATTTATAGCTAAAACTGGTGATCTCAAGGATATCTATAACTAGAGGCCCATTACACTCCTCAATGTTTCCTACAAAATCATTGCCAAAGCCCTTTCTTTAAAAATTTTCCATCTTTTGGCTCAAATTTTGCACCCTGAACAGACTGGTTTTATTAAATCCAAGTTCATCTTGGACAACATAATTACTATCTGGGAAGGCATGGAGTGGGCGAGATGCTCTGATCAAAAGGTTATTTTCCTAAAAATTGATTTTGCCAAAGCTTATGACCACATAGAATGGCCCTTCATTTTAGCTATACTTTCTACGCTAGGATTTAGCCCAAATTTTATTCAGTCTATGAACATGTTGTTCTCTGAAGCTTCAGCTTGCATCACCATTAATGGTTGTCAATCCCAATCCTTTGGGTTGTTCCGTTCCATTCATCAAGGTTGCCTGCTGGCTCCCTCACTTTATGCATTGGATGATGAGGGGTTTGGCTATCTTCTTGCTCACTCTGTTTCCCAGGGGCTTTTTGTTCGAGGGATCTCCTTGCCTAATTTGTCATCTCAACTGGTCAATGGCCACTTTGCTGATGATTCCTTCCTTACCTTGTTGGAAGAAGAAAATACTATCAAAGCTACTCTTGGTTGCCTCGAGACCTTTTGCTTGGCCTCTGGTTCTGCCATTCAGTGGCACAAAACCTTGTGTTACAGACAATCAGTTCTTCCTAGTCCTCTCTGGATTCATCAATATGGGTGGAAGTGGATTGTGTCATGTCCTTATATTAATTATTTATAATTAAATCGATAATGTATTAAAATATAATATATTTATTGAATAAATAATAAGTATAAATACAAATATTGTCAATTTAAATATTATTATATATAATATATAATATATCTACTATATATAATATATAAGCATTGTTGCAAAAGCAGTGAATAGAGTAGTGATTACTAAAGACTAAGGTAATCACATTAATTAAAGACCGCTAACTTACAACCATCACTTTATAGGGACAACGATCTCTTAATGTGCAAATATAAATGAAACTAATATATACCTCATAGAATATGCTAACTAAGGATTACTAAGGGATATGATTCCATATAAGATAAAAGAGTCTTATTAAATCTGAAAAGGTGCAGATATATGAATAAGATAAGAGTTGTTAATGATTTAAGGGCAACGATCATGTCCCTTCAAGAAGAGATACTTCTCTTCATAAATATATAAATGAAGATTGAGAGCTGGAGGAGGAGATCATATCAGATTTAAATAGGAAAATGAAAATAATATTTGAGTAAAAAGATATATATTTTTGACATATATCTCTGGGAATAAGGAAGGATATATATTTTATATATTCAGAGTATAAGAGCAAGAAATTACATATATGATATACAACAACAAGGATTAAGAAGAGAAATATAGAATTAAGAGGAATATATAAAATACTCATACAGGATTGCAAGAAGAAATATAGAGGAAGGCATCAAATTAAGGAAGGAATAAGATATTTTCTGATTTTTAGAATATATGTATATTCTAAGAGAAATACATAATTATGATATAGTTGACTAAACATAATAGCAAAACATAAAGAGAGGAGTATATATACAAATCTGCAATCAAGATATAAAAGAGGCATTCAATTAAGGAGGGATCCATTAATCCAATTTTGGGATTAAGTCAGGACAAGGTACTCTCTAAACCTTTGTTTACTTGGAAATTGATAATCTAGAAAAATTAGCGTTGTCCCAAAAAGGGGACATTACAATTGGTATTAGAGCTGCGTCCTACCAACCTGTGAGGATACTATATGCAAACATATAGAAGGCCAAGAAGCAGCCAAGTAAGGATGAACAACGAATTGAGAGCCTTCATTGAAGAAACCACCAAGGGCATGAATGAACAAAACCAAGCTACACAAGCTCTACTACAAACCGTGCAAATATTAAGGAATGATATGGAAAGTTTAAAGGCACAATCAACCAATGGGAAGGAAGTAGCCTCCAACCAAGTGGAAAATGAAAACTCTTCAACAAACACAAGGATCCCAATACCACCGTTCCTACCAAGTGAAGAAAATCCAAGAATGGAAAACAATACCCCCCAAAGCATGAGCATAGAAGACATGATGAGAGCTTATGCCAACTTAGAGCCCGAACTAAGAAGAATGGTGTCCTTTACCGAATATAGCAATTCAAAAAGGAATGAGTTAACAAGAAGAGAGAAAAAATTCGCTAACAAGGACTTGAAGAAAAAAGCCAACAAAGTTAATTTACCTCATTTTGATGGAACACATAAGTTGTCACCTCATGCATGGTTGCAAAAACTAAATGACTATTTTCTTCTTAACCCAATGACGGAAAAAGATGCCCTTCAATTTGTCATCCTACATCTAGAAGGCTTGGCCTACAATTGGTGGCATCACGAGAAGCACACTTTGGGTCATGAAAACATTACATCTTATGAAGAATTTTCTAAGAGATTCCTTAAGAAATTTGATAGGGGACATCCCCAACAAGACTTAAAGGATCTAACCCTATTAAAGCAAAGAGTAACCGTAGATGAATATGTGAATGAATTTGAGAAAATAGCTCTACGAGTCTTCGGAATGGAAAATGAAAGACTCACTTTCTTATTCATTCAAGGATTAGATGAGAAGCTAAGGGGACTAGTGGGAGCACTAAGACCCACTACACTTGATGATGCAATAGAAATGGCAACCCAATTAGAGCAAAGCAAACCCTCTCTACACAAGGAGAGTTTTCCCAAAGACTTTACTTCAAAGGGTAAACCTTTCAGAAGGGAAGACGAACATGAGAAACCATATCTTTCTTACCATGACCAAGAAGAGCTTAGAAAAAAGGGCCTTTGTTTTGATTGTAAGAAAGAATGGAAGAAAGGACATATTTGTGGAAGAGAGGAAAGGATATGTTACAAATGCAAGGAAGTATGGGAACTGGGGCATAAATGTGGAAAACAAGCTCAAGCACATATTATAGAAGTCATATCAAACCCGGACATACAAGAGGAGAATGAAATAAGTGCAAGTAGAAGAAGGAAAGAAAATTGATTCAAGGACCAAGCACCCAAAGGAAAAAAAAATATCAAGGGAAGCATAATAGAAAATAAGAAAAAAGATACTCATATGGGAGTATAATATGTTACATATATTTGTAAATAAATAATGAAGTGATTTTGATTACACTATTCTACATATACCTTCGCTATGATGGAGAAGAAGAAGTACAAAGGAAACAGCACAAGGGCCCTCTTCTAGGTATGCCACTCGGGAGGGGATGTAATGAGCCCACATGGGCCAGAGGGGTTCTACCTTCAGTATGAAGGGTACTGCCTCTGGGCTTAGGGAGTGGCTGCTAGGACACCTTAATAATCTCACTCTCCTAGCATGGCATATGTAGAGAGGGCAATCATGAGAATAACGGACTTAATATGAATGGCATGTGCCACATGAGTCTGAGGTGATCTATCATGAATGGCATGCGCCACGTTAGATCGAAGGTACCTTATATGAATGGCATGCGCCACCTAAGGTAAGAACAAATGGCAGACTTCATATGAATGGCATGTGCCACATGAGTCCGAGGCGATCTATCATGAATGGCATGCGCCACGTTAGATCGAAGGTACCTTATATGAATGGCATGCACCACGTAAGGTAAGAACAAATAGCGAACTTCATATGAATGACATGTGCCACATGAGTTCAAGGCAATCTATTATGAATGGCATGCACCACATTAGATCGAAAGGACCTTATATGAATGGCATGTGCCACATAAGGACTATGACACTCCATATGAATGGCATATGCCACATTAAAACTAGGGAGGGATGGTTTATCCTGTTGGATCTAGGGCATACAACTGAGAGGGGGGGTGAATCAGTTGTATAAAAACTTGTTCTTTCTTCTAACACTTGATTCTTCTTTGTTAGTTAACAGCATATCAGTTAACCATCCATGAAAGCATAATGCATAAACACAAGAGCAGATAACCATCAACACATTGAACACCAAGATTTTGACGTGGAAAACCTGGTTAAGGGAAAAACCACGGGGTGATTAACCCAAGGATTATTCTCTGTTAGAAGAATAAGAAAAATGAATGGCACATGCCAATTAGGGCTCACTACCCGAGCACACTGCTCACAAAGAGGCACACTACCTACAAGGAGACACACTGTCTACAAAGTGATAAGAATCACAATCTTGAACTGGAGAATGACATCTCTACCATGTCCGGATCAGTTCCATTTAAGCCCAAAAATCCTTGCTCTGCCTTTCGCACTTCTCTTCGCTATGCCACACTCATCCACACAATCCACACATCAAAATGAATTCTCAAACACTTATTTATACAATACATCAACTTAGGAACAATCATCTAAGTCGGCAAACATCACAATAACATTTGTAAGGCGTGTAGAACATCCGGTCGGCCTGTTACAGGAAGAACACCAACAACTGGTAGCCATAACATCAAATCCAACTCTAACTTCAATGTGGACCACCAACACGAACTAGATATGATCCAATGATCATCATAACCTTCCCTGAATCATCAAAAACATCCACACTTCATCAGCTTACTGGAATTCTTCTCTTCATCATCCGATACTTCAAGAACACAGTCTATCGCCACTGTCACAATGCAAAAGGTACTTCCGGACCTCATAATCATACACAACTTGAGATGACACATCACAAGGACATCCCAAACACTCCTTCCAATCCGTAGATTAGGATAATACAATTCTGGACCTCACCGGACCTTTCTGTGATCCTCTGTCACCTTTGAACACTTGCCGGAACCGGTTCCACACAGACAGCCACAACTTCTTCAGATCTTCATGCGGACCTTTGAAATCTTAGCTGAAGCATCTCAAGACTCATATCTACAAACCCTTTAATCCGCATCCTCTGGTTCTTAACCTATACAGTACATTTGCCTTCTTCTCATCACTGTTCTTCACTGTTCCGGATGGAGACTGATTTCCTCAATAACAACAGCACACAACTCATCCAAACCTTCTTACTAATGTAATATGAGTAAGTTGACATCAATGACAACACTGGTTCACCTCATACTTGTAACAATCTCCCCCTTTGTCATTGATGGCAACATATGATGTGAAAAACCATCAAGACAAGAACTTCTCCTTTCTGTCACAGCTCCCCCTATCAACAACAACTTTTCACATGTCTTCTCTTCCTTTACTGCTCCCCCTTTGATCATCAACCACTTGTTTTTCACATGTCTTCTCTCCCCCTTTGACATCAATGGCAAAGGGCTCATACTTACAATTCTAATACATCAGAATCATACCAGCTGCTCCCCCTTAGTAGCAGCTCCCCATCATCAATCCAGATCATAAGATATGACTGTGATATCCACCGGACTGATGCACATCAGTGCATCCTAGTTCATCACTGGAGGGGCCATGACCCCTAACTTCTCCCGGAGATATTCGAAAGAGTCCTTGGGAAGAGGTTTAGTAAAGATATCTGAAATCTGATCCTTGGAGGGAACACACTCCAATCTGACTTCTTCCTTGTTCACTTGTTCTCTCAAAAAGTGAAACTTGATAGATATGTGCTTAGTCTTAGAATGCAATACCGGATTCTTAGAAATATTAATTACACTTGAATTATCACAGAAAATTGTGATAGGCTCCTCATATTCAACTTTAATGTCTCTTAGCATCTGCTTCATCCATAAGATTTGAGTGCAACTACCTGCTACTGCAATGTATTCTGATTCAGTTATAGACAGAGATATTGCATCTTGTTTCTTGCTCAGCCAAGAAACCAATCTCTTCCCCAAAAAGAATGCTCCACCACTGGTGCTCTTCCGGTCATCCATATCTCCTGCCCAATATGCATTTGGATATGCATGAAGAGAGAAATCTGGATCTCTAGGGTACCATAGACCATACTCAACTGTTCCTTTCAAGTACCTAAAAATTCTTTTGATTGCCATAACATGAGATTCTCTAGGATCAGCCTGGAATCTTGCCACAAGACCAACAGCCTGCATTATATCTGGTCTAGTCTGAGTGAGATACAACAATCCACCAATCATTGATCTATACTTTGTCTGATCTGCCTTTGGAGAGTCATCATCTTTGCTCAACTTACATCCAGTTGCCATAGGAGTGTTCATTGGCTTTGAATCTTCCATACCAAATTTCCTCAACAATTCTTTCACATATTTGGTCTGAGAAATGAAGATCCCTTTCTTTGTTTGAGTAATTTGCAGACCCAAGAAGAAATTCATTTCACCAAGCATAGACATTTCAAACTCACTTTTCATCTGATTTGCAAAAGTTTTGCACATACTATCTCTTCCTCCAAAAATGATATCATCCACAAACACTTCAACAATCAAAATGTTTTCATGATCAATTTTGAAATATAAGTTACTGTCAGCAGTGCCTTTGTTGAATCCAATCTGCATAAGATGCTTATCCAACCTTTCTGTTGGGTGAATATTTTGTCGTTAACTCGCTAACGGCAAAATGGGTATATCAGCCACAGCTATGATGAGACAAAGTCTCTCCTCTCAGCAAGGGGAGGTTCCCTCTAATTGCTTAACTTTTGTAAATCAAACACTTATCAAATTTATGTATACTAAAAACTATGTTTGGGGTGGTTCCATCTCATCTCATTCTCTTTTTTCAGAATAGATGTTTATATTTCAAACTCTCAATATAAAACTTATAAATTATCACAATATTACAGAAACACAAAGTTTTCTGTTACCTTACTCACTACTTGTAATCAGAACTTGTTTGAAGCAAAATGCAGCCCAAAGTCTTCACTCTCCTTCAATATGATAAAAATGATTCAAATATAACAACTTGCAGCACAAAGTCTTCAAACTGTTGTATTTTCACAAACATGAACATATAACCCACAACCGATTTGATAACACAAAGTTTATCAGAATCAAATCTAGAGCGCTCTTCAATCACTTGAAACAAACTCCACCTTTCAATTATTATCAATTAAGATTATGATAGCAAGACATAAGAACAAAACTATCACAACACAAATAATCCCAAGACAAAGATTGGAATTGAACTTGCTTTCTTGTATTGATAAATATTTGAATATTGATTTTCACAATAAGCACAAAGTCTTGATTTGCTTTAGCCTTCTTCGGAGACAAATCAGTCATTTGAACGATCTTTCACTGAGAAGAAATTTGACGTCGAAAGGAGCTCTGCAGAAGAAACTGCAACAGAAATCATGATCATGCAATCAGGGAAAATATGGGCAATCTGGGAAAATTGCATGTTGACGATCATGACTATGGGAGTGCGCTTGAAAAAGGGCTATAGTGTGAGCTGGCCAAGAATCAGAGGAGAAGCGGGCTCGGGAAAATGAAATTGAAAATTTTCCAGTGTTAGGAAAATTTGGGATATTTTTTGCACGGGCGGCAAAATTCGCCGCCCTTGCATGTGAGGGGTTTGATGTTTGTGCATCGGCGGCAAAATTCGCCGCCCATGCAGCTTGAAAGAATCGTGAGATGGTTGGAGCGGCGAAATTTGCCGTCGATGCGGGAAATAGGCTAACTGGGGTTCGTTTGGTAAGAGCGGCAATTTTCGCCGCTTTTGCAGGTAAAAGGAACGAAAAGTTTTTATGTTCGGGCGGCGATTTTCGCCGATACTGCATTTGAGTTCTAAACTTCATCTCTTTTCAATGTTCCGTCAGCGATTTTTGCCGACACCACATGGGGGTTCCATATATGTGCGAGCGGCGAATTTCACCAATATTACATGGCAAGGTAACATCTGCAAGTTCGGGCGGCGAAAAACACCGACGTCCGCCGCTATAACACTCAGGTAAAATTTGCTATGTCCAGGTAAACTCGGTAAAATTCACCGATGCTACATGAGGGGAATTTCGTGTCGAAGGTTTGGGAATTCGAAGGCGTGGGAATCCCTAGGGTTTTCGGGGTAGTAGTTAGGTTTAAGGATTTTGAAGGCGAAAAACCTATGGCAGCCTATGGTTGTCAACACAAGACAAGAACCAAAAACCTAGTAAACAAAAACGAGAACAAAAACTAAAAACTAAGAAACCAAACATTGAACGCGAAAAACCTATGATAAACTTGAAGAAAGAGTTTGAACGACGAGTGGCAAGGAAGACTTACCCGTGTTTGAAGTGGAAAAACTAAGAATAGATCCGTCGGCGATTCGGCGAACGGTGAGATCGAACAAGCGAGTCGCGTAGAAGTCTGGTGGATAAGAAATGACGAATGGAAGAAAGAAAAAGCTTTTTAAAAGGTCAAAAACGGAGTTGGAACGCCTGGCACGAGTGGCCATTAATGGCGTCCGACACCAAAATCCCGAAGATCTCGTTCGGACGGCAAATTCGGACGCTCGTGCATCGCCGTTGACTAATATGCAAAGTCGGCAAAAAAGGCCGCCGATGCATAAGAAGCAGTATTCGACATATGCGAGAGCGGTGGAATTTGCCGCTTTCGCACTTTTAACTAAAAACGATGTAATAGCGGCGAATTTCGCCGACTTTACATCAAAACAAAAAATAAACTTAAAGGATATGTAAGAGCGGCAAATTTTGCCGCTCTTGCATATCAAGAGTCAAAATTCACCAAACTTAAAAAAAAAACTAAAATTAACACTTTGACCAATTTACGACTTGAACTTTCCTCGCCTTCATTGAGAAATTAATTCAAGGAAGCGTCGTAAAAATGTCAAATGACCTCGCACGAGAACAAGAACATCTTTTCTCGATTTGCGATCTTAGAGTGTAGTTTCACGAAACGGACAAGTTTCGTGGGGTTGTCTACAAAATGAGCGTAGCTGATTTTGAGAACAACAGCTGGCTCTAACTGGGGAACTTCCTTCAATCGAACTTTGAAACGATTGAGGGGAGTAGGATCCAGTCTCTAAGTGCCTTCATCCATGCCATTGGGCTATAGAGTCAAGCTAAAAAGAAAAAGACACAAAGACTAAACGAAAACACAAAAAAAAAAAAAAAAAAAAACACAAAACTATACAAATGTACAATTTAACTTATCTGAAACCTCAAGGATTGAAGTGCTTCAGATGATGTCCACTGTGAGGCAACAAGAATGGTGTCCCATCTTGATACTCCAGCAAGAAACTGTTTTCACCACAGAACTGATGAACGGTGAATGGACCTCTCCACAAGAAATCAAACTTTCCGTGCATTCCTTTTGGTTCTCTCCTCTTGTCCCACAACAAGACTTGATCTCCAACCTGAAACTCACGAGCCTTCGCCTTCTTGTCGAAGAGTCTCTTTACTTGATTTTGGTGCTCAGCAATGCGGTCCACCACAACAGTGCGTTGCTCCTCAAGTTCGGCCAAATACATGATCCTTTTATCAATAGAACTATCAAAAGTTCTATCTTCCAATGCCTTTACCAACTTCAATGCTGGCAATTCCAAGGTGATCGGTATCTCCGCATTCAGTCCATATAGAAGCTGAAATGGCGACATGCCTATTGCTCTTTTGGGTGTAATTCTATCTGCCCATAAAGCATCAAACAACGCCTTATGCCAAGTTCTCTGATTCTCATCAACCAGCTTCCTGATGATAGTGACCAGATTCTTGTTGCTTGATTCTGCTTGGCCATTCCCTTGCGGATAATAGTCTGAAGAATGGGAAAGAGTGATCCCATGCTCGTAGCAAAACTCAGTGATCTCATAAGAGGAAAAACAAGTAGCATTGTCTGCTACAATCTTGTTTGGGATTCCAAACCTGGAGATAATGTTTTCTTTAAGAAAACTGCATACCACCTCTGAAGTGGCGTGTTTGACTGGAATAGCTTCCACCCATTTGGTAAAATAGTCTGTTGCTGTGAGGACATAGTTGTGTCCGGCACTTGATGATGGATTCACTGCGCCAATGAAGTCAATACCCCATTGCTGAAAAGGCTCCTCAATCACCACTGGTTTGAGAGGTAAGGCTGCCAATTTTGGTTTCCCAACAAACTGCTGGCATAATTCACACCTGCGTACCCAATTATACGCATCTTGGAATAGTGTGGGCCAATAGTAACGAGCTCACAAAATCTTGTGAGCCGTTACAGGTGCTGAAAAATGTCCACCACAAGCCAAATTGTGGAAAGACTCCAAAAGCTTACCTTGTTGCGCTTTATCCACGCAACGTAAAAATACACCGTCAAGACTTCTCTTGTACAAACCATTGTCCCAAAGGACGTAGTTAGCAGCTTTTAACTTGACAGTTCTCCTTTCCTTATAAGACAAGTGAGAAGGGCACTCACCATAGGTAAGGAAATGAGCGATATTGGAATACCACTCGTCAGTTGTAGTAACAAAAAGAACAGTTGGCGTGTCCACAACTTCTTCTTCTTCGTCCCCTGTCTCTTTTGGAACGTTGTCTGCAATCAATTGACACAAACCTTTGCCCCGCACAAGCTTGGTAGGCTTGATATCCAGATCGAATTCTTGAATTTTAGCGATCCAGTTACCTCTCTTCGTTCCGAACTCTTGTTGAGTTAGGATGGATTTGACTGTTGTATCAGGCACCATGACAACAGTGTGTGAATTTAGAATATAGAACCTGAAATGCTTAACCGCTTTGACTACGGCGTAGGCATGCTTCTCCATATTTGAATACTTCAATTCATGAGCTTTGAGAGGACAACTCATAAATGATATGGGAGATTCAACGCCTTCCTCATTCTGCTGAACCAGAATAGCTGAAAGTGTGTGTTCTGAAGCGTAACTATAGACTAGGAAATCCTTAGTGTAGTCAGGACAGACAAGAACCAGAGCATGAGCAATAGCTCTCTTGATATCCTCAAACGCTTCCTTACCTTCCGCAGTCCAACGGAAAGTGGCTTTACCCTTCATCATATTAACAATGTGACGGGTTTTTTCTGCAAACTCAGGGATGAACCTTCGCAGAAAATTCACCTTTCCAAAGAAAGAATGAACAGCGGTCTTACTTGCTGGCAGAGTGAGACTTTGAATAGATTTGACCCTCTCCGGGTCGATCTTAGTACCTTCTCGGGATACAATGTGTCCGAGAAGCTTGCCTTCCGTTACCCCAAAAACTGACTTCTTGGGATTGAGTGAAATACCATTTTGCCGACAGCGCTCCAGCACTTGTCGCAAATGATGTGCATGATCAGGACGGTTTTTGGAGAACACAGTCAAGTCATCGAGATACACCACGATGAACTTACCCATTTCGTCTCTGAAAGCAAGATCCATTGCTCTCTGAAATGTTGCGCCAGCGTTGATCAGACCAAAAGGCATTCTGCGATATGCAAATGTGCCCCGCGGTGTGGTGAAAGCGGTCTTGAACTGATCAGCTTCATTTACCTCCACTTGATTGTACCCTGAAAAACCATCTAACATAGATAGCATTTCTGAACCTGTCACTGTTTGCAATACTTGGTCCATGATGGGCAAGGGGTAGTTATCTTTCAAAGAAGACTGGTTGAGATTTCTGAAATCAACACAGATACGGATTTCTCCGTTCTTCTTCCTTACAGGTACTATGTTTGAAATCCATGTGGAATGATGAATTGGAAAGATAATCCTCGCATTCAGCATTTTCTGAATTTCAGAAAGAATCGTACCTGATATCTTTGGATTGTATTGCCTCTGCTTCTGTTTGTAAGGCAACGATCCAGCTTTGAGGGGAATTTCGTGTCGAACCTCCTTAGGCCTGAAAGACTTCAGATCATCATAGGAGTAAGCCAAAACATCAATGTAATGGCGGAGGAGGGTAATGAATTTGAATCTTTCATCAGCCGTGCAGCATTTTCCGATGTTGACCATCTTAGGATCTGTTTCTGTACCCAAATTGACCTGTTCAAATTCCATGGAGGAATTCGAATCCTGCTGTTGTTGCCGCTGCTTGATATACCTGTCGTGTTTATCAAAGAGCCTCTCAAGGGAAACCAATCCTTTTGGGATTTTATTTCCTTTCAACTGTAGAAATTCTTCGCCAGTTTGCGTATCTACCTCAGAAACATATTCACGAGGTGGTGATTCACTTCCTTCAAAGTAAAGCTCATCAAAGCTATCCATCTTTTCCAGGAAAGCAATGATCTGATTGTCACCATTGAACACCTGCCAATGGTCAGAGTTATCAGGTACACTTGGTCGGAAGACCAGTTCAATAGTGTACTTATTTCCTTTGAAATCCTTGTGAGGCACCATGAGAGTGGCGGAAACAGCCAATGAATCTGCACGGTCATTGAATTCTCTAGGCACTGCTGAAATATTGAAAGCATCAAAATCTTCAATGCAATCCCATACGCGATTGCGATAGTGTCTTAACCTTTCATTTTTTGTTTGGTACAAATTTCTTACTTGACAAACCACCAATTCGGCGTCCCCTTGAGCATGAAGGATCTTAACACCCCTGGCACGCGCCGCTTCCAATCCGAGCAACAAGGACTCGTATTCGGCGGTGTTATTGGTATTGTCAAATTGTAGCTTGTATGAAAAAGGCAAAATATCACCTTGTGGCGATATCAAAACCACTCCGGCTCCAGAACCGGTAGAAGAACAGCTACCATCAAATTCTAAAATCCAGACTCCATCAGAATTTGATTTCTTGGACTTCCTCTGATCAGAAGATTCCTCTTCATCGGTGAGGGAAGAATCTGGAATTGCTATATCTTTACCTGAACTTTCGTCTGAAAACTCCTCTGAGTCTCCATCTGATGAATCGGAACTATCACCCGATGTAGCCTCATCTGATGAATCGGAACAATCTTCAGTAGATAGAAAATAGTTACCCATTCCCGAGGATTCAAACAAAATTTGAGCTTTGGGGTTTGATGTTTGAGTAACAATATATTTCGCTTCCTTCTCAGGAAGCAATTTCTGCATGACACCTTTAACGGGTATCCTAGCTTCAGACAAATCCATGTTCAGCTCACCACCCACATCTTTGCAGAAATTCCGTCCAAGGAGAATGCCGTATGAAGCTGGGACATCAGCTACCAAGACTGTCATCTTGATTCTCTTATCCGGAAAAGCCGCAAATGCAAATTGGGCGTCTTTGATTTGACCCAAAAGTGGAACTTGCTTATTCTCCATAGAGAAACACCTTCCAAAAGTTTTGGTTAAGGTGAGGCCAAGGGCATTTGCTACCTTAGCGGGCATTACATTGTCTGAGGCTCCAGAATCTATTACGCAATTGCTCAATTTATGGCCATTTACAAATAGGGAAACATAGAAGGGTTCGATTTTTCCAGAAACCTCAGGGGGAGTAGTAACAAGATTGTTTTGGGTAGGTTTACTTTTAGAGGAGTCATGAGTAGCTTTGGGAAACTCTTGTCCTGCAGGGACGGTCTTATTTTTGACATATTTGGCTAATCTATCAAACTGTTCAGGATTAGCCTGTAAATATTCAACTTCAGACATTTGTATCTTAGTTCTCCTAGCATGGTCTATTATGTCGAACTGCTGAAAAGAATTAGATACGGAGGAAGAAAAACCATCATTTTGATTTTTGGTTGAAACAGCACTAGTCTGAGGATTAGAAGTGGAAGGTGCAAATTCATTAGAAACACTTACCTGTTTATTTACCACTGGGTCTTTTGACTGGAAAGGTAGTGGAGTCCCCCGTTTAGCGATTGAAATCGCCGGTTGAGATTCTTCTCTCACCTTCCCTTTATCAGCTTGAGGAGCTGACTGATTTTGAGACCTAGTGAAAACAGCATATGCTCCTTCACTCACTTCTCCCTTTTCAGCTTCGTCCTGGTAGTTCAGAAAGCTGATGGTAGAGTCGCCAGCTAACTCTTCTTCTCCTTCTGTGAAGAGATTAGCACCGTTTTCATATTCCAACTCAGGTTGGAAAGAGAATTCATTCTCGGCTTCATAGTAGCCAACAGCAGAGTTGACCGGTGCTGCCTCAATAGCAAGCTTCCCCTGAGTAGGAGGAAGACGGTTTTGCTGTCCTTGATTCCTAGCAGCAGTGCCTTGATATGAATTGTTTGGGAATGTCCTCCTGGGTATATCTCGGTAAGAAGGAGACGCAGATACACCTTGGGACATTTGTCTCTTGAGAGCCAGCAATTCATTCGCTAGCTTTTGCACCATGGGATCCGTGGTGCTTGTGGAATGGTTTTCAGTAGAAGAGGAGCTTTTGTTTCTATTAGCATCCCTTCTTATCTTACCCGCTAGGATAAGATCATCTTCTACTTCTGTTGCCAGAATCTGAGCCGCAGCAAGATCAGTAGGAGCAGCTCGCCTCAATAGGAAACTCACCTCCGGAAGCTGTGTATTAATAAAGAAGCATTTGAGATTCTCCGCTATGGGCTCAGCAGTAGCAGGAATCCTATTCCTCAATTTGTTGAACTTAGCGATGAAATCTCGCATTGGTTCCTGAGGTTCCTTTTTCATCTGTGTCAGCTGTGCTAACAACGCATGAGCATCTTCCGCAGGTTTGAACCTGGCCTCGAACTTAGTTTTGAGAGTAGCCCAGTTTGTTATGGTTTGAGCTTGGAGGTGATAGAACCAGTCTGCAGCAGCGCCTTGTAGTGTTTCTACAAAGAGTCGCACAGCCACGTCTTCGTGCTCGACACCTATTACACCGCAGGCTATACAGAAAGCCGCAATGTGCTCATCAGGATGAACTTTTCCGTCACCATAGAATTTGGGGAAATTCTTTCTTGAACTACGAGGTAGTTCATGTAATGGTGGGGTCAAGTTTAGAGGGCCAAAGGTATTACCCCAAGGGCCTTGGGCTGCCATGATACGCCGGTTGAAAGGTGGTATAGTAAACCTTGGTGGTGTATGAACAGCCAAAACTCTATTAGTACTGGCAATAGAAACTTCACCTGGTATTGGAGACCTAGTGTTTGTAGGGGGAAAACTCCTGGTGCGCTGAAGACGAGGTCGTGGAGTTAAGAATCCAAAATTATTCTGCTGCATTAATTCAAATGCAGGATCAATAATACCCTGAGCCCTCTTACTTCTGGTGTACCGGGAATCTGCCAGACTGTATTATACTAACCACAATATTTGCAAGAAAAGTGGAAAAGAACTGAAAAATGCTTCAACTCGAAGCGTGAGGCTTCAAGTTGCGCGTTCCTTCCCCAGTGGAGTCGCCAAAAAATTGTTGGGTGAATATTTTGTCGTTAACTCGCTAACGGCAAAATGGGTATATCAGCCACAGCTATGATGAGACAAAGTCTCTCCTCTCAGCAAGGGGAGGTTCCCTCTAATTGCTTAACTTTTGTAAATCAAACACTTATCAAATTTATGTATACTAAAAACTATGTTTGGGGTGGTTCCATCTCATCTCATTCTCTTTTTTCAGAATAGATGTTTATATTTCAAACTCTCAATATAAAACTTATAAATTATCACAATATTACAGAAACACAAAGTTTTCTGTTACCTTACTCACTACTTGTAATCAGAACTTGTTTGAAGCAAAATGCAGCCCAAAGTCTTCACTCTCCTTCAATATGATAAAAACGATTCAAATATAACAACTTGCAGCACAAAGTCTTCAAACTGTTGTATTTTCACAAACATGAACATATAACCCACAACTGATTTGATAACACAAAGTTTATCAGAATCAAATCTAGAGCGCTCTTCAATCACTTGAAACAAACTCCACCTTTCAATTATTATCAATTAAGATTATGATAGCAAGACATAAGAACAAAACTATCACAACACAAATAATCCCAAGACAAAGATTGGAATTGAACTTGCTTTCTTGTATTGATAAATATTTGAATATTGATTTTCACAATAAGCACAAAGTCTTGATTTGCTTTAGCCTTCTTCGGAGACAAATCAGTCATTTGAATGATCTTTCACTGAGAAGAAATTTGACGTCGAAAGGAGCTCTGCAGAAGAAACTGCAACAGAAATCATGATCATGCAATCAGGGAAAATATGGGCAATCTGGGAAAATTGCATGTTGACGATCATGACTATGGGAGTGCGCTTGAAAAAGGGCTATAGTGCGAGCTGGCCAAGAATCAGAGGAGAAGCGGGCTCGGGAAAATGAAATTGAAAATTTTCCAGTGTTAGGAAAATTTGGGATATTTTTTGCACGGGCGGCAAAATTCGCCGCCCTTGCATGTGAGGGGTTTGATGTTTGTGCATCGGCGGCAAAATTCGCCGCCCATGCAGCTTGAAAGAATCGTGAGATGGTTGGAGCGGCGAAATTTGCCGTCGATGCGGGAAATAGGCTAACTGGGGTTCGTTTGGTAAGAGCGGCAATTTTCGCCGCTTTTGCAGGTAAAAGGAACGAAAAGTTTTTATGTTCGGGCGGCGATTTTCGCCGATACTGCATTTGAGTTCTAAACTTCATCTCTTTTCAATGTTCCGTCGGCGATTTTTGCCGACACCACATGGGGGTTCCATATATGTGCGAGCGGCGAATTTCACCGATATTACATGGCAAGGTAACATCTGCAAGTTCGGGCGGCGAAAAATGCCGACGTCCGCCGCTATAACACTCAGGTAAAATTTGCTATGTCCAGGTAAACTCGGTAAAATTCACCGATGCTACATGAGGGGAATTTCGTGTCGAAGGTTTGGGAATTCGAAGGCGTGGGAATCCCTAGGGTTTTCGGGGTAGTAGTTAGGTTTAAGGATTTTGAAGGCGAAAAACCTATGGCAGCCTATGGTTGTCAACACAAGACAAGAACCAAAAACCTAGTAAACAAAAACGAGAACAAAAACTAAAAACTAAGAAACCAAACGTTGAACGCGAAAAACCTATGATAAACTTGAAGAAAGAGTTTGAACGACGAGTGGCAAGGAAGACTTACCCGTGTTTGAAGTGGAAAAACTAAGAATAGATCCGTCGGCGATTCGGCGAACGGTGAGATCGAACAAGCGAGTCGCGTAGAAGTCTGGTGGATAAGAAATGACGAATGGAAGAAAGAAAAAGCTTTTTAAAAGGTCAAAAACGGAGTTGGAACGCCTGGCACGAGTGGCCATTAATGGCGTCCGACACCAAAATCCTGAAGATCTCGTTCGGACGGCAAATTCGGACGCTCGTGCATCGCCGTTGACTAATATGCAAAGTCGGCAAAAAAGGCCGCCGATGCATAAGAAGCAGTATTCGACATATGCGAGAGCGGTGGAATTTGCCGCTTTCGCACTTTTAACTAAAAACGATGTAATAGCGGCGAATTTCGCCGACTTTACATCAAAACAAAAAATAAACTTAAAGGATATGTAAGAGCGGCAAATTTTGCCGCTCTTGCATATCAAGAGTCAAAATTCACCAAACTTAAAAAAAAAACTAAAATTAACACTTTGACCAATTTACGACTTGAACTTTCCTCGCCTTCATTGAGAAATTAATTCAAGGAAGCGTCGTAAAAATGTCAAATGACCTCGCACGAGAACAAGAACATCTTTTCTCGATTTGCGATCTTAGAGTGTAGTTTCACGAAACGGACAAGTTTCGTGGGGTTGTCTACAAAATGAGCGTAGCTGATTTTGAGAACAACACTTTCATACCATGCTCTTGAGGCTTGCTTCAATCCATACAATGCTTTCTTCAACTTGCAGACCATATCATCATTATCAGACAATTGAAATCCATCCGGTTGTTCAATGTAAACTTCTTCTTCCAGATCACCATTTAGGAAGGCAGACTTGACATCCATCTGATATACCTTGAAGTCTTTGAAGGCAACAAATGCAAGAAATAATCTGACTGCTTCAATTCTTGCCACAGGAGCAAAGATCTCTTCAAAATCAATTCCTTCTATTTGAGAGTAGCCTTTGCAGACCAATCTAGCTTTGTTTCTGATTACTTCACCAGCTTCATTCAGTTTGTTCCGAAAGACCCATTTGGTTCCAATCACATTCATGTTTCTAGGTCTGGGAACAAGATCCCAAGTACGATTTTTCTCAATTTGCATCAATTCTTCCTCCATTTCTTTGGTCCAGTTTTCATCATTGCAAGCTTCATTTACTGTCTTAGGTTCAATCTTTGAAATTAGACAGTATTCATTTGAATCTTGAGCAATTCTTCTTCTTGTTTGTACCCCTTTACTTTTGTCACCTATGATCTGATCTTCAGAGTGATTTAGAGTTGCATACCTTGGAACTTTGGGAGTTTCTTGCACTACTAATTCTTGATCAGGCTCATTCAGACAAACTTCTTCTTCCTGATTTATCGGATCAGTCTGGATCTAAATTTCAGAGGAGGAAGGAGCTTCTTGCACCAGAGGATCATTCTGATCATCTTCATCACATTCATAGAACCTTGAGGGCTTCTCAATTCCTTCATCAACTTTCACATTAGTACTTTCTGTCATCTTCCTCAGTCTCTTATTGTAACACCGGTATGCTTTGCTTTGAGTGGAGTAACCCAAGAAAATTCCTTCATCACTTCTAGCATCAAACTTTCCAGGATCTTCATCTCTTTTAATATAACACTTGCTACCAAATACTCTGAAATATCTCACAGTAGGAGTGATGCCAAACCAAAGTTCATAGGGGGTCTTACCGGTATTGTTTCTGATTTGAACTCGATTGAGAGTGTAGATTGCAGTGCTGATAGCTTCTTTCCAAAACATCTGAGGAACATTTTCTTCCAACATCATTGTCCTGGTAGCTTCCTGAATGGTCCGGTTCTTTCTCTCAACTACTCCATTCTGCTGTGGAGTCCTAGGAGCAGACAACTGTCTCTTTATACCCCACTTTTCACAAAAGTCAATGAACTCACCGGATGTAAATTCACCACCTCTATCAGACCTTAGACATTTCAGTTTCAATCCGGTTTGATTCTCTACCATAGCTTTGAAGATTTTGAACTTCTTAAGGGCTTCTGATTTCTCTTTTAGGAAGGTAACCCACATCATCCAGGAATGGTCATCAATTAGCAACATGAAATATCTATCACCTTGCAGACTCTTGATTCTTATCGGACCACAGAGATCAGTATGTACTAATTCCAACAATCCGGTAGAGGACTGATCTTTGCTTTTGAAAGAGGCTCTACTCTGTTTACCTAGCTGACATTCTTTGCACAAACTATTTGTAGGTTTCACCAATTTTGGAAGATCTCTTACAGCTGAATATTGCTTATCTTGATGATGTTATCAAAATTTACATGACACATTCTTCTATGCCATAACCAACTCTGATTAACTTGAACAAACAGACAACTTTTATTTGAACCAACCAGATGAAAGATATTACCTTTTATTTGAGCACCAGATGCAATTTCAGTTCCAGAGCTTGTAAAGATTCTGCATTTTCCATTCTTGAACCGTAGATCATAGCCTTTGTCCACTAACTGACCAACACTGAGAAGATTGTGCTTCAATCCTTCAACATATAGTACATTACCTATTTTGCTCTTTCCATCAAAGGAAATAGTCCCCCTACCTCTGATTCTGACAGCAGAATTGTCACCAAACTTTACCATTCCTCCTTCATACCTTTCCAAATCTAAGAACTTATTCTTGTCACCAATCATATGGTGAGAGCATCCACTATCAATAACCCAATCATCCTTTTCTTCAACTTGAGCAGCCAAAACTCTTTCCAGAACCTTGTGATTGACAGATTCAGAGGATATTGAATCTTCTTTCTTGATGGTAATAAACACCCATTCATTTCCAGATTTGCTTCCTAGTTCTGATTCATCATCTGTTACTCCTTCATTGTCATCTTCTTCATGAACATAATAGCAGTTCTTTTGAAACCTTTGTCTGTTAGTATTAGACCTTGCAGATCTTTTCGGACATCTTGAAGCAAAATGACCAATCTCATTGCAGTTGAAACACTTAAAAGGTAGTTTTCCTTCATACTTACCGGATCCTCTTGGTAGTCTCTTTGCAATGAGGGCTTCAAGTTGAGCTGTTTCTGCTTCCTCTTCTTTCATGTCTCTTCTTGCTTGATCATACCATGACATCTTCCTTGAAGAGTTTTCTCCCGGATCAAATCTCTATTTGCCTTTCACATAGGCACTGGCTTTGAAAGCAGATTCAGTCTTGGGAGGATCATCTCCAAACTCGGTCATTTCAAATGCAGCTAGTTTGCCAGCCAATTGTTCTCTTGTGACAATTGTGTGGGCTCTGAATTCATCAATGGCAGCAACCTTGATTTTGTAGGCAGCAAGAAGGGATCTGAGAATTTTGCAAACAATCTCATTTTCATCCAGAGTTCCACCAGCATTTCTAATTCCACATACCAGCTCATTCACTCTTGGCATAAAGGTAGTGATGTTTTCATCTTCAATCTTTCAAATTTCCCTTTCAAACTTTGCAACCTTGCACCCTTGACAAACTCATCTCCTTCATACAGAAGTTCCAGTTTAGTCAAGATCTCATATGCAGTTGGTAGGTTGATTTGAGAGATCTGAGTCATTCAATGTGCTTAGAAGAGCTTCCTTGGTCCGCAGATTGTTTTCAGCATCTGTGATTTCATTCAGAGTTGTCGGACCACCCTGTGGAGGTACATATGGTTTTGAGACCATGGCCAAGTATGCTTTTCCCATACACTCCAAGTGACATTTCATGCGGCCTTTCCAGAGAGTGAAGTTGGTTCCATCAAACTTTAGACTATCCTTCTTGTATGACGACATCCTAGATCTCCTCAAGCAGTTAAGCTCCTTTCAGAGGAACTTGGCTCTGATACCAATTGTTGGATCTAGGGCATACAACTGAGAGGGGGGGTGAATCAGTTGTATAAAAACTTGTTCTTTCTTCTAACACTTGATTCTTCTTTGTTAGTTAATAACATATCAGTTAACCATCCATGAAAGCATAATGCACAAACACAAGAGCAGATAACCATCAACACATTAAACACCAAGATTTTGACGTGGAAAACCCAGTTAAGGGAAAAACCACGGGGTGATTAACCCAAGGATTATTCTCTGTTAGAAGAATAAGAAAAATGAATGGCACATGCCAATTAGGGCTCACTACCCGAGCACACCGCTCACAAAAAGGCACACTACCTACAAGGAGACACACTGTCTAAAAGTGATAAGAATCACAATCTTGAACTGGAGAATGATATCTCTACCATGTCCGGATTAGTTCCATTTAAGCCCAAAAATCCTTGCTCTGCCTTTCGCACTTCTCTTCGCTATGCCACACTCATCCACACAATCCACACATCAAAATGAATTCTCAAACACTTATTTATACAAGACATTGACTTAGGAACAATCATCTAAGTCAGCAAACGTCACAATAACATTCGCAAGGCGTGTAGAACATCCAATCAACCTGTTACAAGAAGAACACCAACAACTGGTAGCCATAACATCAAATCCAACTCTAACTTCGATGCGGACCGCCAACATGAACTAGATATGATCCAATGATCATCATAACCTTCTCTGAATCATCAAAAACATCCTCACTTCATCAGCTTACCGGAATTCTTCTCTTCATCATCTGGTACTTCAAGAACACACTCTGTCGCCACTGTCACAATGCAAAAGGTACTTTCGGACATCAAAATCATACACAACTCAAGATGACATATCACAAGGACATCCCAAACACTCCTTCCAATCTGTAGATTAGGATAATACAATTCCGGACCTCAACGGACCTTTCTGTGATCCTCTATCACCTCTGAACACTTGCCGGAACCGGTTCCACACAGACAGCCACAACTTCTTCAAATCTTCATGTGGACCTCTAAAATCTTAGCTGAAGCATCTCAAGACTCATATCTACAAACCCTTTAATCCGCATCCTCTGGTTCTTAACCTATATAGTACATTTGCCTTCTTCTCATCACTGTTCTTCACTGTTCCAGATGGAGACTGATTTCCTCAATAACAACAGCACACAACTCATCCAAACCTTCTTACTAATGCAATATGAGTAAGTTGACATCAATGACACTGGTTCACCTCATACTTGCAACATATCCACCCTGAGACCTAGGAAAAAAATCATTATATCCTTCAAAGAGACATTAGGGAAGTATAGAACATAAAAAGTTAATTTCATTAATCACAAAAACACATGAATCAAATTCATTTCTATATTAGACCAATTCTTCCAAGAGTCTCTTTGAGTTTTTATCTTGATACTAAGTTTTATTATGGGTCCATAACCCACTCATTCCCAGGATCATTCTTCATAATCATCTATAACACTTAAATTTCATCGATCACATTGCTATTCCAATAAAAGCTTACCAAATCTTCTTTGATCATAAATTTTTTTGTCCATAAAATCATATAATCAATTATGCCTCAAGAACATAACTCTTCGCAATTTTGAGATCAATAACACATCAAAAGGTAAAACTACAAAATGACAAGTGGGTAAGTGCAAGAAGATGGGGGGCCAAAAAGTGGCCAAATTAATTTCAAAAAAAATTAAGTCATAACGCGAGCGCGTTATAACGCGCTCGCGTTATGACTTCCTATAAATAAATAAAAAAAGGTTTCCAATTTCATTTCTTTCTATTTTCTCCTCTCTACCCGCGGCTTGCAAACCCTTGAAAGTGCGCTCGCGTTTTGCAAAACACCATTCAACACAAAAAGTTTATCGATTCGTCGCCAAAATGCCGCCACGACGTCGAGCATGCCAAAGGGGTGAGTTATATTTATTTTTTTGTTTGAATTTGTTTCTAAATAAGTAGGTTTTTGTTAATTTTTGATGTATATTTTGTTAATTGTCAGGAAATGTTAATGCACCTCCTCCTCTTCCTCCTCCTCAAAATCCACAAAATCCTGAGGAGGAAATACCTGCAGAACAACCATTCATTCCTCGACATGCCCCTGGAACACAAGAAAATATAATGGGGCAAATTAAAAACAACAAAAAGGAAATTGAAGATATAATTGCAAGGTTGAAAGATCCTTCCACTTCAACCTTGCATAGGTCCACGCTTGCCGAATCTCTTGAGTCTATGTTATCAAATGTAGATTCAATTAGCAAGCAAATAACTAGTTGGACGGATAAAAAGAGAGAGTTTAGAGATTACTATGCAGACAAGTTGTCATACCAAGATGTGAAAAAATTACAAATTACAAATCTAGACTTGTGTTCAATTTTCACAAACCCACAAACAAATCAACCTCCACCCATTACATGCAAGAGGTTCCCTATCCATTGGTGCAACAACCAAGTGATAAGGAACAATTTTGGGCAGAGGTGGTGGATGGTTTTTGACCATCCTCCATGCAATAATAATGAGGTCCTGCAATACTTTTTGAGGAAACTCTACTGCGAGTTTGTCCTCAATAAAGTGTCAAACTATTTTGATATGCGGGACTTCCAGGGTAGAGGTGGGGGGTTAGCACAAGATAGACCAGGGGCACGTCTTGACCAACAGCAGGTAGTGAGACGAGTAATCAGCAGACTAGCCCATGAGCATGTTTCTATCCCTTCCATTGTGAAGGAGAGTGTTGAGGTCGATACACTTCAGTCGATTAGTGCCTTGACCCAAAGCATCATAGAGCATGTCGGTCCTACAACACAGAGTGGGTTGGGAGATAGTGCGAGGAGTAGGGTCCCACCCCATACTTACCAGGCTTGTGGGTCAGCCTGTGGTTATGACCTCATGGACAGTCAAGACGTAGGTGCACAGGCTACATCTACAGCTGAGCAGATGGTGATGACAGATACCCTCCTGAGTGAGACTTTCGGCCTTGATACTCAGGTAAATATTAGCAAGTTTATTGAATTTAATTTATTAAATTTTATTTTTGAAATACAAGATTAACTAATTTAAATTGATGATTTTAATGAAATTTCAGGGTCATAGCGTCGATGCAGTTTTCAATGGTTCTCCACCTGTATTTTTCACTAGATCATCTACTGTCGAGGTATGTAACTAGTAAACAATTATAAATATTACATGTGAATAGCATCGTTATATGAATGGTATTCTAATATCTAATTTTGGATGTTGAATAGGTTAATACTGTAGATTTCACGGCAACACCTGCCAACAGTGGTGGACTTCAAAGTTTTACGGAGGTAAAAAAATAAATAGTTTAATGAATGAATTGTACTTACTAAATTTTTGTATGTGATTTGTGTGCTTTATTGTGTGTACTTCCATGTTTAAATGAACGTGTGTGTATGTTAGGAGCCATGATTTGCATCACTATTATAGTTTTCGTAATTGAATAATGTTGTTTTATTTCCAAATGATGCAGACTGCAGAGACACCTCCCCATGTTCATAGGGCAATGGAGCAGGGTGTGGCCTCTGCGATTCATAGCTCCATGGCATTGACAGGGGTATGAGGCAGATTAGTAAATTTCAATTTACATTCATTGTTATAGTTGTCTATTTTTGAAAAATTAAAAGATTATTGATTTGAAGTTTAATTTCTATCTATATGGTTTTTATAGGACATGACATCACCAGGGCCTATTCCTACTGAGGCAAGCGAGGAGACAAATTATATGTTAGCGGTAACTGATTATTTTGTTAAATGTTTCATTTTTTATAACATGTAATTTCTATATATTAATGTCTATACTTTTTATTGTAACAGGTAAAGATGCAGGAAGACCTAAATAGGAGGAGTAGCCCTCGGGTTCGTAGTAGACCCCCACATGTGCGTCTCCATCCCCTAGAAGATCAAAGGCTGCTCGTGATTTATGTTAGCAAGAGACACTATATGGATTCATGGTTGTTGTCATTGATGGCAACAAAGGTAATCCCACATATCCGCAAGTCATGGTGTGCCTCTACCGGAAGTCAGAATGAAGAACTGTTGTGGTCCGGTGAACAAGAACAAAGCATGTGGCAAGGTCTGACAGATTGGTCCGGACCTCTCAAAGGAAGTGTCTTGGTGCAGTGCGGATTTGGGGAAGTCAAGAGGACTACCTTGAGTAGTATATTCCAAGGATTTAGCCTCCGGTGATGGACAAAGAAAAAGATATGAACAGCTAAGTACCGGATTCCTGAAAGACAGTGAGAGCAGAGGAAGAACTGACTGACAGAGCATCAGACTATTTTTTGGATGTGTTACTATTGATGGTAAAGGTTGTGAAGGCATGAATCATGTTTGGCCGACATGATTAATGATATCTACAAGTATATACTTGATCCGCATTGCTTGGTGAGCAAGGATTCAGCCGACAGAACAGAGTTTGTAAGAAACTAAACTGTTCCGGATGCCGACTAGAAAGGTAATGAAATTACTTGTGCGGATATATATAGAGGATGGATTTTGTTGTGAGATGTGGAATGGTGTGATGGTGCATGCGAATAAGTGCAGAGCAGAGCAGGAGTAGTAAGAAAGATCCGGTATGTGAAAGGATAGCAGAATAAAGAACAGAGGAAAGATGAAGTGCAGCAGATCAGTGTACTAATCCTAACCGGAACTGAACTCCAGCATATGTAGATGCTTCCAATTAGTTCAAGTATTATATAACATTCTTTTGTAGACAGTGTGTCTCTTTGTAGGCAGTGTGCCTCATGTGAGCAGTGTGCTCGGGCAGTGAGCCCTAATTGGCAAGTGCCATTTTTTGTAACTCCTTATTCTTCTAACAGAGAATTATCTTTGGGTTAATCACCCCGTGGTTTTCTCCCTTAACCGGGTTTCCACGTCAAAAATACTGTGTCATGTGTTTCTCATTTCATGGTAATGTTTGTTTGTTTAATTCAATATTGCTTTGAATAATAAGAAAGTTCAAAAGAAGAAATAATTAGGATAACTGATTCACCCCCCCTCTCAGTTATCAACAATTTATTCTCTTCACCAGCCAGAGGGGAATGACTTTTTATTGTGTTCCTTTGTTGTATGCCTATATGGCATTTGTGGACATATATTTTGTATTGTACATAGTTGACATTGTATGCCTATATGGCATTCTTGTAAGCCTGTATGGCTATTTTGTATATATGTTATACTTATATCGACAGATATTGATGTATGCCTATATAGATATTTGGTTAATACAAATCTTTTTTATTGATGGCGTCCATACTTGCATTATAAATCCACGTTTGAATGGATATTTGTAGATGGCTACTTCAAATATTTAAAGTCCGATTGTATTGCATAGGATGTTTGCATTTTCTTTGATAGGCTTGATAGGCCATGGATTACATGATGGTGTTTGATGGAAAAGTATGGTACTAGAAGACTCTAGTTCATTCTTAATAGGCTTGTGATTGATAATATCTTTGCATGATTGCACTTGATCTTGGATCACGGGCATGTTGTTAGGATTTTGATTGCATTGTGGTGTTTAATGGATAGGCATGGTACTATGTGACTTTTGGATAGGCTTGGGAGAGGTACACTAATTGAATTTGTGATTTCTAGTTTGAGATTTTTCCTCCACTAGAAGTCCTTGGAGGAAATCTAAAAAGGATGATTTGGATGTACTGGGTTTGGATTGATGGGATAAGTTGGAATGTAAGGATTATGAGATGGAGGATTTGAATAGGATACATAGGATAAATAGTTCTCACATGCGGTTGGGACTGGAGATATGAATTGAATATGAGAACCTTGGTCTAAAGTGGTTCTTCCCTTACCAAAGGTACCATAAGGATGACCATTAGATGTGTATTTAGGATTGGCATGATAGCTAGTGCTAGTCATTTCTTGTTTGAAATATTCTTGCATGTTCATGAGTGGGAGATGAAGGTTTATGGAAAGTTTGCATGTAATCATCTCGCAGTTAATGCTATTGTCATCTTGATATCATCTTGATCTACAAGACTATCATCATCATCATTGTCAAAGGGATTTTTTGATTGATTTGGATAAAAGATCTCATTTAAAGGATGCATGGTTTGAGGACCTATTTTGATTGTGATTTTGGGTTTTGCATGAGCCTCGCACAAGGTAATAGGCATAAGGTTTTTATATTGCATCATGATTTTTTTAAACCAAGGGTCCATGATGGAAATGATTAAGGATGATAGAATGTTTGGATTTTGGACTTTGAGATGTTTATGGTTGTAAATGTTTATTGTTTGGACTCAAATTTTGTTAAATGGTTGTTTGAAAGAGGACACATCAAAAACAACAATAAGATTGGTTTAAGTATGGATGCAAATGATGTTTACTAGTTTATTAAATGAAGACACATCAGGTACATTAATTGCCTATTCTATTGAAGTGGGTGTATCAATCTCCATGGGCTCAGCAATATTCTGGTTTGAGGACATGGTTGATACATGGTGAGACTAGGAGTCTTGTTTCAGTGGGATTTGAGCATAGGTATAGCAATGATGATAATTATGGTGTCATGGATATGTAGGTACATTTGAGCATTGGCAAGACTTGACCATGTTTGTAGTTGATAGGTATGGGTTATGATGTTTGATTCATGATTACAGGTGGTGTTGTGGTTTACTTTTAGCACATTGTTCTTATTTCTTAGATGCTTGATTAGTTCCTTGACTATGGTTACTCATTTGTAAACTTGTTTGGAAAGTTGAATCTATGATTGATTTGGTGAAGTCTATAAGTTATATTATTTGATATCTCAGTTTGGAAGTTACTAATGTGATGATGATTTTGCATGTTTTCAATGGTTGGGATCTACAAGTTATGCATTTTTTTGGGATGACTTGAATACATATTGCCTATATCCACGGGATTGATTCAGTGTTGATGTAGACTTTGTTATTTTTCCTTGTCTATGCTCATTTGCGCATTGGTATGTTGCATTGGGATGCGAGTATGGATGATGAGAATGATTGGATAGTTGGTTATTGGGACTTGTAGCATGTTTATCATGATGTCATGGATATCTTAGTTGCATAGTTTAGTGTGAGCTTTTGACAGTAATGATGGTTTATCTTCTTAGATTGGAGATCTTGGTTCTACTTTGGAGTTATTAGTATTATAGTTGAGTATGTGTGGACCATGGTGATCTTCATTTAGGAGATGGTTATCACAATGCCATGTGTAGTTCATATCATGGTTCAGTGGGAGCTTTGATAGTGATGTGTATTCGTCACCTAGTGATGGATGATCTTATATAGTGGTTGGGTGTAATGGACAAACTCTTGGATTATGATTATTATTTGTAGTGAGAGTGCTTTGACATCTTGGCTACTATTTTTAGGAGATGGTTATCTTCATGTGGTTGTAGATGTTGATCCTTGGTTTAGAGGTGTTTGGTAGTGTGTCTTGGTGGACTCTTGATTCTAGATTAGAGTATTAGCATGATACAAGTTCTCTTGAGACTAGGATGTCTGTATTGGTGCATGTGATCTTCTAGGAGGAGATGTTAGACCATGATGTCATGTTTGGATACCTAATTTTGTAGTTAGAGTTTTGACAGTGGTCTTGTTGGTTCTCTTAGTATTGAGTACATTGGTCATGTGCTTGGGAGCTTCATGATAATGTGGTGTTGCATTTGGAGCTTAACATGGATTGATTGGTTGTAGGTTCTCATACATACTTCGAGACTTAGGTGAGGCTAGAGTTCTCTTGGGATTAGAGACACTTGTTGAGATGGTTACCCTTTAGAGGTTCTAGCAGGAAGACCAAGGAGACTTTCACTTGGATATGGGCGTGAGTTAATTATGGACCTAGAGAAGATTCTTATTGGAGAGAGTCATTGTGGCTTGGTGTATCTTTGAGGAGCATTCTTATTCCCCACTCTTGGTCTACTCGGCAGACTATCATCTAAGAGGTATTTCCCATCCTTTAGATGAATTTTTTTAATGCTTTATCTTCTCATGGTTATGGATCTTGAGCTATGGTTATTGGTTCTAGAGGGTTCATTCGAGGGGTGTCTCTAAACATGCTTTTTCTCAGGCGCTAAACTGGAGTTGTCTAGATGCACAAGTGCGCCTCCCTCAATGAAATTCATTTTGTTAACTTAGTTCATCCTAGTGACTCAAGGGGTTGTTATATTCTTTAGGCGCAATATTTCATAGACTAAAAAATTCACTCCATGTTAAGGCGCTCAAAGGAGGCTCTGGAGATGGAAAATGGTGCCTTAACTCACTTATGTAAATTTTGGACTTTTAGGCAATTGCAAGATGTCTTGGAGGGCTCAATTCTTCAAGGCACCCATTTTGTTCACCACTTGTAGCATCACTTGTTCAAGGCGCATGTTTGGGATTCTCTGGCGCGATGTGTGATTTGGTCACAACAAGCGCCTAGAGTGAATAGGCTTTCATCCTGACTTAATACACTGCCTCCTTTTGACGATTTTTGGGGCAGCAAAAAACCTTTCACCACAGGTAAATGTCTCAGAGATATAAAAAATAGAGAGAGGTTATTGTAGAGGCACTCTACGTGATCGCGTTGCCTCAGACAGAATGTTTGTAAGTGACACAGTTTTCGAGTAACATCTCGTCAAAGATTGCTGCCTTTTTGCACTTTGGACTCTTCAGGGATATCGTCAGTACAATGTAGCTCAGACTGTTTCAACATGTTTGGGTGAAAAAAAGGACCATGCCTAGCGTAAATATACCCATTTAGATGCGTTGGAACAGTCAGTTTGGTCGCATAAGGAGCAGGACGAAAGTTACACCCCTTTGCAACTTTACACTGCCTCCTTCTGACGATTTTTGGGGCAGCAGAAAACCTTTCACCACGGGCAAATGCCTCAGAGATATAAAAAATTGAGAGAGGTTATTGTAGAGGCACTCTACATGATCGTGTTGCCTTAGACAGAATATTTCTAAATGACACGGTTTTTGAGTAACATCTCGTCAAAGATTGTTGCCTTTTTGCACTTTGGACTCTTTAGGGATATCGTGGGTACAATGTAGCTTGGACTGTTTCGACATGTTTGGGTGAAAAAATGACAATGCCTAGCGTAAATGTACCCATCCGGACGCGTTGGAACAGTCAGTTTGGTCGCATCAGGAGCAAGACAAAAGTTACACCCCTTTGCAACTTTACACTACCTCCTTCTGACGATTTTTGGGGCAGCAGAAAACATTTCACCACAGGCAAATGCCTCAGAGATATAAAAAACTGAGAGAGGTTATTGTAGAGGCACTTTACATGATCGCGTTGCCTTAAACAGAATGTTTCTAAGTGACACAGTTTTCGAGTAACATCTCGTCAAAGATTGCTACCTTTTTGCACTTTGGACTCTTCAGGGATATCATCGGTACAATGTAGCTCAAACTGTTTCAACATGTTTGGGTGAAAAATAGGACAATGCCTAGTGTAAATGTACCCATTCAGACGCGTTGGAACAGTCAGTTTGGTCGCATCAGGAGCAAGATGAAAGTTACACCCCTTTGCAACTTTACACTACCTCTTTCTGACGATTTTTGGGGTAGCAGAAAATCTTTCACCACGGGCAAATGCCCCAGAGATATAAAAAACTGAGAGAGGTTATTGTAGAGGCACTCTACATGATCATGTTGCCTCAGATAGAATGTTTCTAAGTGACACAGTTTTCGAGTAACATCTTGTCAAAGATTGCTACCTTTTTGCAATTTGGACTCTTTAGGGATATCGTTGGTACAATGTAGCTCGGACTGTTTCGACATGTTTGGGTGAAAAATAGGACCATGCCTAGCGTAAATGTACCCATCCGGATGCGTTGGAACAGTCAGTTTGGTCACATCACGAGCAGGACACCAAAAATGCAAAAGTTGCTTTGTGCAACTTGACAACATTGACACTTTTCTGCAACATGACTCAAAGACTCAAACTGACACCAAATGACTCAAAGTGGCTTAAAATCCCTTGATTTTGGTGCCCAATGTACATTATAGAGGTCGAGGCACTCCTTATCATTCAAACATCTTAGATGAGCGCATAGGAAAGGAAAAAGCTCTAAGTTTCATCATCATGAGCGCCTAATATCAAGAGACTTTAATGGCTCAAACCTTAGCATGGAGTCCTAAGGCGCATTTCATGTCTCCTTTCATCTAGTTTGGTACCCTTATGTAGATTTTTCAACTTGATTTGGCACCCTGTATGTGAAGGAAGATCTAAAGGCATGAAAGTGGATGTCATATTGTAAGAGTTAAGATCATCAAAATTGAAAGAAATAAGCCTATTAAGCTTGGGCGCCCTTAGTCTTCTTTTCATTCATTATGAACGCCTTGGGAGAATGGTATATAGGTCATCATCATGATTGGGCACCCTGGATCCAGAGTGTTGGAGAGATCATCAAATGGTGTCTAGAGGAAGTAGGGTGAGTTATGAGTTTGGTCGCATCAGGAGCAGGACACCATAAATGCATAACATGATGATGTAAAAATGTGTACATATGTGTAAAAATGCAGGAGGAAATAAAAAAAAGACAAACCTTACAAATTAATGTGCATACTTACAACTCAATGTAACATAACTTTACAAAATCAATGTGAATACTTACAAATTAATCAAATGAACCATCCGGGTCTGCTCTACTCTTTATTGTGTCAAGTATTGCTTCATGGTCAGACTCACGCACCTTCCACAATATTTTGTTCAAAGGTCTACCCCGATACTTTATCAAATGAACATTGGATGCCACGACAAGGTTCGAGTAATGAAGAATCTTCCGATGCGTGTCAAAGTCCTAAAATAGCCAAATATTAACACTCTTATGTGGGTACCTTCTAAGCCATGTTCCAGTAATAACCACTGAGCCTGTAGGGTATTTGATGTTTTCTCCATCTGTAACAGGGGCCTCCAATTTCTTTTTGGCCTCAACACAATGACATAAGTAATAATCTGTTCCCTCTTCATTATCTTCATCTACAATAATTGCATATACGTGCCCTACATTGATATGTGTAGCAAATTAGATGAAATTAGTCAACATTACAAAAATACTACAAAGTAAGATGACATTACCTGGTTGAACTAGATGAAATTAGATGCATATACGTGCCCTATATTACCTGGTTGAACTAAATCTGATATGTGGTCAAAGTCAACTGACGATTCCATCTGTGTTAGTTCCAGTGTTGTCGGGGGTCAATACGTGTCAAGTGGGCTAAGATAACTTAACTGCCATTCGACAACCCACTCCTTTGACTCACACTCATCCCAGACTTGAATTGTATAGGAAGAACAAAAGCATGACATCTTTCGTGTATGGATACTCCATGAACCTACAATTGAGCTTCTGAAAGAGTGCATCTCATTTGATCCTGTCAGTGTACAACAATCCTCATATGGTGCAATGTTAGTATCATCTATCAACCAAAAAAATCTATAAACTAAAGACTTACCTTCATTACCTGGACCCATGGAAGCATTACACCACTCGACAATCGATTTTGCATCTGTCAACTTTGCATTGTCTTTATACTTTAACTCTTCTCGTGCTATGCTCTTTTGATACATGCTCCTACACCATCATGCTCCCCCTTTCCATGCTCGGCCTCACAAAATTTCCACATATGTTGAATACCTGTAAAATTATGCCTCCTACTCAGCCAATAGAAATTCTGTGAGTTCTTGAATTGTGACGCACAATTATCCGACCATATGATATGCTGACTGAACGATATGCCCCTTCTAGCCAAATCATTGTAGAACACCTGAAAGCAACCTTGCACGAACTCTGTAGAATGTGTGCGATCATCACTAATATAGAAATTATACTCCCTTATGATCTTTCTGTCATCCTCTGTACTATCATTCGCATGAATGAATGCAATGTGCACAAATATAGAAACCTATGTGGAGTTGTAATATTGTGATTGCACCTCACGTTGTGGCTGTAGACTATAGTTCTCTGCAAAGTCGATGACTGAAACAATGCTACCAACCGGAAATGTGTCCTTGCATAACTTGAATTGCAAGTCCAACCATCGAGCTCTATGGGCATGTCTTGCATACTCACACACTATGCTGTCACGAAATATAGGCATAAACTGATACACTGGAATCTTTTCAATAACTAATTCACACATCTTTGCTTCTTTACCATCTTTTGTATTGTATGCCACTGTTTTATACTTGCCAAACTCTACTAGTTTGTTTTCAACCACATGTGTTATTTCCATATGTTCACATATTGGCAAATGTTGCAAGCCACCGCAACGATGACATGTGCCATCCAAGCATAATTTCTTGTAGAATATTTGACCTTCCTCTCTTTCACATAAAATTCTTGATATGAAGTCTCTTGAAGATGTTGGTGGGGCACATATGGCACAACCCTGCAAATCATTGTTAGTATGCATATCTAAACATATAGACCTATAAGAATCAAAATGGTTAGAAAATTCAATATGTAATCTACAACAACAAGTAGTGCGTGTGTGATTTATCTTAACATAGAAAGGTTTTAGCAATTCAAAATATCTTTGACAAATTTTAATTTGAGGATACTTCTCTAGAAATTTACCATAAAACTATGTTTGAGTCTCATCCAAAAAATGCTTTGGATGTGGCTTGCGGTTCTGACTACCGATTCTCCTTCTTACCACATCCCTTTGATTCGGAGATACCCTTATGTAATTCTTCCAAAAGTCTTCAATTAGTGATCTCAATGCTTCAACAATTGGTTTATCTTTTCATGGTAGTCTCCCCTAGAATGCCCATAATTCATTGGCATTAGTGTCCTCAATTCTTTGGTGTCTTCCAACAGATCTTGATAAAATTTTCCTATTAATTCTCAATTCTTGACTTGTCTTTCTAATGAGACGAGCTTTCCTCGTTTGACTACTTACTATAGTCGATGTAATCACATGCCGTGTTGCATTACTATCTTTTGTGCGTGAGGTGTTACCCACACTCTCATACGCACTCATTAGATTCTTGACAATAGATTTTTCACTTGAAGCCTCTGATGTTCTCAACCCAAGAATCTTCATGATAGACCTATACTTTATACTTCGCATCATTTCAACAAATAGTTGACATCTTGCAGTCTCATTTAACTTTTCAAAGAACAATCTCCAAATCTTATTGGCATATCTTCTACAAGTGCGTTTTGGAATCTTACCTTCTATTGGCTGCAAAATATTCTCATCAATATCAATCAAATACTTTGGCTTTCTATGCAAAATTCTAGGTGTTGTCAAGTTAGGTAAATTCATCTCAACATTAGGAATTTCATCAATATTTAAATGAGATAGGTTAGATGGCATACCTTCGATCGAAGATGGAATAGATGACATACCTTGAGGTTGAGGTGGGAACGATGGCGTACCTCCTCCATCACATGTGAGTGATGATGTACTCTCAACTTGAGATGTGGTAGACGGTGTCCCTACATGTTGACTTGCGGTAGAGGACGTGTCTCCAACTATGGTATTCAAATCTCTCGTACCACAAAGTTTTTGCATTCGTTCTCTTTGTGCCGCCAATACCATATCTCTTTGTGATGGTTGTGGTTCCTCTTCAATTGGTATGTCTTCATTTATCGTGTCCAATTTCCTCTTCTCATGAAGTTCCCTCATAGCCACTACTTTATTTGCATTCTTAGCTTCTATCTCTTCCTGTGTTGGTTTAATTCTTGATCGTTTCCTCGGCATGACGGAGAATTTGTCTGTAGCATGATAAAGAGACCAATATTAGCTCCTAAGAAATGAATACAAGATAATAGTGGGATTGTATTTTTTTTTATGTTGTAAGGATTTATTCTTGTATAGTTTGACATCATGGTATGTTAAGGTTTGTTTATTACACATAATTATTAAAGAGCCCAAGTGTAGAAAATATACATGGCATCATGTGAGATTGTAAGCTGCTTTCTTGATTGGGAATGTGTCTATTTTAAACATGTATGATAAAGCATGATAAAGTAATTCAATCTGAAATAAGGAAAATGTAAAGAACATGCATGTAAAGACTTGACATACCTAAAAAATGAAGATTTGAATGGAGAGAGTACCCAATTATGTAGTGTTTTTATCTTCTTGCATCAAACTCCTCAACAATTTGAGTTTTTCACCACTTGCTTCCTTTTCAATGTTAAATTCAATAACACTCAAATATCATTACTAACAACAATACTATTAACCAATCTATAATGTTAAATTCCTAAAATTGAATCACAATTAACATTGCAACACTACAAAAATTGAAACTTGAATAGATATATATCAAACTTGGTGTGAAAACTATGTTATTTCCTCCTTCTCAAGTTGGCAAAGCAGAAAAGGTGGTGGAAAGATCATGCAAAGGTGGTACAATGTGTCAAATGTGCATGTGAACTTCCCAACAACATGAAAGCACTTCTTTTTTGTCAAAGCACGCGCAGAATCAGTAAGAAAACAGAGCATGTGGGCCTAGATGACGAGGGTAACCACTTTTTTACCGTTTCAATAGAAAGACAAAACGTGAGCGCGTTATAATGCGCTCACATTTTATCCTGCTATAGATTCATCACATCCTTTGCATTGATCACATCTCTTTCCTGCAAGAGCTTGCCAGATGCTCTGCCATATGATAGGCATAACAATGAAGGGGCAAGCCCTCATAATCAAGTTCTTGATATAAAATGCCCTCAACCCTCAACATCAAACCCTAAACCCTCAACCCTTAACTCTGATCCCTCGACCCTCAACCCTATCCCTAAACCCTCAACCTTCAACGTCAAATCCTAATCCCTCAACCCTTCACTCTAATCCCTCAACCCTCAACCCTATCCCTAAACCCTCAACCCTCAACGTCAAATCCTAATCCCTCAACCCTTCACTCTAATCCCTCAACCCTAAACCCTATCCCTAAACCCTCAACACTATACCTTAAACCCTAATCCCTCCACCCTCAACCCTAAACCTTATAGCTAAACCCTAATCCCTCAACCCTCAACCCTAATCCGTCATCCCTCAACTCTAATCGCTCATCCCTAAACCCTAAATGCTATCCCTATTCCTACACCCTCAATAGACTCGATACTATACCTTAAACCCTAATCCCTTATCCCTAAACCCTCCAACCCTATCCCTAATCCTTATACCCTCCACACTCTACTTTAACCCTAATTCCTCGACCCTCAACCCTATCCCTAAACCCTTGACCCTCAAACCTCAACCCTCAACCCTCAACGTCAAACCCTAATCCCTCAACCCTTAACTCTGATCCCTCGACCCTCAACCCTATCCCTAAACCCTCAACCCTAAACCCTCAACCCTCAACGTCAAATTCTAATCCCTCAACCCTTCACTCTAATCCCTCAACCCTAAACCCTATCCCTAAACCCTCAACACTATACCTTAAACCCTAATCCCTCAACCCTAACCCTAAACCTTGTCCCTAAACCCTAATCTCTCAACCCTCAACCCTAATTGGTCATCTGTCATCCCTTAACTCTAATCCCTCATCCCTAAACCCTAAACGCTATCCCTATTCCTTGACCCTCAACAGGCTCGATACTATACCTTAAACCCTAATCCCTCTACCCTCGACACTCTTATTTAACCCTAATCCCTTGACCATTAACCCTATCCCTCAACCTCAACCCTCAACCCTCAACCCTCAACTCTCAACATTAAACCCTAATTCATCAACCCTAAAATCTAATCCCTCAAACCTAAACCCTATCCCTAAACCATCAACCCTCAACACTATACCTTAAACCCTAATCCCTATCCCTCAACCCTTAACCCTTAAAACTTAAACCCTATCCCTACACCCTCAACACTTGACACTATATCTTAAGCCTTAAACCCTCATCCCTAAAGCCTCAACCCATAATCCTTAAACCTTCAACCCTAAACCCTATCCCTAATCCCTCTACCCTTGACACTCTAACCCTAACCTCGACATTAAATGCTAATCCGTCAACCCTAAACCCTAATCCTAAACCCTCAACCCTCAACACTATACCTTAAACCCTGATCCCTCAACCCTAAACCTTATCCCTAAACCCTAATCCCTCAACCCTCAACCCTAATCCATCATCCCTCAACTCTAATCCCTCATCCCTAAACCCTAAATGCTATCCCTATTCCTAAACCCTCAACAGACTCGATACTATACCTTAAACCCTAATCCCTTATCCCTAAACCCTCCAACCTATCCCTAATCCTTACACCCTCCACACTCTACTTTAACCCTAATCCCTCGACCCTAAACCCTTGAACCTCAACCCTCAACCCTCAATGTCAAACCCTAATCCCTCAACCCTTGACTCTGATCCCTTGACCCTCAACCCCATCCCTAAACTCTAAACCCTAAACCCTAAACCCTCAACCCTAATCTGTCATCCCTCAACTCTAATCCCTCATGCCTAAACCCTAAACGCTATCCCTATTCCTAGACCCTCAACGGACTCGATACTATTCCTTAAACGCTAATCCCTTATCCCTAAACCCTCCAACCCTATCCCTTATCCCTTAACCCTCATGATTATTAGCCTTGAACATAAAAAAAAAATTAAGGGGAACATAACGCGAGTGCGTTATAACGCGCTCGCATTATGTCAAACATGACAAACAACAGACTTGCGGGAATGGAAAAATGCAAAGCAAAACATAACGCGAGCGCGTTATAACGTGCTCGCATTATGTCTTGTTTTGGGAATCCCAAGCCTTGGGCTTGGGATTTTCTTTGGATTTCCAACCCAAAGGCTTGGAGTGCCTTATGAACAGTTACATACGTGTTTTTCCATATTCTTCAAATTTTCACATAATTTTGTTCGTGCTAACCCTCAGATTTGCACTTGTTTCAAGGTCAAACAAATCAAACACTTGGGTAATGTTAGGCTTTCTCTTAGCTATTTGACGATGTGATTTTTTTCACATTTTAACAATGTTAAGCCTTTCATCTTTAATTTCTTTTGTTTGTGTGTCCGTTTTTAGGCAAAAACCACTATTTGGTCTTTTTTTCATTGTAAATTAATTTTTCATTCAAATTTTAAAAAAATTACATATTTAGAAACTAGACTTCATTCTACAAATATTAAAAAAATAAAAAAATGATTTTCAATTAGTTTTCAAAATTTATAGGGGTAGCATGACCAAAATTCTATTTTTTAGGATGTGTCCACTTTGAAAATTAGTAAAAAATCAAATATTCATCAAAAAATTATCAGAAAAATCGAGCATAAACTACATGCTATTAGCTAATTTCTCACCGAAGTGATTTTAAAAATACCAAAAAAAAGTTGACCTTTTGAGGGAGCCACAAAACATGCTATGTTATGTTTTTTTGACAAAAACAACACCAATTTCTGTGGCTCCCTCTTTTGAACCCCTTAATCTATGCCATTTTCAAAACAAAATAGTAGTTTAGAAAGTAGACTCGGAGCACTATGAACATTGTTTTGGTTGCATCTCCAAATTTTGAGTGTAACTATGCTCAATTTCTCATCCAAGGCCAGTATTTCCTGATTTCAGAAAAAAAGTGGCCACTTAAGACCCCTTTTTGGCCCCCCATCTTCCTGCACTTACTCAAGTACAAGAACAAATCTCGTAATCAAAGATCAAGATGTCTTCATCATTCATTGGAATCTTGGAATCTCAATACTCTCAAATCTTCTTCATCTATGATACTTGCATCACGTCATTACCATTCAAAACATCAAACAAATACTTATACTTTTCAAGTATTCTCTTCTCTTTTCATGGGATCACAATCATTTTTTCTCCTCACTAAAGCAATAGTCATTCTAGATCAAATTCGCAGTTTGTCTCTACACATCAGAAAGTAGACGTTAAAAGTGTAATGAAAGAACTCATTATGATTGCTTGAGGACAAGCAATTTTGAGTGGGGAGGGTTGTCATGTCCTTATATTAATTATTTATAATTAAATCGATAATGTATTAAAATGTAATATATTTATTGAATAAATAATAAGTATAAATACAAATATTGTCAATTTAAATATTATTATAATATATAATATATCTACTATATATAATATATAAGCATTGCTGCAAAAGCAGCGAATAGAGCAGCGATTACTAAAGACTAAGGTAATCACATTAATTAAAGACCGCTGACTTACAGCCATCACTTTATAGGGACAACGATCTCTTAATGTGCAAATATAAATGAAACTAACATATACCTCATAGAATATGCTAACTAAGGATTACTAAGGGATGCGATTCCATATAAGATAAAAGAGTCTTATTAAATCTGAAAAGGTGCAGATATATGAATAAGATAAGAGTTGTTAATGATTTAAGGGCAGCGATCATGTCCCTTCGAGCAGAGATACCTCTCTTCATAAATATATACATGAAGATTGAGCGATGGAGGAGGAGATCATATCAGATTTAGATAGGAAATGAAAATAATATTTGAGTAAAAAGATATATATTTTTGACATATGTCTGGGAATAAGGAAGGATATATATTTTATATATTCAGAGTATAAGAGCAAGAAATTACATATATGATATACAACAACAAGGATTAAGAAGAGAAATATACAATTAAGAGGAATATATAAAATACTCATACATGATTGCAAGAAGAAATATAGAGGAAGGCATCAAATTAAGGAAGGAATAAGATATTTTTTGATTTTTAGAATATATGTATATTCTAAGAGAAATACATAATTATGATATAGTTGACTAAACATAATAGCAAAACATAAAGAGAGGAGTATATATACAAATCTGCAATCAAGATATAAAAGAGGCATTCAATTAAGGAGGGATCCATTAATCTAATTTTGGGATTAAGTCAGGACAAGGTACTCTCTAAACCTTTGTTTACTTGGAAATTGATAATCTAGAAAAAATTAGCGTTGTCCCAAAAAGGGGACATTACAATTACTTTTGGCAAAATCTTCTAATTTCTTGGCATCCCTTTTGCCTTTCAGGCCTCTTCTGTTGATATCTGGCAAGCGGTTCTATCTCGAATTGAGCAGAAATTAGCTTCTGGGTTACCAAGCCACTCTCTCTGGCTAGGAAATTTTAGGTGTGCTCCAAAGTGCTAGCAGCGACTCATGTGTATTACTCTTCATGTTGGGCCCCTTCCAAGGCCTCTTATGCTAAGCTGGAAAAAATACTCAGAGATTTTCTTTGGGCCTCCTCTGAGACTAACTAAGGATTTCACAGCGTTGCTTGGGAGTTTTGTTGCCTCCCTAGAGATTCTGGTGGGCTTGGCCTTCTTTCCACTCAGTGAAAAGGGATTGCTCTTTGTGTCAAATGGATCATATGTGCTCTTACTGGTAATGAGGCCCATAAAATCCTCCTCTGACATTGTATTGAAGTGGGTTATCCTGCCCATAGACCTTCTTGGAAGGGAATTAGTTTTCCAACCCTTCTTGTTATGAGGGAGCCAGTCCATATTTTGGGTTCCTTTGTTGCCAAAAGTATTTGGCATACTTGGGAGGTGGTCAAGCCTTGGCTCCACTGGACTGGGACTGGATTTCGTGATGGGCTCTCGTTCAATCAGCAGAATATTTGGTGGTCTCCTCTTTTTGCTAGTGCAAGTCAGCCGTTGGCCAAGCTTCCTTGGCTTAAGGCCCTCAGATTCCACAAGAAGGGTATCCATACCCTACAAGATATATTTCATAGACCCACCATGAGTATTATGTCATGGGAAGATTTTTGTGCCCAGTTTGGTTTTCAAAACCATGACCGTGAAACCTACGATGACCTGGTGAGTGCCATTCCAACTGATATGCTTCATAAGGTGGGTATCCGCTCCACCAAGCCCTAGTGGAAAGACTAGAAATAGTATCCAAAAACCCCTTTTAGAAATTACAAGCCTTGGCTTGGTTATCAATGGCTTTCGCCTCATTTTCCCATGATCGACAACCTGAACCAGAGATGGCACCTCCAGTCCTCAGTGTCTATTTTGGCGCAAAAGATTTTCTGTTGCGTGGTCTACAATTGTTGAGCCAAAGCTCGCCCACTTTGCTTGGTGTATTCTTTTCCAAGGCTTACTAGTGGGGTCTCGACTTACTCACTTGGGGGTTCAAGACCCTCGTTGCCCTTTTTGTGGGCAGGCCGAGTCATTTAAGCATCTCTTCTAGTTCTGTACCAAAGCTCAGCAGCTGTGGAATTGGATTCATGACTTTTTTCAACCATTTCAGCTTGAGCCCTTCTCCTAGCATATGATTTTGCTAGGGGATTCTCCCAGGCTTCCCGCAAAATATACTCAAATTTGGCACACTTTTAGGGTGGAAATCCTCTTCAGTATTTGGAAAGATAGAAATGCCTGCATATTTTCTCACAACCAGATTGATACATTTGTTTCTTTATATTCTAAAGCTATTATTTGCTCTAATGTTCTCTTGCAGATTCAAGTGCAAGCAAACAAAGTTGCGCTTGAATTTTCTCACCTTTAGGAGCTTCTGGACCACTAGGGCACTGCCCCTTGCACTGTGGCTCATGTGGCTCCCTCTCCCACTTCCTCCCGAGGCCATTCGCCTTCACGGGGTCGGCGATGAAGTGGCTCTGCCAGGGATTTTAGCCCCCGTGCTCAGGCTCCTCCTCGTCACGGCTCTCACCCTCACAGGCGGTCGTCCTCTCCGCCTCAGTGGGTTGACCTAGGGTGGCCTTCTGGAGGAGCAGCAGTGGGGGAAGCGAAGATTCTAGGTGGCCTTCTGGTGGCACTCCTGGAGGCAGTTCTAGCTAGCCCACTGATACTTCTAAATGGGTCCCGTGTTTGGACTTGGCAATTTCACCTCACCGTGAAGATAAAGACAATGAGAAAGATGACGATGGTTGGGCTCCTCCTAACATCATTCCGGACCCTGCTGTTGTATGGGGCAACTTGGATGATAAGGACCCTCCACCCTCTGGCACTGCTCTGGTCGCTTAATGGCCTTTTTATTTACTATTTTTTGTGATGTTTCTTGAATTCTGGGCATGGCCCAAGACTCTTTGATTTTCTTTTCTGGGCTTTGCCCATGTGACTCTTGGGGTGTGCCTTCTTACCACCCACCTTTTTTTGTGAATATGTGTATTTTTATCTCTTATTAATATAGATATGGTCGCCTATTCATTAAAAAAATGATTAAATAAATGTATGGATAACATTAGCGAAAAAATCTTTAGTTCTTGGCACTAGTAATTTCAAAGACCAGGTGTCATAGTTGTCTACTATGGGCCAAGGGTCTAAAAGGCCCTAATTATTGACACCTTTTTACAAATGTTGATGATGTGGCAACATGGAATTGAGTTAGACCCCCAAACAATAACTATAGCTAGATAAGATGTTGAATTAACTATGATAAAGACTTGAAGTTGAAATGATAGCATGTAGCACCACATGAAATCAAAATTAGGATACACAACTATTGGGCCCTCTCCCCTAAATGGATGTGGGAAAGTGTTATTATTTTCCTCACAAATACCATGGATGTAGGAAAGTGTTATTGTTTTCCTCGCAAATAACAAACGGACCAATATAAGGTACCTAACTAACTAACTTTACAAATAGAAACAAAAATAAAAAATAAAAAAATAAAAACGATCCAAGAAAAAGGTGACAAAATCAAATAAACTATAGAAAAGATATCCTTGGTACTTCAGATATATTTTTCTAAATATAAATATACTTACCAAAAATAAATAAAAATAAATAAATTATACATCTGTAGCTTTATATACCAAATTACAACATTACAAAGTAACGTATATCTAAACCCAAATCATCCTTTAACTAAGCGATGGCGAAGAAAAATATCCATACATCACGGCAGGATTTCATTTTCAACGCAGTGACGAAGCAATCGACGATCCGTTTCATCCGGAGCCTCTGAACAATTTTTCCGTAGAAGACAGAGCGGTGGGAGATACTTAACATCAACATCTCCGTTACAGCTTTGTACCGTTGGAACAATACTTAACATTTCCCTACAACATGACAAACTCATATTTTAACCCTTCCCAATATTAAATAACAAATTTGTAACGTATACCAATTCCTGATAGGTAAGACAAAACTAAATTTAATGGAGCGTCCCGAAATTCCAGGTGGAAAAATGGCAAATTTTAATTTGAATCGCTTGAAATGCGCTCACCCTTTCAGTACACGTCAGTGCACGGAGCTGATTTGAACACATTTTGTTTTTTGGGAAATGGCAAAAATATTTTTTTTTATGTTTATCTGCATGACCGTTGCATTCTAACTATGGGCCCTCATCTAGGCTTCTAAGTGTAGAGCGCTCACAGAGCAGGAAATCATTTTTGCAGGACAAAGTTGAAGAATTGGAGGCCTCTGTAGCAGTCCATGCATTTTCTCATTTTCCAGGTTTTAATTTATTTTCCCTTTCTGTTTATGTTCTGTTTTGTAAATATATGTTTTGGAGAATTTGTTTTGGCTTGCTGATGCTCTGTGAGGCACATTTTCCATCTTGTTCATGTCCTGTTAGCTTTTCATTCATCTTTTAAAGATTTTTTTGTGAAGATTTTGAAGTGTTGCGATTCTTGGCGTTAGAAAAAAGAAAATTTGAGCTGAAAATGTGTTTTCTAAAACTGAAATAGGCAGGTTACTGAGTAGGCATCTTTCTATTTTCGGATTTCGTTATAGACTGTCAGGCTTCGCCATGAATGTGATTTCTTTTGGGTTTGTAATGCATTTTGTTTAATGAAACAAAGTGTTATCAGTTTCTATTGTGTTTGATGCATAATCAGTCTTGCATTTGGTTAAATCTGGTTGTGCCCGGAATCATCTGCCATTTGTTTAACGCTTCATTTGTACAAATCGTAGCGTAGTTTCTTTAGCCTTTCATGTTCATTTGGATTGTTTCGCTGAAGGGACAAGCATGTATTTAGGTTTTTATTTTTAAGGTCTTTTTGTTTATTTAGCAATAACAACCACAGAGTCTAATTTAGGGAATGCTTTTTCTGTCCTTTACTGAATAAACTCTCTTTCTTTTAATATTGTAGGAGATCTGTGATCTTTAATAGGTTACTAATAATTTCCCGTTTTGCTGCTCTGGTATTTTGCATCGACTCTTTGTTATTTTTTCCGATGGTTTGAAGATCCAGGTAAATTAACTCTGAACAAGTCCTGGCTTTGTTAAAGATGAAGCAATTTACCCGAAGTTCTTCCTATTCTTGGTGGAGGGATAGCCGCAACAGTCCAAACCAATCTGCATGGCTTCGTAATGCTCTAGAAGGTACTTACACTTCTTTTTTTGGTGATTATAAATCTGATTTATAATAGCAGGCTTCATCCTGAGATGATTGTGCTAGGATAAATATTTTCTATTTTATGTGTCATTTTCTCAAATTGAACCAGTGCTTTAAGGTATTGCATTGTTGATAATCTGGCAGAGATAGATGAGAAGACTCAGAACATGTTGAGTCTTATAGAAGCAGAAGCTGATTCGTTTGCTCAACGAGCTGAAATTTTCTACCATAATAGGCCGCAGCTCATTAGCATGATTGAAGAGTACTACAGGGCATACCGGTCATTGGCAGAGCAGTTCGATCATCTCAAGGGGGAAATTAGACAGAATGTCCCTAAACCCCTTCAAGTTAAGTATGGATTATCTTGTGAAGCTCCTCTGGAAAGTCCATTTAGAAAGCAATTTTCAGGAAATAAGAACCCGAATCAGCGGTTTAAGGAACTTCTCAGAAGGCAAGAAAGGTATGGATCTGATTCAGAAGTATCAGAAGTAGATGATCCAGAACCAGAGGATTGCAATCGGAGGAGCAAAAGGCATTCCGACCAGGAATCTATAAGAATGATACCTTCTGATCTGGAATCTGAAAGCACGTTATCTTATTCAGATTCTGAAGTGGCTAGCCATGTTGTAGAGCCCGCAGAGACTGAAAATGTTGGAAGCATAATAAGCGAAATGCAAGTCAAAATGCAAGAAGAGAACTTGCTTCTTGTAAAACAATTAACAGCAAAAAACATTCAGGTTAAACATTTGAAGATAGAAAACAACAAATTGAAGAAGGAAAAGGCTTTCTGCAAAGAAGAAATGTCTTTAGTTGTGCAGGATAGGAGTCTTTTGCAAAAGGAGTTGGAAATCATCAAATTGCAGAACACAAAACTCAGAAATGAAAATGAGGTTAATGTGTGGGAGAGGAATGATTTGCACAAGGAGTTGGACTTCATCAGATATGAGAACAAGAAGCTGCGGAATGAAAATGAGATCAATGTACAACAGCTGAAAGTTCTTACAAAAAAGGTCAGCAACCTGCAAAAGGAGAACAAAAGCTACAAGAGCATGTCACTTGTCCTTGGCTGTGTCAATGGACAGGCTGCAAGGTTGGCTAGAAGCAATGTGAGGTTGCGGAATGAAATGTGTGGAGGCAATAAACAGAGTGAAGGCACTGTGCAATTTCTGAAGGATGAGAAAAAGAAAGTTGAAGTCATATTGGAGGATAAAGAAAATCTGCTATTGGAACAGAGTTTCAAAATAAAGGAATTGCAAAGTGAGGTCTGTGATAGAAAACTGGAGTTAGATGTCATCAAAGCAGAAAACACCCAACTGAGCAATGAAAATGAGGATAATGGACAAAAAATGCGAGTTCTTACAGAAAAGATCAGTAACTTGCAAAAGGAGAAGATAAGGTTCTCCAAACAGAACAAGATCATGTCAACTGTCCTTGGATTTCACAATGGGCATGCTGAGAGTTTGGCTAGAAGCAACTTGAGGTTGCGCAAAACAATGTGCCGAGGCAATCGCCATGGCAAAGATGAGGCTAATGTACAAATGCAAGTTCTTTCAGAAAAAGTCAGAAGCTTGGAAGAAGAGAACACAAATCTATCTAAACAGAATAAGATTATGGCAGCTGTACTTATATTTGTTAATAGCCAAGCTGCAAGAGTGGATACAAGTGATGCAAGGACCCATAATGAAATTCATGAAGGCAATTGTCAAAGCATAGCCACTCTTCAAATTCTCAAGGATGAGAAAAAGAAGGCTGAAATTACAGTGGAGGCTAAAGAAAAATTCATATCAGAACAGAATTTGAGAATAGAGGAATTGCAAAGGGAGGTATGTGGTCTTGCGGCAGAGAACACCAAACTGAGGGATGAAATTAAGGTTAATGTTCATCAACTGCAAGTTCTTAAAGAAAATGTCTGTAACTTGCAAGAGGAGAATATAAAGCTCTGTGCAGAGAGTAAGAATGTTGAAATCACATTGGAAGCGAAAGAAAAATTAGTAATGGAACAGAGCCTGAGAATAGGGGCATTACAAAATGAGGTATCTCTGTTACTTGATGAAAACAGGGTACAGGAGATTCAACTGGTCGAGCGAGATGAACAAAAAAGAGAAGCAATAAGGCAGCTCTGTTTTACTCTGGATGCATTGATGGATAAGAACAAGAGATTGCAAGAAGCTCTCCAAAAATTGAGAGAGGAAGTGGGAAGAAAGCCTAATAATATTCGAATCAGCACCTCACAAATTCCAAGGTGGAAGAAATTCCTATTTACCATGCTAGATGGTAGATCTAGGCCTATGCCTTTAGCTATTTGAAAGCACAACATTTTGCATTGCATTACTGTATAGTGTATGAGGAAGTTTTGTGAATTTTTACATGAGGCGGCATTATTATTTACATTTTTTGTTAAGTTTTGTTTCTGATTATAAGTATGTATAATCTTTAATGCCTGTTGGTTGGGTTGGGTTTGCAAGCAAGGATATTGGAGAACGGTTAGGATTGCAATCAAAGATATTGCAGGAGAGATCCATTACCACCTCTCCACACTCTATGAAATTCTGTAATATTGTGGGTACATATGTATTTTGCTCTTAGCTTCAATATGTAATCTTCTCTAGAAATTTGGGTTATACACCGATGGTACTTTTTGTTATCCTCTTCAGCATTGCAAATTTGCACGCCTGGCTTGTCCCTGCCTTTGTTGCTGACAGTGAAATTATTTATTTTATTGCGAAGTTCATGTATGTGTGTATAAAGTTGAGGGTAAAGTCTTTTAACATGTTATAATAATAAATAAATTTTCAAATATATATTTTAGAAAATTTTAATGTTAGAATAATAAATAAACTAGTATACTTATATCCATCGTTTTTTTTTTTTTTTTTTTCAATTTTTTTTGTTTGATATTTTTGGTGATTTAAAAAGAAATTGATAATAAGAAAATCATAAAAATTATGGAACAAAAAAAAAGAAATTGGAAAAAATAAAAAATAAAAATAAAAAAAGAAATTGGAAAAAATAAAAAATAAAAACTAAAAAAAATTTGAAAAAATAAAAAATAAAAACCAAAAAAGAAATTGAAAATAAGAAAATCACAAAAATTATGGAAAAAATAAAGAAATTGGAAAAAATAAAAAAATAAAAAAATAAAAACCAAAAAAGAAATTGGAAAAAATAAAAAATAAAAAACTAAAAAGAAATTGGAAAAAAGTAAAACATAAAAACAAAAAAAGAAATTGAAAATAAGAAAATTAGAACCAAAAAAGAAATTGGACAAAATAAAAACCAAATTTTAATTTTTTTTTTGTTTTTAGATTGGAATCTTATTTATTTTAATTTTTAGATTGAAATCTTATAAAATTACATGGAATCTTGGAATCTTTGAACTCTTCAACTCCACCCCTGCTATGAGGGCTCCCATGGGTACGATTGGATAGCGAGGGGCATTGATAATGTTAGGGTTCTGCTCATGAGCAGGGGAAAGTTTGCAATTGTATGGTTCGTTCGGAGTTTTTAAGTACTTTTTGGAGGAAGTCTTCATCTTCTCATTTTTTCAATTTTGGGAGGGAAGTTTTTTTTTTCAAAAATGGAGGTTTGTGGTAGTCCTACGTAGGGGAGAGGACCCAATAGTTGAGCACCCTAACTTCACGCCTCTCAAAATCATATGTGGCAATTTGAATCACTCCAAGATTTTTACGACAACTTATTTGGCAAGGCCCCTACTTATAACTAACGTTTCAGGGCCACATCATCAAATATGATGCTACATCAGCACACTTTTTGTCGAGGTGTCAAATAGTCCCCCCCAAAAAAGGGTGGACCAATAGGTGTGCATTAAGTCATGTTTTGTTGGTGAGTTGATGTGGCATCACATGATTGGTTGCTTTTTAAATCTAACGAGCACATTTTGTTCAATTATAAATACTTATAGTAACACTAACAACCTTCAAGTCACAACTACTAGTGCTAAACTTTTAAAAATATTGGGCCTTAAATACACAAATATTATTCCCTAAAGTTGCATGTCTGCCAAATGTTTTCTTTGGATGCTTCCTTCTACCCAACGACTACAAGTGCCAATGCTATTTTGCCTATGAATGGAAGGGTTTAGGCAAATCTAGATCTTCCCTACTTTGATTTCCCTAAGTTGGTTATTGATGCAAATGAATCTTCGTTCTTGTATATTAGCACTCAAATAGGGAATTGAAAAACAAATAAAGTAGAACATGAAGTTAAAACCTCTTAAGGACATGTAGCCAAATGAATAAGACTAATAATCTTATTTAGTCAAAAAAATAAGTTACAAATTGTCTATTTCCCATTTTTTCCTTATCTTAGGAAAAAAGAAAGAAAGGTTTTATATATACAACCCAGGCAAAGGTGTCAACCTATAATTCCTCTTCTAATCCAATTGTTTTAAAGTGTAAATGATAGCGAGCACATTATATAGTCAACACTTGTTTCCTCTCCTCCCTCTTCCTTCACCTCCTCGGGTAGATTTAACTACTACAATTATCAAAAAAGCACCTCCATCCCCTCTCAAGGGCTTAATTCTCAACCAAATTAACAATACGAAAAAGAGACACTTAGTCCCTAATTCACTAGTGCATCATTCATCCCACATTTTAGAATTTGAAACCTCTTGGTTCAGAGCTAGTTTTACCTAAAATTTGTTTCCATGCAAGCCAAAACACCAAGAAGACCCGAGAGCCCAATTGCTAATTTTTTATTGGTGATGTGAAATTGCCTTTACCTTAGAATGCTCCCACCCCCATGTAAGAGTTTGTGAGCATAGTGCTCATAAACTTGTGCTAGATGGTAGAACCATCCTTTTAACCCAAGAATAAGACCATGGCATGCCCTTCCACCACGTTAGGTACCTTTGTTATTTTTCAAATAACTTATTCCTCTACTTCCAGCTCCTTGCTTGACCATAAGCCATCCTCCTTTGCCTCGCTCTGATTACCTTTCTCTTTCCCTTGCCCATCACATGGGCATAGTTCATCCACATCCTCCAAATTGTTCTCTTTCTATTTTCCCAACTTCTTGTGAGCTTAGACCCACCTCTACTTGTCCTCCTCCACTGAAAGTCATTCTAGCTTTTCTCATCACTTGGCTAACCTGTTGTTAGACTTCAAACCAACCATCTAAGCCTAATTGAAGCTCCTCTCATCTCCTTTCATCAAATACGAGATTTTCAAGACATCCTCTAGCTGCTCCTCTATTGTGTTCTATAAAGTCAATATGATTTAATATTCTCCCTCATCAAATATGGGGCCTCCAAAGATCTCCATCTCTATTGTTGCTTCATCTACAATGTGGACTATTTCCACAACAACAATATCTTGGACAACATGTAGTGATAGATTAAATTCTTCTTCATTGCAGTCTTCTAAATCTTCTCATCTTCCATGGTAATCATCAATACTTTCCTCTTCTTTAGGCTAGCACAAATCAACATCTTCACCTCATTCATCTTCTTCATCTTCTTCAAGATTTCTTTTGGGTAATGTAGATTTACCCTTGTTCCCAACTTCATTAGGAACAAAGTCCCAAGTATTAACTATTTCCTCTTTGTCAAACATTTTGCAGAGCACATTTAAGGGCCTTCCATCCACTAGTAATTTTGCCAACTCCTCAAGGGATTTAATCTTTCCCTATTCTAGTAGTTTTATATTAGCCAATTTGAGACTCTATGTGTTTCTCTCAAGGTGAGTATTTATTCCTATCATTCTTTTTCATCTTCTAACAACCCTTAAATTCCTTTGCTTCAAAATTATTTTTCTTTCCTTTCCCATTATTTTGGGTTCACTTCCTTGATTTCTTATTGCTTGCATCATACTACTCCAACATCCACCATAATTCCTCCAACTCAAACTCCATTTTTTTCAATCTATGTGCTTGAATTTTGTTTGCTTTTGCCTCTTCCTTTGTCTTAGTCATTCTTCCAACTTGGTTATCCTCTTTGTCACATTTTGTAACAACTCCATTTCTATATACATAGACATAGCCATGGTGCTCCTCAAAGCTATTTAGTACTCTCCTCAATAACAACTAAGGTTGTTTGACAAATTCTCTACTCCCAACATCTTTGGATGCTCTGATACCAAACTAATGCAGTTGAACCTCTATTCCTACAAATTAACACTCAAATAGGAAATTGAAAACAAGCAAAGTAGAACATGAAGTTGAAAACCTTTATAAGGACATGTTGCCAAATGAATTGGATAATCTTATTTACTTAGAAAAAAAAGTTACAAACCATCCATCTCCGCTTTTTTCTCTATCTTAGAAAAAAGAGAAAGGTTCCATATATACAATCCAATCAAAGGCATCAACCCATAATTGCTCTTCTAATCTAGCTATTTTAAAGCTTAAATGACAATGAGCACATTCTATAGTCAACACTTGTTTCTATTTCCCCCTCAAAATAGGTAGATTTAACTACTACTATAATTAGAAAAACAACCCCTCCTAAACTATCAACCAAACAAACAATATAGGAAAGAGACACTTAGTCCTAAATTTGATGGTGCATCAATCTCAATGGAAAAAAACTCAACTGATTGATTTATCTAGTTTGGATATTGAGTCCATGACCCAAGTTTATCAAAATCAATGGTTATAGTTTCCTACACTGATTGTTGGTTAGTGGTGCTTGATGTTAAGGATTGGATGTTTAGTACTTGGGGGTTATAACATAAGATATTCCTTCCAAGGGGCTTTTTTGTGATTCAATTTCCTTGTTTGGTCGATTGTCTTAACATTTTATCAATTTCTTCTTGGAGGATTTTATATAAGGAGATTGTTTTTCAACCTTAGAAGCCTAGTTTTGTGAGCTTTTCTTTCACCAATCCTTAGTTTGAGATTTGGATTAGACTTTATGGTCTCCCAACAAAGTTTTGAGGTTCATTTTGTTTGAAAAAGATTGGCCTAAGTTTGGGTACACTAGTGGCAATAGATCCTAAAACATAGAAGTTGCATATAGTGTATGACTACCTTAAGTTTTATCGAGATCTTAACCTTCCTCTTCCTAAACAGGTGGTTCTTTCTTTGCCTTCAAGAGATTTATACAAGAAGTGAACTATGAAAGGATCCCCTTCCAATTCCTATCATAAGATTAGTCATCTAGCTAAGGAATGCCAATCTCAACTACCTATTATCAAAAGGTTTCACAAATCTCAAAGTAGCACAAATATGTCTATTTATAGAGTCCTAAGGATTCCTCTAAGGTTAGGAAATCCTTTGTGTTTTAGTGTAATCATCCTTGGTTCTTTTCAAAGGAGCAAGATCCATCAAACTGGTCTTCCTTTTCGCAATAGTGGGCTTTAGCTTTGGAAGCTCATCTTGTCAACTCCTTGCCTCCTCCAAGGATGGAGGATCTGAATCTATTTCTTGAAATTGATTCTTCTATTAACTTTTGTTAGTTGGTTCCTTTGAAGGTTCATCATAGTCCAACTATGCCTTTTACCCAAGTGGATCTTGAGGCTTCATTGAAAGACTGACGGAGTCATTCTCAATACTCATGAGAAGAAAGAGGCAAGAAAACTAAAGTAGAAAAGATAAAAGATTCTACCTTGGAATATATTGGGGCTAGGGCTTAAGAAACTATACTCTTCTCTTTCAAAAGGAGTGGGCAATGCCCTTCATCTAAGAAATTAAAGTCTTATCTTGGAATGATATGGGGCCTCAAAATTGCTAACAAGGATGTTGTTGAAGAATCTACTTAAAGTGAATTGGCTATGGTCTTCCTTTAAGAAACAATACTTTCAAATTTTGATTTTTGAGCTCTTCTCTCTTTTTCTTCTTGGCATGCTTGGTCTTGTGTGGCTTCAAATGAAGAGGGTGCCTTGAATGACATTTGTATTTTATGGAATCCTTATCATGTTAAGCTTCAACTTTTGTCTAAGAATCATAATTGGATAAAATGCTCTTTGAGTTCATTTTAGGAAAACATTTCAAAGTTTATGTTTAATGCTTACAACCCTAATAATCTTGTAAGGAAACAAAGGACTTGGGATGAGATTTTTGCACAATTTTCTCTTTTGTAGGATCAACATGTTTTGGTTGGTGGTGAATTTAATGCTATCATTGGTTTGATTGACAAGTGTGGAGGGGTGGGTAAGGTCACCCATTCCAAATTAGACTTTAGGGCCTTCATTGATAGAAATAATCTCATTAATCATCCCAAAATCAAGGGTTTTTTGGAATAACAAGCGCAAAGATCTTTGTTATATTGTAGAAAGATTAGACATGTTTCTTGTTTCTTTGGAATGGCTTAGGAACTAATGGTTTTTATATTCTTCCATCCTTCCAATGGTTGGTTTGGATCACTTTCCTATTTGGTAGAATGTCTCGGTGGATTCTTTGCCTCTAGGATGCCCCTTCAAGTTTGAATTAATATGGCTCCATCATAAGGATTTGAATGATATTGTGGATTTGTAGTGGAATTCTTGTCCTCTCTTGGCCAGGACACTAATTTTTGGTTTTTCTCAAAAGCTAAAATTTATCAAGAATTGTTTGAAGGCTTGGAATAAGAATGTTTTTGGGGACATGCTTGCTTTTAAGGCTCAAATTGAGAAGGATTTAAACTAGGTTTGTAAGTCTCCAATCTTTAGGTCTTACAAATTCTACTGGAAGCATTTTTATTGCTTCATCTAAAGAATATTTTGAGTAAAAAGGATGGTTTTTAGCATAAATTTTTTGGGATAGGTGGATTTTGAAGGGGACAAAAACACTGAGTATTTCCACTCCTCTACAATGGCTCATCATCAAGTCAATCACATTTCTAATATCATGTCTTGTTTTGGTTTTCTTCTTTCAACCCTAAATGAGATTGCTAGAATTTTTGAAACCCAGTCTTCATATCCTAATATTTTTTATAGGGATTGAGCCTCCAGCTTTCTAGATATTCCTAATTTGATCAGTGATGAACAAAATAAGATGCTTTTAGAGCCCTTTTATGAGGAAGTCTGTAGTATTATTTTGCTCCTTAAAGTGATAGAGCCCCTAGTCCAAATGGATTTCAAGTTGCCTTCTTCCATTCTTTTTGAGATTATCTTGGTAAGGACTTGACTAGTTTTTAATGAGTTCATAAACTTGGCAAGGTTCTAAGAGCTTTTAAATGCACCTTTATAGCCCTCATTTAAAAAAAAAACCAATCCCAGTTCTTTTTATTTTCATCCAACTACTTTGTGTAATATCATAAGTCTCCAAAGCTTATGGTAGAATGTCTGATGGTACTACCCTTAGATATTATTTCTCTAGAATAAGGTACTTTTGCTCAAGGAAGACAAATGTTGGATAACATTGTTATGATGCATGAGGTGCTCCACTCGCTAAGGTATGTACATCTAAAGGGATGATTATAAAATTAGATATTGCTAAGGCCTAGATGATAAAGTGTGCTAGTATTTTCTTTCCCTAGTCTTGTTACCTTTGTCTTTTCTTGAAAGTTGGTTTCTTGGAATAAACTCTATTACTGGTGCTTAGTTCTCTATGTAAAAAATCTGGTAACTTGGTTTCCCTAGAACTTTAGATTATATGATCAAATTATAGTTTTATTGTGTTGTTACCAATTCATCTAGAAAAACATTATATAAGAACAAGAGATTCAAGCACAAAATCTACAAAACACATGAGACACAAGGTCTAACCTGGGAAACCGTTTAGGATAAAACCTAGTAGTAAAAAGAGCCAACAATTGTATTAATTTATAAACACAAAATACATATATAATATAGTCATCTCATTATGTTGCCTTTCTCAATCTATAGACATTATGTATAGCCTCTACACATGCACATTTAAATCATATCCTCACAACATTAATTAGAAACTAAAAATCATCTCATCAATCATGCATCAAATTTCTCCACTCTAGATCATGGACTAGATGTAGACAGAGTCATTCCAATAATCCCATATGACTCCACATTTTAAGCACCTTGGAGTGTCAACCATCACATAATCAAATAAGTGCCTTACTATGACATCATACCTACCACATCATTCCCGTGAGGATTCTAACACTCCCGCGCAATTATCCAAGTTATCTATAGTTGACCAATACATTCACTAAATGAAGAAATAGTAAAATAGAGTCACTTTTGGTAATACCAAGACCATTCCCATGGCTCTCAATAGTAGGGTCAACACTCTCATGAGTTGTGGTATTCTAGAGAACCTTCCAAAGAATCCACATATCCTTTGCTAATACTACATGCACTCTAACAATGCCACACATACCCCAACAATGGTGCACATGCCCTAGCAATACTCTATGTCAGATGTAGAAACCATAATATAGTTAAACCTCATGTGGTTTCTACCATGCCTTTAGGAGAGTCCAACATATCTCCAAACCAATTGTAAAGTATAACTCCCATTGTATTTTACTGCACAAGCATATTAACACTATTTTGATATTTGTAATCAAACTTTTGCATAATAGGAACTCTCTACTGTTGAATAGAACACCAAAGTCCCAAAAATCTCCCACTTGATATTTACCATAGGAGAGTTACACAATAAACTGGGAAGAAACCAAGTATAAGAAAGGGATAAACTCATTGCATCCTTGCACCAAAAAAAATTTATAATTCTTACTAGTTATGTCAAAGAGTTATTCATCAGAGTATTAAATTTTTCATCTAAACCTTCTTAGGCCCTACCACCTCTCTAACAAAATGTTTTTTCAATAATGCAATACTTGATGATCCATCTACAACACAAACTCTTTAGGCAACAAGTAATGTCCCCACCTCTTCAATGCTTAGATTATAACAAAAAATTATTGTTCATATACCAAGTATCTCCTCCTTGCATCATTCAATTTCTTATTAAATAATGCTATCGGTGTACCTTCCTAACTTAATACTACTATAATTCCATTCCCTCTTGCATCACAATCCACTTGGAATACCTTGTCAAAATCTGGCAATGCTAACATTGATTATTCTATCACTTAAATCTTCTTAAATAGTCTAAAACTTTTGTTTGCTCTTGATGTCCACTTGAATTATTTCTTGTCTCCTCTCATAGTCTCTATTATTGGTGCACAAATACCACTAAAATGTTTGTAAAAGCTAGCTAAACCATGGAAACTTCTTACCTCTCCAACATTTATTAGTGTACGTCATTCAACAATTTCTCTTACCTTCTCTAGATCCATCTTTAGACCATCCACTAAGATTACAAATCCCAAGTATACCAACTCTAACTTATTCTTAACATTGATTAACAAATTTTCTCTCTTAACCTCTACAACGCTAATATGATATGCTCTAGATATTCCTCCTTAGTCTTACTAAAAATTAAGATATTATCCAAATAAACAATTACAAACTTACTCAAATATGGCTTCAACACTTCATTCATCAAACTCATGAGTGTACTAGGTGCATTAGTCAACCCCAAAGGAATAATTCATGTAGTCCTTCATTTATCTTAAATTTAGTCTTCCATTCATCTCCTTCTTTGATTTTGATCTAGTGATAACCACTCTTCAAATCTATCTTGGTAAAATACATTGTGGCACTTAAAAAATCTATCAAATCATACATCCTTGGCAATAGGAATTTATACTTAATGGTGATATTGTTTATTGCTCTGGAGTCTATACACATTCTCCACTCACCTCCTTTCTTCAGTGCTAGTACAACATGTACCACACATGGACTTAAACTCTCTCTGATCAAACCCTTCCTCAACAACTCCTACACTTGTCTATTCAACTCTTCATTCTCTATTGGTGTCATTCTATGTGAAACTTTATTTGGTAAACTTGCTTTTGTTATCAAATCCATATGATAATTGATCCTCCTTATTGGAGATAATCCATCTGACATATTGTTTGATATGATATCATTGTATTTTGTCAACACCTTTGAAATTTATTTTTGTGGCACTTCTTTCACTAATGATTATTCTAAACATGCTTGGGTTCTTAGAAAAATTCTAAGGTGTTTCTCAAGTTAAAATAATTTAAAGCACTTGTAGAAAATTATACTAGTAAAAATATCAAGTTGCTAATGTCAAATAAGGGTGAGGGGTTTTCTTTAAGGAATTTGAGGCATATTGCAAGCACACTGGTATTATTAGGTAAAGAACAACACCCTCTAAATTTTAATAGAATGGAGTGTCTAAAATGTTGAATAGAACCTTGTTGGATCAATCTAAAAGCTTCTTAAGCAATGCTAGTCTAGGACACAAGTTTTGAGTCAAGCCAATTAACATTGTTTGTTATTTGAAACTAGGTCTCCTACTTATACACTTGCAAAGAAGATGTCATATGAAATGTGGACAAGTAAAACTCCTATTGTAACACATTTGAGATTTTTTGGTTGTGATGCTTTTGTACACGTTCCTAAGGAGAAATAGTCCAAGTTGGATTTCAAGGCTAAAAAGTGTATTTTCATTGGGTATTTAGTGAGAATATGAAAGGATACAAGCTTTAGAATCTAGTAACTCAAAAAGATCTCTACTCAAGGGATGTCATATTTAGGGAACTTGGAGTTTAGTCTGAGAAGCTCTCAAAGTAGCCAAATGAAAAGGAGAGTGGTAAGATGCATTTTGAACAAAATATAGAGCAACAAGATGCTGGTAATGAACAACTATGTGAACATGATAGTTCAAATGGAGAGGAGGCAAACACATCTAGCGCAAACCTTGAAGAGGAATATGATGTTCAAATGCAACAAGAAGTTACCCATTGACGACAACTATGAGAAGATCTATGTAGTAGTGGAAGTTACATGAAAGGCATATTCCACTCAATTTTAGTGTGTTTTTCTCTAACTTGTACTAAAGATGAACCAAATTTTGTAGGATAATCACTCTTTTCTAAAGAGAGCAAGTTTTAGAAAATTGTCATGAAAGAGAAGATGGAATCATTAAAATAGAATAAGACTTGGGACTTGGTTGATCTACTTAAAGTAGGAAAACCATCAACTACAAGTGGGTGTTTAAGAAGAAATCTAGAGTAGATGGTATATTGGAAAGGTACAAGGTACATTTGGTGGCAAAGGGTTATTCTTAGGTAGAGAGAATATACCACTAAGATTTTTCTCTAGTAGGTAAGTGTAGCGACCCAACCCAAAATCCAAAAATTTTAAAACAAGTTTAAAGACAACGATTCTCTCAACACAAAAATTTCAAACTGTATTCTCAAGGCTTACGTACTGGGTACTTCCTCCATTGCTCAGACTGCCTACATACCCTATATCCACGGGATCAAGGCCATAGAGAATTTGATCGCACTCATAAAATATGTAGTTCTGTTTGCACTAGGTTTATGTAACTGCACAAGTGGGTACACAACCCTTTCTAGGGTCCAGTTTCCCCAGACAGTTCTTAGTCAGCTATCACCCACTCAGGTGGAACAAGGATGGAAACCTAAGAACAACTATAAGCAAACACCTAATAGGGGTGTTTGACGTGAAGTGCTTTAGTTTTCAAGACGTTTTAAGTTTACTAATCGATAACCTCTCCCCAAGAATCATTTTGTTTTAACAACAAAGTTTAATCCATTCCACACATTTGTAAACACTTAAAATAATTTGAAAGTAAAGATCATTTGTAAAGAAAATTTGTTATAGTTACCCATATTTAACTTAATTAAGAGAAATAAACTATTTGTGAGAGTTCCTAACTTAATAAATGATATTGAAATAAACTAAGTAAATGGAGCATATTTGTAGTAGAGATCAATTAATCTTATCTAACCATTATGTGAATTAGACTTTAGGATTTGAAATAAACTAAGTAAATGGAGCATATTTGTAGTAGAGATCAATTAATCTTATCTAACCATTATGTGATTTAGACTTTAGGATTTGAACATAGTAGTTGTGGGTGGAACTTAATTAAGTTGATTTATAACACTTACTAAAATAACTATTAATTCGTTCAATTTACCCTTTGATTAAAATTTAACTAATTTATTCCCACTACACTACTTCCCTTAGATTGCCACAACTTTAATTTGAACTAAGTAAAAGATTAGTAAAAAAGAACAAAATAAAATTTGTTGTCCATTGTGACCAAAAAGAATGATTACCACTAATTTAATTTTACCTTTCTATTAACACTAATTAAGATTTGCCTAACTGATTAACCAGGATAATTTTGTATCATCCATGCACGATTGATTATATTAACTAATTAAATATTTTCAAAATAAATAAATCCAATTAATTAGTAATGTTGCAAGACTTAATTTGTTGATTTCATCCATGACAAGAAGGTGGAAGAGCATGAGATCTTGGTTAACTTTGATGTGGTGTCCTTGTTCACTAAAGTCCCAGTGTTTGACTTTGTGGAACTTAGCAGGCGTAAAACTAATAATGAGCTTGCTTCTTTGGTTGATATTTGCCTTCGGTCCACCTTCTTTACCTTCCAAGATGTTGTCTATGAGCAATCTGACGGAGTTGCCATGGGTTCTCCTTTATCCCCTATCGTTGCTAACCTTTATATGGAGTACTTTGAGGAGTTAGCCCTCAACTCCTTCCCTCTCAAACCTAGATGGTGGAAACGTTATGTTGATGACACCAACATATGTTGGCCTCATGGCCTTGATAATTTGGAGCTTTTCCACTCTCACCTTAACAATTTAGTGGATTGCATTCAATTCACTAAAGATCTTGAGACTGACAACAAATTTCCTTTCCTGGACATCCTAATCATGAGGAAGAAGGATGGTTCCCTTTCTCGCATGGTCTATAGAAAATCCACCCACACTGATCTTTACCTCCATGCTTCCTCTCACCACCATCCTTGCCATAAAACTAGTGTCCTAAAGACACTAGCCACGCGTGCTTATCACATTTGTGATGATGAACACATTGACCTTGAACTCTCCCACTTATCCCAAGTGTTCAAGCTTAATGGGTATCGCCAGAAGTGTATCTCCTGTGCCTTTAAACTTGCCAAAAGTAGATTTCACCCCAAGCCTAAGGTTGCTGCCCCTAACGATACTTAGGTTGCTACCCTTCCGTACATAAAGGGCCTCTCTAATAAAATTTCTAGAATCCTCCGCAAGAATGGCCTCTGTTGTACTTTCAAACCCGTCTCCACCCTCAAAAATCTTATCCCTTCCATCAAAGACCCTAGAAATAATCTCATCAATTCTAGGGTCTATAAGATTGTCTGCTCCTGTGGGACTCCATACATTGGAGAAACAGGTCGATCCATTAGCACTAGGATCAAAGAGCATGGGGCAGACATTAGGCATGATCGTATCTCCAAGTCTACCTTAGCTGAGCACTCTTTCTTTACCAAACACCACATTTGTCTTGAGCATACCCAAGTCTTAGTGAGGAAGATTATTTTTTCAGGAGGAAACTCCAAGAAGCAATCCTCATTAAAAGTCACCCCTCCAACCTCAATCGTGATGAAGGTTGGCAACTTAGCCCAACCTGGCAACCCATATTGAACTCCCTTTGTTTGGACCCTAATCCCTCATGATTCTCCTAGCCCTGTGGCACCTACCCCCCCTTGTGATGTTGTCCTCCCACACTCTTCTCCACTACCTCTTCTTCCCCCCTCCTCCCCTTCTCTTGTCTTGTCTTCTCTCTTCATCTGAACCCATGACACCATCCACCTTTAGTTGTTGTCCTCCCACCCTCTTCGCCCCTCTTCCCCCTCCTCTCCTTCTCTTATCTTGTCTTCTTTCTCGTCTTTCTTGTTTCTTGGTGCTTTGTCTTCTCCTTTCTTTGTGCTTTCTACTCCTTGTTTCCATTCTCATACAGGGCTTCATACATATATTCTTGCTTACATACTTGATCACATACATACAAACTCTCTTTCTATCTTGTCATACCTTTGTACATCCTTGCACATTTTGGCTTTTGCGTATTTTTATGTGTTTATTTAGTTTTATATTGTATTGTTTGGCATTTTTTGGTGTTTAGTATAATTTTGTCTAGGATATATTTCTGGTCTTTTTATTTGTGTATGTTGTATTTTTATTGTATAGCTTGGCTTATTATTATTATTATTATTATTATTATTGGGACTTTTCTTGTCTAAATATTCATATCATGTTTGTCCTGTCATTTTTTTGTGTTAGTATGTATCTATATGGATATCTCTTATTTGTTTACTTTGTTTTGGATATTTATATGTTATTATATTTATGTCCTTTGGTTTATATAAGCATTAATGAATTTTCTATATACCAATACATTCATAAACTATATACAAGTTGGAAATAGAAATAAACATTAAATATAGACAAATTATATACATATTTAATGTTTACTTTTTGTTCCTATTTGTATAGGGTGTATGAATATATTTGCATATAGAAAATTCAGCAATGCTTATGTGAGTATACTTTTATTTTAATGTGTATTTTATTCCTTATTTTATTTCTTATTTATTTCTTACACATCCCCTCCTTTTGTATTATTTCCTTTAATTCCTTTTTTAACTTATATAGTGTAATTTATGCTCCTGCATGTGCTTGTGTGGATTCAACCCCTTTTTAGTTTATTTTATTCATTTTTTCATTGTATTCTCTCTTATATGTATGTTTGATTTGTTTTTTCGTTCTTATATATATATATATATATATATATATATATATATGCATTTATATAACATTAGTTATAATATAATATAGATAATATATTATTTTATAATATTTTTATGTATTTGTTTACTTTAGTATGGGAGCACATATATATTTGCTTTTATTGAATGCTCATACTTGTGGGTATACATATATTTTTCCTTGTTTTTATGTATTTTCTTTCTTACACATCCTTTCCTCTCCTTCGTAAAAACATACACAGTTTAATTCAGAAGCACTCTACTCAAGACTTAATTAGTTAAATTTAATTAATTGTTTAATTAAACTGATTTGAATAAATCACAAATTTAATTAATTAATTTAATATACTATCTATGAATATATATATATATTGATTAAATAAAATAAAACCATTAAAAAAAACGAATTTTATAAATTTTGATTGAATAAAAAAAATTAAAAGCTGCAGGTGAAAAAAAAGGTCAAACTAAGCAGGCCGCAGCCTCCTTAAGGACGACGGCCTGCTTATGCAGGCCGTGGCCTTCCCCCACACACAGTTTTTTTATATATTTTTTTCTTTTATTAAAAAAAAAAGATAAATTAAATTTGCATCAAAAATATTATATTTAATACTATTTTTTTCTTTTTATAAATGATTGCATGTATATAAAAATCATATATATATATATATATATATATATATATATATATATATATATATATAAAATTTACAGTTTCAAACTGCCATGATTAATCCTTCAAACCGCAGCACACAAAACTAAAATGTATATACCCATAAAAAAACAATAAGATCGTATGAGTCTGTTGGGGATCTTGGAAAACCTAAGTCCCTGTGCCTTTCATAAATTCGTTAGAGCATTCTTAGGAAAGCAAATAACAGGAATTTAAACTTGCTTTTATTTTATTATTTTAACTTTAATTCAAATTACAAATTAAAAAAAAAAAAACTCCATTTGATTTATTAATTATTTACCATTTAGTTAATTTAATTTTATAACTATAATAAGATATATAATTAAACACATTAGCTCTATTAATTACATGAGTCTTACTATGAAACTCCAATGCCTCAAATTTGAATATCCATAGGTATAGTTTAATTATACATTTACTGTACTAATAGAAATATATTTTTAAAATACACTTAATTTATATTATGTTATTTTAAATAATAAATAAATTAATAAACTAGTATTAATATCCAATTCAAAAATAATACCTTATTAGACATTCTATTAATTAAAGAGATGCTTATTTAATTATTAATTATTTAGAGTTTTCTCTTAAACTTATTAAGTTAGTTTATTATTCATAAATTTTAAAATCCTCTTCATTTTATTTAATTATTTATTACTTAGCTATTTTAATTTATTTTAATAAACTTAATTCTTTCCATATAAAATATAACTTTAAAGTTAGAGTTTTTATTTATTTATTTATTTACTTCTAATTTCAAATTCTAAATAAATTATCGTGCTAAGACGCAAGAATTATTAAATGTGGGATTTAGGGTTGTGACAGTAAGTTGAACTCCATTAGGATGATGTTATCTATAATTGCAATTTTTTATTTTGAAGGGGAGCATATGGATGTCAAGACAACAATCTTGGATAGAGATTTAGAGGAGGAAATCTATATGATTTAGCCTAAAGAATTTAAGGTAAGGAGTAAAGAGAATCTAGTTTGTAAACTAAAAAGATCTTGATGTGAATTAAAGTAGTCATGGTATATGTGGTATCAAAATTTTGATTCATATTGCATTAGAATTGGGTTTTATTAGGACTGAAGTTGATCAATGTGTGTACTACAAGTAGGTTGATGATCAAGTGTTAATCATTGTTTTATATGTTGATGAAATAATACTTCTTGGAAATGACAATACACTAATTAGAGAACTCAAGGATCAGTTGGCTAGTATATTTGAGTTCAAAGTTCTAGGTGCTACAAGTTAAAAACTTGGTATGGATATATGTAGAGACAGGGTTAGCAGGAATTGTGGTTGAACTAGAGGAAGTATCTTGAGACTACTCTATAGTAGTTTAGCATTCATGAAAATAATCCTACAGGGATCCTTTTGCTAGTATAAACTAAGTTAAGTTTGGAATAGTATCCTAATATTGTGGAGGCTTTGGATGACATGAACAATGTTCCATATGCAAGTGTCGTAAGAAGCCTTATGTATGCAATGATTTATACAAGGTCAAATATTTCCCAAGTAGTGAGAGTTCTAAGTAGGTTCATTTCAAATCCTATAAAGGAACATTGGACATATGTTAAGAGAGTGTTCAAGTACTTGAAAAGAACTCTAGATTGTTCTTTATGATATCATGAAACTAATGATGTTGCCAAGGTGGTAAACATTTAGGGGTTTATAGATTCTATGTGGTCTAGAGATCTAGATAACTAGAGATCAACTATTGGAGATGTCTTTACTCTATTTGGTAGAATAGTAACTTGGATGAGTAAGTGTAAATAGACCATTCTATTGTCCACAACTAAAGTAGAGTACATGGTGGCAACACATACAAAATAGTTGTGTGGTTACAAGGACTAGGTAACAATATTGATTTTAAGAGTCGTATAGTATTGAATTGTTATTCATAGAGTGCAATTTGTTTGTAAAAGAAGATATTATTTACCATGCTCAACCTAAACATGTAGATGAGCAATATCATTTTGTTATGGAGATGGTTGAGACAAGGAAGGTATAGATGGAGGAAATTGACACTCGTAAATATTGTTGATTTTTTGACAAAACTAGTAAGTACTACTATTTTTTATTGTGCATGGTCGAGATGGGTTTATCCAGTCCCACACATGAGGCTAACTTCTTGGGATATTATAATTTCTTGTGCAATGACTATCAAGTGGGACAATGTTGGAACTTTGGTGTATTATTCATCTATAGAGAGTTCTTGGAAAGGTTTCCAATGGAAGAAGTTTATGGACTTTTTTTTTAGTTCATGTTATTTATTTTGGACCAAACTACTTTCTTTCTCCTAAGGTTCACTTAAGCATTAGGGATATTACCCCCACTCTTTCATAGGCCTCTACAACCTGTTACCCATATAGTTGGGTAGGTCTTTCCATCCAAGCTAGCAACTATGTGGTGACTTTTTGGTGTTTCGGTTTAGCATGGAGACTTGTAAAAGTTTGGTGTATCTATGTTCCCAACCACAAGTCATTTGAAAGAGAACTCACAACTACATAATTGTAGGTATGTCATTGCAAGTGTTTATGTTAGTGTAGGTGCACTTGTGGCACTGTTGGAGTACATGTGGTGATGTTCTAGGACATGCCTAGAGGTATTGCAAGTAACTAAAATCAATAAGTTTGTCTTTTCTACCACAAGCCATGGGCAATGTTTGGTTGTAATGCAAGAAGATATGTACATGGTTTAGGAAAGTGGGTGATGCAGAGCGGTTGCACACAGTGGAAACACAAGCACAATGTTTCTTTTATCTGTCAATATCGGCAAGAGATCTCAAATGTCTCACCGAACCTCTTGCACTCTTTCCTTGTCGGCCTAACTTGCCTTGTCGGCCTCACTATCTTTTGTCTCTCCGATGGTTTCCTTCCCACCAAAACCTTCCTATGCATCGGCCAAACCTTATCCCATCAGCCTCTTTATGAAATGTTGATGCAGAGAAACAAGAACAACTCAACTTCATACTAGCATATTGCCTAACAATGTGATACAATCACTTAGATGCTTCAAGTTTCACAAGAACTTCTTAAGACAAAGGTCTCCACAAAGGCACCATTTGGAGTTTCTAACTCTTCTGACCCAAACAAGACTATCAAAGGCCTTCTTACCCCTCATTAACTCCAACACAATGATCTCTAACCATTCCCAAGGTCTGCACTACTCAAACGCCATCTATAACATTAGCAGGCTGTCAATCCTAGTAGCCCTGTTTTATAGAACAGTCACTCATATATTTTATCCTAGAACCTTCCTCAAGACTATTATGCATGTTTTGAGTACCCATTAAGGCATTCTCAAACATATCTAGAAATCAACATATGTTACTTTGGAAAGTTTTGCTAAACAAAGTACTATCAACGTGCATATTAGGCCTATTAGGCATTGTCACCAACAAGGGCTTATTGTTTCTCCTATCTCCAAGCTCTAGCTCTAATAACCAACCCTTGGAATAGTGTTAAATGGACCTACTCATGCTTATAAATCCATCCAAAGTTCAAAATTGTTAAACAATTTATCAGACCTTAAGTCCTTACCTCTTAACTGTCCATAAACTCTGCCTTTCTAGACTGTCACACAGAAAAACAGTCATAAACTTTGCTTTTTCCCACATCCACCTTAGTCATATGGTCAGAGACCTTTGGGATTTTGAAGGTAAATACTACCATACTCATTCCCACCGAAGGTTAGCAACATGCAATGCATAAATCAGAAGAAACACAGGATTTTCATGTCACTGTTTACCCTAATCAGGGTTATGACAGTTTTACACAAAAATACAGATATCTAACTCCTAACAAAACAAAAATGGATGAGACCAACTGAAACTGGAAGGTGATTGAAGGAAGAAAGACTTATAACCAATTAAACATCCATGCATGCCCGTACAGAGCCGTCCAAGGCCTGGAAACAACATTTTTCTGAAGGAAATGCATAAAAACAGTGCTTTTTGTTGATCTCATTCACATATTCAATCACCTCCGAGTTGTGTGAAGGTTACAAGGCCTTCATAAAGGCATAACAACTTGTCTTTTTAGTGACCAACTGACTTTTAACTTCCTCAAGCGAACTGACCTTTGGTATTCCATCCCAAAACTGTCTTTTTAGTAACTTGACTATTTTTTCCAATTTTACATTGGCAATCTTTACATTCTTTCCAAACTTAACACAAAACATTAAATATTGTCCTTCTAATGACCTAGACATATGAAAAAGTAATCAATATAACCTTGATACAATGTTAAGACACCAAAATTGAATCATCCTTCAAAAATTTCATCATAGAAGCATGAGGTTGGCATGGTGCTCCTGCACCAAATGTCACTCCAAAGCTTCTTCTCCCACCGATGTGCTTTCCATCAGCATCACCCTGCCTTCGCTGTGACTCCTGAAACCTTTCCCGATGGGTTCCCCTCACACCGATGGCTTCGGCTTGTATATACAACTTCTGACCTTCTATCACTGGTAATCCATTGCATCTTCACCTGCTTTGACCGTTACAACCGGTCATCATTTGCATCTCACAAAATGTACATTAACAATGTACATTCCAATATACAATCTTCGGCGTGCATTTGTTGACTTACTACACCGGTTCTCCTCACCTACTATTACCGGTCAATCCTTGTATCCGCAGGCAGACATCCTTCTAACATACATTATAGTTACCACCTCAACAGGTTATCTTTTGTTTCCATATGAAATGTATGTTTCATTGTATCTTCACAACATACAATCACGATATGTGATTGCAGTATACACACAATGGACACTCACATACAATAGCGATATACTCACAAACTGTCTGCGACATACATTAGATGTATACACAGGAAATGTATCTCCTCAGACCATTTCGACATACACAAGAATTGTCTGCCCGATATACTTTGGTGATATACACAAGTGACAAACCTTTACATGCAAGTGCAGGATATACACAGAATATGCTCAGGTACATTAGTGATTTACACATTGTTTGTATATTCGACTAACAATCATAAGTTTAACCTGAATGGACTCTTACACATACATTTCATCACAGGGTATACATAGGGTGATACACAGATGCAACAGTGATATACATAGGAAATGTACCTTCATACATTTGCGATATATACAGGAATTGTATTTTCAGCGAACAACACAAACTTGACCCAAATAGACTTTTATGCATACCATTCTTCACAGCAAATACATAGGATGATGCTCGCATGCAAATGCAATATATTCACAGACTATCTCTGCATACAATTGATGCAAACACATCACATGTACATTTGAGTTTCCCACCAATAGCTTCTTCTACAACGGATTCTGCAATTTCTATTCTGCCATGTCCATCGAATAAAAGGAAAACAACCAGAAAACTAATATACACAATCTATTCCACTGATTTCACAGAAATCCATCAGTGGAATGGATTTAATCATGCATCACGGCAACAAAAAAATTAAGTTGAATTCAAAACAATGCTATATAGATAATTTACAGAGCAAATCGATATACAGAGAGTTCACACAGAATTTGGAATTTGTGAAACACAATTGGCATAATTTCTATTCTTTTCATTCTAGAATTTCAGAAGGTAAAAAAAAACTACATTCCTCAACCACCTTCTCTGTTTTGTTACCGACTCCACCTCTCCTCCTCTGTTTTCGAGGTTTTGATTAAACCAAGATTATAGTCATAAACCCTAACTAATCCCACGACACCTGTTTTGCATAAGACAACAAAACACCTAATGATAGGACACCTTGGTCTAATCCTCCACATAACCCAACATGTCTAAAATGTAAAATTTGATGTTTTCAAACATGAAATGCCAACACAAAATGCTACATTTGACAATGACATACAAATTCTACATGATAACATTAAATGTCCAAAACATATTAAAGCCTTATTCTTCTCCCTCTTGTGCATATTTATCTTGTTAAAGGGGTGCTCCTGCACCATACTCCCCACCTTGAAAAGAACTCATGTCCCATGAGTTAAGTCTTTGACTGAATCCACCTTTATCTCCTATTGTCTCATGTCTGCTCCATTATCTCTGGACTGCAACCTGCTGCCATGGAACCAAATACTCATTTCTAGTACTGTAGGCTCTTCTCACACTTTGCTGGTCATTCTTTCTGACCATCATCTCTGTCTGAACATGGACAGTGGAAACCTCATTTACTGCTATGGCAGAATGGGTTTGCTTTTCAACTCTTAGAGGACAAACAATAGTCCCTACTATGACTGCATCCTTGTCTTGCCAATCAGCCTGTGGCTGTGTACAAACCTGCTTCTTAACTTTCTGCTGATCCACCTGATCGTTGTCAGTCATAACTAAAATCTTCTTCAAACTTTGATATCCTCTCCTAGAGATATCCTCAATTGCCTTTGACTCTGTTGTAGGCATCTGCACAAACTCCTTCTTACCTACCAAAATAATCTTGCCTGTCTTCTTTGCTTCAGTCCCCTCCTGCAATGGTATTAGCATAAAATTTCTCCCATCCTTCATGATGGTGTAGGTGTTAGCATACCCATCATACAATGCTCTCCTATTAAATTGCCATGGCCTACCCAACAGTAGGTGACAACATTCCATGGGCAATATGTCACACAAAACTCTATCCTGATACTCTCCAATTTGAAAATCAACATATGCCTGTTCATATACCAAAAGTGATTGACTATCACTTACCCAAGATGCTTTGTAAGGGTTTTGATGTGGAATCCTTTCCAGTTTCAACTTATCCACCATTTCCTGAGATACCATATTATTTGTTGAACCAGAATCTATTACTACCTTGCATATTTTACCTTTGCTTTTACAATTGGTCCTGAAAAGTGTCCCCCTTTGTATCATCTCCTTGGATGTCTTCAAGAGTGTTCTCCTAAGCATCAATGATTCTCCCTTCTCAGGATATCCATAACTATCAGGAGCATGCATACTTTGATAAGTGTTTGATCTTGTCACACTTTGGTAGTCAAACTCTTGGATCAGATTTGTCCTTCTTTCTCCCATTGAACTTGTTGCTTTTTCTGAGCATCTACTGGCTATGTGGCCTTCTTGATTGCAATTGTAACATCTGAGAGGTCCTCTTCCCCTAAAGTTTCTTTTTTGACTGTAACTTCCCCTTTGAGTTTGACTGATGTCTCCTTTGCTGTTCTCTTGATTGGATTCGCCTTGGTGTCCAAATTCATTTCCTCTGCCTCTAAAAGGACTTCTTCCCCCTCTTTGCTATCTTCATCTTCCTCTGTTCTGCAGTTCTCCTCTTCTTTTCAATTTCTCTTCTACTCTCAGTGCCACCTGGAAACACTTGTCGACGGTTTCTGGTGTCAAGATGGTAATCTCATCTTGTATACTGTACTTCAGGCCATTAATATACCTAGCAACTTTTCCTTTCTCATCCTCAACATGCCCACACCTTAGAGACAATTTATGAAATTCCTCTATATAGGTGGATACATCCATATCCTTCTGCCTGAGGTTCTGCATTTTTCTGTATATCTGCACTTCATAATCTGCTGGTAAGAACTGAGCCTTGATCCTCTCTACCATCTGACTCTAGGATGAGATCATGCTCTTGCCACTCTTCACCCTTTCTCCCTGGGTGTAGTTCCACCACGTGAGTGTAGCGCCTTTCAATTTTGTTTTTGCAAACTTGACTCTTCTATTCTTTGGTACCTCCTTGTACTCAAAGTAGTTTTTCAAAGCCTCGATCCATTCGATGACTTCTTCTACATCCATCTTTTCGCTGAACATTGGAATCTCCTTTCTTGATTCAGATGACTCCTTACCAAGTGATTTTATGGCCTCCAGAAATTGTTTTTGATCTGTAGATATATCTGTTTGTCCCGAGGTTGTTTCCTCTTCCCCATCTTCTTCTCCATCAGACTCCTCGTCTGGTTTCTTACCTTTTCCTAAGGTTCTCAACTCAACCTGGAGTGCTTTCTTGACTCTAGTTTTTATTATATCCTCCATCTCCTTGAATTTCTTGGCCACTTCAGTGGTCATCCCCTTTGGAGGCATCTTGCTAGCCCCTTCTTCGCTTTCTCTGTCAGACATAAATATTCACAGATAGTACCCAAATGCCAATACACTTGCAGCTCCTCAATTTTACTTGTCGCCCAAATCTTTTGTTGAGCTTTGATACCAATATGATGCAGAGTGGTTGCACACAGCGGAAACATAGGCACAATGTTTCTTTTGTCTGTTAATATCAGCAAGAGATCTCAAATGTCTCACCGAACCTCTTGCACTCTTTCCTTGTCAGCCTCACTATCTTTTGTCTCTCCGATGGTTTCCTTCCCACCGAAACCTTCCTATGCATCGGCCAAACCTTATCCCATTGGCCTCTTTATGAAATGTCACTCCGAAGCTTCTTCTCCCACCTATGTGCTTTCCATCGGCATCACCCTGCCTTCGCTGTGACTCCTGAAACCTTTCCCGATGGGTTCCCCTCACACCAATGGCTTTGGCTTGTATATACAACTTTTGACCTTCTATCACCGGTAATCCATTGCATCTTCACCCGCTTTGACTGTTACAGCGGGTCATCATTTGCATCTCACGAAATGTACATTAACAATGTACATTCCAATATACAATCTTCGGCATGCATTTGTTGACTTACTGCGCCGGTTCTCCTCACCTACTATTACCGGTCAATCCTTGTATCCACAGGCAGACATCCTTCTAACATACATTCTAGTTACCACCTCAACAGGTTATCTTTTGTATCCATATGAAATGTATGTTTCATTGTATCTTCATAACATACAATCACGATATGCGATTGCAGTATACACACAACGGACACTCACATACAATAGCGATATACTCACAAACTGTCTGCGACATACATTAGACGTATACACAGGAAATGTATCTCCTCAGACCATTTCGACATACACAGGAATTGTCTGCCCGATATACTTTGGCGATATACACAGGCGACAAACCTTTACATGCAAGTGCAGGATATACATGGAATATGCTCAGGTACATTAGCAATATACACACTGTTTGTATATTCAACTAACAATCATAAGTTTAACCCAAATGGACTCTTACACATACATTTCATCATAGGGTATACACAGGGTGATACATAGATGCGACAACGATATACATAGGAAATGTACCTTCATACATTTGCAATATATATAGGAATTGTATATTCAGCAAACAACACAAACTTGACCCAAACAGACTTTTATACATACCATTCTTCACAGCAAATACACAGGATGATGCTCGCATGCAAATGCAATATATTCACAGATTGTCTCCGCATACAATTGATGCAAACACATCACATGTACATTTGAGTTTCCCACCGATAGCTTCTTCTGCAACGGATTCCACAATTTCTATTCTGCCATGTCCATCGAATAAAAGGAAAACAACCAGAAAACTAATATACACAATCCATTCCATTGATTTCACAGAAATCCACCAGTGGAATGGATTTAATCATGCATCACGGCAACAGAAAAACTAAGTTGAATTAAAAACAATGCTATATAGATAATTTACAGAGCAAATCGATAAACAGAGAGTTCACACAAAATTTAGAATTTGTGAAACACAATTGGTAGAATTTCTATTCTTTTCATTCCAGAATTTCAGAAGGTAAAAAAAAACTACATTCCTTGACCACCTTCTCTATTTTGTTACCGACTCCACCTCTCCTCCTCTGTTTTCGGGATTTTGATTAAACCAAGATTATAGTTATAAACCCTAACTAATCCCACGACACCTGTTTTGTATAAGACAATAAAACACCTAATGATAGGACACCTTGGTCTAATCCTCCACATAACCCAACATGTCTAAAATGTCAAATTTGATGTTTTCAAACATGAAATGCCAACACAAAATGCTACATTTGACAATGACATACAAATTCTACATGATAACATTAAATGTCCAAAACATATTAAAGCCTTATTCTTCTCCCTCTTGTGCATATTTATCTTGTTAAAGGGGTGCTCCTGCACCAGTGGGTCAATAGCCTTTAACCAAGTATGACTCACATTGGCTTATTATGTGTGGTGATCATCCATATGGAGAAGTCATGTTACATGTAAGGTGCAGCATGTTTATGCCATGATACGATCATGATATGGTTGTGTGATTGTTGGTATTCCACATGAGCATTTAAGCAATTAGACATTTGGAAATACTTATAAATTGTTTAGAAACTAATATCTATATGCTTGTATGTAGATGGAACAAAGTTGGTTGTGGTTGAATTAGTTGGATATTGAAGGTGTGAATTCCTTATTGGAGGTTGTATGCTATTAGTCTCTAGATTGAGATCGTGTGAAAGTTATTAGATGTAACTTTCTTCAATAATACAATCGTAAATGTACTTTTGCTGGTGGGTTTTCCTCTTAAGGGTTTTCCATATGAATTTTTATCTCATGTGTATCTATGGTTTGTCTATGCCTTCATGTGCTTCCTTCAATGTTGCTTAATTTAATCATATATCAAACATAACTATATTTTATCACATAATGTTAAGGTGTTCCAATATCCTACTCTATTGGTCGACTGTATTAGCGATTGAATTCCCAACAAGGTTCACACCCAACTTCCCACTCCTTAAGCATGTGAAGACTTTTTGTAGGTGCACAAGATACTCTTCCCTTGTCTTGTTGAACACCAAAATGTCATTGAGATACACGACCACAAACTTTCCCAAGATGACTTCAAAACCATACTCATCAAATTCATGAACATATTTGGCACATTGTTCAACCCAAATGGAATCACCAACCATTCATACATGATAATCCATGAGATCATCCATGCATATTGATGGGAATTAGTACTCAATAGTGATATTTTTTATTGTGCAAGAGTATGTACACATCCTCCATTCATCTCCCCTCTTCAACGCAAATACTATGATCACTATGCAAGGGATCATATTTTCTAAAATAAGACCTTGTTCCAATAGTTTTTTAGGTTTAGTTCTATGCTCATATCAAGGACCATCATGTGTAATGCCTTGTTTGGTAAACTATAACCTAGAATCAAGTCCATGAAATGAGATATGTTTTTTTTTAAATAAAAGGTATATAACACCTAAAATATATATTAAAATATAGAAGGATTACAAGGAGTGGCCAATGAAACAAAGGCCCCTAAGCAAGGTAGCCATTATCGACCAAAAATTAGCTCTGATACATCCCAGTAACAACTTGATCAGGTGCCTAAAAACTCGACAAAGAAGCAATGGCCCCAGTTCAGATAGATGGAAGCCATTTACATCAAAAAATATACCTCTGGAAAGCCTGATTACAACTAGATTATAGCATGGCAACCCCAAAATGGCTCATGGAAAGCCAGATATACATTATACATGAGCATCAATAAATGTAAACATAAGACAGAATGAACCAGAGCATATTAGTTAAATTGGATGTTCATTGATATTGATTCTGATGGGTTGATTAACGTCAATCCCATCATCCTAGTCATCTTCAACATTTTCTTCATTGTCTTCGGGGTTGAGATCGATGGGAGTATTGGGTGGTTGGAGCAACAGCATCATCGAATCGAACATGTCTTGCACCCTATTCACTACCTCTTCACCCATCTCTCGGCGATGGGAATGGAGGGAATTTTGAACAGAGGTCAAACAAGAGTTAAAAATCCCGTGCTTTAAAGACCTAAACACACAATTGAAAGCAGGAACCGTCTGGATGTCTTCATGCCTAAATAAACCTCCAACTTTCACTTCAGGAAAAGAAAACAAATCGTAATGACCCATGGCAGAATTGAAAGAATCCTCAGAGATCATGTATTCTTGGAGTTAGGAAAATGCCACCTTCTTGACAGTGTTTGGATCTTGTGAGATGTCCATAAGGTTGGACAAAAAATAGGACATAATTTGGCAATAGTAGAGAAGTCGAGGAACTTCTACCAGGAGCTCCCTCACAGTAATCTCCCTTATGGCATCCTCCTCATCAGGCGTAGAAAACTTGAAATCCTTGCCAAGCATATCCGTGTCGAAACCCCCTGCAATAGGATACTCCCACTTATGCGACAGAAAGTGCAACCTTCAGTTCAGACAAGACTCCATGTTTTGAGAATTGCAAAAATGTGAAGGGGGAGAAAGGGATTTAAAAATCCCTCACAACTTACCCAGAACATGTATCTAATATTTTTGTATTTAATGACAAATCCACCAGGCACAAGCTCACACATACAGTGTCACATGGAGATCAGCTTGAAAGGATCGAAGATGTCCTTTCACATATCGTGGAGAATGATGTCACCTGCTGCAAGAAGGCCTAGGAAAAGACCACATTTTTCTACGGCTAAGATATCACAAGCTCACACATACAGTGTCACATGGAGATCAAATTGAAAGGACCAAACATGTCCTTTCACATACCATGGAGAATGGCGTCGCCTGCTACAAGAAGGCCTAGGAAAGGACCATAGTATGGCTCCAACGAACCACCAAGGACTCCACAGAAATAGGAATCCATAGGATCAACATTTTCTATGGCTAAAATATCTTGGAACTTTTTGGAATTTTGAATTCTATCTTGAGGGATAGTTTGAATGTATCATTGGAATCACAAGCTAGGTTAGCCAAGTTGTTAGCTAGTTCCTTGCCTTCCCTATATAACAATGATGAATAATGTAGGATTCAAAATGATTTAAAAGACACCACACATTGTTGAGGATGTAAGCCTATTTCTAGTCACCAATCTTCTTATTTTTTATCATGTTGATCACATTTTGTGAATCTCCTTCAATGATTAAGAATTTAGCATTGATTGAGTGAGCCAAGTGAATACCTAGCACCTGAGCCTGAGCCTCTGCTTGATTATTTGTTCCCCACTGAAGTTTATGAGCTGAAGCAGTAATAAGGTCTCCCTTAGAGTTCCTAATCACATAACCAACTCCAGACAGGCCTTGATTTACCTTTGAATCTCCATCAAAGTTTAGCTTCAGGTGACTTTCTTTCAGAGGAGATTATCTAATTTTACTTCTATCAGTCTTCTGCAGGGTTTAGACACTTCCTAAATATGGAAGAGAGAGATATTTCCAGTTTTTAATACATGAGCATCCCAAGAAGAGAAGGGAAGCTTAGGGGAGAAAGTGTTGAAGAGTTGAACCATCACACCTTCATAAATGCTTCTTTCTAATTTAAAAAGGATGTATTACCAAGAGCTATCTTCTTTCCTAAAGATCCTTTTATTTCTCTCCAACCATATAGTCCAAATAACCAAGGAAGGGGAAATTAACCATAGAGAAGAGTATGTAGATTCCTTGAAAAGGAGAGGCCAGCTACGGAACAGATCAAGAATAGTTCTTGGAAAAGGAGCCGACCAATGGAGTTTAGTATTCAACCATCTCCAACATTTCTCTGCAAAAATACAATTTAAAAGTAGGTGATTTGCATCTTCAGGGAACTTTTTACAAAGCGGGTAGCTGAAAGGATCTAAGATGCTTAAAGAAACCAATTTGTCAATCGTTAAAATATATTTTTTTAGGTCTAACCAAGCAAACACTCTTGCTTTAGGAAGGCAAGCCTAGTTCCAATAAAATCTATGAGGCCAGTCTTTTGGGGGAGTTTCAACAGAGGTTAGAGATTGATAACCTTGCTTCACATTGTATTGCCCTGACTTAGAGGGGGGCCAAATGAGTTAATCAAGTTTGCCAGAGAAGTAATTTTTTCTCTTATCCAGGAGGGAATGGAGCAAATGCTTCTACTAATTAGAAATAGGACAATCCTGTAGGTTTATCCATTTGGCTGAGAAGACAAAAGAGGACTTGGAAACAACAAAATAATCCTTAACTTTGTTGCCCCACAACTCTTTTAGAATGAGTTGATAATCTTTCAACAATTCAATTTTTTCCAAAGGAGGATGCCTATTCCAGGCATCTATAACATACTAACTCTCAAACAAGGCTTAAAGCAAAGATTCACCAAGAGATAAATAAACATATAAATCACTAAGTGAAAAAGATTAAACTTTTTTTTTTGAATTAAAATTTTTTCAAGGAACCAAAATACATCATATAAACATAACTTCCTTTTTGAATATACGACATGTATTAATTTATAGAATCAACATTTCATCTTTCAATTACAATAATCTGCATTTGATAAAATTTACATAGTTTATGAAATACAAGTCACATATCAATAAGTATGTTGCATCTGGAATTTTGACATCCATATTGCAAGTCTTGGCAAGTCTTCTGCTAGAGAGAGAGAGCATCTTCTGAGTGCATCTTGTCATTCATATCATAAGTTTTTGTGGGTTGACTATCCATCCAAAAAAAAAACCTCTTTGCATACTTACAAAATCTGAGGTCTATGACTTATTAACATCTACTCCATGAGTTTATGACTCAAGTCGATTGTAATAAAACAATCTGGTTTCTTATAAAGGAAAATCACCATTGACTAAACTTCTTTAGACAAGCCTAATTCAAACATTAAGACTCAGGGTTCTCGACCCTTTGTTATCGACCAATATAAGATAGTATTATAAGACTATAATATTTGACATGGTTATAATTAACCATAACCCTTCGGGTTCTCTTTTGAGTAATAGCAAGTTTGTAAGTACTAAGCTCCTAATATTACATAATAACAGATAAACTTGAGGATAAATTACTCTTATTGAAATATTCTTCTTGTTTGGTTCGAACCCTTTGTAATTAAAGAAGTCAAAACTGGAGGATAGAACAATTGATATTCTTCAAAATCAACGTTATCTATTTCATTTCGAGCAATACTTCAAAAACTATCTTATATATCGAAAAGCTTGACTACGATACCACACTATGTTTACATAAAGTTAGATAGTGAATTATATATCTTAGAACTAAGATGTTCTTGGGGTTCTCATTAACATATGAGTGTTTTGTTATCATAGTGAATAGGTTGGAGTACTATTCTTTACATCAAAACATAGATAGTAAGATAAAACTACCACTTATTCACGTATTAAGAATACTAAAATAAACTTGTATCTCTGGTTATTGTCTAGTTACAGACGTCCCTGATTTCTTTGAGATTCGATACACATATTCTCAACAAACTGGTAACAATAACTTATGTAATATTGACTATTTGGTTCATGTTCTCTACGTTGTATACCGCTCACAATATCTCACAACTATAGTCTTTAAAAACTATCAGTTAATTCACAGTCTACGAAAGATATCCCTACGTTCTCATAAGGGAATAAACTAATGTTATCAAAAGAGTTTCGTTCAACATAAATTTAAGAAGAAAACATAAGAAAATAGGCTTGACTCTTACCTGAGCACGCCTCACCAATGTGATACAGAAGATGTTAAGACTCTGTCCTATCGACTGAGCTGGTATTCTCATTCAACCTGCGCCTTCATCTAATGTGCTACTGCTTCCCTCTCTATACCACGGTAACCATTCTCCTTTGTCCTCCTATCAGCTCATGTTTTTAAGTCATGTTATCACTCCCACTAGCAGTGGTTTTCTCCTCTATGTAAGCCTGAAATCGCTCTTTGTTTGAGCAAGCAAGTTGAGGGAATACGTGGTAATTAAAACACCATTCTCTCCATTCAATGACCTCCTAAAAGTATTCCTAGGTTATAGAATTTGTTAAGAGAAGAACGCCTCTTCTTAAAGAAGGCTGTTACATATAAACCCACTATCTTCAAATTCCACTCAAAGATTATTTACTTACAATAATCTAATAACATAGATATTATTAACGATAGAGACTATGAAATGGTAACATATACTTACATTGCCTCATATGTTAAGCACCATATCTGATTGAGTTGATAAAATCTCCCCTTTCATGTATTAATGAAAACCGAGTCAATTTCGATTTGATAAAATACGAAAACTTGACATTAAAAACTTTCTACAAGAAACACAATTTTAATTTCTTCCAACTACGTCAATGCAGATGCAAACATATTCTCATTTACGACACAAAGAATGATGATTTCAACAAAAAACTCACCTTAGTCACAAAACGACTAACATTCAACCTTGACGACGTCGAATTCGCAAAAACGACTAGGCTGACGTTAAAAAGATTCTAAACGACATCGAAAACTTGTCGAGTCAAAAAATAAACTTAAACTAACTTGATTAAGCATGACTTACCTTAATCGACAAAGCTTCACTAACTGAAGATGTACTACACTCAGATGTAAAAACTCAAATGTAAAATGAACTATTCAAAACCAAATGTCTATTCTCCTCTCCTCGGAAGATTCTCTCTTTCTTGGAGAGTGGTCAAAACCTATTTTCCTGAATACAACTTGCAATTCACCAAACCAGGATTAGTGCATCATTAGTCCATTCATAAATCTTATGAATAACAAATCAAAACCTCATAACGTAAATTTTTGAATTATTCAATCACATGTATTATACTTCATCACATGAACTGATATTTAATAAAACAATGATTTACTCTTACATCATATCTTAACGTCAAAACATTTATCCATAAAATTCACTACTAATCACGTGAAAGTAGATAGTAAAATCAAAGCCAAAATTTGGGATGTAACAACATCTTCCCAGAAGAGGGATTTTTCACCATTGTTAATGACCCAATTTAGATTTGCCAAAACGTGTTCTCTACATTTGATGATAAAATTCCAGATTTTTGAACCTAAATCGAGGTTAGATATAGTAAAGATTCTTTGTTTAATTATTGGAATCCAAATATTTTGCTTGCATTAGTTTACACCACTTAGCTTCTGGTTTTGTAAAGATACTCCAAGAAAGCTTATCCCCAAGAGCCAGGTTATGAGCTTCAATATTATGAATACCTATACCAACATTCTTTTGTAATGTGCATAATTTGTCCCAAGCCACAAGAGCAATTTTATTTTTCTTTTCCACATTTCCCTTCCATAAAAAAGTTTCTTAAATGTTTGTATACTTCTTGTAAAATCCCTTTGGGCATCTGCAATACCAACATCATGTAAATGGGAATGGCTAATAGAATTGATTTAATCATATTGGTGCTACCTGCTACTATGAACCATCTACCTTTCTAAGAGACTTTGTTTTGAATTGACGAAACTATCCCTTTCTAGAAATTATTTTTACCAACCCTGAAAAAGAGGGGTATTCCCAAATATTTGCACGATAAGGATTCCACTTTGAAACCCATGAAAGATGAAATCTTGGATTGCGTCTAAAAGTTTACATTGAAGAAGAAGATTTTAGATTTCAAGGGGTTTATTTCCTAACCAAATACTTGACTATAAAGATCAAGAGTTTTTTCACACATTTTGCTTCAACCAAAGAAGCAGAGCCAAAAAAAGAGTATCATCTATGAATAAACCATGCGTTAGTGAAAAGTCAATTTTAGGAATGTGAATCCCCTCTAGATGTGAAGAAGATGTTGATGAGAAATAAATCTTTTGAGAGCTTCATCCATTAGAATAAAAAGAAAAGGAGACAAAGGATCTTCTTGGCGCACACCTCTTGAGGATTGAAAAAAACCTACAGAATTACCAGTAATTAATACTAAAATTTTAACACCTAAGATGCGGTCCAGAATCCATTTACACCATTTCTTAGTAAACCCAAATTTAATCAGAACTTTATGTAGAAACATCCAATTGCCTCTATCATAAGATTTTAACATATCTAATTTTATGATCATAGCTGGTAACTTGTGTTGGTGAATAAAGTGTAGGACCTCATGAACCAAGATAACTCCTTTAGCTATATCTTTACCTAGAACAAATCCACCTTGTTCCTCTGAAAATAAGCTTAGGTAGAAAAGAAGCAAGCCATAAGGAAATGACCTTGGAAAATATTTTGTATAACATATTACACAAAGAAATAGGTCTAAAATCTGAAAAAGAGGAAGGAGAATTTTTTTTTGGATTAATGCTAAAAAAGTTGCATTAAATTCTTTAAGAATAGTTATGTTTCATCTGGATTCCTCTAATGCCAACTAGATGTCTCTACCAATAAAATCCTAAGTTTTCTGATAGAAAATTGTTGTAAGCCCATCGGGTCCTAGAGCTTTATCAGGTGAGAGAGAAAAACCATAGCTTTAACATCTTCCTGAGTAAACTCTTGTAGTAGAAACCTATTGTCTTCCTCTGAAACAAGAGTTGGAATGTTTTCCAACATGACATCAATATTGGTGTTGGTTTTAGGGATATCTGATGATTGGACAGGAGTTTAGAAAATAAGTTGATTGCCTCAGTTTGAATATCCTGTTGGTTTGAAAGTAATTGACCAGAAGAGGAAGAGATCGTGTCGATAAAATTCTTTTGATGTTTGATTTTTGAAGAGACATGGAAAAATTGATGTTTTTTTCTCCATCTTTGAGCCAAATCTCTTGATATTTCTGTCTCCAATAAGATTCCTCATGAGCTAACACTTCCTCTAGTTGACTTTGAAGAAATTTCTGCATCTCATAAGAAGACTTATTGATCCCAAAAGAAATAATTTGATCATTGATGATCTGAAGTTGGGCTTGAAGGTCTACCTTCTGATAAAAATATTTTTGAAGTGATGAATGTTCCACTGTCTAATATTTAGTTTAATGTGTTGAAGTTTCTTGAAAAGCTGAAACATTCTAGAGCCTTGGACAAAAGGAGCTATTTCCCACCATTTCTTAAGCAAGGGAATGAAAGTAGGCTCTCTAAGCCACATAGACTCAAATTTAAAAGATTTTTTAAATTTATAGTGATCAGATTTATCTTTCAAGTCCAAAGAAATTGGGAAATGATTAGAGACTGAGAAAGATAGGATTGAAACATTGTAACTTGTCTCCTCAAGCCAATTAGAAGACAACAAAATCTATCCAACCTTTCAACTATAGATAGAAAGTCTTTTCTTTAGTTAGTCCAAGTGTATTTACCATTATGTGGGGGACAATCAAATAGAAATTTGTCGCTAATAAAAGCATTGAAATCTTCAATAGTTTTAAAAGGGGGGATGATTCCTCCAACTTTTTCTTAAAGATTTAAAATTGCATTGAATTCTTCGCCAAGTATAACTTTTTCAGCTCTAAAATTCTTCATTACTTTTCCAATAAAATCCCAGAGTAATTTCTTTCTGACTGTGGAGTTTAGTGCATACATGTTGAACAACCAAAAGGCCCTTTGGGAAGAGGAAATATTAACTAACAACCATTCAGTTGTGGAGGAGATGAAATTAAAATGAACCATATTGTGTTTCCAAAGAAAATCCAGGCCTCCTGAAGCTCTAGAAGATTTTACTAAAAATATTTCCAGCTAGCCCATTTCGAAATGTTATTTTTCCCATATCATGAGAGAGTTTAGTTTCTTGAAGAAAGACAAAATTTGCCCCACTGGCATCAATTTGACTCTTGAACAAGCATATTTTGTTAGGGGTGTTCATGCCCCTAACATTCTAGGAGATGAACTTCCACATTGGTGAATTCTCTAAGTAGTTGCACACTCGTAGTGATTCTCCTAGCATTCCACATTGGTGAATTCTTTAAGTAGTGCTTAAATTTCTAACTTCTTGGAGCTGCACAAACCCATTTCTTCTACTTCATATTGTGTAGGTCTAGCTACTAGTGCATATAAGTCCTATGAGTTCCCCACCTCCTTGAGAAACTCCTTACTAAAATCAACATCACTTGGCCCTTTGCAAACTCTTCTTCAACCTTCATCAATAGCAATTCAAATTTCTTCCAATCATTAATGATGGTAAAGGTATTCTTCCTCCCATTACAGATTATGCATCTATCATATTGCCAAGGTTTGTCCAAAAACACATGGCATGCATCCATCAAGATCACTTTGCACTATACTTCATTTGTATACCCTCTAATGTGGAATACAACTCAACACTACTCTTTAACTATGAGTTATTGTCCCTTCAACAACTAAGAGAGTCTATATGGTGTGGGGTGTGCAATATATTTCAACCTAGATTTTTGAACCATCTGTATAGATACTAAGTTTTTAGTGCTACCACTAGAAATGATCAAATTGCACTACTTACCTCCTATCTTGAACTTAGTGTGGAAGATGTTCATCCTACACCACAATTAGTTTTCATGCACAAGCTTTAGCAAAACATTGCACATCATCAAATTTTCCCTAGTGTCTAGGATGTTGTTTTCTACTTTAGTTTCCATCTCATTTTTTCCTTATGCAACATGTATGTGTTTCTCCATGTGACCTTTTTCTTACACAATGTCTAGACACTCAAACACCCAATGACCTACATGTCCAAATCTAAACCAATTCCATTGAATAATTTACCATGGACTATATTTTCTTTCCTCCACCTTTTCTAGAGGTCTACTCATTATTAAATCTCTATGAAACACTACTAAACTTGAAAGTTTCATTTTGAGCATAGGCTTTCCTTCTGCCACCTTGTTTTCCCTTTTGATTCTTGCCCTTGGTACATGCACTTTGTTATCTACAAGACAACTTCTATAATTAGCTCTTCTATGTAATTTATCAATAGCAAACAAATCTCATAGTAGATTGAGTTACACAAACCATTAACGTACTTGGAGACTCTCTATGTCATCTTCCACATGACCTATGTGGACATTATGTTGATAGAAATTGTATGCATAGTCCCTCATAGATGTCTTCCATTGGCACAAACTTTGGAGCTTCTTAAACAAGTCCAATGAGTAGTTGGTGGGTATAAAATTACCCTTGATCTTTGTCACTCTGTGATCCTACATTGAGATCATGTTCTTCTCCCTCTATACACAATTCTTCTTGACCAAATCCTACAATAAGTCAACACGCCATTTCAAATTTGTGGTAGCATACCTTACACACTTAGGGTCCTTTATGGATTCAAATGTAAAATACTTCTCTAGATCTATGATCTAGTCCAACAAATCATCTATATTAAAGCTTCTTGAATAGCTCAAGAGATCAAATCTGAGTTTAAACTCTCTATCTTCATCAATGTTAAGAAAAGTCTCTCTTCTATAGTGAGTTTATCATCTAAACTTGAAGCATCTCCATGTGCTTCATGATATATTCACTCATCATCATTGACATTTTCTATCATAACCACTCTTCATCCTTGAATAGTCTCAATTACTTTGATTCTTTCTTGAACAGCTCTCAATGCATTAGACAGATCATTCTCACATGGTGCTCACTAGTTTTTACCATTTCTTCTTCCAACTTTGTGGATCATTTTTACCTCTAAACCACCTACATTGTGACACACTTGAATTATTTCTAATTTCAGAGTAAATTTCACCTCTCTCAAGACTCTAAACACCTAGCTCTAATGCCAATTAATGTAGTACCAGTACAACAAGTTAAACGAATGTAACTAGTAAATGAATGTGAAAAGTACACAACAAAAGACAAGATGAAGTCTTTGGAGGCATAAGAACATAGATTTTATTAATTTTTAGAAAGATTTTAGATTACAATCATGTTACCCACTTACAAGAAGATTACAACACAATGAATCCAACCCTTGTATATGTAATTGCAAAAGCCTCAAAGAATGAAAATAAGATGATACATGCATCCACCTCTATGATAATATTTGAGTCTTTATATCTTTGGTATTCACTAGCCATCTACCAACTAAATTCTCCTCCCACTTGACTCTTCAATTCTTCTAGATCAACACATTATATAGTGTTGGCAAGAGAAATGGGGACATAGTCCAGAGACCTGAGCCTAAGATAGTCTTATGTAGTCTATGTCTACCTGAAAAGAATCAATGATAGATTAACAAATAATTGCAGTAGGTATTAACATAATGTAGTAATATTATACCATCTATCATATATCACATGCATCATAAAACATTTAAATATTACACTATAATCCTTATATCTCCTTTATATATATTCAACATCTATTACAATAGGCAGGTCTAAGTCTCTACTCTGAGTATATTCTTTCTTTATCTTTTCTTCTTACTTCTTATCTTCCTAATTCACTATATTTATACATTCAGTGTAAAAGGGATGTGTCCCTTACAAAATAGTCTTATCTCTCTTAGTCCAAGTCGGCTCTATGCTCCACATTCCTTTTGTGGTGAGTTGTGGTAGCTTTTCCTTCATGCCATGTACCCTGCCAACATCATCTGCCCTTTTATACTATGTCTTGTCCTCAATAAATGATGATTCAGTTTGATGGTAGGATGTGTTTTTGAATCATCTTTAGCTATTGTGGAGTGGTATCCCATTGTGTTTTGGATTTTTGTAGCACCTTAATGTGGCCCTATGTGAGGTTAAGGGTCGTTTCTGCCTCTGCTAGACTGGTTGGGATCTGTATTTGTTGTGTATTTTTCTTGCCCTCCCCTAGAATTCTCATCATGTGTGCTAGTCTTAAACTGATCACCTCCCTTAGCTATTTTATTTGACCTTTGATCTGCTCCCTCTAATCCTACAGATGTTGGAGTTGTGTGTGAGTGGCCTCTATTTGTACCCTTACTGACCCATCCATATCCTTAAGAGGATCGTATGTCCCTACCACTTGTGAGATTTGTGCTTCCAGTTGATCCACCTAATCCTTGATGTTGTTTGTTGTAATAGGCCACTTTAGACAAAACTGATATATAATGTTTACTTCACCGATTGTTTGTTGTAGGAATTGGATGTTACTTTCTAGTTGAGTGTGTGCTACAACACACTTCTTTTGTGCATAATCTATTATGCTATTTGTTAGTTATGTTGTCACCCGATTCCTTATTTTGGTGGCTTGATACTGCATTTCCATATGTATCCCATTTACGAGTTGTTTCAACTATTATGGTAGTGGTAATGTTGTGTCTCTTTCTATCTATGGCAACTTGCTCTGTATAGCAATTATTGTATCCTCCAACTGCTCACTGCTATCTACATGTTTCTTTAAGATTTACTCTCTTGTGATAGCATGGAATATATCTCCCAACTAGAATTTCTGAATTAGGGATATGCTACTCAAGTTAACTTGGGACCCCAATAGTGGTATGTGTAATAGTTGGGCACCTATTGGCACCAGTTGTATCTTCTTTTGTTGTGCCAAGAAATCTTTGATTGATTGGATGGGTGATGTTGTTGAAGATGAAGCCCTTTGTGGAGATGATGGTTTTTGTGACCCCTGACTCTGATCACTTTGCTAGCTTTGTTTTGGGCTATTTGTGGAGGGTTTTTCTTGTTCTTTTTCATTTTTCTCCTCCTCCCTTATGGTATCATATACTTTTTTAGTTGTTGAGGACTCGATCTCCTTTTGTATTTTTGTTTTCTCTTCCTTAGTCATTCCCACAAGAGTATCTACTCTATGTTTTGTTATGAGCTTTTTAGCTTGCATCTACACCATTTTCTATTTTTCTCCACAAATAGAGTTGGATCTATCTTTTCAAGGGCTTCTTTTCTTATCTCCTCTTCTAGATCTATAACTTTTTCCCTTTTCTTCTTAAGTGCATTGTCCAACTCCTCCAAAAATTTATCAATAATTTATTCTAAGGTCTTATCATACCTCCTGATATGTCTTACCAATGCTCTGAGTATGACTTCATTATTTTCTTGACCCACCTAACTGTACATGTTTATAGTTTCTATGAGTGCCTTTTTATTGTCAATTGCTTCAGTAAGAATGTTAAACATCCATTACTATCTCCTCCTCTTCTTCCTCTAGAGATTTTTATTTCTCCTCTATATCCTCTATCTATATAGTTGAGCTTCTTGTTGCCCTCTTCCTTTATTTCTCCTCTAAGTCCTCTTTTTTTGCTTCTGCTCCTCTAGAAGCCTGAATTATATTTCTTTTAACGTCCTATTTTTTTCTTGATATTTTCTTTTTCTTCTTTGCACTCATCTGTAATAAGATTTCTCAGATCTCCTATACATCTCAGTCTTTCTCCGAGGGTTGTAGAGTAGACACTGACTGTGTTTGTGATGAAGCAGTAGGCCTTACCTCAGCCTATGAACTAGGAGTGTCAACATAGAACCTCCCTGATCTCCACATTTGTAGTTTATTTGTTCTAGTATCTTGTGGTATTAAAGTGCTTGTTTGGGGAGTTGTAGTGTGAGGTTCAGTGATTTTTTTAGTGGTTAATATTTGCCAATTAGCTAATAGTTGAAATTGAGGATTCAAAATTTGGCTAATAGTACAAGTTGTAATGCAACGTGAATCACCACATTTTTACAAAATTTTATTTTAGTCCTAGCTAAATCACCAGAACATTTATTTTATTAAACTTTTAAACTCAAAGACTCACCACAATAGTCAATACCTGATTAGATTAGATTCACTTAGATTTTATAAGTTATAGTAGAAAATGAAATTAATTTGCCAATAAAATTATATAATTATTGGTTACTTTAAAGCCATATCACTAGTTTTTAATCACCACCATTGATTTTATTTATAATATAAGTCTAGGGTTGTATTCCATGGGTTAAAATGTACCCACCAAGCACCAATGCCCATTGAGCCCAAAATTGTATTTGGGTCATTGATCTCGATTTATAACTTAATGGCTGGGATTAAATTCTACGAGCCAAAATGTACTCACCGAGCTCCAATTCCCATGGGGCCCGAAATTGCATTTAGGTCGTTGATCTACATTGAGATCAATGAGCTAAATGTAATTTTGGGCCCCATGGGCATTGGAGCTCCACGAGTACATTTTGGCCCACGGAATAAAACCAAAATCGTAAATTATAAATAAAATCAAGGGTGGTGAAAAATAATTTAGGACTGATTTAAAATATTCAATGTTTGATTTAAAATATTAAGGAATTAAGGAATTATAGGCACAAGCACTACACCTTAAACTAGTCAATCACTACCACCCTCAGGAACTTACTTTTCCATAGGGATTTAATTTTTAAAAAGGAAGGATTCGCCATAGTAATCAATGCATTTGTTTATTTTTCATCAAGATTCGCCAGGATTTTCTACAAACTTCTGGTGATTTAAAATAATTCGCCAATAAAATTAATATTTTTTTAGAAAATAGGAAAGATTTGCTAATAGAAATTAATATTTTATTCCAAAAAAAAGAACAATTCACCAGGATTTTATATCTTTTTCAAGGGGGATTTCTTAAAGTTATCACTGGTGAGGTTACGACACTTCTTTTGATTTCAATCCCCATTGTTCATGCAATTTCTCCTTATTTCTCTCAACCTTTTCTTCAGCATCTTTCTTTTGTTGTTTATCCATGAACTCCCTATATGTCCCAAACCTTTATGTTTTTGAATCCTTAGGATGTTTTAGGAGTTTTTGGGCATATGACTCTACTTCTTCCTGTGTTATTTCATAAGGGAGTCTTGGTATCCATGAGGTTCTCAGCTCAACAACCTCCATAAGTGTATAATCCTTATCCACTAAGAATACTATGTCCTCGATATACTTTTTTACCATGTGTCGAATTCTTCCCCTAATCTGCATTTGTTGTTGAAGGGCTTTAAAAAATCCCCAATATGTGGCGGTGTAAGACTAGTTATCCTTAAATTGTTTGATGTGATAGTTTATTTGTGCCACTACAGAGATGTTGGATTTCCATGATTTTCCAGAAAAATTAGGGATTGTGTTCATGAAATAGAAAAATGAGGCAAATGATTAATGTGCCATACCTCAAATTATATTGTGAGTTCTTCTTTATTTATAGATTCTCTATCAATTACTCTCAGAGCACCTCACATAGGTCGAAGTCCTTCCCTTCTATGACCATCTGATAAGCGATATGGATTGTTGTGCTGGTTGTGGAGTCTTCTCGATTGGTGTAGTATATTTTGTATGCTATTCCCATCGTTGCATATCTTACCACAGGGTTTGTGATCTCCTTCACATTCAATCTCCAGCCATCACATGAGGCTCTCGTCAATTCTTTAACTTTCTCGTTATTTATTACCTTTTCAGATGGCAATCCCCTACTACACTTAATCTAGTCACTGCTTGAATAGCTTGTTTGGTTATTCTATATGGTTTATCTAAGTAGATAAACTCATCATGGATTCTTCTCAATACTATTCTGACTCAACCATGCTCCGTGCAAAAGTCTAGAAATTCCTTCCATAATTTGCTAGATAAAACCCGCTAGGCTTAAATCAAACCCTTAATGGAGTCTCCTTTGCACCTACAAAATACTGACAAAAAAGCAATTTTATTTCATCTTTTGGGGGATCAAATGAAGTCATTGAAAAATTCCATTTTTTTATTAATCAAGGGTGAAGATATCACCTATATTATATTAATTTTAAAAAAATTACATCGAAAGGGCCCATAGCCAATAGAACAAAGGCTAGGCTAAACAGAGATAAAACAAAATAGACCAATATACCAATAGGATCTACCGATAGAGAAAACAAACCAGGTGCTAAAAACTATCTCTATAGCATACCAAGGCAAACAATCCACTATTCATCACAACTACCTGAAGAGCTAACAACATCTGAAGGACCAAGTTCAACAGCTAGTGAAGGAGGATGCAGGAGGTTCTCATCTTGTGCATGCTTCAATAGAAAATGGATAGAATTGAAGAGATTGTATACCAGATCATAAGTAGCCTCACCCAAATCTTTCTTGAGAGACAACAATGTGGACCAAGTAAATTGTACATCATCATTCACCAAGCCCCTTCTAATTGTATGGAGTGCCATTAATTTGATAGGAGAATTTGCAAGGTATTCCTTACTAAAAAGGTCACCAACCAAGGAATCACTAGCATTAAGAGAATATGCATCAACAACAACTTCTAAATCTGAGAGGGAGAATAGAAAAGGTTGAATATAGTGTGAAGCCGGAAACATCACCAAATCCTTCTCAGCAACAATGTCCATAACCTAAGAGAGGAAAATTGACACCACCTGTGAGAAGGGAACCGATGGATTTTCCTTCAACCAAGAGTTACCAATGATAAACCTAATAGATTCATCCACCAGAGGGAAAATAATCACAATTTTTTTTCCCAATTTTTTTCTTATCGAAGGGATAGGAATCCATTTGCTTCTCCCAAAATGTTCTTAGCAGGGAAATTCTCTGTTTAGAATCCATGAAACAATAGAGATAATAGGATACAAGCTTCAGGCAAGAAGTCCAAAACATAGAGAAGGAAATATTGCAACCAAAAAATTCTAGTGCACTGAAAAAAATGAGAAGCATGAACTGTACATAAAGGCTGAGAAAAGCATGCTAGAAGAGAGAGGTGACATGGCAAGTCAAAATCACTTCGAATGAATTCATCCTTGCATTGAAAACCACCATCAGAAGAGAGAAAACAATGAACCAGAAGGTATGGAGAGAGAAAAGAATCCAAAAAGGATGAAATTCGATGCATTGGAAAAGACCCAAGGCTTCCAAACTTTGCCATCTGTGTGGGAAAATCTTATGAAGTACAAAGGATTACCCTGAAATAATGGGAGATGATGTAACTTGAAACTTGCACATGCCACAAACTGTTAGTAAAAATCATTGAGTCGGCCTTATGAGGATCTCAGGATGAATGGCCAGTCACACTTCAACACTCCAACAGGAAAATCAACTCGTGTGGAAAGGACACTGCAAAGTCCAGCTAGGATGATATCACCAAATTCAAAAAGTCCATGGTATAAGGAAACTTCAACACAATGTCTGAGTCAGTCAACCAAATCAGAAAAAAATCCATTGAGAGAAGATCATAAACCTTAAGGAGAGCCACATAACTAACCCCTCAACAAACAAAATTTAACCAACACAACTTTGTCAAGAAGAAGGAATATCTTGAGCCAAGATCTCAAACAATTTTTTATCTTCCCAAATCTCCAAAGAATTACTAACAAGATATCCATCTCTATGCTCAACTATCCAATTAGCAAGCAAGTTAGCTAACATATTTGCTTCACGGAAACAATGTCCATTTTAAAAAAATTCTAACTTGTCCAACAAAAGCCAAACTAGATCCATCAAATAATTAAGATGCTAAGAATTTAAATGTTTGTTGGAAATTAAATTGTCTCAACCTTTGCAAGTTCCTAATGTTGTATTTATTTATTCAGCACTATGTTGTAGGATCCCATAGTTAGCACCTTGTGTACATGTAGCAAGATAAGTTTTGGTAACTTTGTCAGCCGTGGTTTCCGCCCAAAATAATTAACGAGGGAGTGCAGGTGTCGGCCGTTATTTTATGATTGACCAACATGGATAAACCGACATTGGATAACTGTCAAAGAGGCTTGATAAATAAGCGGCTGGAGAATGTGAAAGGTCATGGGATGCGAGTGATAATTGACATTGTGTACTCCTGAAAGAACTAGCATTGCAAGTGTGTTGTAATCATCTTTTGATTTGATAATACATTGTGTAGGTTTTGGAGTGGGGTTTTTTACCTCAAAGGGTTTTCTCCACATATATCTTGTGTTGTGAGTTTTGTATTTGCATTTGGATGTTGTTATTAGCTTTCTGTTAATGTGCATCTAATAACCTGTAACTAGTAAAGATTGAAATTTGCATAACTTTCCTCATTAGACTGGTGTAGGAAGTTGTTTCCGCATACCTTGCTTCCTTTCAGTGTTTCCTCTATAAAGCATTAATAACCAACATAGAATCCCCCTCTATGAAAAGTCTTCTAAAGCCATTATCAAGAGCAAGAGAGAGACCCAAGTAAATAGCTTGAATCTCAGCTTCATTGTTTGACCCAACTGGAAGATTCTTTGAGGCAACCAACAAAACACAACCATAAGAATCTCTAAAAACACACCCAACACCTGAAACCCCCGGATTTCCATTTTGTACATATGTATCCCTTAATATTATCTTTACAAAATTTATAATATATAGAATTTTTACTTTAATATTATATTTTTTTTAATTTTATAATGATATGAAAAAATAATGATCTCTATTCAAGACACTAGGAAAAATAACATTGTTAGAAAAATCTCAAAAAATTGCATTGCACTCCACATAGATGTCCTAGTTTGATTGAAAAAAGAAAAAAATTGATATATATGCTCAAAGAAATGTGTTACAAAATTATATAGGTCTAAATTTTTTGTTAGTAATAATTCAAAAAAAAATAATAAATGAAATATTAAATAAAAATGTACTAAAAATTAATCCATGCACTAGACATTGTAGTTAATGATCTAATTCCAATAATCCATTGAAATTTATTATTTTTAGTGAAAGCTATGTGTTATGGAATAATGTCACTCAATAAAAATTAAAAAAAAATAAAAATTGATTAAAAAATAAAAATAAAAAATGATAGAAATAGTTCTTTAAAAATTTAAAAAATATTAGCTTGAATCTACATAGGAAATGCCACAACTCATTAGTTTACATCATTCTTAAATTTTTTATAGTGTGTTCCCTATAATTGCACAAATTGAAAAATGTTGATTTGAGCATCCTACTTAGGCCAAAAAGTGGTACACACTATTGTGTTGTTACCCTGCAGCATATGGATTTCCATTATCATTAATCCCTTCAAATTTATCATTTTGTGTCAATGAGATCTTCTACCTTGTTTTGGAGACCAATGTAAGATTGAGTATAATGACCTTTTACTTGATTGCAATATGCTTGGCCATTGTATGTTCTAGTAAGAAGGATTTTAGGATCCAATGGAAAAATGAGAGGAAGATTGATTAGATTAGCACTTAACAAGCTTTGGAATAACATCATCTATGGATTATTGAAACTTAGTAAACTTCTATTAGAAGCATTTGGTTTAAATGATGGAACAATGGAAGTGTTAGCTACTTGATGAAAAATTTCCTTTATATAATTACCTTTAGAAAAGTTGTTTGAGGTTTTATACTTTGAAGGGTGTGAATATTTTGACTAGATGATCCATATTTGAAGATATTTCTTGCTAGTAATTTGGATTCAATATTTTTCAAGAACATGTACACACAAATCCATAAAAGAAGTAACGATATTAAGATACACATTGTCTTGTATTAGTTTATGTAACCCCTTGTCAAATATATTTTATAATTCTAAATCATGCAAAGGAGTAGTTAAATCTTATGACATAAGGAATAAATCATATCACATAATCACTAATGTATTCATTTTGTGTTTGGGCACACTCAAGTCTATCAATCAATGTTATTTCAAGGCTCATGTTAACTTTGAATTGCTTTAATAACACCTTAGTCAAATCATCAAATGTTGAGGAAGTGAAAAACCATTAAATAGCATAATATTTCAATGTCCATGGAAATAACTTAGTTAAGATCTTATCCCTTATATAGGAAGTCTACATATTTAGTCACAAAAATATATTAAATATATGTTTGGGTCACCTTTGCCATCATACATTGCAAATCAAGGTAACACAAAGTCCATGGGAAAGGATGCATAACAACCTCATATGATAGTGGTGTATGTATAACATCCTTGAATTCCTCACTATCTTTACCATTTGGTTTAGCATCCACTCTCTTTTTGACTTGATCTATCTTGTGGATTAGTACATCTAGGGTGGAAGAAGGGAGGGTAACAAGTGAGTGTTGAGGGCCATTATGGTGCATACAAGAATATGTGTGGGAGATAAGATATTAAGGTTTTGAAGGACCCTTGGCTAAATTCTAGGATTGACTATCAAAAGATCCTTCAACCACATTTAATGTATGATTGAAGAATCACATTTCATTGATGGCTTAAAAAAGATAACCTTTATAAGACCTTTTCTCACACTCAATCAAAATATTTCACTTTATCCTCATTTACCTCTTGATATTTTATACAAAATATTAATAGTTAGTGTGGTTCTCTAGCATGTATGTATCTAAGTTTATAATGATCCATTAGAAATATTTATTTGGAACACTTTTCATTCCATTTCCAAATTATTTTTCCTTGATCTTCCAGTGATGCTACTACAAAACTCTCAATATGTACAAATAGAAATATTGTAATATTAAAAAAATTGTTGCTAATGTAATTCCAATTGATAATACAATTCTATAGGGGACTACTAACCATATTAATGTTATGCAAGATGGGTAGAAAGAACAAATGGGAATTACTCATTCAAATAGATGTGCAAGACATTATTAACTAGATAAATTATTTCTCAATTGATGACCTTAAATGGATAGCTATGGGAGAATAAAATAGTGAGATGGATTTATGTGTTGTAATCCCTATTGAAAGACTCACTAATTTTGTGAAAGGTAGAGGTTTATAGGATATCACAAAGATAACATTTGTGTGGAAATTACTAGAGAGGATAGCCGTGGAAACTATACCAATCACACTACCAGGATGTACTTAAGGTTTGCCTATTTAGCATAATCAACTAAAACACATCACATTTTTAGTCAAATTTATGTCATATTGCTTAATACATCTTGTTTGTGTCATGCATGTATAAGTATCTATTAGTGTTCTTTTGGCCTCAAGGATTAAAAAAAACCTTAAAATATGTAGAGGATACATAGGTTTCAAAAGAAAAGGGGTTGTCAAACTCACTTTTTGGTTAGATTCATGTATGGTAGACCACACATTACAATTACTACATATAATGAATAGATCCATTATAATTCTAATGGTAAATGTTTCCATGGAATGGATGACCCTTATAGGGATGCAAGGAGCTCTTTTGCATTAAGGTTGTTAGATGAGTGTAAATCGTATATTGAGTCCTTATTGATAATGGGTATGGAGATCGTCACAGTATGTGAGAGGCATTATTTTGAATGTGCTATAACTAAAATGATCGTGAACAAGAGAATTGTATGTGTGTTGAGAAAAGATGTATTGAATGCAAATAAAAGAGTACACTCTTCTCAATCCCATAAAATGAAGATGATGTAGCAAGTGTCAACTTGTGGCATGTAGGGGAGAAAGAAAATTTATTTTAATAAAGGCTAAATATCATAGATAATGTTCCATTCATCATTATCATACAAACACCATGGATGCAAGAAATGATGGTAAAACATTCACACAACTCAATTATTGCAATGATTTTAATAATCTCTATGAACAAATACAATGTAAGTAGAACCACAATAATTGTATTTGTAGTTTTTGGTAAGTGCACCAAGATGGGGGACAAAAAGGTGGCCTAATATGCATTTTTGGAGCACACACATACATGGTTTCTAAAATGCATGTGCATTATAATGCATATGTGTTATATTAATCATTATTGCTTTGTTTTATGTTTTTAATAATGCATACATGTTGTTATAACACAAGTGATGCAGGGTCGTGACAAGGAGGATAGCACATTCAAGGATAAGCTGGAGTTCCTCAATAGAGAATGACAGGCAATTAGCAGCCTCAAATACATGGCCAAGTAGTAGCTTGGCCTATTGCTGGTTCTTCTAGGTTTGGCTGGCTCTGCTGGCCCATTTCTTATGTTTTGTTGTTACTTTCTATTTATGGTTGTTTTACCTCTTGTAAAACTTGTTTGACTCACCATTTTTGGCTTTTGTTCATGGGTTTGGGTCCTTCCCGGTTACTAATATCAAAACATGATTGTGTTATTTATTCTATAATTTTTTAAAAAATCAAATCCTGCCCATTAGGCTTGGATTTCCAAGCCTAAATCTTAGATATCCTTTCTAGCTCCCAAATTCATGTTTTAAACATAAAGTAGAATATTCAAACTTCATCCTCATCAAATTTACACATTTTACGATAAAATTGTATGAAACCACTACCAAAATGTCAAGCTCCTTCGTAGCTTTCTAGCCTTTTATTTTTAAATTTTTTTGAATAAATTTAGATTTTTATTTTTATTTTCTTGCAAAAATGTCTTCATATTCCTCAAATAGATATGCATTAATTTTTCTTCATAATTTTTATTTTTTTTGTTAGATAAATGCCATCATGGGGATGGCTCCCTTTGAAATATAAAGCTTGTTAAACAAACTGCATTTATTTATAGGCTAGTACTCTAATGAGTATGCCAGTATAACTTCTACATATCCAAAGGCTATCAGTGCCTTTTGGAATAACAACTAACAACTGAGTGCCCCCAACCCCAAGTATTGAGGTGGTTACAGAATTTCATGCATGATCATCATGATACCGTCTGTGGCCTCCAGCAGCCTTCGAACTTGTCCGTCAGTAAATTCACCTTGGTTCTCCTGTAGAAGTTTACAGAAAGGCTCCATATTATGATTTTCTATTCCTTCTCTGTATACTGCCAGCATGTCCTTGGCTTTCTTTGAGCTGATCAATCTCGCATAAGCAGATTTCAGTGTTTCTTCCGCCCAATCAGAACTCACATCATCGATCTGTCCCATAACCACCATATGATTGGCCTGCGCAACCAAACGGGCACCCCAAGAGACTCCATAGAAGGATCCTCCCATTATCAGAGATATGTTTGCAAAAAATAGTTGATATACCCATCCATCATGAACATGGCCTCCACTCCAAGAGCCCCCGCCGATCACTTGCAGTATTGCTGTTCTTGCCGCTTCCTCCTTCAGTTTGAACAGACATCCTACTTGCTGCTCCTTTCCCTCCTCTAGACACCTGTACTTAACTTCCATTACCCGCACCATCTCTGAGAAAAGGATGTAGAGCTTCCTTTGGTTAGAAAGCAATAAATCGATACCTTCTGTGACATAAACCAAATCAAAATCTCCTTTCAGCCTTCGCTTCGTCCCATGCTTACTAAGAATCTTGACCAATTCTGCGATGACAGTCATGGCAAATGTTTTCCTAGATCTCCTCGACATCTGAGAACATGGTTCTCGCCGTCAGATGTAACCAAGGTGGTTCATCTTCTATCTATGAAGGCTCCTTGTCTGACTAAAGTACCGCGGCCAGACCTGTCCATTCGGCTGCGTCCGCACCACTAATGACTTGTGATCCCCCCGTGACTCCATGGTTCGCTCAGAGGTCCGCGGCCCTGTTGGCTTCTCTATAGACATGGGAAATGGAAAAATCTAAAAACCTTAGGTCCTCCTTGATCTGTTTAATTCCTTTCTTTAACAGCCAATTTTCTATATTGTTTCGATGGATTGCATTAATTATTAATTGGGAGTCTCCTTCAACATTTATATTGACCCATCCTTGTTTCTTACATTCTGCTACTCCCCGAGCCAGTGCTTCTAATTCTGCTATGTTATTTGAAGCTATTCCTAGGTGGCCTGAGACTGCCCAAACAAGTTCTCCCTTTTCGTTCCTTATTATCGCACCATATCCTGCAAGACCGGGATTGCCTTTTGAAGCTCCGTCAAAATTTAATTTGAGTCTGCCACTAGGAGGAGCCATCCATCTGGCCTGACTCCTCTTCTTCTTGCCTCCACCTAGTCCCCTTGGAATCTTTAAATCTATCCACTTTTTCATAAGATAATCATCCCAACTGGTGAAGTTGCATCCTCCCCTGTGAAGAGCTTTGGAATTTAGAATTTCTGTTAATCCTGTTTCTATTTTCCTTATCAATCTGTCTGTGGTGAGTTCTTTCTCTTCAAAAATTCTTCGATTTCGTTCCCTCCAGATATGCCATGCTATCATGGATGGGGTGGTGATCCAAATGCCTCCCCAAAAACCTTTTTTTTGTAACATAGGCCAGTTCTTTAGAAAGTCTACTATTGAGGAATTCATAGCCCCTTTCCATCCTAGTAAGTTGAAGAAGTAGTTCCATACTTCTGTAGCTGTCTGACAACCCAATAATAAGTGATCCAGTGTTTCCTCATGTTGTTTACATAGTACACATCTACTAGGTCCATTTATTCCAAATTTTAGTAACCTGTCCCTAGTTAAAATGCTCTTGTGAAGTACTGTCCATAAAAAAGCTCTTGCCTTAGGCAGTACTTGATTGTCCCAGCATAACTTCCTAGGCCAGCTATCGATGGTGTTGCTGTCTCTTTCTAGTTTTAGAATGTGGTACCCAAGCTTAACTGAGTAATTGCCAGATTTGGCTCCACACCATTGTATTTCATCTTCCTCTTCGTTGAGTCTAACTATCCTCTCACTCAATACTTCCAAGTATTTCTTTTTGACATCCTCACTAACATTATATCCCATCGGACTTACCCATTTGACTTTCCCATCTTCATCTGTTCCTGCTGAATAGTTCATCACCTTTTCCCCTTTGTCTTGAGACATTTGAGTTTGTAATTCTTGAAATTCTTCCATAGTATCTAACGCTGGCCACCCCTCCCACGAGTCTGTCCAGAAATTTGCTTTATTTCCATTGTTGATGCTCCACGTGAGATGGTTAATAACTAAAGGTCTGCTTTTCTTGATGAAATTCCAAACCGCCGAACCTCCGCCGGGATTAGCAATGGTCAGTATTCTAATGGGATCCTGCTCGTCCAAATATTTACTTTGTATTATTCTACACCAGAGCTTTTGTGGTTGCTTAACCATCTTCCATACTAGTTTGGCTCCCAGTGCTTCATTTTGGAGTTTCAGCTCTCTCATTCTCATTCCTCCTTTGTCTAGTGTGCAAGTTGCTTTGCTCCATCCGACAAGAGGAATTCTTTTTACATCCTTCGATCCTTCCCACAGAAATCTTTTCCATCCACTCTCCAAATTGTTTCTGGCTTTATTTGGAACCTGAAAACATGACATTAAATGGATTGGCACCGCTCTTAGAACTACTTTGAGCATGGTAATTCTTCCTACCAAAGTTAACCACCTTCCTTTCCATGCTTCCATTTTGTTTTTGGATTGCGCTATTACTTCTTCCCATAACACTGATTTGTTTGGTCCATTGAAACAAGGAGCCCCTAAATACTTTGTTGGTAGTGAATCCACCTGGCACCCTAGTATGGAAGTTAACTGTCGCTGCCATCTTTTGGAAGTATTAAAGAAATATATTCTAGACTTCTCCTTGTTTATTAGCTGTCCTGATAGATTTGTATATGTGTCCAGTGTCCTTTTGATGGCCTCTGCTTCTGCAAGCGTTGCCTCCCCAAAAAGAAAAGTATCATCTACGAATTGAGCATGTGTGACTGGCTCTATACCGCGGGCCACCCTAATTCCTCTCCAACCTCCCATTGATTGACACTTTTGAATCATTTTCCCCAGTGCTTCGGCCATTAGCACAAACAGGCAAGGAGACAACAGGTCTCCTTGCCTGAGTCCTTGTGAAATTTCAAAGAAGCCATTTAGTGAGCCGTTGACTGCGATAGACATTCTTAGAGTTGATATACACTGGAATATGCCCTCTAACCACGTCTTGCTGAAGCCCATTTTTTCCAAGACTTTGAGTAGGAAATTCCATTTTACCCTATCGTAAGCTTTACTTACATCGAGCTTAATTAACATACCTTTCTGCCGATTTTGATTTATCGAATGAATTACTTCATTCACCAGGATAATGCTGTCCGCAATTTCTCTGCCTAGGGTGAAACCATTCTGATTTTCAGATATTATTCTTCCCAGTATTGGCTTTAGCCTGTTAGCTACTGATTTGGCCAATATTTTATAAACCGTGTTGCATAAGGAGATCGGTCTGAAGTCACTAACCAATTTGCATTCTGATTTTTTGGGAATGAGAGTAATTACTGTATTTTTAATCTCTTTTACGAATTTATTCTTTTTCCTGAACTCCTCTATTATTTTCCAAACCTCTTTTCCCACTATTGACCAACATTTTTGGAAAAAAAGGGCTGGGAATCCATCCGGGCCTGGTGCTTTGTCTGGATGGAGCTGAAAAGCTGCCTTTCTTACTTCCTCCTCTGTGTAAGGTTTCTCCAAATCAGCCTTCTCTTCCTCAGTAATTATTTGATCAAGACAGCTAATGGCTGGGCCAACATCTTTCCAATCTAAACCTTCTTCTGGCGCCAAATTTTTTTTGAAATAATTCACTACTTCCCTTTCTATATCCTCCGTATTCTGTCAACCAGCTCCATCATTATTCCTGAGCTCTGATATTTTATTCATCATTCTCCTAGCTTTGACTGAGTTATGAAAAAATTTTGTGTTTTTATCCCCAGAAGCCAACCATACTTCTCTGGCTTTATTCCTCCAATACTCCTCTTCTCTTTCTAGTAACTCATATCCCATTCTGCCATTAATGCTTTCTCTTTCTGGTAATCACTTTGAAACATTCCATGCAAGATTATCTTTTTATTAAGTTCCTCTAGTTCTCCCTCCACTCTCTCCTTTTCTGCGAAAATGTCTTTAAAAGTTGTCTTATTCCATTCCCTTAACCTTTTTTTGACATGCGCCAATCTTTTGCAAAACACAAAGCTAGCCGAACCTCCATTTCCATGTATCTCTACCCACCATTTCCCAATCTGATCTACCAGGTCTTCTCTCTGCCAGCACATTTTTTCAAATTTGAAGTATGAATTCTGAGGTTTGACTAATAGTTTAATTTCTAGCTTGATGGGGAAGTGATCTGACAAGGAGCATGGTTGTATGCTTGACTCTACCCCTAAGTCTGATTCCAACCAATTGGAGCTGCATAGAAATCTGTCTAGTCTTTCGGCTATATTATTGAATCCTTCCCTTCTGTTAGTCCAAGTAAATTGTCCTTCTTTAGTAGGAATGTCTAAAAGGTTCCCTTTCGTTACAAAGTCCTAAAAATCTTTGGTAGCTCTGTTTTCTGTTCTTAATCCCCCTGATTTTTCCTCTAAGCTTAATATAGCATTAAAATCTCCCCCTAAAATTATTCTTTCTTCACCGATTTACCGTATTGTACTTATTATGTTATTCCAAACTTCTCTTTTGTCCTCTGTCTTGATGGGTCCATATACACTAAAAATCCAGAAGGACAAATTTGACTGAAAATCAAAGACTTTCCCTACAATCTAGTTTTGACTTACCTCTATTTCCTTGATATCGACTTTGGAAGGGTTCCACATTAAGCTGATCCCTCCTGCTGTGCCTCTGGGATCACTAAATACGCCTGTTAATGGTCTGCAGTGTTTTATAAAGTTTGTAGCTTCTTCCTGAATCAGCCTGGTCTCTTGAAGTAAAATAACATCTACATTCATCTTAGCGAGATGGCGCTTGATTGCGCGCCTTTTGTTAGGGGCGTTTAAGCCCCTAACATTCCATGATAGTATTCTCATGGCTTCTAAAGGGAGGTTCTTCCTCCCTTGGATCTTAGCATATATTTTTTGATGCTCAAAAGTCCTTGGTCTGCTGCATACTCCTCTCTTTTTTCCTTATCGGATTTCCTTCCTAACTTCCTTATTGTTCCTGTCTGTCCTCTTGCTCCTCTCGCCTCGGTCTGACTGATGTGTCTAGGGTCAATAATGCCAATCTCCTCTCTTTCCTCTGCTAATCCTTCATCTTCTAACCAATCGTCGCCTATCCTTTTCACTGCTTCCAAAGTTTCCAAAACCACTTCTGGAGTGTAATCCTCCTTAGCATTCTGACTGCCTTGACTCGCCCCTTCTTCTGTCTCTTTGAGAGAAGTGATTTGCTCCTGGACTTCCTTCCTTTCGCCTGGTTCCTTTGGTGAATTTGCGGCAGGGACCTCTGAATCCATTCCTAACTTAGATTTTGCTTGTGCCCCCCCTTGAGGTGAAGCAGCCTCTTTGATTGAAGATTCTACTGAGACTTGTGTTTCTACTTTCTCATTCTCTTTTTGTATCTCTGCAACTAGAGGTTCCTCATTTTGTTTATTTCCCAAGGTATCTTGCCTTCATCCTTTTCTGATTTTTTAGGGCATCTGTTTCCCATGTGCCTTCTGCTTCCGCAGCTAGAGCAAAAGTATTTCTTTTCTTCTAATTTGATATTTTGTTCCCATATTCTAGCTGAAGTAATCAAATTTATTTTCTTTGGTAATTTCTTAATTGCTATCAGCAGAATTCGTGCAAAGAACACCGAATCGCTATCTCCCATATCTAAATCCACTGCGTTCCCTAGGGCGTCTCCAATTTGGTATAAGCATCCTCCTCACCAAAATTTGAAAGGTAAATTGTATAATCTTATCCAGATTGGCTCCTTGTATGGATCAAAGTCATTAGGGTTGAAATTTGGTCTCCATTTCTGTGTATACACAAAATCTACCCCTATCTTCCATGGCACTCCTTCCAGAATCACATTTCTTTCTTTCTCTCCTTGAAAGTCCACAACAAAAAATTGTTTAGGAAAAAAATGTACTATCTCTGCCTTTTCCCAATGTTCTCCTATCCACTCTTTGATTTGCCGCTTGGTTCTATTTCACCCTATGACCCTTCCTATTAAGGTTGTTTGCTCCAGAGCTTCTATGTCCTTGTCAACTTTCTCCTTTACATTGATTGTCAATTCCCCTTCCTGTTTCGGAGCCGTTCCTTCTTTGATGATTGCTGCATAGCTTCTCCTTTCCTTATTGAGTGGAATAATGTTCACTCCTATCGCTGCATGATGTACATTCCCTTGCCCATTCCATAGTGCTTCCTCGCCTTTGAGACTCCCTTCAGTTTTTCCTGTAAAAAGTGCGTTTTCCTGCTTGTTCGCTATTTCCTGCTTTTTCGCATCCATTATAAGTCAAAATTATATATTTAATATTTTTTTTCTTCATAATTTTTGATCCATTTATCTAAATTTGAAAAAAATAGGAATTGTTCTATGCTTCATTCTATACACATTGAAAAATTTGCATTTTTTTATTAGTTTTGTAGAAGTTATGTGACTTGCACACTCAGTGATGTTATTTTTAAGATGCATCCACTTCAAAATTTCATAAAAAAAATATTCAATAAAAATATGTAACTTGTAATACTAAGTCTTAGTTACATTTCCACGAATTGGTTTTGAAAAATACTTACTGTAGAAAAAAATAGGGGTGCACCACATATGCTATGTTATATCTTAGTGATAAAATTGGAAACACTTTTGTGTGTGCTCAACATTTGATCCTCTTAATCTTAATCATTTAAAAAATCTTAGTAGTTTAAAAACTACGTTTCGATTACTAAAATTCTTGTTCTACACATCTTCAAAATTTGAGTGTAGGCATCTCAAATTACTTGTCGGAGTTTTAGTTTAGCTAATTTCAAGATAAAAGTAGTCACTTTTGACCCCCTCTTTGTCCTTGATTTACATGCACTTGTCCACTCAATTTATTCATATTCATTTTCTTATCTTAAATATCAATTCATTAATGGTTTGTCTATGTAGTACCAATTATACACTTTTTTCATTTTTTATGAGTAAGAGGTTGGCATACCCCTTGCATGGGTCATATCCTCAAGAAATAAAGTTGAGGATATTAACGAATGGCTTGTGGAAGTCTATAGATGAGGAAAACAATGTAAAGAAGATTGCAATGTCAATGAATTCATGATAGAGGATATTGGCATTGAGACCCAAGCCAACAAGTTTTCATTCTTGTTGGTTTCTTTGTTTAAAATTAAAGTTAACTCACTATAATTTCTTAATATTTAGTTTAAATAAGCACATAGGTTTTGATAAGACCCACACATATAATAATGGAATAATATAATGCAGAATATAGATCTCACCCAACACAAGAGATGTCTATGAGCCAAGATGCCCTAATATCCAATTTATGCAGAAATAGAATAAACCCTTAAGGTAGGGTAACATCGTACAATACTCCTTATGGAAGAAGCCACTACATGCTATATCTCCAAGAGATCCCAACTATAATATCATACTCAACACTATTGGAAAAAGGGAGAGAGAACAAGGTAAAGTTGCAGCTATGTATCTTTTAAATGTTTTCTCTCCCTTTTCCAACATGTGGTATCAGAGCCAATAGTTCTAGTGAGAGAGGGATGCTTTTTTCTTAAGTGTTGAAGCCATGGTTGCCTTAGGGGAAGTTCTATGTGTTAACATTGTTTTTCATATCTGTGAGTTTGGAAGCCATGGTAGTTAACTCTTAGATGGATATTGTCAAAATAATCTTTGTTGGGTACTTGAGGCTCAAGGTTATGGATCTTTATGGAGTTGATCTTGTGATAGTGATTTGGAGCTCCATTTTGGCAATATGTGTGTATTCTCTTGTTTGGTGTTCCTTTACCTTGTGGTCATGTGCAGTGAAAGGGTGTTTATGTTAGATGGTTGCTTTTGGTACCTTGATCACATGGAAAAATGCTCACTATTTGGACTACAATATGGAGTGCTTATGTTGGGTTCATGGTTTCAGTCCCTGGTTACATGAAAGTACTAGATAATTTGTCATTGGTTGTATTTATGGAGTTGATATTTCTATGATATGGACAATCCTGAACAACCTGGTTTCTCCTTTCTCATATTCATGTCATTTTGAATATGTAGGTTTCATAGTTTTCCTGTTTCAAAAGATTATGGGTTTGTAGATCTATGATATTCCATTATTTCAGATGACATATTTGATGGTGTTCATTGGTGTGAATGTTTGAATGTTTAAGTGGTTTTAGATTTACAGAGAGATGGTTTTGTAGGTTTTACATGTTAACCAAAATCTGTGGTTTGTAGATCTGTGGACAATTGTGTTTAGACACTTTCTGGATGGAAACAATTACAAATTTCCAAGGCTGCTTGTTGGGTTCTTATGATCTATGGTTAGTCCTATGTGGATTTGTTTGGAAAATCAGGTCTAGCATTATCCTGGTGTTTGAGTCTTAGAAATCTACATGTTAAATCTAGTTACATTTGTTCTACATGTTAATAATGTGGGATTGAATCTATTTATTTAGTTATTTGAGGTTGAAGCACTAATCATGTTTTTTCTCCTATGAGATGTTGCATGTGTGCAAATCTAGTGAATTAGCTAATGTGGATTCTTTTGGTAGGCATCGTCTTGGTCACCTTGATTACATTGGTATTTTTGTAGTGAGACAAAAGGGCGGTTTGGAGTACCTGATTTAGTTATTCATTAGAATCTACATCAGTCAAGTTATGGTGCATGAGAAGCTTTTTTAACTCTCAGTGGAGTTTTGGTAATGATGTTGATCATGATACCATGTATAACTTGGTATTACTTTCAGTGGGAGTTTTATGGAGCTACATAATGTGTTCTATTTTCTTTGTTTCAAGATATTGGTTCTAAGCTATTGTTGTTGCAGTGTTCTGAGCCATGTATAATCTTTGATTAGAAGATGGATGATCTTTTGCAATGGTTGTTGGTGTCATAAGGAGCTCTTAGAATATGCCTTTAGTTTGCAGTGAGGGTTCATTGATATTTTTTGGTTCTATTGACAGAGGATGCTAGATCTTCATGATTATTTGAAGAGGTGTTGACATCTTGGTTTTCCATGAAAGACTCTTGGAGTCTTTGGTAAGGTGTTGAGTTTTTGACTCATCAATTTTGATATATGATCCTTGGTTTAGAGGATGTATAGTATTATGTCATGATGCACTCTTGATCATGAGTTAGAGTTTTTGGGATGATACAGGCTCTCTTGGGAGTAGGATATGTTCATTGGAGCATATGATCTTCTTTTGAGAAGATGTTAGATCATGATGTCATGATATGTTCCTAATTCTTGAGTTAGAACTTTGACAATGGTTTGGTTAGTTCTCTTTGGTTTTGAAGTATTAATCATTTGCTTGGAGCTTCATGATTTTGCAGTTTGCATTTGAAGTTAGCATGGATTGATTGGTGAATACTCATGGATACTAGAGAGACTTGGGTGAGGCTGGATATCTCTTGAACTTAGAGATATGTGTTGGAATGATTTCTCATCATGAGATGTCAACAAAAGGACTGAGGAGCCTACACTTGGAAATGGATGTGAATCCATTATAGATCTAATGAGAAGGTTGTCTTTATTATAACCTTTTATTGCTTGGTGTTGTATATAGAGGACAATCTTGTATCCCACTCTTGGTCTACTCGACAGGTGAATGATATAATAGGTTTTTCCCACCTAATTATTAGATGTATTCTTTATATGTATCTTGTCTTCTCTTGTGCATTAGTCTTGAAAAGGATTGTTGAGAAGTAGATGCATGGGTTTACATGGATTTATGTTGTTCTCATTATTTTTGGTCTTGAGCTATGGAACTAGTCCTGAGGACTTGTTTGGAGAGGTACAGAAATGGTTTATGGTTTTAGACTTATTCCCTTTGTTGTGGGAATGTTTGGCTAGTTTGATCTACTTTCAGTGAGAGGTTGACATCTATTGTTGTCATATTTTCATCATAATTATGAATGTTAGATGTTGCTAACTTTTCAGTTTGAAAATGATGAAAGAGATCTTATTGTTCACAGTTTGGCACATGTTAGTGTTTCTTTGACACTATATGGTAGAGGAGTTAGCCATGTCCCCTATAAGAAGTGTTATAGGAGGACTTTCTAATGTTTTGATCTTGTTTAAGATTTGACATTACCCATGCAATAGGAGTTCTTGGATATGTATGCTCTTTATTGTCACAATATCTTCTTGGTTGTCTCAGTTTGCAGGTTATTGATGTGAAGATGTTTTCTTCATGTTTCTCTATTGGGATCTATGAGTTGTGCAGTTTAGTGGGTTGTCTTTACCCATTGGTTGCATTCAAGACTTGGATATGGACTATCAATATCCACATATTCGTTCAAAGTTATTACATATTTTATTTGTTGGCCTTGTCTTTGGTCATTTGTACATTGGTATGTTACATTGAGATGGGAGGATGGATGATTAGCAAGATTGATTTACAAGGACTTGATTGCAGTTTTGGGTTGGTATGTTGATGGCATTGAGTTCTACCTATGATGGTTTGTTTACCCTAGTTTTTGAAGTATTAATATTTTGGATGAGCTAGCAACTTGTTGTGGTTGCTTTTCCATTTGATATGAGTGGGGAAGACACTCAGAGTCTTATGTTATCATGTGATTTGATGCTTGTGTTCATGTTGAGATTGGTGTAGATGCTTTTGCAAGTATCTTGTTGGAGCACATTAGCAGGTTAAAGAATCAATAGTACATTGATGGCTAGGGATGTTTTTCCCTATGATTAACTTTTTATTACCTCATAAGAGTAATTGCAATGTATAATAATGTCAAGTGGGAGAATGTTGGGATAAGTTGTCATCAACTTTGCAATCCTAACCAAATTCATGTGTCTCCAAAGTTCTTGGAAAGTGTTCTCCAACACATAGGAACTTGAGAGACAAAATAATATTTAATTATAGTAGTATGACATGTTATTGATAAATCCTAGGAGGTAGGACCCAATTTGGGAACCAACTTTGGAAGTAGAGTCCATAGAGACTTGTAGTTGACTCTTTGATGTCTATCTTGACTTGGTGATACTTCCTAGGAAGTGGGAGCTAATTTGGGTGCTCACTTTGGAGGTGTTTACAATGAAGACTAGGAGTTTGCTTTTTTGTGTGCATGAGTGGATAATGTTGATACACTTTGCATGAACATGATGTGGCAATTAATAGTGGAGTTAGAGATGCATGAATATGATGTGGCAGTTAACAATGAAGTTAGAGATGCATGATATTTGCATATTGCTTGCATGAACTCATAAAAGCTTGCATGGACTTGCATGTTGTTGCATGTCACTTATATGAGTTTGCATGTGCTTGCATGTGTTTCATGTTACTTGCATGGACTTGCATGTTGTTGCATGTTACTTATATGAACTTGCATGTTGTTGCATGTCACTTATATAAACTTGCATGTTGTTGCATGTCACTTATATGAAGTTGCATGTAATTGCATGTAGTTGCATGTTGTTGCATGTGCTGGCATGTTGTTGCATGTCAGTTATATGGACTTGCATGTTGTCACATGTCAGTTATATGGACTTGCATGTTGTCACATGTCAGTTATATGGACTTGCATGTTGTTGCATGTCAGTTATATGGACTTGCATGTTATTATGTCATTTATATGGTGTTTCATGTATCTTGCATGACACTTTAACTTAGGATCAATTTTGGATAACTCTTGCATGGTGCTGCAGCCGGTTGCATGACTTTTGCATGTTATAGAACAAGTTGTTACAGAATAATAGTGGGGACATCAATGATGCATGTTGTTTGCATGACATTGGTGTGTGTTGGTACTTCAGTGATACTTTAGTTGACTGAGTTTGAGTTTGACTTCTCGGGCACCCATGTTGAGACTTTCAGTTGTACCTCATTGTTTTCACATAACACTTTAGTTAACTAAGTTTGATTGGGACTTCTTGGGTGCCCATGTTTGAGACTTGCAGTTAACAATTAATTTCTACCATGTAGTTTTGGAGTTCACTATATTGGGCACTTGGATTTGCATGAGGTTTCTTCTCATGCTATTCGATATAGTTTATTGTACGTTTGAGATCCATGGCTTCTATATAATGATGCCTTGAGTTAGTAGAAATAACATTACATATTATAGATAGGTAATGATAGGAAGGACAGGTATTTGAAGATTGAAGAAGTAATGGAGTGCTAACAAAATCCAAAGAAGATTTCAATATTATTGTAAACTCAATTATAGGAATTAATACAAGAATAAATCTCTTTGGGTGTGGAGTTTTTCCCACAAGGGTTTCTCCACGTAAATTATGTGTCTACTTTTATCATGATTTTTCTTCTACTACATTGATTAAATTGGAGAAATACTATTACATATAAATTGAAAGTAATTTTTAGATTTACACATGCTTTTATTTCAGGTTTGAAAACATTTAAAAGCTACATGGCTGCAACTTTGCCTTGTTCTCTCTCCCTTTTTTCAACAAACACATATCCTTACAATGATAATCACCTCCTTTATATATACCTCCTCTTAATAACATAATGGAAGGGTAGTCCTAATGAAGGCCTACTCAACACCTGATATAATTAATTATACAATTTGTCCACATAACCCAATGTAACTAACTTAAGGGATGTGTGCCACATGCCGACATCTCCATCCCCCTAAATACATTATAATATCATATCTCAAGGTACATAACATGTCATCCCTCGACATGTTTCGTCCCTAAAACATGAGAAGATGCCAAATAGTAAGACTGTCACAAGTTGTTACAAATGTGCCACCATGACCAATCATCTAACCATCCATAGTTGATATTCGCAGTGGTTTTATCTTGATAGTACCTCGATCTCATCCTTGATTCATATTTTGTTGCACCCCTTTGATTCAATTCCTTATCAAAGTAAGTTTTCCTTTGCTTCCATGAATAACCCTTACTTCTATGATACCATGGATCGTTGTAGTTGTTCCTTTGATTCCATGTAGGTCCATAATGATTGGATTATTGTTTCCATATAGTATCATTCCTCCATGATGGTTTCCTCCATTATTATTATCTCTCACAATGATGTGGATACCTATATATTGAACCCTTTGCTATCACTGGAGCCTTCTCTGATTCTTCATCATTTTTTGGCACTTGTTTTGTTGGCTCATGAAGAGAATTACTTGCCTCCTCTTTTTCTCTACATCTCTCTCCTATTGCATGTCCTTTGATTCATTGATGCAATCTTCAGTATATTCTTGAAATTGCTCTTCCTTGACTTTATTTTGGATTTCATTATGTGTAATATCATGTAATGTAACTTTTTTCCTCCTATACCAAAGCTTAATGAGCTTCTTTTGCACATTGATGTTTACTATTCCTAAAGATTCTAACCAAGGATAACCAAGGAAAATATCCAACTTGTTGGCACCTAAAAAATCTAGTTCCCAAACGTGCATTATTTTGCTCCAAATCCATCAAAATCCCACTTTGTGCCTTTGTTGTTAAACCCATCATTTATACCCAATCTAGGATAATTTCCATGGGTTCCCTTCATAAAAATTCTAAGTAAAAATCCCTCGGGTCTTTGTGTTTTCCTTTGAAATTTTTCTAAGTGTTGAAATTTGAGGCTTTTATCAGCAAATCAGCTGGTTCGCAAATCGTTGATTTCACCGATCAGGTTCTTAGTTTCATAGTTTTGCCAATTAGCCAACAAAGTGACAAAGAGGTGAAGGAATAGGTTTCTAAGTAAAGAAAAGAAGTTCCGTGATTTGTCAGTGAATTTGGCGGTTCACAAACTGAAAGGTTTGCCAATTGCCAAGTTAGTCGATTGGCGGTTTTGCCGACAAGGCGATGCATAGAGAAAGGAGCCAAGCCTTTATCGACAAAGTTGGCAATTCGTGAATTGGAAGGGTTGTTGATGACCAAATTCACCGATAAAGGAAGTGGATGAAAATTTTCTAAGTATTGGTGAAGAAAGATAGAAAAGGGAAGAGAAGCCAAGTGCTTGTCGACAAAGTTAATGGTTCGTGAACTGTTAGGTTCGCCGACAGGGGTTTTCACAAACAAAGTGTTGCCGATATCCTAGGTCAATAACAAGTAAGTGGATTTTTTCTAAGGAAACAAAGATGCAAAGTAAGGAAAAGGTGATGTCTTTGTCGGCAAAAGGAGGATTTCACGAACCATTGGGTTCGTCGATGGTAAGGTTCACCGCGGGGTGATTTTACCGACAAAGGGAGAAAAAGAAAGAAAAAGAGAAGGCAAGTCTTGGCTGGTGGGACCTTTGGTTCACGAAATCTTGAGTTTGCCGACAATGTGGTTTCTTACAGGGAAGATTTTCCAATAGAGAAGATGAAAAGAAGTGGGAGGATAAGGGAAATGATAATGAAGTTTAGGAACTTGGAGGTTCACCGACCTTACAGTTTGTCGATAAGGAAAAAAGGATGACAAAGAAGGATAGAGCACCAAAGGGATGGAGAAGGAAAAGAAAGGCACTTCAAGGCTCGCGATAAAAGAATTTTATTGATAAGGCAAATTGAAATGTAAAAAATAAAATGTAAAGCATGAAGCATAATTGTAATAGTTTAAAATATTTTAAAGTAAGTTTTAAAATATTTTAAAGTGTTGTAAAAGCTTTACAGAAACTTTCAATGGATTTTGTTTAAAACGCCTATCTACTCCCAACAGCCATGATTGCAAGATAAGGCTGAAGGATAATAGTGTCCATAAATTAATGTATTGCAAGAGGAGGTCATGCAGGTTGTTTGAACAATGAAAATCTTCAATATGCCAGTACTCAAAGAGGACAAAATGGATGAAACAGTTGTTGTAGATACTGGGAACCAGATTCAACCTTCCCTCTTTAATGCGCTAGGTACCCAAGGCATGTGGGCAATCTTCTTTTGTCAGTTTTAGACATGCCATGGTATGATCCACACTTATAACCGCACATATTTTCTGACATGGCCATGGGCCATGTTTAATGTGACATGGGCTTGACATGTTGACTATATTTTCAGTGCTCAAGGTTGCACAATGAATGAAAAAAGCTACATATGCATACACAAAAGATGTTTTGGGTATTGGTTGTTGAACCAATTGTCTGGTCAGGAAAGCCTAAGGGAGATTTTAGGGCATCAAGCAAAGGATAATGTCTGAACAGGAAATGGAGGGATACATCTAGTAGAAGGGAGGAAAGGTTTCATTGAATATTCTCATATCATGGTATGTCTCCAAGGTGCTTTGTAACAATTCAGAGGGATATTAAATTATAGTTTTTGTATTCTCCTTTGCCACATTTGCAAGCACGAATATAACTGAATTCAGATAATGTGTGATAGCATTTAAATCATGCAAACCTTTTTGTATGGGTATTTCTTTAGTTATGTATGGATTGTTGAAGTTGTATTTGGGATAAATAAGTATGTCCATTATATGAAATATATTTCAGAGTTGTATGTTGGCATCTCATGATTCTATTGATATTTTGTTGGGTGTGTTTCTTTCATTTGTTGTTTATGACTCTGTTGCCCAGTGGAGTAGGCATTGGTCCATATTGGGGATGGATCAATCACTATTTCAATCAAACCCTCTTCTGTTAGTCATAGTAGGAGTAGATTTTAGTTTAGGGTTCTACATGTTGTTCATGCTTCAATGTAATATCCAGGGATAAATCTGAAGTGATGTAAAATTGTTTTAATCATTGGTGAATCATGTACATGCATGCATATAATATGTATGTTGTGTAAAGTGGAGTCATCTCAAGTAATGTAATATTGTTAAGATTGGGTGCAATTGCATTGTGTAGTAATCAACTTAATTAGAGGCCTGTGCAGCCAATTTGTCTTGATCTAGTGATAGCTTTGGGGGTCAAGTGCACATTTGGTATGGCTGTGTCTGTTTGTTTGTGTTCTATTTCATGCCTCTAGGAATATCCCTCCTAGGTATAATTGAGCCTAAAGTGTAGAGGAGCATACCCACTCCTGTCATTTGGCCAAAATCACCCTTGACCTATTAATAAACTTATTTCAATCACCTTGACAACACCCCTAGCCTTGGTAATTGTGAAATGTTTTAGGGTTTTGGGTTGCAATAATTTTGGAAACCATAGAATGGTGTCGTTGTTAGGGATGAATTAAAAGGTTGATAAATTTGAAGCCCTTGGTAACAATAAGTCTGTAGTTTGCATTTCAGTGTGTTTGGGTAAGTTGGCAACCCGTCAACTTATGCCAATAGAATGATGCCATTGCCGGGGACATAATACTTTGGTTGAAAAATTTGAAGATCTCAGTACTAGTGATTTGTAGTTGTGCATTTTGTTTGGGTAATTTTGGCATCCCGTCAACTTACGCCAACAAAATGGCACCGTTTCTATGGATAATACTGTTGGGTTAAATCACTTGGAGACTTTGCTAGTGAGCTGAACCTAGAATCATTTTTTGGCCTTGAAGATCAATCACACTTCAAGGAATTCCTCTTCAGTGAGATGGTGACTCTATTGTTAGAAAAGAAAAAAAATTCTCACTGCTCTTCTAGTTGTGTTGTTGGTGATTTGAACACCCCAAGTTTGTGAGCAGTCGCTGGTAAATTAAGGTACATGATTTATTTTCTTCGTACCTTTGGAGTTTGTTGTTCCTGTCATGTTGAAGGAATGAGTTTATATGCCTCATTTTTCTGTCTTATGTTGTAGGATGTTTTAGACATGGAAGGTTGGTATGGATATGATTATTCTATGGTTGCTCCTTTATCTGAGTCTTCCTATGTATATGACCCTAATTTCCATGAACATCCTAACAGTACATTTTCCAGTCATGGCTCTGCATGTTATACAAACCCAAACCTATATGCACCCATGCAAAATCAAAATGAATTAATAATGCATTAGTATGAAATTGATAAAACCAAACAGTTGCTAGAGTCCTTATGGCAGCAAGAAGAAACAGAAAATTAGATTAGGTTGATAAAGTCTAGGGTACAGTCCAATGCATTCCCTACTACCCCAAAAAATTAGTTTGCTCAACCCCATACTTTTCCCTTAGATCCAGTGTACACCTAGCTAGACCTTTCATGGGTTGACTACAAAACATGAGGCATGCAAACCAAGGTCTACAGTTAGTTGCCCAAATTTGATAGGTATGATATTTGGGAAGAGGACACACATGTTGTTGCACTTTCAGAATTCATGGAAGAACATCAGTTTGAAGATGAAGACATGTGGATGAGGTTCTTTGTTAGGTCCTTGCATGGAAAGGCAAGAGAATGGATCCAAAATTTTTCAGGGCAATCCTTTTCCTCATGGAATGAACTTGTGGTAGCATTTGAAAATGAATTTGTCAAAGGTCTTGACCCTTATGATCTTGTCATAGAGCTAGAAAAAATTAAAAGACAAGAAGGAGAGTCAAGCAGGGATTTTGGTCATAGGTTTGTTGTTGCCCTTTCCAACATTCCAAATAATTTTAGACCTAATATTCCTGCTTGCATTGATATGTTTATCGAAGCATGTGAAACTAGACTAAGTTACATAAGAGAAGATTTCAAAATAACGAGTATGCAACATACATGCTTTTCCCTAGACTCCATGGAGAAAGAGATGACTACATAACAGGTTTGTTGTCCACAAACACGTGTTGTTGGTAATAAACATGTTAATCCAAATAGTAGCAGTGTGGATACAAAAAATCATGTAGATGCAATGTTGAACACACATAAGTACTGAGAGGGGGGGTGAATCAATACTCAATCAAATTCTTTTCTTCCAACAACATTCAATCAAATGTAAGCATTTAAACCATGATAAACAAAGAGAACACATAAGCACACAACCATAACACCAAATTTACGTGGAAAACCCTAGGAGAGAAAAACCATGGTGAGTAAGCTACTTGGATCTAATGTCCAAATCCAGCCTCACAAATAAAAATAAGATTAAAAAACATTAACATTTATGGGCTACAACCCAAAGGAAGATACAACTCCCTGAAGTGCTACAACACTTACAACTTTTACAAAAGAGGCTTCAACCTCTGCAACAAAATACTTATCTGACTCAAATGATTCTTTCACAAAAACATATTGCTTCAACCTTCTATTGATCTCAACCAACTCTGCATTACCCACTTCATGTCATTCACTTATGCACAGACACTATACCAAGCTCCACAACATCAAAATACCTTCACAAACTTCTTCCCTGTCATCACAACTCCCTTAATTTCCTTCACAATAATATCACTTGACATAAATTGATCCTTTCCATATTTCATCATCAAAACTGCTTCTGCGGTAATTTTATTTGCACATTATCAATGCTATCACACAATACCTATCACCTCTATCCTTCAACAATGTTGATCTTACATGTATATCCTCTACAAGCTTCAAAAACTTTCTCCTTTTTCAGCCAAGATTAAATGTGTAACATGAAACATGCAATGGCCACAACAAGTCAGCACCCAAATCATTTGCGGTAGGTAGAAGTCTAATGTAGTTCAAACCAAGAGATAATCAGGACCTATTTTACCTTAGCACACTCTTCCATCCTGGCGCACACTTTCTAACACACGGCATAATCATCAGCATACACCTATAGCTAGGGTAAAAATTAGGGTTCAATCATAAACATGAAAGTATCAAACCCTAACAAGCACAATGAAGTACAAGATAGCATACAAATCAAATAACAAAGCAAATGCAAACCAAATCTCTACACTAAGCTTGGACCGCCTCCATTGCTCTTCTCAATCTTGCATAGGAATGCATGATTTTGAAGGATGAATGTTGGTTGCTCATTCCAGCAGCATAACAATACTTGGAACTAGTTGCATGAGAGGCTCTAATGTCATTAACAACATGAGGCTACTTGAAAACTCATTCATGCAAATGGCTTAGGTGAGGGTTGATTTATAGGAAGTGATTTGAATGAAGGGCTATGATTGAAATTTGGTTTCAATGATATGGATGGCTAGGATCAAATAGGGTTTCCCACTCCGTGAGGAGTTGTAGTCATGTGACAAGTGTAGGGTAGACCTAATTTAAATAAAAGATTATTTAAATTAGTTGTGCATGTGACATGTATTAAATTGAAAATGTAGTATGTGAGATGTGTTGCATTGAGATGAAAGGTAGGGGCCTAATTCAAATATTTTATTTGAATTAGTTGGGACATGTGAAGGGGAAATTAATTAAATAAATAAGATGTATTTAATTAATTGGAAAGTGGAATAAGTGGGATTAGGAGTGGGATTAGGACAAAATGTCATATGATGTCTCTAGTAATGTGTCGACTAGGTGTTGCAAGAGATGGACAAATTTAGGTGTCTACATTTTGCCCCTCTTTGAGATGATGTTGCGACTAAGAGAAGTAACATCATTTCAAAGAAGATAAAGTATGGATAGAGGAAAAATATGATGATGTAAGGATAGGATGATGATGCACCCTCAAGAGGATAGGCAGGTTGGACAAACACGGGTAGGGTCTCGAAATGAAAGGGATTGGTCAAGGAAGAAAGATAAGGGAATGGATGAAAGAGATGAATGATACGTTATGCTGCAATGAAGGTGAGAAACCAAGAAGTTTGATATAGCACTAGACGTTATGCACCAAGGTATAAGGACCAAGGTGATGATGTGTCTTGTGCACCCAGCATAATACAACCTTGTCTAACGTATGAGGAAGAAAACTTAGAGCATTAAAGTCCTAATGCACAAATGGTATGATATGACTTTAGATACAAAGGTTAATGCAAAAAGCTATTCCAACATACACAAGATATGAATATTAGTTAGAATGATATAGATTTGATTCAAATGCAAGATGAAATGATAACACACACAAGCAAGTAAGCAAGCATGCACAAATGATACAAAAACAAACAAGGTATTGCCCCTGTCAAGCTGTAAACCAACGATTAAGTGATTGATTGATTAACAATGATGATGTCTGGTTTCAGGAAATGAAACATGCCGTATAAGATTCCTGGTCTGGTTTTGACAATGCAACATCCTATATAAGACAACTGATATGATTGATTGACACTAGTGTTGTTGGCCATGCGAATCAACACCAGGATTTGATTAATTGATTGATTGATTAATTGATTGATTTGGTTTACGTCAAGATTAGGATCAAGACCATTGATGTAATTGGATAATTTGACAAGATTGATTGACTTGAATGGTATGGATTGATATGACTTGCATTTGGATTATTGCTTGGGATTGACTTGATTGATTGGATGATTTGAATAATTTGAAGATTGGATTGGTTTGAATTGAAGGATTGATTTGATTTGAAGGATTGATGGATTGACTTGATAGATTTGAAGGAGTGATTGATGAATTGATTGGAGTGATGATTTGAGGATTGATGAATTAATTTGAAGAGTTGGGTGATTGAATGGATATGGAAGAATTGATTGATTTGATTTGATGAATTGAATTGATTGATTTGATGATTCGATTAGAGGAATTGATTTGATGATTTTGAATGATGATTTGATTGAATTGAATTGATAAGGATGGTTGAATTGAATGGATTTGATTGAGTGGTTTGATTTGATTGGAAGGAGTGATTTGATGAATTGATTGATTGATATGGATGAATTGACTTGAATTGGATCAGTGATTGAATTGGTGTAATTTGGATTGACTTGAGAGATTTGAAGAATTAAATTGATTATTTGAGTTGGATGAATTGAATTGAATTGATTTGAGTTTGATTGGAAGAATTGATGAAGTGATTTGTTTGAAGAATTGAATTGATTGATTGAAGAATTGATTTGAGTTTGATTGGAAGAAATGATGAAGTGATTTGTTTGAAGAATTGAATTGATTTTGATTTAAGAGTTGGGTGATTTAAAGAATTGATTTGAATGATTTGAATGGATGATTAGATTGATTTTATTGCTTGGATTTTTGTTGGATATTTGATTTTTTTGTATTTTTGAAATGTTTTGATTTTTTTTGGGATTTTAGGAATGTTTTGATTTTTTTTTGTATTTTGACATGTTTTGATTTTTTTTTTGTATTTTTGAAATGTTTTGATTTTTTTGGATTTTGAAATGTTTTGATTTTTTTGGATTTTTGATATGTTTTGGGATGGCATTGGATGACAATTTTGATAGCCTTTGTGCTAGATACTAGTGACAAAGGAAAAACCAAGTCTAGAGGCAAGCATATAGGTAGGATTGGATGAATGGATAAAAAGGTGGGAGATAGTATGAGATGGATGGGTGCATCATAAAGGAGCTAGGATGTGATCTCCAAAGATTATGTCGCATAGGAATAACATGCCTCATTCTTTGTAGTATGCTTAGGATTTGACATGGCAAAGTGTATGACAATAGGATGATGATACGATTGATTTGGAAAGGATGAGGTATATCAAGAGATATCCAAAGCATTTGTCAACATTTTGCCCCCAATCTTTATCAAGATTAAAAAGGAAGAAGGGAGGATGAATGGACTCAATAGGATAAGTATGTGGGTGTAATGGATAAGTATGGTAGGATGGTATGGAAATGGTATGATGGGATGGATAGTTTGGAAAATGATAGTGTGGTATGGATGACACAATGTGCCCCCAAGTGTAAGTGACATAGAAGATCAACCTACACATGACGCCTGTTTACCAGGTTTTAATCATGGTACTTATCCAAGGTGCCACCAAGGGTGGTTTTCACCGTTGGACGAAGGGATTTCTCTTTACTTTTTTGATTTTTTTTTTACTTTTTTGATTTTTGATTAGGAGAAGGGGAATATGGATAGGAGGGATTCAAGTGTCTAGTTCCATGAAAGGTGATAGTCCCATTAGAGATGAATTTCATCGCATGGACCATGTCAAGTCTCATTATGCCCAAGATGTTGGTAAGGGATTGCATGAGAGTGAGATGAAGTGGGTAGATAGTGGATTATGTAAGAAGGGAGATAGTGGATTATGATGTGGATTATGTAGGACTTATGCAAAAGGATGGATGAAAGATTATGCAAAATGATGGACCATAGGGAAGTGATGAGGAAGACATGTAGGATAATAGTTGAATGATGGGCTGATGGAGGTATGTGGAAATGCTACGGAATGGAAGCGAGCCATGACCAACGGTTGCACACACTAAGATAAACATTGAAGTTTTTGACTTGGAGGAGGTGTAGGAAGCAATGGGGATGTTTGCTTAGGGGATGGGTGATGTAAGCATTTAGGTACCCACATAGACTTAGTATTTTAATGATTTTTGCTTTGCTTGTGGGATGAAGGAATTTGAAATTTTTGTATGGAATGGTATTTTTGGGATTTTTGGATGGAAGGGAATTGTTGGGATGTGGATGCTTCATTTGATTTGAATTATTTTTTCTTAGGGACCCAAACCATTTTAGTTTTTAACTTTTGTTTTGGAGGTATGGGCTTTGATAGCTTTTTGGATTTACTTTGTTTTGACTTTTTGCATTGATGTCATAAGGCATGAGGATCCTTAGGATTTTTGGCTTTATGAAAGAAAGCATCCAAACTTTTATTTTTTAATCCCATAAACATGGTGGAAGTTTTATGTTTAGATGATGTGTGCATTGATTGGTCATGATTAGAAATGAGAGGGAATGTGTAAATGGATGGATTTGGCATTGGGAGAAGTGGTGGTAAAGTGGATGGAGAGATATTAGGAGTTGGAAGTAATGGAGGTAAAGTGGATGGTGGAAGGTGTATGGTCACATGCTTTTGACATTTGTAGGATAATGGAGGTGGAATGGCAACATATGTTTTGGGTACATGATAGGATTTATGGTGGAAAGAGGTGGACTTAGGAGGAATGGAGGAAGTACCAACATCTTGAGATTGTTTACCTTGGGGTGTGTATCCAAGGCCATATGAGCATGGGGGACTTTGACATGTATGAGCTCCAAAATTCCTTGTTCATGAAGTCCTAAGCCTTTGCCTTGATAGTTCATTCTTTACAGGATCCGATGGACTATAGGACTAGGTGTAGTTTGGACACTAGACTTGAGTTCATTATTGGATGGAGAAGGTGAGGTGGTGGATAATGGTTGTTATGTTCCTAGGGAAGAACATTCATGAATGAAGGTGGTAAGATCAATAGGATATGATGGTGGACTTGAAATGGGGTCAATAGTGGATGGCGAAGGATCATTAGGATCTTGATTATAATTGTGTTCAATAAGATCCAAGGTATTGGTTTGATCTTCTATGTTGGCTTGGGAGGCATATGTCTCATCATGACAAGTGGATGTTTTCACATCATGGGTAGGGCTAGATGGAGGAGAAGTTTCTTTTCTTTGAAGGAAGGCCATGAAATGGGGTGAATGCTCAAGTAGGTCAACAAGACTTTCATGGATAGTTGTGGGGGTATGAATAGGATCAAGTTGCTCATGGATAGGTTCTTCATCATGAATAATGTCTTGATCATAGAAAAGATGCATGTTATGGATAGATTGAATGAAAGCGTTTGATCTTGATTAGAATGAGGACTTGATGTTTCCACATGTTTAGGCTTATACCCTTGACATATCTCTTGACTTTGGGTGGAAGTGGAAGGGGAAGGCTCTTGGAGAGGCTTGACATGTTCTAGGTGGTCAACAACATGAGAGCATGATGGAGGTTGACTTGGACTCATGGGGGAGACTCTTCAATAGGATTGAGGGGTTGTGGACTATATGATGGGGTTGTAGAATTAAACATGGTGTTTGAAGACTCTTTTGTAGGCTCAAGAATAAGACTTTGATGACATGGCAATGATTGATTCATTGCTAGTAGCCCTTGGATCACATCCTTTGTAGGTGTATGGGTGGTGGAAGTTGAAGACTTAGGATTAGGATTAAGTGGAGGGATAATTGGATTGGATATATTAAGACTAGGAGTTGATAGGTCCCATGGTGGAGGGATAAAAGGGGTGTTAGATGGATTAGGCTTAGGGTTTTGACTTTGGTTGGATGGAGGGTCAAATGGATTGAATGGATTGGTGGATTTGGGTAGCTCCATAGGTTTACTTTTGTAATGTTTGAATTTAGGGCCTGAGGTTGATGGAGGATTAGATCATGGTGGGGGTAGTGAAGGGTTTGATGGATTAGAAGGTGGAGGGACCAATGAATTAGGGCTAGGACATGGTGGCTTTAGGATAGGCATTTGACTGGATGGTGGTATAATATACTTATAAGTGGGATAAGCTAGACTAGTGTTCCCCTTGTCAAAGGTAGCGTTAGAACTTGAAGGAACTTGATCTTGTTTCAAGGGTGACTTATGCTCACATGTTCTTGTTGTGGAATGAATTGATAGGTTGATGTAGGATTGACATGATAGGTGGATGGATTTGGTTGGTATGAAGTGGAGGGGGATGACACATAGGATTGAAGTGAATGATGTGGTTGTGTTTGTTGGATTTGACAAGTGGCTATGAAGTGTTGGGCTTGGGCTAGGAGGTGTTGTATTTGAGGTGATTAGATTTGTTGAAATTTTTGAATGATGGCTTGGAATTATTGCATGGTTTGTTGATCTAGGGGTTGGGGTATTTGGTGAAGTGTTTGAATGAGGTATTATAATTGTAGTACTCGAGTCTTTTCCTCTAATGTTGGCATGGAGTTGTACATGTGTTTAAGTCTTTGCGTTTCGTCTTGTCCCTCAAGGTATGCAACATTAGAGGGGCCCTCAAAGTATGGTTTTGGGTCTAGGATTTGTCTCATTATTGGGATTAGAGGAAGGGCCTCCTCGAAATATGATTTTATGCTTTGGTTTTGTCTCATCATTAGGATTAGAGGGAGGGCCTCCTCTAAGTATGAGCTTAGGTTTTGAATTTGTTTCATCATTAGGATTAGAGGGAGAGCCTCCTCTAAGTATGAGCTTAGGTTTTGAATTTGTTTCATCATTATGATTAGAGTGAGGGCCTCCTCTAAGTATGAGCTTAGGTTTTGACGTTGTTTCATCATTAGGAATAGAGGGAGCACCTCCTCTAAGTATGAGTTTAGGCTTTGGTTTGTTCTCCTCATTAGGATTAGAGGGGGGGCCTCCTCTAAGTATGAGTTTGAGCTTGTGATTAGGATTAGGATTGCTAAGAATTAAGACCATTTTGGCAAGTGATTGACTAGGATGAAGGTGACTTGGAATGAATGTGTTTGAAAGAATGTTTAGAATGACCTATTTATGTGTTTGTGTTTATATCTTGATTTGGAAATTTGCAAACAAATGATTTCACATGTACACACATGAATCACACACACAAGACACAAGCAAGTTTGAATTTGAAATTTTGAATGTGATGATTAGGCAAACACTTGAAGAAGATACATCAACACTCCTAAGACTAGTCAAGTAGGTGTGGCCAAATGGGTCTAAAGCTAGGTTGAACAAGTTGACTAAGGATGTCCCCAATATACTCAAGGTACGGGGGGCCAAATTCTGTGAAATGAAAGTGAAATAATGTCAAACAGCTAGGAGAAAGGGGTAACCCACCCTTCACCTTCACTTCCCAAAGGTATAAAGTTCTTTGGGGCTTAGCCAAGAGTGACAAGATTTTGACTTCCAAAGAGGGTGTCTTTCGATTCACACCTCGTTGTTTATACTCTGCCAAAATGCTAGAGTTGAGGTCGTCCCTTGGAGTGGTGTGTCTCCAAGCAAGCCTCATAGGAAGGGTATGACAAAAGCAAACCAAGTTGGTGTTTTTGATCTACAAGATCACCTTGCGGTGCGAGGAGAGAGCATACATGTATCCATACTTGATTCACACTCGTAAATGTTAATTTCCCTTTAGGAAATCCAAATTTGTGGTGTGAAATTGAATGGATGAAAGGTATTTTTGATTCTCAAGATTGCATGAAATGCATGAGAAGAGTATACACACCTTTGATCACATTCAAGCTCACCAAACAATGCAAGCATTTGTTCTTTTTAATCCCAAGTCAAAATGTGTGATGGAAGACACTAGTTCATTTTATGACCAATTTCAATGTGTGATTGGAGACAATAGTATGCTTTAGAGCCCAAATCCAAGTGTGAAAGCAAACAAGATGTTCATTTTATGCCCAAATTGAAATGTGTTTGCAAACAATGATTATGAAGAAATGAAAAGATATGAAAGATGAATGGAGTGCACTTGAATATTTTTGTCCTTAAATCTATTGTTGTGACTAATGCAAATGTTGCTACAGCTCCATAAGAAGGAACAAGTAAACTTGCATGGAAAGCATTGTGTGAAAATGAAGAAATTTGAAAAATCTAATAAATATGAATAGATATAGCAAAATGAATGTCATGAATAGAAAATTTAGGAGCTTCTATGCAGTTTTTTAAAAAATCATGAAAAATGGATCAATTTTGTAATAGTTATGCTCGTTTGAAGTTGTAAAAAAGTGTTGACTTTGACTAAGAAAAAAGTGGTGAAAATGGTACAGTCACCTAATATAGACTTTGCCATAGCATAGTTGGTTGAGTCACCTTTCCAACGAGTCCTTGTTTGTGAATTTTTGACCCCATATGATGAAGCTATGAGGAAAAGAAAAAATGCCCTATTAGGGCATGTAGAAGGCAAGGGGTATGGCCTGACTGTTTAAACTAACCACTAGAGGCTTAAGGCATTGTGATCGTATGTCATGGTCACTACTAGCAGTTAAATATTGTAGCGGCGCTCCTGGTCACTCATGTGACCAAGAGCGAACCGAGACAAAAAAAGAAAAAAGAAACGAAGGGGCTGGCTCTTTGGCCCCTTTCCCTGCGAGACCCGTGGCTGAGAGTCAATGCGTATCCAATAGTTAGGGCTAACTAGCCGTAGGGGGTGGCAGAAATGATTTAGGGTTAGGTTTTTTTATGGAGGCGACGACTATTTTTTTTAGAGTGTCGATGCGAGTGAGAAAGGTTATGAGCGGAGAAGAGGGGTTAGGAAGTAGCGGTGACCGAGAGGTTGTCAGGTTCTAAGTGGTGGAGGTTGAAGAACTATTAGAGGCAGGTGGTAGGGGTTTAAATGTAGGGGCGGAGGGAGACTCCACAGGCGGCGAGAGTATTAGAGCTGAGGGGTGCCAAAGGTGATTAGGGTTTTCTAGGAGGTGGAAGGAGGATGAAGCAGCGGTGACGCACTTGAACAGTAGGCAACGACTGTAACTTCAGAGGTTGTGATCGTTAGGATTTGGTCGACAGGAGGTTTTCACAGTCCCCTGTAAACAAAACCTGCAACATTTAACTTGCAACAATGTTTAACTGGCAACATATAACATAAAACCTACGATATGTTAACAAAAAAAAATCAAATCCTACAATGTAGACCAACAATGAAATTTTAGCAATCTGACACAGTGCACCTGCGTACAGACCGTACGGGTCTGTACGGGTCCGTGCGGATCTGTATGGTACGGCCCTATGATAGGGGCCAAACTAAAAAAATTTTAATTTTTTTCTGCAATGAAAAATCAATTGTTATATGTCATTTTTCGCCTACGAGGCCTCCCGAACACAACAGTGAGGTCCGTTTCAAGCTTGGAGGTCACCTGCAAATCTTGACTTCCCAAAATCAACAAAAAATGTTAGATTTGCAAGATTCATGTCAGATTCACCAAATGTCGTTAGGGTAAAAATTAGGGTTAATTCATAAACATGAAAGCATCAAACCCTAACAAGCACAATGAAGTACAAGATAGCATAGAAATCAAATAACAAAGCAAATGCAAACCAAATCTCTACACTAAGCTTGGCTCACCTCCATTGCTCTTCTCAATCTTGCATAGGAATGCATGATTTCAAAGGATGAATTTTGGTTGCTCATTCCAGAAGCATAACGATACTTGGAACTAGTTGGATGAGAGGTTCTAATGTCATTTCGACAGCATGAGGCTACTTGAAAACTCATTCATGCAAATGGCTTAGGTGAGGGTTGATTTATAGGAAGTGAGTGATTTGAATGAAGGGCTATGATTGAAAGTTGGTTTCAACGATGTGGACGGCTAGGATCGAATAGGGTTTCCCACTCCATGAGGAGTTGTAGTCATGTGAAAAGTGTAGGGTAGACCTAATTTAAATAAAAGATTATTTAAATTATTTGTGCATGTGACATGTATTAAATTGAAAATGTAGTATGTGACATGTGTTGCATTAAGATGAAAGGTGAGGGCCTAATTCAAATATTTTATTTGAATTAGTTGGGACATGTGAAGGGGAAATTAATTAAATAAATAAAATTTATTTAATTAATTGGAAAGTGGGATAAGTGGGATTAGGAAAAATGTCATATGATGTCTCTAATAATGTGTCGACTAGGTGTTGCAAGACATGGACAAATTTAGGTGTCTACAACACCAAGTCGACCCAACAAACACTTAACCTTCTATTCATTAGCTCCAAACCTAAAGTGGTACTGGAGGCAACAAAAATACATAATGCAAATCATGTCATGAACATTATAAGGCTTGCAAAACATTCCTATACACTCATTTTACCACTTCAAGTTGTTTCATGTTGGTGCAAACACTTGAACACTGATTCCAGTATCCTTAACACAATCTGCTTACACAGTCTTGATGCATACATTGAAAATCATACTTGCAGTAAACAAAAATATTTGAAACTTGAACTGGGCATACCAACTGACCATATGATCATATCTTCCAATCAACAAGGCCAAATATCATGATGCAATGAAATGCAGTGGCATCAACTGTCTCCCTCTGATAGTCTTAACTAGCAACAAGACTTGTCATCACACAATTGACTCCAAAGAAACTTCTGTGGTACATATTATCACATGAAACTTGAAACATGCATACTTTTCACTTATATCTAGTTGTCCTCCAAATCGCAATATTATATCTTCAGGTGCGCAGAGGTGCAGAGAATTCTTCTATCCCTCTGTGACTGCACTTATGTTGTTTCATTACTGCATTTACTCTTCTGACTCTAAAACACTTTGTGGTAGACTTTGTGATCTCAAATTTGAACCATAGATGCCTTAGAGCAATGTCTAGCTCTCGTTCAATCCACAGGCCCATATCTTCATTTGCAGAGATATGCAGTACATTCTTCTGAGCCTGTGACACCTTTCCTAATTGAACAAACACTTGGACAAATTTCTAACTTTCTTCATCCAGTGCCAAACAAAAGGACTTCATATCACCCAAGTACAACAAAGTTCAACCAACATAACCTGCATGTCATTCATTATCGACACAACATATCAAGGATATTGATAATATACACTTATCATGAACTTACACATGAACTTCGTAAGATAAGGTATGACTGTGTATAGATGATACTGGTCCCATCTCTCCTTTGACCTGCTCCTTTGACATCACATACAACAGTATGCCTTATGCATCACAACCTATTGACAACGTATGCAACAATCTCCCCCTTTGTCATTGATGGCAACACTAACCTAATATGCAATTTCTCCCCCTTTGACATCAAGGGTAAAGGGCTAGTGGTCTTCCTCTTGTATCGGAAAAGATATATAGTCTCCCCTTGTCTGTACAAACCTTATTATTCTTTATCAATCCGCTCCCCCTAAGAAGTATCCTTAGTCACTTCAAAATTGATGTAAAAAAATTGTTCTTCAATTTCCTTATGATATACATAGATGATACATAGTGCCTTTTTTCACATCAAAATTGCACTGTTTATTCCTGTCTTACTCTCCGCATATCTATACAACATTAAAATTTATCTTACCTTCAACAAATCTTCTATTTACTTAGAAGGTAGAACATTTTTGTAAATTACCTTCAACTAGGCAAGTGTTATATCCCACTTCTTCTTTGCTGAAGACAAAATGTGCATTTGACTTTCAAGCTTAATATACAATTATTCTTCTTCTTCCAAAGTAGCTAGCACCTTTACTTTTTCAACAACATTTTCTACTTCTGTCAAAATGCTAGTCAAGGATGCTAACCTCAAACTCACAACTTCCCTTAGCTGACCAATTTCTCCTTTGATTTGTTTTCTTTGATCTAGAAGTTGTTTCAGCTAGGAGTGTAAACTTTCTATTTGTACCCTTTTAGCACCATCTTTATCCTTCACCAGATCAAATACATTGGCCACTTGAATTATTTGTGACTCAATAGAGTCAATTTGATCCTTTAGGTTCTTTGTTGCTGCTGGCCATTTTAAACAAAATTGATAAAGCACTTTTGCATCTTCTAAGCATTTCTGAATGCTTTTCATGTTCTCTTGTAAATTATTATGTGCTTTAGCACATTTACGTGATGCACCAACCAATATTTTATTGTTCACCTTCTCAGTTATCTTTTGTTCTACCTGCTTCTCCAAATAAGAAGAATGAGCATTGAAAGACTCCAATAGAAGCTTCATTTGTTGAGTGGAAGGCAGAGATGGATCTCCTTTTGCCTCAGGCAATTCCTCTTGAATTATCTTTATTGCTTCTTCCAACAACTCAGTGCCTTCAACCTGTTGTTACAAGATCTCCTGTCTTGCTGTGGATTGCAGTATATCTCCAAGCTGTAGCTTGTGGAGAGGAGATATGCTAGACAAGTTAACTTGTCCATCAAGCATTGGAAATTGTAAAAGTTGAGTAACCACCAATTGAATCTGCATCTACTATGTTAGGAACTCCTTAATTGAGTCTACCAGAGAGGAGGAGGAAGATGTATCTTGTGTCTTTTCCGAACTCTCCCCTGCATCAACATTTACCTGCTCCTCTTGTTGATCAGGGTTGCCCTATTTCTCTATATTCTCCAGAGGAGGACTACTATGCGTGCGGTATTATGAATAGGAGATGCATTTCCCTCACCTTGTGTTGCTTTCCCTTCTTGCTCCTCTTGTTAATTTTGTTGATCGGTGTTATGCAGAGGAGATATAGCATTATGAGGTGGAGAAACTATGTTATGCAGTGGAGAAACTTGTGGTTACTCCACATTCTCAATTACTTTCACTCCTTCAAGTATTTTATTTGTCACTTCTTCAATCTCCTTCTTAATCTTATCTTTGTCATCTTTCTCCATGCTCATAAGGACATCCACCCTATGCTTTGTCCTTAGCCCCTGAGCTTGCATTTCAGACATTTTACCCTTTTCTTCTTGAGAAACAGAAGATCCAACCTTGTCAAGAGCCCATTTCTATGGCTCTTTTTCTTCTTTGCCTCAGAGCCTGAGCTAAGCTCTCCAAAAGCTTTTCAATAATATCACTCAAAGCCACATTATACTTGATCAAGTACATCACTATTGCCTTCTTAATGGTCTTCTGATCTATAGGAGGCACATCCAGATGTAGTTCTGTAGTTTCCTTTAGTATACCATGATGCACAATTGCATTGAAAATAGCATCTAACTATAGAGGCTCATGTTGAGGCACCACTGGAGGAGTTTTCTTAGATTTCTTTTCTTTCTTCTTTAGCTAAGAGGTGCCTTCCTCTCCTTCTTATTCCTCTTCAATCTCTTTTATCTTAACCTTCTTTCTTTTGGCGGGTTGTTTTGGCCTAGCATGCTTCTTTTCTATAGTCTTCATCTGATCCAAGGTCTCAGAAGTAGCTCTTCTTCCTGTGGATGTTGTTTGTACTGATCTGGAGGGATGCAGAATATTTGTGGCTATAGAACTACTGGTCCTTCTTGGCCCTTGGGCTACTAGCGGATTAACATGATCAAGTTGGGGATCCTCCGCAAGGGTTTCTGATGTAGATTTTTATGGAATACCCATTTTTTACGAAATTCTTCTTTGTTTTTCTCAAATTACACCTCTGCACTCTTCCTAGTCATCTTTTCTCTTATTTCATCATAGGTACCAAATATTTCAGCAGTTGTGTCTTTGGATTTGCTAAGAAGGATATCAGCATAGGTCTTTATCTCCTCTATAGAGACCTCATAAGGCAATTTTGGAATCCATGCAATTCAAGGTTCAACCGCTTCCATATAGGTATAGTTTGTTCCAACCAAATATGTGATTTGGTCTCTGTATCTCTGTACAATGTTGAAGGGGACTCTATCCCTGGCTTGCATATCAGATTGTAGGGTTTTGAAGAACCCCCAATACATTGTATTACAATTCTTTGCATCTCCAAAGCCTCTCATGTGATTTGAAATTTGTGCAGCAACCAGAATATGTTGTTGCCAGACCTTTCCTTTAAACCCAGGAAATTCATTCAAAAAGTAACATACAAGATAAATAATGAGGGTGCCACACCTAAAATTGTATCTAGTTTCTTTTGTCCTCTTCACATTCTCCAATAGTTGTTCTCTCATGACCTCACATAGGTCAAAATCTTTGCCTTCCTTTACCATCTGGTAAGCAGTGTGAATTGTTGTACTAGTGGAAAATCCTTCTCTGTTTGTGAAGTAAACCTTATAGACAATGCTCATAGCAGCATACTAGACCCATGGATCTATTATGTCAGTTACACTCAGGGTCCTCTTGTCAAATTTAGCATCTGTCAATTCAGTGACCTCATTTTTTTTTGGATTTCATCATCAAAATTGGTCTGGTTGAACTCAAACTAGTAACAACCCTAATTGCATCCTTAGTAATCCTATAGGGCTTATCAAGATACATAAATTCATCATCAATTCTGCTCAATATATACCTCACCCATTCATGCTCATCACAAAAATCAGGTAATCCTTCCATATGTCTAGTTGTTTTGCTCCCACATTAGCATAGTCTAGTTTGTAGTTATCATCATCCAGGAGAGTATCCCTTAGCTCTTCAAACTTAACATGATTGATTTCATCTAGCTTGGAGTGAATGTAAACCCTCACATCTTCTATGTACACAACATATGTCGGAATGTTGGAAAACACCCCTTGTCAACCTCCATGGCTTTGTAAGGATATTTCTTATATTTTGGCCTTGGTTTCTCAATAACATCCACCAATTGAGGAGTCACCATTTCAAACTCTTTAAATTCAAAAACTAGGGTTTTATGAAATAACAGTTCTGAAAAATACCTTTGTGTTCTTTCACTAGGGTTTCTCATTCATCTCTTTTCTTCTCAAATTTGCCAAATACTTTGAATACCTTCTTCTCTTCTCATCTCTGAATGCAAATTCCTTTGATTTTGTAGTTAGGGTAAAATTGCAAATCAGGGCAAATGAATAAACAACAATGATAAAAACCCTAGCAATGCACAATGAAGCACAAGACAACATGAAAATCAAAATAACAAATGTAAATGCAAACTGATCTCCATGTCAAACTCGATTTATCTCCATTGCTCTTCTCCACCTCGCATGAGCATGCAAGATTTTGAAGGATTATTGTTGGAGGAATGTTGGGTGCTCACTTCTGCAACATAACATTAAAATGAAGATGCTAGAATAAATGATAGATGAAGGATGCAAAGGCTCTAATGATATTTCAACAGCATGTGGATACTTGAGGATCAATGCATCTTTGAAAATTTGGCAGAATAAGGGTACTTGAGGCTCAATGCATGCTAATGGCTTGTGAGGGGTTTGATTTATAGGAAAGGCTTGGTTCCAATGGACGGTTGAGATTAAAAAGCTAAATGATTGATGTGGATGGCTAGGATTGATTCGGTTATCCCACTCTTCAAGGGAGTTGTAGTCATTTGACAAGTGGAGGGAGGATAGGGCTCATGTGTGCTTGTGTACATAAAAAGTACTACATATAAAAGATATTAAATAAAAGGCTGTAGTACCACTTATCTTTTTAAATGAAAGAGGCACACATGTCGGCTAAATGATAAGATAAATTAATTAAATAAATAAAATTTATTTAATTAATTAGAAAGTCGGCTTATAATGAAATGTGAGAACTTTATTCAAATAAAATATTTGAATTAGTTGGGATATGAGTTGGATATTAATTAAATAAATAAAATTTATTTAATTAATTGGAAAGTGGGATTATGAATGTGAAATTAATTAAATAAATAAATTTATTTAATTAATTGGCTAAGTAGGATAAGGATGGGATTAAGTGGGATTTTAATTAAATAAATAAAATTTATTTAATTAATTGGCTAATGGAATAAGTGGGATTAAGAGTGGGATTTAGGACAAAATGCTACATGATGTCTAAGTGATGTTTTTGACAAGGTGTTGCTAGACATGAACAAAGTTGGGACAATTTTGGGTGTCTACATTTTGCCCCTCTTTGAGATGATGTTTGGGATGATAAGATTTATGTCGAGTAACATCATTTCAAAGAAGATAAGGTATGGATAGAGTAAAAGAATAATGATGATGATGGAAAGATAGGATGATGATAGAAAGATAGGATGATGATGCCCCCTCGAGAGGATATGCGGGTTGGACAAGCACGAGTATGCTCTCGAAAAGAAATAGCTTGGCTGCAAAAGAAAGATAAGGGGATAGATAGATAAAAGGATGATGCGTTATGCTACAATGGAAGGTGAGCAACCATGATGTTTGATATAGCACTAGACGTTATGCACCAAGGTATAGAAGACCAGGGTGACGATGTGTCTTATGCCCCAGCATAATACAACCTTGTCTAACATATGAGGAAGTAAACTTAGAGCATTAAAGTCCTAATGCACAAAAGGTATGATATGACCTTATATGCAAAGGATAGTGCAAAAAGCTATTCCAACATACACAAGATATGAATATTAGCTGAAAAGTTATAGATGTGATACAAATGCAAGATAAAATGATAACACAAACAAGCAAGCAAGCAAGCATGCACAAATGATACAAAAACAAACAAGGTATTGCCCCTGTCAAGTTGTAAACCAATGATTAATTGTTGATTGTTGATAGTTGAGAGTGTTGTCATTGCGGGGAAAGCTATATCCCTAGATCAACACAAGGTTGTTTGCTGAGTTGGTTGGCTGATTGGCTGAGTAATTTGGCTTACAACAAGGCTAGGATCAAGACCATTGATTGCGTTTGGATAACTTGGCTTGATTGATTAACTTGATTGGTATGGATTAAGGATGGGATTACACTTGGACCATTGCTTGGAATGGTTGGAAGATGATGAAATGCTGATTAGATTGATTTGATAAAGGATGGATGATTTGTGGTGGATTGAGCTGCTTTTGATTTGCTGAAGTGATTGGATTTGTTTTGATGGCTAGCTTGATGTGCTTTGAGTTGATTTTCTTTGGTGTTGATGCTATTAATTGATAGGATTTGTTTTGATGGTTGGCTTGATGTGCTTTGGTTGTGATGTTTGCTATTGCTAGGTTGATCATTTTGATGATTGGATTGTTTTGAATGATGATAGTGATGGTGTGATGATTGGAGTGTCCACTCAATCTAAGCATAAGCAAGTGTTCTCAGTGTGCTCAAAGGATGTAAAACAAACAAGGTATTGCCCTTGTCAAGTCATAAACCAATAATTGATTGTTTGATTGATAATGATAGTGTTGTCATTGTGGGGAAAGCTATATCCCTAGATTAACACAAGGATGTGGGAACGCTATATCCCATTGATGATGTTTGATGATGATTGATTTGGCTCATGACAAGATTAGGATCAAAACTTGTTGATTTCATTGGATAATGTTCCTTGATTGATTAGCTTGCTTGATATGGATTAATGTGACGTGGATTTAAGATCATTGCTTAGATTGATTTGATTGATATGATTGGAAGAAGTGATTGATTGAAATGGATGAATGAATGTTATTGATAGGAAGAATTCATGATTGATGATGATGATTTGATTTTGACTGAATGTTGATGGAGTGGATTCATTTGGATGATGTTTGAATCGGTCTTATTGCTTGGATTTTTTGTTGGATATTTGATTTTTTTGTGTTTTTGGAATATTTTGATTTTTTTTATATTTTTTGGGATATTTTGATTTTTTTGTGTTTTTTGAAATGTTTTGGAAGATGCCAATAGATTTACAATTTGGGTAGCCTTTGTGCTTAATACCAATGACAAGGGAGAAAACCAAGTCTAGGTGTGAGGATGGATAAAAGGATGGGTTCATAGTAAATGGGATGGAAGGCTCATGAGAGTTGGATGGATAGATAAGAGGATAGGCCATATAAGGGATGGATGCTTGCCTCATGATAAACGGATAGGTAGGCTATAGTGGAAAGCTCATGATAAATAGATGGGGATAAGCTATAAGATGGAAAGCTCGTGATAAGGATACACCATAGTGGATGGATCATAAGGGAGCTAGGATGTGATCTTCAAATGCTATGTTGCATAGGAAGAACTTGTCCCATTCTAGGTGGTAATGCTTAGGATTTTACATGACAAAGCTCATGACCAAGGGATGACATGATGGATTGGTTTGAATGGGATGGAAGGTTCATAGATAGGACTTGGTTTGGAAAGGAGGTATGTCAAGAAATATCCAAACATGTTTCAACTTTTTTCCGCTATGTCTTCATCAAGATCAAAAGGCAAAAGGATGGATAAATGAGTTCAATAGGATAGGCATGTTTATGTAATGGCTAAGGATGGCAGGATGGTGTGGTAATGGTAGGATAGGATAGGATGGAAAATGATATAATGGGATAGATAGTTTGGAAATGGATAGGTTGGATGAGACAATGTGCCCCCAAGTGTAAGTGACATAGAAGATCAACCTACACATGACGCCTGTTTGCCAAGTTTTCATCATGGTACTTATCCAAGGCACCTGTTTACCAGGTTTTCACCGTTAGACAAAGGGATTTCTCTTTACTTTTTTGTTTTTTTTCTTTTTTTTTTTGCTTTTAGATGGGTTGACAATTACACATGGTGCCTGTTTGCCAGGTTTTCACCATGGTAATGGATAGGAGGGACTCAAGTGGCTAGTGCTATGAGAGGTGATATTGTCCCATTAGAGATGGATGATGTCTTCGCATGGACCATGTCATTATGCTCATAGATGTTGATAAGGGATTGCATGGATGGGAGATGGAGTAGGTAGATAGTGGATGATGAAATGGATTATGAAAGGTTCATGAAAGGATAGATGGATGGGGATAGTGGATTATGATGTGGATTATATAGGCTTATGGAATGAAGATGGATGAAAAGTTTATTCCAAAGCATGGACCATAGGAAGGTGATGGGGAAGATATGTAGGATAATGGATGAAGGATGGGGAGATGGAGACATGTGGGAATGTTGCGGAGTGGAAGGGAACCATGACCAACGGTTGCACACACCATGATAAACATTGAAGCTTTTGGTGAGATGGTGGTGTAGGAAGCAATGGAGATGTTTTCTTAGGGGATGGTTGATGAAGTGATTTAGGTACCCACATATATTTAGCATTTTTAGTGCTTTTGATTTGCTTGTGGGATTTTTGAAGGGAATGGAAGTTTTGGATGGAAGTAGGCTTTTGGATGGATATAGGTGGTTGGGATTCTTGAGATGTGGATGAGGATGCCTCATTTGACTTGCTAGCTATTTGATTAGGAACCCAAACCATTTTGCTTTTGGGCTTTACATTTGGAGGTAAGGATTTAGATAGCTGTTTAGATGAACTTTGCTTTGATTTTGATTCTTTATGTCCTAAGGTATGAATACCTTTAGGATTTTTGGTAGGATTTTTAGCTTTATAGGTAGAGGCATCAAAATTTTTGCTTTTGAATCCCATGGGGTGGGTGGAGTGGATGGAATGATTGGAAGCTTTATGCTTAAATGATGTGTGCGTTTGTTGGCCATGATTAGGGATGTAAGGATATTTATGAATGATAGGTATGTTAGGTGTTGGAAGCAACGGTGGTAAGGTGGATGGAGGGATATTTGGAGTTGGTAAAAGTGGAGGCAAAGTGGATGGCGGAAGGTGTATGGTCACATGTTTTTGACATTTATAGGATGATGGAGGTGGAATGGCTACATATGTTTTGGGTAGATGATGGGGGGTGTGATGGAAAGTGGTAGGTTTAGGATGCATGAAGGGATTACCAACATCTTGGCCTTGTTTACCTTGGGGTGTGTATCCAAGGCTATATGAGCATGGAGGGATCTTGACATGGTTTGGCTCCAAAATACCTTGTTTATAAAGGCCTAGGCCTTTACCTTGATAGTTCATGTTTTGGAGTATGCGATTGACTATGGGACTAGGTGTGCTTAGAGAACTAGACTTGAGCTCTTTATTGGATGGAGAAACTGAAGTGGATAAAGGTCGTTGTTGTCCTAAGGAAGAACACTCATGGATGAGGGTGGTAAGACCAATAGGACATGATAATGGATTTGAAGTGGAATCGATGGTGGATGTGGAAGGAGGATCATTAGGATCTTGATTAGCATTGTGTTCACTAAGATCCAAGTTATTTGTTTGATCTTTTGTGCTTACTTGGGGGACAAGTGTCTCATCATGACAAGTTGATGTTTGCTCATTATGGATAGGGCTAGATGGCATATGACTAGGAGAAATATGGATATCTTGCTCATGGATGGATATAAGATTATGGATAGGATCAAGGTGCTCATGGATAGCTTCTTCATAGGTATCATCTTGATCATAAAGAAGGTAAATGTTATGGATGGGTTGGATTTGGATAGATTGCTCATGAATGGGTATAGGATCAAGTTGCTCATATATAGCTTCTTCATCATTATGGCTATCATCTTGATCATAGAAAAGACAAATGTTATGGATGGGTTGGATGGAAGGCATTTGATATTGAGTTGGACTAGGGCTTAATGTTTCCACATGCTTAGGATTAAATGCTTGACATACCTCTTGGGTTGCTTGAATGGAATTGGAAGGCTCTTGGATAGGCTCTTGGTCAACAACATGAGAACATGATGACTCTTGACTTGGATTAATGATAAAAGGTTCACAAATAGGCTTGATGGCTTGTAGGTAACATGATAGGACTATGACCTTTGGAAGTTCTTTGATAGGTTCATGAATGGGTGTTTGACATGGAGGTAGTTTATTCCTAGCTAGTAGCCAATGGATCACATCCTTCGCAAGGGTATGAGTGGATGGAAAATATAATGGATGAGTAATAATAGTGGATGATATTGTAGGCTTATGATTAGGATTTTGATTGGATGAAAGGATAATGGAGTTTGCTAGGCTAAGATTTGGATTGGATGGGGGTGATACATGGGATTGGGATGATGTGGCATGATTTCCCATTGTATGTTGATATACCTTGTAAACAATTGGGAAAAACATGGGGCATGTATTTGTATCATGGCCTTTGGTCCTATGGTATGCACAATAATCATGTTCATCATATGGACTTTCTTCACATGGGTTGATGGGGGGAAGTTTAATGAGTTTTGCTTCAAGCATTCTTTGTAAAACTATCTCAGCCGCATCCTTTGGTGAAGGATTAGAATGACATGGTGATGAAGGTAATGAAGGGCTTGGTGGTTTGGAAGGTTGATGGACCAATGGACTAGGGGTAGGATCACATGGTGGTGTTGGGATAGGACTTGTTGGCTCATGTGTTGGCATAGGATTGGATGATGGAGGCCACTCACAGGATGAATTAGCTAGGTTGGTATCTCCCTTGTCAAAGGTAATTAAGTCTTGTTGCATTAGACTTGCATGGTTTATGTACAAAGGGCCATTTGGAGCTGCATGTGCTTCTTGTTGCAAAGGTGGATTTGGGCTCATTTGTGCTTCTTTTGGAGGCCATTGATAGTCTTGGCAGCTAGGTGTAATGGTAGGATATGTAGACAAAATATCTTGAGGTGGACCCAAAGATGCGGGCATTTGATCTTGTTGGCAAGGTTGACTTGTGCTCACTTGATTTATATACAAAAGGCCATTTGGACTTGAATGTTGTTCTTGTGATATCACTTGATTGCTTTGTGGATAGGCTTGGTAGTGCATTGGCACGGTGGCATGAGGGATTGGATAAGCTTAAGGTGGAGGTTGATAGGTTGATGTGGCATTGACTTGGTGGATAGGTGGATTAAATTGATAGGAAGTGGATGGATATGACATGTGGCTATGAGGTGGATTAGGTTGGTATGGAGTGACTAAGGATTGATGTACTTGTTGAGCTTGACTAGTGGCTAAAAGGTGTTGGACTTGGGCTACAAAGTGTTGCAGTTGAGGTGATTGACTTGCATGGGGTTGAGCTCTTTGGATGAAGAATTGTAATATTTCAATGGCATCTTGGTTGAGGGGTTGTAATCCTTGATAAATATTTTGGAGGAATCTTTGGAATTTGATTTCTAGGTCCTCTAGTGTAGACATGTTGTCACCCAAGTGTTTGTCTTAAGTCATTTTTAGCAAGTGCTTGTTTAGGGATTTGGATGATGATGTGGCTTGTTTGGATGATGTGGATTAGATTTAGATGTTGTTCGAAGAATGTGTAGGATGACTTGTCTTTATGTGTTTGGGTGTTTAGAGCTTGATGTGGCAATATTCAAACAAATGATTATGCATATACACACATGAATCACTCACGCAAGACACATAAGCAAGTTGTTATTTTGGAAGAATGTGATGTTGGTTAAGCAAGCACGTGAAGACACTTCAACAAGTCCTAGTCAAGGCAAGGCCACTATCACAAGGAGGTTCTAGTGAAAATCCGAGGGACCGGCACCCCATGAGCATCCAGCAAGCCACTTAAGACTTTAACTAACCCTACTAGGAGTTTTAATATACACAAAGGTACACCTCCTTTCGAGTTAGCACTGTATGGTGAGCGCTAATACCGGTTAGACTTAGCTTTCGCCTTATCCTCTAATTTTTATAGCGGGCCAGATGAAAGTACCACTTGAGGTTGTTCCCTTGGGGTGGATACCAAGGCAGGCCTCTCTAAGGCTAAACAAAAGCAACACAAGTAAATATTTTTGATCTCCAAGTTCGTGTTGGGACACGAGGAGAGAGCATACACATTTACTTGGTCACACTCGCATGGGGTTCATTAACCTTAGAAGTTCAATGTGTGGAAGACAATGCAAGCACTTGTTTGTTTTAAAGCCCAAATCTAAACGTGATGAAAGACAATGGTTTGTTTTAGTCCAATTTTTTGATGTGAATTTGCAAACAATTGTTCATTTTATGCCCAAAATCCAAATGTGTTTGCAAACAATGATTAGAAGATGAGAAATGAAATGATTGCACCTGGTTAATTCGCTATCCAAATTGCTATAGATGTTGATGTCAATGTTGCTCCAGCTCCTTATGATCACCTACAACATAAAAAAAATGATATTATAATGCAGGCATAAAAAAAATAGGCTCATCAGGCAAGAAAAATTGTAATTTTAGATGCATAGCCGAATTAGATTTGATTATTTTGATAGATTTTTAGTTCGAAAATTAAAAAATCAAAGAAGAGACCCCTATTAATTTTCAGAGAGCTTTCCGAAAATGTAAAGAAATTAGAGAAATTCCCTGATTTACACCCAGAAATATGGATTTATGAAAATAGTATAGTCGGTAAAGATCTGATTGTTTTGCATTGTAAATGACCTCCAAATTAAATCTGTAAAACATAGACCCCCATTAGAATTTCAAGAGATTTCTAGAAATGTAAAAATTTCTAAAAAAATCGTTGATTTGCACCCAGAATTGCAATTTTATGAAAAACCATAAAAACATGATAAATCCCGCAAAAATCGTGATAAACCCAAAATTGTTCTTCTGTAGCTTCCTTATATCATGGACAAACTTCCACTAAAATCTTGTAGAAAAATTCGCAGCCGTTTGGAAGATATGATGAAATCTTTAAAACCTAGGGTTTTGTCTAAAAAGTAGCAGATCTGCAACAAAAAGTTAATTAAACCTGCAAAACTTGACAATGGGGATTAGATGAATACAAATTTTTACTACAAAAACCTGCAAAAAAAGATCAAACGAAGTGGGTCCCACCGGACGTGCCAAATGTAGTTAGGGTAAAATTGTAAATCAGGGCAAATGAATAAACAGCAATGATAAAAACCCTAGCAATGCACAATGAAGCACAAGACAACATGAAAATCAAAATAACAAATGTAAATGCAAACCGATCTCCATGTCAAACTCGATTTATCTCCATTGCTCTTCTCCACCTCGCATGAGCATGCAAGATTTTGAAGGATTATTGTTGGAGGAATGTTGGGTGCTCACTTCTGCAGCATAACATTAAAATGAAGATGCTAGAATAAATGATAGATGAAAGATGCAAAGGCTCTAATTATATTTCAACAGCATGTGGATACTTGAGGATCAATGCATCTTTGAAAATTTGGCAGAATAAGGGTACTTGAGGCTCAATGCATGCTAATGGCTTGTGAGGGGTTTGATTTATAGGAAAGGCTTGGTTCCAATGGACGGTTGAGATTAAAAAGCTAAATGATTGATGTGGACGGCTAGGATTGATTCGGTTATCCCACTCTTCAAGGGAGTTGTAGTCATTTGACAAGTGGAGGGAGGATAGGGCTCATGTGTGCTTGTGTACATAAAAAGTACTACATATAAAAGATATTAAATAAAAGGCTATAGTACCACTTATCTTTTTAAATGAAAGAGGCACACATGTCGGCTAAATGATAAGATAAATTAATTAAATAAATAAAATTTATTTAATTAATTAGAAAGTCAGCTTATAATGAAATGTGAGAACTTTATTCAAATAAAATATTTGAATTAGTTGGGATATGAGTTGGATATTAATTAAATAAATAAAATTTATTTAATTAATTGGATAGTGGGATTAGGATATGATTGGGAAATTAATTAAATAAATAAAATTTATTTAATTAATTGGAAAGTGGGATTATGAATGTGAAATTAATTAAATAAATAAATTTATTTAATTAATTGGCTAAGTAGGATAAGGATGGGATTAAGTGGGATTTTAATTAAATAAATAAAATTTATTTAATTAATTGGGTAATGGAATAAGTGGGATTTAGGACAAAATGCTACATGATGTCTAAGTGATGTTTTTGACAAGGTGTTGCTAGACATGAACAAAGTTGGGACAATTTTGGGTGTCTACAGATTTCAAATAAGATTAGATCATACAAATGTCACATAAGTAGTTTCCATTTGCCTGAACTTTTCATAATTAATGCACCTTTTCCCTGTTAGGTTTGTTGCTGCCAGTGTGCTATGTAGATTTACAGAGACCAAAATTTATTCCACAATCCTCTACATCTTGAGATTTTGTCCAAAAATTTGGGGGAAAGAGACTATCTTGCCTTATCAACAACCTCATATGTCAAATTCATGCCAACTCATTTGTATGTCTAGCTTCCATTTGTAGAAGCCATAATTCAGGGGGAATAAATAGATATGCAATGGTTAGCTCCCCCTGACCCTATGCCTTCTCTTAATAAAAAATGAAGTCTTATGCACTAGGAAGAAGCACAAATTCTTCCTTCTTCTCATTATCTGTTCTGATTTCTTTCTCCATAGCTTTACCATTTCCTTATTTTTTTGAGTCACAGTTTCCTCTATCTTCTTGTGCTAAACAAATGGTTTCATAGAACCACTTTTGCAAAATCTCGCATTATGCTCAAAGTTGTTGCACTTGTAGCAAACAACATTTTATGAGTTTACACCTATATAACCATTTCTCCTTACTTTGGTTCTACAATCAACAACCCTATGACCAAACTTATTTCATGCATAACAATAGCCATAAAAGGAATGAGAGATCACAACATCATGTTTCGGAGACACAAATGAATTCTTCCTCATGTAATCATTTCTTCTTGCCTTAGTTCTACAATGAATAGCCTTATGACCAAATTTATTGCAAGAATAATAGTAACCATAAAAGGATTGAGAGAACCTAGGATTATCATCCTGTCTAGGAGGAGATCTCTTGAAACCTTTCTTCTTATCACTGACCTTTATGAAGTCATCATCCAACTCTTGCTCCTCATCTTTAGTCGCCTCAGAGTCTTTACTCCAAGGCTCTTCCATTTTCATTTCAAACATGCCTTTAGGTATATTTGTTTTAGAATTCTAACCTTTTTTCAAATCCAATACCACCCTTATTCTTTAGAGGTCTTTGACTATTGATTATCTCATCAAGGATATTGGTGCTTTTCTTAAGTTTTAGACCCTTGTCTATCTGATCCTTTGATTTCTCCAATTCTTTCCTCATAAAGACATCTTCTTCTTCAAGTTTGGAGAATTTAGCTAATTTGTCATTGAGCTTAGCATTTAGGCAATCTGCAACCTTCTTACCTTCTTCAACTTAAACTTTCATTTTGACAATTGCTTCTTTTCATTCTTTAAGCTTGGCCTTATATTCTTCATTTTCTTTCCTTGTAGCATCCAGATCTTCTAGGGCAGAAATGAGTTCTTCAAAATCAACTTCACAATCTTCTGTATTAAAGGTTGTCATATCTTTATCATCTTTTGGAGGATTCTTATCATTAAATAGTACTTCAGTTCCCATGTGTTCCACTCCAAGATCTACCTCAGTTGTTAGACTGCATCAAGGAACCTGGCTCTAATACCAATTGTTGAACACACAAAAGCACTAAGGGGGGAAGGTGAATTAATACTTAATCAAATTCTTTTCTTCTAACAAAATTCAATCAAATGTAAGCATTTAAACCATGATAAACAAAGAGAATAGATAAGCACACAACCATAACATCATATTTACATGGAAAACCCTAGGAGGGAAAAACCACAGTGAGCAAGATGCTTGGATCTACTGTCCAAATCTAGCCTCACAAATAAAAATAGGATTACATTAACATTTATGGGCTACAACCCAAAGGAAGCTGCAACTCCTTGAAGTACTACAACACTTACAACTTTTACAAAAGAGGCTTCAACCTCTACAACAAAATACTTATCTGACTCAGAGGATTATTTCACAAAAATAGACTACTTCAACCTTCTATTGATCTCTACCAACTCTGCATTACTAACTTCATGTCATTCACTTCTGTACGGACACTATACCAAGCACTGTAAGATCAAAATACCTTCACATACTTCTTCCATGTCATCACAACTCCCTTAATTTCCTTTGCAGCAATATCACTTTACAGAAAATGATCCTTTCCACATTTCATCATCAAAATTGCTTTTGCGGTAATTTTATTCGCACATTATCAATGCTATTACACAATACATATCACCTCCATCCTTCAACAACTTTGATCTTACATTGATATCCTCCACAAGATTCAAAAACTTTCTCCTTTGTCGGCCAAGATGAAACGTGTAACATGAAACGTGCAATGGCCACAACAAGTTGGCATTCAAATCATTTGCGGTAAGTAGAAGTCCAATGCGGTTCAAACCAAGAGATAATCAGGACCTATTTTACCTTAGCACACTATTCCATGCTAGCGCACACTTTCTAACACACAACATAATCATCAGCATACACTAAGTGAACCCAACAAACACTTAACCTTCTATTCATTAGCTCGAGACCTAAAGTGATACTGGAGGAGACAAAAATACATCATGTGGATCATGTCATGAACATTATACGGCTTGAAAAACATTCCTATACACTCCTTTTACCATTTCAATTTGTTTCATGTTGGCGCAAACACTTGAACATTGATTTCAGTATCCTTAACACACTCTGCTTACATAGTCTTGATGTATACATTGAAAATCATACTTGTGGTAAACAAAAACATTTGAAACTTGAACTAGGCATACCAACTAACCATATGAGCATATCTTCCAATCAACAAGGCCAAATATCATGATGTGATGAAATGCGGTGACATCAACTGTCTCCCTCTGATAGTCTTAACAACAACAAGACTTGTCATCACACAACTGACTCTGGAGAAACTTCTACGATACATATTATCACTTGAAACTTGAAACATGCATACTTTTCACTTATATCTAGCTATCTTCTGCAATGTTATATGTTTAGGTGTAGAGAAGTGTGGAGCATTCTTTTGTCTCTCAGTGACTGTACTTGCCCTGTTTCATTACTACCTTTACTCTTCTAACTCTAAAAGACTTTGTAGTAGACTTCATGATCTCAAATTTGAACCATAGATGCATTGGAGCAATGTCTAGCTCTCGTTCAATTTGTAGGCCCATATCTTCATTTGTAGATATATGCAGTACATTCTTCTGAGCATGTGACACCTTTCCTAATTGAACAAACACTTAGACAAATTTTCTAACTTTCTTCATCCAGTGCCAAACAAAAGGACTTCATATCATCCAAATACAACAAAGTTCAACCAACATAACCTCCATGTCATTCATTATCAACACAACATATCAAGGATATTGATAATATACACTTATCATGAATTTACACATGAACTTTAGAAGATAAGGTATGACTATGTACAGATGATATTGATCCCATCTCTCCTTTGACTTGCTCCTTTGACATCACATCAAATAGTATGCCTTCTGCATCACAACTTGTTGACATCAATGACAACACATGAAACATGCAACATCAGAGAAATATGATTGTGTAGTCAAGAGGGTAGATAGTTAAGATGGTGCATCATATGATAGTGATGCAGATGATGAAAGCAGTGTATACACTAGCCTTCAATTGAACAATTCATCAGTTGAAAATGATAGTGAAAAATCCAATGATGAATTCTAGCCTAATGCTGAGGTATGTGGCTCAATGAACAATGAGGAAGGCATGTGCATGAGTGAGCAACAAGTTGAATCAGCTTGTAAAGTTGATTATTGAGATTATGCACGGGTAAATGAATTAGATTGTGAGGAAGGAATTTGTTTCTTTTTTTATGTATTACCCTCCTTTGTTCCTATGTGTGATGGTGAAGCAGTTGATATTTGTTTGGATGAGGAAGATAGAGATGGGGCTGCATCTAATAATAACTGATCAGAGACAAACATTAGTGCAATCATGGATTTTCAATTGGACATATTTGCCCTGGATTGTGAAGATGGTGAATGTGTGGATGCATATGAGACCATGTTTCTTTGGTGCAAGGTTTGTTGTCTTCCTCATGTAGAATGTGATTCATCAGAGACACAACGAAATAAAATAAGAGTGAATGTGGAAGAAGTGGGTCATCAGTTTGTTTGTGGCAGTGAATATGACACAAAAGATTGCTAGAGTGAACACGAAACAGTGAGACAATTCAAAGAACTTGGTTCTTCATATGAGGTGTCTCATGATCTTAATGTGTGTGTTGATAGTTTGAATTTTGAATTAAATCATGTTCATGATTCAAATATTAATGATTACAGCAGCACAAGTAAGATTGATGTATGCTAGTCGCTTTTTGTCCAAGGGTTTGACACTTGTGATTACGAAACTTTCCTTTGTAATAAAGGACAAGTTTATGTTGATATGGATGACAGTATTGTGCCTGAGTTTGAGTCCTTTGTATGGGCCCAGTATACAAATGAAAATGTTGTTGAGCAGCAGCAAGTTCACCAAGTTGAAGATCAATAGATGGTAGCTCAACTTGAAAGTATACCTGAGCTGGAGTCTTTCCATTTTTCTTTGTAAGATGAAATGTTTCCCCTTATGGATCAATAGTGCATTCAAGCATAGTCCTTATTGCCATGTGAATTGGAGGTGTTTTCCTTTTCCCTCAATTTGCATAAAGAGTTCGGTAGGTATGATATCTTGGCCCTTGATAATATGGGTTTGTCTTCATTTACTTCTTTTGTTGTTGACATAGTTCTTTATTTTACACCCCATGTTGTTATGAAAGTGCATGATATGGATTAGAATAGGTCAAGCATTTATTTCTTATGGTTTCCCAACAACAGTAATTTCATTGATGGAGCTAGTCTTGGCTTCATGAGTAGTAATTACAGGTTGACCCATGCTGGGGACAGTCTTCAGTTGTTCTAGTCAGGTGATGAATTTTTTTTTGGTTTGAGGGAGATCAGCTCCTTCGTTCATCTTGTCTTTAACAGAGGCAAGTAGTTGTAGTAGTCTTGTGTAGGTTTGACCTACATGCCTGTAAATTTTGATTACAGTCATTTTTTTCCTTTTGTTCCCTCATGCTTATGGTTGTATGTTGTTTTGTACATACGCCTTTGTTGTAAATACGTCTTGTGTTGTTCCCCCTTGTGTGTTTTTTACCTTTTTCTGGTCTACCCAGAGATATTCTAGATCCTCATTATGCCATTTCTTACCACATGTCACCAACCAGAGCCAGTGTTGGCACCTGAAAAATCCAGTTCCCAAACATGCATTATTTTGCCCCAAATCCATCAAAATCCCACTTTGTACATTTGTTGTTAAACCCATCATTTATACCCAATCTAAGATAATTTCCATGGGTTCCCTTCATAAAAATTCTAAGTCAAAATCCCCCAGGTCTTTGTGTTTTCCTTTGAAATTTTTCTAAGTGTTGAAATTTGAGGCTTTTGTCGCTGAATCAGTTGGTTCGCGAATTATCGATTTTGCCGACCAGATTTGTAGTTTTTCTAATTTTCCAACAATGTGACAAAGAGGTGAAGGAATATGTTTCTAAGTAAAGAAAGGAAGTGAAATGTCTTTATTGATGAATTTGGTAGTTCGTGAACCAAAAGGTTCACCGATCACCAAGTTAGCCGATTGGCAGGTTTGTCAATGGGGCGATGCATAGAGAAAGGAGTCGAGCCTTTATCGACAAACTTGGTAGTTTGCAAATCGAAAGGTTTGCTGATGGCCAAATTTACCGATACAGGAAGTGGATGAAAATTTTCTAAGTATTGGTGAAGAAAGATACAAAAGGGAAGAGAAGCCAAGTGCTTGTCGACGAAGTTAAAGGTTCACGAACCGTTAGGTTTGCCGATGGGGGTTTTCACTGAAAAAGTGTTGCTGATTGCCTGGATCAGCGACAAGAAAGTAGATTTTTTTCTAAGGAAACAAAGATGCAAAGGAAGGAAAAGGCGGTGTCTTTGTCAGGAAAAGGAGGATTTCACGAATCATTGGGTTCACCAATGGTAAGGTTCGCTACGGGATGATTTTGCTGACAAAGGGAGAAAAAGAAAGAAAAAGAGAAGGCAAGTCTTGGTCAGTGGGACCTTTGGTTTGCAAACTCTTGAGTTCGCCAACAATGTGGTTCACCGCAGGGAAAATTTGTTGATAGAGAAGATGAAAAGAAGAAGTGGGTGAATAAGGAAAATGATAACAAAGTTCTAGAACCTAGAGGTTTGCCGACCTCACAGTTTGCCGATAAGGCAAACATGTGGACAAAGAAGGACAAAGCACCAAAGGGATGGAGAAGGAAAATAAAGGCACTCCAAGGTTCACAATAGAAAAATTTTGCAACTGATAAGGCAAATTGAAATGTAAAAAATCAAATGTGAAGCATGAAGCATAATTGTAATAGTTCAAAATATTTTAAAGTAAGTTTTAAAATATTTTAAAGTGTTGTAAAAGGTTTACAGACACTTTTAGCAAATTTTGTTTCAAATGCCTATCTACTCCAACTGCCATGATTGCAAGATAAGGTTGAAGGATAACAATGCCCATAAATTAATGTATTGCAGGAGGAGGTCATGCAAGTTGTTTGAACAGTAAAAATCTTCAATGCACTAGTACTCAAAGAGGACAAAATGGATGAAACGGTTGTTGCAAATACTGGGAACCAGATTCAACCTTCCCTCTTTAATGCGCTAGATACCCAAGGCGTGTGGACAATCTTCTTTTGTCAGTTTTAGACATGTCAGGGTATGATCCACACTTATAACCGCACATATTTTCTGACATGGCCATGGGCCATGTTTAATACGACATGGGCTTGACATGTTGACTACGTTTTTAGTGCTCAGGGCTACATAGTGAATGAAAAAAGCTATATATGCATACACAAAAGAAGTTTTGGGCATTGGTCGTTGAACCAATTGTCTAGTCAGGAAAACCTAAGGGAGATTTTAGGGCATCAAGCAGAGGATAATGTCTAAATAGGAAATGGAGGGATACGTCTAGTAGAAGGGAGGAAAGGTTTCACTGAATATTCTCATATCATGGTATGTCTCCAAGGTGCTTTGTAACAATTTATGGGGATATTGAATCACAGTTTTGTATTCTCCTTTGCCACATTTGCAAGCACGAATGTAACATAATTCAGATAATGTGTGACAACATTTAAATCATGCAATAGTTATGTATGGATTGTTGAAGTTGTATTTGGGATAAATAAGTATGTCCATCATATGAAATATATTTCAGAGTTGTATGTTGGCAGCTCATGATTCTGTTGATATTTTGTTGGGTGTGTTTCTTTCATTTGTTGTTTATGACTATGTTGCCGAATGGAGTAGGCATCGGTCCATATTAGGGATGGATCAATCACTATTTTAATCAAACCCTCTTCTGTTAGCCATAGGAGTAGGAGTAGATTTTAGTTTAGGGTTCTACATGTTGTCCATGATTTGGTGTAATAACCAGGGATAAATCTGAAGTGATGTAAAATTGTTTTATTCATTTCTGAATCATGTACATGCATGCCTACAATATGTATGTTGTGTATGCAAATTTAAGTGGAGTCATCTCAAGTAATGTAATATTGTTATGATTGGGTGCAAATGCATAGTGCAGTAATCAACTTAATTTGAGGCATATGCAACTAGTTTGTCTTGACCTAGTGACAACTTTGGGGGTCAAGTGTACATTGGGTATGGATGTGTATATTTTTTTGTGTTCTATTTCATGCCTCTAGGAATATCCCTCCTAGGTATAGCTAAGCCTGAAGTGTAGAGGAGCATACTGGGTAAGTGCACAAAGATGGGGGACCAAAAGGGGTTCTTAAGATGCCACTTTTTTTCTAAAATTAGGAAAGACTGATGTTGGATGAGAAATTGAAGATAGTTACACTCAAAATTTGAAGATACAACAAAAACAAGTTGTAGTGCTCCAAATCTAGTTTCTAAACTACTAATGTTTTTCAAAAATGGTTGATATTAAGGGGTTCAAAAAGGGGGAGCACACAAATTGGTCCTATTTTTTAAAAAAACATAACATAGCATCTGGTGTGCTCCCCCTAAAATGATAACTTTTTTTTAGTATTTCAAAAATTGCTTCGATGAGAAATTAGCTAATACCATGTAGTTTATCCTTGATTTTTTTGATAATTTTTTCATGAATAATTAATTTTTTACTAATTTTCAAAGTGGAAACATCTTGAAAAAATAGAAAATTGAGCGTGATCCACCCTAAAATTTTTGAAAACTAATCGAAAATCATTTTTTTTAATACGTGTAGAATGGAGTCTAGTTTCTAAAAATGTATTTTATTTGAAATTTTAATGAATGGTTAAAAAAATTCAAAAATACCAGACACTGGTTTTGACAAATAATAGATACACTAACAAAAGAAATTAAAGATGAAATCATTAACATACTCAAAACATGAAAAAAAATTATATGAACTTAAAAAGCTAACAGAGACCTTAAGATTATGGTGGTTTTTTTTTACTTGTCATTGAAAAAGTGCAAACCTGATGAGGAACACACTCCAGATTATGTGATTTTTGTTACAATCTGGAAAAACACGTCTTTGGACATCCTAAACACAGTCCAAGCCTTTGGGTTGGAAGCCCAAGGCAAATCCAAGCCAAAGGCTTGCAAATTACCAAGGCAAAGCATAACGCAAGCATGTTATAACACGCTTGTGTTATGTACATTCACATAACACGAGCGCTTTATAACACGCTTGCGTTATGGTGAAATAAAACATGTCACTCACTCCCTCCTTACCCCTCTCTCTATTATTCTCTCTCTCCCTCCCCTCTACGTCTCTCCCACCCATCCTCTCTCTTTCTCACCTCTACCTCCTACCCTCTCTCTCACTCTCTACTTCCCTCCCCTCTCTCTCACTCTCTACTTCCCTCCCCTCTCTCTGACCTATCTACCTCCTAGTTTTCCTTTTCCTTGCTTTCATAGTTTTCCTTTTCCTTTCTAATTTCCCTTTAGATCCCACCAATTTTTCCCTATTTTACTATTTTGCACCTCTCCTCTCATCATTCTTCCCATCCAGTGAACTTTCATTTTATCTTGTTTCCATTTCATCCTCCTAATTTATATCATCATCCCTCTTTGCATGTCCTAGTTTTCTTGTTTCCATGTTCTTTGTCGATGAGAGAGAGAGAGAGAGTCCTAGTTTTCTTGTTTTCATTTCCTTCATTGATAAGGGAGAGGGAGAGATAGAGGGGAGATATAGGGAGATAGAGGAATGATAGGGGGAGAGAGGCAAGAGATAGGGAGATAGGTAGAGAAAGAGATAAGATAGATAGGGACAAATAGAGGAGACAAAGGGGAGAGATAAGGAGATAGAGAGTGAGTGAGATGTCCAAAGAGATAGGGAGAGAGATTGAGATGTAGAGGGATGATAGAGATATAGGGAGATAAGAGAGAGAGATAGGGAGATAGAGGTTTAGGGTTGCTTGGGTTTAGGGTTTAGGGGCATTATTTAGGGTTTATGGATTTTTGGAGAGAGAGAGAGGGGGTTAGGGGTTAGGGTTTAGGGGCATTATTTAGGGTTTATGAGTTTAGGGTTTCTCAAGTTTAGGATTTAGGGGAATTATTTAGGATTTAGGGGTTTAGGGTTTCTTGATTTAGGGTTTAGGGGCATTATTTAGGTTTTATGAGTTTAGGGTTGCTCAAGTTTAGGGTTTAGGGGTTAGGGGTTAGGGGTTAGGGTTTAGGGTTTAGGGGGATAATTTAGGGTTTAGAGGTTTAGGGTTGCTCAGGTTTAGGGGTTAGGGGTTTAGGGTTGCTCGAGTTTAGGGTTTAGGGGTTAAGGTTTAGGGTTTTAGGGTTTAGGGTTTAGAGAGAGATAGAGAGAGGGGACCAATAAAGATTAGGTGAGATAGAAGAGATAGATGGGAGAGATAGGGAGATAGAGAGTGAGGGACATGTCTAGAGACATAGGGATAGAGATTGAGAGGTAAAGGGAAGATAGAGATAGGGAGATAGGTGAAAGCTAGGGAGATAGAGGTTTAGGGTTGCTTGGGTTTAGGGTTTAGGGGTTTGGGGTTTAGGGTTTAGGGGTTTATGGTTGCTTGGGTTTATGGGCTAGGGGTTAGGGTTTAGGGGCATTAATTAGGGTTTAGGGTTTATGGTTTAGAGGTTAGGGGTTAAGGTTTAGAGGTTTAGGGTAACTTAGGGTTTAGAGAGAGAGGACCGATAGGGAGATAAAGAGGAGACTAAGGGGAGAGATAGGAAGATAGAGAGTGAGGGACATGGCCAGAGACATAGGGAGAGATATTGAGAGGTAGAGAGATGATAGAGATAGGGAGATAGGGGAGAGATAGGGAGATAGAGGTTTAGGGTTTCTTGGGTTTAGGGTTTAGGGTTTAGGGTTTAGGGGTTTGGAGTTTAGGGTTTAGGGTTTAGGGGTTAAGGTTTAGGGGTGTTATTTAGGGTTTAGGGTTTAGTGTTTAAGGTCTAGATGTATAGGGTTTAGGGTTTAGAGAGAGAAGACTGATAGGGAGATAAAGAGTGAGGCACATGGCCAGAGACATAGGGAGAGAGATTGAGAGGTAGAGGGAAGATGGAGATAGAGAGATAGAGGTTTAGGGTTGCTTGGGGTTAGGGTTAGGGTTTAGGGGCATTAATTAGGGTTTAGGGTTGCTCAGGTTTAGGGTCACATGTCAAAAATAGTCTCTCTATATTGATCTCTCTCCCTCCCCTCTTTAAACACTTAAAACACTAAAAATGAAGAGAACTTGTGTCTCAAATTACTACTTGAACCTCTTAGTTGAACCTATGCATTGAACCACTTCATTGAACCCATGCATTGAACCTCTTTGTTGAACTTATTCTTTGAACCTCTTTGTTGAACCTCTTCGTTGAACCTTTTTGGAGTTCATTTGGTAGGTTCAATGACTCCTTGGTTCATTGGTTCAAGCATATGCGATGTTGGCATCACTGTGACGAAGTGCTATCGGCAGGACTGAGTTGAAGACCATTGCCATCGGTGAAACGAAGACCATCGGCGAAGCATTATATCTTTGGGCTGATGGACACTAGTCACTCCGATGAAGGTTATGGGTAGGTCGTCGGCGAGACAAGGCCTATCGGCCAAACTCTGGGGTGTTACTCCGACAGGAGTAGTCACTCTGATGGTGTATGTCTATCGGCAAGAGAATACCCGTCGGCATAGCCAAAAGGTTATGAGCCGATGTAATGCGGTTATCCCGATGGAGGTATCGGTGAGACAGAGGACTGTCAGAGCGGGAGCTAATTCTTGTGCCAATGGTGACAGTTATTCTGAAGGTAACCGTGGTGATCGGGGAGACTATGCTTGTCGGTGGGAGGTGAAGTCTGAGGGCCGATAGGGGTTGTTATGCTGATGGACGAAGGCTTGGTATTGTCGGCAACAAAATTGCCGACAACACTCTTTGGTTCATTCATGCTTATAAACCGAAATAGCAAATGCAGCTCGATGCATGTGGGACTAATGTTTCCCATGAAAATGTAAATTGTCAGACAACAGTTACGCAACAGTTGGGACAGCGGGCAGAGTAAGTTGTAATTGCAGTTAGGGCAGAAGTGAAAATGGTTTTTTCTGCTCTTGAAGACTGTGGTATATATACAGTTTTGGTGAACTTGTCGATTATGATAAGAGATCGATGAAACTATTCTAATTATACAGTTTATTCTGTAGATGTGCAAATGCAATAAACTATTTGTATAATTGTCATAGAATTGATACCTGAACAAAAGAGCTGGGTATCTTTATTGTAAGCTTAGAGTTTACTGTAATAAAGATAGCTTTTATTGTGGTGGTGGGTTTTTTACCCGTAAGGGTTTTCCCACGTAATACTGTGTGTCTGTGTTCTGAATATTGTCTATTTCTGGTTTCTCTCATGTACTTATCTGTGTTATTTAGTTTGAAAAGTTACCTGTCTACACTGTCCCCAGGGAATTAACATTAGGAAAGCTATTTTCCGCACCTGTGTTTTCCTTACAAAAAACACTTATAAGTTTCCATGCATGAAAGTGCATAAACTTTCCATGTTTTTCAAAATGCACTCACATTATAACATGAGTGCATTTTAGTGAAGCAAAAAAAAAGGACAAAAAGCATGTAGGATCTATGATTTAGACCCCACATGTCTGTTATTGTTTGCTTTTCATGCATGCTATCAAACAAGAAAACACTTTTTTATGGTGTTTGACATTTTAAGAATCATTGTTTGATTAATCCACCACCTTTTTTTGGTTTTTCAATGTAGAAGAAGCAAATTGCATGCTTTTGGACATAATTTGATTATTTAAACTAAAAGTTTCATGTTTCATATTGTTTCAATGCTAATTTTCATGTATTTAGATTGAATTTGATGATATATGTTTGTTTTTTCATAAATTTTAGTAATCCTATTAGAGTTATATAGAATTCAATATTGAATACGAAGGAACTTGCCAAAAAGATCAATTTTTTGAGGATTTTGAAGCCAAATTTTGGAGGATTGGGCAACTTGAATCTTGAAATCTAAGGTATGTTCTTTATGTGGAACTATCTAAGTTAAAAAATTCATCATTATGTGTATTAATAGAATTAGAATCATTAAAATATGATATATACATGAATTTGTTGTATCTTGATTAGTTAACCCTAAATAATTTTAAACATTGTCAAAATTGTAAGTGCACATCACTGATTCTTCTTCTTGTCAATATGCAAGTGAACCATGACCTTGAGAAACAACATCATGACATTCAAGACTCTTTTGTACTCTCTAAATTTTAATTATGTCCTCCCTATAACAATGTATTATCGTCATTCTCTCTGATGTAACCTAATATAGTGTTATTGATGCTACAAATCTAATATAATTGGTCCCCATTTAGTAATGAGTTGTCACTATCATCCTGTTGGCCATTTACCTCTAAAAATTAGTTTGAGTTTCATTTATTGGACCTATACTAGATACGTTCTTTGTTATTTGAGTACCCTATAAAATTTTTGGACTGCCATCTCTAGGTTTCTCCAAGAAATCAGGCTGGTTAGGCTGCAATAAACTCTATATTTTAGTCTTTTTGTCATCATAAAACTCAGTCAAAATATCAACAACTCTGTCATCATAATTAGCCTTAAAATTACTCATTTCTTGATGATTTCACCCCTTGGCTATCTTGAATAGCTAATTCAAACTATAATTGATGCTCTTTATGTTCACCATGATTTTCTTCAAGTCTTGCATCATAAAGCTAGTTTCTAATGTTAGTATTTTGTCGCTTAACATTTCAAACATATCTATTTAAGGCAAGGAGTCATGATCAGTGTCTTACCACTTACACCAATTGTCACATCATTGCTAGTCAAACCAAGGATATTATCCTAACTTTTGAAGATTGCACCATTGTCAACTCATGCTCATCATTGGGACTAGGTGTGTCATCATACTCAAAGTCTTCTTTACTGATTTGTATTCGTTGATTGTGATAATTCAACACTTTCAATCCTTATAACGGTAATATACTTAGCGTATTTGATCATTACTCCCATGACCTTGATTGACAATAGATTGTTGATTTGAGATGACTTCATACTTGTCTTCATGAGCTACTCTAACTAATTTACCACCTACAATATAAGAATTCGGGTTGTCCTAACATGCTGGTAGGTCTAGTTTTACCTTGTGAGTCTCCATCTAGAATGGTTGGTCCATCACAATGTGCTTGTCATAACTCTCTTTAGTGCTAGTGACTTCTTGTATCTTATCTTGAGTAGGTGTATCCATGGGAGATTAAGAAAGCGTGTTTGAGAAGATATGTTAAGAAAATATGAAATTAACCTAGAGATTGTGCCTACCACCATTTGTAAATTATCCTAGAGATTGTGCCTACCACCCTAGGAAACTTTAAATCAGATTCATATTTATAATTAGTTAGTATTTTGTCTCTTAACATTTCTTTGGACATATCTATTGAAGGCAAGAAGTCTTGACTAGTGTCTTACCACTTAGACCAATTATCACATCATTGCTAGTCAAACCAAGGATATTCTCCTAACTTTTTAAGATTGCACCACAGTTAGGATTACACAAAAGAGATGAAACTTTAAGAGTTTGATCGTGGTAGAATATGAGATCAACAATCAACATGTGCTCATCTATGTCATCAAGAACATCTAGGCCTAAACTGTCATTACACATTTCACTTCTAATCTAATCATGTCAAAATCAACAAGTTTGGAGTCATTTATTAGACAAACCTAATCATAAAAGCCCTCTTGATTTCCACTCTCAATAGTGACATATAAACCATTCAACTCATGCTCATCATTGGGACTAGGTGTGCCATCATACTCAATGTCTTCTTTACTGCCAATTGACTGATTTGTATTCATTGATTGTGATAATTCAACACTTTTAGCCCTTATAACGACAATATACTTAGCTTGTTTGTAATAACAATAATCATGTTGATTATTCATTATGTTTCTAACATCATCATTGTCTTATTCATGATGCATATAACATCATCATGCCGAGGAAACGAGCAATGACTCTAACACCAAAAGAGCATGAAGCTAAGAATGAGAAGAAAAGAGAACAAATGAGGTGAATTCATGAAAGTAGGAAATTGTCAACCATACAAGAATGCATGCCACCATTGCCAATTGAAGAGGAACATGACACATCTAATCAAGCTAAGAGTGATGGAATTGGCAGCACAAAGGGAACAAATGCAAAACCTCTGTTCAACGAGGAAATTGAATCTCAAAGTTGGAGGCACTCCATTGTTCACAGGTAAAGTTGAAGGAACACCATCATTCTCTTCTCAAATTGGAGGCACTCCATCTTTCACAGGTGAAGTTGAAGGTACATCTTCATTCTATTCTCAAGTTGGAGGCACGCCATCATTCACACGTCAAGTTGAAGGTGCACCATATTCTCCATCTCAAATTCAATCCTTTTCATCTTTTCCATCTCCAATTGAAGGTATGCCATCTATCCCATCTCAAGTAAATATTGAAGAAATTCCTAATGTTGAGTCAACTTTACCAATGAAAACGCCTCCTAGAATTTTGCATAGAAAGCCTAAGTTTCTACTTGATATCGATGAGAATGTTTTGAAGCCCATGTAGGATAAGATTCCCAAGCATACTTTCCAAAGATATGCCAATAAGATATGGAAATCATTCTTTGAGAACTTAAATGAAACTGGAAGATGTCAACTATTTGTTGAATTGATGATAAATCTAAAACTCGGGCCTATTATGAAGATTCTTGGCCTAAGAACATCAAATGCTTCAAGTGAAAAATCAATTGTAAAGAATATAATGAGTGCATATGAGAGTGTGAGTTCCACCTCACGCACCAAGGATAGTAATGTCACATGACATTTCATTACGTTGACAATAGTAAGCCAACAAACAAACAAAGCTCGCCGCATTAGAAAGACAAGTCAAGCATTGGAAATAAGTAGAAAAACTATAATGAGAGCCATTGGAAGACGTGAAAGAGTTGAGGACCCAAACACCAATGAATTGTGGGAATTCTCTGGGAGACTCCCACATAAAGACAAAGTTGTTGTTGAAGCCTTGAGACCCTTCATCGAAGAATTTTGGAAAAATAACACAAGGGTGTCTTCTAATGCAAGAGATGGTGTAAGAAGGAGAATTGGTTGTCGAAATTGTGAGCCACATCCAAAATATTTTTTGGATGTGACTCAAATGCAATTTTTCAAGAAATTTTAAGAGATGTATCCTCAAGTCAAAATTAGTCAAAGGTGTTTGAAATAGTAAAGTCTTTTATGTCAAAATAAATCACACATGCACAACTTGTTGTTGTAGAGTACATATTGAGTTTTCTAATCATTATGATGTTTATAGATATATATGTGTAGATTTGCATACTAACGATGTTTTGCAGGAGTGTAATATAAAGTGTCCACCTAGATCTTCAAGAGATTTCATATTGAGAATCTTATGTCAAAGAGTGGATGGTCAATTATTCCACAATAGCTTATACTTGGATGGCATGTGTGATCATTGTGGTGGGTCACAACATTTGCCAATTTGTGAACATATGGAGAACACACATGCAATTGGAAATGAGCTAGTAAGTTTTGGCAAATATAAGATAGTGGCATATAGTCTAAAAGATGGAAAATAAGAAAAAAGGTGTGAATTGGTCATTCAAAAGATTCCACTGTATCAGTTTATCTCTATTTTATGAGATAATATAGTTTACAAGTATGCAAGGCATACCCATAGAGCTTGATGGTTGGACTTGCAATTCAAGTTATGCAAGGACGTGTTTCTACTTGGTACCATCATTTCAATTGTTGACTTTGCAGAGAACTACACACTACAGCCACAGAATGAGGTGCAATCGTAGTATTACAACTCTACACAGGTTGCTATATTTGTGCAAATAACATTTATTCATGTAGAAGATAGTACAAAGGATGACAAGAAGATCTTGAGGGAATATTATTTTTATATCAGTGATGATCATACACATTCTACGGAGTTTGTGCAAGGTTGCTTTTAGATGTTCTACTATGATTTGGCTAGCAGGAGCATATCATTTCGTCAGCATATCATATGGTCAGATAATTGTACGTCACAATTCAAGAACTCGCAGATGTTCTATTGGTTGAGAAGGATGCATAAGATGAATGGTGTTCAACATATGTATAATTTTTGTGAGGCCAGGTATGGAAAGGGGGAGCATGATGGTGTAGGAGCATGTATCAAAAGAGCATTAGCACGAGAAGAGTTAAAGTACAAATAAAATGTAAAGTTGGCAGATGCAAGATCTATTGTCAAATGGTGTAACACTACAATGGGTCTAGGTAATGAATTTAAGTATGTATAGTTCGTAGATATTTTTGGTTGGTTGAAGATACTAACATTGCAAAATATGAGGATTCTTATACATTGACAAGATCGAGTGAGCTACACTCTTTTAGAAGCTTTAATGTAGGTTCATGGAGTATTCATACATGGTGGATGGTATGATTTTGTTCTTCATGTACAGATGAAGCTTGGTATGATTGTGAGTCAAAGGAGTGGGTCAATGATTGGTGTACAAGAAGCCTAAGCCTGATTGACATGTATTGACTACCGACAACACTACAACTCACAGAGATTGAATCATCAGTTGAATTTGACCATGTTTCAAATCTAGTTAACCAGGTATTGCTAGCATTCAAATTTAATAAAAATTCAATATTCCATCTTATTTTGTAGTTTTTTTATTGTTGACTATATTCATTGAACTGAATGCATGCATCAATGCAGGGCATGTTTATGTAGTTATTGCATCTAAAGACAATGAAGAAGGAATGGATTATTATTTGTGTTGTGTTGAGGAAAAAAATAAATCAAATAGGTGGAGAAAACATCGATTACCCTACAGGATCAATGGTTGTTACTGGAACATGGCTTAGAAGGTACCCAATGAAGAAGTCTGATGTGTGGTTGTTCAAGGACTTTGACACACATAGGAAGATTCTTCATTATTCTAACCTTTTTGTGACATCAAATGTTCATTTGATCAAATATGGGGGTAGACCATTGAACATGACCTTGTGGAAGGTTCATGGTAATACTCGACAAAATAAAGAGTATAGCAGACCCAGATGGTTCATTGGATTGAATCAGTGGAATGACAGAAAGGTATGTTATTTTTCTTTGCTATCCTCATTTCACCTTCTATATTTTTGACACCTATCTTACCTTCTTATATGTGTTCCTTGGTCCTGGTTGATTAGCTTCGTTTCATTATAGAGTTCATTGGTGTAGTCATTTTAGCTAAATAGTGCAATTGTATTTGCATGTAGGATTTGAGTATGATGGAGGTAGGCATAATCCTTATGAAGTTGCCTTTGGAAGGAAAGTAAGGTGGGTTTTCATGATTATTTCACAATGATATGTCCTTTAGTTACTATTTCATAATGAGTTTTAATGAGTTTTAATGATGTTACTATGAGTTTTAATGACAAAACCTCATTTGCTTCTTCACATTTGGTGCTAGAAATTAATAGCAATGGTAAGGGTAGCCTTAATTGATGCCCTACAATATATTGGATCAAGTGAGAACACCTTTAGAGCACTAAATTTTCATCTACTAGAAAGATATTAGGACTAAATTTTTACATTCGACATCTCTTAGGGCCAAACGGATAGTGCCAATGCATCTGGGTGGGCAGGTAAATGCTAGGGGAGATGTCTTTTCGGTGGCAAAGCCTCATGGTTGTTCTCGGCTACATTGAACACATAAAATCTCTCAAGAGCCCTAAGACCAAAAAGGTGTCAAACTTTGGACCGGCTATTTCGTCAAACCGTGACACCTAGAAACATCTTCTTTGCATTTATAGGTGGATTTTAGGTCCACCTACAAACACCTACCTCAATTTTTCTTAAATCAATTTTGTTTGCCTATGGTGGCAAGGAACACATTGTTCCAAAATGCTTCAGTTTCATGGAGTGGAAAGCTGCTAGGAGTGACATTTTGCATTCCACATCTCATGGGGCCGAACTAATAGTGCCAATGCATCAGGGTGGGCAGTTAAATGCAAGGGGACGTCTCATTTAGTGCACCAAGTGTCACAGTCCTTTGGGCCAGCACGCTACCGGCAAAGTCGCTTAAGATCCCTAAGAGAAAAAAATGCCAAACTTTGATGGAGCAATTCTCAGAATTTGTGGTAGCTGGGAATGTTATGTTGCAATCTACAGGTGTAGGTGGGGTCCGTCCAGAATAACCTCTCTCAATTTTATCAACTCCAATCTGTTTGACAATATTGAAATCAAATGTATTCTTGCAAAATGCTTTAGTTTCATGCAGTGGAAAGGTGCTAGGAGTGAGATTTTGCATTCCATAGCTCGTGTTTCATCTTGCATGGGACCAAAAAGTCATGTGGTGACTTTTTGGTCACTCATCTCTTTGCACTTACCCTACCCACTCTTGTCAGTTGGCCAAATTCGCCCTTGACCTATTGATAAACCTCTTTCAATCACCTTGACGACACCCTTGGCCTTGGTGATTGTGAAATTTTTTAGGGTTTTGGGTTGCAGTAATATTGGGAACCAACACAACCCATCCATATCCAAAGCATGAAAGTTTGAATTCAAAACATATTTATCCATAAAGAGCTTCAAATCTTCAAAAACAAAATTGAATATCCTTACCCGATATTTGATTATTCTTGATGTGCTTTACTTGTACCTATAGCTTCTTAGCTAATTCCATGTTGATGAAGTTATACTTTTTGCTAGGGTTTATAGAAACATTAAACTTTTTCCTTTTGAATACATCCATGAAATTGAAGGATTGAATCCTCCTTCCTTGGAGTTAAAGTGCATGTACCTATGTCCTTCTTCTTCTCTTCCTCATCCTCTTATAATTCTCCTTCTCCTTCTAATTCATCTTCTTCTCTATTTTCTTCTTCATCTTTCTATTCATCATCTTTTTGTTCTTGTCCTTCATCTTCTTCTTGAGCCCATCTATCTAAAAATGCCTGTTCTAGTTCATCCAAAGAAGAAATATCCATATGTAATGATACATATCATTTTTTAGCTTCATCTTTTAAGGATAAAGAAAAAAATGTTTTCCATGCAATTCCTTCACCATGAGTTCTTTTATATGTGTGCCACCATTCTAATGCATCTCCACTTCCATCAAAATTAGGAATCATCATTGAAACTAGGGTTTCTAAATTTTTACAACATACCTGACTTTGATTGAATTTTTTGTAATGTTGTTAGACTCAAAAATAAAAATATAAAGAATAGACCCATGTTAAAATTTGGTGATCTTTCCAAAAATATAATTTTTTTAAAAAATTCCTTGATTTGTGGCATATAAAGTGAATTTATGAAAAATCATAAAATTGTGATAACTCACTCAATATTGATGATAGAAACCTGATTTTTTGACTGTAGCATCCCTAGATGATCCTCCACCTTCAATAAAAAATTGTAGAAAAAATCATATTTGTTTGAAAGACATAGGCGAATCTCTAAAAATTAGGGTTTTTTCACATTTGCCCAAAGCATAGCTTTGATACCACTTGATAAGATCCACACATTAATAATGGAATAATATAATGTAGAATATAGGTCTCACACAACACAAGAAATGTTTGTGGGTCAATATGCCCTAATATCCAATATATGCAGAAATAGAATAAACCCTTAAGGTAGGGTAACACAGTACAATACTCCTTATGGAAGAAGCCACTCCACGTTCTATCTCTAAGAGATCCCAAATACAATATCATACTCAACACATATCCTTACAATGATAATCATCTCCTTTATATATACCTCCTCTTAATAACATAATGGAAGGGCAATCCTAATGAAGGCCTACTCAACACCTAATATAATTAATTATGCAAGTTGTCCACATGACCCAATATAACTAACTTAAGGGATGTGTGCCACATGTCAACATCTCCATCCCCCTAAACACATTATAATATCATATCCATAGGTACATAGTAGGTTCATAATTTACACCTATAAATGATTCAATTTAAAACTGATTTATTTGGAACTTTCTTACCAACTTTCATAATGTTCATAGATTTTCCTTTGATTGTTAAGTACTCCTATGCATTTGGCATGCACACAGGGCATAGTTGAGAAATGTGTACATAGTGGATTGAAAAACATTTCAACTCTATAGTTTGATATTAGGTTTCATGATCTAGGTATGCTAGTAACAAGGATAAGGGATAGAAGATGTTTGATAGATTGGGTGATATTATGTATTTAATGAGAGAATGAAAGCATTACTTCTCAACTAAGGGTATGTGCATGGAAATAGGGGACCAAAAGGGGGTCAAAAGTGGCCACTTTTTTCCTAAAATCAAGAAAAACTAATCTTGGATGAGAAATTCAAGATACCCACGTGCTCAAAATTTCAAGATGTCATAAGAACAAGATAAGTAGTGCTTGAAATCTAGTTTCTAAACTACTAATTTTAAAATAAAATGGTGGATTAAGAGGGTCAAATAAGAGGAGCATACAAAGTGGTTCTATTTTTGTGAGACAAATATAACATAGTGGTAGGTGTGCTCCCCTAAATGTCAACTTTTTTAAGTAGTTCACAAATCCCTTTAGTGTAAAGTTATCTAACATCACGTAGTTTATGCCCTTTTTTTTGGCTTTTTTTATACGTAAGATGTGGGGTGAGGGCCCATTCCCTTTATTAAGACATAAAAGAACACATTACAATAAACCTACCACATAGGAAGCAAAGAAGAAAAGAGGAAAAAAAGAGAAGAAAAGAAGGAAGGAATCAAGAAGAAGAAGAGGATCCAAAAGGAACTACTAGAGAAGAAAGGGGAAACCAAGCCACAACAACAAACAACTACAAGAGAAACGAACCGCTAAAGGCTCCAAACCAAATCCAAGCTAAACTCTGCTCCTACGAGAAAGAAGAGCATCTATAGTCCACTAGTAGTTCTTCTCAACAGCTTCTTTACCTTCCAAATGAATTTTTTTAGCCTCAAATTTTCTACCTTTTTTCTTCTTAGAAGTCCCACAATCTGGTTTAGGTTTGTTGCACATAGTTTGAGAGATACTGTAATTTCAAGGGGGGTCCACCACAAAATCATTATCAAAAAAATCTGGATTCATGTCATCCAGATCCTCCATGAAAGAAAAAGTGCCTTTGGACTCAAAACCATCCTCCTCCGCCTCTAAAGGGATATCAAAAATCTTATCTAGCACTGGGATAGCAAGAGGGAGAGAAGGCTCCGAGGGATGCTCTGGTAAAGGAGAATTAGGAGGCTGCACAAAATCAGATTGCACAATAGGAGGAGGCTCCATAAACTTGCCGTGATTTCTCCAAATGAAATCAACTTCCAAGGAACTAGCCTTCTTGATCCACTTTTTAAGACTAACTTGTCTAGAGCCAGGCACACTCCTAAGAGTGCTAGCCTCTATTTTGTGACCCAACTTATTGCAATGGAAACAGTGAAAAGGAAGACCTTCATAATTTAAAAACTGAGTCCAGATGATTGAATCTAGATCAAATGAAAGAGAGGTTTAGAGATGTCTACGATAGCACAACCCCTGGCATACCTTCGAGCTGGAACCACCTCTTCTGAGTCAAGCCTAACAAAGGCACCCACTTGATTGATCAGATTATTGATGAGAGCAACATTGTGCATAACCAAGGGTAGATGGTAAAGCCTAATCCAAATAGCAACCTTTGTAATCTTGGAAGTAGCTAGATCAAAAAAGGGGGACCACAGAGAAAGAAAGAGACTTGATTGCCCAAAAAACCATGGGCCATTTTGAACCACGAAAGAACAATCTACAATGAAATGGAAGGTGAACAGAAAAAAACAAAAATCCAAAGGTTCAATCACTAGAGAAGACAAGTTACTCCATGCAGCTTTGGCCCACTCCACAATCGAATCTACCGACGGACGTCTCCTCAAAAATCTCAAAATCAAAAAATGATCCTCAATATTAGCCGAAAATGCATCAATATTGTCATCAGAAATAAACAACTCTACTGGATCATCAGAAAAAACCACCTCTGAGTCCCCTATGGAGAAGGTTAGTTCATCATATTGATAAGCATGTTCCATAGTGGGAGACGAAGATATATCTAGTAGCAGCTTATAGGGGAGACGACTAGGGATTTCCTTACAAATCTACTCCATACAGTAAGCATTGCACACATGAAATGGATTGGATGTGTTTTTACAAGCCACTGTCGTGGAATCTAGATCTAGTCCTTTAGGCACACCCCCAACATCAATCACCTCTTTCTGAATTGAAGCCAAAGGATCAAAAGCAAGCCCAAAAGGAGAAGAGATTAGTGGATCCTGAGGTTCCAAAGTCAAAACAGATCGGAGGGCATATCCCTTTCGTCTGTCTCCAGCATCTAAACGACAACCACCCTTTGAAGATCCAGTCTTAGCCTTACCTTTGGCTGAGCCCTACAATTTACCTCTTTGTCTCTGCGACTGAACAGGCAACCCATCCATTCCAACAACCGCACCAACACCTCTTGCTCTGCCATTGTTATAGTCTCCTGGAATGCCCTCACACATTTTCCAAAAACCCTATAAGGACAAAACCAAAAAATCACATAACCACTGAGCCCTGCAAAACATACAAAACCCCTACACATCATTGGATAGGCCACGCAACCCCTACCAGTGCTCGCAGAGCTTGAACTGGCACAGAATAGAGCCACGACTTGTTGGCAACAAACACTACTAGGCATGATAGGTGTTGTCATTGATGGCAACCAAGATCATCCCAATCATCCGCATAACACAATTTGTTCACACTGAAAGTCAAAATTAGAATTTGTCTAAGTCTGGGCAGTCAAGAACAGAGCAGGTGACAGGGTTCGTATTCCTAGTCCGGATCTATCCGGTGGAAAGGCATGGTTTGCTACGGATCTGAGGTAAGTGTAAGCATTGTCAAGACACTCTAAATCTAGAGTTTCATCCTCCGGAGATGGACTCTAAAGATATTAGCTTCTGAGTATCGAGTTTTAGTTTGACAGAACAAACTAAAGAAGAATAGGCTGACCTTGCAAATGATCTTACTTCCAGATGTATAGAAGTTGTTTATTGGGCAATTAGTGATGATAAGTAGTGATAGCTGACATGATTGATGATTTACAAGTGTAAGTTTTAATCTGCATCTCATATTATGTATGGATCTAGCTGACAGAGCAGAGTACTCTAAAAAATTCTAAATGTTCTTGAAGCTGATTGGTAAAATGATTGTAGATCATGTTGCGGATATATATATCCGATGGAATTGGATGATTTTGGTCTGTGTGTGTTGCAACTATGGAGTAATTGTGAAAAGAAGAAGAGATCAAAGTTTAGATGCTAGCAGAGCAGTAAGAGGAGAGTAAGTATGAAGTGTATCAAGTCAGTTTTCTATGCTTTACTGGAACTGAACTCTAGCATTGATAGATGCCAAATATCAGTTCAAATTTATTGTAACTCTTCTTTCTTGTAGGCAATGAGCCTTCTTTTGAGCAATGAGCTCTAGGCAGTGAGCACCAATGCATGTACATTCCCCATTGTAATACTTTTAATAGAGTTAATCTTTGTGGGTTAACCCCCACTATGCTTTTTCCCTTAACCAGGTTTCCACGTCAAAAATCTTGGTGTCAAGTGCATTATTTATGTTTATGCTCATGTGTTATTGATTAATACTGAAATGTTTACATTATTGATTTGATTATAAATTGTAAAGGAAGATTAAGAGAAAGATATTGTTAAATTGTATGACAACTGATTCACCCCCCCCTCTCAGTTGTCCAGACCTAATTCAACAATTGGTATCAAAGCCAGGTTCCTTAAAAGAAGCTTAATAGTTTGAGGAAAGATCTTGGAAGGAGTTTTCAATGGGTTCACTCAAAGATCAACTTCAGCTGGCTCTAAAAGATCTTGATCAGTCCAAAGCAAAAATATCTAATCTAAAAGATGAAATCAAGGATGCTGATGATACCATTGAAATGTTAAAAGATAAATTAAAAAGGTCTATGGGAAGGAATAAGGAGCTACTTCTGCAGTTATCCAGTTTAACTGAAGAAAAAGGCATGAATGAAGCCTTGGAAGAAAAGACAAAGGAGTGTGAGAAGCTGTCAAAAGAAGTTGTTGTTCTAAAAGTTGAGATGGAATCTGGGGCAATGAGATTTACCAAAGAAATTGAGCAAAGGAAGAAGACTGAAGAAGATTTGAATCAAATTCTAAAAGAAAGAACTGATGACTGCTACAGATTGGACAGTATTGTTGGTCATCTAAAGTCTGATCTACAAGAAAGCAAAGACAATGAAAGAGATCTTGAAAGACAAATTGCCATTCTCAGACATGATCTAGAAGTTGCAAATGAATACAAGGAGAAGTTCAAGATAAGTTCAGCTAAACTTGAAGCAATACTTGAGGGTCAAAAAAAGGCTGATGAAAAGCATGGTCTTGGATATGAGAAAGATGAAAGCTCCAGATCTCGACAAAGAAACTTTCAACCAAGGAATGGGAGAAATAGACCTAGAAGACCTCTGGTAGGACAGCCTAATGCTCAAAGGTATCCATCTTTTAATGGAAATTGTTTCAGGTGCGATAAATTTGGTCATAAAGCCACTCAATGTAGAAGAAGAGTAAATCAAAATAATCCATCCTTCTCCAAACAATGCTTCAATTGTAAGAGGTATGGTCATAAATCCAATGAATACAGAAGTATGATAATGAATAACTCGTCAAATAGAGGAAATAGGAATTCCTTCAATGGCAAATGCTTTGCATGCAATAGATTTAGACATATGGCCAATCAGTGCATATCAAGAGAAAATCAATCAAATGGGAAAAGAAATGTTGTGTACTTCCATTGTAACTGATCCGGTCATTTTGCAAGAGTCTGCAGAAGTAGGACTAATGAAAGAAGAGGTCTGGTAAACAGAAAACCAAATGAGCAGAGACAAGACAAAGGCAAAAGAAAATTTGAAGAGAATGAGATCCAGGATGAAACAAGTGAGACATGGGTCAAGAAAGTGTTGTGAGGTTCACAACACGCCCCATTTTACTCCTTAGCAAAATGAGGACCCCTGTTGTGGCTTTTGCTTTTTGCTTGTGTGTGTTGTTTTGCTTGGTGGTAAAGGGAAAAGGGAGTGAAATAGTACAAACCTTGTTGAAATTCAAAAAAAAAATGCACTAAATACTAGGGCTGAGTACAGGTGATTTCCTTGTCAAAAATGAATAGGGGTTGCTTTTTGAACCATCTTAAAATTCCTAGTATTTTGCAAGTTATGACTGTTTTGGTAAAATGCACTGAAATGGGTTTGTTTGTATATACAAAGTCGTTTGTATATACATCGGGTCGCATATACAATGTTCTTTGTATGTTAGGTTGTTGTATCTTGCACATACAAAATTGATTGTATATCGGTCATGCATATACAAAGTCTTTTGTATATCGCTCATATATAAAGTCGTAGAAATGGGTTATCGGGTTTACATACAAAGTTGTTTGTATGTTTTTTTACTTGTATGCATTTGCTAATGTTCTATTTGTACATACAAGTTGGACCCGACGTAGTTGAAGGGTGAAATGAATGTTTGTTTAAATCCACCAGTTGTATGTTTGGTGTTTGTATGTTTGAACATACAAGCAAAACATACATTGCAATGTACAATGACAATATGCAAGTCGCGGACCCGGCGCATTTGAAAATTGAAATGAATATTTTATTAAGTCTGGCGCATGCATTTTTTGGTTTGTATGTTTGAAGTGCTAAATATACATGGTGGATATACAACAGGTTATGTGCAAGCCGCGCACCTGAGAAGTTATAAATTATGGTTAAGTCGTTGTATGTTGTCGAATGTATGTATCTTACATACATTCGCGATATACAACGCCTTATACATGGCACGGATCTGAAAGGCTATTAAATGGGAAGTAATCATTGTATGTTTCTGGCTTGTATGTATCCTACATACATTGCTGATATGCATTGCACCACATGCAAGTGCCGGAACCCAAATATTATGAAATGAAGTTAAATGCTTGTATAGTTTCGCGGCTTGTATGTATGTTTCAAAACATGCATTGCAAGATACATACAAGTGCCAGAATCCAAAAGAATTTGATATCTGATTTATGCAATTTATCACGTCTGCTTGTATATCAAAAGATACATTGCGGTATGCATCGCTTTATGCATACAAGCTAGAATTCAAAGGAGAATAGGATATGGTATAAAGCATGCATCACGCCCGAAAGCATATCAAGAGATGCATTGTGTTTTATATATCGCGGATTTGACAGGGGTTATAAACTGCAGTCAATGAAAGGAGTTGAGGTCCGACAGGGACATACAAAGGTGTTTGTATGTATCGGCTTGTGTAAATTGGAATGTATATCCCCACATACAAGTGATACATGCAAGCAATAAATGCAAAAGAAAAGGTGCAACTCAAGAAGCTCGAATGGGAAGTTTAAAACGAAAAGGGGTCCTTGTATGTTCGGAATGCTTGTATATTGAGATATACAAGCCCGATATACAAAGAAAACATGCATTCGCCATATACAAGGATTTAAGCAGGCGAAAAGGCGGGAAAGTAGAGCGATAGGATTTTGAAACTGATTTAAGGCCCGATGCATGTTTTTGGTCAATGATGGTTGACCCGGCCATTTTTTACGTTGTATGTGCATTCAGATATGCGGTTGCTCACAGATGCTGAAAATTCATGGCCCAATATCTATGTTTACACTTTTAGAACTGGATTTAATAAAATGATTATCTTCATGTTGGTTTAGTAAATGATGATACTTAATTCCTGCTTGTTTATTGCAGATTGCTGGAGCTATTTCGAAGTAGCTAAGAAATGTAGAATTGCCGACATAGTGGCGGCATGTAGGTGGATATTAAAGATGGAGATTTAATGGCCAATCTAACATTCTGACCAGGCGGCGGATCGGATCACATCAGATTGCGAAGGGGCGAAAGGAGTCAAGGCCTGCAATGCGAAAGACAAAATGCAGATGGAGAAACATTATTAAACAGAGGAACAACAGTTATTTTTGAACTATTAGAGTTTCCAAGGGGCATCCTTATGCCCAGTATGGGCATGCTGCTCAGATTTTGGTAGGATTTATTCTCCACCGCTTGATGCTGCACCTACAAGGTGGACCGTTGATTAACTAGGGTTTTTTGGGCACCATTTTGGGAATAATCAGAGCCATATATATGGAGCCCATTTTATTTTTGGGAGAGGGAGGTCAATCATTCCAAATCTGACCTGTAACAATTTCATGTAGGAGATCGGATTACTGAGACTAATGAGGATTGAACTGTTGAAACATCAAGGTTCTTTCTTCAGATAATTGTAAATGTACTTGTTCTAAAGCATACTGAATAAAGATGAAGCTTCAGATTACATCCTGATTGTAAACTTTACGTAATATTCAAGTTGATTTCTGGATATGTACTGGTGAATGTTGTGTTCAATAGAAGCGCTTTCATTTCATTACATGTTGTTGTCAACTTTTCCTTTGAAGATTTGTACTGGATCACGCGGATTTGTGGAATGTCCTGGTGAAGTATGATTCTAGTTTTCCTTCTCTTCATTGATGTATCAGAACATGTGTGTGGATCAATGATCTCAGTCAAGTAATTTTGGGAACCTCATTCTTTAAACCCCATCTTTGTTATTTCCTTTTTTTAATTTCATTGAAATCCCTTCTATAACTGCAAAATCATGACAACTAATGAGCAGAACAGAGAAATATGCTGACATCCCATAGATAACTGAATATCATTAGCATATTTGAGCCAAAAATGCATGTAGTGTTGAAAATATCATGCAAAGACTTGCAAATAATGGTAGAAATCATGCAAATATCAACCTGTAGGCACATTATTTGAGCAAGTTCATAGTGTAAAGGCAGAAATTACTGATGAACATAAGGCCCCTGAATGGAAAATAGCAACACACATCAACCACTGAGTAACGTTAGTAGATTATGAACTAATCAACGGAGACTTGGGATCATGAATTCTTTGAATTCATCATATCTTTCAAGATAAATAAAGGTTGTTGTGTAACTTTTGTTTAGTGTTTGGTTGTGACTAACATCACCATCAATAGAAACTGGCACTAGAAGGAGGGCCACCCCTCATCATGAGTAAGTTTTTGTCCAATTGATAATGCAGACAGAAAGGTAACACTCAAGCATCTCTATATTTCAAGTTATATGTAAGGATTTGCTATTTTAAGTTTATGCATGCTAATCAGTTGTGAAGTTTTCAAAATTAGGCATAAATACAGCCTTGGCTAGGAAGTTTCAACTGATCTCTACAGTAAACTAGCCAATCTTCCTTAAATTCAAGAAATCCTGGCTCCTAAGCCAAATACCAGGTCCAGATCTAGTGGACTCTTTGAAGAGTTACCTATCAGGGGATTTAGACCTAGAACTGTGGACATTCATCACTCTCCTAATTCTAGTGCATCAGAAGCTTCACCAGAACGTGCTCCTATAACCCCTCTCAGGTGTCAAATGCCTACAGGACCACCTGTCACACCTCAGGTCCAGCCTCAACCTGTCATACCTCAAGTTCAACCCCCACCAGTTCTAATGTCATTCTTTGATGCAGAGTCACCTCTGACTTTTAATGCATATCATGCTCTACCTAAGAATCCTGATAAAATTTGTCCTAAGTATCACCCATATCAAGATGCTGATGATCATATCAGAACTTTCAAGGAAGCCTGTTGTAGGGCTAGAATTGAGCATCAAGATGTTGTATGCAGGTTATTTCCATTTTCCTTAGGGAAAGAGGCATATAACTGGTATACCAGTCTTGGTCAAGGCTCAGTCGGTTCATGGGATGCCTTAGAAAAAGCCTTTAAGGATAGGTTCAGAACACCTATAGATCCTTCAATGAATTATCATTTGTTTGCCACAATCAAGAGATTTGAAGGAGAACCTATTGCTAACTTCAATGCAAGATTCTAGAAAATGCTCTCAAAGGTAGTAGCACCCTATGTTGTAACAGATGAAGCTGCTAGGAGCATTTATTACTTAGCTTTAGATCCCTTGACTTCCATGTTTATCAGGAGAGCACATCCTGGTGTGACAACTTTGGCAGGAGCTTTTGAAGAAGCTATCCAAGTCAGTTAGCAATTAGCTCCTACTCCCACACCAAATATTGCCTTCCCTACATTTCCTGGTTATCCTGCATATCCTGTTCACCAACAAACCAATGGAGCCATGATACCTTCAGCTGTGATGCCAGCCCCTTTGCAAATACCTCCACTTAGTATCATGCCTCCACCAAATGGAAATGGCCAGATGTCACAATATCCAGGACAAGCACAAGTGCCTCAAGTCGTGGAACAATCCAACAATAACAATGGATCTTCCTTTTTCAAGCCTCAGACAGAGAATGTAGTGGCCAAGGTTCAGGAAGAGAAAGAAGAAATAAAGGAGATATCAGCACAGTTAAGGAAACTCACCACTGAGGTCACTCATCTGAGGAACCAGAACTTCTACTCTCAACCAAACCAAAATAGAGGTTATGCCAATGACAAACCTAATTATCCTGATAGGGGGTACAACAATAATTGTAATAACAATGGCAACAATAATCCTCCTAGACAGTCTAGAGTGTGGAACACTAGGCCAAACAATGGTTCCTTTCCATCACCCCTAGACAACCAGCCTCCTAGTGAACCTAAACAGACCACTAGAGTAAACCTTGCAAAGGCTGCACTTACAAACTGGTGTAGAATACATAACACCAATGCTCATGCAGAGCTAGATTACCCTCAGTTCAGGATTGCTGCTAGTATATTCCAAGCTGAAGTGTCCAGTACTTCAGGAAATCCACCTTATGTAGAGGCAAATGAAATTGTCCCCTGTGAATATGATTCTGCCTTAGTGCTAGAAAGCTTCATGCATCATCCTTATCAGCAGACAATTTCATCTCATCAGGATTACACCTTAACATGTGAGGAATCAGCCATGGCTTTTGAATCCAACTATGTTTTTCCATTTGAGGATGAGAATGAGCCATCAATTGAGCATGAGGAAGTCAATGCTTATCAACAGCAACCTCAGTGTAGGCATAATTACAACTTGAGAAATAACTCAAATAGATCTGCTAATCCTTTGACCACATCCTTGCCTCCAAACAATTTCAACACCCCACCTGATCCTAAGGCAAGTAATAACCCTGGATTTGCCAAGGTCAATACTTAGTATTTGGCACCATAGAATACAGCACCAAAAGCTAGTAATCTACCTCCTGAATCTGACAAATTGGTTACGTATCTGGCAGATGAAATGAAAAAGGTTAAAATCAGCCTGTCATTGTTAGAGATGCTAAAAACCCCTGCTATCAGGAAAGATTTCATGAAATCATTGGATGATCCTGCTCAAAAAGAGGGTAGTCATGCCTCAGGTCAATTTGGAAATAAAGATCATGATGTTAGGGATGTTAATGTTAAACCTAAAGTGTCAGCCATTGTTCAAGCTGCAAAAACTTCTCACATGACCCTATACAAAGACAAAAGTGAGTCACCTCCCTTCCTCCTTACCATAAGGATGTTTGGTAAAAATTTACACAACTGCTTAGTAGACTTAGGAGCATCTACCAATGTGATGCCCCTATCCATATGCAATGCTTTAGGATTACATCCTGCTAAATCATTAAAGAAAGTGACACAATTAGACAAAACAGAGGTGAGTGTGGTAGGAGAACTAACTCACATTCACATGCAGTTAGCATCAGACCCCAAAAATCAGCACTATATCGATATTCAGGTAGTTGATATACCTGATACATATGGGATGTTACTCAGCAGAGACTGGTCAAAAACCCTTAACAGATACATGTCAACTGATTTCAGTCATATGTGGTTGCCTTGGAGAGGGATACCAAATCAAATAAGGATAGATGTTGAACCCCGCATGAAACACATGATCACTGAATATAACAAAACCAATGAAATCATGTATGTGGATGTAGAACCTGGAGTTTACTCCATTAGACCCCAGACTGCCAGCATAGAGGAGATCCTAATGTTTGACTTTCATAATCACGATGATGAACCTCAAGATGATGGAATAACCTTAGAATCTGATTGTAACCCTGAAAATGGAATAGAGGTAGATCATTTTAAGAATTTTGAGATGCATTTGTTTAAAGAGGTGCAACGATGTCAGTTATTAAAAATGCCTATTCATGATATTCTAATTGATGGATGGTGCAAGTTGCATGATGAGGCACATTCTAAAAGGACTTGTGGTGTTTGTTTAGACATGTTGGAGTTGGAACAGGCATACAATGAAGCATCTTCATCAATCGCGGTGAGTTCTGCAGATAATGATAGTGAAACTAATTTTTGTTTGTCTTATGCAGGAGTAGGAGAATACACATACCAAGATGAAAGTTCTATTCAGATGACAGAAGAGATACTAGTGTGCAACAAGGGCAATGCTAAAAGCAAAAAGAAAATCACCCCAGGGAGTGATTGTTTAATAGAATCAGATTATGAATTATCTGATGAAGATAGGGGCAGTAATCTGTCCAAGTTCAAAGAGTTTCTATCAAAAGAAATTCAAAAGATGACACAACAGCAAAGATCCCCACAGGATGTTTTGATCGAGGGATGGTGCAGGTTACATGAAGCACCACATTTAGAAACTGCTTGTTCATTGTGTCTGCACATTCTGAAAAGGTAGTCGTTGCCTAGTCCAGAAGATCATTCTTCTAATGGTAAAAAGAATGAAGAAATATCAGTTCCACATAAGATAGAAAAGGTGAAGTCTGAGAAAGCTGAGACACCAAAATCAAAATGGATATCAAATGGTGCGGCTGCCAGAGCTAAAAGGAAGAAAGAAGGCCCAGACAAACCTTTAATTGAAGACAAACCATGGATCCTTAGATTTGATGGATCCAAGTCAAAACAAGGAGCTGGAGTAGGGATAGATCTTATTGATCCATCTGGAAAATCCTACTTGGCAGCAGATTGCAATTCCCATGTACAAACAATGTGACGGAGTATGAAGCTCTAATTCATGGAATATTGTTTGCATTAAGAAAGAAAGTGAAAATTCTGCATGTCTATGGAGACTTAGAATTAGTTGTGAGGCAAGTAAGAGGTATATACTCTTGCAATTACAAAAGGTTGTCCAACTACAGACATAGGGTATGGGACTTAATAGAAAATTTTGATGCATTCAATATCACCCATGTACCCAGAGAGCAAAATCATAGGGCGGATGCCTTAGCCCAAGCTGCAAGTACTCTGGAGCCTCTGTCCATATCTGGCTTAAAAAGATTCTCAGTCAAATTAGTATCAGTGCCTTCTGTGCTAGATAATGTAACTAATCTTCAAGTATTTGATGATGATCAACATATTCTAGATTTTATTTCCAACAGAGATATTTTTGAGGAATAGATCATAGATGAAACAAATGTAGAAGATCACATCTGGACCGAGGAAGAAATCCTAGAGCTGCCTAGCAACAAGATTCCTAAGGGAATGATAGAGCTAGAAAGAGCATTTGATCTTGACAATATGCTAAAACAGAAGGATCTCCCAAAGGCTGATGGAGGACAGTACTCACAGGTCAATATAGGAAAGGACGATGAGAAAAGGGACGTTCTGATTGGGAAAGTCTGTACAGAGGAAGAGTTGGAAGGAATAACCCAGGCTCTCAAGGATTATATCCATGTCATTGCCTGGACGTATGATGAACTGAAAACTTACGACACATCAGTCATCACTCATACAATACCTTTGAAGCCAAACGTCAAGCCTTTTCGGCAGAAGCAAAGACCCGTCAATGTTTTACTGGAGCCCATCATTTTCGAAGAGGTTAAAAGACTACTTGAGGCCAGGATCATATTTCCTGTGAGACATTCCACATGGGTGGCAAACCTGGTCCCAGTAAGGAAAAAGAATGGCGACATCAGATTGTGCGTGGACTTCAGAAACTTAAATCGAGCTTCTGAAAAGGATAATTATCCTTTGCCTTCTCTGGATGAGGTCCTGCAAATTGTGAATGGTGCCAAGATGATGTTATTCTTGGATGGTTTCTCTGGTTATAACTAGGTGATGGTGGACAAAATTGATAGATTGAAAACCGCATTCACCACAAAGTGGGGAATCTTCGCCTACAGGCGCATGCCGTTTAGGTTAATAAACGCTGGAGCCATATTTCAGCGAGCAATGGACATAGCCTTCAGAGGCTTGATTGGTAAATGCATAGTCATATACATGGATGACTTAATAGTTTTCTCTAAAGATAGAGCAAACCATGTAGAGGACCTGAGAAAGGTGTTGAAGAAGTGCAAGCAATACAGGATATCCCTGAACCCCAAGAAATGCATATTCAGGGTAACCACAGGAAAATTATTGGGCCACCTAATAACAAAAAATGGGGTCATCATTGACCCTGATAGGGTGGAATCGATCATGAAAATACAGCTTCCTGGAAGCAAAAAGGAGCTCAAATCTTACTTTGGTAAGATTAATTTTGTTAGTAAGTTCATCACTGGCTTTGCAGAGATTGTCAGACCCTTGAATGCCATGCTCAAGAAGGACACTAAAATTGAGTGGACACCTGAAGCTAGAGCTACTTTTGAAGATATTAAGAAAGCTATATCAAACGCTCTAGTTCTGATCATTCCAGATTATACCAAGGACTTTTACATTTACTCATTTGCTTCAAAGGATGCTTCTACAGCAGTGTTGACACAGAGAAATGAAGAAAAGGAGGAAAAGCCTATAGCCTTCATGAGCTGCCCATTCAGAGATGCAGAGCTCAGGTACATGGACATTGAAAGACAGGCACTTGCTCTGGTTCGGGCAGTTAAGAGATTCAAGCATTACATTCTGAGAAGTAAAGTGATTGTTGTAGTACCTAATGCAGTAGTAAAGATGTTATTAATGCAAAGCGAACCAGGTGAGAAAAGAGCTAAATGGATCACTGTCCTCCAAGAGTACGATATGGACATTATACCCATGAAGTTAGTTAGAGGACAAGCATTAAGCCAGATGATATCAGAGATTGATCCTACTATCATGAGCTAGCAGTATGTTGTGAACGCAAAAAAAGATGAAGAATGGTACTCAGACATCAGACACATCCTGATTACTGGAAGATGTCCTACGAGACTGCAAGCCTCACAAAGGAGAGCCTTGAAGATGAGGTCACAGAAATATATGATCAAAGGAGGAGTCCTTTTCAAGAAAAACTACGAAGGGATATACCTTAGGTGCCTAGAAAGACAAGAAGTAGACAAGGTGTTAGCAGAGTTACATGATAAGTTTAGGACCGCACATGGACCACCTTTAGCTACCACTCATGCTATCCTCAGGGCAAGGTATTACTAGCCCACTATTTTTAAAGATACTGCTGAACACATCAAATGCTGTCATATGTGTCAGGTTGCTACAAACAAAGGAAGATATGCTGGTCAACCTTTGCAGCCAATAATGGATATGCACCCATTTGCTCAATGGGGAATGGACTTCATAGGACCTATCAATCCTCCATCATCTTCAGGCCACAGGTAAGTTTTAACTATTACTGATTACTGTACCAGGTGGACTGAAGTTGTCAGCAGTAAGACATGCAATGCTGAGGATGTCATCAAATTCTTGGAAAGCAATATAGTAACCAGGTATGGAGTTCCCTATGCTTTGGTAGGTGATAATGGATCTGCCTTTGCTTCAATTAAATTATCAAGTTGGGCTTTTGATCATGGGATCATCTTAAAATTCTCCTCAAACTACTATCCCCAAGGGAATGGATTAGTAGAATCCACAAACAAGAACCTATTGAACATCATAAAGAAATTAATAGAAAAGAACCCAAGGGAGTGGAATACCTTACTGAAATATGCCTTGTGGGTAGATAGAACCAGGAATAAGGCTGCATTAGGAAATTCTCCTTTTCATCTAGTATATGGGGTGGATCCTATCCTCCCTGTTAACCTAAGGATTCCTACATTGCAGTTTGCACAAGAATACCTAGGCATTGATAATAAACAAGAGGTTGGGTTGCTTCAATTGATGAACCTAGAAGAAAAAAGAAGTAAAGCAATTGAACAATTTGCTCAACATCAGGTTGTTGTCAAACGCTGGTTTGACAAAAGAGTCATAATTAAGGCTTTTAGGATCTCAGATCTGGTCCTGATGTGGGACAAAGCACATGAGAGGAAAGGAGATCATGGTATGTTTGATAAACTCTGGATAGGTCCCTTTCAAATTTATGAGATTTTAGGAGACAGCACCTACAGGCTTCAGACCTTAACCGGTGAGGATGTTCCATTACCAGTTAATGGATAGTTTCTCAAACATTACTTCCAAGCCTGAAGTGATGCCATGACAACCATGTGTATCATAGTGTACATTTTTTTTATAGTTGTTTGTACAGTCTGCTTGTTTTGGCTTGTTTTGTTTTTTCCTCAACAGGGATCTTTGTTTTGATTTAGAGTATGCAGGAGCAGACTAACAACCATTGAAAACAATAGAAAATTTAGAACATTTAGGTTAATTGTTTGAAATTTATGCATAACTTGTTGTGACTGTCATGAATGTAGAAAGTTGTCTAACTTTGTGAAATTTTGTATTCAATAACTATGGGTTGAGTATTCAAGGAGGTTTCTCACGATGACACACCTAAAATCCTTGGGTTTGTTGAACTTACCAGTGTAGATATTAGGTGAAAAATCAGAAGTCACCCTTGCTACCATTACAATTCTTAGCTTAATTTTAGAAAGTGACCACTCCTTGCATCATGAAGTTACAAATGCAATATCTTATGAAGTTCTATCAAAAAATAAACAATAAAAAATAAAATGGATTATACTGAAAATCCAGATTAAGCCATCTAAGTAACTCTACCGGGGCTATAGACGCTCGCTGGCAGTAGGGCTCTACTTAGGAGAATTGTAACGATATCCTTGTCGGGGCTATGGACGCCTGCTGGCAGCAAGGCTCTATCTGGTTGGCTATGAGGGAATGACATCAACTATGTAGGCTAATATCAGTCACTGGTTCGTTCAACTGATTTTCAAGATGAGGATTATTGATCACGTGCACCCACTTAGACTGAAAGGCAAATTCATGCACCTTATTGAATACTTTGAGTCTCAAGTTGGATAATGATTTGCAGAAAAGATAGTTGGAAGTTATGAATTTATTTCATTCAGTTTCCTTTAATGGTTTGAATTTAATTGTTTTGTTTGGTGGCTAGTTGTTGTGAGGTTCACAACACGCCCCATTTTACTCCTTAGCAAAATGAGGACCCTTGCTGTGGCTTTTGCTTTTTGCTTGTGTGTGTTGTTTTACTTGGTGGTAAAGGGAAAAGGGAGTGAAATAGTACAAACCTTGTTGAAATTTAGAAAAAAATGCATTAAGTTATGACTGTTTTGGTAAAATGCACTGAAATGGGTTTGTTTGTATATACAAAGTCATTTGTATATACAAAGTCGTTTGTATAAACATTGGGTCGCATGTACAATGTTCTTTGTATGTTAGGTCATTGTATCTTGCACATACAAAATTGATTGTATATCAGGTCATGCATAAACAAAGTCTTTTGTATATCGCTCATATACAAAGTCGCAGAAATGGGTTATCGGGTTTACATACAAAGTTGTTTGTATGGTTTTTTACTTGTATGCATTTGCTAATGTTCTATTTGTACATACAGGTTGGACCCAACGTAGTTGAAGGGTGAAATGAATGTTTGTTTAAATCCACCGGTTGTATGTTTGGTGTTTGTATGTTTGAACATACAAGCGAAACATACATCGCAATATACAATGACAATATGCAAGTCGCGGACCCAGCGCATTTGAAAATTGAAATGAATATTTTATTAAGTCTAGCGCATGCATTTTTTGGTTTGTATGTTTGAAGTGCTAAATATACATGGTGAATATACAACAGGTTATGTGCAAGCCGCGCACCCGAGAAGTTATAAATTACGGCTAAGTCGTTGTATGTTGTCGAATGCATGTATCTTACATACATTCGTGATATACAACGCTTTATACATGGCGCAGATCTGAAAGGCTATTAAATGGGAAGTAATCATTGTATGTTTCTAGCTTGTATGTATCCTACATACATTGCCGATATGCATTGCACCACATGTAAGTGCCAGAACCCAAATATAATGAAATGAAGTTAAATGCTTGTATAGTTCCGCGGCTTGTATGTATGTTTCAAAACATGCATTGCAAGATACATACAAGCGCCGGAATCCAAAAGAATTTGATATCCGATTTATGCAATGTATCACGTCCGCTTGTATATCCAAAGATACATTGCGGTATGCATCGCTTTATGCATACAAGCTGGAATTCAAAGGAGAATAGGATATGGTATAAAGCATGCATCACGCCCGAAAGCATATCAAGAGATGCATTGTGTTTTATACATCACGGATTTGATAGGGGTTATAAACTGTAGTCAATGAAAGGAGTTGAGGTCCGACAGGGACATACAAAGGTGTTTGTATGTATCGGCTTGTATAAAGTAGAATGTATATCCCCACGTACAAGCAATACATGCAAGCGATAAATGCAAAAGAAAAGGTGCAACTCAAGAAGCCCGAATGGGAAGTTTAAAACGAAAAGGGGTCCTTGTATGTTCGGAATGCTTGTATATTGAGATATACAAGCCTGATATATAAAGAAAACATGCATTTGCCATATACAAGGATTTAAGCAGGCGAAAAGGTGGGAAAGCAGAGCGATAGGATTTTAAAACCGATTTAAGGCCCGATGCATGTTTTTGGTCAACGATGGTTGACCCGGCCATTTTTGACGTTGTATGTGTATTCAGATATGCGGTTGCTCACAGATGCTAAAAATTCATGGCCTGATATCTATGTTTGCACTTTTAGAGCTGGATTTAATAAAATGATTATCTTCATGTTGGTTTAGTAAATGACGATACTTAATTCCTGCTTGTTTATTGCAGATTGCTGGAGCTATTTCAAAGTAGCTGAGAAATGTAGAATTGCCGACACAGTGCTGGCGTGCAGGTGGATATTAAAGACGGAGATTTAATGGCCAATCTAACATTATGACTAGGCGGCGGATCAGATCACATCAGATTGCGAAGGGGCGAAAGGAGTCAAGGCCTTCAATGCGAAAGATAAAATGCAGATGGAGAAACATTATTAAACAGAGGAACAACAATTATTTTTGAACTATTAGAGTTTCCAAGGGGCGTCCTTACACCCAGTATGGGCATGCTGCTCAGATTTTGGCAGGATTTATTCTCCACCACTTGATGCTGCACCTACAGGGTGGACCGTTGATTAACTAGGATTTTTTGGGCACGTAATCTTCAAGTTGATTTCTAGATATGTATTGGTGAATGATGTGTTCAATAGAAGTGCTTTCATTTCATTGCATGTTGTTGTCAACTTTTCCTTTGAAGATTTGCATTGGATCACGTGGATTTGTGGAATGTCCTGGTGAAGTATGATTCTAGTTTTCCTTCTCTTCATTGCTGTATCGGAACATGTGTGTGGATCAATGATCTCAGTCAAGTAATTTTGGGAATCTCATTCTTTAAACCCTATCTTTGTTATTTCCTTTTTTTTAATTTCATTGAAATCCCTTCCATAACTGTAAAATCATGACAAATAATGAGCAGAACAGAGAAATATGCTGACATCCCGTAGATAACTAAATATCATTAGCATATTTGAGCCAAAAATGCATGTAGTGTTGAAAATATCATGCAAAGACTTGCAAATAATGGTAGAAATCATGCAAATATCAACCTGTAGGCACATTATTTGAGCAAGTTCATAGTGTAAAGGTAGAAATTATTAATGAACATAAGGCCCCTAAATGGAAAACAACAACACACATCAACCACTGAGTAACGTTAGTAGATTAGGAACTAATCAACGGAGACTTGGGATCATGAATTCTTTGAATTCATCATATCTTTCAAGATAAATAAAGGTTGTTGTGTAACTTTTGTTTAGTGTTTGGTTGTGACTAACATCACCATCAACAAAAAGCAATTGTGAACCATAGTGATGGGTCTGCACCGGAATTCGGTGCAGATAATTTCTTAGGGAATTAAACTAGGAGCTCTGGCTAAGGGGGAGCTACAATAAAAATCAAAATCCCCCAGCCAGTAAGTAAGTGCCTGAATATGGCACAGTGAGAAAAGAGATCTTGGATTGTTTCAAATCATTTGGAAAGATTTCCTGAAGAAAAAAGGTGGATATGGCAAATTGCAGAATAATTCATGAACAAACAGAATAACCAGATGTACTAGGGCAGAGGATTTATTACAAAGAAAAATTAAGCACTGCAGAGCATAAAAGGGTCATTCATTCCCCAAACAAATCACTTTGTATTAGAAGAAAGCAAGAAGTGAAGGAGTGAATGAGCTCTAAGCTGAGAATTCTCAAGAATTGAAGCACGAAGAAGATCCTCAAGCAAAATCCTAACCTACGGAACAAGGTATTTCTATTTTTTGCAAAACCTCTTGAATTCTCAATCTCTGCAAATGGCTACACCTTTAGTTGTTGATGTCACTGAAAAGCCCCGTCCTGAATTTAAGAAGCATCCTTACAAATCTATTGAAGTTGAACCGCTAGGTTCTTTTTCGGGTGTTCCATATGGGGTTTTACGTGTCAAAGATATTAGGGAATACATCCACTATAACATGGATGAATTTGGAAACTTGAAACTCTTGGATTTTCTCAACAACTACTTAACTGATTATAGCCATAAATTGAAACTGGAATACAAAGCCCTAGAAAGCAAACACTTTCTGCAAGTCATTAGGTTTCTGATATTTGATGAAAATGAATGGGTTCGATATGTCTTGAGCCGAATACATAATGAGTTCATGTGGCTATTGAAACGATTTAAGATTACAAAGGATGTTATCAAGACTATAACTGGGTTAAATTCCTCCGGCGAATTACCCATGCTGAAAGCTGTGAAAAACTAGACAGTGACTGAGGCTACCAGTGCCAAGTTTGATAAAAGGGCAATGCCCATCAATGATATCATATAACCTGATGTTAAATTTGCCTCCATGGTGATTGGGTACAAGATTTACCATTCCAGTAGGGAAAATTCTATCTCTGGAACTGTAATATATGCAGCCTATCAAATAGTAAAGGAGAATGCTAATTATGATCTTTGCGAACTACTGTAGAATCAGTTGATTGAGAATCTGAGCAAAATAAAGAAATATAGGAAAAATACCTTCAAATATGGTTCCTTGATTATATGTTTGTTCTTCTATTTTATGAATGAAGTACTTGGAATTCAAGGTGTGCATTGGTCAACTGACAGGCCAGTAGCATGGAAAATAAGAGATCACCTCCTCAGTCTTGGTGACTCCCAAGCCTAAAAGACTGCCATTTGGGGCTACTTCAAAAACTTCCAAAGTTTAATGCAATCAAGGGAGAGAATCCATAAAACAATTGTGGAGAAGTATGAAAATGACATATGTTTCATGGTTGACACAGATCAGTGCTTGATGGAAGCTGTAGAACCAAGGATAGTTTGGATAATGCCTATGGGTTATGAGGTGATGAAAGAGTCTTGGATATGTATGCTCAGCATCTTCTGAGCACACCTAAAGATACCTCTGTGGAAAGGTTTGGAACTTACAAGGAACTGAGTCTAAAACTGCATGTGGAACTTAGACAGCCAAAGACCAAGAGGAAAGTGCAAAGGCAAGTTGAAAAATATGTTGAAAGCATTGGCCTAACCAAGGAACTAGTGAAACAGAACAGAGAAATAATTGAGAAGGCTGAAAAAGAAAAATAGGACAAGAAACAAGAAGATGCTCCAGTGGAACCATCCTTCACTTCAAGGACTACTAGAAGCTCTATTGCTGCTTCTATTCCTCCTAAAACTGTAAAACCAAAAGTCAGACCATCTGGTGAATCAAGTAAGAGAAAGAAAACAAAAGCCATAAGAACAAGTGTGGGCACAAAAGATGATGAGGAGATAGAGACAGATGAAGAAGTCAAAGAAATAAAATCCAAGAAAGCCAGAACTTTGAAGACTTCTGAAGACCAGCCTTCCAGAAGCATTAAGACCGGTAAAAAGCAAGTAACTGGAAAGGTCGCTATGACTATTGATGAAATTGTAAAAACAATCACTGTTCATGGAAACTTAAAGCCTATCAGAGTTTACTATGATAATTTTGATCAAGCAAATAAGAAAATTTTAGAAGGTGTCATTATCATATATTTGAACAAATTCAATAGAGCCCAATTGGAAATTTTACAAGAACTCCCTAAAGGTTTAAGGAAAGTACTGGAAATGAGGAAAGAAACAGCCAAGGCTAAAGATCTAGAACTCAGAGAGTATGTCCTTTTTACTTTGTGTCCTATAATGACTAGAAGAGAAGCAGATAAAATCCTCAGAGAAGTTAAAGAAAATTTTAGAAGCAAGGTTCGGATGAACAAGCTGATGCTTGGTAAAACTGAGGAAATTGTAAAAGAAACAAAGGAAATTTTGAGAAAGGCCCAAGACAAGGATAAATATCATATTATTTCAGAGAAACAAGTTGAAGAAGACAATTCTCTAGCTCTGGAATTGGAAGCTCCAGAAGAAGAGATTAACAAGGGAATTGATGACCAAGGTGTTAATTTAGATCCTCCGTAGTTAATCTATGAAGAGACTAATGTTGGATTTGATTCATCAAATCTAAATGTTGGAGAAGTTCAGGAAAAGAACATCATTAAGCAACAATCTAAGTTTGGTGAAGCCTCTATTCCGAAAGAGGAACAAGTCAGTCAGGAGGACATAGAAATGACAGACAAAATAATTGATGCAGAAGAAACTCTTCCACCTGATCTTTCCAGAAAAGAAGAGGATAATGCTGTTATACAGACCCCTCCGGATCAGGTAGTGAGTGATGAAGACAGAGAAAAGATTTCACCTGCAAGTGATACAAGAAATGATAAAGCAGAGGAAGAGAAGGAAGAAAACCAAGAAGATAAAGCAAAAGAAGATGGTACAAATGTTGAAGCACCTAAAATAGATGCTAAAAAATTTGATGATCAAATGGATGATTCAGAAAATATTGCAAGAGACACTGCAGATGTAGTGAAAAGTCTTCTTGAAAAAGAAATGATTGAGATTGATGAGCCCGAACTACTCCAAGGTCTAGCCAATCCAGATGCTCTCTCTCCAATTCAATTGATGAAAATTGCATCATTCACCCAAGTAAAGGCTAGAGAAAAGATGTTAAAGTTCCACATGGAGGACAATGAGCTATTGGGGCTTGCAACCGGGATTTTGGAAAAATTAATGCCTTCCTACTAGAAGAGTCCATCTGATTCCCCCTCCGGACATCTAAAAAATCTTGTAAGTTCTGTAAATACTCATTTTGAGTCCTTTGAGAAGTCTGTAGAGACAAAAGTTAGAAATGAGTTTTTGGATAAGAGATTTAGTGAAATTAAGAGTCTAATAGGGTATGATAGGACTATACTTGCTATTAGTATAAAGAGTGTTCAAAATGCTCTAAGTGATGGAAGTGATGTATATAAATTTTGTCTATCCTAGCCCAAAGTAAATGAGGATATTGAGAAGAAGATAAAGGAACAAGAACTGAAATTGTTAAATCTGTCCAATAATTTTGATCCTCTAACCATTTCACCCATAAGTCAGGAATGTCAAGTAATTAGCTTGACTGATGAGATAAAGATACTTGTTAAAGAGAAAAATAACATTATGAAGAGAATGTGTGAGCTCCAGGGATTGATTGCCCCTAAGTTAGAGACAATGTATAATGCCCTATCTAAAGCTCAGTATGCAGTTCAGACTAGTGATCCATCAGATCTGTCAAAGGCAGAAGCATATTCATTTTTGTTAAGTGGGCACATCTCTATTTTGGATGGAATGAAGAGTACTCGGGCCTCTAAACTTGTGCAAATAAAAACCAGCTTTGTAGACATTCTCAAGCTCGTGTAAATAGAATTTAATGATTAGTTGTACATATGTGGTCCTATATACAATTTTTTGCAAATTTTGGCTTACGGACCCCATCCTTTGCCATTGATGTCAAAGGGAGAGTGAAGATAAATGAAAAATGAGGAATCCAGCTAAGGGGGAGTACTGGAAAGTAGTGTGAACAACAGTATGGAGCACAAGCTAAGGGGGAGCAATTCCAACACTTAGTCATTTTTCACTAAGTGTTGCCATCAATGCCAAAGGGGGAGATTGTTGGCAAGAGACACTGCTAGGCATGATAGGTGTTGTCATTGATGGCAACCAAGATCATCCCTGTTGGTTTTTCTTCTGAATCAGCATTAGGGGTTGCCAGTTCTAATGCACAGGCAGACTCAGCCAACTAAATACAGGAGGTTGCGTGAGCTCCTCCCCTTCACTTCTGGTTCTGCCGCACCAAGGGGGGTGTCCCTATTTGATAAAGGTATAACCTTGACTAGCTCAATGACAGAAAGATTTAACTTGACAGCAACAGGCAGAATACCCTCATGTAAGGACCAAGATTTGTATAACAAATCACAAGGTTGGCAACATTCTTGGACATAATGTCTGGTTGGGTATGAGAGCATGCAGGGATCCTAATCCTACTCCTACAACTAATAGGTGGAAGGATGAAATGGTTTGAAATGGTGTTTGGAGGGATGGGACTTTCCTAGACCCATTGAACAGACAGATTCCCAAACTAGTGCCTTATCTGGGCAGCAGAGTCATATCTAAGACTGTAAATGTCTCCCCATGACAACATAAATTCATATCCAGAGGACCCAAGAATAATGCTACTGCCTAACAGCAACATGTCCAAGAAAGAGTATCATTAATGATCATACTTAACAGATCCTATGATGCAATCTATTTTCCTTTGTATCTGATCAAAAGCCTATTTAACCACTCCTTGAGCAGATGCAATAAATCAAACACACGGTATGCATATACTGAAAAACTTGGAAGCCCTTGACAACCTTGTTTGAAAGGAAAACAAATGACATACAGGAGACAATCAGAAACAATACACACACAGGTGTTTTTCATTTAAAATCAATCTGCATAGAAGGTCATCACAGAGAAAATCATCATTTACAATCCAAGATAGATTAGTACACCAGACTAAGGACCGAGTCTGTAGCAAAAAATGCCTTTCAAAATGTGAACACCTTGTGTTCAGAGTCAGAGCAAAAAGCCCAAAAAACATCCACCCTCAAAAAGTAACACAGCCAAAACCATTTATACAGAACCGTGTACATTCAGCAATTAATTACATGGCCAGAAGTCAAAAATTTGCCAGATACATTCCTTCCATTTGAAAATGGCCTTCACAGATTAAATGCGACAGACAGGGGGAATCTCGAGTTTTGCGCCGCCATCTGAAAGTCTTCATCCACGATCAGGCAGCTTCACCATTTGTACCGTCGCCCATACCCTTGCACGACCGTCATTGATGGCTCAACCACCCGCACTTCACTTGGAAACTGTCGCAACCTTCAAACGGAAGCCTCCCGCCAAAATGTGCTTCACTGAAAGTTCAAAACTGTAGGAAGAAAAATCCCACATTGGTGCCGCGGAGACAACTTTATCATTTTAAAAACATGGCCGCATGGATACTAAGTGTCGAGCATTTTGCCGCGCTCGACACATGACCCTTCGCCCACAGCCCATCACCATGACATATATTATCGGCCTACCGCACAGATCTCCTGCCGACCACAGCAGTCTCGCCGATGCCTATCGTAATCCCCTGTCGGCCAGACAACTACCATCGGCCAACCCGAAAATCTCCTCGCCGATAGGCAAAAGTCATGCCGAAGACCACCTCCGTCGATGATACTTCATCGATGAGACCAACGCGAAATCTGCCTGATAGCCACTCTATCCTCCCGTCGGCCAGAGAATACTCCATCGGCGGACCCTTCAATAGCTATCCCGATACACAATCTCACTCCGATGGCACCCTCCAAATTCTCATTGGCCAGACACACACCGACGAGCCCCCGACGGCCAAACTCCTCGCTCCCATCGGCGAGATTAACACTATCGGAGCAACTGAACACTCCTCCGCCGACATCAAATGTTACGCCAATACAGCTCCATCGGCCAGAGTACCCCTGTCAGCCCAACTCTCCATACTTCGTCCGATGCACCAAGTCACGCCGATAACATACCACATCCGGGTCTTCGGTGAGACACACGCCGATGACATCTTATCGGCCAAACATACGCCGTCGGCCCAATACTTGCCCGCTCACTCCGATAGCCAAAGTCTTGGCAATAGCACTCCAAAACCCTCGTCGGCGAGACCCAGTCCGTCGGCAAGCCACAAAACACCTTCGCCGATAGGTAAAGTCTCAGCGATAGAAGATAATACGCCATTGGTACCAATCATGATCGCCAAGACACACTCCAAACTCATGCCGATGGGCAAAACATGAAGACCCCCTCTTCAAGAAAGATGATGTGGATGCTACAAAACACTGAAGGGGTGCCAAAACTAGAAATTTTTTTGGATTTTTTGGGATGGTGCCTGCATGAAAATTTGCTTGGAAACTGTCAGTGAATTCAGGCACCAACAGTGGCTCTGATTGGGGACGTGCAAGTGCAAGACTGCAGCGAGAACCCCAGATCTCTGGGATGCAGACCAGTGCCTTATCCATTGGGCACAGAGTCATGAAGTTATAATGATCTGCATCACCAATCAAACTTGATGGCCTAAGGCCACCAAGAAAAGGAGAACCAATATTTCCCTTTATCAAACACCTTATTCTCATCTGCATACACTGGGTCAAGCCTGAGAGTGCTACCATGATCTGACCATAAACAAACCTGGTCATCTGCACATTCAACCTTCTAATTTAGCTTGTCACTGTCATCCCTGTGCAGATAACCCTTAGCATCCGGCAACAAGTGGATGCAGAATGTATCAGGCAATGCATACTCACATGGCATAGAACACAGGTTATCATTTGTGTCAGCATTATGCATTGCAAAATGATCTCCTAGCTGGACTGAAAACTAAAAATATTCAAAGTCCACCATGCAGCTAGGAAAATCAGAGCTCATTTCATATGCTGGCCTCTCAAAAGAAAAGCTTTCAAATTCACAATTGTGTACATCATGTACACAACCAACAGTAGCACCAACCTGGAAAAGATCAGGCTCTGGCATCTCTTTCAAATTAGGCACATTTTCATAGTCACTTACCTGATGTATGTTGTTTCCTCTTTCATCAGGATGAGAAATAGAATCCAAACCAAAAACAATGTCTAGATCCTCACCATACTCAAATAGATCCTCATCACCATATGTGTCAAAGATGGGTGATCCAGGTACATCAGCTTGATCATAGTATGCCATTTTTTCATGGGCAGCAGAACATGCATCTTCATCACCAATGGATTCCCTTTGTGGAGAAGTATCAGCTTGTGTGTCATAAGCAAAACAGCCATCAAATGAAAAACAATCATGCTCTGAACTAGCACTTGTTTCAATCCCTGACTGCTCTTCATGATCTCCATGTGTTTGAAAGGAAGGCAATGGGTCACACATAGGACTGTTTCTCTGTTTGCTTATACCTTCTCTGTCTTGAGTACAATACTCACAATTGTCTCCACAAGTCCATTCCAAAAGTTGCTCACTACTATCCACAACCTCGTTGTTGTTTTCATGGCCAGCTGCTTCATCATTGCAATGGGAATCCTTACTAGTCCTTTCACTGGCATTCTCAATTGGTGAACAATCCAGTTGAGCAGTATTGTTAGCATTATGTTCAAATACAGCAGTCTCAACCTCTATGCTTTCATTTTCATTTTCATCTGCACATGATGCCTTAATTATTTGGTCATTTGCAGCTTCACAACTATTTTTCACACCAAGGCCTGGGGACAGGGATATCAACAGGCGCCCATTTCTGAATTTTTCTATATTTTCGGTGAACTTGTATGCCATCTGCATACCTGTCACCTTGAAATCCCTCAGTATTGCACTAGAGCCCTCCTCAAAAGCTTCAAAGAATATGCCAACACAGGCTGAAATATCAAGTCTGAAGACTTCTGGGATCTGTGAAAGGGCTACTGCAAACCTATGACTGAAATCAACACATGGCTCTTCATCTTGTTTTCTGATTTTCATCAATTCTGCAACAAGATCAGCCGGTTCTTTTGCAAATTCCTCTTTGAAACAGTCAGCAAGCTCATCCCAATAGGCAAAGGATCTTTTTGAAAAGCTCAAATACCAGTCTTTTGCTTTTGCATCAAAGGACCTAACAAAAAACCTCATCCACATATCCTCATCTCTGAATGAATGTTTTCCCATGAACTCATGAAAATTTTGGATATGTGCATTCCCATCACATACACTGTGACCACTAAATCTGGGCATCTGACAGTATATCCTGGCAGACATAGTTTCTACTTTATAATCAACCCATGACAAATTTAATTGGTCATACAAAGGATCAAAAGGGCTGACAGGAGGTTTAGCTTTCTGACTGGCAGACACAACAAGGTTATCATGATTCAACTGGGCCTGCCTAGCCTCTAAAAATATCAACCTATTTTTTATCTCTTCTATTCTTTTATCATTCAAATCATCCCCCTTTTGACTGAGTATGGGATAATACATACTTGGATTCATGAAATTTCTATTTTCAGACATCCTTTGCATTCCTAAGACCTATAGCCTCACCTGGCATCTAACTTATGTAGTAGAACAATAAATATAAGTGGGAAGAAATAGGGTACCTTTTCTCATACAAATGCTGAAGTCTGAAAAGCACATTTTCTGTCACAACACACATCAACTTTTCATGTGCTCTTGAATCTTTTGCAGAGTCGCCACCTCTCCAAAGAGGACAAAATTTAGAGCAGCTGAAAGCTCAACACATATTTTTCTGAGTTCATACCACCAGCAGAGCATCATCATTCACATGAAAGACTCCCCAGCAGAGTCGCCAGTTTCTGTTGGTGACTCGGATGGGTCACAGATATATTACTGGAGATGATTAGATAGTACTTTTACTTCTCAGTCCCCAGTAGAGTCGCCAATTTGTTGGTTTTTCTTCTGAATCAGCATTAGGGGTTGCCAGTTCTAATGCACAGGCAGATTCAGCCAACTAAATACAGGAGGTTGCGTGAGCTCCTCCCCTTCACTTCTGGTTCTGCCGCACCAAGGGGGGTGTCCCTATTTGATAAAGGTATAACCTTGACTAGCTCAATGACAGAAAGATTTAACTTGACAGCAACAAGCAGAATACCCTCATGTAAGGACCAAGATTTGTATAACAAATCACAAGGTTGGCAACATTCTTGGACATAATGTCTGGTTGGGTATGAGAGCATGCAGGGATCCTAATCCTACTCCTACAACTAACAAGTGGAAGGATGAAATGGTTTGAAATGGTGTTTGGAGGGATGGGACTTTCCTAGACCCATTGAACAGACAGATTCCCAAACCAGTGCCTTATCTGGGCAGCAGAGTCATATCTAAGACTGTAAATGTCTCCCCATGACAACATAAATTCATATCCAGAGGACCCAAGAATAATGCTACTGCCTAACAGCAACATGTCCAAGAAAGAGTATCATTAATGATCATACTTAACAGATCCTATGATGCAATCTATTTTCCTTTGTATCTGATCAAAAGCCTATTTAACCACTCCTTGAGCAAATGCAATAAATCAAACACACAGTATGCATATACTGAAAAACTTGGAAGCCCTTGACAACCTTGTTTGAAAGGAAAACAAATGACATACAGGAGACAATCAGAAACAATACACACACAGGTGTTTTTCATTTAAAATCAATCTGCATAGAAGGTCATCATAGAGAAAATCATCATTTACAATCCAAGATAGATTAGTACACCAGACTAAGGACCGAGTCTGTAGCAAAAAATGCCTTTCAAAATGTGAACACCTTGTGTTCAGAGTCAGAGCAGAAAGCCCAAAAAACATCCACCTTCAAAAAGTAACACAGCCAAAACCATTTATACAGAACCGTGTACATTCAGCAATTAATTACATGGCCAGAAGTTAAAAATTCACCAGATACATTCCTTCCATTTGAAAATGGCCTTCACAGATTAAATGCGACAGATAGGGGGAATCTCGAGTTTTGCGCCGCCATCTGAAAGTCTTCATCCACGATCAGGCAGCTTCACCGTTTGTACCGTCGCCCATACCCCTGCACGACCGTCATTGATGGCTCAACCACCTACACTTCACTTGGAAACTGTCACAACCTTCAAACGGAAGCCTCCCGCCAAAATGTGCTTCACTGAAAGTTCAAAACTGTAGGAAGAAAAATCCCACATTGGTGCCGCGGAGACAACTTTATCATTTTAAAAACATGGCCGCATGGATACTAAGTGTCGAGCGTTTTGCCGCGCTCGACACATGACCCTTCGCCCACAGCCCATCGCCATGACATATATTATCGGCCTACCGCACAGATCTCCTGCCGACCACAGCGGTCTCGCCGATGCCTATCGTAATCCCCTGTCGGCCAGACAACTACCATCGGCCAACCCGAAAATCTCCTCGCCGATAGGCAAAAGTCATGCCGAAGACCACCTCCGTCGATGATACTTCATCGGTGAGACCAACGTGAAATCTGCCCGATAGCCACTCTATCCTCCCATCGGCCAGAGAATACTCCATCGGCGGACCCTTCAATAGCTATCCTGATACACAATCTCACTCCGATGGCACCCTCCAAATTCTCATCGGCCAGACACACACCGACGAGCCCCCGACGGCCATACTCCTCGCTCCCATCGGCGAGATTAACACTATCGGAGCAACTGAACACTCCTCTGCCGACATCAAATGTTACGCCGATACAGCTCCATCGGCCAGAGTACCCCTGTCAGCCCAACTCTCCATACTTCGTCCGATGCACCAAGTCACGCCGATAACATACCACATCCGGGTCTTCGGTGAGACACACGCCGATGACATCTTATCGGCCAAACATACGCCGTCGGCCCAATACTTGCCCGCTCACTCCGATAGCCAAAGTCTTGGCGATAGCACTCCAAAACCCTCGTCGGCGAGACCCAGTCCGTCAGCAAGCCACAAAACACCTTCACCGATAGGTAAAGTCTCAGCGATAGAAGATAATACGCCATTGGTACCAATCATGATCACCAAGACACACTCCAAACTCATGCCGATGGACAAAACATGAAGACCCCCTCTTCAAGAAAGATGATGTGGATGCTACAAAACACTGAAGGGGTGCCAAAACTGGAAATTTTTTTGGATTTTTTGGGATGGTGCCTGCATGAAAATTGCTTGGAAACTGTCAGTGAATTCAGGCACCAACAATCCCAATCATCCGCATAACACAATTTGTTCACACTGGAAGTCAGAATCAAAATTTGTCTAAGTCTGGGTAGTCAGGAACAGAGCAGGTGATAGGGTCCGATATCCTCGTCTGAATCTATCCGGTGGAAAGACATGGTTTGCTATGGATCTAAGGTAAGTGTAAGCATTGTCAAGACACTCTAAATCCATATTTTTGTGCTCCGGAGATGAAGGACTCTAAAGATATTAGCTTTTGAGTATCAGGTTTCAGTTTGACAGAACAAACTAAAGAAGAACAAGCCGACCTTGTGAATGATCTTACTTCCAGATGTATAGAAGTTGTTTATTGGGTAATTGGTGATGATAAGTAGTGATAGCTGACATGATTGATGATTTACAAGTGTAAGTTTTAATCCGCATCTCATAGTATGTATGGATCTAGCCAACAGAGTAGAGTACTTTACAAAGTTCTAAATGTTCTTGAAGCTGACTGGTAAAATGATTGTAGATCATGTTGCGGATATATATATATATCCAATGGAATTGGATGATTTTGGTGTGTGTGTGTGTGTGTTGCAACTATGGAGTAATTGCAAAAAGAAGCAGAGATCAAAGTTTAGATGCTAGTAGAGCAGTAAGAGGAGGAGAGTAAGGATGAAGTGTATCAAGTCAGTTTTCTATGCTTAACTGGAACTAAACTCCAACATTGATAGATGCCAAATATCAGTTCAAATTTATTGTGTCCCTTCTTTCTTGTAGACAGTGAGCCTTCTTTTGAGCAGTGAACTCTAGGCAGTGAGCCCGAATGCATGTGCATTCCCCATTGTAATACTTTTAACAGAGTATAATCTTTGTGGGTTAACCCCCACTATGGTTTTTCCCTTAACCGGGTTTCCACGTCAAAAATCTTGGTGTCAAGTGTATTATTTATGTTTCTGCTCATGTGTTATTGATTAATACTGAAATGTTTACATTATTGATTTGATTATAAATTGTAAAGGAAGATTAAGAGAAAGATATTGTTAAATTGTATGACAACTGATTCATCCCCCCCCTCTCAGTTGTCCGAACCTAATTCAACACTACTGAGGCCTAATAGCCCTAGCCCTCACTGCTCAAGTGCTTGCATCAGACGCCATTTTCAAAATTATGAGTATTTTGATTTTTGTGAGCCTTTTTTGGCTAGTTTTTTTAATGAATATATATTTTTTTAATAATTTTCAAAGTGGACACATCTTGAAAAATAAAAAATTGAGCTTGTTCCCCCCTTAATTTTGAGAAAACTAATCAAAAATCATTTTTTAATGTGTATAAAATGGAGTCTAGAATGTAAGAACATAATTTGTTTCAAATTTGGATGAGTAGATAAAAAATGACACCCAAAAATCTATACATAGGTTTTTGAAGAAAAATGAAGATACTAGCAAAAGAAATTGAAGATCAAAACCTTAATGTATTTGAAATGTAGAAAAAATTACATGGTTAGAAATGTAAGAGAGAGCTTGACATTATTGTGGCATTTTTCAAAAGAAGTCATAAAAGCTGCAACCCTGATGGAGAACACGCTTTACATTTACTTATTTTTTCATGTTTTATGCAAAACACATCTTTGGGCACCTTACATGCAAGCCCAACCCTTTGTCTTAGTTATCCAAGCCAAATCCAAGCCTAAGGGTCTACTTCCAAAGCAAATTTAAATGGAACATGTGCGCGTTATAACATGCACGTGTTATAAATTTAAAAAAAAATAATTTGTGTGTTCCAAGGTGAATATAACGCACTCGTGTTATGCTCTATTTTTATTCAAAATGAGTTCTGACCACTTTTTGGTACCCCGTCTTGGTGCACATACCTTTAATTGATAAATTCATTGAGAAATTCCAACAAGAGAAGGATTTTATAGATTACTTCAAACAAATTTGTGTCATGATGATGGTTGTATTGGTAAAATTATTAAATCCTTTCTTATGGTTTCCATGTCTTTACATCATTCAATTTGTTTTTTATGTTTTCTAAGATATCACAATGTTTGCTTGTAGCGATATGGGCAAAAAAAATTCAAAAATTTTCCCATGCAAGTCAAATAAACTAATGCATCCATTGGTTCATACTACTTCCACATTAAAACTTATTATTTAAGTGATCATGCTAAGAAATGCATAAAGAGGATGGACTGGCTTATCCATGCACTTCTTCACATGGTAGAGGTATTCTATAAACAAAATACATTATAGGTTTCTAGTTTTATAATTAACTTTAAAAGTAAAGATATCAAATTATTGCATTAGAGGTGTTTGAAGTGATAGACTGATCATACAATAGCGTGTCCCACTTGTGGGGCATTTTGATTTTTGCCTGAAATCACACATTTTTTAGAAAAATTAATGATTTAAGCCTAGATGGGTTCCATCGAAGGGGGTTTTATTGAAGGGTGTTAGATCAAACCCCCTTGGATAGAACCCCCTAGGCTTAAATCAAAAACTCAATGAAGTCTCCTCTGCACCTATCAAAATTTTGACAAAAACTAATTTTGGTTCACCTTTTGGGGGAAAATGAAGCCATTTGGAAATGTCATTTTTGAAGTATGTGTCCCTTAGTATTACCTTTCCAAAACATTATAATATATAGTATGTTTTCTTTAGTATTATATTTTTTAAAATTTTATAATGAATGTAGATCCATTACGAAAAAATAATGACCTCTATTCAAAAATCTCAAAAAATTACACTGCACTCCACATAGATGTCCTTGTTTCCGTGAAAAATAAAATTTTAATTTTGATATATATGCTAAGAGAAATGTGTTATAGAATAATATAGGTCTAAAATTTTTGTTAGTACTAATTTAAAAATTAATAATAAATAAAATATTTAATAAAAAGTTACCAAAAATCTACATGTACTAGACAATGGAATTAATGCTCTAATTCCAATAAATCATAGAAATTTTTTATTTGTAATGAAAGTTATGTGTTATGGAATAATGTCACTGAATATAAAATAATAGAAAAAACTGTAATTCAAAAATAAAAATAAAAAATGATAGAAATAATACTTTAAAAATAAAAAAATATAGCCTGAATCTACATAGAAAATTTCACAACTCATTACTTTACATCATCCTTAAATTCTTGACCATTTGTTCCCTATAATTGACACAAATTAAAAAATGTTGAAAAATACTGATTTTATGCATCTCACTTAGGCCAAAAAGTGGGACACACTATTGTGTTGTCACCCTATACCAAATATAGAATGTTATTCATGTATGATCTCCTTCCTAACACATATAAGGTAAGAAGTCAAACTATCGCAATGAAATGGTATATTGTTAGAAAATTTAGGCTCGACTTCTATGTATGTGATTATCAATGGGCAAAGAGGGGAAATACATGCAAGCTTGTGTTGAAGGTTTTGGATCTTATGAAGAGAAATGAACTAGATGAGAAAAACCCTTTTGCTAGTAGTTTCCAAGATGTTAATTTCATATTGATATGTTCAGTAATTATTATGATTTTCCTAGAACTAACTAATTTACTCTTATCTAATTTTATAAATGTTCCATCGGTTGATGATGTCTACGAGGGTGTTTCAATCATGAAAACCATACTATTGGTAATATAATTATGTTATTTTATAATTAAAATTTTATTGATTCTTATGGTTTTTAAAACTAAATCATTAATTGTACAATTATAGATGGCTCTATTCCATTAGAAGATCAAGATACATAAGGGTGTTTTACTCGTGAAAACCCAACTATTGGCAAATTCTGATATCATCATCATTTCATAATGACATATTAAGGGTTAGTTATATTTGTTTTATGACTAATTGTTCTTGTTTCAATTGTAGATGACATAGAAGCATTTGATGCTTGTGGTGATGTCTTGAAAAATTCCACTAATTTTTTAATTTGTTGCTCCAAAATATATCAACTACACCATGTATCAAATACTCTACTTTGGTGAGTGTGTTGAAAGATTTAAAAAATATCTAGACATGACTTTGCTACTTTCTCTTTCAAATTCAAATCAATCCTTTGTGTAGAGGACGCATCTTTTAGATAGATATTATTATGGTTCTATCTAACCGAAAAGAACACACATCATTCTATTCATCCAAGAGGCAACACCATTTGTCAAGACATGAATTAAAGAGCATAGGAATATTAAGAATTTAGGTTCCGCTCTACATTTTGTAGTAAGCAAAAAAAAGGTCTTGCATTGTTAAGCATAGAAAAACAGACATAAAGAATTCTTATTACACAATGACAAACTGAGTATCTATTCAAGAATATTTGGCCACTTAACAAATATTTTACACTTTCCCTAAATGACATGTGTTAAGCATACGTCATTGGAGCTTTGGATGATCAAAAAAACACTTAGTGGTGTCAACTTCCCTTCTCCATTGATCTAAACCAAACAACAACAGTGGATGCAATGCAATTTATGGATCGTAATTTTTTTATTGTTAAATTTGTCTTCACACATATACAATTAGAAGATTCTATAAAATTAGTTATAATCACTTTTTTCCTTTTTAATGAAATAAATAGTGGAGCAATTTGTGGAACTCAACCATCAATGCTCAATGTCATACCACACAAAAATTTCAACAAACCATTTTAGGTATTCGAGAATGTTCATATTTTTAACCAAACTACATATATTACCCTGACACTTCAACACTTACTCTAAATTGATATGCTTTGCATATATTATTGCAGCTTTAGATGATCAACAAAGCACTCGTAACATCAATGATTACCCTTTTGTATTGATCTCAACCAATATATGCAATGTAAATATGGACAACAAAGAATGAAATAAATTCCCATAAGTCACTTTTTTGCATAGCGTCTGTAGCTCTCTAATGGCATTTATGAATTATTATTTTGCTACTATAATTAGTTTGGTTATGTAATCTCTGTGTATCATCATTATCAATTGAGATGTCATTGTTTCCTATAGAAACAAACTCAACAACATGAGTTTATTAAAAAATTATAAAGTTAGAAATAATTTATGTATTGTGTTATTTCAAGTTATAAATCATTCTTTTGTCATTGTTTAATTAAATATATAAGTGAATTTTGTGTTATATTGCAATGGATGAGCTAAGATAAAGACACGTGTCTAAGTCTTAATCACACATAATGAACATAAATTATTAAGTACTATATTTAAATTAATTAATATTGAACTATGCACAAAATGTGTTCCTCTTTTAACATGCTTGAATATTTTGCTATGTTTATTTTAACTCTTTCTACTTTTGAATTTAGTTATGTATGTAATCTCATATTTAATCATTTTTATGAATTAAATTAGACATGTAACTTAAACATACCTAAATAAATAGTTAAGTTAGTGGGAAGGTATTTTATGTCTAATTGTTAAGTCAGTGACCTTACCTTATAAGTATAACATTTCACATTAGTATAATAGATATTCATAGAGTCATCATAACCTTATAGTTCTTTGTTGAAGTATAATGTCAAATTAGTACAATAAATACTCATAGAGTTCATGTGAGATGAAGTGTTATATTCAAACTAAGATAAAGGTAAAATCAGGGATAAGAGGTAAAGGTAAAGTTAGTATAATAAATACTTAGATTTGGGAGTTGTCATCTAGTCTCAACACACTAGTTTCCATCTTGATTTCATAAAGGTAAAGGTAAAGTTAGCAATAAGACACCAATTTGGTGTTTAAGACTCATATTACACAACCATTCAAAAAGGGTATTAGTTTTTTATTTTACCTTATATAGTTTTGAGGTGCACAACCCTAACCCCCTTTGGATCCTTCACCATTAACCCTAACCACATTCTACATGCCTTTGTGCATGATATTATTTATTTATTTTATTTTGCATGATCTAATTCATCAACTATTTGAATGATCAAAGAACCACCATTTCAAAAGAATACTTGATATAATGTCCAAATTAAGTTTATGCAAGTGTCTTTCATAAAGGATGTTAAAGTAGATGTTTCTAGCAAAAACCTAGTATTTGTGTTTTTTCTTTTCAATCTATTATGGAATGGATAGACAAAAAAAATCTCACACATTAAATATATGATCTCACACGCCCTAGTTTAGCATGTCTATGTACAAATAATTACACTATCAACTTATAATTCATCTTGCAACAATTGTTTGTATTGGAAAAATATACTTTGTGTCTTGCAACAATCATAATATCAATTCATAAATTACTAGAGGAGCTTTGATTTTCTAAGAGATGAAGAATACATTTGTATGCTTGAGAATCTTGTCTTCGATTTTTTGCTTCGAGCCATAAAGCTAGGTTTTGTCTAGGGGGTTGACCTAAGAGAACTTGACCCTAGCAATCCAACAATCTTCCCAAAGGTGTTTGTAAATACTTTCATCCTTATTAGTAGATTCAAACATAAAGAAGATGAAGGCAAATACAAGTTTGCATACGCTTTCTATCAAATCTTTTCCACATAATCAAGATCATTCTTGTGTATCAAATCGATATCACTACATTTAAATTTGACTTTGAGGGAGCAAGATTTGAACCACTAAGATTTTCAAACTACTTAAAACTTAAAGCATTCAATCATATTGAAAACATTAGTTTATGTAATTTGATAACTGAAACTTATACAACATTCATCATATTGAAAACATTAGTTTATGTACTTTGATAACTGAATCTTATACAACATCAAGAGTTATTCTTCATTATTATTCTCAAAGCCATATCTCATTCCCCACTCAATTTCTTTAAAAAAAAAGATTTCAGTTTATCAAACTCTTAGTTTGGGTTAATTGTGATTTATTCTTTATAAGGAGCCGAAGGAGTGAAACTACTGGTTGCTGCCGCCTGCAAATGTTCAACCAACGTAGAAGGAGTCGACAATGGCGAAATTAGAACTTTCTCACATTTCAAATTGTGAGGACAATAGATGTAACAATCCTTTGAGTTTTGACCGGGCAGAAGCCAAGAAGGTAAACATGTGGCGGGTGCCTGTAGCTTCTTTGCAATTTTATTGTCTGCTACCAACTGAAAATACTCCCAGGCTTACCACTAGCAATGTCATTGTGGTACATGTAGACTGAATAACACTGCACATTTTCAACAATCATAAAATGGGATCGCCATCCACTACTCGTCTCAATCTCACAGCATTATGTAGAGAGGGCCAGTTGAAGGAGGCGCTGCACTTTCTGCTTACGACACACAACCCCCCTAAAAATTCGTCTACATATCTTCAATTATGGCAGACCTGCATTCTCAAGAACGCGCTTTCACAAGGGAATAAATTCCATTCTTTCATCGCTCACAGGCGCTTTGCCTTTGTTACACGCACAGCTTTTCATAATAAGCTTATTTGCATGTATGTCAAGTGCGGAAGTTTGGTGGATGCTCGTAAAGTGTTTGACCACATGAAAGAACGAGACAGCATCTCATGGAATACGATTATTGCAGCATACAGAAGACATGGGTGTCCTCACGAGTCAGTCGCACTGTTTCACCAAATGCAACGAACAGGTCTTCAACCCGATCAGTTCACATTTGCCAGCGTACTCCCAGCCTGTGCCAAAATCGGAGCTTTGGAACAGGGTATGGACATCCATCAAAGTATAAAGGATCGAGGAATTTTGTCAGATGTAGTAGTTGTAAGTGCCCTGGTAGATATGTATGCAAAATGTGGAAGAATAGACAAGGCGCGTGAATTGTTTGACAGAATGCCTGAAAGAGATGTGGTCTCATGGAATGCCATGATTGCAGGATATGTACAGAATGGATTTGTTGAGAAGGCTTTAGAAACTTTCAAGCAAATGCAATTGGCAGGTGTAAAGCCAGACTCCACAACCTTTGCCAGCATCCTCCCTGCCTGTGCCAAAATGGGAGCTTTGGAACAGGGCATGGACATCCATCAAAGCATAAAGAATAGAGGAATTTCATCAAATGTTGTAGTTGCAACTGCCCTGGTAGACATGTATGCAAAATGTGGAAGCATAGACAAGGCACGTGAACTGTTTGACAAAATGCCTCAAAGAAATGTGGTCTCATGGACTGCAATGATTGCAGGATATGCACAAATTGGACTTGTTGAAAAGGCTTTAGAAACTCTCAAACAAATGCAATTGGCAGGTGTAAAGCCAAATTCTACAACCTTTGCCAGCATCTTTCCTGCCTGTGCCAAAATGGGAGCTTTAGAACAGGGTATGGACATGCATGAAAGCATAAAGGATAGAGGAATTTTGTCAGATGTTGTAGTTGCAACTGCCCTGGTAGACATGTATGCAAAATGTGGAAGCATAGACAAGGCACGTGAACTGTTTGACAAAATGCCTCAAAGAAATGTTGTCTCATGGAATGCCATGATTGCAGGATATGCACAAAATGGATTTGTTGAAAAGGCTTTAGAAACTTTCAAACAAATGCAATTGGCAGGTGTAAAGCCAAATTCCACAACCTTTGCCAGCATCCTCCCTGCCTGTGCCAAAATGGGAGCTTTGGAACAAGGTATGGACATCCATCAAAGCATAATGGATAGAGGAATTTTGTCAGATGTTGTAGTTGCAACTGCCCTGGTAGACATGTATGCAAAATGTGGAAGCATAGACAAGGCACGTGAACTGTTTGATAAAATGCCTGAAAGAAATGTGGTCTCATGGAATGCCATGATTGCAGGATATGCACAAAATGGATTTGTCGAAAAGGCTTTAGAAACTTTCAAGCAAAAGCAATTGGCAGGTGTAAAGCCAAATTCCACAACCTTTGCCAGCATCCTCCCTGCATGTGCCAAAATGGGAGCTTTGGAACTGGGTATGGACATCCATCAAAGCATAATGGAAGGAGGATTTTTGGCAGATATTATAGTTGGAAATGCTTTGGTAGACATGTATGGAAAATGTGGAAGCATAGACAAGGCACGTGAACTGTTTGACAGCATGCCCCAAAGAAATGTGGTCTCATGGACTGCAATGATTGCAGGATATGCACAAAATGGATTTTTTGAGAAGGCTTTAGAAACTTTCAAGCAAATGCAATTGGCAGGTGTAAAGCCAGACTCCACAACCTTTGCCAGCATCCTCCCTGCCTGTGCCAAAATGGGAGCTTTGGAACAGGGCATGGACATCCATCAAAGCATAATGGAAGGAGGATTTTTGTCAGATATTATAGTTGGAAATGCTCTGGTAGACATGTATGCAAAATGTGGAAGCATAGACAAGGCACGTGAACTGTTTGACAGAATGCCTCAAAGAGATGTCATCTTATGGAATGTAATGGTTGCAGGATATGCACAAAATGGATTTTGTGAGGATGCTCTCAAAATCTTTGAATTAATGAAGCACTCTGGAACATATCCTGACATTGTAAGCTTTGCTTGTGTTCTATGCGCATGCAGCCATGCAGGTTTAGTGGATGAGGGCTGTACATATTTCAATCACATGAGTAACCCCTATTGCATTACACCTACAGTTGACCATTATATGTGCATGGTTGACCTTCTTGCCCGTGCTGGCTATCTTGAGGACACCCTAAACTTTATCATTAAGATGCCAGTTAAACCTGTGCTGGTTGTGTGGATGTGTTTTCTTGGTGCGTGTAGATCACATATGAATATAGGCTTAGGAGTATTTACAGCAACGCTGCTTTTTGATTTAGATCCTAAAAATGCTGCGACTTATGTTCTTCTCTCAAACATCTATGCAGAAGTGGGCAGGTGGGGTGAGGCTCAAATGGTAAGGAAATTGATGAAAGATAGAGGAATTAAAAAGATCCCTGGATGTAGTTGGATTGAAGCCCATAAAATGGTACATGCTTTTTGTGTAGGAGACAGATCACATCCACAAACAAAGGAGATCTATGCAAAGTTGGAGAGATTGGCTTGGGAGATGAAGGCAACAGGGTATTTTCCAGATTCAAGACATTTACTTAATGATGTGGAAGAGGAGGAAAAAGAATTATTTCTCTGCCACCATAGTGAAAAGTTGGCAATTGCATTTGGTTTGTTAAACACGCCCCCTGGAATGACTATTAGGGTTGTGAAAAACCTTCGAGTATGTGTTGATTGCCACACTGCAACGAAATTTATCTCCAAGATTGTTGCAAGAGAAATTGTTGTGAGAGATGTAAACCATTTCCATCATTTCAAACACGGACAATGTTCTTGCAGAGATTATTGGTGATGATAAATGAAGCAATCTGAAAAATAGGTTTGCACAGCAATAATGTCCACCATGTCAGACCTGCAGTAATAATGAAGGGACAAGGTTTTATTTTTTCAGTTTCTAGAATTTTCTGTTTTGGTCTGTTTTTTTTTGTTTTGAGCAATCTAGACAATGTTGCTGGCTTCGTAAAATTAGATGCATAGAGTGCAATGTGATCACCGTTTATATGCATTGTTGGGGGATCTGTCAAAGACCTATTTTATGATAACATGGACATTTCATTGAATTGCTTTCAGGAAACCTCCATATTTATGAAATTAAAAGCTGGAGGTGGAGGTGGAGAATGAAAAACAAGGGTGAGGAATACTTTAGGTAAATGGAAAGATGCATGACCAAAAGGAAATGGGAGAGAGCTCACAATATACCTTTGCCATTTTGTATAGTTATTTTGTTTGGATTAATTGTATTATCTTTTGCCTATGTCAAGTCAACCATTTGAGATTAAATTACACATTCTAGGTCAGGTATGTAATTTTATTTAAGTGCATGTAAATTTTGTCTCATTTATGGTTAGATGTTTCTAATGTTGCTTCACATCCTTTTGCTTGGTGAGATAGCTAATAGCCTTGTGAATTCACAAATATTTTTTATTTAATTTGATTTCAATCATTTTGGTTTTAATTAGAAATAAACTATTACAATTTATATGAAGTAAAAAAAATTACAATAGTGTCTCTCTTGTAATTAGTAAATATGCATGACACTTGAAAAAATTGCATAATAATGTTAATAGATTGATGTGATCACTGATTATATACATTGTTGGGGTATCTATCAAAGACCTATTTTATGATAACATGGACATTTCATTTAATTGCTTTCAGGAAACTTGCATATTTATGAAATGAAAAGCTAGAGGAGGAGGTGGAGAATGAAAAAACAAGGGTGAGGAATACTTTAGGTAAATGGAAAATGCTTGACCAGAAGGAAATGGGAGAGGACTCACAATCTACCTTTGCCATTTTGTATGGTTATTTTGTTTGGATTAATTGTATTATCTTTTGCCTATGTCAAGTCGGCCATTTGAGATTAAATTACACATTCTAGGTCAGGTATGTAATTTTATATAGTGCATGTAAATTTTGTCTCATTTGTGGTTAGATATTTCTAATGTTGCTTCATGTCCTTTTTCTTGGTGAGATAGCTAATAGCCTTGTGAATTCACAAATATCTTTTATTTAATTTGATTTCAATCTATTTGGTTTTAATTAGAAATAAACTACTACAATTTATATGAAGTAAAAAAAATTACAATTGTGTCTCTCTTGTAATTAGTAAATATGCATGGCACTTGAAAAATGGCAAAATAATGTTTATAGATTGGTGTTAGAGAGGAGATAACATTTGTATATGTAAAAATAAAATCATAATTTATATTGCATTGTAATTGCACATTCATGGTATTACAAAAATTGTGTGTGAGGAGATTTATAAATTGATATTTATGAGATGAGGGTTTGAAGGTGGTTGGGAGAGAGCTAAATAGGGCATTTCAATTTGGAGCGAGAATAGGTTTAAAGCAAGAGGAACTCAAAAGGATCGGATTATAATAATTTCAAAGACACAATGGGAGATAGTCATAGGATTTAAAAATAATATTACAGTTATATCAATAATATGGTCAAACTGACCACTTTATTCACATGTGACAAACCTAACAAATGGTGGTAAAGGTTAAATTCTATTTGATGTGATAGGACTTGAATAATTTCGTATTAGTTGCATACCTAGCAAATGCTAGTGAAGACTAACTCCATGTGCCACATCTAAGGTTTGTTTACAATCCTTAATACAACTACATTAAGAAACTTGAATTTTTATATTTGTTTCATGTCAAAAATAATAGGGGATTCAATTCATAATGTTGAAAGACTTATGAGTCATGTGGCTAACAATTTTTGTTTAGTCAATTTAAAAATATTGGAATGTTATCATAAGTATAAATGTTTGTCTATAATGAAGGCAGTAAAAGATGGAAAGAATCTAGAATGATGAACTTTAATTCTTCATCTCATGCAAATGCATTTGCCAACTTTATGGTTGTAAGAAAACATACATTTCTAGGTCACTATAAGTATGTCTAATGAGTGTATTCAATATTTACAATAGGAGGGAATTTGTTATGAAGTACCTTCTATTCTTATAAAAGTTAAGTCCCTTTGTAACTATGAACTAATAATATCACACCTAAAGTCCTAAGGTACATCTAAAATTATAAATGAATATTTTTATGTATACAATATTATAATATGGAACATTTGAACTGAAACAACTCCATTGTCATTAATAATAAAAATAATTATAAAATAATCCTATAGATTACATTATAAAAGTAGACAATATGGTAGTGATTCTTTAAATCATAGGATATATGTGCCACCATCAACAAAATTCTAGGCTACGGGATAGGTCAATATTTAGGTCATAAAAAATGCTAATGTTGCAAATATGTGGAAATGTCTACCAAGCACTCACATTGTAAATCACAAAACATATGAGTGGCATAAACATCACAAAGCTTAATTAGAATTGTCTTAAGAAGTTCAAAATGGGAGATTGTGGTTTGCATCTTTTCCTTGACACCTAATAGGAATAGTATCTGGGGACTAATCCTATCCAATGTCATATATGGCTAGTGCCTCTACTTCAATCTTTTCATACTCAGGCTAAGTGTCCTAATATGAAGCTTGACCGATGAATATGGGAATTTGGTATTGATGATTGTCCATTGGCACCACATCACTTTGCTTATTAGAACTAGAGGGGCCATTTATAGGGAAACAATCCTAAATGATGATTGTGGCTTTTAGACCTATCATGCTTGCCTTTATTGCCATATCTTTTGCACGAAGAAATAAGGCCATAAGGAGGCACCTTGGTCATAGTTCATGTGTCTAGCCCTAGCATTTGAGTAGGCCTAGAGATGTTGGAAATGTTAAGACTCTAAGGCCATGTTTGATGTTGAAATTGTGAATGGGCATATGAAATCACGTAATAGCTTTCAACCTAAAACAAGAACATGCAATTGGAAAATTTAGTAAAATGATAATATTTCTATTCTCCCCTAGTTAATATAAAAATTTATGTGTCAAAACATGCATGGATGGTGATAAGTCGTCTTCCAAACATGGAGAAGTCCAACTTTTAAGATGAAATCAAGATAGACTAAAGAATGTTTGATCCCTTCTAATTAATTTTATAATACTTTTTATTCTAACCTATAGTTTATGTAACAAGCCAAAGCCCAACACCCCTTTCTCATATTAGTTTGATATAGTAATTTGATAGGAAGGCTTGAGAACTACCTAATTCATGAAACTTTAAAATTTCCTACGCTTAATGCATTTATCAGACTATGAACTAAGTATTCAATCTAAATCAAAATCTTTATCTAACTTTGATTGTGTATTCAATCTAAATTGAAGACTTGTGTGAGTGACTTAAACTAAGACCGTGAATTCTGATTTCTAAGGTTGTTTATGAATTTTGAGTGTTGAATATTAGGAGTATGAATATAAGTGTGTGTTCAAAGGTTAGATGGCAATTCATAAATATCTGAATAATTTGATTTAATCCAATGTATAGAATTCTAAATTTAAATTCATGTATAATTGTATCCCATTTGATGTCATGATCTTTTGATTTAAGTGTGTAGATCACATGTGACATGAAAAGCCAAATTGTTACAACCCTACTAGGTTACAAATGGAAAAGATCAGTGTGTGTATGTGTGTTCATGTGTGCATACGCGCACGCACGTGCATGCTAGGCAATGTTTAAACTAACTAGGGTTTAAGGTAACAAAATATAAAAAGGTATAATAGTTATTTATTATTAAACAAGTAATAAATGAAATAAGCAACCATCAATTATATAGAATTTAAATAACAATATCAAACCATCTTTCATTTAAAACAACTTAATAACAATAAAATAATTGTTTTGTTTTACAACATACATATTATATACTTTCTTTTTCCATTTATAACGATATACAATACAACATATTTTTATCATTACAAGAAATAAGTTATAATCATAAACATATTCCTCTTTCTCAAATAATAAAATAGCATTAGAGAATACATTATGGACCTACAACAAGGTAGAAATTAGAGCTACTTAATTGATATCATATAACATATTCAACTAAATAAATCATTATCAACTTAATACAAACATATACCTTCATACCAAGTATATATATAATGAGAGCTCTTTTTCACCAACCACAAAATTGTATAGGTTCCCTTGTATGTCACTCCAAAAGGTGGGACCCTACCCTTCACAAACAGGATCATATAAGTGTACTACATAGGAAGAAATAGAGAACCAAGTGTAGGAGATTAACTATACAAAACATAATAAACCGTCTCAATAAATTCATCCTCATGGCCAAGGTTTGGAACGATATAACATCAAATTTTCTATCTCATAATAATAATGAGATACATTTGTATCACATTCCCAATTATGTATAGTCTCTTCAAGAACACAAGAAGATTGAGCTAGGTCCCTAGAAGCCTCGTCATTCCTCCAGGTTGTTTGAGGGATTAACAAGTGGTTAAGAATGGGATAACAACATTGTAGTATATCTACATGTAGTCTCCCAGGTAATTCATAACAATTGGATGGGCCCCATAAACCTCACCATTTTTTTCCAATTAGACGCAAGACTATCATTTAGAGATACTACAACAGGGTAAAAATTAGACAACACAACTTGATGGAAATTAGGTTTGACAACAAACACACTAATAGTTTTGTTCTTTAAGAAAAAATATTTTCCAATCAACCTTAAAAGGGCTCTTAAGTTGTAAGTTTATAAAGAGTGAAAATCATAAGAAGATAAACCTTTCTCTTTTTTCATAGTATAATACTATCTATTGCCTTTCAATTCCAACCTCAATTGACCTCATATTTTTCAAAGTAATCAATCATTCTACATGCTAGAGTCTTAATGATAGAAATTGCAACATAGTAATATCCTACTTTTTCATGTGCTACTATATATTCAAATAGTAAATTAAGTCTAACAATAAACTCAACTCAACTATCAAGACCATCACACTTAAATGAACTAAATTCATGTTTTAATGCACAATATACCAAAAGTTTTATAATGAACCCAAACTTCAAACCACAAGGCCAACCATACTCACATACAAGAAACATAACACAATTGGGATGCTACCCACACCCACAATTCTTCTTAAGAGGCTTACAAGATTTAATGACATAATTACATGATTCTGGTTTCTATATTGTGAAATATAATAAAAATATTTAGGATTCTTGAAGGAAACATCCCTACATGGTTTGTATTTCCCAAAACTTTAAGTTAAGTGCATAGTTTCCTTTATTAAATAGAAAATCATATTGACAACCTAACAACATGCTCTATGTATTAACTAACACTTGATAAGAAAAATGACTATGAAAAGAATATTAGATGTGAAAATGATATTATTACTACATACAATTTTTAACACAACCCCCACAAGGAAAACAATACACATATAGTGTTGAAAGAGATTACACTGAAACCCTTACTCATTAAGAAAAATAATCAATTTGCACGGAAATATCTAAATTACCAACTCAATTGAAAGGTTCAAACCAAAATATTAATGAAAGTGACCACTTTGGACCCATTGTCAACCATGATCTCATTATACTATTTCATATAGAAAGGAACACTAAGTTTAACTCTTTCCAAAACCTTACAACCTGCAAGCACATAATGAAATACAACCACTACTAATGTTCAATCATCTCATAGTCACCAAAATGACTTAATACTTAATTGTCAAACATTCACAATTTTTGATAATTGAAGAAGAAAAGTAAGCACACACCCAAACAATTTTGAACTAAAAATGAACACACCAAAACCAAGCTATGATAATACTAACTAACACTCCTCCAAAAATGTTAGTGGCCACCAAACACACATGAAATGAAAATAAAAATGCTAAAGCTCTATACGAAGCACAATTATAATTCAAATCATTCAATAGAAAGCATTAGAGTAAAGTAAATAGATAAGCAATGATAAATAAGTTTACTCTAGCACAATTATATTAAGAGAGCTAAGTGGAATATAGGAGCTATAGAACTTAAACAAGAATCTAGAACAATGAATAATGAAACAAATAATGGTACTTAGGTCTATAATGGAAGAATGGATGAAATTAGAATCAAATAGAGATTCTAGAACTATAACAAACTATCAATAGACATAATCAAGGCTTTGCACCACACTGCAACATAAATTGAGGCATTTGGATTAATAGGGACATGATCATCAACCTTGGACACAACTTCCTGATGGTACTGTCCTATTTGGATGGTATTGTCTAGAAATATACAAACTTTAGAATTCCTTTGGCACCTAAAAAAATCTGTGGATGTGGTTTGGGTCTTGCTTTGATATGGATGGATCCGCAACTAGGGATCCCTTTCAATAGCAATCAAGACCTTTTAAGATTTGAATTAAGAAGTATTAAGAATATTGGAAGACATGCCACACAAACATTCAAATGCCTAGTATTATTTATTCAATGAATGCAAGTATTACTGCTAGAGTGCTCAATGATCCACTAGAATGCTTGTAGTGTGAGATTATAGTGATAGAATGAGATGTTTAAAATGAATCTACAGGATTCATTTAGATACAACTCCCAAGCACACCTAATCACACAATTTACACTTCTGTCAACATAGTAGAGAAGGAAAGAGGTAGTTAGGTTATAGGTAATGATAAAATTTCATTAAAAATGGATGATGACACAATTTCCTTCTTAAGGCACTATCACTCAACGATCTTTTCTTGAACTAGTGGTACTATCCAAGAAGGTGCAAGCTTAGATATAAAGGTTGGACTATAGTCACTATCAAAGTGAGGATCAAAATATGACAAATCAGAATGGAAGAATAGGTCCTTGAAGGAAATGGAAAATTGTATGATACAATCCAGATCTCTTGCACCACAGTATTGGGCAAAGGCCATTAACTGTGCTTGTTATATCTAGAACCATGTTCCTCATCGAGCCTTGAAGGGAGTTACTCCTTTTGAAGCTTGAAGCGGTTAAAAACCATCAGTTAAGCACTTTCAAGTTTTTGGTTCTCCTACATGAAACATAAGGCCTTGGATCCACAGAGCAGACCTTGCATATTTGTAGGCTATCCTAATGGTGTGAAGGGTTATCGATTGCTCCACCTTACTACACATGAGTTGTTCATTAAGAGGAGTTTTCAGTTTGAGGAGGGCTCTTTGAGCTCAACTCCTATCACTTCTCCACCTCCTTCAACTTTGACATTGGATTCACTTGGGCTACATGATAGATCTTCTGATGAGTCAGATTCACCTGAGTAGATTCTTCATGATGAGGAGTCTTGTACCTCCACTTATGATGTTGATAGCAATTCAAAGGATACACCTCCTTCCTCTCCTAGTCATCATTCATAGGGTGATGATTCTCCTCCAGATTCTCTAACTTCTGGTTTACTTTGGGCTAGACAGACCTTGCAATCTGCAAGAAATTAGGTTGGGAATCCATCAGACACTAGACAGACTCATTGACAATTCCAAGATGCTCCACATATCTTCATTGCTACTGCCTCTGATCCATAGTCCTTTTGAGAGGCTTCTGGTATTCCTGAGTGGGATACAGCTATCCAGGAGGATTATAGTTCCTTGATGAGGAACCACATTGGGATCTTTTCCCTCTTCCTAAGGGAAGAAAACTTGTTCGATGTAAGTGGATCTATCAGAGAAAATTTGCAGCAGATGGTTGTTTGATAAGCATAATGCTCACCTGGTTGCCAAAGGATTTTCCCAGGTTCCTCAGATTGACTGCTCTGAGACTTTTATGTCAATTTCTAGAATGAACTCTCTGACTTGTTCTTTCCATTGTTACAGCTAATCGTTGGGAAGTACACCAGATGGATGTGAAGAGTGCTTCTCTTCATGGTGACCTTTAGGAGGAGATCTACATGGAGTAGCCATAGGGGTTCATTCAAGATTCTTCACTTGTGTGTCACCTTCAGAAGTCTCTCTATGACCTCAAATAGGCTCCTCGGGCCTGGTATGCCAAGATGGACTCCTTCCTTCTGACAGTTAGGTTCACTCGGTGCCATTTTGATCAAATGTCTACATTTTGCAGTAGGATGATTCACTCCTATTTTTGTTTCTGTATGTTGATGACTTGTTGATCATAGGGAGTTCGTCATCTGCCATTGGGGTAGTCAAAACTACCCTTCATGATAGGTTTTTGATGACTGACTTGGGCTTATTGCATTACTTTCTCAAGATTGAGATCTACCAGTCTACTTTTGGGATCAACATCATACAGTCCAAGTATGCTCTAGATTTTCTCTCATCATTTCATATGGTTGACTATAAGCCTGCTTCGACTCCCTTTCTTTTTGGAGTCAAGCTTGAGGCCCAGTGTTCTTCACCATTTGTTGATGGCACTTTGTACTGGTCCAACTTGTTGGGAGTTTCATTTATCTGACTCATACGAGACCTAACATTTCATATGCTGTAGGCATGGTTTATTGATTCATGTAGGAGCACCATGAGTTACACTGGAAAGTAGCCAAGCGGATACTTCACTACATTCAGAGTACTCACAGTTTTGCGATTCACTACGTAGCGGGAATTGATCTTGAATTGGTGGGCTACACAGATTCAAATTGGGTAGGTGATTCTCAGGATCACAAGTCTACTTTAGGTTATAGCTTCTCACTTGGTTCAGGTCCTATTTGTTGGTTGAGAAAGAAACAATCTACTATTGCTCTATCTTCTATAAAGGCTGAGTATCGGGGGGTTATGAATTCTGCCACTGAGGCCATCTGGCTTCAGAATCTTCTCACTGAGTTCAAGATCCAGATCAGATGACCATCAGTTATATTTTGTGACAACTAGAGTGACATTCATATCTCACAGAATTTGGTCCATCATCAGCGGACCAAACACATTGAGATCCACATGCACTACATCTAGGAGCTCATTCATGGCCACATCAAGGACCTTCGCTACTGTTCGACTTCTGAGAAGGTTGCTGATATCTTCACCAAACTCTTCACATAAAGAAATTATCTTCATCTATGATCTTTGCTAGGGGTGCAGGAGGCTTCATCTTCTGGGGAGCTTCTTAGTCCTCTCACTCGGAGTCCTGACTCTCTCTACTCTGGGGGGTCTTCTTTCTCTCTCGATTTGGGCGGGGGGAGGGGGCTTTTGTCTCTTTTTGGGGCGGCTTCTTCTCTTTGGGGGGCATTTGTGTACATGGGTACCTCATAAAGCTTCATTTGTCAGGACCCATATTTTCACCCACCTAAGCTGCACTTAAGGGGGAGTGTTAGTGTAGGTTTTTATTTTCTTATATTCCTAGGTTTTTCCTACACATGTTATTAAGTTTGCTTAGGGTTAATTAAGTGAGTATCAGTGTGAGTGGGTACAAGGTGTTAGCATCTTCCATAGGAGTTGCACTTTCCTATTTTACGCTATTGTGGTGGACTCTTCCCATTGATCGTATTTGCCACCTCTCCCCTCTCTTCTAGTTTATTTATACTCACCTCCTAGCTTGTATTTTGCATCTTTTTCTTTTGCATCCTCTTAATGCTATTTTTCTTTTGGAGAATTTGCATGACTCTCGTGGAGACTAACTCTATGTTGCTATTTTGATTTCATATCATTTGCATTCATAGTTTAATATCTATTCATTTGCACTAGTTTTCTAGGTTAACCATCTTTTTAGATTCTAACAGTAATGTGATGAATCTATAAATGTGGGGGAGTTCATCCATTTGTGAAAGTGTCCTTTTCTATACAAAAATTAATTTATGTGCATCAAATTGGTAAGGGTAGATAAAATATCATGGCACGGGTATGCAAAGGGAAGGAGGGTTCATGGTAGGTTTGCCAAATATGAAATATAGGAAAAAAGATTCCCTAGTACTATTAGCAAAACAAAGAACCAATTTAACTTTATTTCTAGATAAGAACATGGACACCTAAATTTGATCTAAAGTATATTATCTAAATGTATTATGAACTATGATCATTCCCTAGGTGATAATACTACAATTTAGCTTTTGGAATAGATAAATTAAATGACTTAACTTATATAGAAAGAATGTGGAAAACAACAGGAAATGTGGAACCTATTTTGATGGTTCATGAATTTAGTTTATGGGTTGATTATTGTAAAAAATGCTCTCAAGACACTTCTATGATTGCATAGGAGTCTATCCTATTATGGATCTATCGTTTCTACAAAATAAATTGGAATAATCCCATGTAGTGAGATAGACACCTACAAAATCAAGACAAAACAACAAAAAGTAATATTCTAGAATATATAGAAATATAGTGATTGAAGGAAATTGTAAAATGATACTAAAAGGGTTAGGAATACAAAACCACAAGGTGAGGTTGTCAAATCCAAAAGAGATATTTCTCACATTAAACCTGTATATGGGATAGAGGGAAAGGGAGTGACTTCATAGGAGCTTGCTAAAATGGTTATACCCCTATTAAGCCTTTCAATGTTAACAAGCAGTCAATAGATTTTTGTGTGTGCATGCTTAGCTTATTGTGCTTAATGCTAAGAGATAAATAAAATGTAGGCAATATGAAGTAATAGTAAACAAAGCCTAAAAAGATTCTTATAGTTCTCTATGTATAGAGGAAACAAGGAAATAGAATCACTACTACCAAAGAGGACATAGGACAATAGGGATTTATATAAATTTAGAGAAAAATATAGAGAAAGAGCTCTTGAAATAGCTACAAGGAATGAAGCAATAATCTAGAAGATAGATTTCTTCAGCTAATGTAGAAGAGGGAATTATTCTAGGAGTAACTAGGCATAAGGATATTATGGCTTCTCAAAGAAGGGAGAGCCAGTAGGAATACATTGTGGATAATTAATCACAGACTAATATCAAAAGAATGAGAAAGGAAAGATTGTTACCTCCAAGAAGGATAGAGGAACAATGCAAAAAAAATCATTAAATATTATTGATAATAGAATAATATTTGTGAGCATTTAGAATTTATTTAGAGGAGAAAAAGAATCTTGCCTCTGATAAGAATAGAGGAACAATAATAGAGGAATTCCAAGTAGTTGGGAGAAGCCAAGAGAAGAAGGGCTTCTCACAACAAGAGGGATTGAAGGAAAATATTGTTAGCAACCCAAATCCAAGAAATTAGCACTTTGATCAAGAGTCCAACAATATACCAAAAGATCCAAGAATGGTCTAGAATAATCAGAGAGCCAAAGTTGTAGAGCCAAAGTTGTAGCCAAGAGTTTTGATCAAAAGAAAGAATAGCTTATTGATATTAGAGCTAAAATAATGGAAGAATCACCTAGAGAGTAGACAAGAGTTATCTAAAAGGAAGCTAAAAATCAATAATGAATTCAGTAGAAAATCAAGAAGAGAATTCAAAAGAAATCAAGAGGCTTTTTGGTCTCATAGGGATATATTTGTAGACAACATAAGAGTTGTTGGCAAGGAAAAACATGGTGTTAAGGTTTTTAGTTGTCATAAAAAGGGATTAAAATATGTTTAGACTTTTTGACTATTGGGGGATAAATCCACAATCACAAAGATGTCTCTACAATTGCAAATTAGTCCATGCTCAAACAAAATAACAATTCATAAAAATGGGTCAAAACAAGATCAAGGCTAAACTTTGGCAATCTGGTGAGGGAAAAGGCTCAAGAAATGGGCTTGGTGTAACCTACAACATGCTACTAAGATGGGAACTAAAGTGAGTGTAACACATAGACTAGAAATTACAAGGTATGCAATTTCTAAAATAATACCATGTTAAGTGGTGTGATTAGTTGGTTGAGCAAATGAGGAGTTGTGGTTACTCTTTCAAATACAAAGGCAAAGTAGTCTAGCAATACTATGTTCAAACATTGGGTTGAAGCATGATATAGTGGTGATTCATGTTGGAGTACGGGAAACACTGAGAGTGGGGTGAATCAATGTTTTAATAATTTTAACAAGTTTTTACACTTTTAATCCATGGATAGAAGAAGAAGAAAGATCTCAAAGATTCACCAAACACATATGCACAAGCATAATGATCAAGACCTTAAACAAAGACATTAGGGCACAAAACATGAAGACAATCAACATCAACCATAACACAAGATTTTCATGAGTGGAAAACCCTCATAGGGATGAAAAACCACTAGGAAAATGCCTCACTAGATACACAAAATGCCTCACTGGAAAATACAAATACCTCACTGGTAAAATGTGCCTCACTGGCAATCAGGTGCCTCACTGGCTATCAGGGGCCTCACTGGCAAATACAAGTGCCTCACTGGCTTTTTGCGTCTCACTGACTTATTTAACTACCTCACTGGCACTTTATTTTCACTGCCTTACTAGCATAATAACTTCGCAAAGATAAAATGAAGATTTAGAATTCAGTACAGAGGGTTTCTCTATTTCATTACAAAGCAGATCTTGACTATCTCATTTCATTTGAGACTCAAGAATCCAACATCACAAATGTGCACATACAATCCTACACTATGAAGTGCTTTAACAATTCAAGAAAGATTTTGCATCAAAGCACAATGTTGCTATATCAATGATATTGTAGAGAATTACACTATAATCCACATCTCAATAAGGTGACTATCCTTTTATACTGTTTCTATATTTTTCTTTTTCTTTTCATCAAATAGTTTATACAAGTAACTATCTTTTCTGAACTGCCTGTAGCAGTTTCCATTGTGGTCGACAATTGTCATGGTAGAGGTTTGTATACTTGAGAAAATAGCTATTAATAATTAATAAAATATCCTCATACTTGTTCATCAATAAAGCTTCGAACAAAAAAGTAACTGAACCCACACCAAATTCTCTGTATTGTTTAATGGAACAAGATTCAAAGAAATAAACCTGCTTTGTTTTCTTAACAAATCCTTATATCTCTGTTTGTATGAAATGACCATAAAACCAAAACTTTTCCATTAACCCACATAGGATAGACATCACATGTTTAACCGACAAACCACCACTTTGTTGTGCTGTGCCCTTGAGCTATGGCGACAAGAATAACTGGCTGGAGGTTCCCTCCTCTTTTCCACTGCTAGGTTAAACTTTTCAAAATGAGTGATAAGACTTACTTTTTCCACATTATACACTGTCAACCAACTGTTCCAGTTAGCCCTAAAAGGGCCGGTGAACTCTCAATACAAGTGACAACTTTTTACCTATTCCAAATGCCAAGACTTGCTGGACAAGTCATCCACTTAAACATTTCATAATCCTTTCAATATTATATGCATTTTATCACTTCAAATTTAATCAAATATCAACTATAACCCTTCAATTTAAATCAAATGCAACATATCACATTAACACCTCTCAATATCTAGGAGCATGAAGATCACTTAGGTGTTGTCACCATTGAGCTTGTATGGAAGTGTTATGACCTTAGGCTCTTAGAAGCATATAGGTAGGACTGATGAAGTAGGATGAGAGCCATGCAATAAACACCAATGACCAACCATCAACAAATGCTCAAGAAACAATATACCTTTGTTAATGCAAAACTGTCCACAAACCTAAAAGCACCTATTTGACATTTATGCCAACACTGCCAATGCCAACAAGGAGTCAACAAACTCCCCCTTTGGCATTGATGTCAAACACATTGCCATAGAATTTGAAACCAACCTTATATGCTCAGCAATAACAATGTCATAAGTGCATGACCAACACTGTCCATTACCAATTGTATCATTTGGAAAGTTCATAACACTAACATGCATGATATGCACTGAGATACCCTGTGCACTGAATAACATACTGTTCCAACCCCAACTAAACTCACCATAACTTCTCCCCCTTTTGACAACAATGCCAAAGAGAGAAAAGAAACTAACCACCTACTCAAGATCAGGAATAACAATCTGACAATAACAAATCAGTATAAAGAGAAAAAGCAATTGTCGGGATAGCATTTGAAATGCCAACAAATGTCACTTGGATCAATGTATCATGAGAAACCCCAACATAAAAACATAAGTACCAACAGACAAAGTCTGGAGTAACACATAATCACCTATCCACTATTTAGACAAAAAGATGAAGATCTCAGGTAAGATAAATGATATCCAACAAGTACCAGTACACTATAACTATTTTCAGAATGAATCCACAAACTGATAGAAGAGATAATTTGTCATCACTGTAAGATGAATGCAACATGAACACACTGTGAAAATGCCAATAATCCCAAACTCCATGCTATCACCAAAAACTAACCACTGTCCCCTTGCAAACTAATAACTCATCCAAATAACTCAAACATCCTTTCACTTTCCAATGATAAGTACAGTGCATGAATGAATGAGCAAATGAACAACATGACTGTACTGTAATGACTATAACATCATTGAATAGATAGCATTGAAACTAACAATAATGTGAAAAGCTAGATCTGGAACAAATGAAGTATACAAAATGTTGAACCTGTAACTTAGTATCATAACTAAAATGAAGCATGCATAGCATAGTAAATGGATTGACAACCTTGAATAACTGTTATGAGCAACATGAAATGAGCAACATCACAATGAAGGAAGATCAATTGTACTATGCTGCCACTGTCCTCATATAGTTGTCAAATCATCAATAGAAGTATTGCCATTTCCAACAAGGTGTCAATAGTGTACCAAGAATATAACCATCAACAGATTCAACTGAAAGTAGCAAAAATTAGATACCAAAGAAATGTACAACAACCAAGAGATGTGAACCTGTGTATATACCAACACTACAACAAAACAGGCAATTAGCATTTAAAATAGCACCTAAATTTAGTGCATTTCAGTTCATGAATTAGACACTTCTACCGGCGCAAAACTCAGCACCAAAATGCGTGTTCACTTTGGCATCGGGTTTAGCACCAGGTTTATCGCCGGATTTTGTTGCTTCCAGTTTGGCTTCCGATTTTGCTTCTTGTGTTGCTTCTAGGTTTGCTTCCAAGTTTGCTTATGGTTTTGCTTCCAGGTTTGCTTCTAGTTTTGCTTCTAATTTTTCTTCCAGTTTTACTTCCAGGTTTCCTTCCAGTTTTGCTTCCAATTTTGCTTCCAGTTTTGCTTCTAGTTTTTCTTCCAATTTTGCTTCCAGTTTTGCTTCCGATTTTGCTTCTAGTTTTGCTTCCAATTTTGCTTCTAGTTTTGCTTCCAATTTTGCTTCCAGTTTTACTTCCAATTTTGCTTCCAATTTTGCTTCCGATTTTGCTTCCAGGTTTGCTTTCGGTTTTGCTTTCAATTTTGCTTCCACTTTTGCTTCCACTTTTGCTTCCAGGTTTGCTTCCGGTTTTGCTTCCAATTTTGCTTCTGGTTTTGCTTCCAGTTTTACTTCCAGTTTTGCTTCCAGTTTTGCTTCCGATTTTGATTCCAATTTTGCTTCCACTTTTGCTTCTAATTTTGCTTCCAATTTTGCTTCCGATATAACCTCGCTTGTTGCTTCCATTTTTGCATCTTTTTTTGTATCTATTATTGCATCTTTTGTTGCTTCTAAAATTGCTTCCATTATTACTTCTTTGTTTGCTACCTGAATTGCTTCTATTTTTGCTTCCTAGATAATGCCAAGTTTTGCTTCCAAGATTGCTTCTGGTTTGCTTCTAGTTTGGCTTCCATTATTGCTTCATTTTTTGCTTCTAAAAATGCTTCTTGTTTTGCTTACATTTATTAATTTAATATGTTTTATTTCAATTTAATTAGTTAAATATATCATGCCTCTTAAATAACTCATATGATTATAGAGTAAGTAATTTAATTATTTAACTCATATGAATAAATAACAAGATAATTATTATAACATGATCATCATCTATAATTAAAACAAGTGAGTCAAATATCTATAATTTAATTGAATTTGACAACATCCATCCTAAGCAGTAAATTAAAATCATCATACGTAATAAATATCCATCCAAAAATTATCGACCACTTTTAATATATATAAATTGACAAGTCAATACTGATAAGATCATCATCATATATAACTAAAACAAGTGAAAGTCAAATATGCCAGTAGATCAATAACATGTCAAAATGATACATGTCCAACAGTCGACATAAGTCAATATGATACATGTACAAATGATATAAGTAAAAATGATAAATTATGTAACTTAAAATGATACAAGTCAAGATGATACATGTCCAAATGATATAAGTCAAAATGATACATAAATTTATGATACAACTCATTAATATGGTACTGCAGGCCGTGAAAATGATACATATGATAGCAACCATGAAAAGAGGCATCATAACGATATATCAGCAATGATCCATGATGCAGTCTATATGATCATGAATGTCACTAGCTACTACCAGCAATTGCCTCATCATGATCATCATCACCATCATCATCATCACCATCATCATCATCGTCGTCGTCGTCGTCGTCGTCGTCATCGTTGTCGTCGTCATCGTCGTTGTCGTCGCCATCATCATCATCGGCCTCGGTGTCCTCTGTATGTGCATCATCATCATCCTCTACCATGTGATCTATACCAGAACCAACATAATCTGGATCTATATCATGAGGATCATCTTGATCTTCTAGAAGACTCGTGTTCTGTAAAAAAAACATTTAAAATGAAAAGTTATTATTTATTTCATGCAATAATTTATTTTTCTATTATATATCTAATAGTACAACATATGAAACAAAACCATAATCATATTACATCATATCAAAGTGCACATACCATAATAAAATTTCAAAAAAGTTACAGCTAATATGTCATTCCAATGATGTAAAACATGCAACAATTCTAGTAACGTTAGTAAAGATCATTAAAAAATTTGTTATACAATTTAACTATCAACTGTAAATTCTATTACATAACCTTAAGTGCTGGAAATTGGTTGGTCCATGTATGTTCTTTTTCACTATTAATCTAATAACCCGCATTAGATAGAAACATTAAAGAGTTTTTAAGTAGCAGTTGATTAAATTCTCTTACATGTCATTAAGGAATGCACAATTTTTTTTCAATAATTATTTATCTTAAGGTTCATGAGTAACCTTAAGATAAAGGTCTATTTTGTTTGAAAAAAAATGAAGTTAGCAATATGTTATCTAGCCGATTTTAGAAAGAAAAAATGTTAGCCCTATTCCCGCTCACAAGGCTTCAATGTGAGCGGGAATAGGGAAAATTTGGGGATTTAGAAAGAAAGATAAAGTTTAGGGTGTCTTCAAGATAGACAGCATGGGAAAGGAGGTCAACCATGCACACATAATGATCAAATGTAGGTGTAATGCAATAAGGGTTACAAATGTGATTGAAGTATGTACAACTCTCATCCACTAAACCTGCATGGCTGCATGCACCTAGAATACAAGCAAAGCTTACAATGTTAGGATATGTTCCAGAGTGCTTAATTAATTCAAATATTTTGAGAGCATCCTTGCAAAATCTATTTTGTGCATATCTTGCAATCATTGCATTCCATGAGATGACATCTCTTTGAGGAATTCTGTCAAACAATTCACATTTTTTGTCTATGATTCCGTATTTTGTGCATATCCTACAATAATTGCAGTCCATGAGACAACATTTCTTTGAGGCATTCTATCAAATAGTTCACATGCCTTGTCTATGCTTCCACATTTTGCATACATGTCTAACATGGCAGTTGCAACTACAACATTTGACAAAATTCCTCTATCCTTTATGTATTGATGGATGTCCATACCCTATTCCAAAGCTCCCATTTTGACATAGGTGGGGAGGATGCTGGCAAAGGTTGTGGAATTTGGCTTTACACTAGCCAATTGCATTTGCTTTAAAATTTCTAAAGCCTTTTCAACAAATCCATTTTGTGCATATCCTGCAGTCCTTGCAGTCCATGAGACCACATTTCTTTGAGGCATTCTGTCAAACAGTTCATGTGTCTTGTCTATGCTTCCACATTTTGCATACATGTCTAACAGGGCAGTTACAACCACAACATCTGATAAAGGAGGACTTAAGCATTCAGAAACCTGACCATGCCACCTTGTGTGGATTTGATGAATGGCTTGTAGCCATCAAATTCAATGAACTCTTAAATCATGTCTTCCTTAATCTGGACCAGCAATGTAGAGACAGTCCTCTAAAATAGAAGAATATAAAGTGGTCTTATTTTGTGTCCACATTTGTATTATCATTACTGTCTCCTTTGGGACATTATTTTTTACCATCGAGGGATGGATGATTGAGACTAGTCAACACAGACCTTATGGTTACCATCAATTCCATCTCTTTAGTATTGAAAACTATAGTTGCATTAATTCTATGATGGCAATGAGAGGATACAATGACTGCCCTAGATTTTTTGTAATGACAACAATCCTATTTAACACTGAATTATGATTCATTCCCATAGTGGGATCTTCTCAGAGGAGTTTCAAACAACTCATACTCATAGAGTCATGGTTTTAGGTTGCATATGTTATGGTAACAACAAGGGATTCCAACTATGGTCACAATAGCTAAGACTGCCCTCATTTGTGACCATAACAAGATTCTTGGACAACACTATCTTACTCTTCACACTAGGTACTATATAGGCCAAGATTGGGTTGAAGAAATCACCTGATGGTTACCTATATAGTGATACCACACCCTAATACCCCCATGCATTCTAAATAGCTTGAAATTTATACAATACTCAACCAAGATGAAATTGTATCACTGTACCACACTTAACTATGACAACCCCTTCTTGACAAAAATTTGTAATCTTTAGACTATTGGGATCCTTGCCACAAATAAATATTAGGTCAATGACACAAGGCTTTTAAACAAAAACCATAATCCCAACTCTATATCCATCCCCTTGGCAGTCTCAAGGGCCACCTTGAGACAAAAAATGCTAATGTACTATTATGATATTTATGATTGTCCTCCATCATTTCATTGTGCATTTGAAACTTGAGATGAGGATTAGGGATGTTGCAAATATGTGCATATGATGTGCTATCATTGATGTCAACATATCTCTTTGTCAGAAACAATGAAGACAATGCAGTTCAGCAAAGTAGGTTGCTCCGCATTTCCAGTGAGATGAAGATCAGAGTCTGCGGACTAAAGGGTTGTGTAGAGGATTATTTGAAGTTGCTCCAGTTAAGATTTGAGAGGTCCTCATGGAGGATTGGTGAAGTTATCACCATCTGAGTAGAACCAGGTTTTGCAGTTGTTTAGAGGTAATAGAGTGACAGGAACTTGGTCCGGATTGCTCCGCATTGGAATATTATGGTCTGTGGATCTAGAGGTATGTTTGGGATGTTGGTGTGTATCCTCAACTCAAGTGGTTCATGGTTTAGAGGTCCGCAAGTAATCTTTATAGTGTGACAGTCATAGCAATTAGTGTTCTTAAGTTCCCAGATAAAGATGCAAGTGTTTATGGTGATTTGAGGTAGTGCGGTTGTTCTTGTTGATTTCATTATGCTTGTGGTGGTCTCTAGATCATGTGCCTATTGTGTTGGTGGTCCGCATTGAGGATTGAACTCGTGGTTGAAGATTTCTCCTTGAGTGTTGTTGTTCCTTCTAGTCTTGGTTGACCAGATGCTTGGTGCATGTTGTGGATGATCTAAGAAAAGTTCTATGGAGCGTGACGTGTTGTTCGAGGAAGATTTGAGTCCCAGCTATGCTTGGCCGATAGAGGTGTGGCTTGCATGTAGTATTTTGTATTAAGTCAAGTCTTGTGATTGTAATTACTTATAATGCCTATCTTGGAGACTGTTCCAGATAGATGATTGTTTGGTCGACTTTGATGTTCATTCCAAAGTTGATGACATGTATAAATAAGTGTTGTGAAGTCATGGAAATGTGTATGTGGTGAGTGAAGATGCGGATGTAGCGAGGAAGTGAGTGGGGACAGAGCAAAGGTGTTGTGCGCTTCAATGGAACTGAAACTTGCATGAAGAAGATGATGTTTCTTATTCAACCTTTCAGTGTTAACATTGTGAATGTTCCTATAGGTAGTGAGCCTCCTTTGAGTAGTGAGCTTTGAGCAGTGTGCCCGAAGGCAAGTGCCTTCCCATTTTTCTATTCTTTTAATAGAGAATAAATCTTGTGGATTAACCCCCACCGTGGTTTTTCCCTTAACCAAGTTTCCACATAAAAATCCTGGTGTTATGTGTGTTGATTATATTTCTTCTCATGTGTTGTTGATTCATGCGTTCATGGTTATATCACTAATCTATTAATAAGTGGTAAAGAAGATTAAATGCAGCAAAAGATAAAAGTTTTGTTACAACTGATTCACCCCCCCTCTCATTTGTCTGCCCTAATTTCAACAATTGGTATCAGAGCCGATTCCTCTAAAAGAAGCTTGATCGCTTAAGGGGATCCAGGATGCCAACATACAAGAAGGACAGTCTGAGATTTGATGGAACAAACTACTCTCTTTGGAAGAATCGCATGGAGTGTCATATGCAATGCATGGGTGATCCTTATTGGTTGATAACTAAGATTAAGTATACTCCTCTGCAGAATGGTCCTACAACTGCATATCAAATCAAAGAAGATGAATACAACATTCAGGCTAAGGAAGCATTGTTGAGTGCCCTAACTGATACAGAAATGACAAATGTCTTGGAATTGCAAATTGCTCATGAAATATGGAATAAGTTGGAAACTCTATAAGAAGGTGATGCATATGTCAAATGTGACAAGTTACAGAGCTTGAAGGGTAGATACGAATGTTTGAGGATGAGTGAAGATGAAAACATCACTTCCTATATGCAAAAGGTGAATGAACTTGTGAACAGTATTAGGAGTGATGGTGGAATACTGGAAGAATCAAATATTATTGCCAAGGTAGTACTCAGATCCTTACCTGCTTCATACAAGCATAAAGTTGCTGCTATTGAGGAGATCAGGACTCTGACAACTATTACAAGGGATCAGTTGGTTGGGAAGCTTTCAGCATTTGAAATGAGTGAGTTTGGTGATTCTCTTCCCAAATCAAAATCTGCTTTTAAGGCCAGTGTTTCCAGAAAGCAAAGATTTGATCCAGGTGAAAGCTCTTCAAGAAGACTAACCAGATATGAGAAGGCAAGGAAGGAACTTGAAGAATATGAATCTAAGCTTGAAGAATTTGAAGCCCTTATTGCCAAAAGATTACCAAGAGGATCTGGTAAGTATGAAAGAAAGTTGCCTTTCAAATGTTTTGCTTGCAATAAGACTGGTCATTTTGCTTCAAGATGTCCAGAGAGGGTTTCAAAGCCAAACCCTAACAGACCTAGGTTTCAGAAGAAATGCTACTATGTCCAAGAAGATGTTGATGAAGGAGTTACAGATGATGAATCTGATAAGGGAAGTACCTCTGGAAATGAATGGGTGTTCATTGCTATCAAAGAAGAAGATTTGGTGCCTACTGAATCTGCTAGTTGTGTGAATGTGGAAAGTGCCTTGGCTACTCAGGTTGAAGAAAAGGGTGAATGGGTGATTGACAGTGGATGTTCTCATCATATGACAGGTGATAAGAGTAAGTTTGCAAGTATGGAAAGGTATGAAGGTGGAATTATGAAGTTTGGAGATAATTTAGCTGGTAGAATCTGTGGCAGAGGATCCATCTCTCTTGATGGTAAGAATAACACTAATGATGTTTTGTATGTAGAAGGGTTAAAGCATACTCTTCTCAGTGTTGGATAGTTGGTTGACAAAGGATATGATCACTGATTCAAGGATAGAAAATGCAGAATCTTGGAAAGCTCCAGAACTGAGATTGCACTGGTACATAGGCTAGAGGTAATATCTTTCATTTAAATGGTACTGGTAAAAGTTGTATGATTGCTCAGATTGATCAGAGTTGGTTATGGCATAGGAGGATGTGTCATGTAAACTTTGATAATATTGTCAAGATAAGTACTACTCAGGCTATGAGAGATCTTCCAAATCTTGTAAAACCTACTAATAGCATGTGTAAGGAATGTCGGTTGGGCAAATAGAGCAGAACTACATTCAAAAGTAAAGAACAATTTTCAAGTGGATTGTTGGAACTTGTGCACACTGATTTGTGTGGTCCTACCAGAGTTAGGAGTTTGCAAGGAGACAGATACTTTATGTTGCTAATTGATGATTACTCCTAGATGATGTGGGTCACTTTCTTGAGAGAGAAATCAGAGGCTCTTGATAGATTCAAGTTGTTCAATGCTAGGGTGGAGAATAAGATTGGTGTGAAGATAAAGTGTCTAAGATCTGATAGAGGTGGAGAGTTTACCTCCGATGAGTTTAATGCATTTTGTGAAAAGCATGGAATAAGAAGACAGTTATCTGCTCCTAGGACTCCTTAGCAAAATGGAGTTGTGGAAAGGAAGAACCAGACTATTCAAGAGGTGCTAGAACCATGATGATGGAAGAAAATGTTCCACATGTCTATTGGAGAGAGGTTGTGAGTATTGCTATCTACACTCTTAACCGGGTGCAGATCAAAGGTAATACTAGTAAAACTCGTAATGAACTATGGTTTGGTAATGCTCCTACTATGAAATACATCAGAGTTTTTGGTAGTAAATGCTATATCAAAAGAGATGAAGATCTAGGCAATTTTTATGCAAGGTGTGATGAAGGAATATTTCTGGGTTATTCTAACCAAAGCAAGGCATACCGGTGCTTTAACAAGATATTGAAAAGGATTGTTGAAAGTGCTAATGTCAAGGTTGATGAAAGAAAGGAGCAACCTTCCAAGTCTTGTGGATATGAATCAGATGATCAAAATGAAAGTCCTCAAACTTAGATTTAGATTGCTCCGAAGAATCCAGTGAATCAAGAAGCTAGTGCAAATGCTGAGGAACAAATTCAAGAATCAGAAGTTCAAGAAAATTCCAAAACTCCCAGTTATGTAAGGTTGAATCATTCTGAAGATCAGATCATAGGAGATAAAAATAAAGGTGTTCAAACTAGAAGAAAAATTGCTAAAGAACAAAAGGAGTATTGTTTGATTTCAAAGATTGAACCAAAATCAGTGAATGAATCTTGTAATGATGAAAGTTGGGTAAAAGCAATGGAAGAAGAATTAATGCAAATTGAAAAGAATTACACTTGGGATCTTGTTCCTAGACTTGAAAACAAAAATGTAATTGGAACTAAATGGGTCTTTCCGAATAAATTGAATGAAAATGGTGAAGTTGTGAGAAACAAATCAAGATTGGTGTGCAAAGGATATTCTCAGGTAGAGGGAATTGATTTTGAAGAAACATTTGCTCTGGTGGCAAGAATTGAAGCAGTCAGATTATTTCTTGCCTTTGCTACTTACAAAGATTTCAAAGTTTACCAGATGGATGTCAAGTCAACATTCCTAAATGGAGAGTTGGAAGAAGAAGTATACATTGAGCAACTGGAAGGATTTCAGTTGCCTGATCAAGGAGATATGATCTGCAGGTTGAGGAAAGCAGTGTATGGACTTAAACAAGCCCCAAGAGCCTGGTATGCAAGATTAGATAAGCATCTGCTAAAGTTAGGTTTTAGCAAAGTACAACTGACATTAATCTTTATTTCAAAATTGATCATGAACATATCTTGATTATTGAGGTATTTTTTGATGATATCATCTTTGGTGGAAATGAGAGCATGTGTAAAAAAATTTCTGATCAGATGCAAAGTGAATTTGAAATGTCCATGCTTGGTGAAATGAATTTCTTCTTGGGTCTGCAAATCATTCAGTCAAATAAGGGCATCTTCATATCTCAGTCTAAATATGTAAAAGAGTTGTTGAAAAAGTTTGGAATGGAGGATTCAAAACCAGTGAATACTCCTATGATAATTGGATGCAAGTTAAGTAAGGATGATGATTCCCCTAAAGCAGATGAGAAAAGGTATAGATCAATGATTAGAGGACTGCTTTATTTGACTCATACCAAACCTGATATTATGAATGCAGTTGGCCTTGTTGCTAGATTTCAAGCTGACCCTAGAGAATCTCATGTTGTAGCAGTCAAAAGAATTTTTAGCTATCTGAAGGGAACATCTAATTATGGCTTATGGTATCCTAAGGATGATAATTTCATTCTTCATGCATATATAGATGTTGATTGGGCAGGAGATGTGGATGACAGGAAGAGTACTAGTGGTGGTGCATTTTTCTTGGTTGAGAAAAAAATAGGAGGCAATATCTCTGTCTACTGCAGAAGTAGAGTATATAGTAGCAGCAAGTAATTGTACTCAAGTTTTGTGGATGAAGCAAATGTTGAAGGATATTAGAATTGTGTTTGAAGAGCCTATTACAATCTTCTATGATAATTCAAGTGCAATAAACATCTCAAAGAATCTGGTGTTGCATTCAAAGACAAAGCACATATCCATCAAGTTTCACTTTTTGAGAGAGAAGGTAAATGAGAATGAAGTCAGATTGGAGTTTGTTTCTTCAAAGAATCAGATTGCGGATATCTTCACTAAGCCTCTACCTAAGGAAACTTTTGAGTATCTCAGAGGGAAGCTAGGGGTAATTACCCCTCCTATTCAAAACTAAGGTGCACTAGTGTGCATCAGTCCAGTGGAACTCATAGTCATATCTTGTGATCCGGATTGGTGTTAAGGGGATGCTACTCAAGGGGAGTAGTCAGTATGTTCTAAGTTCAGTTTGGTCTTGTCTAAGAAACAAAAAGGGTGAGAGATGATTGCAAATATGTGCCCTTTACCATTGATGTCAAAGGGGGAGAGAAGTCTTGTGAAAAACTTGGAAGTAAGTAGTTGCTGGTGAAAGGGGGAGCAGTGAAGAAAGTGGTTACAGGTGTGATAAGATTAAGGGGGAGAAGTCCTTGTCTTGATGGTTGAATTAGTTTTTCACATTATATGTTTCCATCAATGACAAAGGGGGAGATTGTTGCAAATATGTGCATATGATGTGTTGTCATTGATGTCAACATATCTCTTTGTTAGAAACAATGAAGACAGTGCAGTTCAGCAAAGTAGGTTGCTCTGCATTTCTAGTGAGACGAAGATCAGAGTCTGCAGACTAAAGGCTTGTGTAGAGGATTGTCTGAAGTTACTCCAGTTAAGATTTGAGTGGTCTGCATGGAGGATTGGTGAAGTTATGGCCATATGAGTATAACCAGGTTTTGCAGTTGTTCAGAGGTAACAGAGTGACAAGAACTTGATCTGGATTGCTCCGTATTGGAATATTATGGTCTGCGGATCTAGAGGTATGTTTGGGATGTTGGTGTGTATCCTCAACTCAAGTGGTTCATGGTTTGGAGGCCCACAAGCAATCTTTCTAGTGTGACGGTCATGGCAGTTAGTGTTCTTAAGTTCCCGAGTGAAGATGTAAGTGTTTCTAGTGATTTGAGGTAGTGCGGTTGTTCTTGTTGATTTCATTATGCTTGTCATGGTCTCTGGATCGTGTGCCTATTGTGTTGGTGGTCCACATTGAGGATTGAGCTCGTGGTTGAAGATTTCTCCTTGAGTGTTGTTGTTCCTTCCAGTCTTGGTCGACCAGATGCTTGGTGCGTGTTGCAGATGATCTAAGAGAAGTTCTATCGAGTGTGACATGTTGTTCGAGGAAGATTTGAGTCCCAGCTATGCTTGGCTAATAGAGGAGTGGGTCGCATATAGCATTTTGTATTAAGTTAAGTCTTGTGATTGTAATTACTTGTAATGCCTATCTTGGATATTGTTCCAAATAGATGATTATTTGGTTGAATTTGATGTTCATTCCAAAGTCGATGACATGTATAAATAAGTGTTGTGAAGTCATGGAAATGTGTTGTGGTGAGCGAAGATCTGGATGTAGCAAGGAAATGAGTGGGGACAGAGCAGAGGTGTTGTGTGCTTCAATGGAATTGAAACTTCCATGAAGAAGATGTTTCTCAGTTCAACCTTTCAATGTTAACATTGTGAATGTTCCTGTAGGCAGTTAGCCTCCTTTGAACAGTGAACTCTGGGCAATGTGCCCGAAGGCAAGTGCCTTCCCATTTTTTCTATTCTTTTAACAGAGAATAAATCTTGTAGTTTAACCCCCACCATGGTTTTTCCCTTAATCAGGTTTCCACGTAAAAATCTTGGTGTTATGTGTGTTGATTAAATTTTTGCTCATGTGTTGTTGATTCATGCTTTCATGGTTATATCACTAGTCTGTTAATAAGTGGTAAAGAAGATTAAATGCAACAAAAGATAAAAGTTTTGTGAAAACTGATTCACCCCCCTCTTAGTTGTCTACCCTAATTTCAATAGGGGAGGTCTCCATTGGTATTTTGTCGTAGACAATTTGGGAATAGCAGACCCACATCTTTTTTTTTAAATGCACCTAGTAAACTTTTTAACGTGATTGGTGACGTTGGTGCGACATGCCCTCTGGGTCCACAATGCTTTTGCCCATAGCTATGAACTGATGAGGCCACAACATGGGGGACCTCATCCCCAAGAGAGAACACTTCAAACCCGCGAGCTCATTGGCCCAGCGAAGGCGTAAAGCCTACGAGCTCGTGGGCCCATCGAGGGTTTGAACTCTGGTGTCTGCCACTACAACTGAGTGACTTAACCATCAAACCACGCCCTTATCAGCATAGCAAACCCCCATCTTATCAATAAGGAAGATTATATAAATCTTGAATAAAACAAGAAAAACCTCATGACTGTCTTGCATGTTAGCAAATTAACTGTGATAGTAGTAAGGTTAGTCAATAATTTCCACACCTTTATATTCAATCTTCAAATCATTAGGGGGGTAAAAGCATGGAAAATACTCATGGAAAGATCTTTAAAATAGGCATATTCAACTTCAGGCATTTCTATAGACCCTAGGAAGGTGGATGTAAACTTAGTGACTATAATTACCACCACAAAGACTATCCCCTTTGTGACTATCACAAGGTAACACTGTCATACTCTTTATGACAATCCCTTCTCCAATGGGTGATGGCCTAATAACATTTATCTCCTTTGTGATTTCAATCCCTCTCTAATGCACTATCATAGGAGTCTTGACAGTCCTTATGTATCAATGAAGAAGGCTTCCAACAAATCCAAAAGGAGGGCTTAAGATTACATACAAAGTCCTAGCCTTCATACCCTAGTCACATATCACCCCTCTAAGAAGACCTCAAGACTTTATGGGTTCCAAACATAACACAAACCCAATCCTATATGATTGTCACTGCCCTAGGTCCCTCAAAATTCTTATATCAACCTTCCCTTGGTTGGCAAGGGTCTTGAAACTCCATTGTCCCTGCTAGTCTGAACTTGGAATGGTCAATATAATGATTCTACTACAATGCATAGCTAGGGCTACACTAAGGAAGTCCTACCTACCCTAAGGAAGTCCTACCCACACCTAAACTATGATGTATCCATGATCTTATGATAGTGTTTAGACTGAACATGTATAGTTTTAGGGCATTCACACATCTTAGTTATAGTGTGGTGTGTGAGGAATTATTACTAAATGGTTGCTACCATGCACATAAACTATACGCATATTTGAAGACTGTATTATGACATTATTATGGTGGAATCCTAGGTTGGAATGAAAGCTAGGCCTCAGACCATTTTAAATTGATTCCTTGCAAAAAAATCTGATATGAGAGCCATTGTGTCCTCGAATACCATTCCACCAGCTTGTGGACCTAGTTTAAGGTTTGCAACAAGTCTAAGAAGCAACAACATCCTTCTTTCTATCATACTGAGAACCACAAAATAATGGATTTAAATCATGGAACATATATAATTGATACCTTTAATGCATCTTCCATTCAAGTGAGTTTAAAACTAAATATTTGGGTGTAGGAAAGGGCTTCTGAATAAATGTTCATTAGAAAAGAAAGAAAACAAATAGTTTTGAAATGGAAAAAACAAAAATCACAAAATTTAAAGGTTTCCATATTCTGCTAAGCCCTTCTTTATCCACACATCTACTTGGAGTGCAACTTTGATCTTCCTTCAAATCACCCTGACTTCATAAGGAATCCAAAATGGGATCAGTCATAAGGAGGCAGGCAAACAAGGGTTTGTTGTTCATTATTAGCCCGTCAAACTTAAGCATATGAGATAGCATGGCACACACAAAATGTTGTGGATAATGACCACAAGATTAGGTTAATTGCAACCACTTTTTGTAAGCAAGCACAAGACTAGTATACTCATTATGATCCTAATGGCACCAAGAATGATCTTGGTAAACTGCTAAGAGATTTCCTTCTCGATTTTAATTGCCCTAAGATGGTGCATCATAATATTGTGGTATTAAAGGAAATAAGGCAACAATCAGGAGAGATTGTGTGTAGGTATGATCAACGCTCTAAGGAATTGGTGTTAAAGATTGACCCAACTATAAAATGTTGAAATTTAGAAGGAATGATTTATTGGTAGGCTAATTGCACATATCCAACATGAACTAATTTAGCTCACTCTCCCTAATTAAAAAGTTGCCTTAAAAGTTGTGTTGAGATTATAAGAATTAGGGGAGCCCCCAACATATGATTCTACTACATGCCTAAAAGAACAAATGGAAAAATGGTCATGCAAATAGCACAACTTGCAATTGAAACTCTTAATCAATGTGGTTTATGATGAACAAAGTGCCACACTAAGGGGCATACAACTACAAACTATCTAGTGGTGGGAGCTTAAGCTATTAATGCCACATAATTCCCTCTTGCTCAACACATACCTATTTGGACCATATGTCATGAGACTCATGAAATTGTCCACTACTCCAAAAGTGAAAGGATATTCCTATCAATTACTAGTGCAAGGTTTGTCACATATCCATCCATGACATTACCACCTACAAAGTAGTACAAGTCCTCCACAAGGAAAGAGAAAAATAAAATTAAACACAACCACGAAACCCCAGTCACAACCACAATAGATGGTGTTGTGTTATTAGGAGTCATAATATATGGAGCATGGAGGAAATCAAGGAGGCCATGGTAGAGTATGCAATAGAGGAATCTATTGCTACTAGTGTGGAGAACTTGGGCATTCCTCGCGTAGTTGCACAAAGTTTCCAATGTATACTTATTATGATGTTGATCACAAGATAGAGGATTGCCCTACATTGTTGCAACTGTTAGAATATTCAATGATGTACCTTTGATAAAGATATCAATGATGTGCCTTTGATAAAGGACTTATCATTTTCATAAGTTATATCACCACCTAATGATTCAATAAAGGATCTGTTGTCTATACATTAATTCAATATAAACAAATGTGTGGATGATTCAGTGGCATGTTCACATAATTCATGTCTGTATATAAGTGATTGCCCTTACAGTTGTCAAGCTTTGTGGATCAAAATTATTGTGAAAAATGTCCAAGGATTGTTCTGTAAAGGTAAAAAGGTGCATTCATAATGAGAGTGACTGAAGTTCAAATCTCAACAGTGCAATAAGGTAACTAGGAGGACATGTGCACATGTCCAGGACTACAAATAATGGGACAATTGAGTGGGATCTAGGGCCAACAGAGAAGCACTTTAGAACTCATCCTACACATTAATAAACAACTCAACACAAGAAATGCAAATTGACATATTAACACAACAATATCCAACTAAGTTATTGAAAGTCAACTATTGATACCTCGTTCTCCATACATATTACAAAATTGGTCCACTTTTTGCTTTGTAACATTTCCTTTTCGAATTGGCTTGGATGCTGGCCATATTTCTCCTCTTGTCAAAACATGGCACATGGACTAGTTAAACTAATTAATATGCAATCATTTACTTTTTCCTAGGAAATTAAAAAAAATATCATTTAACGTCTTATTAAATATACTTACAAATGTACAGATCAAGGCCTGTAAACCTTTCTGGCCACTATGATGCATCGCACGAAGTTTGTCAAGCCTAGCCTTGGAGGCCTTGTCCTGAAACATATACTAATTCAATTTAACTATGCACAAATAAATTTAAAAATCATTTAATAAATTTAATATAATCTTATGAGCAAATTCAAATACCTGCGTACTCTCCACACCAGACTTCCTCTGTGCATCGAACTTCTCATATGTTTTTACAAGCTCTTTCCATACTTTCAAACTTATATCAATTAGCCTTTTTTTGAGCCTTAGCTCAGGAGGGAGTTTTTTTATCTTTTTTGTTTGGTTGCACCAAAATCTCTTGTAGTTTTGAGACATTCATAGCTTTATCTTCTTTACAGACCAACCTGTGCCAAATTCAGTCTCCATGTCTTGGATAACTACTTTTTGCAAGTGCATGGGTATCTTTGAGAATGGAAAATGTAGATGGTCTTTGAACCGTTGAAGGCATGATTCCTTCAACCTATTCACAAATGTTTTTCCAGCATCTGTCATTCGGACTTCCCCTGAAACCACGTCTTATTTTATCTTAGTATCATAGCTACCAATGCAAGATGCAAAACATGGCATGGTGGTCGAAGAAGTCTGTGTCCCAGGAGTGGCTGGGACATTGGAAGCCTCTGCTCCCTGTTCCACATTCTTAGAGGTTAATATTATTGATTTCCTCCTGGATCTTTTGCCCGATCCATAACTAGTTGGGGAATCAATTGATTCCCTTTGACACTGTTGATTTGGTTGCAATGTTTTAGGGGCTTTACTAGATCGTATTTCTATGTATCTGGGAAGCATTGTCAAGTCCACACCATCCAATTTGTTCACTGCCTCTACCCCCAATATGGAAGCCAATGCCTCTTTATCTTTGTCAGTCTCATGTCCCTATATATATATAATTTCTTCTTTTAAATTTAGAAATAAAAAACTAAAAACTAAAAGTCAAAGAAACAATGGAAACATTTACAAATCTATAAATTGACAATGAATTACCTCATTGTGGTTAGAGTCTGCTCCCTTTTCTCTCTTCCCTCTATTGCTTGACATTTTGAGGTGACCTAGGGCAAATTATTTTCATCCAATCTGTGGAGGCAAATGAAGTACACACTGCCAGGTATGAAAGTTTTTGTCTAGTTTTTCTGTATTCCTCAAGGTTTTTTACCTTTACTTTGTAGAGCAAATCATGAAGCTGTTTTCCTTTGTAAGTTTGCTGAAAGAAAGTAAGTTTATACATCAATTGAAATAAAGCACACATTTATAATATTATGGAATGTGGAAATTTGTCGTCTATTATGAAAAGCCTTGCTTAGAATTATCTTCAATAGATGCCCTATGAATATTACAAGACCCGCATTTGTACAAATGAATCTGACATCTAACGGGAAAAAAAGAGGAGATGAAAGAGAAGTGATGCCCTTACCTAGCATGAATAGAAGAAGAGTAGCATGAATTGAAAGGTTGAGATATCTAGAAGCAAAGGTTGTCGTGGCTCGAACCCGGGACTTTTGAGATGTAAGAAAGTGAGTATGCGTTTTAGGTATGGAGAGGAAATTGGGGTTGGAATACAGGTCCCGCCATTACCAAAATAAGGGCAAACACAAAAAACCCAAACACTCGATCTCTGCACGCCAAATGCTCGATCTCCAAACAAAAAATGAACACCAAAAATCAATAAGTTTTGTTTTTTGTTTTTTTTATTTTGGGGTATGCGCAGGCGGAAATTTTTTAAATTTTTTTTATCTAGTAGTCAGCGCTATAGTCAAAGCAGTTACCACTGACTTTTAGGCCTAAATGTAATCTTTTTGAAGCTCAAAAGGCAGTGCAAAGTGAGACTAATTTAGCGCCTATCAATGTAAAATGATGTATTTTTCTTGGAAGTTGATATCACTATCTAATGGAATGCCAAATTTGGTTGCTTGTAGCAACCTCACCAAATTTGGATTATCCTTATAATAAGTAACTATATCTTGTTTCCATGGTAGCATTTTGACTTCATGATTCTCTTAGGATTAGCTCAATAATGACTCACTCTTTCACGACCTTACACAGATGGTTGGTGACAATCCTTATGCAAGTGATATGGCTTTGGAAAAACCAAACAACTCTTCTCTTACTATCATGACATGATATTGGGACTATATTGGTAGCTTATGGCAATGCTTATGGTATTGTGATTTTCATTTCTATGTTCTCATTAACCTATTTTAGGTTGAAGCATGGTATCAAACCCACTAGCTATTATGACAATCATAAAATGACTAGACAATCCTCTCCACTTGGACTATGACAGTCCTATGCATGGTGTTTTCTTCATGACAGTCCCCAATAATGTGAATTATTGATAGTAGCTAGTTCAAATGGAGTTTTGAATGGTGTAGTAAGTTGTCCCTATGACTCATGATAGTGCATGCCTTGGTTATGTCCTTGTGACATTACTCTCTAGATATCTCCTCTTTATAGTGACAAGGTTTCAAGAACATGACAACTTGGGTAAGGTATCAACTTGTCTCATTAACCTTTTGATTGTCATTTTTCAAGAATTGATCTCATTGAAATGCAAAGACAACATGTTGATTGATGACTAACTACATTGTTACTATGATAGTGACTTAACCTGGTCACAAGATTAATGAGACAATTTTATAGTAATAACTCTATGGATGCATACCTAGCTATCCTAGGTGTACTATGACAATAATTTAATGTTGCTAGTGTTGCTTTTAAACCTCCTATGGTTGTTACCTATGTCTCATGGTATGACAACCTTTACAATGTTAATTATGATATTCATATGATGGTGAATATTGGAGCTATGGTTTGGATGACCTAATAACATTTGTGATAGTCCTTTGGGGTTGTGATAGACCTTTTAGGTTGTAACAATACTTAGGACGATTGTCTATCATCTAGAACAAGGCATAATGATGGTCCTTGATATCATCCCCCTATAATGATAGTGGGTCGGTGATATCATATGGTGGTTGCCCTTTATTCCCATATCAGTCCATTAACTTGCTAATAAAGATTCTAAATCATTGTTAGTACAACATTAGGTGGTATTTGGACAATAGCAATGATATGAAAACCTTTGAATCCTCAAGATCCCACTACAATAGTAGATCAACACTATGATGGTCCCCTAACTTATCATTTTGACACCAATTATTTTAGTTGGAGCCATGAACTTCCATCTAACATTTCAGAGTTGGATTTGGGATTAAGGACAACCTTAAGATATGTGATAGGAGATTGACAACATTTTAGCTAAGTCAAGACAATCTTTGTTTATATTATGTGACTTCACTATAATATTGAGGCCCGATTTAAGAGGCCATGAACTATCTCCTTCACTATCTGACAACCTTCCACTTCCTCACATACATGTGATAGTCCTATTTATACATCTAGTTATTCCTTAGATCTTGTCAATCCTTAAGGCATGATGACAACATAATTTCAACAAGATTATTTCAACAATATTCTCTTGGTGCACAGTTGTTATGTGACTATTGTCATTGTTGTGTATTACAGGATCCAGAGGAGGCCATGGAGAGAGGACGTGGATGGCGTAGAACTACTAAATTGCAGAGAGGAAAGTGGCTAGAAATAGATATGACAATGAAATCTGTAGATACAATAGAGGTAAGAAGAGAAAGCAATCTCAACCAAAAGAGGAAGGTGTTTATGAATTCACAAATGCTACAACATAGAGGAGATAAAGTCATTTTTCTATCCATGAGGCCTCTGAGGTCAAACTTATTGGTTGAAAATGCAGAGGAATGGTGATTAAATGTGATTCTATGAGCAAGGGAAAAGTTTAAAAATTAGGATGGCCAAAACATGATATCAATATGTCAAATATATGACTAAAGTGAGGTTTTGTGTTGGATAGAATATTCGTTGAAATGATATAACTGGTGTACTAAACATTGTTTACTATGTTGTGTATTATAGGGGCCAGACAAGGCCATGGCAACAGATTGTGTCATATCAAATGAGGACACAATGGATGAAGCAGGACATCAGGTACTCAAATTTTGACTTAACTTAGGAAAAAAATGATCTGATGGCATTTTGTGATACGTCCATCTTTTTTTACAGTATTATTGAAATTTATAATGTATTATCCAATCTTGACATAAATTAATGCATGTTGTTGATTATTTTAGATTGAGATTGGAGCAAATGCAGAGCCTGTGAATTCAACTAGCAAAAGAAAAAGATATGTATGTGGACGTGGACCTAAAACTGTTAAATCGCATAGAGGATAGTGGGTGGAAGAGGATATGACAATGGATCTTGCAGACACAACAAATGATTGCACTAAACAAGAGATTGGTCACGACTATAGTACATGGGATGAATACTTTGAGAAAATTGTTGTTTGTGGATGTTCTATATGTCGTAGAAAGAAACAATTCAAACGAGTGATTGTACAAAGACATTACATATATGATGAGCTTCCAATTGGTAGTATGGCTCCTATAATTGATTCAAATCCAATATGAATTGTGGTAAAGAATTTTCCAATTTGATATAAATAACATGTATGCTTCGTTTAAACATTGTTTTATATTATTTAAATAACTAATTTTTTTCTTAATAGATACTTGCAGGATAAAGTTCTTGGTTTAAAGTTTCCTGGATTACTGACTTCCATCCTAGAGGGCAATGATCATTTATCAGATGATACATCTAACAAAAATATGTGCCAATATACTAGCTCGAAAGATGAGGAATTGATGAAAACAAGCAGCAGAACATGAATCAGTTTAAAGATGCATAATTTGCTTAAAGACAAGGGGAAGGTGGACTACATATCCTATGAGAATGAATGTGATGGAGATGATGACTTTCCCCTAAGTTTGAGATCAATTTACAAAGAGACATTTGATTGTTGACTATATTGCGCTTGGCCTAGTGATCAACAACTACCTAGAGTGTACGAGGTGTTTCAATTTTGGGGATACAACTACATGATATGAACCTCCAATATTAATGGAGCGAATCTAGGCCTCTTTATTGTCCAAAATGTACATGTGGGATCTAAACATAGAAACAATTCAGAACAAACCACTAGGAGATTAATGTCATATTATGGTCCATCATATTACCGTGGTGAATGGAGAAGGCTAGCAGAATAGAAGCCTAGCATCTCAGCATATGGTCTAAATTTGAATATGTATACACATCACCTCCAATTGGAAAGTGGAAAAGAAATGAATAGAGGTCATCTTATGTATATAGATGGACGTGCATACACACACAAAAATATTGCAGGATTTATAAATAGTAGTAAGAGAAGGGACCCTACTTTAAGACCGAATTGTCAATTTGTTGAGGTTATAAATGATAAAGATGGAGATATGGAAAGAGAGGTTGATAGATTGATAATGGTTGAGGCTATTATGGACCTTACCATTGGGGATGAGTTATTGATTGATTACCCCTTCTTAAAATGTACTCCTACACGAAAGAAAAGGGAAGAACAAGGTCTCCCTAAGGATGTTCTTAAGGGCAGAAAACCAAAGAATAATAAATGAGTGTGGACTGATGTTTTATAAACTATGTTGTCAAAATTGTGTTTTATTTAAATTATTGTATAAAAAAGGTAGTCTATAAAATAATGTTTCATTATTCAATTGATGTATATATGTTCATACAATTTATATTTTTATTTTTTAAGCCATATTTGATTATATTTCTTTGAAATTGATACATTTATGATTTATCCAATTGTTGCCAAACATTAAATAATGCTTGTGTTTGTTGATAGATAGAAGATGTTGATGAAACACATACTAATACCCAAGATCCAACTGGGTTATTAATATTTGGACGAGATGATCCAAACCATCCTTTAAACCATACTAGGGTGAAAGAGCAACATTGAAGAGAATACTACCAACTGAGAAATTTGAAGAGATGATGAGATCCGCATACACTGATGACATGCCACCTAGCCTTAATGATGATGATCATGATAGTGAAAATGCAGTGCATGAAGAAGGATTGAATGAAATGCTTACAAATTTCTTTGGGGATGGAAACAATGATGACAATACTGATCATATGGTTGACAATAACGATGATAGCAGGGGTAATTACCACCAACGTAATGTTGATGATAACAACCTAAAAGACTCCATCAAGCAAGCAGCGAAGACACCCGTGTTCAAATCGGGTGCAAGTAGAACCTCAAAACTGCAATGCACATTAATATTATTAGAAATCAAGTCACTATTTGGTTGGTTAGACAAAGGATTCACTACCCTACTGAAGTGAGTTGAAATTTATTTCTTACTTTGCATTGTCAATTGGTGTACATAATTCGTAAACATTCATCAACTTCATTTATATTTCTTTAAAGGGATTTTAAAACCATATATTGTATATAAATAGTCCTAGTATAGATTGACATATAAAACATGTTCATCATAAGTCAAACATTCAATTGATTTAATCTCTAGCAATCTTACAGTGCACTAAAAACTAAAATATTCCCTGAAGAGAATGTGTTGCCATCAACTTGCAAAGAGGCGCATCTATTGTTGGTTGAGTTGGGGATTGAATATAAGCAAATTCATTCATGTAAAAATGATTGCATTTTATATAGAGATGAATATCAAAACAAGGTAGAATGCCCTGTATGCAAAGAGAAGAGATATCCTACAGATGTACAAGGTCCTACAGTTCCAAAGAAGGTTTTACGTCACATGCCAATTATACCTAGACTTCAACGAATGTTTCGTTGCAAGCCACTTGCACAATTGATGGACTAGCATGCAAAGAACAGGAGTAGAGATTGATTCATGAGAATTCTGGCCAACTCAAAAGTAATGAAACGTGCATAGAGGAAAAATGGCCAAGAAAATTCAAAGATGAACCCCATAGTATTAGGTTTGGTCTTACAATTAATGGAGTGTGCCCATTCTCTTTCCTGAGCTCAAACTATAGTGTTTTGCCAGTTGGATTGATAGTATACAATATCCCCCATGGATGAGTGTTAGAAAGGAGCACCTTATGCTAACTCTCATTGTTCCAGGAAAACATCAAGTTAAAAACATGGATGTTTATCTTGTGCCTTTTATTGATGACATACAACTGCTATGGAAAGGCATAAGAATGTATGACATATCACGTCCCCTATCAAATAGGTCCTTCATGTTGTATGGTGTTCTATGTTGGACTATTCATGATTTCCCAGGACTTGGTGTTTGTTCTGGTAAGATAAAATATTTACGTATTTACACTCATAATTTATTTTCATCCCAACTTTCATACTTAGTTTTATACTATTTTTTTGATGTTATTAACATTACTTATTGAATTGCAGGGCTTCAAACAAAGGGGATATTTGCATGTCCAAGATGTGCAGAACAATTTCAAGGGTGGTATTCTAAAGATCTACATAAATTTATTTACGCAAACAACAAGGTTTTTCTACCACTAGATCATAAGTTTAGAAATCGCTTGAAGAATCAATTTGATGGAAAAGATGAAAATAGAGGCCCTCCCATGATTATGGGTCCAAATGATTGGCTTAATAGGTAAGAAGATGTTGAATTGAAAGGTTCAGAGGATTTTTTTGATCGGGGTGATTCAATTGAAGAACCAAAACAAGTTGTAGTTAATATGCCAAAAGGAATGAAAAGGAAATCCATATTTTATGAGCTCCCTTACTGGAAGGATCTATTAATATCTCACCTATTAGATCTTATGCACGTCTTTAAAAATGTCCTAGATTCTATATTTCAACACATATAAGGCAAAGAGAAGGACACCTCGTCTTCGAGGAGAGATATTGCTCTTTCACGTACCAAAATTGATAGAAAACATTTGCGGCCAAACAGGGAAAATGAAACATATGCAGAAGCTCCATGGATTTTGAAAAAAAAAAGAGCTAGACCAACTAAAAAATGTCATCCATTCAATAAGGACACCTAATGGCTATGGGTCATCATTGGCTAAAGCTTTTACAGTTGATGGACATATCACAGGATTTAAAACACATGATTTTCATAATTTTATGAAGGTATTCTATATCATCATTTAACATTTACTAGTAACATTGATTAAGTACTAAATATATTTTGATTTTTTGTTTTGTGAGAAAAAATTACTAATGACCTTTTCATAAATGTGTTTGATAGCATATCATGTCATTGGCAATTAGGGGGGATTCCTGTCTTACAGTTGACTTAAGGAATGCCATAAGTCGATTGTCAGCATTTACAAGGTATGTGGTTATATGAGATGTTCATGTGTGAGAGACATAGAGATATTATATTGCATTTTAATTTTGACTAAAGGTTCATACTAATTTACTATTCTTATATTAGGTGGGTGACCTTCAAGGAGATCCACGAATGTGAAGTGCCAAAATGGAAGAAGGAAATTGCAGAAATTGTATGTGTATTTGAGAAGGATCTCCCTACAAGTTTCATGGACCTACAAGTCCATTTACTTATACACCCAGTCGATGACATTGAATTGGTGGGTGTCATATCAACAAGGTGGATGTTTTTGTTTGAGAGGTATATGAAAACTCTAAAAAGATATGTCTGACAAAAAGCACATCCAAAGGGTTGCATGGTTGAAGGGTATGTATTGAATGAAGCATTTTTCTTCCTGTGTGAATTCCTTGGTAAGGATTTTGAAGATGGGCCATGATCTGGGATGAAGAACGAGCATCAGATATTATTGATGGAGAAAAACCACAATCTAATGGTGTTCAAGTAGAAATTAGTAAGTAAATTCATGATCAGTGTGGTTGTTTTTCTTGCAATCATTAATTTACTCTGTAATTTATTTGTCAAATTAATAGCATGACATTTGGAGTTTGAAATAAACATGTTGACATGTAATAGGTGTAGACGAAAGTGTTGTGCTTGACAAGTTCATTATGTACCACATGGACTTTATGAACAAATGGATTGATCTATATGATAAAAAGAGAGAAGTGTTAGAAGCAAGGAGACAGTTTAAGAGATCGAACCCAAGGAATACTCCACTTCCCACTGATTTACTTGGGGAATGGGGCAAAGATTGCACACTAGAATGGGTTAATGAACAAATTCAAAATCAAATAGAAGATGCAGGTATAGATTCAAACATAACAGAAGATGAAATCAACATGTCTAGAGGATGTGAAAAAAAGGTACAGTTGGAATTTTATAAAATGTTGTTTCCTTACAGTTTTGACACTATTAACTATTTTAATATTCGTCATTATAATTGTTTTCACTAAAATAAATGGTCTTTCATAGGCAAGGAAATATCCAACAATGTGGGCATATGGTCGACATTATCGTGTAGAAAGTGTAGATGTAATGAGACGATCCTTCGATTGTGGCATCATGGTTGACTTCAAGCAATCTAGTCAATCAAGCTCAAAATATAAGAATATAATTGAAGGGAATCTACAATATGTTAGGAAAATACAAGAAATTATTGAGTTAGATTACAACTCTTTTAAATGTTGTATTTTTAAGTGTAGATGGTATGAAGCATTTGAGAGGACACGAAGACATGATACCCATAGTGGATTGTTTTCTATAGATTCCTCATGTTTCCTACCGGAGGATAAGGAGCCTTATGTTCTACCAATTTATTGTGAGCAAGTATTTCTTTAACTCAAACAAGAAGCGATAGTGATCATTAATCTATTAATTCATAGTCTATTGCGAATATATACATGTGTTTATTAATCAATAAAATTGTTATACCATACGTCTAATATATGTATGTCATTCATGTGCAGGTATTTTTCTATGAAGATATTTTGGACCCAAAATGTATATTTGTCATACATTATGATCCAAGATTAAGGCATGTATTTGACGATGCATTAGTGGATACTGAGCAAAACAATGATGGCCAACAAAATGAGAGAGAGGGATTAGAGAACATCGAAGAAATTGACATCCATGATGATGTTGAAGATGGTTATGTTCAGGGACAAGAAGACAACAATCCAGAGTTAGATGATGTTATGGAAGACAACAATATGGATGGTATAGAAAATGATGATCCAAATACATCTGGTAATAATATAGATGGTCTACAGTCAAATTTCAATGATGATGAAGATAATGCGGGTCAAGATGAGGATGATGATAATATTAAATACTTGAAAGAACATATGAACATTGACAATGATACACTGGATCACATTGTAGCAAACAATAATGTTAATGACCAAGACTTCTAAATTTTTAGAATTATTTGCAATCCATGTTTAAAAAGGGATGATTCTTATGGCCTAAACTTTGAAATGCTTCAGTAATATTATTTGTGTTGATACAAATTACCTATTGCAATATCCTTAAATTGTTCAATCTTTGGTATGAATTGTTGGCAGAAAAAAATAGGATTACTTGGATGCAATTTCCTTTTCATTGCTTTATATTTTTCTTGAATGTCAAGGTCTCAACCTAATCCTCATTTTGCACTAAGCAGAAACCTTAGGCTTAACTCTACAATGGCCTTGATTCATTGCGAAGAAGTTATGATTGAGGATTTGATGACTACTACATATTTTAATGGGGAAGATGTTTTTCATCATGATGCACATGTTGCACATATGGATAGGCAAGACATGAAGCTTACTACACAGATACTTATATCAGACCTTTACAAATTTGAGCAATAATGTTAATTATTCAAATTTGATTGATGTTCTTCATAACTTGTTAATAGATAATCCTTATGTGATGGAAGTATTAAGTGATATAGGTCAAAGGATAAGCTCATCAAGTTCCTTAAATAGTGTGTCTCCTCCCCTTCCTTCACAAGCCTCTTCGTCTAGTGTGCCTCCTTCCACATCTTCTCATGCATTAGCCAAGCCACATATTTCTTCTCTTCTTTGTATTGCTTATCAATTTTTCATAGATCCTATCATTGATCCTCTCATTGTACCTACTTCTCATATTGTACCTTCCACTCATTCCCTGATTGTGTTTACTTCTCACCCACTACTCATGTTCCCACTTCTAGTGTTGTCATTCAAACTTCATTCTTTGTCCCCCAATCAACCTACACTCCACGTATTATCTCATGTTGCCACTTCCACTCCCATCTTAATCATAACTCCTAATGTTCATCCTTCCAACATAGATGTCATCCTTAAAAGAATTGATGAGATGCAAAGTAAAGTTGATGCATTACCCCTAGTAATCAAAGGATATTATAGGAGAAATCAAGCATAATCCACTTTCATTTGAGTTATTTCTTATCCATTTCTAGTTTGTTCGGTGGCCCCTAGTTTTGTAATGTATAGTGGTAAAGAGGACCTTATGACACAATTGGGAGTTTGTTTTGATTATGTTTATGATGATAAACTTTTTACAAAGCTCTTCCCTAGAAACTAAAAGGATTATGCAATTGAATGGCTTTATTCTCTTCCTCATAGTTCTATTCATTCCTTCAATGATTTGGCCAATACTTTTGTACATCACTTTAATGTCAATATTGGTTTTGTTGGTACTCAAATTTGCAAATTATAAAACCCTAAAGATATGCCAAATCTTATGATTAGGTTTTATATGTCAATTTGGGCAACTAACAGAATTGATCAAATTAATCAAAATTCTCTGCACCGTAGGCTTTGTTCAAGCCTAGGTGGGTGTTACCTTGTTTCACCAATGACAATTTACTTTCAAGTTTGTTGGTGACTTCAGAACAGATTAAGGAGCTTATGTAATTTTGTCAATTAAATCATCCACTTCAGTTAACCCAATCTGGCATATGATTTGGATTAATGTTTTCTATAAATCTTTAAATCCTACTCCTAAAACAAAAAAACAAAATTGGATTTTGAAAATATATACAAGGGAATAATTTTCAAAAGAGAATGACCAGTGCCTGCCTTTGGGTTACGGAGTTTTCACTCTAAGAAAAATATGCGCTTCCCTTTTAGCCACAACTCGATTTGCTTGGCAATTCTAGGTCTATGACTTGCATAGACATGCAAATATGTAAGTTATCAAGTTCTTCTTTAATAATCCAATTTAACTTTCCAAAGTTATTGTGACTCACCTATAGGATTTTAATCCTTGCTTGAAGGAGCCCAATAAACAAACCACACAAGAAACATCAAATGTGTTCTGACAAATCAACAATATACTTGATAGGTTGATTTGAATAATAAAGAAAAAGTAAATTGGAGACAACCAGATAAATTATTAGCAATCCAATTCAACAAACAAATGAGAACCAAAAGTTGAGCACCAGAGAATAGCAGCTTTTATATTGATTTGCTTCAAAGTACAGGCAATGCAATGTCTCTTTCAAAAAATCAAAATCCCAGATAGATCCTGAGCTATAAGGTCTTGGTTTCCTTTTATAAAGGAAGCAACAAGCTTCAGACCTTTCACATTCAAAATGGCTCTTTGTATTCCTAACCCTTGATATTACAATATTTGCCTTTTATAAGTCCAATTTAGATTTTCAAATATATTTGAATACGTTTTGAAAACACGAAGAAAACATAAAGAGACAAATATGAGAAATGTATGGAATTTGATAATTAATAGGACCAGTACTTTATCTATTGGGCAAAAGAGATCAAGAGTTACTGGTATATGGACCTTTAAACTTGACTTAACTCAAACTATTAGGCACTTATGTAAATTTGTATCTTGTATAGATGTGCAAGAATGTTGAGATGCAGGGTTATTCTTATACAATCCTAATGATATTTCTCCAAATTGCTATGACCAATAGAAAGGATTTTAATTCTAATAGGAAGGAAACCAACTAAGACAGTCTATTCAAAGGATTTTAACCATGGGCAGATACCAATAAACATAGACTACTCAACAAGACTTAAATCAACTTCCCTCAGAAACCAATCACATAGATCATATAATGACAGCAAATGTGTACTAATAAATTAACTATATGCTTGATATATTAATTTAAACAACTTGAAAAACCATTCTAGAGACAACCATGCAGCCCATAAATATTAAATTCCACACAACAATAAACCATCAATTTTCAGATCCACCAAATAACTTTGACTCTTTTATTAATTGAGAAGCTCATACTAGTTTGAAAACATAAATGGATATAGATAGATTATTCAAGTTCTGCTTTTATATTGCATATAAGTTTGTAAAAATAGATGAGATGATATCTTATAAAATGGCCTTGGTATCCTATTAAATAGGATACGAACAAGCTTTAGGCCCAAAACATTGTGTCATTTCATAAATGTCTCCTTTCAACTAACTAATGCGTAATTAAGAACATAAAGAGAAATAGAAGCATATGCAATATCAAATTTTGGCTCTGTTAATCATCGTAGAGTGATCCGTGACCCATAGGTCTGGCAAGATCGTCCTCATCTCCATGGTATAGATTGATATACCTGCATTGCTTGTTGAATGACAAAATTTTATTGCAACCACCTCCTCACACTGCCCTGGATATGAACAGATTTATTCTACCAATATGATCAATGTAATCTTGATCAGCACACGTATCTGTAGAAATTACATTTTTCCTAATTAACTCTATAGAGAATATCTTTCCCAAGCATGTGTAAGTATTTTATGTAACTCGTTCCTCATTATTTATATTCCAAAGTAGCGGTGGCAATAACCCATTCAATTCATCTTTCCAAGGACCCTTGTCTCACAAACTCCCATCAGCATTAAAAAAATTTGGAAATGCCATGTCAAGATATTGGTCAAAGTCATTCAAATCTTCTGTAAGTATACCATTAGATCTTTCATGCTCACTGATTAGGTCTTCATATTCTTTGAGCACTTGTTTCTCAACATCAGACTTAGCATTCAATTTTTCTTTTGTCTCCAACATCCTAAGGTGCAGCCTTTTGTGTTCCTGATACATCTGATGAGTCCTCTTATGCAAGTCCCAAACTTTGTCACTATTTTCCATCATTTTGTCAAATCTTTTTTGAATCAATTCAGAAGCCATATTGTATTTGACTATTTTCAATTCAGTCTCCAATTGCTCACTTTTCTTCTGAAACATCTCTACCTTAATCTTCCAATAATTAGCATCTACTTTGGCCTCCATAACCCTCTTCTCAGCTTCTAGGTATGGTGAATAGTTGCTAGATGAAGGCAGTTTATCTTTGTAGGTGGCAATTTCCTACCTGAGCCTTGCATTCTCTGCCATATAGTCATTATTCCTCCTTACCAGCTGCTCAATTTGTGCTTTGGTGAATCTTGCAACATTTACATTCAGGTTAGCAGTTTCAATAGGGTCTTCTTCTTCAACCCTTTGAATCATTAGGTGGCCAAAAGCTTCATTAGGATTACTTATAACTTGAGGCTTCTTGTGTGGGGGATGTAGTGACCATATTAGCAATGTTTGCTTATTAGGATCATACCCTGATCCAGATTTGATCTTGTCTAGGGCCTCAATGCTAAGCTGCATCTTTTTGTCTTGGTTTTTTCTAAAAGTGTCAAACACAATTGCATAGATCATATCCCATCCAGGTATCAATAACACTCCTGCTTCTTGGAGCAATTCCCTTCCCTTGTCAGGAGTCATATCTTCCAAGGCTTTGTCAATTTCTGACTGGAGTTGCTGCAGAACTTCATCTTGGATTTCAAGAGTGATGTTTTTCATTCTTTCATTGGCCTGTTTTCCTTTGCACTCATATAAAAATGATTTAAATTCTGCAGTCTTAATGAATTCATCATCTGAAATGAATTTTTTACTAGCCAGATACCTTACATCCTCTATTAGTTCATCAGAGGTCTCTATTTCAACCTCTTCTCTTTCCTTTGGAGGTTCATATTCTCCTATGTAGGGCCAAGATGCTTGCAAGTCTTTATTTTCCCCTTCCTCTTCTTCTTCAAGATCAAAAGAAATATCAGGAGTTGGTTGAGGAGACAAATGAGCCATTGGAATTTCATCCTCTACCTATGTTTCTCTAACAACTTTTCCCTTTTTTTCAAAGATATGAGGAGGAACATCTTCAATTAATTCTAAAGCATTTTCTATTAATGCATCTAGTCTCTTGACAAGATCATCTATGTTCACAAAAGCACCTGTGTAACTGGGGTTTTTAGTTACCCTCCAAGCCTCAACCAACATTATCTTGTGGTACAAGCTTCTTCTTTCAACTGCATTATGCTCATCTTGGTTTCTAATTAGGTCATCATCAACAAACAGCACATGATTATACCTTTTCAACTTCTTCTTTGTTCTGACTGTGCATATAAAGTTCTCTGGATCAAAATTTTCTCGAGCATTTCCTGCAGGCAACCTAAAATATTCCAATCTTTTCTCAATTAACTGGTATCCTTTATTTGACATGACTATGAAGTCTCCAAAAAACAACGTCCCAAGCATAAAATATTGTTTATTGGAACCTTTTAAATGCATGAAATCTGAGTAGGCAAGTTGTCTCACAATTTCTAAATAGGCAATCCTGTCTGGACAAGTTTTAGGTAACAAGAGAGGGGGGCCTTCAAATCCAAATACCCTTATCTTTGTGCAATCATTGTAGGAGTACCAGTCACCCCAGTTATGACTAAATTTTCCCTGTTCATACTTGTCCTTAGGCCATAGAAATATTTTTATTTCTGGTAACAAGTTGTAGTCACAAGGGTGGCCTAACTTTCTATAGATAGGTTTCACAAAGAATTCTTCAAAATAGAGATAATGAGACTTCTCACACCGGCTATCCCAAATAGTGGTCCACATATGAATAGGTTTAATGTCACCATTCTTGTCTAAATCTCTTACCCTTAGACATTCACTCCACATTCCAGAATTTTTCCCTTCATATAGGACAAGGTGCATAAGTACAAAATAGTGACTGAACTTACTACCTCCTCCTTTCAGGGAGACCAATTCATTATGAATGGCATTAGCCAGGAACTTAGAATAATCAAAACACAATGATTGTTGACTTTACACATCAGCAGCTAAAACCATAAGAGCAATCTCCATAAACAGGGAAGCCTCAACCCCAAGCAATTGACACACAGAGTAATAGGTGTATTGGAAATACTCTTCAAACATTTCTATAGAATATGGGGGATCTTCTATCATTGAAAACACTTTAAGTTTGTTTTCTACATCTCAGGGTCTATGTAGGGGCAACCTCCACCATTTGTATTTGTTGCTCATGTTATAATATTCATTGATTAAAAGTCAAAGTCTGAACTTCACATCAAAACTGCAATCCAACTGAAAGACCATTGATATATAGTCTCTAGTGACAGGGAAAAAACTTGTGCCATCTCTCAATTCCACCATATGGTTCTGAGGGTTGTAGCTTTTAGCTACGACTTTCAAAAATTCAACATTTACGAACACAGTAGGCACTATGCGTTTTCCTAAATTCATTCTCCAGGGGTTTGACATAGTGCTCGCTTATACATTCTCCAGTAATGATACATGAAGAGGTCATAACCTCTAATGGGTGTCCATACATCCCCTACATGTTTGTAAATGTCTTCCAATTTCTCTACATTGGGATTCAATTGAGCGTTTCTTCTAGACCTTTAACCAGATTTTGGGCATTGGTCGATCAGGTCTTGATTCAGGTGTCTCTCATCTAACTTTTGTCTTTTAACCCTAGGGTTTTTAGATATGTCTTCCATAATACAATGCAAGAGACTTCTACTTCTTTAATATGCAATTTCATTCAGTAGCTACAGGTTACAAGCTCAGAATACTTACTTGAATTTCAAGTTGCATTCATTGCAGAGGCTTCCTATTGCTCCCGTGTATGCTTAATGAATCAAAATTCCTTTCGATTTGTTTTTGATATACTCTACTCTGTGTAGTAATGGAAGCTTTCACATCATTAGGAAGACATTAAATTCTCATAATGGGAATGTCTTATCACCTCCTCAAATCAATAAATCATACTTAAGGAGTTTTATCATTTTTTATTATTGTCAGGATTTCGTTATGACCCAAATAGGTGTCACACTGAAATCCCATATTGTTAAGTCTCATCGATATCTGTTTAGCCCTTCGATATGTTCTCTTTATTATCATATTCACTTTTTCGAAGGGACAAGTTAGCACCTCCCTTCGACATCCCGAATCCTCTTCCTTTCTATTTCTTTATTTGACATCTTACTGATGGCTTTTCGGCAGGACTGGAACTTAAGTCATTCCAATATTCCAAATCTTCAAATTATGTCACTTATGTTTTCTCAAAATATCGAAGAGACTGCAGAGAGACTCACTCTGATACTCCAATCTCATTTGTTCCTTCAATATTTTGTTATCAGCCCGAAACAATGCCTAAGTGTTTGTTTTAGGCACTAAAGTAGGTGCTAAAGTAGGCACTAAATTCGGTGCTAATTTGTGCCTAATTTAGCACCTACTTGTTCTGATCGGTGCAAAAAATGTCCAAAATAGCGCCATCCTGATAAATAGCGCTGACTTTTTCAAAAAATTAGAGAAAAATACATTAAAATAGTGGGTGGAAGCAAAAAATGGAGCAAAAAAGGGATCTAATCATAGGGATTTGTTGTAGTGCAAATACTCCTCATAAAGGAGTATCACATAAAACATCAAACTATCAAATTACTGATATAATAGCTATCAAACCACAAGTCACCAAACACTACCATGCCAATTGTCATTGTAAATCCATGGTGCAGTAACATGAAAAAAGATCACAAACTGAAACAAAGCAAGGTGTCCAATTTGTTTATCACTGGTCACATCAATGCATCACATATACATAGTGAGCATGCCATCAAAAACTGTATATAGAATGAAAAAGTAATATGAAAGCATCAGGGAAAATGAGTAAACTTAGAGGCTCCCCCTGAAACCATGGCCATCACTACGAAAGGTATCAATGGCAAACTACAAGTAGAAACAAGCCACCTTTGATCTTCGTTATTTATGACAAACTGATCATCCCCTGCAAACCTGAGATCTACCCTGCACACTACCACTATCAAAAAGACAAAAAATGAACTATAATATAAAGGACTGCAACATTCTTGTCGTGTCCAAGCCTGCAATGTAATGCCCCAAGCTTTCACACTAGACATTAGCCGAACAAACATCGAACCAACAAACTTTTCGCATTTGCAAGTGCAACATTTACATGTCGCATTGCACTCACGCACACACAAGGTGTTGTAACATGTACAACAACACCTAAAAATACATCACCATTGCACAATGCAAGGTGGCACAAGCGGAAGACTTCACCCATCATGTGACAACTCGCCACGATGACCAAGAGAGGTGTGGAACTCACTCCATGACGAGGATCAAATACATGTCCATGACCTCTCTCCCTCGCGAACACATGGAGTAGGATGAAGGTGACATCCACCTCAGTCCATTCCATGACGACACAAGACATCTCAAACACAAAGGGTAACACTCACCCACAGGATAGTCCAACTAGGAGTTACAATTCCTCAACCAACTAGAATGGTCACTAGTCAAACTCATGTAAAGGCACACATCCCAATGCAAAGGAGGGAATAATCCAAGAGTGCATATCACATCATGGAAATGACACCAAAACACCTACAAGGCTAGAAACAATAATCAATGCCAAAGATGATTCATTTTTAACCAAAAACATTAAGCCATTGAACCAATTATGTCCACATGTCAAAAAGGACAAAAGTGATACAAAAGGCTATGCATGTTCGACACCAACGTCGACACATGCCAAAAGAAAAGATAGGATCCTCACCACCTATGTGGGATGAATATGATCCAACACAAACATATCCATAAACATCAAATAACTGAGTCTAAACATGCTAACATAGCTAGATTCTAACATGTAAAATCTACCAAAACATGCCAACGTCCTCACAAACCGAGGCGTGGAAAAATACAAGACGATATCCAATAATTACAATACTCGAAGGGCTTCATCCTAAACACAGATGAATCATAGCCAACATCATAAATCAACTCAAAGTATTAATTACATCTTATTACAAGGGTCTCAAAAGCCTTACATTACAAAGGTTACAATAATCAATAATGATAAAATACAAGTGCATAAACCACCCAAAACCAACATACTCTCCAAGGTGCAACAAGGCACAAAGCACAAGGTAAACCACCTGCAAAAAGATCAAGGAATCCATCTAGCACTTGAAGATCATCATGAAGGACCAATGGGGAAATGTTGCTCACCTCCCAACCATATTTCCATCGTCGAGTGCAATAGATGTCTACGCAACTCTAGGCAAGCCCCGAGCTACAGAGAAGGTGATCATGGCAAACCCGCTAAGAGCATCTCACACATCCAAGGTATACAAGAAACATATGGAATACACGCCAATCAATGCACACAACACACATGACACAATTGCCAATACAATGCATATAAACAACACATGGTATAACTACCATCCAATTGCATTCAAGTAACATATGGCACACTTGCCAAAACATAATAGAATGACAACAAAATTCAAGCATAAGGGAAATAGTCACACCTTCAATGCACACCAAATGAGGTATAAATCATAATCCATCATAGACACATACAAGCATGAATCAGGCATCACAATGCACATATAATCACATGATAAACATCACACGTCGAGTCAAACTCTAACGGTGGAAGAAGGAAGAGAGACCTAGGTAGTTAGGACGAGTGTCAAACAAGGGCAATACTCACCTCACGGTAGAACATGAGGGCATAACCTCCTCATAGCAACCAGACACTAAACCAAAGATTGCTCTTTACACCCAAACCCAAGCAAGGCGGACACTTCACCAGCACATGCAATTTGGTGTAGATTATCTTATTATTAAATTTTATTACCCAGTGTGTTTAAATGTTATTCTTGATTAAAACTTCCATTTGATAAATTCCAATGACCTCTTTGGGCTGTGGCGCACAATGGAAGCCACTCCTTTCCTACCCCTAGACTTCTTCCTAAACACTTAGCACCAATTTGACCAATTGGGTATGGCACGGATTTCGAGGTGACAAAAACACAACATATTCTCAAAAGATGTGAAATACCATTCTAATTGGGAGACAATGATGTAGAGGTAAAGGTAATGGTTGTTGAAGTTCACACAATGAACTTAGATCTTAATGTTTTCTTTAAGAGGTTAACAAAGGTGTTTGTGAAGTCAAAGCCTACACAAGGCTATTACTGAGATTGACCTAGCCTAGGACCACTATCTAGTGTCCTCCTCACAAGCTACCCATTCCTCACCTTGGAGAGTCACTGCTCAATCCAACCTATCTGCACAATCCACCCTTTAAGAACTCACAACCTACTACCCACACCTCTACCAACAGTGTCCACATATGACTGTCAACACATACTTGTCAAGAAAACATGATTATCATGAGGTCTCTGACCAAAAAGACTAATTTCTGTATTCCCCAGGGCAGTGGACAGCAACTACAGTAAGACTATTCTAGGACAGTGTTTGAGGAAGGCTTAAATCTTAGTGATTGATTCAATCAACAATAATTTCTCAAAAGCCTCAAATGACCATCAGTACTTAATGCACGCTAAATACCCAATGTGAACAAGCAACCATTCACCCACATGCAGACCCATACTGTGATATACAGGACAGTGGACAGCAAATCTCTTTATGACTGTCTTTTGACAGTGCCACAGAAGGCTTATTTCTTGTAGCCTTTAAGAACAACTAAACCTTGAATAACTTCCCAAACTTACAAATGACCCTCCAGACTTAGTTTATATTCAAACAACCATTGTGCATATGTACTCATCCCCAGACATGCAGGTCCGTACTATACTGTCAGTGATTAGAATTTCAGAGAAAAGGCCTAATTTAGGAGGTTGCATGAAGGAAATGTGTCAAACTAGCATGCACATGATATTCCAAACAGCCATACAGACTTGTCATCACCATAAGACACCAAAACCAACATATATCTGCCCTTCCCTTTGACTGTCATTAGTATTTGCAACACTGTCCATTACTTCCAGCCAACTAGTCACTGTTTTTGACTAGTTAGAATCATACCAGGCACTTGGAAGAGGAGTCTTCAACCTGCAGACCATGGAAAACAATAAAACCTAACCTAGTCTCCTCCATCCTTCTGAAAATGGGTGATACTTTCAGAGGATAGAGGAAAAATTCACCATTTTTGGACACAAACCCTAGTTAAGAAGGTTTCAAAATAGTTTTTGCAAATTGGATTGATTCTACCTTCTAGAGGAGTGTCAAGAGCTCCAATTAGATGCAAAAGAAAAGTGTTTGGCAAACCTAACACATTTCCAAAATTTTAGTTCATGAACAGTCTGTACCAGGCCGTACAGAATGGCTATTTATAACAAAAAGTAGAAAAACACAGTTTTTACCTTCTAAACTCCTCTCCTTCATTCATCCTCAGCATGTTTTTACAAAATGGTGTTTATAGGAAGTTTTTCTAACCTTTCCACTTCCCTACTGTCCGTACAACTGCCCATGAAAGGCAGTGAAATGATGGAAGTGGCTTTTTTTTTTTAAAACACCAAGTTTCTAAAAGAAGCATTCCTATAAAATAGGCCTTACTAACATCCTAATGGACTAGTCAATCTAAATGACTAAGTCTTTATTACAAAACATCAAAATGGCTTTCAAATCCTTAGAGGAAAACAAAATAACATGAAAACCAACTAGGAAATAGCCAACAAAATGACTAAACTGGGGAGCTCCTGCACCATACTCCCCCTGTAGGAAGAACTCAGGTCCCTTGAGTTGCCAACTGTTGAAGTGTTATGCCATGCTTCAAGATATCTGCTTCAGTCATCCAGGTGGCCTCTGAATCAGGAAGATCCTTCCATTTCACCTAGTCTTTATAGACACCTCTCCGAGTCTTCTTGACAACCTTAGAATCTAGAATGCACTCCAACTGTAAAGGTTTGCTTGGAGGTAAATCCTTGATCCAATCAGCATCTTCAACCACCACATCTGATCCACTTTCACCAGGCAATGGAGGTCTGAAAGGAAAAAGATCACAAACATTGAAAATTGGAGAGATACCAAGGCCAGATGGTAACTCAATCTCATATGCATTTGGACCGAATTTGTGCACTATTTTGCATGGTCCAATCTTCATCAGGAGTTTAGTTGGCTAACCCTTTGGCAACCTTTCTTTCCTCAGATATGCCATAACTAAGTCACCAACTTTGAATTGCACTTCTCTTTTCTTCAAATCTACCTTTTCCTTGTACTTTGTGACTGATTTTTCTAGTTGCAACTTGACTTGATCATGGACTGTTTTCATGGAGGCAGCAAACTCTTCACCAAGTGCACTCCTTCTATCCCAACCTTGGAGATCCTTCAGCTCAAGTGGCCCTCTTGGATGAAAGCCATAAACTATCTCAAAAGGACTTTTACCAGTGCTCCTATTCCTTGAATCATTGTAGGCATATTCAGCCTGACTGATAACCAAGTCCCATGCCAAACCATGCTACTTTGTAAGGCATCTTAGAAGGTTTCCAAATGATCTATTAACCACCTCAGTCTGACCATCAGTTTGTGGATGGTAGGCTGATGAAAAGGATAACTGTGTGCCCAGCTTCTTCCACAAGGTCCTCCAGAAGTGACCTACAAACTTAGAATCTCTGTCAGTTACAATGGACAATGGTAAACCATGTATTCTTACTACCTCTCTGAAAAATAGACCTGCAACATGAGATGCATCATTTGTGCATTTACATGGCACAAAATGAGCCATTTTGTTGAACGTATCAATAATAACAAACACACTATCCACCCCTCTGGTTGTCCTGGGTAACCCAAGCACAAAATCCATGCTGATACGTTCCCAAGGTCTGTTGGGAATGGGAAGGGGCTGGTATAGACTTGCATTTGAAGACACACCTTTGGCTCTTTGACAGATTGCACAACTAGCTACATACTTCCTCACATCTGATTGCACCTTTGGCTAAAAATAGAACCTTGTGACTTGTTCTAGTGTCTTGTCTAAGCCAAAATGTCCTCCTAAAGAACCATTATGCTTCTCCTTTATGATGTTGTCCCTCATGGAGCACTTAGCGACACATAACAAATTGCTTTTAAACAAGAGGCCTTCCTGCAAAACAAAATCTGCATACTCTCCATGGAATGTGTTAGCCAAGTTCACACAAACATCATAAGCCTCTTTGAAATCAAAATCTTCTTTATATAGCTCCTTTAAATAGTCAATACCCATGCTTTCTAACTAGATTTCATGAACAAGAAGCAACCTCCTACTCAATGCATCAGCCACCTTGTTAGAGACACCTCTTTTGTGCTTAATTGTGAAGGTATAAACTTGTAGCTGTTCCATCCATTTAACATGTCTATGGTTCAATTTTTCTTGACTGTTAAGAAAGCTTAAAGCATGATTGTCAGTAAACACAATAAATTCTTAGGGCAGCAAATAATGTCTCCATTTCTTAAGAGCTTGCACCATTGCATAGAGTTCTAAGTCATAGGTAGAATGCCTTTGCTTGGCTTCATTCAACTTTTCTGAAAAGAATGCCACTAGATGTCCTTCTTGGCTGAGAACAGCACCAATAGCTTGCTGACTTGCATCACACTCAACAACAAACACCTTTTTAAAATCAGGGAGTACTAAGGTAGGTAACTCAGCCACCTTTGTTTTCAACAACTCGAAACTACAATCAGCTTCCTTTGTCCACTGGAATCTACATTTGACTCCACCCTTGATGGTGTTGAGGATGGGAGCACTAATGTGACTGAAACCTCTGATAAACTTCCTATATAAAGTTGCCAATCCATGGAAACTTCTCACATCTCCCACTGTTTTTGGGGTAGGCCAACTGAGAATAGCCTCAACCTTAGAGGGATCCATCTTCAAACAACCATTAGAAATGACAAATCCCAGGTATACAAGTTTAGTTTTCATAAACTCACATTTGTCTAAGTTGATCATCAACTTGTGCTCATGCAACTTCTCCAACACCTGACCAACATGCTTCACATGCTCTTCCCTTGTACTGCTGAAGATTAGTTTGTCATCAAGATAAACAATAACAAATTTACCAATGAATTCAACTAATACCTCATTCATCAGGTGCATAAATGTACTTGGCACATTGCTAAGACCAAATGGCATAACAAGCCATTCATAAAGACCTTCATTGGTCTTGAAAGCAGTCTTCCATTCATCTCCCTATCTGATCTAGATTTGATGATATCCAGATTTCAAATCAATCTTTGAGTAATAGCATGATCCTCCCAAATAATCCAAAAGATCTTCAATCCTTGGCATTGGGAATCTGTACCTTATGGTGATCTTGTTTATGGCCCTGGAGTCTATGCAAAGCCTCCACTTTCCATCCTTTTTAGGAACAAGTACACTTGGAACTGCACAAGGACTTAGACTCTTCCTAATCAGCCCTTTCTCCAGGAGATCTTGAATTTACCTTGCCACCTCTTCATTTTGCTGTGGAGTCAGCTTGTATGCAGCCTTGTTAGGCAATGTAGCACCAGATATTAAGTCAATTTGATGACTAATATCCCTCATGGGTGGTAAGGAGTTGGGAACTTCCTCTACCACAAGTCTTTATACTTATCTAGAAGTTGTTGTACTTCCAATGGAATCTCCTTCTATTTTTGTTCTTGTTGATCTGTTCCACTCTTGGGCTTCATGACCAAAGCATACCCCTGATTGTCATTCTCCTTCAAGAGGTTTAGGAATTCTTTGCCATTCACCAACATGATACTGTTGTTATTTTCCTTCCCCCTGGGCTGCTCCAACAAAGGATCCATTTTGAATGCTCTTCCATTCTTGGTGATGACATAAGTGTTCTTCTCACCATCATGCTGAGCTTTAACATCATACTGCCATGGGCGGCCAAGAAGCAGATGACATGCATCCATAGGGATGATTTCACATAGCACTTTGTCCTTGTAGTCACCAATTGCAAATTCAACCCAAGTTTGTTCCTCCACCATGAAACTTTGGTTCTTGTTTAACCAGGAGATCTTGTGAGGACTAATATGAGGCAGCCTCTTCAACTTGCACTTCTCAACCATCTCAGTGGATACCACATTCTCAGTAGACCCTGAATCCACTATGATTTTGCAAAGTTTCCCATAGGCTAGGCCTTGGGTTCTGAAAAGATTCTTTCTCTGAGGGGGCTCTTGCTTCAATGGCATCTTCAACATAGAGCTTTTGATCATCATACTTTCTCCATCTAGAACAGGTGCAGCACTTCCCATTGGTGAATTCACACTTTCACAGTCATCATCTTTCACTAACTGATTTCTCTTCCCACTGTCATGAGAGTTGCTGGCTTTCCCTAGGCATTTGTTCATTGTATGGCCAACTTGGTTGTAGCCATAACATCTTCCAGTGAAGACTCCTGGTCCTCTACGTCCTCCACCATTTCTGCCCCTGCCATTAGGCCTTCTCCAACCTCTAAAGCCTCCTCTATGCTCTGTCTCAGGTGATGTTTCTTGCTGACTGTTATTTTCAGTTTTGTTGAATTGTCCACGGCCAAAATTGCCTCTTCCTCTTTGGTTTCTGCCACCTCTACCTTTGGCACTTTGTTCACCCTTCCTTCTCAACTTTTCCTTTGCTCTAGAGGCCAATAAGAAACATTCATCCACTGTCTTTGGTAACACTAAACTTATCTCATCTTGTAGATTGTATTTCAATCCATTCAGGTACCTAGCCACCATCCCTTTTTCATCTTCATTATGATTGGCCCTCATACTGAGTCTATGAAATTCTTATGTGTAGGCAACCACATCCATATCTTTTTGTCTCAAATTCTGAAATCTCCTTATGATTTGAATCTCATAGTCAGGTGGCATGAACTTGCTTCTGAGCATAGCCACCATTCTGCTCCATTTAGTGATGGGACTCTTCCTAATCTTCTCCCTCTCACTATGCATATAGTTCCACCATACAAGTGCAGAACCTCTTAGCCTTGTCTTGGCAAACTTGACATTTTTGCTGTCATTGAACTCCTTGTAATCAAAGAAGTTGCACATAGCTTCTATCCAATCGGTGAGAACATCTCCATCCAACTTGCCATGAAAAGTAGGCACATCCATCTTGGGATCACCACTGTCTCCATGAGCACCCTTAAGTGCATTCAAGAAGGCTTTCTGATCTGCAGACATATCCTACTCCAGATGATCCTCTTCTACCTCTATTTCTTCATTTGTGTTAGAAGAACTTCCCTCTTCTTTGGTCTTGCCCTTAGACTTCTTCTCTTCTTGCAATTTTGCTTCTTACAATCTTGCTTCTTGCAATCTTGCTTCAACCATCTCTTCCACCAACTTATTGATGGCATCTTGACTCATTGTCTTGGGAGGCATTGTACTAGCCTCTGTTTCAATTTCCTCTTCTGACATACACTTGCTTCCAATCAGAATATTGGCTCTGATACCAATATGATGCAGAGGTAAAGGTAATGGTTGTTGAAGTTCACACAATGAACTTAGATCTCAATGTTTTCTTTAAGAGGTTAACAAAGGTGTTTGTGAAGTCAAAGCCTACACAAGGCTATTACTAAGATTGACCTAGCCTAGGACCACTATCTTGTGTCCTCCTCACAGGCTACCCATCCCTCATCTTGGAGAGTCACTGCTCAATCCAACCTATCTGCACAATCCACCCTTTAAGAACTCACAACCTACTACCCACACCTCTACCAACAGTGTCCACATATAACTATCAACACATACTTGTCAAGAAAACATGATTATCATGAGGTCTCTGACCAAAAAGACTAATTTTTGTATTCCCCAAGGCAGTGGACAGCAACTACAGTAATACTGTTCTAGGACAGTGTTTGAGGAAGGCTTAAATCTTAGTGATTGATTCAATCAACAATGATTTCTCAAAAGCCTCAAATGACCATCAGTACTTAATGCACACTAAATACCCAATGTGAACAAGCAACCATTCACCCACATGCAGACCCATACTGTGATATACAGGACAGTGGACAGCAAATCTCTTTATGACTGTCTTTTGACAGTGCCACAGAAGGCTTATTTCTTGTAGCCTTTAAGAACAACTAAACCTTGAATAACTTCCCAAACTTACAAATGACCCTCCAGACTTAGTTTATATTCAAACAACCATTGTGCATATGTACTCATCCCCAGACATGCAGGACCGTACTATACTGTTAGCGATTAGAATTTCAGAGAAAAGGCCTAATTTGGGAGGTTGCATGAAGGAAATGTGTCAAACTAGCATGCACATGATATTCCAAACAGTCATACAAACTTGTCATCACCATAAGACACCAAAACCAACATATATCTACCCTTCCCTTTGACTGTCATTGGCATTTGCAATGCTGTCCATTACTTCCAGCCAACTAGTCACTATTTTTGACTAGTTAGAATCCTACTAGGCACTTGGAAGAGGAGTCTTCAACCTGCAGACCATGGAAAACAATAAAACCTAACCTAGTCTCCTCCATCCTTCTGAAAATGGGTGATACTTTCAGAGGATAGAGGAAAAATTCACCATTTTTTGGACACAAACCCTAGTTAAGAGGGTTTCAAAACAATTTTTGCAACTTGGATTGATTCTACCTTCTAGAGGAGTGTCAAGAGCTCCAATTAGATGCAAAAGAAAAGTGTTTGGCAAACCTAACACATTTCCAAAATTTTAGTTCATGAACAGTCCGTACCAGGCCGTACAGAATGGCTGTCTATAACAAAAAGCAGAAAAACACAGTTTTTACCTTCTAAACTCCTCTCCTTCATTCATCCTCGGCATGTTTTTACAAAATGATGTTTATAGGAAGTTTTTCTAACCTTTCCACTTCCCTACTGTCTGTACAACTACCCATGAAAGGTAGTGAAACGATGGACGTGGCTTCTTTTTTATAAAAACACCAAGTTTCTAAAAGAAGAATTCCTATAAAATAGGCCTTACTAACATCCTAATGGACTAGTCAATCTAAATGACTAAGTCTTTATTACAAAACATCAAAATGGCTTTCAAAGCCTTAGAGGAAAACAAAATAACATGAAAACCAACTAGGAAATAGCCAACAAAATGACTAAACTAGGGAGCTCTTACACCAGACAACTCATCCCATGAACTAAAACATCAAGGAAATGCATACAAAGCAATTTTTAGATTTTTAAAAATAGAGAAATAAGTCGCATGGATTTCAATGCACCAAAATGTCTCAAAAAATAACATAGTCTCACAAGATGCAGAATCACATAATATGAAGGAGTCAATTCATCCCTCAAATCAAATCATAAAGAAAATGGATAGAATTCAGTTTTTATGTTTTCTAAAAGTGCAAAATAACCATAAGGCCCTAAAAACTCCATTGGAGCTCTCTTTGGCACCTTGACCAAAGTTTGACTAATTTTCTAACTTTTGTTTTTCAATAGTTATGGATGATCTAACAACTACCCATTATAGAGAACATGCCCAACAACCAATAAATGCAATAAAAATGAGTTAGGGATTTCCATAGAAAATTTGCCAGGGTTTTATCTGTATTTTCATGTTTCCAAAAATGAAAATACATAAAAATAAAAGTATACACAGTTGAAATAAATTTTCTAAGCTTCCTACAACTAAGCAAAGTCATCTTCAACCATTCTAGATGGTGTGGCTTGAAGGAAACAAAATAAAACAATTTAAATGAGAAGATTGGAGAAACTTACCTTCCAATACAAGCAAAATCCAAGGAAAAGAATGAGGTTGAATGTCAGATTCAATCCACACACATTAAGAAAACACCAAGCTCTTGAATCCAATCCAAACTCCAAGCAAAAATCCCTTCCAAGCAATCAGATATCCATTTTTCAAGCAAGAGGGTTTCAAACAAAGGAGAGCAAATTTTGGAGAGAAAAAGAATAATGAAAAATACATGTCTTTTTCCTTTTATTCCTCCAAAGACACTATTCCTTTTTTGGTAATAAATTAATCCTTTTAGTGATTTAATCAATCAATTCAAAATTATAGCCTTTGCACAACTAAATCATTTAATTCAAAAATTAAATAATTGAATGTCTCTTTTGCAAATCAAATAGGCATTTCAAATAACACATTAATAAACCTTTTTTCACTTAAAACACCCAAATAATTCACTCAAATATATAGGGAAATAGTTAGTCGAATGAACTCAATTATTCCAAATAGGTTATTGCCATTTAACTCAATCTCATTCTGAAAAGTACAAACATGCCATACTAGGCATTTAGTTTCCTCATTTAATGCAATTTCTACCTTTTTATGAAAAAATATCAAATTTCAGAATTAAACCGAAATCACTCAAATTTGTTCCACAAGCATATAATGATGCAACAAACATTTTCCCTAAAGCAAAAATAGCAATTTCCAAATTAAAATCATTAATTTAATCTAAAAACACAAAAAACACGCTTTTCGAAACATTTTAAAATAAAGTGCAAGAATGCTAAGGAAACACACTCAAATGATACCAAACACACATCACGGGTTTCCACAACACAAGGATAAGGGTGAGATGGCTTAGCGTCCCATGTCAACCTTCTCCGCATTTCCCACATTAGTTAACACTTGTAATTACCTGTACAAAGTAAACCATCAAGCATACCTACTCCATACATAAAATAGCCGAAGCACATCATAATACCCAACGTGGCATAATATTGCATAAGCATCATAAACATGGGTCGACAATCAATCGACATCATAAAATCACATATGCATAAATCAACTAACACAATCATACTGAAAACATTACATCCATCCAACATATTACACAATTGAAAACAATGAAGTTGAAGCACTACAATAATCTAACACACATGAACACAACGTATGCAATTCATAATGCATAGTTGGAAAGCTAAATAATAAAGCAAAACGCCATTGGAAACACCTCAATGGTCATGTAGAATACACCCTCAGAACCCCTCGATGGCACCATAGACCTCATCGACAAGTTCGGTGCAATGCATCAAAGCATAATAATCACATAA